>OZ026614.1:45298130-46580630 GCA_964020975.1 Hermodice carunculata | reverse complement strand
TTCATATCTGTCTGTTGAGAAATTTCTTTACACATATCTTGTGGTCATTTAAGCTTATCATTTGTAGATGGCACCACAGGTAATTATATCCGGCCCACCATGGGGGGTGGGGAGGAGATATGGTAATGACCACCATCCATCTGTGCCGGCATTGTTTCCGGACCATTTCTCCAAAATTATTACCTTTAGCAATCTGAAATTTTGATAGTTTGTAGTCCTTGCCTGCCAGATGTGCCTTTTGATGGTTTTGTGTGGCTGATTATTCTTCTTTTTTAGTTAATTACCATTTCTCCAAAATTATTGCATTTAGCGATGAGAATTTTTTAGGGCTTTTAGTCCTTACATGCAAGATGTGCCTTTTGATGGCTTTTTGTGGCTAATCATTCTTCTTCATTAGTTAACTAGTGATATCCATTAAAGGTCTCAGAATGGTTTCCAGGCCATTTCTCCAAAAATATTGCATTTAGCAATCTGAAAATTTTATGGCTGGTAGTCCTTACCTGCTAGACGTGCCTTTTGGTTAATTTGTGTTCGTCCCTGCTAATTATCCCCCCTCTTTAATAGTGAATTAGTGTTCATTAAAGGTCTCTGAATGGTTTCCGGGCCATTTTTCAAAAATCACTTAGCAATCTGAATTTTTTATGGCTTGTAGTCCTTACCTGATAGAGATGGCTTGTGTGGCTAATTATTCCCCTTGTTAGTTAATTAGTAATATTCATTAAAGGTCTCCGAATGGTATGCGGCCATTTTTTCAAAATCGCTTAGCAAATCTTAATTTTTTATGGCTTGTTGTTCTTACATGTTGTTCTTACATTTATTGTTAAAGTAACTGCCATCTATATTGTTTCAAATGTTTAAGACTTAAAGGTGGCTCCTATGAGAGCGACATGTATTTGTCTTAATAGGAGTCCCCCTAGCCACATCAATTTTTTTATCATTATGTACATATATCTCAATATAGAAATCGTCATTGTATTGATTGGCTAAAATAAATGAGCTTTGAGTTTGAGTTTGAGTACATGATAGGGGTGCCTTTTGATGGATTTGTGTTGCTAATCATTCCCCCTCGTTAGTTAATTAACAATGTTTGTTAAATGTCTCAGAATGGTTACCAGGCCAATCTCCAAAACTATGATACTTAGCAATCTGAATTTTCTTCTGGCTTGTAATCCTTACCAGCTATATGTGCCTTTTGATTGTTTTAAGTGGCTAATTATTAGTTTTTGTTAGTTAATTAGTGATGTACATGTAGGTAAAGGTATCAGAATGGTTTGCGGGCCTTTTCTCCAAAACTATTACACTTAGCAGTCTGAAATTTTCATATGTTGCTGTCCTTACCTGATAGAGGTGCCTTTTGATGGTTGTGTTTGGCTAATTATTCTCCATTGTTTGTTAATTAGTGATGTTCATTAAAGGTCTTAGAAGTGTTTCCGGGCCATTTCTCCAAACTATTACACTTTGCAATCGTGAAATTTTTATGGCTTGTAGTCCTAAACCGCTAGATGTGCCTTTTGATGGATTTGCTGTCCGTCTGTCCATATGTCCGTCCATGCATCGTTTCACGGGCATTTCTTCAAAACTGTTACACTTAGCAGTCTGAAATGTTGATGGCTTGTAGTCCTTACCTGCTAGATGTGCCTTTTGATGGTTTTGTGTGGCTTATTATTCCGCATTGTTAGTTAATTAGTGATATTCGTTAAAAGTCTCAGAATGGTTTCCAGGCGATTTCACCAAAACTATGTCAATTATGAACTTTTAAGCCTGGCATAGCTCCTTGGGGTGCTCTCTCAAGACAGAAACCATTGTATTATAGTTACATGTACCTGGGTGGGAAATATGGTTAGCATCAGTGTCAACTTGTTTCCCTGGGTACCTGTTATAATTGCCTGAGGGACAATCAAAACCTGCTTCACTTGTTGGTTGAAATGTCATATGACATGGGTGGGGGAGTAATTTAGTACAGGACACTAAATTCAATTTGTTGAGAAAGATGAAGGCTAATAACACCAAATATACCACAATTGTGTATCATATATAGAAGTTTAATATTGCATGATATGGTTATCTGCCTGTTACATCAAAGAAATATCAAATGTTTCCCAACTTGTTTTCTCTTCCTAGTTGTAAGTTTTATGTCACATAATACTGTGCTGAAGTTGAGAGGATTTTGCATTTGCACATGTGGCCATTTCGTTAATGAATCATGTTGTGGTTCAATGTGCAACATTAGTCTGCATGCATACCAGGGATTGGTCATTGTGATTAATGTTGTGTAATATGAATGTTTGGAATGTGGTATCAGGATTGCTGTGTGCACACCACACATGTAATATCGTATGCAATAAAAAAACAGGTTCCTGTCAAATTTCCAAAATGTATAAATCAATCAATTAATTATGACATCTGCTTCACCTAGCTACCAACTCAGTTCATTTGTCAGTTGTCATCATGTAGACAAAAACATGTGGCCACCAGTTATGAATGAAAATTTTTTATGTGAAATCGAAAGTAACAATCAACATGATAAACATGCAGTGGCAACTGTGAAAACAGTGGAAAGAGACAGATAGGCTTGCTTGCTGGCAAGCTTGAGTCACCAGTTGACAAACAAGTAAGGGATTGGGACCGCTGAAATATTTGAGGATTTTTTTTTCTCAGAAAATGGGGTATATGCACTTATTAAAGCATTTGAGCGTATTGAAACAAATATGGTAGTATTTTTTTTAATTTTATCTTATTTGTTTGTTTGTTCATGGAACTATTAAGGAGAAGGAACTCACACTCCTTCACATCACACAAACCATTATTATTAAGTTGTCGCCTAATAAACACAGTGGGGTGACACTCGGTCTCCCAGCAGGGCCATGAAACTTGGCTTCCTCAAAATCGCTATTGTTGCTATCAAAACTGGCCTGAACACATCAGCAGAGCCACTGATTGACTGCTGGACTTAACCGAGTTAAAAATACCTCTTCGGCAGACTGAAACAGGGTTTCTCTTGCCATGTTTGAAGCATCTGAGGAACTCTACACATGAGAAGATCACCAGAATAAGAGCCTAACAAAGTCTTAGTTTTCCCTTTTGTCACCTTATTGTGATGATTGCGCACATGACTGAATTCATAGTTACGCTGGTCTGCTGTTACCAAGTGGGACATGCTATGGACACACTATCATGACCACAGCGGAGGCTTAACTGTCAAACTGTGGAACGTAACCCCACACATCCATGGATATTTGTCAAGATTCGACAATTAACGCATATCAGCACTGCAGCCTGGTACATTGCAATTATACACAGGCATATTTCAGGCACAGTACAGCTTTAACTTCATCAAAATCACTCTTTCAAACTTCCCCACTTTCTTCATGTCTGCACACTTTAATATGGCTGTCGATGACCCGCTGATAGTGGTGTCCCCCTTCCCATGAAATACCGTTTAACTTCGTGGCACGATCCTGGTTGTCAAAATTGGAAAACTAAATTTCGTTAGGTTGGTGTTCAAGTTTCAGTTCCAGTAACTTTGCGTATTAAAACAAGGGCATTGAGGCGGCCAGACAGGGCTTGTGAATGTCCTGCTGTGCCGCTCTTGTGCATGCATCCTCCCGTACTTCAAATGATTTTTGGGTGTTCCCCTTATAAAAAGCATAAACCACTTCATAAATGAATGAAAGATAGCCAGAATTCAAGTTTCAGTTCCTGTAATTTCTTAGTGGGTTACCCCATGGCGTAAGCATGGTTCTTGAACAGTATTTTGAACTCATACGGCGGTAGACCAGGGCAGTCTTCAACTTGCCGTGTCCAGCTTTGCTTCCCATAGCATCCTTGGTTTTACCCAGGTCTAAACCTTGCAACAATTTCCAGTAGGAAATGATGTTTCACCTCCCCCCCCCCCCCCCCCCCCCCCATAGAAAAGCATCAACATACATGCCAATGTATCAATGTATCAAATTTAGAGCAAGTACCACATTGGATACAGCAAAATGAATGCAAAATGGCATATTTATGTCTCCTGGTGGAAGCCGGGGGACATATTGGATTAGTGCCCGTTTCTTCCGCTTCTTCTTGCTGTTGTTGTTGTTGTTCAGGTTCTTCAACACTTGGTTTCCATGCGATAAGTCTTGAAGGACTTGACAGAATTTGATGAAACTTGGTAGGATTATGTATCTAGGCAAGACCTAGCTTGGGATTGTATTTGGGTGACCTTGACCTAATTTTCAAGGTCACAGGGTCACTTATGTGAAATTGGTTTCCGTTCGATAAGTCATGAAGAACTTGATGGAATTTGATGAAACTTGGTAGGATTATGTATCTTGGCAAGACCTAGGTTGGGATTGTATTTGGATGACCTTGAGGGAATTCTCAAGGTCACAGGGTCACTTATGTGAAATTGGTTTCCCAACATTTTTGGTGGGGTTGTGTGGCTCAATCTTCCAAAAACCCACCCATTGTTATGGCACTTTTTCACAAAAATGGTACCTTTGTTAGGGATTTTTATAACCAAAGTAGTGGAAAATATGGTCCTAAAGAGGCATGAAAAGTGCTCCAGGCAGAAAATTTTGACATTAATTCAGGAAGTTTTCTAAAATTTTCAGCCATTAAAGAGAAAAATTACCCGTATTAGCTCAGCTGACCAAAGGTTGCAGAGCTAACGCGACTGCTCATGTCTGTCTGTCGGTCGGTCTGTCCGTCCATAAACTTTTAAAAAGTATAGACCCATATATTTTACATGGATTGCGAAGCAGGCCAAACCTATATTAATCACTCTCCATGGTACACATGGTGCTGTATACTTTTTTACCTACTTGTTTGGTGGAGGAAACCGAAGGACTCAAAGAAAACCACTATGCTATAAACTTTTTTTCTGTTGGTGCGATACCGTCCACACTTTTCAAGTTAGCCCCATGTAACTTTTAGGACTGATTAGCTGTATAAAAATCTAGGGGCTCAAGATATAAAAGGGTTTTAAGATACAAAATTCCGTGTTCAGAAAAGTAATTGGATTAAACTTCAAATTTATAGGATATATAGACCATGTCCAATGCTAGAATGTCAAGTGATACCAGTGACCTTGACCTATTTTTGTGAGGTGATTTTGTAATGCTTGGGTGTAGCTTGGACACTAATGACAATGACAGCACAGCACCAGGCCCATGGGCCTCTTGTATTACATAATCTGGGTGACCTTGATTTTGTTCCAAGGTCACTGAGGACACAAAGTTAAGGACTCACTCATTGTTGTCTTTGCACATGCAACAATGTCCATCTCAGGAATTACACAAATAAGCTATGATTACATGAGGAGTGAAGTCCCATTTATTGGACAAATAAGACACTAAGTCAAATAAGCTTTATATGTTCGGAAGCCACTTGACTCGCAACTTTGAAATGAAGATGTAGGTGCAATATAGCCACGGTGTCAGCAGAGCATTAGGCCTATGGACCTCTTGTTTGGGGAATTTTTAGCAAAATACTGTAGCTTTGTCAGAAAAAATTCACTGAAAAGAGGAGTCTGCAGAGTGGCACATACCCAGTATCATCACTGATGGGAGTACACTTACCCTTAGTGGAGGTGTTCATGGCATGACTTGTCAGTTTTAAGTACACATGCTAGAACATATTCATTTACATTGCTATGACAGAGGGAGTAAAAGTAACGTAGAGTATTTATTGACAGGCTTACTAATGTAGACTTTTTTCACAGTGCTGTCAAATCCAACAGCTTTGTGAAGCATGATATATGATAACAGCACTGTTATATTAACACAAATGGATCAATACGCCAAGTTTTGCTCTAGAAGGGAGAAAGCATTAGCATCTCCAGACAAGGTGACCAGTCTTGTATCACGCAGTGTTAACTTATTCTATTCCACTCCTGAAATGTTGCCATATACATGTATGTACATGTAACTAGACTCACAACAAATGTTGCATATACATGCATATTCACAGTCTTTGCTAAAAGAGCCATTATTCAAGTTGCAGCAGGCCTCTCATAAAGTTCTTGGTTTTTTAATTGCCCAGAAAGTCATGTACATGGCAGCTGCAGCTTGACTTGCCAGGCAGTGCATAAACCACTTTCCAAAGACATTTACTTCTATAGAAGAGACTGAGTTAAACTGTATGAAAGATATTTCCATTGAACTGGTTTCAGCACATCTCTGTTCTAGTGAGAAAGTCAGTAATTCTCAATGATACATTTTGTAGACCATTGTATCTAATAAGGTGGAAAATGTAAGGCACAAAATGCAAGCAAGCAATAAGATATCAGGACTTTATGGCCAATGGCAATTGAATTGCTGGCAACATTTCACTCTGACTGAAACCCAATAATGCACTCTTCTTGCCATTATTGCTGACAGCTGCAGGTTTCCGATCTCTTCTGTCAACTCGTTTTCAAATTCATCGTGCTAGCCAGAAATATATTGAAATTTGACCTTCAGTGAGAGGTTTCGCAGTTTAAAATTGACAAAATACAAGAAAGTATGACACAGAGGTTTTAGTTACTTGATGTTCACTTTAATTAATACCAGGAACTACATGCAAATTTGTTTACAGTACAATCACTGCAATACCTTATGTATCCAGTAGTTTTAATAGATTTATAAACAGGTTGTACGTGTCTAACAAAAGTGAGCGTTGTTTCTGCAAGGATACCAGACTGTTTATAGCAGATTTGGCTGCTAATTAAAGTATGTGGTTGTTGCAGCAATAATGTTGCCTGTAAATGCAGGCTGATTCCAGCCTTTGTGGCCTTTTGAGATGTGTCTTTGTCTACCAGTACATGTACTTGCTTCATCTGTAGGACTATAGAGACCAGAACTTTGCTGACTGTCATGCTGCTTCTTGCCAGGAAATTATTTTCTTTCTTATAAGAAAACAAAATAGTGGTATATGCATGACTCAGAATTGTAAATTTATTTTCTGTGTTGTTTCCTGTGAGTGTTTAGGGTAACAATAATTCTTCCGGACTGCTGAGTGGAATGTTATTTAGCTATGATGTAGAAAATTCAGATCAATACGTAACAAAGGTTGGGGGAAGGTCACTATGATAGCATGCTTCAAAGAAAATATCAAATGAACTGGGTGCCAGTACCACTTTAAAAGTGGAGGCAGTGTTTTATCCTTTAAGGTAATTTGATTTATTATGAGGCTTTTAATGTTTTTGCTCTAATGTTTTTATTGACATAGTCACTAGTGTTCAAATTACTTCATGCCCATAGATAATTATAAGATGACCAGGCAAGTGTCTGGGAATGGAGATTACGTGTGTGTTCACAGACACTACAGAGGTTAGTCCAGACAGATTTTCATCTGTAATGGAACTTACCAGTAGCTAAATAAAGAGTAATGGATTATTACATCGTCTTATGTACTTATAGATAATTAGCGGAGAGTAAAAGTGTTGAACTGACCTGTAACTTTTAGGAGACACCAGACCCTACTGGTTTTTCCCTTGCATGTTGTTCTCTAACAAGTAATGGCTCTTTTACATTACAGTGTTGACCTGATCCTACTGGATCCATTTTTCAGGGAGTGATCTACTTATTTCATTGAAGTGACAGTGTGTTGGGATTTGTGGTATATGAAGCAGACATAGTAACAAACTAGAAGGGTTAAAGCCAGTGTCTAGTGAATGTAGTATAGCTGTAGAACACAGAGGTCAGTGGAGCTAATGAAAGGAACATCATGGAACTACAGTGTATAGTACTGTGAGGGGGAGTGCACATACACCAATCTGAGGCACAGAAATATGGATGAGGCACCAGTATAAAGTGCAAGACATGAAAGGCCATCAATCAGTAAATAGTCAATTTAGGGTCACTTAAAGTCACCAGATTGCATGCCATATATTGACTAGGCTTTCTCTGGGTCTACACAACCTAGCCATTGAAACAACCCGCTTACTTGCAGGCACTTATTGGGAATCATTTATTTGGTGAATAGACTGCTGCTTGAACTAGCTTGATTCTATAAAGGTGCATTAAAGCTTAGGAAAAACAATGCTTAGAGCAGAAGAAGATTTATCATTCAATAGTGTGCATGACAGTTTAGTGTGTTAATATGAAAGGAAAGTTTTGTTGACTCACAACTTACTGTGTTTGTCGATGATCCTGTAATATGCATTCAAATAGGAATTTCATCATGGATGCCTCCATAGCACATGTAGCACGTTCCCTGTCATAATTCCCATTCAAAATACATGCATGTTATATACAAAGCTTCTGCGCAAGAAGAGGAGTGTTTTATTTGACCCATCATATAGAATATACAATTTTCACATTACAGTAAATGTTAACAAAAGTTATATGTTCATGTTGGGAAGACCTTCATTATGAAAATTCACAGTTGCTCAATCACGAGAGCCACCCATAATTACAATAAGTATACAAATATATGGAAATTTAATAAATCTTTGGCACAGTACATCAGTATAAGTATCAATAGATAAAATCTCTTTTTGATTTGGGTATACTCAACTTTTTAAGGGTCTGCCCCATGGAGAGACCTTTTATGTTTTCAGGTTGTCTGTCCATCTGGATGTGCACACTCTTGTTTAGACCGCAATATCTACAGAATGCCTCCATGTATTTTGCTTAAATTTGGCAATGTGCTTATCTTACCTGGCAAAATGAAGGGATTAAATTTTGTTGCCATGACCTAATTTGAGCAAATGACAACCTAATTACCGCAATATCTCCAGAATGCTCCAATGTATTTTGCTCAAATTTGGCAGTATGCTTATCTAGCATGCCGAAATAAACTGATTAGATTTTGGTGTCACCTTGACCTAATTTGTGCAACTGGCAGAATTTTTTCCTGATGGACCCTTCAGTCAACGCTTTGTGTTGAAGGTATGTCTAGTTACAACTTCCATACACGCCAGGTGATTTAAATCCTGTCACGTGTTTGAGCAAACAAACAATTAGAAATATTGGGAGGACATGTATCATTATACTTACTTAAATACAACTTTGTTCACATATGTAGCTGTCGTGAACACTGTGTGTATGGTATTTGTAATAGCTGGAAGTGAAGTAATTATTTCAGGTAAATCATATCTAATACTATATTAATGTTTAGCAATGCTGTGGTTATATCTGCAGGTATATAAGTTTCCAGTTTGCCTAGAATTGTAATAATGAATTTGTACGTTTGATGCCATAGGAAAATTTCAGAGATATGCTGGAAGTATTTTATGAGGAAATTTGCAATAAAATGTGAATTTACACACAGTGAAAATATCCTCAGCTTTTAGCAATCACGTATATTTAAATAATGGATCAGCATGAGCATTATATTTACTACAAGATAAAGTGCCGACTGCTTACTTTTGCAAGTCAATAATTTTGGTACAATTAAGTCCCCAGACTAGGATCCTGTAATTATTATGTGAAAGAATATTATATATTTTTATTTTGGGGTCTACAGACAAAATTCTTTTTAACTTGATTACAAGTTGAGGATTCCTACAGATTTGGATATCTTACTTGCAAATTTTTCTACCTTAGGCTTCAAAGTTAGGTGTTTGTCTATCATAAATCCAGGAAACTTAAAGCTATGCATACAATTGAATTACATTAATTTAATAAGGAGTTTGAAATTTCTATTTTCTTTGATGGAAAATCATAAATTTTGATTCTTTACATTTATAGATAACTTTTTAATCTGGCCAATTGCAAATTCGATAAAGTTCAGAATTTGTTTGCACATCTATATTTGTATTGGCAATAATATTGCAGAAATGATTTGAGAAGTTGAAATGACATCTCTATGATAATTTTGAAGATATTCAAGATTTAAAGTTTCAAATGCTATAAATTAGCATAATTTAAATTGCCCCTCTTTTGTTTTAAATTCATCAAATGCGCAATGGTCAATAACCACCTAGTAGAAGTTGGAATGACATCTCTATCTATTATACTATTGAAGATATTTAAGATTTAAAATTTCAGATACCTCTAATTTGCATAATTTTAAACATATTCATTCCTCTGCATAAAAAGGCCCAACTCCTTGTATGGAGGTACAATCATGCCAAGTTTGGAGTTTCTAAGTGCAATAGTGTCCGAGAAAAGGGGACTAATTTACTAGTAAAGAAAAAAGAAAGAAAGAAAGAAAGAAAGAAAGAAAGAAAGAAAGAAAGAAAGAAAGAAAGAATTTCAGGAAAATCAGAAAAGTGTGTGTTGACACACACACTTTTAAAACAAGAAAGAAAAAAAAATGTTGTTGTGTGTTGTTTTATTATGACTATCACACTAGAGTTTTTGTAAAACAGGTATGAAAGAATCACGAAAACATGAAATATGGGCAATCTGGTATTTTGTATGCAATCCGGTGAAATTCAGTGAAATCTGGTGCAATGCGGTGTTCAGTCCCACGGGGATTGGTCCACAGTTTTCAAAATGGCAGCCAAGTGCCGGTGATACGATTCGATATTTTGAAGAGGTAGTATCCAAAATCTACCTGCGATTGGGGTTAAGGGAAGGTTAATTTGTCGAATAAATGTAATGTGCAATATATATTGGGACTTTTCCAGAGTGAGCATAACCTGAAAATGTAAATACACCGCAATACAAACATCAGTGGTGGGCCCCACAGTACATATTCTGTATCAGACGTAGAAGTCCCCCTGGGGCTATAAAGTTTAGTAGGACCCGCCACGCCCCCTGGTGTCTGAAAGCTGGAGCTTGGGCAAGAAAGATGCCCCGATAGTGGATACAGAAAGTACTGACAAGTTTTTATATAGGTGGTAAGGAATGAAGAAGGTCCGAGAACTGAACCCTGTGGCGCCCTGGTATTCTGAATTCTAAATCAGAATCAACAATATTGAATGCTACATGTACAAACTGTTGGCAGTTATTTAAATAACTTTCAAAAAGTCAAAGGGATGCATCTTTTATGTCAAAATGTTGCAACTTTTCTATCACGAGTTTTGTGGTTCAGGGTGTTAGTCTCCTCAGATAAATATAAGAAAATACAATCATACGAACTTTTGTAGCACATTGTGTATGTTCAAGAAATCATTTAATTGATTGGAAATAGCTTGTTCAAAAACTTAAGGAATAGCAGGCAGAATTGAAATGCAATGGTAATTTGGGAAGAAGTTCTGCTCCATCCTGGTAAAATCCCCTTAAACCTGAGAACAAGAACTGGTCATTTTATATACATGTAATACATTGTATTCTAATTCCCAGATGTACCCTCTTATTAGTGACAACAAATTAAGGTACAGTAATGAGGCTTTTAACTACTTATGTCCATCCAGACAATGCATTTAATTGCGTACCAAATTAGTCATCTTTCCTAAGAGGCCCCCAACTACATGTAGAAAGCAGGCTCTTATTATGAACTTTATTAGTATAAGTAAACCCAACATAATTTAACAGTCATGTTATTTAGAGCTGGGTTAGTTTTTGTAGTACTCGGGTTATGGCTTGTACAATCTTTAAGGAAGTGAGACCAAAATGCAATTTTCATTTTTCAGGGGATAAATCAGTTCTTAGAGCCTGACTGAAATTAACCACGAGTGAGCTAATAATGGTTTTGTTAAGAAATTTTAGCTGTTTAGTTGAGGGTCCATCTACACCACAACTTGTTTTGGGCTTTACACTGTAAGTTTCTGCTATTGAATTATTCCAAACAGTAGTAGCAAATTTAGCACATGTGCCTGTATGCTGGACATAGGTGTAGGACATAGGTGTACCCTTTTGACTTTTCGGGCATTTTCTGGAGCTTTGACCTGAATGGGCACCAAGTTTGCCAATACTGTGTATGACACCTTGTTTCCAAGTAATGTAACAGGGTAACTCGACATCAACTTCAAATGGCTCAGTAAGATCAAAATAACCCCAATACTATCACTCACTGTCAGTCACGTGTTCTCGAAAGGTCTCAAGATTATTATTTGGAAGGAACTTGTATTTCATCATGTTTTGAAATGTTGCCTTTATTGCTAAAAAGTCTCATATGTTTATCTGCCCCAGCAAGGAAACTGGTGATACGATATACTGCTGTATACTTACATAATTGTGCCCCTGTCACAATTCATTGATTCTGCCTACATGGTATTTAATGACAAAATATGATATATGAAGTAAGCTGTAACATCAGTCTTTGCATATAGATTTTTAATTTTTGCGTGGGTACAATTCCAAACAAAGTGAACAAGTTGTCTTCCACATCCATTTGAATTACCTGTGTGACATCTTGTATATATGAGAATAAATACAGTGAAGCCTGTCTTGATTGACCACCCCTTGTGAGGGCCAAATTGTGAACCCTCAAGACAGGTGGTTTCTCATAGGTAGTGTAAATAACATGAAAAGTACTAAGCACAGTATTCCAAAAAGGTGCTTTTTCAAGGGAGGTGGTCTCTTAAGATTGGTCTGTAAATGTAGGGAGCACTGTAGTTGACAAAAAAGACCATGTGGAGAATTTGATATTCACACATGAAAAGACATGCTTTGGTTAATCGGTACAATGCTTTACCTATTCAACTGATGTAAAACAGGAAAAATTTAGGTACGATGCAAAAAGTTGAAATGTTGGGAGCAAAGTTTGCCCTATGCTTAAACCAACGAAAATATGGTCAGCTATTTGTAGATTCCACGTAGACAAGGAACTTTCTCAGGGGTAGAAGTATATTTTCTGACCAACTTGTTCTGAGAAATGTGACCAAAATTCTCTCTCTCTCTCTCTCTCTCTCTCTCTCTCTCTCTCTCTCTCTCTCTCCTCTCTCTCTCTCTCTCTCTCTCTCTCTCTCTCTCTCTCTCTCTCTCTCTCTCTCTCTCTCTCTCTCTCTCTCTCTCTCTCTCTCTCTCTCTCTCTCTCTCTCTCTCTCTCTCTCTCTCTCTCTCTCTCTCTCTCTCTCTCTCCCCCCCCCCCTTTACACCCTTACAGTTTGTGCAGACAGTTTCTCAGATACCACTGTACAGTGTACATAGAAACACCAAATTTTTGCAAAACTTCAGCAGCAGTGAAGTTGTGTATCTGATTGTTGAATTTGCAATATGTTGAAAATTATGCAAATTGTAGGCATTCAAATTATACATTTCCCATATTTTCATTGTAACTACATTTCAGTTATATTTTGTGGCTTTATGCTACAGGGACATCCAATGACGGGTGGGCATCCTGTCACACTGTTGCAAAAAATTGCAATACAGGCACTGTTAAGTGCGACAAAGTGGGACCCATATATTTACTGTGGGGAAAATTTTTCTAAATGATGTTTGATCACGTGGCAATTCTAGATCTAATCTATTTTTGTGATAACTGTTTTTTTTTTTCAAACACTGGGTATGCTTTTCTATTCATTTAGAAATGTGCTGTTGAAAGTGCTGTGGATCCTGATGAACTTATTAGCTGTGATAAGGTTGATTCCTTGAATTTAAGCTTGGAATCAGGGTGCTGTATTTGAGCTTGTTGAGAATTAAATCTTATCTCACATAGTCAATTGCCTTGACATTTTAGTGAATTTGGAAAGCAAGATTTGAGTTTGCAATATAAGGAAACACAGGCAAGGGCCTGACAGCTTCCGAAAAATGGAATACTATTGAAAGCAGTAGTACGACCAGTTTCGCCTCCAGTGGGGCTCATCAGGTACTGATCATGATGGTTGAGACGTACCGTATTTATACTTGGGTATAACTTTTGACGTTGCTGACGAAAAGTGAGCAACGTTACATGCATGGAGAGAGTTTCTCTGCGTTAAAAAAAAAAAAACGTTCCACCCGTCGAGTGACGTGGTGAGAGAAGCCGTATCTCTGTGTTGGTATGTGCTTCCATGATGATGAGTCTGTGACGTCACAGGCTAAAGCTAGTATGGTCTACCGGCTAATTCCAGTAGTCATATGTACCCACATAATAATAGGGAATACAGTTATTCCACAGTTATTGAATCAGGTGTGAAATCGAAAATAAATTAAATCATGGAATCCCAAGTGGGATTTCTCCAATAAAATTAATGAAAAGCGGAATTGTGATGAGTTTTAACTGTCATGTAGTATAAAGTGCTGTATATACATGGTTTGCTTTATGGTCATTGGGGTAAAAAAGGCATAGAACAAAAAAAAAAAAAAAAAAAAAAAAGATTTGAGTTTGGTTGAGTTGAACTTTATTCATTTACCAAGGTCACTGACCCAGTGTTGCAACACTGATCCTCCGCCGGGCCCTGGATAAAAAATAATACAGAATGATGACATGAGATGCACAAATAGTATAATAACATGAAATACAATACAAAATAGTAACAAGACAGATGACAAACATTATGTTAACACATGATATTAGAAAAAAGCTTATTTCTAAAAAAAAAATTTAAAAAAAAGACCATTGAAGTAAATTGTGAAGTTGGATGGATAATACATGTACATAGTAGACTCAGTATACATAAATAACATTGCAGAGTAGTTGTGTAGACATAAAAGGCAAATCACAATAAGTTCAAACATAATGTACAAAAATTACTCATTATATTCGACTTGCAAGATAATGACAAACAAGTAAAACACAAATACTAAAATGCATGTTGACATAGAGAAAACTAAAATATATCAATAATAAAGTAAAGTAAAGATAAAATCTGTTGGCATAAGTGATTAAGGTATGATCAGGGAGTTTATCATTTCAGGGCAGTTTTAAAGGAGGATCAGTTACTCGGGGAAAAATGTTCTGACTGGCGTTAGATCACGTGGCAATTCTAGATCTAGTCTATTTTTGTGATCACCGCAATGGTTTTTTGTTTTTGTTTTTTTCAAACACAGGGTACACTTATCTTGTCATTTAGAAATGTGCTGTTGAAAGTGCTGTGCATCCTGATAAACTTGCATACATTGTGTATGTAAGGTCAGGGACAAGGAGTTCCATGCAACAGCACCTCTGTAAGTGAGACTTTGTTTTTTTCCGTTTCCTCAAAGCTATTATGTAGCAAGGCTGTAATCTAAGTTCAATATATGTTTCCACTACAAGTTCACATGAATTGAGGCATTTTAATTTGTGAAAGCTTTGAAGGCTCACAGACAGATTTGCCACGAGTTTGTTTGATTTTATTGTCAATACTACTTTGTTGGTAATACCTTACATGTATGTGCTGTTTTGTATTTTCAGAGTACTAGAAGAAAAGTGTATAAATAAAATGTGTGAACCACTTATGCTGAGGCTCCTAGCCGTTACTGCGACGGTAAGACCTTGTGTTCTATATGTTCATTTTTACCCTGGGCACATAAAGTGGCGGAGGGTATTGTCGTCCCCTGCATCATCTGTCTGTCCGTCTTGTCGACATTACCGCAGTATTTCAACAATTATTCATTGTAGCTGTACCAAATTTTTGTCACAAAAGGACGTTATGATGGACCAGGTTCCTAATGAAAACCTTCTTCCTCTGAGTATTTTAAAACTTTTTATGAAACTTTTAATGCATCAACCCTGACAATGTTACAGCAATATCTAAATAAATATTGACCGCAGCTTTACCAAATTTTTGTCAGAGATGTATCTTATGATGGACCAGGTTCCTCATTAAAACCAGCTTCCTCTGACTATTTCTGAAGTTTTTGTGAAACTTTTAATGTATTTATTTGAAAGCCGTCTGAGTGGCATCACCCTGACAACGTTACCGCGATATCTCAAAAAAATATTGACCACAACTTTCCAAAATTTTTGTCAGAGAGGTATTTTATGATGGACCAGGTTCCTGTTTAAAACTAGCTTCCTTTTTTTATTTATAAACTTTTTATGAAACTTTAAAGTATTTTTCTTTTAGACTGTCTGAGTGGTGCACAAGGAGATGATGTTACCATAATATCTCTCAAGAAGGATCCAACGCAGCTTCCCCATGTTTTTTCAGAGATGCACATCATAGTGGACCACATTCCTATTGAAAATCAGCTTCTTCTTCTTCTTTTTAAACTTGTTATGAAACTATTGAAGTGTTTATTTGATGGCCCACTGAGTGACGCTCAGTACAGTGGTCTGTGTCACCAGAACCTGGCCCAAGAACACATCCAAAAGTGCTCCTTCC
This sequence comes from Hermodice carunculata, assembly GCA_964020975.1. NCBI lineage: Eukaryota > Metazoa > Annelida > Polychaeta > Eunicida > Amphinomidae > Hermodice > Hermodice carunculata. The sequence continues at coordinate 46,564,606 of OZ026614.1, read as the reverse complement.
TTTCATAGACAAAAAAAAATGCATAATTGAGGGAAAAAAATTGTGAGCGCCTAGGGTAATCCGTTCCCTCAATGCTATTTTTTAAGAATAATATTATTGTGTACAAACTTAAAATCCATGTGCATGTACTTTGCTGTGAAAAATTTAAAGGATCGGCTTAGTAAAAAATCAGATGAGAGACTTCTATGTATGGATCATTGGTTTGAAAGTGAAACTAAGATCCACATGTGTAACCTATCTCAAGACCTAGGGCAGTTGGGTTCATATTATGTGCACTGATAACTAAAACTTTAAAACTGATATCCAGTACAGTGTAACAGATACATGCATATGTTCTGCTGTAATAATAATGACAGCAATAATAACTTATTTAAACCCTTATTTAATGAACAAGATAAAATACCCATCAAAATACATTATACAACTTATTTGGGGTCTGCATTGGCTCAGAGAGGTATTTTATGATGGACCAGGTTCCTGTTTAAAACTGATGAGGGTCCTTGTAGTAGTCAAGTAGTCTTTCCATATGTCTGTCCATTCAAATTTTGTTTGTAGATGAAAATTTTTTAAATGCTTCTTCAATTTGCATCAAATTTTGTTGCAACATGTCAAGGTAGGACCTAGCTTGTTTGGGACTGATTTTGGGTGACCTTGACCTCACAAGGTCAAAGTCATATAACCTTGTTTCCATGTAGGACTTCACTTGGGATTGCAATGGAGGATCCCTGACTTCAAGGTAAAGATCATATGGCTATAAACCTTGGATGCTTTAAAATCTGATGCTAGCAGGCCCTTGATGAACTGGTCATTGTTCTAGTTTTCATAAGTGTACACAAGTGCAATGATAGACTGGGACATGCAATTGGTTGAGGATTACCTTACATTGTAGTCTGGACAAGACCATAACTTTCAGCAGACTCTTAATTGTGTCCTTCAGATAAGCAGAAAGACCTCATAAATCTATAGCAGTTTGGTCATATCAAATTTCAACTTAGTTAACCCTTTCTCTGCTATTTTTGGGGGCTTATTGTCTATCATGCTGAAATTAATCTTGGAATAGACCCACAAATACGATCTTCAGGGCATCCACATCGACGTATATTTAAGTAAACAAAGACATTGTATGCTTATTTCTGGTCAATCAAACTGTGTAGTTTTTGCTGCGGAAATAATTTTGTTGCGTAAATGTGACAATTTTATTCATACAGACTTCTAAATAAAGACCTAATCAAATGTTTTTAGTACATTTGCTGCTAATAATCCTCAAAACAGCAGTAAAATTGCATATTTTGTAGTGTCCAACTTTGTACGATTCTCTTGCCACTTCTAAGCATGTTTGGTATCAATGGAAACATCAGAACCTTGTCACTATCATCATGCTTCTTTCCTATTGGCTGAATTCTTTATTCACGCCTACCACACATTGTCATCTTGTGTAAATTTACTATCTCTGAGGTAAAAATATAAGAAAAGAAGGCAGCGACATTCTCGCCTTGCTTCAGCAAGACTCGTCCTGCTTGGGCGCTGATTGGCTGACAGGTAATGCAAATACATTTGCACGTGGTCAAGTATGCGCAGTGTGCACTTTCAGCAAACAAGCATGGTGGAGCTGATCATTCATGCCAACAGTATTCTTTATATTTTAAATTTAGTGACATGTAGATGCTAAATATTTTGAAAACATTCAGAATGTCCCTGGTGAACCGCTGAGAGAAATACAGAGAGGAAACTGCATGCAAGCAATGTAAAATGCAACTCGTGCACCGGTATGCATTGTCAATCAATTTCAGTGATGGTCTGTACTGAATAAGATCTATGTGGGTTGTTTTTTTTTGCAGAAGTACCGCAATATTTAGATAATTTTGGTGCAATTGCTCAATAGATATAGTGGAAACCATTTAATTTATTGTACGTGTGCAGGAGAATGTGCCATGTTGCCATATCTCGGTAATTGCACACACTGAAAGTTGATCTTCGGCAGGAAAAGCAAGCATCTTTGGTGGGTTTTCTCGCCTGCAGCAGAGGAAGGGTGAACAGATTAAGAATGATCCTTATGATGCATTTGTGAGCAAACAGTCAATAATACTTTTCATTGTACAATTTCCATGGATGGGTGAATTAAGAATTTGAACATGTATTTGTTTTATTTCATTCTGGTGGGAAGCTTTCTGTGATGTTTATCATGTTTTGTGATATATTTTGATGCCAAAAAATACTGAACTTGTGATTGAATATACACACTATGATGATGAGCATCTGGGTACAAGGTAATGAACAATTTGGTAAGAAATTTGGGTGCCAACCAAAGACCATTTTTTTGCATGCATGATGTTCACATAGATGGCAGCACTGGTCAAATGCTATTTTTTCATGATACACGATCTCCTGTTAACAACCACTTGCCAATAAGGAGAGTGTAGGTTGTTTGTCCCCCAGATGTCTCTACTTGCAAGTATTAGCAACCAGGGTATTAGTTACATAACGTTACCTCTCGACCACCATTGCCAGGATCTGTGTATCTGGGCATGACACCCAAGAAATCAAGTTGAGTTGCTCACTCACTTGATCCTGAAACCTGATGGTCCTGTGGCACCATCTCTGGGTCCATGTGGAACTGATAATGACGTCAAGAACACATGCGCCCCATAACATCCTTCTTCTTTAGGCGCCATCACTAGCTTATCTTGTGAGTTAAAGCTTCGTGAACTTTAGTTCACGCTTACTGTTTTTGGTGCTTACGCATGCTCTCTTCTGCGGAAAATCTTTTCTCAGGGTTCCAGGAATCTTCAGATACCTATATAGCTGATTTTTGTTATTGAATACCACTGAAATAGTAAGTGCAAAGTTGGTCGTTTGACTTGTACTTAGATTTTTCAAGAAGGCATCATGGCAAACAGAACGCTGAGAGAGGCAAAGCAGTGCACACCAGGCTATTGCTTCCTTTTGAAGGCAATCCATGGGTGTTGATCTGGATACCACTTTATGTGCATCCTCATCCTTGTTGGATCGTGGACAAAAACTGGATTCCAGGAACCACTACATAGTCACTTGGGACAACCATCCACACTGCTATAGTAGTCACCAGCAGTTGGGCAAAGTTTGCTCTTACTTGCAAATACTGTCAGGACTGGGGAGATGACTGCTGAGTGAGCAGGCACAGGGCAAGTGGGATCGTGCTAGGCGTAGGTGGCAGCTCGCAAGAGCGGCCAAAGGCCAAGCTGAGATGTCATACTCCGTTCAGTCCTCGCCAATGACTCCCCATCAGAAAAAGCGTAGACATGCTCCGGCTCGTCCGCATTCTCATGTGTCTCGTGTCTGATGGGAAAGAGTGTAGACTTGCTTCGGCTCATCCCAGTCCCAAAAGGCATACATTTCTTGTCCAGATACCCTTTGGGAGAAGGTTAAGAAACATCGGAGTCGAAAGTCAAGTAGAAAGAGATCTCCTCTCACAGATCCCGTGCCAAAGACTTTGCCCTAACCGACTTCCAAATCTGCTCTTGGAACTGTTTCAAAGGTTGTCCTTGCTGTGTAGGCTGTGACGCAGAGCACGATACAGCAGGCTGAGATGTTGCTTGCATTGTTTGCCCCTGCTTGGCAGACTCTTTCTTCGGAGTAGACTTCCGAAGAAGTGTGCCAAGTGAGGGCTGGAGCTGTCGAGAGCTCGGACCTCTGGGTCCGAGCACTCGGACAGACAGCAACCTCATAAACCAGTGCATCTGAAATGTAAACCTTGGGGGGCGGGGGGGGGGGGACCCCAGTATTCAGGAACCTCGGCCAGTCTGAGCGTTCAAATCATAAGTCCGGGCAGTATGGAAAGCCAGTCCGAGCGCTTGGACCATAAGCCCAGAGTGCCAACTAAGGCGCCGGTGCCTCTGCAAAATCCCCGAGCTCCTGGATCAGAGAGCCTGGGTAGTAAGCGAAGGCTTAGGGTAGCAAGGAGGAAGGATCCCAGACCTGTGAGGGAACCTTCCACTGCCAGTGGGCCTTCAGCGCTGCCGGTGTTGGATCCCCTGGTCCGAGCGGAACCCCCTCTTTCCTCAACAGTAGTACCAGCAGTCCCTTCTGCACCTCCAGTGGCTTTCCCTGGAGTGAGTAGTTGGTGATTCCGCTGGTCACCACATTTGTGCTAGGTACCCTGGCCTACTCTCTTGAGCGGCAGGCGGATCATGAGCTCCATGAAGACCAGTGGCTGCGTGAAGAGGCTCAGTTTCTTTATGCCTTGGCCAGCACTACTGTTGCCAAGTCTGAGCAGACTCGGTGGAGCAGCTCGCTGCTTTTGCTTTGAGCCAGCTCTCACTGAACTCCCTGCGGACCCCTCCTGCCTTTAGACTTCTCAGTTGACAGCAGCTGAGGTGCAGGATGGCCTGTGGAGCTTGAGCCAGATCCTGCGGGCTGCAGCTGCCAAGATCTCAGCGTATGAGTCTCCCTTGCCTTCCATCTCTCTCCCCTCATGGGAGGAGCAAGTGGAGGTGGCGTCTGTGGCGTCAACTACTTCTGTGGAGGTGCTCGCTACCCCTACACCTTGCGTGTTGACAGATCTCCTGCTCTCACAGGTGGCTGCTCCATCACCCTCGCACAATACGTTTTCGACAAAGCTTAGGCCATTCGTGCCCCTGGATTCTTTGGACCTGTGACAGCCAGAGAGCCGGCAACCATGGGCTCTGCAGAGGCTTTGGCCCCTGCCCCCACGGACATGGCATCTACCCCTGCTGAGGGCTTTGACCAAGTCAAAGCTCTTATTCAGAGCCTGGTTGGTGACCAAGCTGTGGTGCCGCCAGCGGAGGAGAGGTGGGGCGCTGTTGCGCTGTCATGCTGGGGCTTGACTCTGGAGCTCAAACTTCAATGTACACCCATACCTTTTTCACCCTTTGTAGCTAAGTTCTATGACCAGCTCATGGCCAAGACTCGCGGCACATGGGTTTCTGTGGAGCTCCTGGGATCTGGCTACCTGTGACAGGGGCGACTCCTCCCTAAGCCAGATGTCCAAGGGAGGTGGTAGTCTGCGCCATAGCAGACCTTCCCATCGGGCTCACTGCCAGTGGACTAAGACCGGTAGAAGATTGATTATCTGCAGCCGAGAACCATTTCAGCTTTCACAGAGTCCTTCAAGCAATTAGAGGAAGATGCCTGAGGCTCCATCCTTGTGACGCCCTACTCTGATGTGTTGGCCGCTTTGGGGTCTCTCCCTGAGAACCTCAAGGGCTTTGTTCAGATCAGGGAGGCAGTGCGAGGCTGGTTACACCAGGAGACACTCCTCACAACTTCGTTGTCGCAAGCTGTTCGTCACCATGTTGGAGGCCCACCTTCGTTTGTTACGGAGGGATGCTTTACTCCAGGGTCAAAAGCTGCCTCCCACAATCTATCCAGCAGCCTGCACAGGGCCCCTCTTCTCTGGAACTCTGTTCGGAGGAGAGATGGCGGAAGTGTTCCACCAGGCGCTGGAGACGCTCCTCACGACTTCATTGTCGAGAGCTGTTGATCACCAGGTGCGGACCGCTTGCATGCTGGAGGCGAAGATTTGTTTGTTACGGAGGGATGCTTACCTCCAGGGTCAAAAGCTGCCTAAAGTGATCTTTCCAGCATCCTGCATGGGGCCCCTCTTCTCTGGAACTCTGTTTGGAGGGGAGATGGAAGAAGTGTTTCGCCAGGTGCAGGACCTTCGGGCCCGCTAGGCAGACCAGGCATGCTCCAGGGCACTGACCAACTCTGCTCAGTCGTTGTCGTCTTTGGCTGTCTAGGCCCTGAAGTGCGGTACTTCCCAGACCGCGTCAACCCATCCCTCGATTCATGTTCCCTTGGGCATGACGACCTGGGAAGGGCGGACAGCGATCTGCGAAGGGCAAGCCTTCCGGTAGAGGGAAGAAGTCAGGAAAGCCTTGGCATTCCTGACTCTTGTATGGTGGAGGAGATCTCGGGATTGAAACCGCCACCTTGTCAGACTCTGCACAGCACCCGGTCTGCAGCTGCCTCACCACATATCGTGCAGTGGGAGTCTCATCATGGATGATTTGTTCATTCTAAACATCCTGCGATGGGGCTACATGCTGCCTTTTGGCGAAGACAGCCCTCCATTAAGCCGAGAACTACAGTGGTTTGCTCCACCCACCTCAGAACCTAACGCATCGGTGTTCCTGGAGGTGGTTCAGACGCTCTGGAGCAAGTGTGCCATAGAGCCAGTAGAGGACCAAGTTTCTCCCAGCTTCTACAACCTACTCTTCCTGGTCCCCAAGCGGGACGAAGGATGGTGCCCAGTCATAGTCATAGACCTGTTGAATGGAGACACCCCAGTCGGTGGCAGCAGCCTTTCAACCCTTGGAGTGGACAAAGTCCCTGTATCTTTAGGATGCGTTCTTCTTGTGCCAGTTGCAGAGACTTCACAGATGTAGCTATGGTTCGCATTTGCAGGCCAAATATACCAGTTCAGGGCGCTTTCTTTCGGTCTTGTCACGGCACCGCATTGCACAATTAGTTGCTTCTTACCTTCACCACTCAGCTGTTTGCATTCATGTGTACCTGGAGGATTGGCTTATCTGGGTGCTTCAGTCCCTGGATTCGCAGTGTCACACACAGACCGTTCTGGAACTCTGCCAACACTTGGCCCTGATAGTGAACCTACCCGGTCTTTAGCCAGAGCAGATCTTCGTTTTCCTCTGCATCCAGTACGATATGGTAGCCTACATCTGTCGTCTTTTGGAGGACAGATGGGACAGACTGCTGTTTCTGCTTGGGCCCTTTCTGACTGGCAAGGTCTGCTCGGGGCAGCAGTGGCTCGCCTTGCTGGGCTCCCTGTCCTCGATGGACTCCCAGGTTTCATTAGGCCGGCTCCACCATCACCCCTTGCAGTACGCACTGGGGAGCAGATGGACAAGTGACCATGGCTATCACACCCGGGTGTCAATCCTCAACGAGGATCAGCCAAACCTTTACTAGTGGACCTTCAGGGAGAACATCATGAGAGGACAGAGGCTGGAGCCTTTTCAGGCCCAGCTTACCGTTTACATGGACTCTTCTCGGTCCAGATTGGGAGCCTTCACGGAGAGTTGGACAACATCGGGCCCTTGCTGGCCAGCATTGTTTGCAGCTCACCACATAAACTGGTTGGGACTGGAGGCAATACGCTTGACGCTCCTCCACTTCTGAGACCTGATGGAGTACAAACGTCCTCATAATGTGCGACAACAGGACCGGGGTAACCTTCCTCAGCAGGCAGGGCGGGACATGGCCCCGGAAGCTGACAGAGTTGGCCGGATGCATCATCAGATATGGTGTTCGCACACACGGGAGGCACATCCCGGGACAGTGGAATGTCCTGGCTGACCAATTCTCAAGGAGAGGTCAGCAAATGGGACTGAGTGGTCACTCCACCCCAGGGTCATTCAGGCCATGTGGGCACGATGGGGGACTCCACATGTGGATCTGTTTCTGACTCCCGGGAACACCAAAGTGCCGGTTTACGTCTCGCCTGTCCCTTACCCACAAGGCCTAGTGGTGGATGCTCTAGCCATGAATTGGAGCAACCTGTGGGCGTACTCCTTTGCCCTTGCCAGATCCGAGGGTACTGCACGAGGTTCAGTCCCACGATTGCAATCTGATCCTGGTCTCCCCGTGGCGGCCCCAGAGTGATTGCACAGTAGACCTACTGGAACTAAGCGTCGAGCCTCCACCACAATTACACGCAGGGCCAAAGCTTCTGGTTCAGCTGCGAAGGAGTGAGTTTGATTGGAACCCTCAAGTGCTCAACCACCATGCTTGGTGGTTATCTTACAGCACATCTGCGACAGAGGCTTGTCGAAGTCAGTGTCAGGTAGAATTGCCAGAGGTGGGCTTCAATCTTCTTCTCTAGTTGTTTACTCAGCTCGATGAAAGGTGTTTTCCTGACTGGTGCACCAGTAGATGAATTCACCCTTGGGCTCCACGTATTGTGGAAATCACCACCTTCCTGTTCTATCAGTGGGAAATCTTAAGCAACAGCTCTCGATAACACTGGAGGGGTTTTGATGAGCCGTCTCTTCAACCCTTGCCAACATCTTAGACGTGTGCATGGGTATTGATCCTTATCTGTCTGCGCTTATTGCCTCCTTCTACACCAACAGGCCAGCGATGCGACAGGTACTGCCCAGGTGGGACCTATCACTGGTTTTTGTCTTGTTGAAGAAGTGTCCCTTTGAGTGCCTTGAGGACCCCTAGCAGTTTTCCCTCAAGTACTGGACGTGGAAAACTTGTTTTCTATGAACACTCGCTTTGGGGGCTAGGAGATGCGAAATCGACGCTCTTGCTCATAACCAACTCCAATGGTCACCTGACCACTCCCAGGTGACCCTGAGGGCTCACTTGGGCTTACTTGCAAAGAACCAAGTGACTCAAGATCTGGCTACGGACTTTAAGGGTTTTACCCTACGTGTGATGGATGCCTTTCTCGCATGGACGGACTCAGAGGATGGAGGTTCACCCTCCTTCAACCACTGAGTAACCCGCGAAGGAGCAATTTTGCAGAAACATGATTTCATTGTGGATTAAGCAGATGATCCTTAAGGCCTGTGAGACCACGCTATAAAGGCCAGAGGCCTTAAAGCTTGTCTCTGCCACAGCTCACGAGGGGCAAGCCTTCAATGCCTCCTGGCGCACCTTGCGGAATATTGCGGTTGTCGACATTCTCCGGGCCTGACGCAGGCGATCGTCTATGACTTTCACCGAGCACTACTTGTGTGACATGATACTGCTTGAGGGTGGCATTTATGCATTTGCAGGCGTAACAGGCTGCTTTGCTCAGGTTCTGATACTCGTTCATTAGGCCTTTCGGATCCCATCAGAGCTGCCACCGTGTTCCAGCTTATGTCGCTATCGTGGTTGGATCAGATGCAGGCCTCTAGGTTGGCGCATTTCTTATTTGGCCTTTTAGGGCTGCGTTCCTGGTAGACCAAATCTCAGAACAGTATAAGGCAGTTTGTCCTGAATGCCCTGGCCAGTTGCCAGTTGACACAGGAATAGCTGCCCACTCAACCATATACCCACCACCACCACCACCACCACCAGTTTCGTGACTAGGTCCTGTTAGATCTGCAGGGCAAGTGGAGCTGAAACGGATAATGTCTACCCACGGAGCAGACAGTCATGTTAGCAGGCGAGCACCAGGGGGGGAGGGGGGTCAGCGAGGTCCAATGCTGGTCGGTAAGGAAGGTTTTGATCTGGTTTAGGCCTGATTCTGCTATCAGCGGCCTCGTCTCCATGTAGCTCTGACATTTTTCCCTATCGATGTCATCTTCTCACGCGGACCGATGGTTCCCCCCAAACTGCTGTTTGTGCTTGCTCAAAAGAGGTCAGTATACCAGTGACGTTACACCCACCGCTAGTATGTTTGTATATTGGCAATGGCGGTCGAGAGGTAACATTACATAACTAATACGGGATATTTGGAGTTATATCAGTATTAGTAAGTACACTTTCCTCTCAACCACCAGAGAAGCCCACCCGACCAACCCCGCTTCCTCTTACAGCAGATGTGAACTGACCAATCTCCAAAAGGGAAAGGATGTTATGGGGCGCATATGCACTTGATGTCACAATCAGTTCCACATGGACCGAGGGATGGTGCCATGGGGCCATCAGTTTCAGGATCAAGTGATTAAGCAACTCAACTTGATTTCTTGGGCGTCATGCCCAGACACAGAGGTCTTAGCAATGGTGGTCAAGAGGTAAGTGTACTTACTAATACTGATATTACTCCAAATATCCCGTATTTATAAATAATTACATCATCTTGGAGAACATGTCCTATTCATGGGGAAACGACAGGTTACATGATTTTTTATGGCCCATGACTTCAGTGTCATTTACATAACAAGGCTATCGTACGTATTACACATAATGTATACATTGAAACTGGTCAGTAGACATACTGTATTCATTCCAACCGTAGGATGCTGTGCTAATGCAAAGATTTCCTGGAGCAGACATGGTTTTCGCAGTTTTGAGACAGTGATATGTCTTAATTTACAATTTACCACAAGCAATTACACTTATTATAGGATCCATATAGCATAAAATGGCAAGAGTGAGTCCCACAATATAACAATGTTTAGGTCATGTGATCTACAGTGAGTTAGTACATTTGAATTTTGCTCCAGAAAATTATAATTCATCCTCAAACATAGAATAATCCAGGGTATTAAAGTTAATAAAATTGTGGGTAAATTAATGGTAGGCTGTAATAGATGTACATGCAATGAGGAAATCACTGTGTAGCACAATGAATACTGTTTCTTTCATGTCTTTTATCATATGTGATTTTTGCTGTACAATGGAAAATCCCAATTGTAAAACCATCTAATTAATGAAGTGATATTAAGTGTGGTCTTAATCATTTATAGGCAAATGGTCTTATTACACCTCTTAATAGGGGATATAATTTAATTAAGGATAAACAATAAAGGGACTGTAAATTAGTAGTCTTATGATAGAGAAATGGTCTCTTTTCAGAGGTGTGTAGTCTTAATTGGAGATTCTACTGTAATGTACCTATTACTCTTTTGCTTGAGGTGAATCTTCCTTTCTTTTTTTTTTATATACAGACTAATACTGCATACTAATTGTAGTTTCATTTTATAATGCATTGATGTATGACGTTGACCAGGTTTCTGGCAAATGTGTTTTCTGCTCTAAAGGCCATATCTGAACAATTTGCTGGCACAGCCTGTTGTCAGAAAAGGGCATGTACATCCAAAGTGCACACATGTCGAGATGGCTCGATAAACAGCTTTTTGTATCACACCATTGAAAATCTGTGTTTCACTGCTATCCACACAGGTTTGTGTTTTTCTTTGTTTTGTCAGCTGCAGGTGCATTAACACATGTATGATTACTCATGTGGATAATGCTTCAGCTGACAAAGGTGTGTCAAGCACCCATTGTCATCTGTCACATGTTAGTCTTGACAATGCTTCATGGTCAGGCTTTGTTCAGCTGAAATATTCCCAGAACTAATGAAAACCTGCATCCTTACCCCTGAAAACACTCGGTGTTGACATGTCTTGTCAGATTTTTCTGCTGAAGATATTTAGTTGCAAGTATTTTAACATGTCGCAATTTGAATGTGAGGCCATGCAGAACTGTAAACTAAATATGATAAACTGGACTGGTAGAGATTTTTATCTCAGCTGACTTGTCAGTCAGCTGAGGTTATATGCTGGTATTAAGGCATCTGCTCTGTTCTCATTTCACTATTTTTACTTGTCCAAAACCATCATCCAGATTCACTTCAAACCTAGTGGAGATATACCTAGGGCAGGTCTCTACCAAATTGTTCAAGTGGTCATGCACCAGCAATTTTTGGATTTTCTATAATTTTTTTTTGTTCATAAGCTGAGCTTATGTTACGACTAAATATCCATCATCCATCTGTCCATTGTCTGTTGTCCACTGTTTTGACTTTTCCAAAACATTTGCCAGATTCACTTCAAACTTAGTGAGGACATATCTTAGGCAGGTCTCTACCAACTTTGTCCAAGTGGTCAAGTTTCAGTAATTTTTGAATTTTTTTGTTAATTTTTTGGACCAAATCTTGAAGAATCTTCTAAACTGCCAATCGAATTGCTTCAAAATTGCATAGTGATCCTTCTGGGGATCCCCAGACCTAATTTGTTCAAGAGGTGTTACTGGATTTTTATGCCCCCCGAATTAGGAGGGGGCATATAACGATTACTTTGTGTGTGTGTGTGTGTGTGTGTGTCTGTGTGTGTCCAGACTGACAGTTTTCATGCGATTACTCAAAAGTTTTTCACTCAGGGCTGTCATGTTGCACATGCTTATAGTCCTGAATAAGGTCTCGGACAAGTTGAAACATGGGTGACCTTGACCCAATTCCAAAGGTCACAGTGCTATGTTAGTGAATTTGGTTTTCCCGTGATAACTTGAAAAAGTTTTTGACATGGGCCTTTCAAATTGCAGGTGATTATAGTTCTTCATAAAGTCTCGGATGAGTGCGAAGATGGTAGCCCTTGACCCAATTCCCAAGGTCACAGAGCCATTGAAGTTATTAGCATAGGGCTTTCATATTGCACGTGTTTATAGTCCTCAATAAGGTCTCAGAAGAGTTTCAAGATAGGTGACCTTGACCCTATTCCCAAGGTCACAGAGCCATTTTTGTGAATTTTAGTTTCATGCAATAACTTGAAAAGTTTTGTGCATAGGTGTTTCATGTTGCACATGCTTACAATGGAAATTCACACTTTCGACTTCTCTGAAACTGTACCAGATTCACTTGAAACTTGGTTAGGATGTAACTTAGGTGGATCTCTACCAATTTTATTACACCCTGTCCACGAAGTGAGGGGGGGGGTTATATGGTAATGGGTACCATCTGTGTGTCCTTCTGTCCGTCCGTCCTGCCCAAACAAATTTTGTCCAGGTCATGTTTTCTAAAATATAAATGCTAGGCCTTTCAAATTTAAAGAGTTGGTAGATGATAGGTAGTAGGTGTGCATAGTTATTGTTTTGTGTGCCTAATTGCTTATATTAATTAATAAATTAACCAAAGTTCATTAGGCAACCTCCAGATTACAAACAATTTTGTCTGGGCCTTATGTTTGAACTATAAATGCTAGCCCTTTGAAAATTTTAGGGTTTGTAGATCTTAGGTAGGAAGTGTGCATAGGATTAAATTTATGTGGCTGATTACTTTCTTTAACTAATCAATTGATTAACAAAGATTGTTAAGCACTGGAAACAAATTTTGTGTGGGGTCATACATCTTCTGTGCATAGGCATTGTTTGTGTGCCTAATTGCTTACATTGAGTAATTATTGAACAAAAGTTCATTAGGCAACCTCCAGATCAGAAATGATTTTGTGGGGGCCATATCTTTGGAACTATAAATGTTAGCCCGTTCAAATTTTCAGGGTTGGCAGATCTTAGATAGAAGTGGTGCATAGGATTAAATTTATTGGGCTGATTACTTTCTTCTATTACTTAATTAATTAACAAAGATTAGCATTTTTTTGTGTGTGTTTTTTTTTTTGTTTATTTATCCCTGCCTTCTTGGACAAGGTTGTCTCGCTACTTGATCATGCATGCTGCGACATTGAACATGAACAGCTTTGGGCAAAATGGATGCTAGGTGTGAAGATGGCTTCGCTTATTGCAGAAATTTTTGAGAATGAGTTGAAAAACGACTCTTTGACTGATCATTGTGTGACATATATGGGCTTCAATAGCGGTTTTATGGCTCAGATATCATTTATGTGAATTTGTTTGCTGTTCCCACAATATTTATGAGATTTTGTGTTGCATGAGTGTGTCCAGACAGCTGATCTGATTTCAGTACATGGACCACCTGCACAACAGCTTGTCATGTTCATGGATGGTTTGAATGATCGCCAGACATCTTTATACTACGTGCTGTTAAAATAATAGTAATATCAATCAAATACATGTATTTATATTTGCTGTTGGTGTCTTTTGTTGAACATATGAACAGAAAGTTGGAAAAATCTGTTTCGTGCAGTCATTATTGTGGGCGATAACATGACACTTCAGTGGACACAGTAACCATCAGGTTGAGTAACCCCTAACTTTGACCTAAGGCTGAGAAAACTTATGAAAATTTCACAAATACCTGTTACAATACAGCAACACTGGAACATAGACAGTGAGTCGCAATGTTATTTTGGCAGCTAGTTTAAAAATGCTTGACCAAGACTGAAACCAAAACAAAATGGACAGGTACAGCAGACTTGTTGACATTGTGTTGACTGATATCTGGTGGTACTTATTAAAGGTAAATTTTGCAGGTAAGATTTCTCACTATACTTGCACATAATAGGTGTGGTTGACTGATGAGTGTATCAGCATGTGATTTGCCATTGGATATACCTGTCACAGCTGAAAGTGTTCCCAGGTAGTGGCAAAATGAATGAATGTTTCTTGTGTCACCACCATGGAACTGTTAAAAAAACTGAAAAACTCTGTGATCATGTATTTAGCTGAGTTTGGGAACAGTCCTGCCATTTGGTGGACTGAGGTGTAGGGGGAAGGGGGATAAAATCTGTTAAGTGGTTTGTCTAGGGGAACCCCTGCTTAATTTTTTTTTTCAAGTTTGGACCGTTTTTTTGGGGGGGGGGGGAGCGGGGGTGTTGCTGGGGTTGTGTGCATGGTCTTGTCAAAAGTATTGTTGATGACTCATATCTGGTGGGACTTGTGAAAGGCAGTGGCAACATGAATGTCTGTTTCTTGCATCATCCACATGGCAATGCTAATATTGAGAAACTCTCTGATCATGTATTGTTTAGTTTAGTTTGGGAACAGTTCTGCCAGTTGGTGGACTGAGGTGTATTGGGGAAGGGGGTAAAATCTGGAAAGTGTTTATCTACGGGAACCCCTGCCCATTTTTTTTTTAAGTTTGGACTTTGTTTTTTTCTGGGGTGGGGTTGCTGGGGTTGTGTGGTCTCTGTCTATTTCCATATTACCACCAACAGAACCTTTCACACTTTACTTGTAAACTACATGTATAATATACAGATGTACATCATGTATATTTACTGCCATGATTTTTGTGGGCAGAGTATATGGCTAGCATCAACAGCTACTTGTTCAAATGGTCACACTCCATTGATTTTTAGATTTTTCATGAGTGTTTTTGTTCCTGTTTTGGCAAAATCTTAAAAAAGCATCTCTGAAACTGCGTAGCCAATTGTTCTGAAATTGCAGAGGGAACTTCTGTTGACCACCAGACCTTAAAGAGCTGGTGTTGCGGGTTTTTTTTTTTTTGGGGGGGGGGGTGTTTAGTTTTTTTTTTTGGTTTTTTAATGGAATTTTGTGTGTTACAACTACATGTATATTCAACTTCTTCTCCAAAACTGTCTCTCAGACTGTGGTGAAACTAGGTGAGATGTAGGTTGTGGAAGGGGTAAACAAATTTCGCCATTAGGTGGTGATACTCCAGAGTCCTGAATTTTGATCAATTTTTCAATTCAGGCATCTGTTGGGTGATGCATTAATTCATTCCTATTGATTACTGTGCAAGTCAATGGGGATTGCAATGGAAATTCATATGTTCAATTTGTTCTCTAAAACTGTCAACCAGATTCGCTTCAAACTTGGTGGGGATATGCCTTTTGGTTCGTTATCAATTTTGTTCAATTGGTCATGCTCCAATGATTTTAAAATATTATGTTTAGCTGAAATGACGATCCACAATTTTGTTCTTTTTTTTTTCTCATGTATGGTAGTTCCAATCTCATTTCCAGTCAAGGTGTGCCTGTTTCACTTTGCTCTGTTCATCAAAGGTCAGCTGAGCATAGGTTCAAGAGTGCCCTCTTGTTTATTTCTGGAGCAAGTTTTTCAAAATCATCTCAGAAACTGCTGACCCAATTCCTTTGAAATTGTGTAGGGATGCTTCGGGGTAACTGCAGACCTTAATTTGCTCACCAGGTGCATGATATCACCATTTTTTGTTGTTGTTGTTGTTGTTTTTTTTTTCTTTTGTTTTTTCATTTTGAATTTTTGGGTGTTTTGATATTTTTGTCGTCTTCTCTAAAATGGTCACTCAGATTGTTCTGAAACTTAGTGGAAATACATGCAAAGCTTGTGGGAAGGTCAAATAAACTTGTTCACAAGGTGATGATACTCTGGGTCCCTGATTTATAACAAATTTTAAATTCAGGTACCTGTCTGTTAATGCATACATTCCTATTGATAATTATGATGTAAGTCAATGGGGATTGCAATGGAATGTCAAATATTTACTTCCTGTCCAAGATTGTCATCCCACAAACCAGAGTGGGACTTATTATGGGTTGAATATCAAGCTCGGCTGACTATGGGCTGTTCACACAGCTGTCTTGTTTTGTTTTACCAATTTCTTCATTGGAGTAGGATTGGGTCAACAACTTGCCTCACTGCGTATTGTGCACAATGCACCCAGACTTCACCAGGGAAATCTTTTGACCTGGTGTATGATGTCCAGAGACTACATGTCACATTTGATAATTGTGGGGTGGTTTTGAGTGGGAAAGGTTCAACTACTGTTTGTCAAAAACTTGTGACAGAATGAAAGAAACGTGATTAACGGTACCACGCTGCAGCAGTTGAAATTTTCAGTTCCTGATGACCCACACTACTGGCGAAACCGGTCAAACGGCACGAAAGTGAAGCCATACCTTTGCTTCATCTTTTCAATTCAGAATGAAAGAAATGGGACAGTTTTTCCTCTTACAAGCTGATTTACAGTGTTGAAGCCATGACACAGTCATAACTTACAAGCGTACACTCTTTAACAGCAAAGGAAGGTTCCATAGAACAAGCATAAATCTGTCACATCTACATGTGGTGTACAATGTAAGGAAAAATAATAAAAGCATAAATATTGAAGAAACTTGCTGAAATGTAAAACCAGAGTGAACGTATATGTAAACATAGGAGTGAGGTCGAAACAGTCTACAATGAACAGACAGAAAAGTTTCATAATATATATATACATATCGGTTATGACAACAGAATGGATTACTGTTATCAAGTTTGTCTCTCTGACTATTCCTGAGGCTCCATGATTGCAGAGACAACAACAGGGAAAACGCAGATATGCAGGTAAAAGCACAATATTGATAAAAAGATGGAATGACAAATAAAGAGTCGGACTAGAGTCTGGGATAGTTTGGTGAAATTGAACTGCATTGAAGTCTGTATGACTTCATGTCCAGTACAGCAATTGCCACGGTGAAATAAGTAGAATTTGAGTTGGGATAATTCCAAATTCATCGAGAAACATTTTCAAATCTGGTTACATTGCCATTTCATATATTTCTCCATTACAAAAGATAATTACGATGAAAATGACCCCACTGGACCAAATTAAATATTAAGATGCCATAAAGCATGCTATGATATACACATGGACGTGGTGTTTTTCCACTTTTAGCTTAGCTGAGCTTTTAGCAGGCTCAGTCGTCCATCGTCTGTCTGCATGTCCACTGTCCACAGTTCACATGTTTGACTACTCCAAAACCATCAGCCAGACTCACTTCAAACTTGGTGGCAATATATGTGGGGTAGGTCTCTACCAAGTTTGTTCAAATAGTCATGCTACAGCTATTTTGGGATTTTTTATCAATTTTTTTGTTCTTTGGGCAACCCTTAAAAAATCTTCTGCGAATTAGGATGGCGAATTGCTTCAAACTTTCATAGGGACACTTCTGGGGACCCCTAAATCTTAAGTGGTTCAAGAGGTGGCACTGCATTTTTTTTTCTATTTTTAATGAATTTTTGTGTGTTTTTTCTATTTCAACATCTTCGCGAAAAGCATCATTCAGATTGTGCAGAAACTTGGTGGAAATGTTCCTTGTGTGAAGGGTGAAAGAAAGCTTTACATGAGGTGGCATTGTTGTGAAGTCCTGATTTTTATGAATTTTTCAGTTTGGGTACTTACCGCTAAATCTACCCATTCCTATTGATTATTAGTATGTAATTCAATGGGGCTTGCAATGGTAAGTAACCTTTTTGAATTCTTCACCAAAACTGTTGGCATGATTTTCAAACTTGGTGGGGATATACCTTGGGTGGGTCTCTACGAGGCTTTATCAAATGGTCACTCATCAGTGATTTTTGGATTTTTTTATGATTTTTGTGTTTTTGTTTTTTTGGCAAAATCTTGAAAAATCATGTTCTCCAAAACCATTTGGCCAATGTATTCAAAATTGCAGAGGAACACTTGAGGGCATGACAGCAGGAGTTACACAGTACGTGAGTGACCTTGACCTCATTTCCAATATCACAGGACAACTGACATGATATTTACTGTTCACTTGATAACATGAGATCTATTTTGAGTTAGGACCTTGATGTTGCACATGTCAGTGTTTTTCTATGAAGGTTATGCTTAGACAGTGCATGAGTGACCTTGACCTCATTCCTGAGATCACAGTGTAACATACATGGATTTTACTCTTAACTATAACTTGATGAGAACAACTTGATGTTGCACATGTTTGTGTTCTTCTATAAAGGTCAGACTTACCCAGCAGTACATGAATGACCTTGACCTCATTCCTGAGATCACAGTGCAACATACATGGATTTTACTCTTAACTATAACTTGATGAGAACAACTTTAACTGGGACCTTGATATTGCACATGTTTGTGTTCTTCTATAAAGGTCAGACTTACCCAGCAGTACATGAGTGACCTGGATCCTATCCGAAGTTCACAGAGCCACAAGTGTGATGAATCTCTAGGTTAGCTGAGCATGGGCTGTTCACACAGCCCTCTTGTTTTTTGGGGGTCTAATTTTTTCCAGTTTTCTGTAACCACAAAGGTCACTGTGCATCCCTCCTGTTTTGTTTTGTTTTGTTTTGTTTTTTTATTTTTTTTTTTTTGGGGGGGGGGGGGTCTTATTTTTTCCTGTTTGCTGTAACCACAAAGGGCACTGTGCAGGCCACAGACCACAGTTATAAATCCTTCTATTTTTCATATTAGCATTTTTCAGTCTAAAAAATCAGCATTTTGGTATTTTGAAATTCCGTGAACGGCATTTAACAGATAAAAATGTCAGAAAAATATGGACGGATTTTTGTCATACAATTCCCAGCTCGTTAATTTGTGATAATTGAAATACGAAACAACACCTGGATGTCAGCTTTATACAGGTGTATGAACTGTGCTCTTGCCAGGGTCACATCATTGTCCTTCCCCACCATAAAGTTCCCAGCTGGCCTGGAAGACAGTGCAGCAACTCTGCTATGCAGCAAATCTGACTTAGCTAACTTTATTTAAACAGAAGCTACAGCATGCTGAAAACACAGTATTTTCACAATTACGGACTATCTCCGTTTGGATGCGCAACCAGCCAATCACAACTGTAGTCTGTAACCTACATGTAATAGACTTATCAAAATTTTTAAAACTTGTTTAACTGAAGCCACAACTTGTTTTCTGCAAAGGATTTGCATTGACTTTACCAAACTTCAATATTAAAGAAAATATCAACTTTTTTGCAAGCAACCTTTAAATCTGAAAAATCAGTTTTTATGACAAATAAAATAATTAATCAAAATTTTGAGGAAAATTATATAATTGCATCCAATCAATTCTTTTCTGTCCAATATGAATACGATACACAATGGGCTATGATGCAAACCCATAATCACTTGCCTGCATGTCCTGCCCTTACAATGAGAGATCAAATTACAATGCCCCACCCCTTAATTTTAACCCCAAATTTGAATATATTGCTAAAATTTTATGAATTTTTAGGTGAAATTGGTGATTTTTTTACTATTTATGGATAGATTCGTAACATTTGTCTACAAAAAATATGACATCTATCACTGCTGAGGCATTAATGGCGGATGGGGGGAGTATCAGTTACACCAAGTCAGCATCTAATACCAGTCATTATGGCAGTATTTTCCTGATATAATCTGAATTATGGCAGACAATGGAACAGTTTCAGTGTTTAAACATTATTAGCCCATCAAAGTGCACAGTTTAAGACCAGTAGGTCACAGATTAGAGTAGCAGTATTCAGCAAATTATGTTTTTTTGGTACTAAAATTATGGAATTTTAACGCGCCCTTTGTTTGAACATTAGGAGGGCAGTTGGGTGATCCAGCTTCCACAAACCAATAGTGCTATGCCTTGTTTTAGTCCCCCGCCCACTTGGTGGGGGACTATAGGTTTGCACCTCGTCCGTCTGTCCTTCTGTCATTCCGTCCGTCTGTCTGTCGGAAGCTTCTCCGGGCCATATTTCCAACACCATAACACCCACAGCTACCAAATTTAATGTGTTTGTACTTCCTAGGATAGAGGTGTATGGTGTGCCAAAAGTAGGTCACTAGGTCAAATATCTGGGTCACAGAATACATATGTATTAAAAATATTGTCCGGGCCATAACTTTTTTGTCCTTGTACTTAGGGTCATGAAATGTTACACAAATGTGAAGCTTAGTCTAAGAAAGTGTCATAAAGCAAAACTAGGTCACTTGGTCAAATATTTGGGTCACCGATCGATATGTAAATATACAGAAACAAATTTTGTCCGGCACATATCTTCCCTATATTAATGCTACCTCTTCAATTTTTTTATGGTGGGTAGACCTTAGGTAGTAGCTGTGCATAGGCATTGTTTTGTGTGGCTAATTACTTGCATTAATTAATTATTTAACAAAGTTCGTTAAGCAAGACAAATTTTGTCCGGGCCATATCTTCTAAACTATTAATGCTAGCCCTTTGAATTTTTTGTGGTGGATAGACCATAGGTAGTAGGTGTGCATAGGCATTGTTTTGTGTGGCTAATTACTTGCATTAATTAACAAAGTTCGTTAAGCAAGACAAATTTTGTCCGGGCCATATCTTCTTAACTATTAATGCTAGCCCTTTGAATTTTTTATGGTGTGTAGACCTTAGGTAGTAGGTGTGCATATGCATTGTTTTCTGTGGCTAATTACTTCCATTAATTAATTAATTAACAAAGTTCATTAAGCAAGCTCAAGATACAATACAAATTTTGTCCGGGCCATATCTTCTAAATTATTGATGCCAGCCCTTTGATTTTTTTTATGGTGGGTAGACCTTAGAGGGGATATGGTAATGGGCACCGTCCGTGTGTCCCTCCGTCCGTCCATCTGTCCATGATTACTGTGGGCGGGGGATATGGCTAGCGTCAGCGGCTACTTGTTCTGCAGTAGACTGTATAAGTTGTGGTTTATTGACATGGTTTCTGGTGTATGTGCACATATTAGAAAGAAAATGACAAAAGTTTGTACAGTTACTCCAATATCATAAATGCATATTTGTATTCACAAGTGCTCTGATTTTAAATTTGATAAGCATCCAATTATCAATCCAATTATCAGGCGCAAGTGTTTTCAGGCAAGTGTTTAATGGAAGCTAACTTTTTTCCCCTTGTTTCACTTTGTGAAACTCTTATAATTATATGTGGTTGTATGTTGAAGTTCAAATGTTTTGCCACCTATGTACATTAGCTTGGTAAAAATTATAAAATCTGCAGTTCATAAGTGCTGTCATCCATATTCATGGATATTAATTTATTCATTTATGTGAAAATAATATGCTGATGAGCTCAACAGCTCAACAAAGTCAGCATGCCTGATTTTAAATGATTTACCCCAGTCAAATGACACACATATATGACAAGCTTTTGTCTCCCCCAAAAAATAATAAAAATAAAAGGGGGTGGGGTGGGGGGTGGGGGGTGGGGAGAAACAAAAACAAAACCAAAAAACAAAGAAATTTACATTTTACCTAAGATTTGTACAGCTCTACTGACAGACAATGCGCATTTTTTTCTGGTATGCCGAAAATCACTTTGACATGATTTTGTATAAACAGCTATGCATATGAATGGAGGCTGTAGGCCTACAATGACAATGCCACAAAATTAAAAGTTTGAAACAGAGGGTCACTAAGTTTCATATCAACAGGATTAGCATAATTTATTCATATCATATTAGCATTGTTAATTTCTCATACACACATATGATTACCTGTGTGGTACCAGTGAGGTATCGCTAAATACAAAGGGCTATGGAAGCTATCTATCTACCGAGCAGTCAGCAAAGGAGGCATAGCCTGTGCACTTGTTAAATGTCTTGCAGCGAATCCTGTTATTATTTATGCAGTGTGGTTCCACTGATAGGTGCAACATATCTATGCACAATGATTTGTGACATAAATGTGATACTTCATGAATTTTTAGAAAATTGAGACTGTTAAACTTGATGTTCACAGCCGATCTGTGGGTGTAAAACTTCTTTTCTCCTTTCATAAGCTGGCCTGAGTTACACAATACCATAGCCCAAACCATTTGCCTTGTGATCTACAGTCCCAGGGCCATATCTTGCATGCTCCATCCATGTAAAAGTTGTTAGGATCACTCAAAATTGTCCAGGCAGCTGTCAAAAAGTGCTGACTTCCCATTTTTAACTTGCTTGATGGACGATAATAGAATAACAACATGACCATGTGAGTCCCAATACATGCAGAGTTAGCCCTAATAGGCCACAGACCACAATTATAAATCCTTCTATTTTTCATATTAGCATTTTTCAGTCTAAAAAATCAGCATTTTGGTATTTTGAAATTCCGTGAACAGCATTTAACAGATAAAAATGTCAGAAAAATATGGACGGATTTTTGTCATACAATTCCCAGCTCGTTAATTTGTGATAATTGAAATACGAAACAACACCTGGATGTCAGCTTTATACAGGTGTATGAACTGTGCTCTTGCCAGGGTCACATCATTGTCCTTCCCCACCATAAAGTTCCCAGCTGGCCTGGAAGACAGTGCACCTATATGACCACCAGTGAAGCAACTCTGCTATGCAGCAAATCTGACTTAGCTAACTTTATTTAAACAGAAGCTACAGCATGCTGAAAACACAGTATTTTCACAATTACGGACTATCTCCGTTGGGATGCGCAACCAGCCAATCACAACTGTAGTCTGTAACCTGCACTTGCTGAATTTGATCTGTACAGAAATTGATTTCAACTGACTGTCTGAGGATAAAATGTCTTTTCTACAAAAACTGACTTTTTCACAAAGTGAAATGTCCATCTTTGGTTCAGCCAATATCTGCTGCTGTATGAAAATTGCTGTCTGTATCTAGTTGCTACCGAAAATCGAAAACTGTCATCTGCATAGGAGCACAACTTTATATCAGTCAATCTGAGGAACTGAGTCTTCAGATTTTTTGCTGAAATTTTTAACACTGATTTAGAAACACTTATCTGATGTATTCATCCAAATTTGCTGCATTTTATTTCAAATATTTTGAATTTGAATAAATATTCATGAGGAGATTCACAATGCTGTTCATGGTGTGTTGGTAAGCTACTCATTGTGGCAATCAGGTAGTTGTCCCCTGCCATTGAAGGTGGTATACGGGGACATAGGTATAGTACTGATAGGGGCTGTCAGTCTGTTTGTCTGTCTGTTACAGCCTGTAGCCAACAAACAGTTTCAAGTAAAATTTTGAAATTTACACCACAGATGTATCGTGTCTGTAGGGTATGTGGCCTGCTGTGCCTTGTTGTTGACCTTGACCTCTTTTCTAGGTCATAGGGCTTCTGACGGTGTATTTTATACTTTTTCTCCATGTTTTAAGTTCTATTAAAGCTAGGTCTTTCATTTTGGCACCAAAGAATTATTCCATGAAGGTTTTATGTATGCCTTATTTTGGATAACCTTGACATCATTTCAGTGTCATGGTAACCCAATATATATTTGGGGGCAATAAGTGTGTCTTGACAACACATGATGTGGTGGGGACATCAATCCTTTGAATCCTACAGTTTAACCAGAAGCACACGAAGGACACAGAAATGTAGCTTATTATGTATCAAGGCAGAGGCAAAGTACAATTCATTAAATTTTGTTGTATGGCACTCGTAATTGTCATGCTTCGTGCAAAATGAAAGCAGTGTGGGAAGGTATATCCTGTTTAGAGATATCAGCATGGGTCTGTTTAATTTGAAAGTTAACCATGGCTGCTGTCTTTATTCAAAAGAACTTAGTCCTTTAAAGACACAGAAATAACCTATTGTTAAGGTTGACATTAGTAACTGTAAACTCTAACAATAGGTAGTAACTGGTAATGTAGGAACAATATGGGATCTGCTTTCATGGCCAGTTAAATTCTCATTTCAGATATGTCAGTTGATACTTTCTCATCATGGTTATCGATCTGGATTTTGTTCAAAAGCAACTGGACATAACATGTTCATTGATTAGATGCACTTTTCGAAAATGAAGATTGAAATGAGCTTTGGACTATTTCTACGTACACCAAGTACTCTACTTCCCTGTGTTCCTGTGTAATGGTTTTCATAGAACACATAGTATTTCTCCTATATCAATTGTCAGAAAAAGTCTGGTTTTAATGATATTAATAACATTTCAAGTATTGTTTTTTTTAAATATGTCTTGAAGTTTAGAGTCCACATCATGTACATACATGCTTGTCTAAGAAATCATATGGTACCACATTTGTACTGGAAAGTCAGATACATTTCCTTGTCAGCTATGTCAGTGGAATGACAGTGGGCAAAATGGCAGTGAAAAGTTACTCTGCAAGATTCTTGCCTTGTGAATATAATCATAGGGCTAAAAGAAAAAGTCGTTGTGGTTTTTCACTTGTTTCAGTCTTTAAGATGAGATTTTCAGTGAAAAAGTCCTGACAGAGTGCTGCAACTTGATATATCATACCCCTTTCCATCTACTTCTAGTTGTAACATTTTATCAATTGCCTTTTGGAATTGTTTTGACAAACAAAATGTGTCAGTCCGAGGAGTTGCTATTCACTGACTGAGGCATGTGTATGTAGGGCCTGTATTTTTCCGTTTCAAAATGAGTGTTTTTCCGTTTTGGGAAACTACAAATTCCGTTTCATTTCCGTTTCACTAATTCTAGGGCACGATTTTAGCACTGGTCAATAAAAAAGGAAAAACAGTTGATCTTATCGCCTCTGGAAAATGTTGATCCATCGACGAACGGCAAAGTGACTCCATATTGTTTACTGTGTACGTTGACAGCCTCCACCTACAGACGGCGCTATTATCATTGTACCTCTGTTGCGCGTTATATCTATATGCCATGCAAATGAATGGATATGGTAGCAATGGGGTCTATAGCGCGCAGGTGTCCGGCCTGTCGTTAAATTTGCTCCACGTGGTATCGATAACGCCGCCAACTCGTCAAATTTGGATCCAAGTCTGTGTGTTTTGCTTTATGCGATGACATATGTGGTGATTTTGAATTATTTGAGAGGCAAAATTCACAAATTCCGCTTAATTTCCGTGGCATTTGCCGATTTCCGTTCCAAATCATAAATTCCGTTTGAGATCATAGATTCCGTGAATTCCGTCCGTTTTCCGCGATCGCGGAAAAGTACTGGCCCTATGTATGTGTATCCTTTGTATGGAAGCCTCATCACAAGACAAACAGCAATGTACATGTATTCATGTATGGATGTATGGGAGGTTACATACATACATACATGTACACACACCATGCAATTCTCACAGGTTGATCATCTCTGTATATGTGGCTATCATGTATTGAGTACAAAAAAAGGGCGGTTGCAAAACATGATCTGATGAGTGTAAGTTTTATTGCAATGTTGCAAAACGGCAGCTCCTAAATCTGCTAGAAGGTGGATGATGGTAAGCTCACAGAAGTTACCAGCAAGGTATATGTATTTTATAGGCAATTACCTTCCAGATTTCATGGGAAGGTGTTTCTGAGGAAGTTAGTTGCTAGCTACAGTGTTCCCTCTTTATAACGCTGGTGTTGGGGTCCACAGGGCATACCATGTTATAGCAAAACCGCCTTATAACAGAGGAACTTGTAACATAGAAGCAATGGGAAAACTATTTGAGTGGGAACCATAGTACCCACTGTGTTGTATCAGAAACCGCCTTGTAATGAAGGGTGTTATAAAGAGGGAGCACTGTACTTTGTTTCTGTATTTTCCATGTAGAATGTTGTTGCTGCGCCATGATGTCATGTTGTGATCCTTCACAAGGAGATTTATAAATGGGATGGGATAATTTTGAAGAGCATGTAAAATGTATTTTAGATGCTTATTCTGAACAAGCATGTTCACTTATGCAGCCGTACAGCCGAGCTTATTAACTGTCTTGCCAAGATAATTTGCTGCATGGATTGATATGAAAACACATGGGACCTTACATGCAAGTGTCTTGGCTCAGCTGACAGAAAATTGGCTCACTCCAGTGACACTTCAGGCCACTTAGGTCTCTGTGAACAGCCACACCTTTCAATGTCAAGACACGCCAGTCCTTGTTGAGTGCCAGAGTTGACTAAGCAGGCTAATGAACATCCTGTGGGAGTGGCAAGTACGTGGTCATCTAAAGAGTGTTTATATTTTTTCATGCTGTTCAATGTATCTTAAGGAAGTTGAAGCAGGTGGCTGAGACAAGAATTGATGGCTGTGATTAATGGGATCAAATTCTGATCACCTGGCAGAGTTGGCTCTGATAAGCTGAGGTGGTTATGCTAGCTCATCTCAAGTATCTGTCTCAAGCATCTTGCTGCATTTGCTGAAAAAAAAAAGCATTGGCCAGAACTATTTGGAAAAATGTAGACAGATCCTAAATCATATGTATAACTGGAATTGGAAGTTTCAGTAGATTATTACATTTTTTTTTTTTTTATTTAGCCAAGCTGATTTGTCTGGCAGCCTGCCATGTACGTGTACATGTAATATGGGTCTGCATCTGCCATTCATTCACCGGTCACATTGATATTTTTTACCTCTCACTTGGGTGGGTCCCTACCAAATTCGTTGGTGTTGTGCTGCAGTGATTTTTGGAATATTAAAAAATATTTTGTTTGTTATTATTATTATTATTGTTAGTAGTAGTAGTAGTAGTAGTAATATTCCCCTCTCCTACCCGAGAAGGGGCGTGTAGTAATCGCCTTTTCTGTCTATCGGCTATTCATGTCTGGGCTATAATTCGCTTGTCCTTCAATTTACATTAATGAAACTTAATACACAGGTGCATCTGGACATAAAGGTGTATCATGTACCAAAAGTAGGTCACTAGGTCAAGTATCTGGTCACAGTGACATACCCTTGTAAAATCGTGCCAAGGCTAAAACTGCTTTACTATTTAATTTAGTTTCATGAAACTTCACACACACATATATCTTGACCTAAAGGTCTGTTAGAAAACAAAACTAGGTCACTAGTTCAAGTATTTGGATCATGTTGATACAATCATGTAAAACTACATTACACTTCATGTCCGGGCTGTTGTCCTTTGACATAGAATCATGAAACTTTAAACCCCTGTGTAACTGGACGCAAGGGTGGGTCATGCATAAAAACAGGTCACTAGGTCAAGTATTTAGGTCACAGTGACATCCTTGTAAAATCATGTGTGGGGTATAACTCTTTTAACCTTTAATTTGTTTCATGAAGCTTCACGCTTGCATATATCTTGACCCAAAGGTGTGTCATGAAGTTAATCTAGGTCAAATATCTGGGTCACTGGTATATCCTGGTAAAATCGTGTCTGAACTGTAATTCCTTTACTCATTAAGTTAGTTTCATAAAACTTAATACACACACATCTTGACCTGAAGGTTTGTCATGTAGTAAAAGTAGGTCACTAGGTCAAATATTATGTGTCCAGGCATCTGTTCAACTGTCATTCTTGTCCAGACTGTAATTTGCTTGCCGCTTGCTTAGATTAATGAAACGCTACACACAGGTGCATTTTGGCATAAGGGTGTCTCGTATAACAAAAGTGGGTAACTAGATCAAGTTTTGGGGTTAAAGTGACATATCCTAGTAAAATTGTATTGGGGCTATAATTTCTTGACTATTTAAATTAGTTTAACGATGCTTCACACACACATATATCTTGACCTAAAGTTTGTCATGTAACGAGCAGGTCACTAGGTCAAGTATCTGGGTCACGGCAGTTGCCTAATTTTTATTGACTACAGTCATTTCAAAATGAGACTTGAGATTAGCTAGCAAGGTTACATGTATAAATGAGGCGGGGGGGGGGGGGGGCATGGATCCTGCAATCTCTGACTGCATTTTTATTGTTATTGTTGTTATTACTATTATTTGTGCAAAAATCTTTGAAAGGCTTGTCTAAAACTGCCCGTCTAATTGCTTTGAAAGTTCATACCAACACCTCTGGATACCTCTAAACCTTTGATGGGTCAACAAAAGATGCTGTGATGTTTGAAGCCATACTTACTTTTTTAGCTGGCTAGTCGGTAAGCTGAGTGTACTAAGTCATCTGTGGTGCATCACTCTGTCCACTCTCCGTAAGAAGGTATCTCATTATCAGGAATTTGGGTTTTCTGGTCAGCTGATTTCGTCTATGTTTTTTGTCATCAAATACAAATTGGGAAATGTCTTCTTGTCAAATTGAAATGCATTGAAAATGGCAAATAAATGTGAAAAAGAAGAATTATCATTCACATGCCATTTCCCTTTTGTTTATTACCCGCTTCAGCTCATTGGCCAAAAGGGTATTGTCATCATGTCAATGCATCCGCCTATTCATCCAACCATCCATCGCCCTTGTGGATGCAGTAACTTGTGAACAAAAAATTCAGCTACTGTCATGCAACTTGTACTGTAGAAGCATCTCATTGGAACCTTGGCCAAGTTTGACATTCATTGACCTTGACCTATTTACAAGGGCACTAGCTTTCATTATATTTTTACGCTGGCTCAGGGGGTCTTGTGTTCGATATGACCACAGTATAGTTTTCTTCAGGCCAGTCCCCAACATCCCTATCCCATGGATGATAACTTTAATGGTGTCCAAAACAAGACCTTCAATTATAATTTATCATCCAGCATTGGGGGTTCATTAGCTCAGCTGAATTGTCAGTCAGCTGAGCTTGGCTTATTATCCTTCATCTGTCGTCAGTGTTTGGCATTGCCTTCCGTCTGTCAACAATTCTCATTTTTGACTTCTCAAAAGCTGTCAGCTGGATTCACTTCAAACTTGGTGGAGATGTACCTTGACTGGGTCTCTACCAAGTTTAAAAATGTTCATGGTCCAGTGATTTTTAAAATCTTTTTACAAATTTCTTGGTTTAATTTTTGGCAAAATGTTGAAAAATCTGCTTCTAAACCACCAAGCCAATGCTTTGAAATTGCATGGGACACTTCTGGGGACATTGAGACCTTAATACCTTAATGTGTTCACCATGTGGCACTGCATTTTTTTTCTATGTTTTTCATGAATTTTGGTGTTAACGCTATTTTTTATTTCTTCTCCAAAATAGTCAGTTAGATTCTTCTTAAACTTGGTGCAAAATATAGCTTGTGGAAGAGTCAAATCTATGGTGTAATACTACCCTCTCAATCACTCATGCTTATACCCCTGCTTATCAGGTTCCCAGCCAGGTTTTTCAACCTGAAACTTTTTATGGCTGACCTGTGGTTACATGCACAAACCCCCAAAGGGGCCTCCGGTACAACTTCCGGTGTTTGCGCATGCTCACCAGTTTCTCTCCTGGCTTCCGCCCACGTTGTTGTGGTGATCACAGGAGTGCCCCAAGATCGGCTTGTTTTTGCAGTTTTCACTGCCGGAGCAACTCGTCGCCCAAGGATCGAGATAAGTGTGGGGTAGTGAGTCGTTGGACCGTTCTTTGAGCGAGAAGCCTTGATTCCTACCTGGTTTTTTTATCTATTTGGTTTCAGGAACACGTGGTCTTTTCCCTTGAAAACCAACATGGCGGACAAGGATGTGGACCGCAAGGAGCATGAGAGACGTCAAGAACGATCTCGCCTCCTTATCCAGCAGCTCCAGGGGAGGCAGGGGCGCAGCCTCTCACCCCAAGTGAGTGCTGGAACAGCTCCAGCTGTCCCTGCCAGTTCAGTGGCGGGCATCCCTGCTTCTCAGAAGCAAGATGTGGCCGGCCATCTGATGGGGAAGTGGGACAACCATCCGCACTGTAGAAAGTGCAGATGGGAGCTGGAGCGACTGCAGTGCTCAAGGTTACGACCTTGTCAGCACTGTAAAAGCTGGTCAAGTGAGAGGTGGGACCTCTTTGAGTTGGCAGAACGTCGGCGGGCTAAACGGTCTCACCGTAGAGCTCCATCCGTTCAAGACTCTCCGGCAAGCCTGCGAGTCACCACCTCCTCCTCTTTTCGGAGAGTTGAGGCGGTGGATAGTGCCTCGGATTCGGCGGGGGCGACCCCAAAGAAAAGGAGGCGCGCTCGCAAGAGAAAGGGGGACAGGGCCGAGGAGCCTTCTGAAAAGAGGGCACCCGCCTTGGATCCGGGACTCAAGGCTATACTGGACACTGTGCAGAGAACACAGATGCTGATGGCCACCACCATGCAGTCTTTTGTGCAATCTGCACAGATGAGAGTCCCTTTTCCCACACCAGCTGTGTCTGTGGCACCTGTGGGTCAGCAGACCCAAGACCCGGGTTTCCCAAGGGAAATTCAAGGTCCAGGTGCAACTGGCCCTCCTGCAGAGGAGACCAGCATGGACACGGGGGAGGCACCGGAACAGCCCGGTTTGCCGGTTCGCTCTACGGAGGGGACCGGCGTGACTGGCACTGTGGAAGGAGCCACAAGTTCTCTGGTAGGAGATGCCCCTGTGCTCACCGAGGTGGGTCATGAACCCTTGCCCGGAGCACGCCAGGAAGTACATGATACTTCCCTGGCCGGTCCGGACCGGTCCGGTACGTTAGATCCGGTGCTTGCCGAATCCGTGCCGGCCGTGACCGGGACCGGACTGGACCACTCCGATGAGCAACCGGAGAGGACCAGTCAAATAGAAGCTGCCCTTCCCTCTCTCCCCACGCCGCTTTTTCCACTGCATAGTGGTTTAGATGAGCGGGGAGAGCCTTTGTCTGATGGAGAGGGCTCGTTACACGAGTCTCTTCTCGACGAAGGCGAGGACGAACGCGAGGAGCGCCTTAGGCGTAATCTGGAGCGTGAGTCCCGACCTGTCCAAGGGATGGGGTCGGAGAGCGATGAGGTGTTGGCTGACGAGCCGGCCCATTCCGCTCAACGACAGTTGTCCTTTGAGGACAGCTCAGCCCCAGCCGAGGTTAGTGAACCTGCAGGGCTCTTTTACTCGACTAAGGAGTCGATCTTGGCTCTCCTCGGAGACACCTTGAAGGCTCCTCCCTTGCCACCGACCACGAAGAGACGAGCGATGTCAGTGTACCCACTAGAGTCGCCGTCTGTGTTGGAACAAGTCGGGTCCGGGTTCCCCTTCTCCGCTTACGTGGATGAAGTGTACCAGAGCCTGGATAAAGAGCTCCGGGGATCTAGGTCGCCCTCCGGCGTCCCGACTCAGCAAGCGCTGAAGTGTGGGAAGCTGTTGAGGAGGCCGAGAGCTAACGTTGCTAGGTACTGTGTACCTAATGAAATCTACGATAATAGGGCCACGGAGGTAGACGTGGAATGGGAGAGTATCTGTAAATGGATCCCCCCATCTCCTAAAGTCCCCCAGGAGGTCCTTAGTAGATTAGAGGAGGATGCAAGAGCGATGGTAATCATCGCCTCCTTCTTGGACGTGTCCTCGGCCGCGTCTGCCGAGATCATGCAGCGACTCTTCGTGTCGCAGCAGGTTCCGGTACCAGTCAGGGACTGGATAAGTCTGAATACCCGGCTTCAGGCGTCCCGGGGTATGGCGATAGAGCACCTTCTCAGGCAGGCCATTACAATGGAAGCCAACCTGAGGTTAACAAGGCGAGATTCGTGCTTGCAAGTCACCAACCTCTCGGAAGGTGAACAGCGAGCCATCCGAACTCAGCCTTTGTTCTCGAACTACTTGTTCGGAGGTGCTCTCGCTCCCATCAGGGACCAAGTGGTCGAGCAGCGAAAGCGGGAACAGGCCGATGAGGCTAACCAAGCCATCCTCAACCTAGCTAGAGCAGCCTCCAAGGCTCGTGGACAGGGAGCCAAAGTTTCTGGCGCCAAGGACTCCTTTGCAAAGAGGAGGAAACCTAGGCGACCTAGGAACAAGAAGCCTCAGAAGCAGGGTTCAGCTGACGCACCGTCCTCCGGCAGTGGCAAGCAGAACCGGCCCTTTCGGAAGCCCGGCTTCGGTAAAGGGAAAAGGGACTGAAGGTGCGTGCCAGTCATCCACACCCGTCAGGAGCTTTTACGACGGGTCTGGGGCGATGTGTCAGCGTCTCGGCGGTCGGTAAGCCGACTTCCGCAGTCACTGGCTTTCCGTCACGGACGACTCGTTCGTGTTAAGTGTCCTAGAAAAGGGATATGTGCTACCGCTCAAAGAGCGACCGCCCTTGTCCCGCGTCCCCTGGAAGTTCGAACCGCCGGCCCAAGAGCCGAAGAGGTCATTCTTCCACGAGGCGGTCGAGAAGTTGTTGGCGAAGGGAGCCATAGAGAGGGTGAGGGATCACTCTTCTCCGGGATTCTACAGCCGACTATTCTTGGTCGCAAAGAGGGACGGCGGCTGGAGACCGGTCATAGATCTGTCTCATCTGAACACATATTTGGAAGTTCCACACTTCCACAGGGAAACGCCGGAATCCATAACGAAGGCTCTCCGACCCGGGGACTGGACCTTCTCCCTGGACTTGAAGGACGCGTATCTGCACGTGCCTATGTCTCAGGGCAGTCGGAAGTACCTATGGTTCGCTTACACAGTGCAATCCGTGGCAGCATGTGTTCACAAGAGGGGCATAAGAATGCACGTGTACCTGGACGACTGGCTTGTCCGAGCTTTAGTTCATCAGGAACTAATCAAGAACAGAGAATATCTGTTGAAGCTGTGCGGGGACTTAGGGCTAGAAGTAAACATCCCCAAATCAAATCTCACACCGAAACAGGTGTTTGTCTTCCTAGGCATTCATTTCGATCTAGTCCGATTCGAGTGCCGTCCTTCCGAGGACAGATGGGACAGACTACAGAGCCTTATCAAGAGGTTCATGAGATCGACACAGCAAACAGCTCGGCAATGGCTGTCGCTGTTGGGCATGATGTCCTCGATGGACTCGCAAGTTCCGTTAGGACGCCTACACAGGAAGCCACTCAACATAGCTCTGAACGCCAAGTGGAACAGGACCAGTTGCGGCAAATGGTCGAAGTAGGTCCGCACGACAAGTACCTCATCCGTTGGTGGACGGTGAGAAGGAACGTCATGGGTGGACAGACGATGAGGCCGTTCAATTCCAGACTGGTTGTTTACACGGACGCGTCCAAACAGGGCTGGGGAGCCCACACGGACTCCAACATGGTCTCAGGCATCTGGCCTCTGCACTTGAGACATTTTCACATCAATTGGCTAGAACTGGAGGCAGTATATTTAGCCCTGCAGAAGTTCGAACAGTTGGTGAAAAACAAAGATGTGACGTTGATGTCGGACAACAGGACTGTGGTGGCATACCTGAACAAATAAAGGGGCACCCGGTCCAAACTGTTGTTCGAACTAACAAAGAAAATACTTCTCTGGTGCGGCAGCAAAGGAGTAAGGATTCTGGCCCGTCACATCAGCGGCCATCTAAATGTAATGGCCGACCAATTGTCCCTTTTTGTCCCGAAAGGGACAAGTGATAGGGACAGAATGGTCCCTACACCCACGAGTAGTTCAGGCGTTATGGGACCGATGGGGGACACCCCATGTGGACTTGTTCGCCACCAGATGGAGCCACAAATTGCCAGTGTTCGTGGCTCCAGTCCCAGATCCTCTAGCTTTTGCGGTGGACGCCCTGGCGATGTGCTGGGACGGAATGTGGGGCTATGCCTTTCCTCCGCTCCCGTTGATCCCTCAAGTTCTGAGAAAGATCCGGGAAGAGAAGGCGGAGATCATCCTGGTGGCTCCCTGGTGGCCAAAACGGGATTGGTCTCTCGACCTACTGGAGTTGAGTCGCGAGGCTCCGTTACGTCTACCAGTCTGGGACAGACTGCTCGTGCAGCCTCGGACGTCCCGGTTCCATCGGAATCCGGCGGTGCTCAACCTTCACGCATGGAGGTTGTCGCACGCCACGTCCAAGAGGCTGGGTTCTCGAATCTCGTTTCCTCAAGAATCGCACGAGGTAAACTTCGAAAGTCTTCTTTGAAGACATACGACTCGAGGTGGAGACTGTTCACTGAATGGTGTGCCGGGAAGCAGTTGGAACCTTGGTCAGCAAGATCCTCGGATGTTGCCGATTTCCTCTTGTATTTGTTTGAGGAAAAAGAGCTAAGTCCAAGGACTATCGAAGGATATCGAACAGCGATTTCTTCCTCCCTGAGCAAGAAATTGGGTCAATCATTAGGAGCAGACCCACATTTGTCAGCCTTGATTCAAAGTTTTTATACGGACAAACCAGTCGGCACAAATATAATGCCCACCTGGGATTTGAGCCTCGTCCTTTTAGCCATGACGAGACCTCCATTTGAAGAAAAGGATCCCAAAACGATCCAATTAAAATGGCTGACTTACAAGACTGTCTTCTTGCTCGCACTGGCCTCAGGGGCCAGAAGGAGTGAAATCCATGCATTGGATGTTAACGAGATTCGGTGGTCAGAGGATAAAACCTCCGTCACATTGAAACCACACATGGGCTTTTTAGCCAAGAACCATGTTGCCACAGACCCCACCACTGCCTTTACGGGCTTTACAATCAAAGCGCTTTCCGACACGTTATCAAGATCGGAACCTGATAGGACACTGTGTCCTGTGAGGGCGCTAAAGTGGTATTTGGACCGAACGAAAGAGATTCGTCAGGGTCGGAGAGCCCTCTTTTTTCCGTTGAGGAAAACCGAGTCGGGCAGGATAGCTGCTAATACCGTGTCCGCATGGCTGAAGGCGGCGGTCTGTAAGGCCTACCAGGTAGCCTCCGGGTCAGAGTATATTCTTAGGGTCCAAGGGGTAAGAGCACATGATGTCAGGGCTTTCTCTGCGTCGTGGTCTCTGATCCGCAATGTTGCCCTTGCCGACATTATGCGGGCATGCAGGTGGAAGGCTCACACAACATTCACATCCTTTTACCTGCGGGACCTGACCGAGATTCAGGGTGGTTTGATGGCGATGCGCAATACTCACACAGCCTCCTTTGGCGATGGGAAGTAGCTCCGTGGTGACTACCAGACGGCCCCAAAGAGGCGCAAGTAGTATGTCCGGAGTCGCAGATTCATATGACCAGGCAAGTAGTCTGCTTTACTTCTACTGTGGTAGGCTGGGTTGAGGGAACAGAGCAGCTGCTCATTCTATATGCCGTTCTGCTTTTTTCCCTGAATTCTCCTGCTCCTTCTTGCAATAAGATTGCTCAGGTAGAGTTCAGAGTGATTAGGGTACCGTACTAACGTACGTAGCTGACCTATGGGGTATTACTGTAGACGTGTCAAAGGGTGAATTACGCCCTCCTCCATTCTGCTGGTATATCAGCATGAGTGATTGAGAGGGTAGTATTACACCATAGATACGTGGAAGCGATAAATGCTTCCTTTATCTATTAGTAATACTTACCTCTCAATCACTCAGAAGCCCACCCAGGCCGTCCCCGCCAGTGAAATTCTAGAGGAGAGAAACTGGTGAGCATGCGCAAACACCAGAAGTTGGACCGGAGGCCCCTTTGGGGGTTTGTGCATGTAACCACAGGTCAGCCATAAAAAGTTTCAGGTTGAAAAACCTGGCTGGGAACCTGATAAGCAGGGGTATAAGCATGAGTGATTGAGAGGGTAGTATTACTAATAGATAAAGGAAGCATTTATCGCTTCCACGTATTTGTTGACTAGGTGATGATAATCTGCTTCTCTGAATTTTAGCAAATGTTTGAATTTGGGTATTGTTTTTTTTTTTTTTGCAAACATTCCCATTTATTACAATGCAACTCAATGGGGATTGCAATGGTATAAGTCACATTTATTACTTCTTTTTTACTCCAAAACGATGGACTATATCACTTCAAACTTGGTAGTGATGTACTTTGGGTGGGTCTCTACCAATTTTTGTTCAGATGGTCATGCTTGAATAACTTTTGTAATTTTTATGATTTTATTTTCCTTTGCAAAATCTTTAAAAAGAAATCTTTTCCAAAACCAGCGAGTCGGTTGCTTTGAGGTTGCATAGGGATGCATTTTGGGGACCTGTAGACCTTTATGTGTTCAACAGGTGGGGCTGTGATTATTTCTGGCTATTTTAAGAGTTTTTGTGTGTTTTCACTTTTGTTGGCTTTTTTGTCCAAATGCTAACTTGCATCCACTTTGAGACTTATTTGGAATATATGTGGACATGATATCATGTATAAAACACATAAACATTTTGTTACTGATGACATGCTGTGTATGTAATAACATCTAGACTCAAAGTTCTGTACTATGTTTTCCTTGAAATTTATATATAGAAAAAGCAGTTGGCATGCATGCATAGTTGTTGAAGTTCAAATTGAAATTGAAGTTTATTGCCTAAATGTGCACCGAAAAATTAATAATAGACACATAGGGGATAGAAATCCTGGTGATCTTGATATAATCTGTTATCACATGAATAATTGCACTGTACTCATAAACAGTATGTCAAAGACAGACAGTAGTTAATTTAACTATGACATATTGACCCATACTTAGTAGAGCTCCATGGTACTTTATTGGAAAAATTGCATGATTTTGTTCTGAATCTAGGTACATGTAAATTTGATTATCACTAATTTTGTTGTAGAACAAGTATATGTATATTAGAGGTGAACTGAAACAGATTATGAAGAATTACTGGCATGATGTTATTTGTAGTTTTAAAGATGAATAAGGTGTAGCATATCTATTAATTTGATCAAGTCTTTAAGCCCTAAGATTGGCAAAAATGAAATGAGATAGGTGTGCATATTGAATTCAAAATTGCTAATTGGACATAATTTCTTCTGTATGTTAAAAGTTAAAAGGGTAATTGGCAGCTTATATAATATTATAATATAGGAACTATAAAGCAGCAAATGTATTATAAAGTTGAGTAAGAATATCTTCCAAGTTTCATCCCCTTCGACTGTCTCAGACTGTGAAACATTTACTCAGTTTGGAAGGCCCATTGTATTTGGGTCTTTTTGTCCAAAACCACTTCCACTAGTAACTTGTTTCGGCGTTAGTGGGTGCGTTTTGGCGTTTCAGAGCAGTTCCAGGCATTACACAGCGTTTGCCAGCATGAGACAGCGTTAGCCGGCGCTACAAACACTGGGAAAAGCCAAAATCCAATTAAGCCTTTTGGGGCTCGGCGTTTGCCAGCATTTGACACCTTTTCAACGCCGGCAAACGCTGTGAAATGCTGACTAATGCTCTGTTGTCCTCTCAACTAGCAAACTCAATGGGATACATGTAAAATTTGAATTCAGTTGAAGTGGGATGAGAGGGATCCATGGAAATTTGTATCTTGTACTTGTACTAATCATTGATATACTTTTATTTTGTATATTCATGGGCAATACAACATAATTATCTTTAATAATATTATGATGATTTATCCATTTAGGTGTATGTGCAGTGAATGACTTTGCTCATGATCACTGATATTGTCGCAGTGTATTTTTTACTAAGAAACCATAGGATGATGAACTTGTTGTTTAATTGATGGCTTTGTCCAAGTGATATGTACAGAAATGATGATACAGCATCTAGTTGTCTACCACTAGGAGTTCCACAGCTGATTATGTTACCAAGCAGGCAATGCCCTGCAAGCCTGCATGGCTAACCATACATGGCAAGAGTCTTCCTTGTCCTCACATGTACTGTCTGACTCTTGCTGCCTTGTTTTCTTCTCTCTTCCTGTCCTATGCCTGGTACTGAGTTTTCTTCCAGTCTTCATAGTAGAACATGTTTTAATGTCCCTATAAACTTAAGCAGTTCACTAATTGTTTTAATCCCTGAACAGGGCTTCCCCTGGAAATTTTAATTCTGTGGCAAAATTTGTGTGCATAATACAATGTTTGGGACACTCCTATTTGTTAGCCATTAGCCAATTGTAAAAAAATATAGCCAAAGTGGTATTTTCATAGCATTTTGCTACATTGGCAAGTGACAGGAGAAGGCCTGCCTGAATGTGAAAACTGCTTCATTTAAGTATTGAATGGGAACACATATGCAGTCCAGTTGTCTGACCTTGGCACTTCTAGAGGTAACCAGTAAAACTTAGAAGTGATACTGGAGGTGTGGGTAATGTAGCAGTAAATCCATACTGGGGGGCATGTAATGAATAAGTGTTACTTTGCACAACTTACATCGTAAAGACATAGCAAATTTCTGTTGCTTTACATCCGATCGTAATATTGGATCATACCTTCATCTGCATAAGGTACTATACTAACATGTGCCCGATTGCTATGTTCACTAGGTTATTTCCTACAAAGTGTATGTGAATCCTCTTTTCGTGAGTAACAAATTTGAAAACGAAACTTTTATAAAATATTTTCCATACAAGAAAAACTTAGATTTTGTCTGTGTCCACAGAATAGGAGGAACACTGTGGACTGTCTCAATCTCTTGTAACCTATTCCTGTGCGTCATGTTTGTGATATAATATAACAGATTTTGAAAGTACAAGAATCGTGATAGGGTGGACCTCATTAACAGATAGCTGTCGACTTTAATCAGTGACAGTGGATATAAGCTACTGTGATACCATAGCCTTCTTGGTACAGAATACAGAGGCACAAATGGTCCCACAATCAGTCTAGCTATGTGTACTGTCAGTATGTATAGTCAATAAGGGGTAGCTTAGCACAATCAGTGTTCACCTGATTACGGCTGTTCAAAAACAAACTGAAGATGCTTCAATCACAGTGATTAGGTAAAAAATGCCAGTGGCATTGTACATGATGTATGGGTTTTTTGCTTTTTGTCAAACAGACTGTTGCAACAAAAGTGATGAATAGCATTGTTTTTGCAGGGTTGTAAAAATTCTGCACTGATTGCTTGGAAACAATGTGAAGTGTATATGTGGTCACTTAATCATGGCGCTGAATGCATGCTGTCATTTGCTATTACTGCAGTTCAACTGTGGGAAGTTTCTGCATTCATGGTTAATTAATTACCCTTGTAGGCTTATCTGTGTCAGACCTTGTACATGTATAGTTCAAATGAGGCAGATCAGTGACTGCTTGAAAGCTACAGGTATGGTAGGAGTTTCTTAGCTGTAATATACTGATCCAATGAGGTATGCAAAGTGGTAAACCAACACGTCTTCAGCATCAGGCACCCTTTTTTGGCTGCAGAAGCCCCCTTTTAGGATTTGCAATGGAGAAGGATATGGCCCTTTTTTAAAGTACTTGTAGTAATATCAGGTGTTTGCACAAAATGGAGTTAATTTATCAGTCAGCTGAACACATAGTATGCTCATCCCTCAACTGTCTTCCCTCAGCAATTCACCTTTTCAACCCTTAGACTGGATTGTCTTCAAACTTGATGAGGATATACCTTCAGTAGGTTTCTCACAAGATTTTACAGATGGTAATTCTCTGAAGATGCATGGATTTATTATGCCCTCCCACTTTTAGCAATCACCCATCTCCCCACTTTTCCACACTGTAACTTCAGCTTATATTGATGTAAGCCTTTAAGCCTTTTTTTTTTTCAGTTAGGGTACTTATTGGTAAATGCACCTTTCCTATTGATTACTATATAAGTCAATGAGCTTTCTGATGCTAATTCACATTTTGGACTTCTCCAAGAAACTATCAGTCAGAGTGACTTTAAAATTGGTGGCAATGTACCTTGGGTGGGTCTCTACCAGGTTTGTTCAAATGGTCATGCTCCAGTGATTTTTTTATTTTTTACTTTTTTTTTGGGGGGGGGGATCTCTAAAAATGTTTAAATAGGAAAGTTTAACATAGGAATTTCTTGTGATGGTTAAAACGTCAGTAATTTTGACCAGATTTATGTCAAACTTGGTAGGGATGTACCTTTGATAAGTGCCTACCTATTTTGTCCTGTCCCAAGTTCACAGAACCAGAAGTGTGATGAATATCTAGGTCAGCTGAGCAAGGGCTGTTCACACAGTTCTTTTGCTAAAAAATGTGGTACACATAAACATGTACATTTCTTTTTTTCACAAATTTTGTTCTAGATTGTGGTTCTGTTAAGTCTGCGCATATGGATGTTAAATGGCCAGCTCCCTGCCTTCACTGATCAGGACAATCCAGCGGCCTTCCATCCCAGCTTGTTCACCAGGTAAGTCGAGATAACTTTTGAGGCTAGTGTAACTGCTAACATAGGTACCTAATTCTTCCACCCAAGCCTCTTCATCAAGTACATGTACACCCTCCTTGCTTGTTAAGGGGCTGGTATACTTTGTGACTTTCATGTAGAAGTATGTAATTATTTCATTATTTTTTCGTGCAAGACTATCAAAAGCACATATTTTCTGAAAGAAAACATATGTCTAAATTTAGATTTACTCGTGAATTTCAGATTTAACCATTCCAATTATTTCAGTTTAATTTTAATTAAAATTTGCAAAATTTACATGAATAAAGAATAGCATGTGCAAAAATTAATGTACAAGTTTGTAATATCAAATTAAAGCTAGCACCTGTCTAAAATTCCGTATCTCAGAATTTTTAAAAAGGGCTTAGGTAATTTGAATAGATCATTGAAATTTTGTTGAAATTTTAAAAATTTTGAATGAAATTTTAAAAATTTTGAATAAAATTTTAAAAAGCTTTAAAATTTGAACTTACCCTTGATGAAAAATTTGAGATATGGTTTTGTAGCCAACAATATGCTCTGTCTATTTTGATCAAAGCCATGTTTATCTGGAAATGTGTTTGAGCTATTTTTTTTTTATACTCAAAATATGATAAAAAAATATCGTAATTTAAAAACTAATAAAGATTTATTGACTGAACAGCCACAAAAGATCTATCGCTGGTTTTACATTTATCAAGATGTCTTCTTTCATAAAATATATAGTTTTTATGGGTTGAAATGAAAATTTAAGGGACACTATAATATTC
This sequence comes from Hermodice carunculata, assembly GCA_964020975.1. Taxonomy (NCBI): domain Eukaryota; kingdom Metazoa; phylum Annelida; class Polychaeta; order Eunicida; family Amphinomidae; genus Hermodice; species Hermodice carunculata. The sequence continues at coordinate 46,524,185 of OZ026614.1, read as the reverse complement.
AACAAAAACTAGCATTTTCTAATTTTATTGTTGTAAAGTGTCCTAGCCCATTAAATCAACATTTTACTTTCCTATCTTTTAAAATAATGTCCAGTCTGGAACAGGCACCTGACTTTTAGGCCAAATGTACAGAAACATGACATACTAAACCTATGCATGTACTCAATTGACAGCAAGGTTTGCAGAATCTTCATGCACTAAAGATGGAACTCAAAATTCAAAGTTGTTGGATAAATACAAGCTTAATGTGTAATTTTTTTATTACATAATCTTGGTGACCTTGATCTTCTTTTCCAAAGTCACTGAGGACATAAAGTTAAGGACTCACTGATTGTTGTCTTGGCACATGCAACAATATCCACCACAGGAATTGCACAAATAAGGTATATGATTATGTCTGGAGGAAAGTGCCATCTGATGGATGAGTCATACACAAAAATCACATGAACATTATATGTTTAGAAGTCTCTTAAGAACTAACAACTTTGAAATGAAGATGCAGGTGCAATGTATCTATGGTGTCAGCAGAGCATTAGGCCAATGGGCCTCTTGTTCATTTGATTGAAAACAGAAAATTTGCTTTAGAGAAATAAACATGTGAAATACAAGACATTTGGAGTAATATCAATATAAATGAGTACACTTACCTCTTGACCACCATTTGCCTAGACCTCTGTGTCTTGGTTGATTGCCCATAAATCGAGTTGAGATTTGAATCGCTTGATCTGAAAACCTGACAGTCCGGTGGCACCATCTCTTGGTTCTTGTGGAACTGATGGTGACTCCTGGTGGGCATGCTCCCCATATCATCCTTCCCCTTTTGGAGATTGGTCAGTTGATATCAGCTGTAAGAGGAAGCAGGATTGGTCAAGTGGGCTTCTCTGGTGGTCGAGAGGTAAGTGTACTTACTGATACTGATATCACTCCAAATATCTCGTATTAGTTACCTAAGGTTACCTCTCGACCACCATTTGCCTATATACAATTGTAAAGGCGGTGGGTGCAACGTCACTGGCATACTGACCTCATTGACTGCTGGGATTGGCAGCTTGAGGATAACTATCAGTCAGTGTGAGGAGGTAATGTCTGAAAGGAAAACCTCAGAGCTACGTGGAGTTCAGGCCACCGACAGCAGAATCCAGCCGAAACTGGAAACCTTCCTTAACAACCAGCATGGGACTCCACTGAACCCCCCAGTGCTCATCTGCTGACATGACAACTGTCCATCTCGTGGGTAGACGTTATTGGTTTCAGCTCCATCAAACCTGGAGATCTTTACATGCAGGACCTAGTCACGCAACTGGCAGGCGCTGGGGAGCGGTATATGGTTCCATGGGCAGCAAACTCCTGTGTCAGACCGGCAACAGGAGGAGATGACAGGACAAACTGCCTGATCCTCTTCAAGATTAGGTCAACTAGGCATGAAGCCCTACAAGGCCCACTAAGAAATGCACCAACCTATAGGCCTGCATCGGATCTAAACCACAAAAGCACCATAACCTGGCAGATGGTGGCTGCTCTGATGGGATCCGGAAGGCCTAACAAAGAAGTATCAGAACCTAAGCAAAGGAACCTGTTACATCTGCAAAGGGGTACATGCCATCCTGTTGCACTATCATATCACGCAGGTAGTGCTCGGCAAAAGTTGTAGACGATTTCCAGCGGCAGGCCCACAGAGTTCAACAACCGCGAAGCTCCCCATGGCTCCAGGAAGCATTGAAAGCTCGTACCTCATGAGCTCCGGCTGAGACAAGCTGCAACACACTAGGCCTTTCCAGCAAGATCTTATAGGCTTTAAGTATTGTCTTCTTACTCCAAGATGAAATCATGTTTCTGCAAACTTGCTCCTTTCTCAGGTTACTCAGGTAAATGGAGGGCAGACCTCCATCTTCTGAGTCCGTCCATGCAGGAAAGATACCAGCAAAGAGATCTCGCTGGGCACAGAGCTCTTTCCTCAAGAAGAGCAGCATCCATAGCATGGATAAAACCCTTAACGGCCATAGCCGGATCTCGAACCACTTGGTTCTTTGCAAGGAAGCCCAAGTGAGGCCTCAGGGTCACCTGGGAGTGGTCAGGTGACCATTAAGTCGGGCATAAGCCAGAGCATAGCATGGATTTTGCTTGTCCTAGCCCCCAAAGTTAGTGTTAATATAAAAACAAGTTTTCCACGTCCAGTACTTGAGGGAAGTCTGCTTATGGTCCTCAAGGCACTCAAATGGCCACTTCTTCAACTAGACTAAAACCAGCGGTAGGTCCCACCTTGGCAGGAACTGTTGGGTCACAGGCCTGCCGGTGTAGAAGGAAGGAATGAGCGCTGACAGATAAGGATTGCTTCCTATGCAAACATCTAGGATGTTGGCAAAGGTTGAAGAGATGGCTGATCAGAAACCCTCCACTGTTCGCAAGCTCTTGCCTAAGACATCCCACTGATATAACAGGAAGGTGGCAATGTCTGCAGTGCACAGAGACCAAGGGTTAATTCTCTTACTGGCGCACCAGTCAGAAAACTTGTTTCACCGAGCCAAGTGAACAGGTAAAGAAAATTGAAGCCTGTATCTGGCAATTCTGTCTGAGACTGATTCCGAGAAGCCTCTGTCGCGGATGTGCTGTGAAATAAACGCTAAGCATGGAGGTTGAGCACTTGAGGGTTCCTGTGGAACACACTTGTCCAGGGCTGCGCTAGAAGCTTCGGCCATACCGGTTATCATAGCAGAGGCTTGACGCCTAATTCCAATAGGCCTGGGGGTGACCAGGATCAGATTGTAATCCTGGGACCAAACCTTGCGGAGTACCCTTGGAAGGACCTGGAAGGGCAAAAAGGCTTATGCCCACAGGTTGCTCCAGTCCATGGCTAGAGTGTCCACTGGTAGGGCTTGGGGGTCTGGGACAGGCAAGACCTAAACCAGCAGTTTCGCATTGTTGTGAACAGATGCAATTGTGGAGTTCCCCATCTTGCCCACATAGCCTGAATAACCCTGGGATGGAGCGACCACTCCGTCCCTAGCGGCTGACCCCTTCTTGAGGGCTGGTCAGCCAGGACATTCCACTGTCCCTGGACGTGCCTCACGTGTATGCAGACTTCATGGTCCTAGCACCATCTGGTGATGCGCCCAGCCAACTGTGTCAGCTTCTTGGACGGCGGCGTCCCCCCCGTTGCCTATTGTAGAAGGCTACTGCGGTCCTGTCGTCACATGTTATGTTTGTGCTCCACCAGGTCTTGGAATTGGAGGAGCACCAAGTGTATTGCCTCCAGTTTCAACCAGTTTATGCGGTGAGAGGCGAATGATGTCGGCCAAGTGCCTAACGCTGTCCAGCGCTCCACCTGAGCTCCACACACGGGTCGAGAAGAATCCCTGTATATGGTAAGCTGGGCCTGAAAGGGTTCCAGCATTTGTCCCTTCATGATGTTCTCCCTCACAGTCTACCACTGACGGTGAGAGTGATCCTCATTGAGAATGGGCACCGGGGCCTGATGTCCCTGGTCTCTCGTCCATCTGCCCGGCAGAGCATGCTGCAACAGGTGACGGTGGAGACAACCAAGGGGGACCTGAGAGTCCATCAAGGACAGGGAGCCCAATAGACTGAGCCATTGTGGCACCTAGGGAACCTTGCCAGTCAGAAAGGCTCTGAGCAGTGACTGAAGTCTCTCCCACCTGTCTCCCTAACTGCGACAGATGTAGGAAACCAGGTCAAACTGGATGCCGAGAAAGACTAAAGTCGGCTCCGGGCAAAGACTAGACTTGGGTAGGTTAACTATCAGGCTGAAGCGTTGTCAGAGTTCTAGAACAGTCTGTGTGTAACGCTCCAAATCCAGATGTCAAAGCGCCTGTACAAGCTAATAGCCCAGATACACAAGAATCTGAATGGCTGAGCGTCGCAGGTAAGCAGCAACTGTCTGAGGGAACTTGGTAAACACCAGTTGTGCTGTGGCAAGGCTGAACGGAAACACCCTGAACTGGTAGACTTGGCCCGCAAATGTGAACAGCAGATAGCTCTGTGAAGTCTCCCCGATTGGCACAAGGAAGAACATGTCCTTGAGTTTCAGGGACGTTGTCCGCTCCATGGGCCCTGGGGCTGCTGCCACTGACTGGGGGGTCTCCATCCTAAAGGACTGGGCTTCAAAGAAGGTGTTCACAATTGGAGAGGTCTATGACCAGGCACCATCCTTCTTCCCTCATGGGGACCAGAGAGAGGAATTTGTAAAGGCTGGGAGAACCTTGATTCTCTACCGGCTCTATGCCGCACTTGCTCTGAAGCATCTGAACCGCCTCTGGGAACACAGATACTTTGGGTTCCAAGGTGGATGGAGTGAAGCACTGTGGTTCTTGGCTTAACAGAGGCCTATCTCAGCCAAAAGGCAGCATTTAGCCATGTTTCAGGATATTGAGGATTAATGAATTGTCCCTGATGGACTCCCATTGTGTGCGATATGCGGTGAGGCAGCCGCCGATCGGGCACTGCACAGAGTCTAACAGTGTGGCAGTAGACAATAATGAGATATTGCTCTCTGTGATACAAGAGTCAGGAACAGTGAGGCTGCCCTGTCCTCTTGTCTCTACCGGAAGGTTTGCCCTTCCCGTATCGCTGTCTGTCTTTCCCAGGTTGTCACGTCTCAGAAGGAGCACGAGTTTAGGGTCGGGCGGACGCGGTCTGAGAAGTACCGCGCTTCCGGGCTGAGGCAGCCAAGGACAACAACGACCGAGCAGAGTCGGTCAGTGCCTTGGGAGCGTGCCTGGTTGACTGAGCGGGCCCAAAGTTCCTGCGCATGGGGGACCACTTCTGCCATCTCTTCTCCGAACAGAGTTACTGAGTAGAGCGGCCCCATGCAGGCTGTCCAAAACATCGGGTCAGGCAGCTTCTCACCCTGGAGGTAGGCATCCCTTTGCAACAAACAAGGGTTTGTCTCCGGTGTGCAAGCAGTCCGCACCTGGTGATCAACAGCTCCTGACAACGAAGTCGCGAGAAGCGTCGCCTGGTCTAACCAGTCTCTCACTCCTTCCATTATCTGAATGGAGCCCTTGAGGTCATCCAGGAGAGACACCAAAGCAGGCAAAGACACGTCGGAGTAGGACGCCATAAGAGCAGATCTTCAGGCATCTTCCACCAATCGTTTGAAGGCCTCTGTGGATGCTGTAATGGATCTCAGCTGCCAAGCATCAAACTCCTCCCAGTCTAAGTCCACCAGCAGTAGACCTGACAGGAAGATCTGCCCAGGCACATAGTATCACTTCTCCTGGACATCCAGCTTAGGGAGGAGTCACCCCTGCCTTAGGTAGCCAGATGTTGGTGGCTCCACAAAAACCCGTGTGCTGTGAGTCTTGGCTGTGAGCTGGTCATAAAACTCAGCTACAAATGGTGAAAACGGTATTGGAGTGTGTTGTCGGGTGTCCTTCAGAGACAAGGCCCAGCATGACAGCACAGAAGCACCTGACCTCTATTCCAATGATGGGACCACAGCTTGGTCACCATCCAGGCTCTGAGTAAGAGCTTTTACATGGTCAAAGCCCTTGGCAGGGGCAGATGCTATGTCCATCTGGGAGCAGGGGCCGAACCCTCTGCAGAGTGCACGGTCACTGGCTCGCCTGTCAGAGTGCGGACAGCCCTTGACCTAGGTTGAGATCTGCTGACAGATGAGTCCAACAACAAAAGCTCATCGTCCACCTCATTGTCCAGGCTTTGGAGTCAGGAGGGGAGTGGTAATGCCCAAGGCCTTGTCGAACAATACATTGTCTGAGGGAGATGGAGTGGCCGCCTGTGACAGCAGGGGATCTGTCACCGCGCCTGGCATTGGGTAGTGAGCACCTCCTCGGAAATGTTCACCACCACAGATGCCACCTAGACCTGATCCTCCCACGTGGGGATGGACGGGAGGCAAGGGAGGCTCATACGTTGAGATCTTTGCAGCCACCAACTAAGAAATCTGCAGGCCAGAAAGTGCTGGCTAAGTCTCCGAGAAGTCTGCAGGCAGGAGGGGTCCGTAGGGAGTTAGAGAACTCCCAGGCCTAATGTCCGAGTGACAGCCGGATCAAGGCAGAAGCAGCGAGCTGCTCTGCCGACAGACTCTGCTCAGACGTGGCAACAGCAGTGGTAGCCAATGCGGAAGAAGACAAAGCCTCTTCGTGCAACTGCTGATCCTCACGGAGCTCGAATTCTGCCTGCCGCTCAAGAGAGGGAGGCAGGGTATCCCACTCAAACACGGGACCAAGCAGGATCGCCAACTGCTTGCTCTGGCGCAAAGCTGCCTGAGGGGCAGACAGGACTGCTGGTACTGCTATTGGGGGAACAGAAGGTACTGCCTGGACCATCGACACCGCTGGGGCCAAACACCCACTGAGGGCAGAAGGCGCCACCACTGGTCTGGGTGTCTTCCTCCCAATTCCCCTTTGCCTGTGCTTACGATCCAAGCTCTAGGACCCGGGAGCTAGTATGAAAAGGCACCTGTGCTTTGGCTATCACTCTGCACTTACAGTCCAAGTGCTCAGATTGGCGGCTTTCCATCCTTCTCGGACTTACGGTCCGAGCACTTGGACTGGCCGATATTCTGGAATACCCAAGCGGGGACCTGCAGTTTTCCACTCTGGGCACAATGGTTTGCATGACTGCTGCTTATCGGAGCACTCGGACCCAGAGGACAGAGATCTTGACAGCTGCAATCTACAGTTGGCTGATTTCTTTGGTGCAGACTCTGAAGAAGAAACAGGCTGCGGAGAGAGGGCAAACAATGCATGTAACATCTCAGCCTGCATCATCATGCTCTGTGACATAGGTTCCAAAGCATAGACCACCTTTGGATCAGTGCCAAGAGCAGATGTGGCAGTCATTTGGGGCAAAGTTGGACGCACAAAATCCCCATGAGGTGATCTCTTGCTGCCGGACTTGTGACTCTGACACCTCTTCACCTTCTCCCAAGGGGTATCGGGTGTAGAAACATCCATCATCTGGGACTGCGGACGAACCAAATTAAGTATATGCTTCTTCTCATGGGGGGTCTTTGGTGAAGACTGAAGGGAGTCTGTCGTCTCAGCTCAGCGTTTGGCAGCTTTGACCTGCGCCTTGCACTTTCTCCGTACCTGCTCACAGAGCAGCGATTTGTCTTCTCCCCAATTCTGACTATATCTGCAAGTTCATTCGCGAGAGCCAACATGACCCAACTGCAGGCAACAACCAAAGCAGTGTGGGTAGTCATCGCAACCTGCCATGTAGTGTTTCCATGAATCCAGCTTTTGTCCGCTATACAGCAAGGACAAGGATGCAGACAAAGTGATCACTGGATCAACACCGATGGACTGCCTCCAAAAGGCAGTAGCCTGGTGTGCACTGCTTTTCTTCAGTCTGCGATCTGTTTGCCAAGACACCATCTTGAAAATCTAAGTACCAAGCCAAACGATCAGCATTGCACTTGCTATTGCAATGGTATCTGCACACAGAAATCAGCTTTCTAGGTCTCCAAAGATCCCCGGACTGCTGAGCAAAAATTTTCCACAGGTGAGGGTGTGCGTAAAGCACTATAGCAGTTAGTGTGTACAAAAGTTCACATTACTTCAACTGAAAAGGCACTCAAAATAGGAAAAACAATATGGGAAGCATGCGCACCAGGAGTCACCATCAGTTCCGCAAGAACCTAGAGATGGCACCACAGGACCGTCAGGTTTTCAGATCAAGTGAGTCCAAACTCAACTTGATTTATGGAGGTTCAACCCAGACACAGAGGTCTAGGCGGAGGTGGTCGAGAGGTAACGTTATTTAACTAATGGACATTTTAGAACAGATACCTATTGTTGGTCATTAAGATCCAAAGGTTAATGTGGTCCTTTGACTACCCTGTTATTATTGAAAATATTTTGTTCATTTCTTCAAAAAGTATTGGGGCTAGAACTGTTAAATTTGGACATATGATAGACAGCATATTTGTCACCAAAATGTCATGAAATTTCCAAATTAACAAAATTATTGGATTGGACGTTGCCTTAAGTTATACAGCTTGTTGGCTGGGTAAATCATGTTTAGTCATCCCAGAATGATCCCCAGGTGAATCCTTCATCCCATGTAGTCACTTTGTGTATTTGTACACCTTGTAAGATGTCCGCATTCTGGGAGTTGATATATAAATCTACACCACCACCTGCACATGTATGTTAACTGCAGCTTCCACTATAATACAGTCCTCAGTGTCCTCTATCTTATCATTTCAGTTCATCTTTATTAGCTTGGGGGGGGGGGGGGGGTTGCCTGCAGCTGCAGGTTTCTGACACACCATGGCATCTTAACTTGATGCTACATCATTCAATGTTTTAGATGCACAATTGCAATTTTAAATGCAAAAAATAAGCATCCTTATATACATTTCCTATTCATTCAAAGTTGATGAAAAGAATGAATTTCCAGTATCATACATGTGCAGTTCTTCAAAACAACTTTTGGTAATTTTTTTGTAAAATGAAAGGTGGAAGAGTGACAAATATTTTGGAAACTTTACAGTTAGTTCCAGATGTGTTGCCAGCTTGTTTAGAGTATTATGAATATGCTAAGTCACACTGACTTAGCCCGAACTTTAAATTTGAGTCCTGGCTGCATTCTGAAAGTTGGGAGAACCTCATAAAATGTTGAGCCTGTCAGTAAGTTGCCTAATGGCTAACAACATGGCCTTGGCCAAACATTAGTCCAGCATTCAGTAGGCCTACAGTAGATCATACATTAGGCTAAAATGTACAATTAATAGGTAAAAGTCACTGTTTTTACCTGCTGAAGGCATGCATTTTTAACATACAGGTGTAGACCTCTTCCCATGTTTATCCCTGTACAGCCTAATATTAATGAGTACAGGATGTAAATGAGCACTCGTGAACCCCTTGGAGCAGCTGCTAATTTGTTAGTGGTGACACTTTAAGCACTGAACACTGCATTACATGTATGTTGTGTGTGAAATTATGCCATGATTTGAAATTAACATGCATTATTTATTTCATTCTTTTACTAGATATTAAAACATTTAAAATTTTGTTTAATGAAAATTTGTTGCTTTTGATAAACATGATATACAAAACACAACATAAATGAATGACTGAATAGCAGATTTCGTTCATTGAGTTACACATATTCTATGTACATGTATTAACCCTTTCTCCCTTGAATTAAGACCAAGTCAACAGCTTTCCCTGCCATGGGTTGGACACCAAGTACCCAACCCATGCCAAGGAAAGCTGTTGACCTGGGGCGCTTGATCTTGATTGGTCTCATCTGCAATTCTTAGTTTATTTAATTCTCATTAATGTTGAAATTAGTTGAAAACACTGAAGCTGATGACATTTGACCACCATCCAGTTTTAGCCAGTTTAACAGGGAAAAGGTTAATTTGGATAAACTAACAACTCAAGGGACATTAATGTGATGTTTTAGGTTACTTTTGAAGTCTATACCTACAAATGCACTGTGCCACAGATTCTGGCCATTAATTGTGTCGTAAGTTGTTTGTACTGTATGAACATGGGTCGAACATTTGCTGAAACCTATTTGCAGTACCCCTACACTTGAAACATAATCTGTAAGGGATACTAGGCCCATTACATTTCTGGAGGCCAATATTCTAGTTTTAGATATGTTTGTTGTCATTGGTTTAGTCCTCATCATTGACCTATACATAGAGGTTTCATTAGTCCCCACTTTAACATGGGGGGGGGGGGGGGGCTATACATGTATGTTTGCATTCTTTACAGCTGTCCTTCCATCCTGCCATTGGGAAATGCTCAGACATTTCCTACACTGTAATACTTAAGAAATGAGGGTCCCTTTTGTGTGTGTAATGGCATAACGATGCAGATGATTGAAGCTGGAGATTCATGGGTGTGGCGCACACCAGTGTGCCTTACCTGATGCCAGCTTCAATCACCCCCATCATTGTACCATAACACACACAAAACAACCCTGATTGCTTATATTTACATTTCCCCCTTAATTTTTCTGCTTGATTACACGAAATTTAATACATACAAGGGCTGGCTGAAAAGTTCTAAGCCTAACTGGGATATCTCAATCGGATTGAAACAAACTTTTGCCACCAACAAGTACAATCATTTAATGAATCATAGACATAAGAACTGCAACTGTAGTGTGATTAGTGTCTTGTGAACCTACCCATTGAAATCACCAGAAATGAAAAAAAAAAACTGGCTATAGGGCAGTCATCAAGTACCTGCAACTGAAAGGGCTAACTCCAACACAGATGCATGATGACATGGTCTCCATTTTAGGGGATGATGCCCCTTCCTTTTCCACTGTTAAGAAGTGGGCTTCAGAATTTAACATGGCAGAGAGAGCCTTGACAATGACGGGTGTCCAGGAAGGCCTTCAACAGCAACCATTCCTGAAAACATTACAGTGTGCATGAAATGCTGATGGCTGATCAACGATTGACCACTCTACATATTGCCAGTGTTGTGGGCATCTGTCATTAGAGGGTTGAGCACATTATCATCAGGGAGTGGGGAATGACAACAGTTTCTGCAAGATGGGTGTCAAAGCTCTTGACAGCTGATCAGAAACATATTAGTAAGCTTCCTGGGACAATTTATGAATCTGGGATCACCACCCTCCAAAAAACCAAATTGGTTCCTTCTGCTGGAAAGGTGAAGGCTTTACTCTTTTAAGATTCCAAGGGTATTCTGCTGATTGACTATCTTGAAAAAGGCCAGACTATCAAATTGGAGGATATTATGCTGACCTACTCAGTTGCATGAATGTATCAAAGCTAAGCGATGAGGAATGCTCACTAAAGGAGTCCTGTTCCAGCAAGACAATGCTCCTGTTAACAAATCGGTGGTTGCCATGTCAGCGCTCCATGATTGTGGCTTCAAACTCATTGACCATCCCCCTTATTCATCCAGTTTAGCCCCGTCAGACTTCCACCTGTTTCCCAGAATGAAAAAGGAATTAGCCGGTCACCATTTTCCTAGTTATGATGACGTCATTTTTGCTTTAGACTTTATTAGGGTGGCTGAAGAAAATGTCTTCTTGACCGGCATCCAGGCCTTGCAGCATCACTGGCAAAAAAGTGTAAACCTGGACGGGGACTATGTAAAGAAATAAATGAAAACCATTGACTTTGTACGGGTCTTTCACAACTAGGCTTGGAACTTTTCAGCCAGCCCTCTTAGAGGTATGAGAAACGAGCAGAAGCTGATTTGCCCAGCATGTTCAAGTGTTGAGTTCCAGAAACCCAGGTGGGCGTGGCTTATTGGAATGTGGGTAGACACATGTTGTGGTTTGATAATACACCAGGCTCATATGTTATGGTCTGATAGCACACCATGGGCTCTCCTATACTTGTAATGCTAAAAGTTAGATTGAATGTAAATATTTGGAGTTGTCAAACTTGTGTGGATTCTTTTTAAAATATGGATGTGTCTTGTGCCAAAATTAAGTCACTGGAACCTTCACCTTTGATCCAGTCATGGAAAATGCTTGTGTGAGCCTTATTACCTACATGTATACCATAATATACTTAATTATAGATATCAAACTTCAAATGTTAATGCTTCTTGGGATAGGAATGTGTCTTATACCTGAATTGAGACACTGTAACCTAATTTTGGACCCTGTCATACAAAATGCTTGTGCAGACCAAGTACCAAATTTTATTTGTGCATACTTTTTGGGATAGGGTGTGTTAGCCAAAATTAGGTCACTGTGATTTTGACCTTGGACTCAGTTATAGAAAATGCTTGTGCTGGCCATAGTTCCTATACTGTACGAACTAGAGATACTATTGACGTCTTGTGAGGGAGTTGCTGCATATATATTGCCTTGCAATATGACTGCTCTTGTTTTTGCTTAGAAGCATAATTTTGTTACAGACCCCAGTATAGACCTGCATGTATATATTATACCTGAGTCTTTGAGCTCAGTCTGATCATCTGTTATAATAACAGCTACATGTAGTCTCAAATGCAGGTGAAATATTGAGATTCACAAATTGTGCTAAGCTTTCATTGTGAACACTGATGGTTTTCATCCCCACTTAATGCTGACTGGTTCCTTCAGAACTTAGGAAGCTGGCACAGATTTTCCATGACGTACGTCACTAGTCAAACATGTGCCTACTAACAAGCCTCATTGTGGTCCAAGGGCATACTGATTAGAATATTTTCAGGGTGCAGTTGTACATTAAGAAGACATGGTTGTCCCAAGAAAATTGTAAAACCCAACAAATTTGCTTTTATTTAATATTCAACAAAAGACAGCAGCTGTTCCACCATTGCAGGCCTCTTGCTACTTTAAAGTCATGTCCAGTTGGTTACCAGCTACAGATGTGAGAAATTGATATTAACTAAGAGCTTTTCCCTAAGTAAAACACTAAACCTAGAGCTTATGAACTGGACTATTGTTGACAACAACAAACAGATGGAAATTTATGACTGCAACACAGACTATGTGTCTGTCTGCAAATCATATTAGAGTCTTGGTGTTTTAATAAGAGTTTTAAGAATGAGACGGAACAGAATGGGTGGATGGAGGGCTAAATCAGGCAAGTCCATTCTTATGACAGTTCAGGTTCTGTAATAGTGGCTAAGCATCAAGTTAAATCATCCGCATGTCTGCTTGACCAGAGAGACAGATGGCTGTGTAAGTGGCACATTTCCACAGTAAAGAGCATAAGATGTAAAACCATGCCACGGCCATTGTACCCAATTTATATCCTGTCTAGACTCAGAGTCGAGGGGTCATTTAAATGTACTTCAGGTAGAGAAAAGCCCCAGGGAATGAACCCTCCAGAATGAAACATGGTTTATGATCCACATGGCACATGCATGCCAACAGCATCAACTTGCCTGCAGGAAGATTATGCTGTGAAGTGGAAAATAGAGTGTGGAAGGAAGCTTTGCAATTTGAGCTGGGGGAATTCAGATTTGATAAGTGATGAACTATTTTATTAGTTTTCTAATAATATACCACAAAATGACTAGGTGCATTTTGTTGGTATCCTTGGACCATTAAAGAGCATGGCTGCATGCCGTGACATATGATATGAATCCAACAACAAGATGAAAGTCGGTGTAGCTTTAATTGTTTCTGAAATGTATTATGATACTTGAATCAATGTATGCAAACAAAGAAACAAAACTTCTACGAAAGTGCATGGCCAATTGCTTTGAAATTGCACGGGGATACACCTTGTTTTGTTTGAAATAACTAGTGCTGCTACAACTATTTTCTCTCTTCATGAAGTTTTGTGAATTTTCGTAATTTTGAAGTAGCTCTCCCGTGCTGCAAGGTGGATTGCCTTCAAACTAGCTGGGAACATACATGTAGTTTGACTCAATCTCCACCAAAGCTGTTCACTATAGGTTGCTATACTTTCATTACATGATTTTTTGACAAGTTTTTGAAATAAATAATTATCAGTCAGAGTATATATGTTAGCATGGTTACCATAGTTACCATAGGGGTACATGCATGTTTTTGTAGTTTTAATTGAAGATGTAGATCAGATCCACTTCAAATTTGGTGGGAATGTACCTCTGGCAGGTCTTCATCATGTTTCTTGGGATTTTTTTTAATATTTTGTTCATTGGCTGGGGGAGGAGGGTGGTGGTGCTTGTGGTTGAAAAATCTATAAAAATGATCTGAAAAACTGCTCAGCAAATTGCTTTGAAATTCTATAGGAAAACTTCTGGGTACCCCAGGACCTTCATATATTCAGCAAATGGCACTGCAAATTTTTTTCGCTTTTCTTGATTTTTAATTTCTTTGAAAAAGCTCATAGGTAGATTCTCTTCACAAAGGATGTTCCTGGGGAATGGATCTCCAGGTGAGTTGGGACTTAAATATTCCACTTGGTGGTCATATGTAAGGGCCAAGTGTACACTGCACATGTGTGACCTTTGATCTGATAGCCAGGATGACAATGTTACTTTTGTGCTTGGGTGATAGCATTATAAAAACAAATGAGCTAGGACTAAAATTGCATATGATGATGTTCCTCTGAAAGGGATGGGACTGCATGAGGTTGACCATGACCTAATAGACCTGTTCATTCCAAGGTGTATTGAATTTTTCCAGACCATAATTAATTATGCATTGCATTATGCATTAATTATTGTATTGTTAGCCTGATTGTCCAATCAGCAAGTGGCCGAGTCTGGCCACACCTTCAAATGTTTACAACGGTTGCCATGGCTAACGCTGTTTACTACAGCATGGATTCGGCTGAAGAGTGCAAATTTTTTACCTAAAATGTCACATCAGTGGTTAAACTTGCATTTTTTAGTTTGCTGAGAGTTTGATTTTTCGTTAAATCCAAGCACATCCTGTGTTTTACTTTCTACTCCTTCCCAGCCAGCATGTTGGAGCACAAAATGTACATGTAAATAAAGCAGGGTGTGTTTCCCGAAGTAACCGACATAAAACCAAGTCCTATGAACTGATCTATTGCAAAAATTCCATGGTTGTTGTGAATTTTAGGTTTTACTTGAAAACTTGAGAATTTTGTGAGTTAGAACTTTGATATTGCACCTGAAGTTCCTCTGTAAGGACTGGGTGGGGACTGAACAATGGACCTGAACTTAATACGTAAGGATACAGGGCAACTGTACTTTACACCTTAGGCCAGCCTTAAAAATATTTCTGTTTCGTATAACGCGCCCGGTGTGCGCAAAATGTTGCGGTTGGAATTTTTTTTCAACATTGCAAAATAATTTTTTTTTTCAGGCTTGATTTAACGCTATTTGCACGCGCCGTGTGGCAGTTCTGTAAACGCATATCGTTTGCGTACCTACCATGAATGCTATCGGTACATCGTAGTAAATTTGCGTATAGAGTATTGGCAAGTTCCTTGCAATAAAAGATGTTCCTAAATCAAATTGAAATGAAAATTTTAATATTTCAAATCAGAAAGGGAGTGTGAGCACATCGTTCCTGCAACTGTACACAAACAGCTGCTTTGCCCATGTGGTCTGACGCACAACACATCACCCGATTGGTCAATTGAGTCACATGCAAAAATGAGCCAATCACGGCTCGTGTTACATGTTTTCATCATGGCTTCCGCCCATTGAACATATGTGAATGTGCCATAATTTACGGAGGGAACACACAAACGGGAAGCTTTGTTTATATTGCAGCATGCGAAAATAAAGATTCCAGTGTTAATTGCAACAATTATTTGGAGTCACAGGCAAATACGCAAAGGTAGGGGATAGCGGGAATAGCCGAATGTGTCCCAAATCAGTCCGTGAGACTTGGTCAGTTCACCGCAGATCCACTCCGCGCTGTCACTTGCGTGTGACTAGAAGTCATTTCAAGGCACCTATTTTTTCCAACACTGTTACAACACACCGATAAATGGCATTTGATGTTAATTTGCAGATGAATTCGCCATGCAGATTTTTTATGTATTTTGACGCTGCTTTGACATCGTTGCCGTTGGCGTTGGGGCAGATCACACTGACGGTGAGTAGTGACTAGTGTGACCCCGCTCAGCAAACCAATAATTACTGCCGTAACGTAGCATAATTGTATGTATTGACTATTGTACGACAGTGAAAATGTCTGCTTGTGTTGACAGAGATAAAGTTCTGATGAATAAAACTGCGGACCAAGCAATTGTTTAAACTTGGAATGTTTATCAATTAGCGATTATTATCACCTATCGGCGCCCCACGTAAGTGCTGCGAAACTTCGAAAGCTCTGATTTTTTAAGTGATTAGACCCCCGTAGCCAGCCTTGCACACAACTGCAACTTGTAACTGTCTCATGAAAATTTGAGGAATATATTTCCCAGCGAAAAAAAAGTTGGTTGCCCGACCGGGCAAGTACCTATTAATTTTAACTTGCCCGAGATTAAATCTGACTTGACCATGGAGCAATAAAACTCTTTAATCCACGTCCCTGCACATACACACAAAAGAGGTGTGTTCATGATTTGTAATATTTACTCTGAACCCTCATCATACACCGTCACTATTACACCCCTCCCCTCCCCTGCTGGTGTCAAGTGAAAATTAAAACTACACATTTGTATTTGATATCTTACTCTTTTTCTTCTGTGATATTTTAAAAAAAGGGCAACATTATAATTACTCTAATCCTTTGTTTCTTGAAGCCCTGTACATGTACATGTTTAAAATAGCAAAAGACCCACCCCAATTCAAGCCAAGCCGAGGTGTATTTAGAGTGGGGCTACTCTGTCTCAGCGCCAGCAAACCAGCCTGAAGCATATATTGTCCCACTACAACCTCATCTGTGGCAGAGTCTTTTGCTTTAATACAGATTTAATAAAAAAAATTTCAACCTGGAATCTTGTTTATCTTGTATCAATACTAAGTCCATCAGTCATGATGCCCATATTGCAGTAATACATAGTAGGTATGTGTAGTTCAAAAAAAAATAAAAAAAATTAAAAAAAAGAAAAATCTTCCCTGCCTCATCAAATTTTTCAAGGCCCTGTTATACGAAACAGAAATATTTTTAAGGCTGGCCTTACATGCAAGGTCAACGGAGCACAGGACTGTTACAGTTATTCTGTTGATAGCATTTGTTTACACTTGAATCAACTTCAGAAGAATTATACATGTATGTACCAATAATTTGAAACAAATTCAGACGCAAATAAACTTGTAGTCTGTCTTCAGGATCGGATGAAAACCATCCAGTTGTCAATGTATGATTGCTAAGTAGATCATTGACAGATGACATGCTTTGTGTATATGTGTTCTGCAAAACAGGATTGATACTTTGAGGTAAAACTTTTACTTACTTCAGGCATCAATACGAATATTTGATGTGTTTGCAGTTTCCATCTTGTGGTTCTTGCTTTCCCATATCAATATCAGAGCTGTTAGTATGTCTACTGGCCTTCAATGTTTGTAATTTATAAGTGTCTCCCTTTCTGATTTATGCTAGCTTTCAATTTCTGGTTTGTTTTGACAGGTATATCAGCCTCTGGTATGTGCTCACCTTCATAGCTTGGTTTTCATATTAAGTGATTCATTAAAAGGAAAATTGTGCATAAATTGGTGACAAAAGCATGAAATTTGGTGACTTAGTATGCAACCTACTGAATAACTTCTGAATGGAACTAAAGCACCACATGCTAATTTGGTCACTTGCCACTTGGAATCCTGTTAAAGTGACACCACATAAAACACATATCTCTAATTTGACCTTACATTTTATATGCTGACAGTGGCTTCCAGTACTTCCATGTGCAAGTTGTATGTGGTGATTCAGAACCTGTTTAAAGCTTGCTGAACCAAATATTGATAAAAACAAACCGTTTACTAATCTTAGGGCTGGTTCAACATTTTCATCATTTTTGAATTAGTACTTACAGTACGCAAGGGGGGAGGGGGGTAAATGGGTCTGTACACTTTCACAGAATATTGAAAATGATGGTCAATTTTTGGCCTGTTTTGTGCATTTGCTATGACTTTTTTTTTGGAAAATCATTTTTAAAGTACTAATTTGGGGGGAGGGAGGGGGGTCATGAAATTTAGTACCCTTAGTACTAATTCAAAAATGATGATAATGTTGAACCATCCCTTACAAGGTATCATGCTTTCTCTATTTCCAAAGTGCATTATCTTCTGCGTAATGCTCTAATGTCCAACATTCCCAGGGAGAAAGCAACCCAAAACATATGTCCAACATTCCCAGGGAGAAAGCAACCCAAAACATTGCTTTAAATCACAAAATGACTTCTCTGTGGTAAAATATTTGCAAACAGGCACAAAAATCCATCATGTCATAATCCAGATATTTTTATTCTAAAGATCTTTAGAGACTGGTAAATATTAAAGTGTTTAAGAATCAAATTAAGAAAGCAGTTAAGATCCAGATCGAGACTCCGACTTACTCTATGTCTGTGTTGATATGAATTACCTGTTACATGTACTTATGGGATATGAAGTCAATGGTTTTTGTTGCATACATGTACATGTAAGTTGTCTTATGTTGATTACTCTTTCAGTGCAAAATTCCTCAGCATGCTGAAGAAAGCTGTCCACCAGGACCATTATGTTCAGTGGGACTATAGGCATGCTGGTACTTGAATGAAAGCCCCTTTTACAAAGCATCCATATGATAATTCAGAGAGGTTCATCGTAATCACTTCGACTTTAGTAACAGTTGGCAGTGAAAGAGCTAGACTGATAATATACTTACTGTGGGTTGATGCATATGCATACATATGCTGCACTTGGCATACAAACAAAACAGGATTAATATCAGTGTGTTGAGTTTTCATATCATATTTGTATGTTGTCATATATATAGCCCCGCAGATTCAAATTTTTTGCTTGCAGAGGTCATAATTGATCCATAATGTCCATGCACAGTCTGTGCTTATATTTTGAATACAACATAATTTCACTTCTTTCATTTTAACTGCAGATTACTTTTAGTACTTGTAATGGATATAAAAGTGTAGGTCATTTTGGATATTGGTGGCAACACCTGTAGTAAATATATTACATAATATATAGACCAAAATGAAAAATTTTGGGAAGACTTTTTTTTCTTTTTTTCTTTTTTTTTTTTTTTTTTTTTTTTTGAGTTTTTTTTTTTTTTTTTTTGAGTTTTTCATGAATCATCATGAAGCTTAATAGGAATATTGATCAGGCAAAAACAAAAACAAAAAAAACAAAAAACAAAAATCTTTCAAAATTTGGTGGTGCACCTTCAATATTATGGAAAATAAGCAGTGAATTCGGTTGAAAATACATCATATTCAATATTTTGAGAATGAAAAAGGCTAATGATACCAAATGTACCAAGAGTGTGTATCATATTCAGAAGTTTTGATACATTGGTCCCTGTCTTGACAGACCACTCCAATGAGAGACCACCTGCCATGGAAGACCACATTTTTAACATACTTTGCTTAATACTCTTCTTAGGTGTCAACCCTCAAAGACGCCTGACCGGGAGGTTCTTGTAAGAAGTGCATAATTCAAAGAAAATAGTCAAGTTTGCCTCAAAATCCCTGTCATTTCAAAAACTTTTTGAGTCTCCAAACTGGGAGATTCCTGGCAGAAAAAAAGGGAGAGTTGATAGTTATGCTTCTTGTTATTTGTACTTCCTATGAGACACCACCAGTGCCTGTCTTGAGAGACAACAATTTGGTCATCCCCAGAGGTGGTATTTGAGGACAGGTTTCACTGTATTGCAATTTGTGGATGACCAGGACCCATTTTTTCAAGGTCATGGAGAGAATGCGTTTCAGGAAATGATTTTTTTTGGTGATTATTTCATCTGAACTTGTGTACGTTTACATGCATCCATTACAGGATCATTATATGGACCAAAATTCTATGATATGTGTTGTTATGATGGTACGATTGGTGACATTAATTTGAAGTAACATCATGGGTATCAAATACACATTAGGTCCATTGTTATAATAATGATTTGAGATGATATGCATTAGGCCAATTGTCAAATTTTCAGCAACAACAACAAAAAATGGGTGACCTTGACTTATTTTTCAAGGTCATTTAGTACTGTATTAAAGGACATAAAATTCAACATGTTGAGAAAGAATGAGGTGTATGATACCAAATATACCAGAAATGCATATCAAAGCAGAGCATTAGGCCCATGTGCCTCTTGTATTTTTATGCCACATAGTCTAAATCATTGAACCAGGCCTAGAACTGCAGCTATAATGTAGAGTGTATAACACAAACCTCCAAAGGTGTCACTTTAAAGTGCTAACACTGCTGTGCTTCAGTTTTTTTATGTTCTGGCATAAAAAGAAAGTTCCAGTGGTGTCAGTAATGTGAGAAAACCAGGCGAGTGCCTGACGGCTTGGGAATCGGTTGGGTTCCAGTGGTTTCAGGGCATGTTTTTACATCTGTAGTGTAAAGTATCACAACTTCCTTATTTTTTGTACAATTAACCGACGAGTTCATGTCGTACCATGCTTGCCTCTGAAGCTACAGTTGATGGTCCCATGTATTAACCAGATCGATACTTACAGTGTACAAATGCATGTATATGACATTGCTTTTGAGCAAAATGAGAGGTGCTATGGCTGCGGTGTGTTTTTTTTTTCCTCCAAGGAGTTTTTGTCATTGTCGGCTTTCAGAAACATTCTCACTTGCACATATATGGGCACAAGAAAGAATTCCACGATGCTGTCCATGTCAACAGTGTATCACCATTGAAACAGGATATTTTAATGAAAAACATCATTAGCTCACGGATACAGTTTCCAGGTGTTCATGGCTGTAGCCTTTTCCGCTGGCCCAGACTGGCGAAGGAAATGCCATTGCTTGCATTGAAGAATGACATCCTCGGCAGCTTTTAGTATATTGAGTTCAGGAAAGGGCTTCTGCTGTTTGGCCTTTGAGACGCAAGATTTAAAACTTGCTACCCCTGTACAACCCTTCCAGTGTCACACTTTACAGAGATACAATTTACCAGAAGGGGAAAGGAGGATGCCCATGGAAAGCACACCCATGAATTAGAGGTGCATAGATTTAAACATAGTGGTGCAAGGGTGATGTCCAAAAAAAAGAAGAAGAAGAGGAACGACAATATTTGACAGGCAACTTTCCAGTCAACAACATTATTGGCAACAAATTACACTGATAGGTGTTGTACCTGCCATAGATACTTGACACTTTCTGCTGGCAAACTAGTAACATTTCAGGACCATCTGGTAATTAATCAAAAAAAGGCCACTTCATTGAGAATATTCCTTTCACCAGTGAAGCTGTCATTGAATGTGCCAGCAAGGTTATACACAAAGCACAAAGTGGTTTCTCCAGATACAAGTTACAATATCTCTTCCTTACCTGCCAGATCATGAAATTTGGAATATGCACAAATACAGAAAAGTTCATCATCAGTTTTCACCCAACACATGCAGTCATTTGCAAACTGTGCTTCATTCTTGGTTGAGCCATGTGTCTGTGCCAAGATTGTGTGGCTTCTCGTGAAGTCATTAGCTGCAGCTGTAAAGGGGTCAAATACAGTAAAACCTGTCTTTAGTGAATAGCTTTATATTAGTGAGCATTTCTGGTGGTCCCTTTCTTGTTTTGTACGGGTTAACTTAACCTGACATTAGTAAACTAACACCTTAAAATAGTGAACAAGCTAGAAGGGGTGTTTACTACTCAGAGGTTTTACTGTATTTGCAATGCAGATTAAAAACAGCCACCTGAAATCTATAGGACTCTTACCTTTGTGCAATCAAGTAGATTTAACTGTAATTGGTGTGGTGGTTTAGTTTTGTCACAATGCCAGATTACAAAGTTTCTTTTTTTTTTTTTTGTTTTTGTTTTGAGCGAGAGAGGGGATTAGGGTTGGGGTTGGTGTCAAGGTTATATGGGATAAAGCAAATTTTTACCCCTCTGCCCAGATAGGCCCAGTGTATATTGCTATCGCCTGTGTCTGACTGCGAATCTGTGTGGCCCTCTGCCTGCATGCGATTTCAGAAGAACCAGATTAGCTGGGATCATGAAAATTTTGTAGTTGATCACCCTTTTAAAAGTTTATGTTAAGTTTGAAGGACAATGACCGTGACTTAATTTTAAGGACACCAAGGTCAATTCTCCATGAATTTCTTGCATGCAATATCAGAATCAGAATTGCTATGATCATGAAACATTTACCTTTGTAAGGGTCTTCTTTAAGTTTAAAGGTCAATGACCTTGACCTAATTTGAAGGTCATCAGAGGCTTTTTTTCTCTATAACAAATGTCTTGTACATGAGATCTTAAGAACTGGATAAGATAGGATCATAAGACTTTTACAGTTAATCACCCTTGTAAGAGTCTGGCTCAGGTTTGAAGGACACTTGCGTCTGTGTGTGAATTCGTACATCTGTCCATGTGTCCCTTCTTGCACATGATTTCAGAAGAATCAGATAAGCTGGGATCATAAAACTTTTTTAGTTGATCACCTTTTTAAAAGTTTACTTCAAGTTCGAAGGACAATGACCTTGACCATATTTTAAGGTCACCTAGGTTAATTTTACATGAATTTCATGCATGCAATATCAGAGCCAGAATTGCTAGGATCTTTAGGACCCACATAACATTGCAAGTTTTTCATTGATATTTAATTCATCAAGAATTGCATGGCTCTACCAGACACCTATTATAAGTGGAGCCTCTGGCCATTAGAGCATACAAGACACTTTTAGGATGTAAATTAACATCAAAATATTGATGTGTACTCAGCATGATCCACAAATTTTAATTAGCAAGTTGAAGTGAAGTGTAAAGTGGCTGCATAGTGAGGTTGTGCTGCCTACCTCCAAGGTGTTCTTTCATAATTACACGTCTGAAAATATTCTGTAGGTCATGTTATAACATGCCAAATTTCATGCTTTCAACACCAAGTGCTATATATTTCTCCAATAATTGAGTGAGTGTGGATATTCCCGCAACTAATTACTACCAAGTTTCCAAACCAGGTGGTGGTGGATTTGTTTCTTTTGTGTGTGTGTGTGTGTGTGTGTGTGTGTGTGTGTGTGTGTGTGTGTGTGTGTGTGTGTGTGTGTGTGTGTGTGTGTGTGTGTGTGTGTGTGTGTGTGTGTGTGTGTGTGTGTGTGTGTGTGTGTGTGTGTGTGTGTGTGTGTGTGTGTGTGTGTGTGTGTGTGTGTGTGTGTGTGTGTGTGATTTATCTTCCTGAAAAATTAAAAAGTTCTGAACAATTGGTTGGGTGATTGCTTTGATGTTGCACACAGTGTCACCTCAATTCCATCCTCATTTTTGCCACCATATGTTGACCTTAAAACCAGTTGGCAAGGTCATAGGCTAACTGTGACTCTCTTTTTGTATGGTAGGACTTATGATATAACTCAGTCACTCGTGCCATAGTACTACAGTCAAAATTTCCTTTCCAAATTACCTCCTCATTATCATTATTGTTTAGTTTTATTTATTTACTTGCTTACTTATTCTTTCATGTAGTGTATACAGTCAGCAAAGCAAAGTACCATCATAGTGCACTTGTTTTTACTGTTTCATCCGTTTTCATGGACAACTGTTTCAGCTACTGGCAGCTGCTGGCCTTCAATGCCTGCTTGTTACTTACAAAGTGTCTCAGCTACTGGTACCTGCTGGCCTTCAATGCTTTGGTATTTACAGGGGTTTTAGCTACTGCTACTTACTGGCCTTCAATGCCTGGTTAGTTACAGGTGTCTCAACTACTGGTATCTGCTGGCCTTCAATTTCTGGTTTTTATTTACAGGTGTCTCAGCCACTGGTACCTGCGGGCCTTCAATGTCTGGTTATTATTTACAGGTGTCTCAGCTACTGGTATCTGCTGGCCTTTAATGCCTGGTTGTTGCTGTGTCCAGCCACTCTCAGTTACGACTGGCAGATGCACAGCATTCCCCTCATAGAGTCCATCACCGACTTCCGCAACCTTGCCACAGCTGCCTTCCTCCTCACTCTGAGTTTCCTCGGTTGTCACACAATAAGTCTTCCACATGTAAGTGCAGATACCAATGTTGTGTTTTTGGTCTGTTACATATATGAGGGCTTCTTCATGCCAAGTAGCTATCTGCCCATGCAATGTTGCTTATTTCTGAGACTGTAAGTATATGTGCACCATGCTTTTCAGTGGTCAAGTACTGACCTAAAAAAAGTGTAGAATTTAAAAATGCCATACCAGCCCTTTAGTTGCCCCATATGTGTAACATTTGTATATATTATATACCTTGAAAATTGATTTTAACCAATTCCCCCATAAGACTGAGTCAATATGCAGCTTTCTTTGGCATTGGCTGGGCACTAATGCCAAAGAAAGCTGTTGACCTGGGGCATGTGATCATGATAGGTCTCATCTACACTTCTCAGTCAAAAGTTTAGCTAAGCTGACTTGTCAGTAAGCTGAGTTTTACCTTATGGTCCTCCATCCGTCGTCAATCGTCAACAAGTCACATTTTCAACTTTTTCTGCAAAACCATCGTCCAGATTCACTTCAAACTGGGTGTGGCTGTACCTTGGGTGGGTCTTTACTAAGTTTGTTCAAACGGTCATGCTATTGTGATTTTGGGATTGTTTATGAATCTTTTTATTCTTTTCCGGGGCAAGTCTTAAAAAATAAATAAATAAATAAAAATAAAAAACTTCTCCACAACTGCTAACCCAATTGCTTTGATATCACACATGAACACTCATAGGGACTCCTAGTTCTTAATTTGTTCACTCGGTGGTGCTGCAATTTTTCCAATTTTTTGATGATTTTTTGTGTGTTTTTGCTTTTTTCAACTTCTTATCCAGAACCGTCGCTCAGACTAAGCTGAAACTTGGTGGATATGTTTCTTGTGAAACTGTCAAACAAAGCTTTTCTCTAGGTGGCATTGCTGTTAATTCCTTATTTTTAACATTTTTTTCAATTTGGGAACTTATCAGTAAATGCACCTTTCCTATTGATTTCTCTGTAAGTCAATGGGCATTTTAATGCTAATTCACATTTTTGACTTCTCTGAAAGCCTTAACCAGATTGACTTCAAACTCACTGGCATTGTTCCTTGGGTGGGTCTCTACCAGGTTTGGTAACAATTTTGGCCAGATTTGTGTCAAACTTGATAGGAATGTACCTTTGATAAATGCCCACCTATTTGGTGCAAGTGGTCATGCTCCACTGATTTCTGGACCTTGACCTCATTCCCAAGGTCACAGGACAACTGACATAAAATTGGCTGTTCACTTGATAACTTGAGATCTATTTTGAGTTAGGACCTTGATGTTGCACATGTTAATATTTTTCTTTGAAGGTCATGCTTAGGCAGTACATGAGTGACCTTGACATCATTTCTGGGGTCACAGTGCAACATACATGAATTTTACTCTTCACTGTAATTTGAGAACTTCTAGAACTGGGACCTTGATGTTGCATATGTCAAGTGTTCTTCCATAAAGGTCAGACCTACTCAGTACATGGGTGACCTTGATCCTTTCCCAAGTTCACAGAGTTGCAAGTGTGATGATCTCTAGGTCAGCTGAGCATGGCCATACGCTGTTCACACAGCCCTCTTGTTTTTCATTACTGTTGACATTTGAGCACCAGCTGGGTTTGGCTGATTAAAAGGTTAAACCAAGAATGCAGGTGCACATTCTTATTTCATGTAACGACTTTCCTTCAAGTACTGGCATTTCTCATCTGAAACCACTGGCTGGCACCTTCAATGGTGTCTTAAGAATGAGCACATACTAAGCAGTGCTTTCTTGTTTATATTCAATGCATATTTTCCCCCAGCCTCTTGGTGAAAATCTGAAGATGGGTGCAATATTAAGCATGTCACTTTTTACACTGGTTGCTTTCAATCATTGAAAGCAGAAGTGTGAGACCACAGCAGTGAACCTGTATGATACATTTTTAAAAATTTCAAAGTTTTTTTTATAACCTTTGTATGTGTCAAAAAAAGGCTGAGGTTGTCTCAAAACACTTACCAGTGCCACCTATTTCTATAAATATTCTGAGAAAATGTATCATTTGAGGTGTCATTTTAGTGATACCCTTGAGCACACTTTGTTAGGTACACCTTGGTTCTCTAATTCCCTGTAAACATTTCCAGCTTATTTCCTTGTTCTCCTCCATGAGTAACATCTTCTTCAGCAAAGCTTTTGTTAGGTGGCCTGTTCCAGGCACTGAGCATGTGAGAATGACACAGGGAATCATGCCTGGATTTATACTGTTGTATGAAAAAAATCTAATGTTCATAACTCTAAAGGTTATTTTGTTTGGTAAAAAGAAATGTTAGACCAATGGTGCAGCATCCTCATTGATTATTGTCTTTTCTTTGTTTTTTTATTTTAGTGTGCTCGCAAGAAGAGCCAAGTAGCAGGACTTCTGTTTCTAGTGTTGCCATTCCTTCCAGCATCAAACTTGTTCTTTAAAGTCGGCTTTGTTGTGGCTGAGAGAATACTCTACATTCCCAGGTATTCATTATTGGTTATTTTCAGCATTTTGTGTGACAAAAATATGTAACTTTAAGTTAAAACATTCCACAAACTCCATCATGAATTCATTCATGGGTTACAGTGCTCCATCTTCCTGTTCTTTTAAATGAAACCAAGAAGACCACATAGAAAGGACTATGCACTTGTATTTGTGTTGATCAAGCTTATTTTTGCATAATCTATTTATAAACAAGCCAATTAAGAAACTATTGTCGCTCAAATGATATAACACGCACGTACTTTGACAATAACATCGCTTTCATGAAGAGCTTCAGTTTATAAACATATTGACAAGGGAAGATCTCTCAAGTGTAATGCTGATGGATGGGGAGCATTGCACTGAAAGTATAGCAAATGTACAAATGATCAACATGAACAGTACATTCCACAAAGTCCACCTCTATGTGATCATCTTTTTCTGAAAGCTCTTTACCTACAGATTCTGAATCACTGTAGCAAGATTGGGGTTGACTTTGTAGAAAGCTGTTTTGTGAATAATTTGTGAGAAAATAATGTTTTCAAAATGAAATTTTGCCTTACAAAAATATCTATTTCCTTCTTTCCACTTCAACGTGAAAGTTACCGAAATATTGATTGCTACTGGTACAGAAATATTTTCATTTTTATATGTACCGCAAGCAAGGTAGCAACAATTTACATTTGTAACAGTATGCCTGATTTCACATTAAACAGCCAAGTAGCACCACACTTGGTGAACAACAGAAACGCAAAGGCTCTAAATTGCTTGGTGCCCATTCACACTCAGAGAGGTTTCTCTAAATGGAGTGCAGACTCCTGTCTATGTGGTCTTCTTGATGAAGCTAGACACGAGATATCAGGAGTAATATCAGTATTAGTAAGTACACCTTCTCTACCACGATTTGCCTAGACCTCTGTGTCTGTGCTGAACACCCATGAAATCAAGTTGAGTTCAATCGCTTGATTGCTGAAAACCTGACAATCCTGTGGCATCTCTCGGTTCCTGTGGAACTGGTGGTCACTCCCGGTGCGCATGCTCCCCGTATCATCCTTACTATTTTGGAGATTGTTCAGTTGACATCAGCTATAAGAGGAAATGAGGTTGGTCAGGGGGCCTTCTCTGGTGGTCGAGAGGTAAGTGTACTTACTTATACTGCTACTACTTCAAAATATATTGTATTAATTACATAACATTCCTCTCGACCACCATTTGCTGTTATACAAGAGTATAGGTGGACGGTGTAATGTTACTGGCACACTGACCTCATTTGACCAGTGGGACTTGCAGCCTGGGGGTAACCATCGGTCTGAGTGAGGAGGCAACGTCTGAAGAGAAAACCTCAGAGCGATGTGGAATTGAGGCTGCCAACAGCAGAATCCAGCTGAAACCGGAAACCCTCCTTACCACCTAACATGCATGGGACCATACTTAAACCCTCCCAGTGTTCGCTCCCCAACATGACAGCTGTCCACCTTGTGGGCAGACGCCATTGGTTTCAGCTCTATCAGACCTAGAGATCTTAACACGACCTACTCGCAGAACTGGCAGGCACCATGGGTGGTATGTGGTTCCACGGGTAGTGGACTCTTCAGTGCTGTCCAGCTGCAAAATTTCCTTTACTTCTAGCATTTTTTCTATTTCTTTACATTAGAAACACTTAATTTTGAGACAATGTGTAGCAATTTTGACGAACTTTGTAGCAAAATTTTGCTACAATGCTGCAGTTGGACATCCCTGCTCTTGTGTCAGACCAGCTACAGGCAGAGACGACAGGACAGACTGCCCATGATACTGTTTGAGATTACGTCAACTAGGCACAAAGCCCTACAAGGCCCACTAAGGAATGCACCTACATATAGGCCTGCATCCAATCTTCACCACAAGAGTGCCATAAGTTGGAACACAGTGGCTGCTCTGATGGGATCCGGAAGGCCTAATGAATGAGTATTAATTGGAAGCTAAGCAAAGGAGCCTGTTACGTCCGCAGAGTTGTACATGCCTTCATCTAGCAATATCATGTGACACAAGTAATGCTTGGGGAAGGTCATAGACGATCGCCAGTAGCCGGCCCGCAGAATGTTGACAACCACAATGTTCTGCAGGGCATGCGAGGAAGCATTAAAGGCTCGTACCTTATAAGCTCTGTGGCTGTGTAAAAGCTGCAAGGCACCAGGCCTTTCCAATGAGATCTCATAGGTCTGCTTAATCCACAAAGAAATTTAATTTCTGCAAACTTGCTCCTTTTGCGGGTTTCTCAGTGGTAGAAGGAGAGCAAACCTTTGTCGTCTGAGTCCGTCCATGCAAGAAAGGTACCAGCAAAGAGCTTTCACTGGGCACAGGGCTCTTTCCTCAAGAGGAAGAGCGGCATCCATAGCATGGAGGGTAAAACCCTTGAAGACCATAGCCAGATCTGGAGGCACTTGGATCTTTGCAAGGAAGACCAAGTGAGGCCTCAGAGTTCACCTGGGAGTGGTCAGGCAACCATTGTAGTCAGTCATGAGTCAGATTGTGAATCTCGCTTTTTCTAGCCACCGTAGCGAGTGTTAATAGAAAACGAGTTTTCCATGTCCAGTACTTGAGGGAAACCTGCTTGGGGTCCTCAAGTCACTCAAATGGCCACTTCTTCAACATGAACAAAACCAGCAGTAGATTCCACCGAGGGGCAGGACTTGTCATGTCGCCGGTCTGATGGTGTAGGAAGGAAAGAGCCCTGACAGATAAGGATCGCTCCCGATGCGAACCTCCACGAAGTTTGCAAGGGTTGAAGAGATGGTTTATCGGAGACCCTCCACTGTTCTCGAGCTCTTCCCTAGGACTTCCCACTGATACAACAGGAAGTCAGTGATGTCCGCAATGAGTGGAGACCAAGGGTGAATTCCACGACTGTCACACCAGTCAGAAAACACCTTCCAACAAGCTGAGTAAACAGTTACAAGAGAAGATTGAAGCCTCTGTGGCAGATGTGCTGTGAGGTAACCGCCAAGCGTGGAGGCTGAGCACTTGAGGATTCCTATGGAACACTCTTTTCCATGACTGCACCAGAAGCTTTGGCCATGCCGATAATCATGGTGGAAGTTCAATGCTCAGTTCCAGCAGATCTGCAGGGCAATTGCTCTGAGGCCAACAGGGGGTGACCAGGATTAGATTGCAATCATGGGACCAAACCTTGTGCAGTACCCTCAGAAGGATCTTGCGAAATGAAAAGGCGTACACCCACAGGTTGCTCCAGTTCATGACTAGAGCATCCACCACTAGGGCCTGGAGGTCCAGGACAGGTGAGATGTAAACTGCCAGTTTTGAGTTCTCACGAGTTGTGAACAGATCCACATGTGGAGTTCCCCATCTGGCCGCCATTGCCTGAACGACCCTAGGGTAGAGCAACCATTCAATCCTTATTAGCTAACCCTTTCTTGAGAGGTGGTCAGCCAGGACATTATGACGGCCTCCCACGGGTGTGGTGGGTGTGAACGTCATGTTCTGAGCACCATCTGGTGATGCGTCCGGCTAACTCCATCAGCCTCTTAGACTGCGCCTGCTCCACCTGTTGAGGAAGGCCACCATGGTCCTGTCGTCGCACAATATGAGGACATGTTTGTGCTCCACCAGGTCTCGGAAGTGCAGGAGTGCCAGCAAATCACCTCTAGTTCCAACCAGTTTATGCGGTTAGAGGCAAAGAACGCCAGCCAAGGGCCCGATGCCGTCTGGCTCTCCACCTGAGCTCCCCATCGGGATCGAGAAGAGTCTGTGTAAATGGTGAGCTGGGCATGAAAAGGTTCCAGCATTTGTCACCATATAATGTTCTCCTTCATGATCCACCACAGAAGGTGCGGGTGATCCTCATTGGGAATTGGCACTGGAGCTTGATATCTCTGGTCTTTTGTCCATCAGCCACACATAGCATGCTCCAAGGGGTGACAGTGAAGAGGACAGGGTGGGACCTGGTTGTCTATAGAGGACAGGGAGCCCAACTGGGTGAGCCATTGTTGTGCTGAGTGGACCTTCCAATCAGGAAGGCTCTGAGCAGTGATTGAAGTCTCTAGCACCTGTTTTCCGAATGGCGACTGATCTAGGCAACCAGGTGGAACTGGATGCCGAAAAAGACAAAAGACTGCTTCAGCCGAAGACTAGACTTGGGTACTTTCCCGCCCAAGCATTGGCAGAGTTCCAGAATGGTCTGTGTGTGACACTGCAAATCCAGGCGCCAAAGGGCTCAGATAAGCCAGTCGTCTAGATACACAAGAATGCAGACAGCTCAGTGGTGAAGGAAAGTAGCAACTGTCTGCACGGACCTGGTAAACACCAGTGTGTGCCATGGCCTCATCATCCTCCGTCCCTCTTGGGATCCAGAAAGAGTAAGTCGTAAAAGAACTACCATCAGGAACGCCAATGCTTGGGTTCAGAGGTGGATGGTGGAAACCACTGTAGTTCTCAGTTTAATGGAGGCCTGTCTTTGCTATAAAAGGCAGCATGTAGCCATGTCTCAGGATATTGAGGACAAACAAATTGTCTGTTATAGACTCCCATTGCATGCAATATGCAGTGAGGCAGCCACCTACCGGGTGCTGCAGTGTGAAGTCTAACAGTGTGGCCATAGGCAGTCCCAAAATATCACCATCACATATTCAAGAGTCAGGGACGCCGAGCACTCTGACCCGCAGGATCCAGATTTCAATCATAGCTGAAATCTATGCTTGGCTGATTTCTTCAAAGTGGACTCTAAAGAGGAAACAGCCTGCTGAGAGGGGGCAAGCAATGCATGGACCATCACAGCCTGTATCTTCCTGCTCTGTGAAAGAGACTGCAAAGCAAGGGCAATCTTTGGGTCAGTGCCAAGAGCAGAAGTGGGTGCTGTTTGGGGTAAAGAAGGGTACTCTTGATCCTCATTAGGTGATCTCTTGCTTCCTGACTTTTGACTTCAACCCCTCTTTGCCTTATTCTTCCATGGGGTTTCAGGCTTCAAGACATCTGTCACATGGGACTGCAGAAAAACCCAAGTTAGTCTACGCTCGAACACAGATTTTCTGTGTTTACCATTTAACCCTTGAATTAAGAGGGAGTTACCGGCTTCAATTTCCTCAGAACACATAACACCCAACTGTAACTTGCCCCAAGGAAAGTTGATGACAGGCCATGCTTTTAAGATAATGTTTGTTGATATTCTCAGTTAAGTTGTTTCTCAGTTACACTAAAATTAATGATCAAAAGAAAAAAAAATCATTGAAGCAGATAGCATTTAATCTTCAGCCAGTTTTGGCCAGTTTAAAGTGACAGGTTGCTATACAAGTCTGTTTGATAATACATGTTCATGTAACATATCACTTCAGAGCTTCACTGGAACAATCTTTTACCAGCTACAAAAAACTGCCCACTAAGTTGTCAATACAAAAAATATAAACTTCAAACTTTGGATTATGTTTAAGCATTCTGATGTGTCAGAGAAGAAATTGAGCGTCCTACATTGTAAATATGTTGATATGTGAAGGGCATGTCACTGTATTTTTACAGCATGGGGTATGCAATCCTGTTTGTGACTGGGTTGCAAGGTTTGACGTACAAGTTCCGTAGAAAAGCGCATCTGTTGACAGGGATAACATTGGGGCTGGGTCTGCTGTTTGCTGCCAGAACCATCAGCAGGAACCAGGTGTGGCAGTCCAGAGAGGCGCTCTTCAAGTGAGTTTCGTGACTTATGTCTTCTTGAAAATCTCCTGCAATGTCAAGCAAAAGAGAATATTGGTCATCCTTGGCTTGTGCTAGGGATTTTATTTTGTTAGCCAACTTGGCTAAAATCACCTAAATCTGGTAGCCTAAGTTAAATTTCTTTGGTCAAAATTGGCTCACGTTGTCAAACATTTTACATCTAATTGGTAGCAATTCGACGATAGACCAGTAAAACTGATTTTGAAGCTGCAGTGTCAGAAATTTCTTTACCCAATTTAGCTGAAAGGTTGCAAAGTCTTTTAGCCAAATTCCACATTCATTAACCTATGGCTAGCACCAGCCCAGTCATCATAATTTACTTTGACATTATGAGTGTAGGGTTAGTGTGTATGTAGTAAGTTATATATAATACGGTGAGGGTGTGCACTCATTATGATACACAGTGCAGGTGCCTTCAGATACATTTCATTACATAAGTGTGGCTGGTGTTTTACACTATAAACTTGTGATAAATGTTTCAAGCATGCTCCTAGACATGATAGAAAGAGAATACTGTGAGGCATATAACAGGTGGATTTGTACAAGTATAGCCAAATGTTAATCAAAATGAATTGATTGTATTTAATTTACAGCATGTATGAAAAAGATTTTTAATATCAACCAATGTTCTGTTGTAAATGGAAAAGCAGGTACAGGTACATTGGTATTTCTGGTGAGCAGAGTCTTGCAGGTATTTTCCGACCATTGACAGTTTTTGGATGGTCTTGTCCTGTGTGTGTTCTTTTATTACACCTATCTTCCCCTGTCTCTGAGACACAAAGGTACTCTATATGTAGCTGCAAAATTTGCTGAATGAGAATGCTATCCAGGATTTTTACAGGGTTTGGGGGTTTTTTTGTGGCCAAGAGTTTTTATTTTTGTCACATATAAGAGGGATACATGTAGGCATGCAATGTCAAATGTGATCATTTTATGTTATGGATCAATATACATACAGTATAGTTGTAAGTGGTTTCATATACTCGTGGGGAAAAAAAAAGAGCTCATTCCCATTGCCTTAACAGCTGCTTTAATCATTAGTTTCTATAGCAAATATGGGTGTCACATGAAATTTTATGTTGCATGGCCAGAATAACCAGGTGTGTGCCTAAGCAGTCATGCAAAATGGATATGTCTTGGAAGTGAGATAATGGCCATGCAGAAAGGTGTGAAAAGTGTATCTGGTATTGGGGTGCCTCTGGCCTATATCAGGTGCCATGGCATATAGGTCCCTCACAGCTCTCTGAATTCCACAGGGCCAGAATCATCAGCATGTTGGAGGGTGAGGTTGCCAGGAGACTGGGGTAGACTCCCCCCCCCCCCCCCCCCAGGCAAATATGTAGAATTTATACACTGGCAGGCATTGGAATCTAGAGAAGAAAATGCGTTAAAATTTAATGGCAATGCCAGTATGACCACCAAAAAGATATCAGAAATTAAGATAGCATTGAATGATCAGAACCAATTAGTTTGAAGCATATTATATTGCACACAAGCAGCAAAAAAATGCACCTGTGCTTATGTAGCTTGAGAAAGGTGCAAGGAGAACAGATATACCGTTGCATGCTTCTGTGCTCAGCCTGTGAAGGATACAAAGAGGATAGATACATCTTTAAGCTGTAAAATGGAAACAGATCAGGGGTACACTTTGCTCAACTTTTAACTAAAATTTTACAAGCAGAGATGAATGCACCTTTGTTGCTTGAGAAAAATTTGTTTCCTATCCAGCTCTTATATCAGGTGTGAATCTAAGCGTGAAGGAATTATCAAAGGATACTCAGAGTAGAAGTCATTTATAGGAATGTGTAGTAGTACGAGTGCCATACAGGACAGGAAAGACCGGGGCCATCATGGACAGGCTTTGTGAGAAATTTTTTAGGAAAAGTGGTGTATACTTTTCTGCATGTTAGTGTCCTTCTGAAACTTTAAAAAAGTGAAAATTATAAGTGAGCGAGATTTCCGAAGTAAATTTGCTGGTACCTAATAGGTATGTATTCAGCTTAGTACTGAAGTTCTGACAGTGTATGAATATATGCAAAAAATGGAGAAAATAGGAATATTGAAAAAAGATACTTGTTTCAGCATATAAACCTTAGTGTTTCCTGGTAGTCGGGCTGTTTAAATAAGGAGGATCATTATGGTTCCTCGGAACCATGGGGAGACATTCTGGAATATCAGAAGAACTAAACCAAACTTGAAAACTTGGTAGGATTATGTATGTAAGTGAGACATTTGAATTGTGCATGTTGATGAGTCACCTAGACCTGATTATCAAGTTTTCAGGGTCACTCAAATATTGATTAAATTTACTTAGGACAACTGTTGAGTAATGTACAATACATGTATATCTAGATTATTTCTGTGTTGGAAATGCATTTGGTGTGGTCGCCACTGGTGTTGGTGGCAGATGCATTGGAGGGTAAGGGTCCTTTAAATTAATATACCGGTGTAGGAGCCTAGAAGTGACCCCAGCCTAAAAGTGACCCCCATCACTTCTAGGCTAGCCTAGAAGTGACCCCGGGGCACTTTGAGGCTAGCCTAAAAAGGAGCCCCCCAGCCTAAAAGTGATCCCCAACATTTTTACAATAATGTTGTGATTCTGTGAAATTCTTCAGTATAGAAGTTTAACAGTTTAGATCTAGTCTTTAAGCAAAGTTTTTCCTGCATCAAAGGAACAATATTTTAATCAATGTATTTCCATGTGGCAGTTCTGCTAATATGCATTTTTAAAATCACTCAAACATGGTTTCAGGAAAATTAATTACAGATATGAAGTCTTTCCTGTTCTATTTATTTCTTTCTTCTAAATTTGTAATGGTAAAAATGATAAATTAATGGCAAAATAAATAAAGGACATTAGGGTCACATCTAGGCTAGCCTAAAAGTACCCCCCCCCCCCCAATATTTAAATATGCTTTCTTTATTGAAAAGAATGTTTATATAAATGTTTAATATTGAAATTCAACTGAAAAATTGTTGGAATATATAATAGTACTTCTCACAAGTGCCTTGAGGTAATAACTTGATTCTAGAATGTCCACATGAATTTATTCTGTTCTGACTTGCACCTTCAAACATATTTTATTTCTTGCAGTTTAGAAACATACATGTATTTAGATTACAGATCTGATGTTAAAGATTTTCTGCAAATTATTCTTTCATTTTTCAGTGTATAGGCCAAGTGTAAGAAATAGTATAGAATATGTAGGCATGTGAAATATCCTTCCAATAACTTGATGGGTGCAAAGTTGTGCATGTATCAAGTAAATGCAGTTACATGTATTGATTCTGTAGCTGTCCAATCCTTTATTAGATCAAATAAATACATTGACTCAATGATTTATTGAATATTTGTGAAGTTTGACATTTGAAATTCATAGTGCATATATACAATTGACTCTTGAGACATATTATATGGTCAGTATTTTTTAGATGAAATTTTATGCCACTATGATGAAATGGGTCTAATAAACTTAAGATTGTGTGCTGCAAATTAAAGAACCAAATGAAAATTGTATTATCGCTGTTGTCATAGTTATTCCAAGTTATTGAACACACTAAGTTCCATTTATTACTCTTGTACTGAAGATTTTTCATCTGAATCACAATGTTATGGTAAAATGTGTTGGGGTTCACTTTTGGACTGGGTGAGTCGCTTTTAGACTAGCCTGAAAGGTACCGGGGATCACTTCCAGGCTATAGTCTAGAAGTCATGGGGGTCACTTCCAGGCTAGCCTAGAAGTGATTGGGGTCACATCTAGGCAGGGTCACTTCCAGGCTGCTACACCGGTACATTTGAAACTCCTGGTGGCAATGCAGTAAAAGGAACAACAAAACACCAATAGCTTTGTTGCTTTATCATGGAACAACCCCAGCCACCATGCAGGCCAGGGTTTGGTGCTGGCCAAGGTTGTATGGCAATGCTTGATTGATAATGAGGATATGTGCATACTTGCTATTTCCATCTACGTCTCAAAACAACATTGCTTTGGATACCACCAGAGGATTTTCATGCATATTCATCAGTTACCCAAGCTTACCATGGGGAGACATTTACATATTTTTTTGTCTTGCCAAATCAGTAAAGTATTGTCACACACAAAATAATACAATTTCTGTGGAAGTGGTTTTTGATTTATTTGAAATATAAGCTGTGGTATAACTAACAATCTGAGATCTGGTCTATTGCAAAGTACATTACAACTCTATAAAACAATGAAAAAGTTGTCAATCTCCATGCACAGAATGTCCTCGAGGTCAATAACTTGTATATGTTTACATATAGTTGTTGTATCAAAAAAAAACCAAAGAAAATTTCAGAACTGATGACTGGCTAAAGTTGGCAGGAACCTAATAGTATCATATTTCAAATTCCAGTACAGCATCTCGACAATTTAGGAATATATCAACATGGCATATAGTAACATATGAACCAAGTACCAAGTATTGTAGACTCGTACATGTATGATGGCAACATAATGAAGCAGTGTTTTCCTGCTGATGGCATCCTTTTAAAACTTCGAACAAACAACAATGTATATTTTACTGCAGTGTCAAATTTCCTGTTATCGATAAGACCTACAATGACTGGAATCTAATTGAACAATGCATTAATTGTGCACCATATGAGTCAAAGCAACTATGAGGCCTTCAAACAGGAAAATGACTCTCCTTATAACATTGATTAGCATCATGAAACACAAGGGAATAGAACAAGGATGTTTTATATTCAATGGTAACAGTGCCACATCTTCCATGTAGTTCTGAACAGTTCAAAAAAAAAAAAAAATACACAATCCAATCTCTGTATGCTTCATACCCAGCCCGGTCACTTCTTATGTCTAAATGTACACGTATACATGTACCTTAACTAATCAATATTGTCATGTTTTGTGGAAATAAAATCAAATTTGAGGCTTCAAGAGCTAAATGAATTTATAAATGGTCATCAGCGGGAAACCGGCAAGCTTGTTTCACAGCCTTAAATTCCTAGACACACTTTTTTTATCCCCCGCCCACGAAGTGGGGGAGGGGATATGGTAATGGGCTCCGTCTGTGTGTCCGTCCGTCCTTCCATCCGAAACAAATTTTGTCCGGCCCATATCTTCTACATTATTAATGCTACCTCTTCAAATTTTTTATGGTGGGTAGACCTTAGGTAGTAGGTGTGCATAGGCATTGTTTTGTGTGGCTAATTACTTGCATTAATTAATTAATTAACAAAGTTAAGCAAGACAAATTTTGTCCGGGCCATATCTTCTAAAATATTATGCTAGCCCTTTGAATTTTTTATGGTGGGTAGACCTTAGGTAGTAGGTGTGGATAGGCATTGTTTTCTGTGGCTAATTACTTCCATTAATTAATTAATTAACAAAGTTCATTAAGCAAGCTCAAGCTACAATACAAATTTTGTCCTGGTCATATCTTCTAAACTATTAATCCTTTCCCTTTGAATTTCTTATGGTGGGTAGACCTTAATCAACCTGACCTATGCATGCATGCACTGAGAAAGAGCCAATCTTGGAGTGGTTGAAACATATTGATCTAAAAAGTATGGAGCAAAACTTGTTTTTGAAACCACCAGACCCTGAAGATGACCAAATTGTGGTCTGTGAAGACAGGTGGTCTGCCATAGGAGATATAAACAGCATTAAAGTACTGACTAAAGATCTGGACAAAGTGGTCTTTAACCCTTCTCCTGTTGAATTGAGACAAAGTCAACAGCTTTCCGTGGCATAGGTTAAGTGCCCAACCAATGCCAAGGAAAGCTGTTGACCTGGGTCATGGGATCTTGATAGTCTGATCTACAGTTCTGAGTCAAATTGTTATTCATTACTGTTTAAATTAGTTGAAAACACTGAAGCAGATGACATTTTATCTCCAGTCAGTTTTGGGTGGTTTAAGGGGGAAAGTGGTTAACGGCATGTGTGGTGGAAAGTTGGTATGTGAAAGCAGATGGTCACTAATTGTAATGGTCTGTCAAAACAGAATTGTACAGGTATGTGAATCTGTACTAGTTTAAAACATGAAACTGGTATGTCTGATACTGCTGTACTATTAAAAGCTGCATCATGACAATATAAGGTGAAAGAGAGCAGTCATATATACATAGGTTGAACCTCTTTTCAGTGGAGTCCATTATGTATATATTGTTGAAATATTTCATAAAGACAAATTCCACAAAAAATTTTCCTGTTGGTCGAGCAGCTACCAATGTAATGATGTTTGCTGATTACCAATAATACAAATATAAATATAATACAATACTGCTTTACGTCGACAAAGCAGAACTAAAACAAAATCATAATGAGCTGGTCATATATCAGATCAAACAGGACATTTTTGAACTTGCATATGGTTGCACTGATCCATAGCTTGATTTACCAGAGATTCTTTCAGTGTGCGGACATCGTAAAGATGTGAATATCCCTCAGTTACAGAATTTGGTCTTGCTGCAGTTCCGTCATTCTGTGACCCGAACTGTTGTGCATAGATGACTCAAAACCTACATGTATATGTATATGTATATATATCGTGGTTTTTCATCAGCCATTGAGAATGTCCACTAAGAGCCCCAAAGTGAAACAATTACACTGAAATCTGTCTTGAAAGACAATATCTTGGGATGGCCAAATTTGTGGTCTCTCAAGAAAGGAATAAATAACATGAAAAGTACTCAGCAAACTGTGTTGAAGAGGTGGTGTTTCAAGGCAGAAGGTATCTTATTGGAGTGGTCTCTCAACACAGGGACCATGCATGTATCGGTATCGTTACGTGAATAAAGTGGGTCAACTTAAAACAGAACCAGGGAGAGTTGGCATTGTGAGCCAAGGCCACATATCTGCATATGGCTGGGCATAAACCAAGTCTTATCATGATTCTGCACCAGCCCATATTCATTTCAATGTGTATATATTCGTCAGTGTTCGGCAGATATATTGCAGCAGGAGACAGCTGTTTTGTTGGCTATTATCAATGATCTTCATTGGCTCTCAATGCAAAACCCATCATCCTATCAAGGTTCTATTTGAAAGACATTGATAAGCTTTTTTCCTTCTCATGTGAGTCATTTCATGTGTAAGCTATTAGTTTTGATTAGACAGTGTTATGGATGGGAATAAGACTGGATGGAAAGTAGAGTGGTTAAGTTTGTAATTCATAGATAATGAAGGAGGATGAATGCTGTAATCAGCTCTTATGGTAATTGGTGGAAGTTCTTTACCTTGCACAGAAATAGACACAAATCACCAAGATCTGTCTCTGACATGTACCTCTATCACCCTGTAACTGTCTGTTTATCTGACTTTAGGGTTCACCTCTATTTTGCCCCTGAAATTGCTGATGTGATAGCATCTGTGGCTTCGGATATAATTACTCAATGGTTGAGAGCATTAACTGTTACAGTGTTAAAAATTGATGCACTAATGCAGGACATTCATAATGTTTTACCATATAAAATATTGGACCCATTCAAAGCATGTAATTATAACAGTGATGTTGTTTATCATGTCGGTGTCTTGATGAATGTGATATGTGCAGAAAATTGCTTTAGCTCTTGGTTAGAACAGCCCAAGTACCTGAAGACTTTGTATACATGTACATGTACTGTATATTATGGAACCCTGACTACAGTGGACAGACATGTACATGTGATGCCCCAGCCTCAAAAATGTTGTTTCCCATTCAACAAATATATATTTACCATGAATATCTGAAAGTATAATGTCAGCCATTTATAAGCACTGCATTGCAGAGTCTTAATTGGTTTTGCACCTTTTCCTTCCTGCCATCTTTGGCCCAGTTTTAAGAATATATATATGTACAAGATTTTTAAAACAAGGCTAATAGTTGATCATCTTTTCTAGGTAACATGCTTTGCATATGAAATTTTACAGTGCAGACTGAGTTTCCTGAAGACTAAAACTGTCCACGGGTTTGCTCTGGGCTGGTATTGCCAATGTTGGCACCACACTGAAATTGGTCTTCAAACAAAGCGCTGTCAATATACAAGTGAAAGGGGGATCAGGTTTAACCTAATATTCCTTGCACACTTCCCTGTAAAAAAAATGTTTGCCGTGTACTTGACACTAATATCCTGCAATGTTTGCAGAGGTTGTTGTTCTTATTTTTAACACAAGCGATTGTTGAGTAATGGTGAAATTGAAATAAGAATAATTTGTGCGCGTCCAAGTTTTCTGTATCATGAAAAGGAAGCCAGCTCGTGTAAAGTCTCTGTGTCTGAGGCACTGGTAGATGTGTTTTCTTATATGAATTTCAAACACAAAGGTAGCATGTATGTAATCCTATACTGTTGACTTTGACATCACTGGGCAGTGTTGTACATTAGATACATGATATGGGAAGTCCCATTATATTGTACAGGTAATTAAAAGGCAATCAGAGATTGATGGATCATGCCCTTCTCACCTCATTTATAACCTTGCTAATCACAGGTCTCATTTTGGAATGACTGTAGTCCATAAAAATAGGCTATCACCGTAACCCAGATACTTGACCTGCTGACCTGTTTTATGCATGAGACACTCTTGTGTCCAGATACACAGGTGTGTAAAGTTTCATAATTCTCAGTCAAAGGACAACAGAATAATAGAAGGATAGCCCGGGCATGATGTGTAATGTAGTTTTACATGGTGGTATCACAGTGACTCAGATACTTGACCTGGTGACTTACTTTTGTTTCATGACACACCTTTATATGTGTGTATTTTATATTAGGAACAAGCGGGACTCGAACCTGTAACCTTTGGCACCAGTCGCCTAGCTGAAATCGGAAACGCTCATATCCACTCGACCAAATCCTCATTCTTAAAAAAGAATGGTTCAATGGTAGTAGTTATGTGCCAG
The DNA here is from genome assembly GCA_964020975.1 of Hermodice carunculata. Classification (NCBI taxonomy): domain Eukaryota; kingdom Metazoa; phylum Annelida; class Polychaeta; order Eunicida; family Amphinomidae; genus Hermodice; species Hermodice carunculata. The sequence continues at coordinate 46,483,727 of OZ026614.1, read as the reverse complement.
TGCCATATCAACATGGTTATGCAGTATATTTACTGAGTCAGCCTTTATTTCCAGAATCAGGGACTTAAATCCACCAGCATTAAGGAAATGCCGAAAATATATATTATACGTGTGTCATGTTTCATGAAACTAAGTTAAAAAGTAAAGGAATAATAGCCCAGAGTGGACTTTACAGGATATGTCAGTGTGACCCAGATACTTGACCTAGTGACCTACTTTTGGTTCATGAGACACCCTCATGTCTAGATGCACCTGTGTTTAAAGTATCATTAATCTAGGTTGAAGGACAACAGAACTACAGCCCCGATATGAAGTGTGGTGTAGTTTTACATGATTGTTTCACCTTGACAAAGATACTTGACCTGGGCCCCCACTTTTGTTTCATGACACACTTTTAGGTCAAGATTTATGCATGTGTGTGAAGTTTCGTGAAACTAAGTTAAATAGTAAAGGAATTATAGCCCGGACACAATTTTATAAGGATATGTCATTGTGACCCAGATACTTGACCTATGGACCTACTTTGGTGTCATGACACAATTTAAGGTCAAGACAAATGTGTGTATAAAGTTTCATGTGATTAAGTTAAATAGTAAAGGAATAATATCTCGGACAAGAGTTTGCAAGGATATGCAATTTTGACCCAGATGCTTGAGCTAGTGACCTACTTTTGGTTCATGACACACCCATATGTCTAGATGCACCTGTGTGTAAAGTTTCGTTAATTTAACTTGAAGGACAACAGAATTACACCCCTTACATTGAGTGTAATGTAGTATTGTAGTTTTACATGATTGTATCACCATGACCCAGATACTTGACTTAGTGAACAACTTTTATTGCATGACACACTTTCAGGTCAAGATGTATGTGCGTGTGAAGTTTCATGAAACTAATAGTAGAAATAGTAAAGGAATTATAGCTCAAACACAATTTTATAAGGATATGTCACTGTGTGACCCAGATATTTGACCTAGTGACCTACTTTTCTTACATGACACACCCTTATGTGTAGATGCATCTGTGTGTAAAGTTTCATTAATCTAAATTACATAATAAAGGAATTCAAGCCCAGACACAATTTTAAAAGAATACATCACTGTGACCCAGATACTGGACCTAGTGACCTACGTTTGGTACATGACACACTCTTATGACCAGATGCACCTGTGTGTAAAGTTTCATTAATCTGAGTTGAAGGACAAGCGAATTATAGCCCGGACATGAAAAGCGGATGGACAGACACAAGGACGCACGGAAAAAGCAATTACTGTGTGCCCCTTCTCCGGTAGGGGGGGGGGGGCATAATAATTTTGTCAAGTACAAAAAAAGTACAGGAAATAAGAGAATTTATAAATAATGGCTTGTTCGAAGTATGGAAAATAAAGTGGCTTTCAGTATGCCAATATTATAAATAAAAATGCCCAGTATGCCAGTACAGAAGACACTTTAACCCCGGCCTGCTCATGTATGTGCAAAACAACACAAAATCTGATGGAGTCTGACAGGGTTACCTCATGTTGTGAAAATCAATGTGTACAATATGACTGCATAAACTTGGTATGAACAGAAACGTTTCAAATGATCATACCATACATGTACATAAACATTTACGTCAGAATGCACATTCTTGAAATGAAAGAGTCAAAGGGTGTGACCACGGCATGTTCCATGTCTACATTGTGTCACTTCAGACATCATAAGCATGACACTGGAAAATTAAAGCACACCACATAATTAAGTTTGAGACTACATTACTCTGTTTGAGATCAAAATGTAATAATGCACAAATCCATCAATTATATTTCTCATTTCAGGAGGTGTGGAGGATAATCAAAATAAGCTGTCACATTTTTTTATTGGTGCTGGTATTTGTTCTGTCACTCTTACTGTGGTTAACCTTTGTCTTCCTGCAAAATTGGGAGTTGGTCTTATCTTCCAGGACATGCAAAGTGAACATTGGCATGTACAACGAAGATTTCCAATTGTCGTCCATCAGCATTGCCGCATGGAAATGCTGTATATGCTTGCTCTGGTTTGTCAGCTCCTTGATTAATCTCATGAGCTTTTTGACAACCTGGTGACCAGAACTAATGGGAATAATCTAGGAAGCAAAGGATATCATGAGCACAATGCGCGGCACATGTACTCACTAGATGAGAGATCCTCTCATTCCATTTGTTACAAGATACCAGAACAGCTGACCTTTGTACATATATATATTCAAACATTGAAGTTTGAACGTAACAGATATGATTAAAAATGTACAAACGGGAGACTGTGTAATGCATCTTGTATAATGGGCCCATTTGTGCAGCATCAATTACAGCTTCCAAAATTAGACAGTGTTCATATTTTAGCCAGTCTGTACCTGTGACAATGGAACAGAAAGGTTACACCTTTCATTATTTTTTGCTGTTTTCCTATTGAGATAAAAGTGTATTACACTAACTGGTGATAAGACTCAATTGGGCTGTATTTGCACTCAAAATGCTACTTTCTTACGCCAATGATTGATCAATGGTGGGAAGGTCCACAGTGATATATAATTCAGTCCATAAGCTTTGCCTAACATATTGTCTGCTTTTATTTGATTCCTCAACATTCCAGAACTGGAGCAGATGTGAAAGTGATGAATTGTCGAGCATTACATTGCATTCCAGATCTACCAACCAAATGCAGGATGGTTCCGTGCAGTGACCAAGGTCAAAGTCCAAGCCCATAAAATGGCTGAGGTCATCAAATCTAATGTGTCTGTGTGGTTGAGTCTGGAGATCTGTATACTGTGTTGTAAGTGGGAAAGACAGCAGGAGCAATGGTTAAAGACACCATGCATGCAGCATGCAGCACATGGCAGATTTGAGGGAACTTGGCTACAGATATACGTCTCTATTGAGAAAGAGACACAGGCACTGTGCATTTATTTTATAAAAAAGATGTTCAGTTTGCATTGTCTGTTTGTCTGTTCATCGGTCTTGTCGATGTTACCACGATATCTCGTAAAATATTCCCCGTAGCAGTACCAAATTTTTGTCAGAGATGCACCTTATAATGGACCAGCTTATCATTTTTTAATTGTTCATGACACTTTTAAGGTGCTTAAGCCAGAATTATTTTATTACTTGGTGTACAAAATCGCCAACCCTAAAATTCCGGAAATTGAAAATAAATATGATTGTTAGATCATATTTTTTTTATTATTTTCGCCTATTGTTCTGATTCCCATAGTGATGGTGTTAACAAGACATCACCAAAAAAAAAAAAAAATACAAGGAAACATTGATATCAGAATTGTGTGCCACCATCCGAGGGAAAGATACACTAAAATAACTAGAAAAGAAAGATTTGCCTGAAATCAAATCTGTCTGTGTGTGTGAAAAATTTGCACAATTACAAAAATATGCAGTGTTGCAACACTTACAATTTGAGTCCAACATGAATAAAATTGGATGGAAAGTGACCAAATTATGGCTAGATGAAACATTCAAAAGGCAAAATGACCTTGACCTTTAGAGGTCAAATGTAAATGAAGAACTATCTGGATATCAGAAAAAAATAGAATTTGCCTGTAAAAAGTTTTCTTTATTTCCAAAACATCAGCAACATCCCGCTTGCCCACATAGGCAAGTGCCCATATGTAGCTACAATTTGTGTCCAACATGATCAAAATTGGATGATAATTGGCAGAGTTATGGGTACATGAAAATTTCAAACGACAAAATGACCTTGACCTTTAACATCTGGAGATCACATAGACATTACAAAAATGTGCAGTGTTCCAATATATACAATTTGAGCTCAACATGATTAAAATTGGATGAAAATTGACCGAGTTCTGGCTGGATGAATATTTCAAAGGTCCGAATGACCTTCACCTTTGACCTTTAGAGGTGACATGTGAATTACAAAAATGTGCAATGTTAAAATATCTATAATTTGAGCCCAACATGATCAAAATTGGATTAAAAGTGACCGGGTTATGGCTAGATGAATATTTCAAAGGTCCAAATGACCTTGATCTTTGACCTCTAGAGGTCACATGTAAATTATAAAAATGTGCAGTGTTACAGTAGCTACAATTTGTGTCCAACATGATCAAAATTCGATGTTAATTGACCAAGTTATAGCTACATGAATATTTCAAATGGCAAAATGACCTTGACCTTTGACCTTTAGAGGTCACATGTAAATTACAAAAATGTGCAGTGTTACAATATCTACAATTTGGGTGATGAATACTTTGGAAGCCAGAAGCAATTGAATTTTTTTAATTGCCCTTATTTGCATAATTTTCAAAATCTTGACCATTCAGAATGATATGCAAAACTTCACTGCAGGTGCTATAGCCATGCAAAGTTTGAAGTTTCTAGCTTGCACGGTGACTGAGTTTAAGACGACACAAAAATCTGGCGGAAAGAAAGAAAGAATATTGGGTAAAACCATAAATGTCTGTGTTCACACACAGACATAAATAGTGCACCAAAGAATGATTGTTTTATAGCATGGTTTAGGGTATCATGCTCAAAGAAAATCACTGCTTTGGCATGCTTCAGGTGCTTTTCCCTTTTGACCTTGACATGTTTGACCTGCATGCAATTCTATCACTCACATGTGTCTTCTCTTCATATCTGTGTGTGTGGCTGCCAGTGTGTGACAGGCAATGTGGATCGCATTACTTATAGAACATGGAGCAAAACTTGAAACAAAAAGTTTATTTTGTATAGAAGACAATGAAGTTATTTGTGACATCCTGGCTAAGTTAATTGGTGATGAGAAAAGCAGGATCTTGGCAATCGAAGGGTTCAGTATTGTTGACCCAGAACTATCCGCAAACGGGAACGTGACACCTGTGACTCTTGGCACGGATACTCCTGGCAGTGTCATTGTGAACTTCAGTGTAAAATACATCCGTGTCCAGTTGAAAAATGACTGTGAAACGGAGGACACTAGGAATCCAAAGAATCCATTTGACCTTATGACTATGGGCGTAAGTTTTCCTGCATTTCTCATCGCCAGTAAACTTAGCCACGATGTCACCTATTACTTCATTGCCTTCTATACACAATAAACTTAGCCACCATGTCACCGATTATTTCATTGCCTTCTATACACAGTAAATTTTTTGTTTCAAGTTTTGCTCTATGTTTTACAAGTAACACAGTCCACATTGCCCGTCACACACATGCGCATCAAGCTTGTCAAGTCGAAAGGGAAAAGCACTAAAGTCCCAAGAACATGAAAAAGGAGATAAGGTAGACTTAAAGAATGAATATTGGCTTGAATACAGGTGAAAGCAAGTAAAATGTAAAGCAACATAAAACACCACAGAAAATGTAAATGTATACTTTTTTTTGCAATGTGGGACTTTTTTCCCACCTCCCGTGTTGATGTTGGAGCAGGCCTTAAATTCACCTGTCAGGACGTCACCGTCTATGGAGACCATAGTTATGGTTCTCTAACTAACTGTGAGGGTACAAGGGACAGTTACACTTGACAGAACCACATCAGTGTTTTGGCAGGTAGGGTGAGGCAGACCCCAGGCAACACACTTCCAACATACATGTCAAGTCTTCCCTCTAAAAGGCAACATTACTTATAAAGCAATCAAGCTAGCACGTACACCCAAGATTTTTCAGCTGAGACAATTGTACATGTATAGAGTGTGAGCTCTTGAAATAAGGGCCGTATTGCATGTGGATGCATTATAAAGCAGATGTCTTTATGTTATACTATGGTGGCATGGCAGTGGAAGTTGTACAACATATTTTCAGATTTTTATTGGAGGGACCTCGCATGCATACAGGGGGATTTGCTAACACTGAATAGTAGCCACACTCCCTCAATGTCAGACAATAGGCTAAGTGACCGTAGAGCTTTTGGCTGCAAATTCTCTGGAAAGCTGGAGATTCCATTTGTGTTACCATTGCTGTACTCTGCTCCAATGTTTGGTTGAAGCAGACTTGGATTTTTTAGTACTAGTATATACATGTTCATGTAGCATCTTGAGGAGCACCTTCTACTTCTGGAGAGATGAACATGTTAACCATTAGGTGAAAACCCAATGGTCATGGGCTGTGTTTATAAATGTAAACCTGGTTTACTCTGTATTGGTAGTAATACTAATCACCCTCCTCCAGACTGGTGGTATCAATGTATGCACATTGTGTATCTAACTGATGTTGTGTATACATGTAGGTAATGTATTATTCTGTAAATTGTAAATTTTCTTAAAAGTAGATGCTCACAACAATTGGGCTAGTGGCAGGAATTATTCAGGCAGAGCCAATTTGGCTAAAGTGACTCAAAGGTATTCGGGAAACTTACATTTCTTCAGCGAGACTGATTTTCCATTTATATTTTTCAATCACCAAACTGGAATTACATATACATGTACATGTACATAATAAATTTTAAACATTCAATCAAAACTAAAAAAAAAAGCTCAACAATATTTGGCATTTCCTACTTTTATTTGTGTATGGCTAATTTGGTTATGGCTAGTATTCAGCCAGCAATAACAATTGAATCCCTTGGTTTCTATATTTCCATGTTCAACATGACTACATTTAACCAGAAAATATTTCTGCAGACTGGTGTGTTCCCTCTATATTTTGCACCTGTACTGAAAAAAGTCAACTATAACAATTGTGTCTCCAGTAGATTGTGCTCAGTCAAGCATAGACTTGTGGGCTATTTGTGGCATGTATATCTGTTAGTTGTCTTTTGTGACGAAATCACTGTTTACATGCACCTAAAATTCCGACATGAATTGAAGCCCTTCTAGTACTGAGATTGATCCTAATAGCATGTCGTTGTTTGTTACATGTTTGGTCTGCCTGGGAATATTGCACTTGTGTTTTCACCAGAATACCACCCTTGGCTTCCACCTACAGCATTGGTGCAAAGGGCATGAATTCCAGCACCTTGTAGCATTTTCTGAAAGCAAGAACTATTGTATAGCTCCAAAGTTGGCTGTAGGGTGAAAGGTCACAAGTGGGGTGCAAAGCCCAATGGAGGTCATTGTGTTTGAGCATGATCTTGTGCTCTTTTTGCCCCATAAATTACATGCGATTTGACTTGATACAGCCATGTCAAGAAAATTTCATCAAAGGTAAAAATTACCATGCCATTTCAGTGCCTTTGTGAAGTGTTTTCATCTTTGCTGAGAACAAGTGATTATAGTGGTACTTGATCTTAGATGCATGTACCCAACATACTAGCTCTGTTTAGGACCCTTTCCCATAAGGCCCCATACTTTTGCAACCTTGATAACACTCAAAGTATTGATATCGTACATGTTATTTTATTCCAAATCTATATAACTTCACCTGCTGTCTGTTTCAATAGGTCAATAGGTATAACATTCCTAATAGTACATCCTGCAAAAAGTGCTTGATGTAATGGAATAATCCTTCTGCGCTAAAAATACAAGAGGGCAGTGCTGATCAATAATATGGGGGTCACCTGACCACTTGTGATTCATTTTGACCAGTAATGCCCTCTAGGAACTAATGTTTTGTAGGATTATCCTATAAGGTGAAAAGTGTCACATGGAAGTTTTACCAAGCAAGCAGTCATTTGTCTCAAAATTAAGTATCAAGCCTATTCCTGTTCTATTTAGTTTAAGTGTGAAGAGAATAGCTGCTAAGGGTATCCATTGTCATATTACAATACAGAAGTCCCTCCTTTGAGAGACCGCCCCCAGTGCCACCCAAAAGGTGGTTACATAAAGCAGGTGGTCCCTCAAAGGAGGTATAAATAATATGAAAAGTACTACAGAGAGACCTGACAATTGTGGTCTGTCAAAGGAGGTGGTCTCCCAAAGGAGTGGTCTTTCAAAGGAGGGACTACTGTATGCATCACTGCAACCCTCTCTATTGAATTAAGACTGAGTTTTAGACTTAAGTCAACAGCTTGTGTTGGCAAGTGTTGGATACTTAGCACCCTGTTCACCCCAAGTAAAGCTGTTGACCTGGGATAGTCTTTCTTGTTAGGTGTCATTGGCAGGTACTCAAAGGGTTTGCCATTGCTGTTGAATTAGTCAAATCATGGAAGCAGATGACATTTGAAAACTACCAGCCTGTTTAACTCCTTCTTTGCCACAGTATCCACAAAGCTGAATGTCCTCTAAACTGACATAATGATACTAGACACGTCTTCTCTAGATCTGTAAACTGAACTTTGGTGTAAATAAATACCAGCATGGCTACTATCACATAGACCATAAGAATGGTCCAAGTCAAGAGCTTTCCTCTGCATGGTTTGGGCATAAGGTACTGAGGGAAGCAGTTCACTCAATCAAAAGTTGGTACTGAAACGGTGAAGGGGGGAGGTTAATATAAATCTTTCTCATGATAAACAAATCTACCAGTGCTGTGTCCATGATGCAAAATGGCCTGATTTTACCTATGTGTTCTACAGGAAGTATGAATGTTCTTCATAGTCTAAGCACCCTCAGCATTTACTAGCTATAATACAGTACTCGTAGAAAACTGGTGGGCCCAGGGTGTCTCTTTGGAGCACTTCAGCATTGACATTCCTTGACATAGACCATTGGCTGTTCATAGCTATTTGCAGGGACAGATCCATGGTATATGAAGCCAATGATACCTGCAGCTTTCCATCATTTGCACATGCTGGCTGGCAGGCTAGCATGTCATGGTCGATGGAGAGCTATTTTTTTTATGTTTCGAGTAAATGGTCACAATTAATTCTTTTTGCACCAGAATTGAAATGAAGCCACTTTTTGTTAGAAAGGAGAGCTGGATGATAGGAGATCAAAAGTGGTCAAAATGTGGAGTTGGTTGCTGGCATCCAGATTAATGATATAATATGGCACAGTAAAAAGCACTAAAACTGACTTTCAGTGTATGTCATGGGAAAAACCTTTGCCCTTTATTTGCATGATATAAAACTGAATAAATTAAAACTGCAAATGTTGAATGGGGATAGGGGGCAGTTATGACTCTTGGACCAGTGTTATTTTGTTAATATTTCTGCTGCAGTACGTTGCTAAATCTGTTAAGCTCGATTATGCCAATGAGGTCCTATTCATGTTTCTTTCAGCCAATCAGGGCATGGCTGAAGCCTGTCGATTCACCAGTCCCTTTTCTTTTGTTATTCATTCCTTTCAGACTGAAGTTTGTTGACCATTTTGCCTTGTCAAGCTGAAATGTCAGCAAAGCCACATGCTTTTAGTACATGTGCAATGTGACACTAGGTCCAATGGAGCGGAACTTGGGATTTTTTCCAACATGATGATCATTTGCATTCATAAAGGAGCCATGGCTTCAGGCAGTGGCATGGGAACAGTCAGCGTGTAGCATGGTGATCAATGAGTAAATTTATATAATTTTTGGCCTGCAACATTTAAAAAAACACAACAATAATTGAAGTTCGAGTTGTAGAACTACAAAGAATACTCAACATCCTAAGAATGCTCCGGATTAGCAAGGCATGAAATGGAAGAAAAGTGCAGTAAATGGTGTAAATCCTACCGAACTCCTACTGAATTTCCTTTTAAGCCTGTTTTCCCAAGATTATCAAAGCAGCAAACTTTGTAGTGATTCAACTATCACAGTTTTGTTCATAAAGACTTGGGACTTGTTGCAACCTCATTGTTAGAGCATCATTGAAGATTGTGGGTCTCTGGTTTTGTTTGGTTGGCTTGCTTTTGTCAAGTGACCCATTCAATTGGCACAACCTTTGATGTTTGAATGTTGTACCTTGTTTTCAGTTTTAACTTCTTGCCATTCTGAAACACCAATGTATCAAAATAATGAGACCCACTTTTTAGGTAAACATATTTACTCCATTATTCTTATTGTTTTCAGATTAAGTGTATGTACATGTAATATCGCTTAATGCCAATTTTTGGAAGTAACATAATACATAGTGGATTGACATTTATTGATTTTCCTTCACTTACACATCATATTCTTTTGCAAGACTATTTTAAATTGTGATTTGAGAGGTATCTTTTTTGTCTGACACTGAATATGTGACTTGAGTATTAATTTTTGAAAAAAAAAAATGGGCAGCACAAACACCACACAATTTTATGGTGGCACATCATTTTCACACACCTGTGGCTTAGTGTCACGCACACCTGCACAACAAATTTACTGGCTATGCTGTAGAGCGTAGGAATCCATACATGTGTTCATGGCACATAATTATTGGCCAATCCTTGAAAAGTGAAATTTAACCCTGTGGATTGGCAAAACTTGCCTTTTTGTGTCCTTTTGTTTTCAGATGCTGATTAGTACTTTGATAAAAGTTTGTATACAGTTAAAAAGTTATGTTATCCCTTCAGTTCTCACAATCCTCCCCCCCCCCCCCTTTTACAAGTTGTCATACTCTACTGCATAATAACATAGTAATTTGTTGATTTCACTGGGGTGAACATGATGAGGGAAATCTCATCTAGCTTCACATGGCGCTCAGGGTGAAATAGATACAAATAGTATGAACATCGAAAGAACACTAAAAGGTGATGATAAAATAAAGACATATTGAGTTCTGGCTGGATGAATATTTCAAAGGTCCAAATGACCTTCACCTTTGACCTTTAGAGGTGACATGTGAATTACAAAAATGTGCAATGTTACAATATCTATAATTTGAGCCCAACATGATCAAAATTGGATTAAAAGTGACCGAGTTATGGCTAGATGAATATTTCAAAGGTCCAAATGACCTTGATCTTTGACCTCTAGAGGTCACATGTAAATTATAAAAATGTGCAGTGTTACAGTAGCTACAATTTGTGTCCAACATGATCAAAATTCGATGTTAATTGACCAAGTTATAGCTACATGAATATTTCAAATGGCAAAATGACCTTGACCTTTGACCTTTAGAGGTCACATGTAAATTACAAAAATGTGCAGTGTTACAATATCTACAATTTGGGTGATGAATACTTTGGAAGCCAGAAGCAATTGAATTTTTTTAATTGCCCTTATTTGCATAATTTTCAAAATCTTGACCATTCAGAATGATATGCAAAACTTCACTGCAGGTGCTATAGCCATGCAAAGTTTGAAGTTTCTAGCTTGCACGGTGACTGAGTTTAAGACGACACAAAAATCTGGCGGAAAGAAAGAAAGAATATTGGGTAAAACCATAAATGTCTGTGTTCACACACAGACATAAATAGTGCACCAAAGAATGATTGTTTTATAGCATGGTTTAGGGTATCATGCTCAAAGAAAATCACTGCTTTGGCATGCTTCAGGTGCTTTTCCCTTTTGACCTTGACATGTTTGACCTGCATGCAATTCTATCACTCACATGTGTCTTCTCTTCATATCTGTGTGTGTGGCTGCCAGTGTGTGACAGGCAATGTGGATCGCATTACTTATAGAACATGGAGCAAAACTTGAAACAAAAAGTTTATTTTGTATAGAAGACAATGAAGTTATTTGTGACATCCTGGCTAAGTTAATTGGTGATGAGAAAAGCAGGATCTTGGCAATCGAAGGGTTCAGTATTGTTGACCCAGAACTATCCGCAAACGGGAACGTGACACCTGTGACTCTTGGCACGGATACTCCTGGCAGTGTCATTGTGAACTTCAGTGTAAAATACATCCGTGTCCAGTTGAAAAATGACTGTGAAACGGAGGACACTAGGAATCCAAAGAATCCATTTGACCTTATGACTATGGGCGTAAGTTTTCCTGCATTTCTCATCGCCAGTAAACTTAGCCACGATGTCACCTATTACTTCATTGCCTTCTATACACAATAAACTTAGCCACCATGTCACCGATTATTTCATTGCCTTCTATACACAGTAAATTTTTTGTTTCAAGTTTTGCTCTATGTTTTACAAGTAACACAGTCCACATTGCCCGTCACACACATGCGCATCAAGCTTGTCAAGTCGAAAGGGAAAAGCACTAAAGTCCCAAGAACATGAAAAAGGAGATAAGGTAGACTTAAAGAATGAATATTGGCTTGAATACAGGTGAAAGCAAGTAAAATGTAAAGCAACATAAAACACCACAAAATGTAAATGTATACTTTTTTTGCAATGAAGGACTTTTTTCCCACCTCCCGTGTTGATGTTGGAGCAGGCCTTAAATTCACCTGTCAGGACGTCACCGTCTATGGAGACCATAGTTATGGTTCTCTAACTAACTGTGAGGGTACAAGGGACAGTTACACTTGACAGAACCACATCAGTGTTTTGGCAGGTAGGGTGAGGCAGACCCCAGGCAACACACTTCCAACATACATGTCAAGTCTTCCCTCTAAAAGGCAACATTACTTATAAAGCAATCAAGCTAGCACGTACACCCAAGATTTTTCAGCTGAGACAATTGTACATGTATAGAGTGTGAGCTCTTGAAATAAGGGCCGTATTGCATGTGGATGCATTATAAAGCAGATGTCTTTATGTTATACTATGGTGGCATGGCAGTGGAAGTTGTACAACATATTTTCAGATTTTTATTGGAGGGACCTCGCATGCATACAGGGGGATTTGCTAACACTGAATAGTAGCCACACTCCCTCAATGTCAGACAATAGGCTAAGTGACCGTAGAGCTTTTGGCTGCAAATTCTCTGGAAAGCTGGAGATTCCATTTGTGTTACCATTGCTGTACTCTGCTCCAATGTTTGGTTGAAGCAGACTTGGATTTTTTAGTACTAGTATATACATGTACATGTAGCATCTTGAGGAGCACCTTCTACTTCTGGAGAGATGAACATGTTAACCATTAGGTGAAAACCCAATGGTCATGGGCTGTGTGTATAAATGTAAACTTGTTTGACTCTGTAATGGTAGTAATAATAATCACCCTCCTCCAGACTGGTGGTATCAATGTATGCACATTGTGTATCTAACTGATGTTGTGTATACATGTAGGTAATGTATTATTCTGTAAATTGTAACTTTTCTTAAAAGCAGATGCTCACAACAATTGGGCTAGTGACAGATATTATTCAGGCAGAGCCAATTTGGCTAAAGTGACTCAAAGTTATTTGGGAAACTTACATTTCTTCAGTGAGACTGATTTTCCATTTATATTTTTCAATCACCAAACTGGAATTACATATACATGTACATGTACATAATAAATTTTAAACATTCAATCAAAACTAAAAAACAAAGCTCAACAATATTTGGCATTTCCTACTTTTATTTGTGTATGGCTAATTTGGTTATGGCTAGTATTCAGCCAGCAATAACAATTGAATCCCTTGGTTTCTATATTTCCATGTTCAACATGACTATATTTAACCAGAAAATATTTCTGCAGACTGGTGTGTTCCCTCTATATTTTGCACCTGTACTGAAAAAAGTCAACTATAACAATTGTGTCTCCAGTAGATTGTGCTCAGTCAAGCATAGACTTGTGGGCTATTTGTGGCATGTATATCTGTTAGTTGTCTTTTGTGACAAAATCACTGTTTACATGCACCTAAAATTCCGACATGAATTGAAGCCCTTCTAGTACTGAGATTGATCCTAAAAGCATGTCGTTGTTTGTTACATGTTTGGTCTGCCTGGGAATATTGCACTTGTGTTTTCACCAGAATACCACCCTTGGCTTCCACCTACAGCATTGGTGCAAAGGGCATGAATTCCAGCACCTTGTAGCATTTTCTGAAAGCAAGAACTATTGTATAGCTCCAAAGTTGGCTGTAGGGTGAAAGGTCACAAGTGGGGTGCAAAGCCCAGTGGAGGTCATTGTGTTTGAGCATGATCTTGTGCTCTTTTTGCCCCATAAATTACATGCGATATGACTTGATACAGCCATGTCAAGAAAATGTCATCAAAGGTAAGAATTACCATGCCATTTCAGTGCCTTTGTGAAGTGTTTTCATCTTGGCTGAGAACAAGTGATTATAGTGGCACTTGATCTTAGATGCATGTACCCAACATACTAGCTCTGTTTAGGACCCTTTCCCATAAGGCCCCATACTTTTGCAACCTTGATAACACTCAAAGTATTGATATCATACATGTTATTTTATTCCAAATCTATATTACTTCACCTGCTGTCTGTTTCAATAGGTCAATAGGTATAACATTCCTAATAGTACATCCTGCAAAAAGTGCTTGATGTAATGGAACAATCCTTCTACGCTAAAAATACAAGAGGGCAGTGCTGATCAATAATATGGGGGTCACCTGACATCTTGTGATTCCTTTTGACCAGTAATGCCCTCTAGGAACTAATGTGTTGTAGGATTATCCTATAAGGTGAAAAGTGTCACTTCGAAGTTTTACCAAGCAAGCAGTCATTTGTCTCAAAATTAAGTATCTAGCCTATTCCTGTTCTATTTAGTTTAAGTGTGAAGAAAATAGCTGCTAAGGGTATCCATTGTCGTATTACAATACAGTAGTCCCTCCTTCGAGAGACCGCCCCTAGTGCCACCCAAAAGGTGGTTACATAAAGCAGGTGGTCCCTCAAAGGAGGTATAAATAACATGAAAAGTACTACAGAGAGACCTGACAATTGTGGTCTCTCAAAGGAGGTGGTCTCCCAAAGGAGTGGTCTTTCAAAGGAGGGACTACTGTATGCGTCACTGCAACCCTCTCTGTTGAATTAAGACTGAGTTTTAGATTTAAGTCAACAGCTTGTGTTGGATACTTAGCACCCTGTTTACCCCAAGTAAAGCTGTTGACCTGGGATAGTCTTTCTTGTTAGGTGTCATTGGCAGGTATTCAAAGGGTTTGCCATTGCTGTTGAATTATTCAAATCATGGAAGCAGATGACATTTGAAAACTACCAGCCTGTTTAACTCCTTCTTTGCCGCAGTATCCACAAAGCTGAATGTCCTCTAAACTGACATAATGATACTAGACACGTCTTCTCTAGATCTGTAAACTGAACTTTGGTGTAAATACCAGCATGGCTACTATCACATAGACCATAAGAATGGTCCAAGTCAACAGCTTTCCTCAGTATGGTTTGGGCATAAGGTACTGAGGGAAGCAGTTCACTCAATCAAAAGTTGGTACTGAAACGGTGAAGGGGGGAGGTTAATATAAATCTTTCTCATGATAAACAAATCTACCAGTGCTGTGTCCATGATGCAAAATGGCCTGATTTTACCTATGTGTTCTACAGGAAGTATGAATGTTCTTCATAGTCAAAGCACCCTCAGCATTTACTAGCTATAATACAGTACTCGTAGAAAACTGGTGGGCCCAGGGTGTCTCTTTGGAGCACTTCAGCATTGACATTCCTTGACATAGACCATTGGCTGTTCATAGCTATTTGCAGGGACAGATCCATGGTATATGAAGCCAATGATACCTGCAGCTTTCCATCATTTGCACATGCTGGCTGGCAGGCTAGCATGTCATGGTCGATGGAGAGCTATTTTTTTTGTTTCGAGTAAATGGTCACAATTAATTCTTTTTGCACCAGAATTGAAATGAAGCCACTTTTTGTTAGAAAGGAGAGCTGGATGATAGGAGATCAAAAGTGGTCAAAATGTGGAGTTGGTTGCTGGCATCCAGATTAATGATATAATATGGCACAGTAAAAAGCACTAAAACTGACTTTCAGTGTATGTCATGGGAAAAACCTTTGCCCTTTATTTGCATGATATAAAACTGAATAAATTAAAACTGCAAATGTTGAATGGGGATGGGGGGCAGTTATGACTCTTGGACCAGTGTTATTTTGTTAATATTTCTGCTGCAGTACGTTGCTAAATCTGTTAAGCTCGATTATGCCAATGAGGTCCTATTCATGTTTCTTTCAGCCAGTCAGGGCATGGCTGAAGCCTGTCGATTCACCAGTCCCTTTTCTTTTGTTATTCATTCCTTTCAGACTGAAGTTTGTTGACAATTTTGCTTTGTCAAGCTGAAATGTCAGCAAAGCCACATGCTTTTAGTACATGTGCAATGTGACACTAGGTCCAATGGAGCGGAACTTGGGATTTTTTCCAACATGATGATCATTTGCATTCATAAAGGAGCCATGGCTTCAGGCAGTGGCATGGGAACAGTCAGCGTGTAGCATGGTGATCAATGAGTAAATTTATATAATTTTTGGCCTGCAACATTTAAAAAAACACAACAATAATTGAAGTTTGAGTTGTAGAACTACAAAGAATACTCAACATCCTAAGAATGCTCCGGATTAGCAAGGCATGAAATGGAAGAAAAGTGCAGTAAATGGTGTAAATCCTACCGAACTCCTACTGAATTTCCTTTTAAGCCTGTTTTCCCAAGATTATCAAAGCAGCAAACTTTGTAGTGATTCAACTATCACAGTTTTGTTCATAAAGACTTGGGACTTGTTGCAACCTCATTGTTAGAGCATCATTGAAGATTGTGGGTCTCTGGTTTTGTTTGGTTGGCTTGCTTTTGTCAAGTGAACCATTCAAATGGCACAACCTTTGATGTTTGAATGTTGTACCTTGTTTTCAGTTTTAACTTCTTGCCATTCTGAAACACCAATGTATCAAAATAATGAGACCCACTTTTTAGGTAAACATATTTACTCCATTATTCTTATTGTTTTTAGATTAAGTGTATGTACATGTAATATCGCTTAATGCCAATTTTTAGAAGTAACATAATACATAGTGGATTGACATTTATTGATTTTCCTGCACTTACACATCATATTCTTTTGCAAGACTATTTTAAATTGTGTTTTGAGAGGTATCTTTTATGTCTGACACTGAATATGTGACTTGAGTATTAATTTTTGAAAGAAAAATAAATGGCCAGCACAAACACCACACAATTTTATGGTGGCACATCATTTTCACACACCTGTGGCTTAGTGTCATGCACACCTGCACAACAAATTTACTGGCTATGCTGTAGAGCATAGGAATCCGTACAGGTGTTCATGGCACATAATTATTGGCCAATCCTTGAAAAGTGAAATTTACCCCTGTGGATTGGCAAAACTTGCCTTTTTGTGTCCTTTTGTTTTCAGATGCTGATTAGTCCTTTGATAAGTTTTTATACAGTTAAAAAGTAATGTTATCCCTTCAGTTCCCACAATCCCCCCCCCCCTTTTACAGGTTGTCATACTCTACTGCATTATAACATAGTAATTTCTTGATTTCAGGGGGGTGAACATGATGAGGGAAATCTCATCTTCACATGATGCACAGGGTGAAATCTATACAAATAGTATGAACATCGAAAGAACACTAAAAGTTGATGATAAAATACAGACATATTAAGACATGAGAATTAGAGTAAGAGTAAATTGAAATTAGAGAATGCAGAATTCAAAATTCCCTAATAAATGTTTGCATATAATTTTTAGCTCTCTTGCAGAGCTCATTGTATCATTCATGTTTGTCCGTCCGTAACAAGCATGTTATCACAGGAGACTTTAATAAGTATCATGAAAAATAAGAAACTAAGGCGTCTACTTCAAAGAGGGCTTAACTACAGAGAAAAGCATAACATCAACTTTACCAAAGCATGGAAAGAAATCAATAAAGGACTAAACAACTTCATGAGAAACCAAAGTAATAAGAAAAGAGTCTGTACCAAAATGTTTAAAGAATGGAAAGTGAAAATATTGGAAAAAGTTGATGAAAGAATTAAATGTTTAGGGAAGGGACCTCTTAAACATTGGCGACAAACCAAACAAGTGCTTTAGGATGCAAACTGTAATCAGGAATTGCTAGATTTACAAAGCCAGTAATATCATCACACTAACTTTTAAACCATACTATATCAATACTGTACTAAAGGAATTGTATAGTCAAACATATTGACAAGTAGAATCTACTGGAGCAACAATTCACAAATGGAAAAGAACAAGAAACTGAAATGCGCTATTGATGATAGAAGATTACTTATCATCTATGCTATTGTGAAAATGCACAAGAAACCTATAAAGTTCATTTTCATCATTGCAGCTAAGAAATGTGTTTCAAAACTGGTTGCAAAAAGCCTTACTAAAGTTCTTAAACTTGCCATGATGTCCCATGCAAATTGTTGTAAAAAAAGTTCAAGCTTACACAGGAGTAAATAGGATGTGGATTACAGAGATCACAAAGGATATCGTAGTAGACATTGAAAAGATCAGCTAGAAGCGAGGTGCCAAATCGATTCAGACCTCTGACTTTTCAGCTTTATACACAAAGATCAACTTAACTGATCTTAAGAACGCATTGAGTCAAATATTAGATAAAGTATTCAAAAGTGGTATATGTCAGCACATCAAAATTTCCAACACTGAAGCCAAATTTGACAAAGGAAAGGACCGGACAGAGGATTCTCATGCATAAAACAAGAATGCGCCAAAATGATAGAATATATTATTGATAATGCATATTTCTGCTTTGGAAGTAGAGTTTATCAACAAGAAGTGTGGACACCAATGGGTATTGATCCAGCTTTATAAATTGCCAATCTATTATGAGTCACAGTGGATGGAAGAGTTGGCCAAGACAAATGACACAACAGCTAGGAGATTTAAATTTATTCACACACAAGAAGATTCATCAACAATCTGTGTGCTTTGAACAATGACAATGAGATCAAGAAACGATGGAAAGCATCTTCCCAAAGGAACTTATTCTGAACATGAAAAATAAAAGTAATACAAAAACAGCTTTCCTTGATCTTGATATAAATATGTGCTCCCCAAGTGACGTTTGCTTGACGTCCGTCAGCAACGTTACCCTCTGCCATATACATGTAAGCAGCGGTCAACTGTGTTCCAGCTGCCACTGATGAGAATCGTGTAGGATTCAAAACCGGTCTGACTTTTTCCTGATCCTGGGGTTTCCGTCAATGGTCTTGCCTGGTCTTAAATACTTGATATAAATATAGTAGACAAACAATATGTCACTAAAATATTTGACAAGAGAGAAAAGTTCAAGTTTGTAATTACATCATACCCTGATCTAATGGGAAATATTCCAGAGAATTGCTAGAAATACAACACTTACAGATGATTTCATCAGTCGAGTTTGTAATTCGTACATAAAACTACAACATAAGGGTTATGAACAGTTCAAACTTCAAAGGACTGTTAAAATGTTTCCAGAGGTATGACACAATACTAACAAAATACAATACTAACTCTATGACATCAATCAAAATATGTCAAAATGGATATAGAAAGGATTAAGCAGAGTTTTTAATGTATAGGTGGTAAATGGAAAAGTAGCATGCATAAAGGTAACTTAACCTACATGTACTGGAGAAAATTATCTTGTCCATCTGAAGTTGGAAGCCCCTTAGCTTCATAAGGTCCCCTGCCAGAATCTATATTCATTTTCCCAAGTGGAATAAGTTGCTTAGGTCATTACTTTATTTCATAACATCTATCTCATCTTAAATTGGCACTCAAGACTACATGTAGGAGATTTAGTTTCAATTGAGACGTCCGTTGGTCAGTCTATCATGTAAACTTGACTTGTGAGTCAGATACAGTCCAGAGTGACTACTGTAGCATCCTTATTATGTAATAGATCTTTATAAAATTTAGTGGGATTGTGGAGGAGGTCAAAATCTCAGTTGTATATGATACTAGTGGTGCCACCTATAATTTGACAAATTGTGAGCCATAATGTATATGAAGGTATAAAATTCCGTATCTCAAAAGATAGTTGAATTAGACATGCCAAATTTATAGGACATACAGACCATGTCAAATGCTAGAAGTTATATAATATCTTTAACTTTGAAGTATTTTTGTTAGGTCACCAGTCCTGTAAACTTGAAAGATGTGATTTTCTAATGGCAGGGTGTAGTTTGGAGAGCAAAGAGAACTGAGCCCTCAAATTCAAATTGCACTTGAGTACATTGTACATAAAACTACTTGGTGACCTACTTCATGTGTCATGGTGAAACAGTGATAATGGATGTTGGCACTTGCTCAAGTTTATTGTTTTTCTTCAATAACTCAAAAAGTTATTACCTTATTTGAACAAGCCAACCACATACGGAAAGCTGGGCACACATTTTGAACAGTATTAACTTTTTTAATCTGAGTCTAAAGTCAAGGTCAAACGATCATTTGGAATATAGGGGTCATCTTGTGAATGCACTGCTCCCCATAGTTTTTTAAGTTTGGCCCATGTTACTTTTATAACTTGTAAAGTGCATGAAAATCTATGTAGTTGTAAATGTTGGTGGCACCACCTGTAGAATTATGTAATGTACAGGTCAAAATGTGAAAATCTTGTGACCAGTCTAGCATCCTTAATTTTTTATGGAACTTCATGAAATTTAGGATTTTAGGCGGATAATGGAGGTGGTGTTTGGCAAGAGGGCCTCCACAAGAGGGGGACCACTGTACACCTATCAACACTGTGTAGCAAATTGCACCAACTTCTTTAAAATAACCTGATGGATGTTAGTAGTATATGTCCACATGAAAGCAATTATAATGTGGGAGAGATTTGGCATACAATAAAACCCCTATTATCGGGCACCTCCTTACAATGGCCACTTTTCTTCAGTCCCGTTTGATTTTTCCTATTATCTACATGTTAATGGAACCTCTCTGCAGTGGGTACTACCCTACTCTGTTTGGTGGGCAGCTTAAACATATACCAAAATCTGCTACAGTGGGCGCTTTTTTTTTTTTTTTTTTTTTTTAAAGGTAATCGGTACATGTATTTGGATTGTTTTCTGCACAAACTGCCATTTTTGTGCCAGTGCTCATCGCCTTAGCCAGGTTCTTCACCCTTTAATTTCCTTACCACATCATGCAGTGCAGCGTATAGTAGGCCAGCCAGCCAGTATGTATAATGTAAATTGCTTTATTTTTCGTGTGTATAAATTTTCACGGTTTTTCATTTTGATGTAGTTTTGATTTCACTGTTTTGGACATAATTCCTATTCAAACAATGTTAAAGTACTATTTCACTGTGTTTTTATTATCATGGTTTTGTGCCATCAGCGAAATAAGCAAAAATAAGAATACAGCAAAATTAAAGCAATTTACAGTATTCAAAGCATAACAGTTTTCTAATCTAACATTGATACCTTTGTGGACTAACTCCAGGATTAAGTAATCAAAGGGGAAAGACTTAACAACTGACTTGTCTGATACAATAAGTGTGCATGTGGTTGGGTGCCACCTGAGGGATTCGCTCAAGGTGACAGGGGAATACTGTGATGTTCATCATTTTAACCTATGGGATGAAAACTGTTCTTCATATTTAGTCTACTAACAGCATCAGGTCAGTTCAGTTTGTACTCCTGCTAGTCAAATTAACAGCAGAAAGTTCTCCAGTGTATTTGTCACAACGAAACTCAGAAAATTTCTGACAGTAAGCAAGCAGAAATACTTTAACACGTGAGAGTAGATCACAGAGTCAGAGACAAATTGTTGCAGAGTATGGTATATCAAAAGGAGATGCGGGTAACATTGTCTGTCTACCCATGGTGGTGAGCCCTATCTGCAGTGGACACCTCCCTACAGTGGGCACTTTTCTCCGGTCCGAAGGGTGCCCACTGTGTAGAGGTTTTACTGTATCCTGAGCAAGAAATCCATATTCTTGAAATTATCTTATCATGGTTCAACAGTGATTACACCAGTATAGCTATGAAAAGTGATATGTGACCTTTAAAAAAAGCAATAGTCACCAAAATGTAATCAGGTCAAGAAATAGTGTCAAGATACAATTGATGGAAATTTGATTGTGATGTGGCCTGTGAATAATGAGATATTTTGCACACTAGGTTGCTGCTCTGGATGGACAGTCAATCAAGCAAGCGAAAGCAATATATAAATGTACCCTAAAACTTCATTTGCAGAGATATTCAAAAGCTTTTAAATTTATTTGTACCCATTACCAAATTTACATTTTTTGTGCAAAATTAAAGAAATGTAGACCAAGGTACGAGTCTTGCAGTTATGAAGCTTTCATTTTGTGTCATAATTTGCTCCTGAGGATTTATTTGTGTAAAATATTTTATCGATTTCGTTGATGTTGCTCTTTAATAAGGCAGAATGACAGATATTGGAGAACGTTTGCTTCACTTTCACTGTGGCTTCCATTCTACTTCAAAACCCTTGTTATGATTTTCAAATTTGCAATAAAAGATGTGATCTGCATGTTTAATGATCACAGGTACAGATGCAAGACATTAGGTTAAAAGAATCCATTAAGGCAGATATATATCAGGATTTTCATTTCCAAGAAATGTGTAACTATGGTATTCACATAGAACTTGTCAGTGCTTTTATAGACCCATTTTTCTAAATTTTAAGGCCTGGACTTGATATAATTGTTTTTGTTCCTTCATCGCGCACTGTCACTGCATAATTCATGATGTGCTACATTTGTGTGGATACTTTTATTTTGGTGTCTTGTTGATGAAACTGACTAGTGCGTGTACACATTTATAACATCAAATGTTACTTTTTGAGCTAGTGTTACTGATATAGTGTTGCAGATACAGGACATAAGAAATGTGAAGCTGATACATACTTTGGGCAGCTCCCACTGTAGAAGCACTTAATGAATAAAGTATTTGTAGCATGTGGCTTAATTATGTAAAGCTAGTGCTTATTAATTTGATAGCAAATTATAGGTCATTAATACTCAGTCCTTCGTCACAAAGAAAACAGCTTGTAGATGATGTCCAGTTGTATAGCCACATCACACGCTAAACCATAATTACTGGATGAAATGGTCCATTAAGAGGCAGATTGAAGATGTGTGCCTGGGTAAGCCATTGTGTATACATGTACCATTAACTCTTTCATCCTGGATACTGGTCTTATGCCAAACATCCTCTGCTTCAGAGTTTTGACTTAAATTTATCACCATTAGTAATGAATAATTACAAACTGTAAGTAGAGGTGGCAGGTCCCTGGGCAACTACTAGCCAGCAGGTGGTGCTGGCTAAGTGCCTACGTGACACCCACATGTAGGAGAGATGTTCACTTAGGCTTTAATTGAAGGTGGAAAGAGGTACTTGTACGCTAAAAAGCTGTTTACATTATACTCTGTCAGTGTATGCACTTTTTTGAAAGTGGGCTGGAATAAATCTTGTGCAATGCATACATGATGGTGATTGTTTTATAGCTTTGTGATGTTAAATAAAAAAAGATGCAGACTATTTGTTCAGATAAAGACACATTAAAAAATTCACATCTGCTTGCAAGACTAATTTTACAAGAGTACCGAAAGAAGTTGACAGCTGTTTTTATAAATATATATGCAGCTTTGTCAGAGCAAAGCCATTTATAGCTGACTGTCTTTCCTATGGCAATGCATGTACCTCTCTTAAAACGAAAGCATAGGCATGTTGCCTCCTGATAAGTGTTTTTGTGGAATATACTTTTGCTTGCATTCAGATGCATATCAGGTACCAAGTAGACAAACGTGAAATAAAAGAATTCAAACTGCCACCATCTGTGTAAAAAATAACAATTTAACACCAACATCACGCAAAACAAAACTTGAAGGATCCCTGCTCAGAAGGCTTGATCGTGGAGTTTACTTACTCCCATGATTAATGCATAATACAGTTTATATGTGAAAGTAATATTGATACAATTAAGTCACTTCTTTGCATCATTGGTTACATTGTATAGTTTGGCGTCCAGCATCCTGAAGAGCCAAGGGAAGCAAGTTCACATGCATTGACCCTCTAATTGCTAAAATAATTGTGAAATAGAATGCCATTTATTGCAACAGCTTCTGAAGGATGTACATGGCTATTAAGTAAGCTATCAAAAACAATTTGATCTAATGTCACTTACACAATTGTAGGACAGGATGGGAACACCAAGTGGCATATATCAATGTGTAAGGTTAAATCATTCTGATGTGACCATTTATTTTGAGGTACCTCAAGCATGAAATTAAGTTGGCATTATTTTGACCTTTCCTAATATGAGCAGAATGAGATTTATTGAAAAATGGCACTTTTTAAAATTGATGAATTTGCCACATTTTGCAGTATTGATGGTTTCCGGGTAACTGGATTTCTAAAACTGTTTAGTCTGGTAATTGAGTAGGGATGATCGAAGGGTCAGAATCTGGAAAATCCTGTTTGGCTGCTCGTAGAAAGTGTGCAGATCTTTTTTCAGCTTTTGAAGTGTCGTGATAGTTTTGATTGCCTCAGTGATGCATGTAAAACTGAACTCCTAGACCATCAAGAACAATCATTTAGAAACCATATCTTGGTCACAAGAGTGACTTTGATCTAAGAATATTACCAACGTGGCCACTGGGGCTTTGAAGGTTAAGAGGTTGAAGCTATTTCCACTCACATAGGCTGCTTTTGTAGATTAAAGTCAATCAAGTTTTGAGAGGGTTTTTTTGCACACTCTGATTGTTTCGGGTCACAAACAAGGAAGCCACAAGAGTGCTCCATGTTTGGCTGCCATCCGGTTGCTGCACCTTGGGGCGACAGAAATTTGATTTTTATCTAATCGTGTCAGGAGAATCCTTTGAAGGGACAAGGCTAGATAATTGTGAAATGATCAAGAGGTTAAGGGTGCTAAAATGGCAAGCCAATTATGGAAATTCTGAAGTATCCATTGATCATGCTGCATATGTGCAGCATAGAGGCCCCATCATCAAGCCAATGCAATATACTCTAATAGAGTTGACTTTGTGTCATGGTTAGGTATATCTGTGCAGCCTGTTATGAGAAGATAATTTTCTGGACACCTCTGGCTGGCTTTGTTATATTCAAAAGTATACATTAAGTGCATTGCTTACCAGATGGAAAAACAGAATGGCAGCATCAATTGTTTAGCCAACACATCTTCCACCCTTTCGTGCTTAAACTGCTCAAAATGCCTGGATGTCAGATGTCATCTGCTTCAATGTTTTTACCCAAGTGTCGTGCTAACAGAAAGAGTGATTATGATTTTCATGTAAGCCAGTCCACTGCTCTTGCACATCTAGGGTACTTGTAAAAGATGGATAGTTGTTGGTTGATCACCAGCGTATAAGATTTTATAGTGAAGGTGACTGTACAACTCACCTAGTAGTTCACCATGGGTGTTTTGAGGGAGCTATTTAATTTGCAGTTCCTCTGTAATTTTCTCAATACTTGTACAAGTACTTTAAAAAATATTTTAAACCAGAACCATCAGGGTACCATTTTAAATGTGTGACCAAGCTGTAGTTGGTAAAGTCTTCATTGACAGACATTACAACTGAGCTATGGCACTCAGACTTATGTGAGGGCATTGTTCACCAGACACCAGCACTAAAGCATAGTTAGGGGACCCATGAAGGTGAGTCCCCTTGTGTGATCACAGGTTCCGACCTGCCAGTGTCTGTCCATCTGTATCATTTTTACATGGTAACTTGGAAAGTTTTTGAGCTATGTATTTCATATTGCACAGGATTTTTGTCATCTATAAGAGCTACCTTAAAGTTCTAAGATGGGTGACCTTGACCCAAGTCCCAAGGTTGCAGAGCCACATTACTGAATTTGGTGTCCACATAATAACTTGAGAAGTTTTTGAGCTAGGGCTCTCATATTGCACAGAGTTATTGTCCTCTGTAAGAATTATGTCAAGTGTAAAGATGGGTGACCTTGACCAAATTCCCAAGGTCACAGGGTCACATGATAACTTGAGCTTTTGAGTCAGGGCTTTTATATTGCAGAATATTATAGTCCCCTGTAAGGGTCAAGTCAAGTTTGAAGATGGGTGACCTTGACACAATTCCCAAGGTCACAGACTCACATCTGTCCTGATCATTTTTGCATGATAACTTGAGAAGTTTTAAAGCTCGTTTTTTCATATTGTGTGGTATTTTAGTCCTCTGTAAGGGCTACCTTAAGTTCTAAGATGGGTGACCTTGACCCAATTCCAAGGCCACAGAGCCACATTAGTGAATTTGATGTCCGCATGATAACTTGAGAACCTTTTTACGTAGGGCTTTCATCTTGTCCTCTGTAAGAACTAGGTTTGGTTTAAAGATGGGTGACCTTGACGCAATTCCCAAGGTCACAGAGCCACAGTAGTTAATTTGTTGTTCACATGATAACTTGAGAAGTTTTTGAGTTGGGACTTTTATATTGCAGAATATTATAGTGCACTGTAAGGGTAGGTCAAGTTCAAAGATAGAGGTGACCTTGACCCAATTCCCACGGTCGTAGAATCACATAAGTGAATTTGGTGTCAGCATGATAATTTGAGAAGTTTTCAAGTTGTAGGGATTTTATATTACACATCATTATAGTTTTCTACCAGGCCAAGATGAAGCTTGAACATCAGTGACCTTGACCCAATTTCCAATGTCACAGCCACTTTTGTGAAATTCAGTGTCTGCACAATAATTTATAAACTTTCATTTATGGATTTTAGATTGTACCTGATTATAGTCCACTATAAGGCCAAGGTTAAGTTCGAACATGAGTGACCTTGGCCCACTTATCAAGGTCACACAGTCACTTATTTGCTTCTGGATGCTGTATTTTATGTTCAATGATTTATTACTGTATGTAGCTGACTTTGACCCCATATCCGAGGTCAGTTTACCCAATGTCCAAGGTGAGACATATTTGCTGCCCTATAATGTCCCGTATGTGTATACAGTGGTCCCCTCAGTGGTGCAAGCAGCACTGTTATATCTAATTTCAACAGCTTTATGAGCAACCAATTAGCATCGTTCAACAGATTTATGAGCAACCAGTTAACAGGCTGGGACCTGCTGGTTTAGTATAGTGTTTTTATAGCATTGTTGAAATTAATTTCAAAATCAAACTGAAACAACAGTAAATGTACTGTCATCTTTAAGTTGGATATTCTTGTTTACTATGATATACCAGCAAAAATGTCGCAATTTTTTGTCTGGAGATAGACATGGCAAGCAGCAGAGCACATGACTGTTCTGGTCCTCTGGGTTAACCCGTTTTCCCCATAAACTAGCCAAACCCGGCTGGAGCTACAATTAAAATAGCATCTTTATTTTTTTTTTTTTTTTTTTTTTTTTTTTTAAATTTTCCTGTCAGAGTATCATGCTCAAAGGAAAGGTGTTGACTAAGTTTTAATTCAGGGAGAAAAGAGTTGATATCATATGCATCCTACATATAGTGGTTGTGTCCTTAAATTTTTATTGCTCTTTCCACTTTCTAGCTTTGTGAAACGTGCTCAGAATATGAATTCTCATCGGGTCAGCTGTTTATATACTTATCAATATAACACACTTTAGGTAATGGCAAACCGGGGGTGGAGGCTTTTTTTTTTTTTTTTTTTTTTTATTATTATAAATATCTGTATTATATGGCTTTGCATTATAGGCAGGTACAACAAGGACTCACAACCTGGCCAGAAATAATCATTTTAAGTCGGTCAAAACAAATTCTGTTCTGCAGTGAAGGTGATCAAAGGGCTTGGATGGCCTTTGAACTTTCGATTTCTCAAAAGGCATTGTCTGTAGGGAACTCAACTTGCCATAGCTATTGCTCAAGTTCTATATGTCAGAGTTTGTTTAAAGACTCACCTGAAAATTTCAGACTTGAGAACCAAAATGTATGAGTGATTTTTTTTTTTTGAATTGAATGGGTCTCTGTGAAAGACATTGGCAGGCAAAATTAAAGAAGTCACTTTCAGCGACATAAAAATATCAGCTGATCTGCAACATTGTTTCTCTTTCATGTGAGAATGGAGGCATTGGAAAAAGTTGCTAAATCATTTTTTAAGATGAGTATACAAGGATTAATATATATCAAGGATGAATGTTTTTCATCATATAGTTTTCAAGATATACCACAAAGTTGTGGAGCATACCCATATCACCACTGTCTGTTTGTGTGTACAGTTATCCCCCTACAAATGCAACCCAAAAGTGGCCACATTAGATTGGTGGTTTTTTGATCAATCATATAAAACTATATTACACTTCATGTCCGGGCTGTAATCTGTTGTCCCTCAAGTTAGATTATTGAAACTTCACACACAGGTGCATCTAGACATAAGGGTGTGTTATGACCCAAAGGTAGGTCGCTAGGTCAAGTATCTGGGTCACAGTGACATATTCTTTTAAAATCTTGTCTGGGCTATCAATGCTTTACTATAACACTTAGTTCCATGAAACTTCACACACCTATATATGTTGACCTAAAGGTGTGTCATGAAACAAAAGTAGGTCACTAGGTCAAGTGTCTGGCTCACAGTGATACATTCATGTAAAACTTCGTGACACTTCATGTCCAGGCTGTAATCCTGTTGTCCTTCTACTTAGAATTATGAAACTTTACATACTTGTGTATCTGGACACAAGAGTATGTCATGCGTAAAAATGGATCACTAGGTTAAATATCTGGGTCACAGTGATAGCCTATTTTTATTGACTAGAGTAATTCCAAAATGACACCCGCAATTAGCAAGGTTATAAATGAGACGAGGGGAGCATGGAACCAGCAATCTCTGATTGCCTTTTAATATTTTCAAATACATCAAAAGATGGGAACTGCATGGCAATCAGTGCATTTAAAGCAGTCAGTCTATGAAAGAGTGAAAAATTCTATATCAAGTGCAGCAAAGCCACTAGATATATATTTCAGGTAATAAAGATCTATTCAAGATTAAGAAATCAAATGAGAACATCTATTGAGGAATACAGTTAAATATGACTGTATTTATTAGATGTATAAGATTGATAGTTGGTTGAATCAAAGAATCATGGAGTGTCTTTGGTTTTTGCTGTGTGCACATCAGCAGTTTGTGCCAATTGCAAAATAATGAATGACTAAATATGTGTGATTGCAATACAATCATAATGAAAGGTATGAAGATAACAGGCTGAGTAAACCTAATATATGTCGTGCTTCTTATTTGCAATTAAAGACAATCAGAATGTGTTCAAAGTTATGGGTAAGATAACAGAGAGACATTGATGAAACTTGCAATAGAAACAGAGATAAACCATATTAAACATTTTTTTTGTCTTTAAAACAGAATCAGCGTTGGTATGTTCAGATCCATTTCTATTGAAAGTCGAGACACCACTATACTCTGTGCCACAATTGTATTGGAAAACGCTTTGCTCTGGAAACTAACAAATCATAAACCTTTTAATTTTGTCAGTGTATGCCAAAACTAACAGAAGTACTGGGGATTTCTAGTAATGTTTCATGGGTAAAATAAAGCACTGAATGATGTTGATTTTAGTAGTATTTATGGTAGTCAAAGCTCCCTGACATATTAATGGGACAAAGTATTTATACTGTGGTTCTAGCAGTGAACTATATTATTATTTTAGCTTGATTATTGGTTAGACCTCCTGCACGTGAGTGCATCCAAAACATTGCCACAAATGCAGTGGTCACCCTCTTTAGGCCCCGTCTTGTCATCTTGGGGTCTACTTGTTCAGTGGTGATGGAGATGTAATCAATATTGTAACTGTTTTCTTGTAGGTCTGGACTGCATACTCTGCCCCACAATGCCAAGATGCACTATAACTATGCAAACTTTCTCAAGGATACCAACTACAAGCAGGAAGCCATTCATCACTACCGGATGGCACTCCAGTTGTGGCCTAACCACGCCAGTGCCAACAACAACCTGGGCACCTTACTGAGTGACCCGCAGGAGGCAGAGAAACATTACAGACAAGCAATCAGGATCAACCCTGTGCATGGTGGGGCCTTCTTCAACCTGGGAAATCTTCTCCAGTAAGTACATGAACACTGCAGCTCTGTGATTGATTCAGCTCTGCATAGTGTTAGGGTGCACTTATATTATAGCAGAAGACCACAAAGGATGTTTACAGCAAGAAGAACATGCAAAGTATGCCATCTTGCAGTATCTGGTTTTTATTATTTGGGAGTAAGAGAAAATCAAGACATACGAGATCCTGACATTCTTTTTTTATTTTTGATTTCAGAAGCCAAGGTCGGCACACAGAGGCACTGGATTTGTTGCATCGAGCTGTCCATATTAATCCAGAGGACCCAGACCCGCATGTAAACCTGGCCAGTATTAAAAATGAGATGGGAAATCACGCTGACGCAGAGTATCACTACCATAAAGTAGTGGAACTGAATCCAGTAGACTCCAATGGCTTTAACAATCTTGGCGTGTTTCTTGATCACCAAGGTCAGAAAATTTAATGGCTTGAACTCATTCCATATTGTCGTGATAAAGGCTTTGATCAGTGGTTTTTGCATTGCCTGGCAAGTCATGCAACTGCTTGAGACTGGGCCTGTTGGTACATGAATGAAAGCCATTTTATGAAGAACATGTCAACCCTGATGCTGTTCCCAGGATATGTAAAAAATATTAACTGCAGCTAATGATCAGAATGACCTTAAGACTGCCTCAGTCAGAGTAAAACTATTATGATAAAATTTTTAGTCAGAGATGTACCTGAGGATAGACCAGATGTCTATATTGAAAACCAGGTTCCTCTGGTCATTAAGGGTCTGCCCCATAAGGGGGGCCCTTTCTGTTTTCAGGTTGTCCGTCTGTCTGTCCGGATGTGCGCATTCTCGTTACCCTGATATCTACAGAATGCCTCTATGTATTTTACTCAAATTTGGCAATATGCTTACCTTACCTGGCAAGATAAACTGATTAGATTTTGGTGTCACCATGACCTAATTTGAGCAAATGGCAGCCTAATTACATGCTAGTTAGGGCTTGTTACCACAATATCTCCAGAATGCTCCAATTTATTTTGCTCAAATTTGGCAGCATGCTTATTTAGCATACCAAAATGAACTGATTATATTTTACTGTCAACAGGACATAATTTGAGCAAATGGCAGAACTTTCAGTCAATGCTTGTGCTGACAGTATGTGTAATTTTCTTTTTTTTTTTCACTTTAAATATATTCCTTTGGTGCTCATCTGAGTGGCACCCAAGGCGGCAATGTAATTGACAAATTGCAAGATCGGATTACTGCAGCTTCACCAAATTTTTATCTAAGATGTACCATAGGTTACGCCCGATTCTTATATTGAAAACAACTGGCTGCCTGTGGTGATTTAATTTGTTTATTAACCCCTCCACCACTCAACTGATGGGATATTGGCATTGTCATGTATATGTGCGTCTGCCCTTCCACCTTTACCTTTACTGCAGAAGCATCTCATTGGGTGCTTGGCCGAGTTCAACATTCATTTACCTTGACCTGTTTTCATGGATACCAGGGGTCATCATCTTTTTATCCTGGTTGAGGGGGTCTTAAGGTCATTCTAATGGTACATGTAAATATATTTTAAATGAAATTTTTAGGTAATTTATTTGAAGGTTGGGTCCAGTTTGGTGCATGAATGATGTTTGGGAACTTGTTTTACCGACTCAACTGATTCTATACTATGGTGGCAATGGAAGTCAGTGGATTTGCCTTCTACAGCTGTAGGCAATACTTCAGCTGCTGTACATACTTTAGACTAGAAAAATGGCAGTTGATTTAAGTTCTGTAGCAGATTAAATCAGTTAAGGGGGAAAAAGTTGGAGATGGCCAAGGATAATCTGTTCTTTCAACACTATTTTCACCATAGACAAAAACTTTAATTCACAAAGGCCCATCACAACCCTTAATTTGAAAATGACCTTCACCATCTATTTCAGCTGATGCAGAGAGAGAGAGAGAGAGAGAGAGAGAGAGAGAGAGAGAGAGAGAGAGAGAGAGAGAGAGAGAGAGAGAGAGAGAGAGAGAGAGAGAGAGAGAGAGAGAGAGATTAATCTCACTAGCTTCTGTTGTCTACTAGGAATTGTCTACTGCAGAATGTAGGAGAATATTCATACTCTGTGTGTTATTTTAGTGAACATAATTGTTTCCAGGTCACAAAGAAGAAGCACTTTACAACTATCAAAGGGCCTATGATCTACAGCCTAACCACCAGGTGGCCATACTGAATGCTGCACGACTTCTCAGGTCTCTGTCCAGAAATAAAGAAGCCGAAGAACTTTATAACAAGTATGGCACCTCTTTACTGTCCTAGCTGATATAAGTTGATCTGTGGCAGATAGTAGAGGACATCTGTCTGTCTTTTGTGCACTTGTGATTGTGGCCAACACAGCCACATAAGACTAAATTCCACAATAGCTAGAGGTCAGAACTTGTTTGGAATGCACTATATGGTTCTGTGCAAAAAAAAGTGCACTAAGATATGAAGGTTTCCACGTACACTGACAGGTTCTATTACACTCAGGAGAGTATGGATTTACCACTCACCCCCTCCCCACACCCCCACAGCATACCAAAAATAGGTATCTGGTATGGACGCAAACTGGTTTTAGATGAAAACTTAAAATTGGATAAACCTATACCAGTGTTATTTTCCTGGTAATTATCCTAACAATCCCAAGTATATTATCAACTTACATGCATTTTTGTATTTGGTGAACAATAGATTATTTTCAGATGGCAGTTTTGCATTTGATATACATATTAAGGGTATTCATCACCAAGATAGTGACCGCAATTGTCGGTGCTTCACGTCAGCATGCTGGACAATATGCTGATGAAATTATATTGAAGGACAAAAGCTCATAGGTTACATGTCAGAAATAATACTTACGGACACAGATTTATTCCTGTCAGTTTTCCATTATGTAGTGGCACAAATCAGATAACATGTTTCTGTCTGCATATCAGTGATAATAAGACAATCCAAACGCTTTAAGGGCTTTCGTCAGTCCAATTAACATATCATGTTGTGCAACTCAGCTGGAATTGAATACAGTGGTACCTGTCAGTCAAGACCACACCTATTGCCAGGGAAAAGTCTTATAACAGAGCTGGTCTGTAATTACAGGTAAAATAAAAAATACATTCATGTGCCTTGACGGGTGGATCTTAAAAGCTATTTGGCCATGTATTGGAGGTGATCTGTATAACAGGTATTGCTGTACATGCATGTATATAGTGATTTTTTTATATACTGGAGCAGTATATTCCATAATTCACACATTTGAATTAAATATATTTCTTGTTACCTTTGAGTTTGTAACAATCTCATGCTATGTGTCATGGACAAACATATCCATATGTTGCTTTGCATGAAAATTATATAAGACACAGAGTTGAATTGGTAAGCTTTGAGGTAAGTGATTAGGACTTGTGCAGTTATACTGGGCTACATGCATGGTGACTCACGGAGATTTGTGATTGATGTTAGTCTAAAAACCTTTGAAAAATATTTACTATTCAAGGTTTACCATCATTTCATCTTATAGCCATACATTATTGAATGGAGTCATTGTTGAAAGCTGTCTTGCCTACATTTTCTTTGCATTCAGGGTATAATAATGGATATTTATATATGTACAGTTAAGCCTGTCTAAAACTAAACAGTCAAACGCATTTGTTGTGTTGCAAAGTGTTGTACTGGGGTTTGTAAAGGTTGTACAAGGTTTGCAAAAGGTTGACAAAGGGTTTGTAAAAGGTTGACAAAGGATTTCAAATGGTTGAAACGGTTGCAAACCATTTCAACAGTTTCATCAATAAGGTTGAGAAAGTGTGTGAAATGGTTGTTAACCATTAGAGAAAGGTTTAAAAATGTTTAAAAGGGTTTTAATACAATAAGAGGAAATGGTTTGGAAAGTGTTTGAAAAAGGTTTGCCTTTCACTCAAATGGTTGGAAAAAGGTTTGCGAAAGGTTGATGCATTTGGTGACTGTTAAGTTTAACGCGGGCTTAACTGTATATATTAATATGCAGTACCTTATTTTCCAACTGAAAACATATCTTTCCATAGATCCATATTAGTTTATCTACATTGTACATATAAATGGGATGATCAAGATCAAATAAGTTCCAGAGTGTGGATGTGTGCAGACTTAATTTGGCATTTTGTTTTTGGCTGCTCAGGGCTGTGGATATCAAGCGAGACCCAGACACCTTGGACTTGACTGGCATATTTTACTTCAACACAGGTCGCATCAAGCAGGCCATGGATCTGTTCAGTGAAGTGCTACAAACAGACCCTCAGCACACTAATGGCAGGGTCCATTATGTAAGCCTTACATTTCTTTGCTGGCATGGTTAAGGAAGAGATTCCATGAAATGCAATTATTTGAACCATTAATGACAGATACCATATTGCCTGGTTGGCAGTTAAATTCTTATGTGCATTTTTAGCAGGATCAGCAAATCATGATAACTTGCATTGACAAAAATGAAGCTTACTAGCTAACGAATGAACGAACAAACAAACTAACCAACAAACTAAAATAAAGATGCAGGGTTTGATTGAATGAACGTCATGGCGCAATTGCTCAGCAAAAATTGAATAGTTTCCAAACCAAACCTCAAAATTCTATGGAGGTGTCACAATATTATTTTGCAGTATGCAGCTGTAGCTTTTATCTGATGCTAAATAACTAATATCTTTCTTTTTTTTCTGTGATTTTTTTATGCAAGATAAAGATTCAAATCAAATTTTTTCACAAATATTGTTCAGTGAAAAAAAAAAAAAAGCTTTTCTGAGCAGGTTCAGTACAGTGGTACATCTCTTGAGAGACCCCTCTAATGAGAGATTGCATATCTTAAGACCGCTCTCTCAGAACACTGCGCTATCTTTTCCATGTTGTTGTACCTCTAATGAAAGACCACCTGTTTTGAGAGACCACATTTTGACCCGCTGTTGGGGCGGTCTCTCAAAAGAGGTACCACTGTACACTGAAAATTCACTGGATTATTATGCCCTGGGCTGGGTGCAGGTTTCTGCAGATTTGAAAGCTTGAAATACAGAGAACAAGTGAGAATGAAAAGGGGCTACTTTGAAATTTGATGTCTCATGATAAATTTTATGTGCAGAAAAATTGATCTGGCAGTCCCCAAGTATCTATATAAACTTTCTTTGGGGGAAAAAGCAAGTTTGTGAATACAATATTTTGGTAGATATCCGTGACAAATGGAAAATTGGACCCCTCTGGAAAATCAGAACTTGTGTT
Organism: Hermodice carunculata; assembly: GCA_964020975.1. NCBI lineage: Eukaryota > Metazoa > Annelida > Polychaeta > Eunicida > Amphinomidae > Hermodice > Hermodice carunculata. Next base: position 46,448,930 of record OZ026614.1, on the reverse strand, counting down.
TTTAACATGTACTGCGTTAGTATTTTATTTATATGAGTAGATTCTTTGTAATTTAAAAGATATGTAGTTTTATACATGTAAGAGTAGAAATAAGGACAGGAGGACAGACTATTTGATATGCATGGAGCTTGACCTTTACCACCCCAGTGTAGCACGGGCCACCATTTTGGACCCGTACTTTAAAAAGTGTAGATATTCATGGACTGGTTTAAAAAACAGTAAAAAATAAAACTTTTTTTTTTTTTTTTGGAAAGCTAGTCCTGCTTACAATTGAAAACGGCCAAATTGAGTAATATTTCACATAGTTCAAATGTTTTCATGTATATCATTATTCTTTATCCCTTAGCCATACTTGGACAGAGGGTTTTGTCATAACATATAGTCGTCTGTCCATCCACAATGTATTATCAAGGCAATAACTTAAAAATGGAAAGACCTACGCAAACCAAATATGATGCGTGTATCGCTCTTTATAATGTGGATTACGTGCACAGGATTGCCTATAATTGACCTTGACCGTGTTTTAACCTCACTGGGTCAGTTTTGCCAATTACATGCCATATTCAGTGTCACCATGATAAAGTAAAAATGGAAAGAACTACCCCAACCAATCTGGTGTGTCAGTCCCTGTTATGAAGTGCTAGTCTGAAGTGCATATGAGTGGTCAAATATGTCCATTTCTTGCCAGTTCAGCTGCATCATGGTAACTTAAGAATGGACAGAGCTATCCCAAGCAGATTTGTGTGGGTCCCCCTTACATGTATAAAGTGCACAGACAGGATTGCACTTTAAGTAACCTTGGCAATGACCTGTTTCAAGATAACGAGTCAGCTTAATTTTATGCCATGTTCAATGTCACCACGATAACTTGACAATGGAAAGAGCTATGGCTTAGGAGTTTTCAGGGCATTGCATGCTATTGGTTATGTACAGTTGCCCCTGCTTTGAGAGACCATTCTAGGGCAAGGCCAAAAGTAGTCGCATAAAGCAGGTGGTTTCTCAGTGGAGGACAAATAAGACAGAAAAGACAGTACTATGGACCTGATGAATGTGATCTTAAAAGGCATGTGGCTCTGCAAAGAAAGACCATTGAAAATGTATATCAACATTCATACATATTGAACTTAAATGCAAATAAAACATGGTTGTGACATCCATTTAAAACTCAGAACAAGTGCTTTGTATTTCATATAAAAAATACATAATTCCCTGTTGAACTCTCCTCTAGCTGACAAACAGTTACATTAGTGACACATACATGATCAGAATTCAACTGAGCAGTACATTTCAGTTGTGTACCAGACGTGTCACAGGAACTATAAGGCACCCACCTGAGAGAGGACCTTTCTGATCAGATTAATTAGCATAAGCATGTGTGAGTAGAATATAGATGTTATGTGTACTGTAGTTGACATTTGAAGTAGTCCATATAAGACTTGCACAGTCTTAAAGCATGTTGAGACCATCATGAATATAGTTAATAAAATGCTGTATCACCAAAAGTAACTATTAACCCTTTCCCCCTTAAACCGGTCAAAACCGACTGGTGGTTAAATGTCGTCTGCTTCAGCGTTTTCAACTGATTTCAACAGCAATGAAAAGCAATTTGACTGAGAATTCAAGATGAGACCTGTCAAGACAACATGACCCAGGTCAACAGCTTTCTTCAGCATGGGTTGGGCACTTAACCCATGCCGAGGAAAGCTGTTGACTCAGTCTTAATTTAAGGGGGAAGGGTTGAATAACTACAGAGACTTGACTGTTGTTGATGCTGTTGTATACCATGCTGCATTGTTTTCAGGCACATGCTCTTGCAAAAGAAGGTCAGCGAGCTAAGGCAGAGCAGTTGCTGCAGGGGGTTGTGTCAGGGGATGCAAACAACGTGGAGGCTTTGCATCAACTTGCCAACTTGTATGGACTCCAGCAAAAGCACCAAGAGGTATGCCTGCTACTTAGGAATGGTTCATCCTTTGAACCAGTTTCACAACTGGGTGTGGGTGGGGGTGGGAGTTGGAAGGGAATTGCCCCAGTTCATGGCAGTGTCTTTTGATTTTGAAAAAAGTTGGGAAATACAATGTATTAATGTGAGTCCAATAGATCTTGCTGATACATTTCCACATGAAAATTAAAATAGAAATAGGCAATTTTGTTCAAATTATACCATCAATCAATAGGTTTAAACAAAAAGTGCTACAAGTTATACATTTTTGGAAAGCTAACAAACTTGTGTTATGTTTTCTGACACAGTCATATGAGTCCTTTGTTAAGTGTGTCCAGCAATCATCGAAATATATTCTTTCAATTGTAAAGCATGAGAGAAAACTCATTATGCTGCATATGCTCTGTCAAGAGTTTTTAGCTCAGCTCAGCTTATAGGATGGATGGTGATCTATCCAAACCACAGGCATATTCTTATCAAGCATGGTGGGGATGTACCTTGGGTGGATCTCTTCCGAGTTTGTCCAAATGGTCCGGGTCCAATAATTTGTGGAATTTTCAATGCTGCTTTTTTTTTTTTTTTTTTTGTTTTGTTCATTTTTGGGCAAAGTCTTAAAAAATCTTCGAAGAAACTGCAAAGCCAATTGCTTTAAAATTGCATAGGAACATTTCTGGGGAACCCTAGACTGTAATGTGTTCACCAGGTGGCGCTGTGATTTTTTCCTACTTTTACACCAATTTTTGTGTGTTAAAACTATTTTTAACTTTTTGGAAACCATCACTCAGATTGTTCTGAAACTTAGTGAAAATGTAGCTTGTGGAATGAACAAACCAAATTGTTCACTAGGTAATGATATTCTGCATCTCTGATTTTTAACAATTTTTTTTCAATATCGGGACATAATGGTTAATGCATACATTCCCATTTATTGATTGCAATGGTAAGTCACATTTTCAACTTCTCCAAAATTATCAACCAGATTTACTACAAACTTGGTGCAGATGTACCTTGGGTGGGTCTTGATCAATTTTGTTCAAATGGTCATGCTCCATTAATTTTTTATTTTTTATTTTTTTTGCATCAAATTTTTGGCAAAATTTTTTGAAATCTTCTCTGAAAGCACCAAGCTAATTGCTCAAAAATTGCACGGAGACACTTCTGGAGACCTCTGGACCTTAATTTGTTCAAGTGGTGGCACTGTGAATTTTTTTTTTTTTTTTTTTTTTTTTTTTTGCTTTTTAGAGAATTTTTGTATGTTTTCTCATTTCTTGATTTTTGCTCCCAACCATACATTGGATCCTCTTCAGACCTATTGGACTCAGGTTCACAGGTAGTGGCCAGGGAGACCCCAATTAAGACAAGCAAAATGTCACTGGCATGAGGGACACCTTTAAAAGTTGACAAAGAACATTATGCCTATAATATTATACAGTTGAGCAGTTTCCATACGTAGTTTAAAATCTCCATCAAATTTGTTCCCTACATGGTGGTGCAATTTTCTGATTTTTAGCAAATTATGAAAATTTGGAAAAATCGGTAAGGGGATATGTTTATGTTAGCAGCAGTGATGATGATCTTAAACAAAGATGACCTTGATATCATTCTGACCTTGATATCATTCTGAAGGTCACAGGACTATCACAATCCTCTTGTATAAATACAAATTTGTCCAAATAATCAATGCAAAACATGGTAACTGGTCCAAAGGGGAAAAAAATCATTGGTCAATAACATGACACCATTTTTAGTGCTTTTTCTGGCCTTGTGCAATTATAAGTACAGTGTATCATGATTATACTTTTCTGATAAAGAGCAGTTGTATAATTTTGATATGTTAAGTGTACAGCAAATTTATGGGAGACTCCATTTAGTGAAAGCCAAGAATGAGATGTTTCCTGTTGCATGTTGGAGTATGGAAGCCATGTAAACCTGAGCACAATTTCATGTTCCTTGCTTTTTTCAGGCCCTGGAGTGCCTGCAAAAAGCAATCAGACTGACACATGACTCACACCAGCAAGCAACATTTTACTTTGAGTCTGGCAATCACTACAAAGACTTGAATGATCTCCCAAGGGCTTTCCAGGTACACGAGGACAATTTTAACCCTTTTTTTATCATCCTAGCAACCCACATTAATCAACTGGATGTAAAAGGTCAATCCACTACAGTGTTGCTCATGTTGCCTTTATATTTTTGTGTGTTCTTGTAATTTTTAAAAAGCAAAATTTGAAAATATTAAAAATAGTTGCCTTTATAAGGAGGCATAAAATGTGGCATTCGGTGGACATTGATATTTTGTGTTGCATGACACATCATGTGATGATGTAACATGATCATAACATATCCCTACGTGAAGCTGCTACGGGAACTAAATTTAAAAGTCAATGAAACTTTGGGCAGCAGTTTTTTGGAGCAACGTAAACTAAAATACGTGTATATCAGATCTGATAGGAAGGTTTATTTAAAATCATTTGTCTCATAAAATATACACATGATACAGATGTAAGTAACATGATTACGCAAATTTAATATGAAAATTATCAAACCACACTGATGCTGAAAGATATTGAAAGAATATTCATGTGTAAGTGTGATAATTTACCAATTTACCCTAATGTCACAGAAGAAAACAGCAATGAAAAGATCTTTCACTCTTAACTCATTCCATTCTGTGGTCACAGGCAGTGCCAGAACCACTGACTTCAGACTATAGGCATGCTGGTACTTGAACGAAAGCTCTTTTCATGAAGAATTTAAATATGCAATTGTCATCTTAAATCTAGGTAAATATACGGAAAAATCAGGGACTGGTATGGAATGAGTTAAACTCTGGAACCAGAATCTGACTTCAGCAATTATGTGGACTGTCATCAGGGCATATTACTTGCATTTATTATCTTGCAGAATTACAAGACAGCTGTAGAGTTAAATCCATCCATAGCAGAGGCACAGCTGAATCTTGGAGTATTATATCATACAAAGGTATGAAGTTCAAAATTATGTACATGTATGTGCCAAAATTCTAAGTTTGTGTATGTTATATATGTTCTGAAATTACTTTGTATGGACTTTTATGAAAATCATTAAAGTGTACAGTGGTACCTGTCTTGAGAGACCCTCCAATGAGAGACAGCATACCTTTTTAAGACCACTCTCTCAGAACACTCTGCTATCTTTTCTGTGTTATTATACCTCTAATGAAAGACCACCTGTTTTGAGAGACCACATTTTGACCTGCCCTAGGGGCAGTCTCTCAAGACAGGGACCACTGTATTGCAAACAAAATAATCTAAAATTCAATTGAAATGATGTTTCTTCTACAAATGTACATATATGGTAGTACCTGCTCTAAAGCCCACCAGCAGTATAAGACATCTTTAAGGCCACTATTTGAAGACCCTTTGCTGTTTTTCACTTTTAGGGATGGCCTTCTTTTAAAACAACCAGCAGTATAAGACTACCTTCAAAATACTAGACAGCTCTTCTTTTATCAAAATGTGGTAACTGACACCAAATTGTCTCACAGCTGCATACATTTGAGAGTGAAATTGGGCTACATAAGATTTTTGTGTCAGAGATTATACTAAAAATAGACAAATTAGGGTTAACAACATCATGAATGTGTTGACTGTAGAGAGATGTTGGGTTCACAAGGTATCAATAATGTTTTAAAAAATTAACCATAACGTCTTGCTTATTTCATCATGACATTTCTAGTGTCTTTCCTGTTATATTGAACCAAAAAAATGCTTGATTTTAGACAAAACGTACTGGTACTTGAATGAAAGCTCTCTGTATGAAGAACTTAAATATGTACATCTCATTTAATTTTAGATAAGAAAACACTTCTACCCATCCTCAAGAAAAAAAATATGTTATTCTTTGGATGACTTATGTGGCTCTTTCTGTTGTCTGTTCATGAAACAGGGGGATTATACAGCAGCAAGAGTGCATTATCTGGAGACAGCTAAACTTGAACCAAATATCCCCATTCTGAGGGACAATCTACGCAAACTAGAGAGAGCTCTGGAAAGACAGCTGTATGGGGAGAAAACATAAAGCTTTGCACGCTTGTCAAACATAAACATGCAGTTCACATATCCAGGAAGTGCCATGAAAATGAGACAAAACATAAACGTGTAAAATCAAAATAGTTTTAATATTATCAAGATCCAAATCGATGTTGCTGTTATTGGAAAAATGGGCTATTAAATATTTCAATTTACAAACTTTGTTTTTAGTTTTCATAGAGTGAATGACAATATATATGTATGCATATGTATTTTGCAAAGTTCTTCACAATAGCATATCTGCAATAATTCATTTTATGGACAGGTAAAAATTCATCTTATTTGCATTTTTCCATGTCAGAGACACGTTGCTGCACTTGATGTGTTTAGAAATACAAGATATTGGGCTACTCAATGGATTCTGGTCAAAAACAAGACTATATGCATCTCAACTGTCTCAGTTGTGACATCTGATAAATAGGGTCTTCAGTTGATATTGTCAGATTGTTTACTTCTGCGAATCATCAATGATTAGAAGTGGAGATGGCACTTTATACATTGGACTGCCTGGGAAAGAAGTTGCAATATGATCACATCATATTGAAATTATACCCTGTGGAGCATAATCTAAAGATAATGATTACATGTACATGACATGTGAAACCCTCTTAAGAATATATGTTGCACTGGGTATGTATTTGTACATGAAGATCTACAATACACATGTATATTTGTGCTGTTACAGAGACTCCACCTCTCCTACTTTGGATGGGAGATGTCCTGCTTAACTGCAATCGTAAGAAATCCTCGCACTTTCCCATTTAGGTTGATATTTCTTCCTCTTAAACATCAAAATTCAGCCCACACAAAATCCTTGATCAGCCTTTTTTGACGTCTGTGTACATAAGCCCCAACAGTGTTCCACAACGGCCTATTTGGACTTCAAATTTTCAAAACTTTTTGACCCTAGAGGGTGCCCTGTCCACTTCCAGGTCCTTTCCAGGCTTGGTTGTGCTGCTGCCTTGATGCCACCCACTTAGAACCTGCCTTGGTTGGAGTCTCTGCTGTTACCAGTTTCTAACTCAAAGCTCGCAGTCACTTGCAGATTAATGACTCCTTTATAAAAGTGGTAATTCTTCAAAATTATTTCTTGAAGTAAATTACGTGTACATACTGAAATATTTTGTCAGTGTCCATTTGACTGGCAATGCTGTACATAGCAAATACGACAGACATTGCTATGTCAATAGCCGGCTCCATATGTCCCATTAATGCATTTACTGTAGTATTACCACAAGAGATTAAGTTCATTCAAGATACTTTCTAGAAATAGAATTGTGAATGCTATTTAGCAGCAAACAAACAAAAAAAAAAAAAAAAAAAAACCTACTAAATCTGATATGCACAGATTTAGTGTTAAATGAAAGGGTAAAATGGTAGCCAGTCCAATGGTTGTAACAAATATATTACTGACAACAGGTATGAGCAATGCTTGAACAAAAAGTGTAAGTTTTGTGAAAGACTAAATATAGAGAATCTTACATGCCTGAGAGTGAGTTACTATTTTTCTGTCATGAGGGATCCTTTTTGCTGGGGAAAATCACGAGTGACCACAGGTCACAAGTGATTTTCCACACTAACAACGATCCCGAGTCAAAGAACTCGGGATTGTTGTTGATTGACATTTGATTTTGTCTAAATGTTCAAGCGCTGCCTCACTGATGCAGACGTGTCACAATTTAGTTGTAACAATGTTTAGATCTTGTGATCTGCAGTGAGTTACTACTGTTGAAATTCACTCTAGAAAATGATAATTCATCCCCAAACATGAAATAAAACCATTTTGATGTAAACTGAACCTTGTTCTTTCATTTTGACTTAAATTGGATTGGAAAAAGTATGGTGAGGTTATTCAGGTTTGGATCTGTTGATTAATGTATTTGTTGTGATATTTGCACAGATGGAAGAACAATTTTAATTTTTGTAATCAAGAATTTTGATTTAGCTAACCATAAAATGTGAGCAAACATGTATCCTACTTACATGTAGGCCTATTGACTTATAAAGTGGCTTTGAAATTCCATTTTTCAATGTATGATGGCCCATTTCTTTGCTGATTATAAGAGCCTCCACGGCCTAACCATTAATTCGGAACTCATATGTTCAGAGACACTGCAGTTTCACTGCAAACCCAGGGTATAGAAATGCAGACTTTGAAGTGCTTTGTGGTTCTTAATTTCTAGCAGGCAATTGACCGCATGCATGGTGTTGATTTTACCATTTAGCAGTTTGAATGACATAAAATAAACCACGCAGAATCAACATCAAAAGACGTCATAAACCATACTGCCACACCATTAGGCCCTACAGACCTAACTGGATTCAGTGATGCAGCATATGAATGGTTTCCCATGTGTTAATGGGGGTGACAGTTTCATCACTTTTTGCAGGCCAATGCTACAACCACCATGTTTCAGAGTTTGCACTGGCAAAGAAGCAACAAAAAAAGACTGAATAATTTTCTATGACTGGTGCTAAAACTTGCAAAATACTTGTCAAAAATGTAAAATGACCAAAACAAACTGGTCATGCAGCATGTCTTCTTCATCACTTAATGATGGTTGTTTTTTATCCAAATTTTTATGTTGTGGTGTCATCAGAATGGGCCAAATGTAATGAGTTCACATTTCAAGGAACAAATCGATCAATGACTATTTATTACATGTGTTGGCAGAAATAAACATAAAGAACCTGTAAATGCCCATATAATTATTTCTATATTTAGGCTAACATGCCGTGACACATATATGTATGTGTGGGTGTGGGTGGGTGGGACATGGTGTGCCAACAGTACAGAACACAGCTGGGCAGAGTCTTCACATGCATATGCGTTGAATTACACTGACACGTTCATGGATTTTTTGGTTCATTTTTGTTTTGTAGTGTATAGGGCCATATACATGTAGGTGGGAATGTTTGATCTTTTCTGCTGGACTAGGTCTCCTAAATTAAGGCTGCGAATTGACAAAAGATAATAACGGCAGGCATAGAATATATAAATATGAATACAGTAGTACCTCCTCTCAGAGAGCCTCTGCCCTTTATGACTGCATTTGTCGGGTCCCAAATGTACACTTCCTTGTTACTGTACCTTTTTGAGACCACCTTTGAACCTGCTGTGGGGATGGTCTCCCAGCAGAGGGACTGCTGTGCTTGCATAGGGCTACTCAGACTTCAGTCTGATGTCAGAGTCACCCTTGAGCTATTTATAGTTTTTTTTTTTGTTTTGTTTTTTTTTCCAGTGGCATGTATGTGTATATCTATAGGCATCAAGAAACAGATGTTAAGCAGGGTTTGTATTTATATTTCTGCCCCCTTGACTTGGTATGCTGACGTGTTGTTGTCATCGTGTCTTCGCATTCATATGTGTGTCTGTGCTTGTAAATGTAGTAGCTGTGCACAAAATTGAGGTAAGGCCATCAAACTTGTAGGCCTGAAGCAACTTATCAAGGCCTTGGATGAGTATGATTCTGAGCGACCTTGGGCCCATTTTTCAAGGTCACGGGAGTCTCCATAAAAAATTGTTTTAAATGCTATAACTTGATAACAAAAGAACCTGCATCAGTCAAACTTTCACAGCTGAAGCATCATGTGAAGACCTTGAAGGAGTTTGTTCCCTTGTGACCTTGACCCATTTTCAAGGTCACAAGGGTCAACATAAAAAATTGTTATAAATACTCAATCTTGAGCACACCCTAAATCCGCCGGCATCCACAATTCACATTTTCAACTACAAAACCACAGTCCAGATTCACCCCAAACTTGGTGGGAATGTACCTTTGGGGCTTCCAAGGTTGTTCAAATGGTCACAGTCCAGTGATTTTGGATTTTTAGCTCAGCTGACATGTCAGTCAGCTGAGCTTTTGTGAGGGTCCATCGTCCATCTGTTGATTGTCTGTGCCAGATCAATTCATACCTTTGATTTGTCAACATTGTATACAAAGATTAACTTGACAGACCTAAACAATGTGTTGATTTCAACGTTGGATAAAGCATTCAAAGGTGGCACATGTGAGTATATTAAAATATCTGGTGCTGATGCTAAATTTGATAAACGTAAGAGCAAAGGAATATTTTACATGAAGCAAGAGTGTGCTCAAATGATAGAATACATTATCAAGAATGCATACTTTTGCTTTGGAATCCAGAGTCTATCAACAATTAGTAGGCATTATAGCAATGGGAACAGATCCAGCCCCATATATTGCCAACCTTTATTTACATTATTATGAATCAAAATGGATGGAGGAATTGGCAAAAACAAACTTTACAGCTGCAAGAAGATCATATTTACAGCTGCAAGAAGATCATATTCTCACACAAGAAGACTTATAGATGACCTGCGTACTTTAAACAATGGAGATGAAATAAAGGGAAATTGGAAAAACATATCCCAAGGAACTAATATTAAATCTGGAAAATAAAAGTGATACAAAAGCTACTTTCCTTGATCTGGATATAGAAATAAAGAAGAACCGGTGTGTAACAAAAATATTTGACAAGAGAGACCAGTTCATATTTGATATCTCCTACCTTGATATGACAGAAAACATTCCAGAGAAACAAGCATATGGATTTTGTATCGACAAGTGATGCATGTTGCTAGAAACACCACACTTTTTAGCGATTTTGTCAATAGAGTCAGAACTTTGTTGCAAAAACTACAACACAAAGGTTATAAAAAACAACAACTACACAAAACTCGGTTGAAATGTTTTCAGAGATATGACCAAATAGCAAAAAAATACAACATTTAACTCAAGAACATTAGTCAAACTATGTCAAGATGGAGCTTGAATTGACAAAGTGTAGTCTTCGAAAGTGTTTAGAGTGGTAAGAGGGAAAGTACCTGGGGTAAAGTATACTTAACCCACCTGGAGAATTTTCTCTAGTCCATCTTAAGTTGGAAAACCATGATCATACTCACTTTCTTGCAGGATTTCTTTCATTTCAACCTTCATCCAGTATAGTGGAAGAGGTGGCTTTCAGCTAATACCTTGGTACACTTTACCTCATAACACCTATTGTCAACTTTATGGTGCTAAAGATTGTATTACTATTTACCTGTTTATACCAGTGTTGGTATAGTGGACTAGTGTATGAAGCTTTTAAATTTCAAGAAGACGTCCGTCTGTCATCTGTCCACAATTCACATTTTCGTCGTCATCTTCAAAACGGTATGCCAGATTCACTTTAAACTTGGTGGAGATATGCCTTAGGTGGGTTTCTACGAAGTTTTTTTTTTTTTTTAAATGGTCATGATCCACTGATTTTTTTATTTTGTATGAATGTTTTTGTTCTTTTTTGGTGGCAAACCTTAAAAAGTCTTTTTCTCTGAAACCGCTCACCCAATTGCTTTGATATCATACAGAAACACTCCTAGTTCTTAATTTGTTCATGAGGTGGCATTGCAATTTTTTATGATTTTTTGTGAGTTATTGCTATTTTTGACTTCTCCATTGCCATCACTCAGATTAAGCTGAAACTTGGTGGATATGTTCCTTGTGGAAGAGTCAAACAAAGTTGTTCACCAGGTGACACTGATATGAATTCCTGATTTTTAAAGATTTTTTCAATACGGGTACTTATGGGTAAATGCACCTTTCCTATTGATTACTATGTGAGTCAATGGGCATTCTAATGCTAATTCACATTTTCGACTTCTCCTCCAAAACCATCATCCAGATGGACTTCAAACTCGGTGGTAATGTACCTTGGGTGGGGCTCTACCAGGTTTGTTCAAATGGTCATGCTCCAGTGATACATTGTATTTTGATTTTTCATGATTTTTTTGTTTTGTTTTGTTTTTTTTTGGGGGGGGGGGTAAATCTTAAAAAATCCTCTCCAGAACCACTCATCCAATCGCTTTGATATCACACAGGGACACTCCTAGAGACTCATAGTTCCTAAGTTGTGCACCAGGTGGGGCTGCAATTATATTTTATTGTTTTATGATATTTTGTGTGTTTTCACTATTTTCGACTTCTCCAAAACCGTCACACAAATTAACCTGAAACTTGGTGGATATGTTCTTTGTGGAAGGTTCAAACAAAGCGGTACGGGAGGTGGCACTGCTGTGGACTCCTGATTTTTAATGAATTTTTCAATTTGGGTACTTAACGGTAAATGCAGCGTTCCTATTGATTACTATGCAAGTCAATGGGCATTCTAATGCTAATTCACTTTTTCGACACCTCTGAAACCATCATCCAGATTGACTTCAAACTTGGTGGCAATGTACCATGTGTCAGTTTCTTACCAGTTTTCTTCAACTGGTCATGCTCCAGTGATTTTTGGTTTTTAATGTTTTCTCTTTCTTTTGGAAAATCTGTAAAAAGGTTTTTAATTGGAAAGTTTACTATGGGAATTTCTTGTAATGTTTATAACTTAAATTATTTTGAAAGATTTGTGTCAAACTTGGTAGGGATGTCCCTCCGATAAGTGCCTTTGTACTTTGTACTAGTGGTCTTACTCCAGTGACTTTTGGACCTTGACCTCATTCCCAAGGTCACAGGACAACTGACATGAAATTTACTGTTCACTTGATAAAACAAGGTCTGTTTTGAGTTAGGACCTTGATGTTGCACATGTCAATGTTTCTCTGTGAAGGTCATATTTAGACAGTACATGAGTGATCTTGACCTCATTCCTGAGGTCACAGTACAACATATATGAATTTTACTCATAAGTATAACTTGAGAGCTTCTTGAACTGGTACCTTGATGTTGCATATGTTAATGTTCTTTCATAAAGGTCAGACTTACTCAGTACATGGATAACCTTGATCCTTTCCCAAGTTCAAGGAGCCACAAGTGTGATGATCTCTAGGTCAGCTGAGCATAGGCTGTTCACACAGCCCTCTTGTTTTTTATTTTTATTTTATTTTTTTTTTAATTTTTCAGCCAAATCTTAAAAAATCTCTGAAACAGCATCACTAATTGCTTAGAGAGACTTCTGGGGACCTTGAGACTTTAATTTGTTCAACAGGTGGCCCTGTGATTTTTCAAACATTTTCTCATGTAAAAAAGTGTGTTTTTGCTATTTTCAGCTTCTCCAATACTGTCTCTCAGATTATGCTGAAACTTGGTGGAAATGTTCCTTTTTAGTTGTACAAGGGCCAAACAAAGTTGTTTCCAAGGTGGCATTGCTGTTAAACCCTGATTTTTAAGGAATTCCTTTTCAGTTGTAGAAGGGCCAAACAAAGTTGTGCACAAGGTGGCGTTGATGTTAAACCCTGATTTTTAATGAATTTTTTATTAGGGGTACTTGTCACTTAATGCTTTTGATTACTATGTAAGTGAATGGGGATTGCAATGGTAATTCACGTTTTCTATTCCAGTCCAAAATCACTTTGCATATTCACTTCAAACTTGGTGGGGCTGTAGCTTGGGTGGGTCTTAACCAAGTTTTTTCAAATGGTCACGCTCCAGCAATTTCTGTTTTGGGGGGATTTTATTCTTCATTTTTTGGTCAAATCTTCTCGGAAACTGCTCAGCCAATTGATTAAAAATTGCTCAGGGAGACTTCTGGGGACCTCGAGACTTTAATTGGTTCAACAGGTGGTGGTTTGATATTTTAAATATTTTTTATGCAAAAAAAGTGTGTTTTCGCTATTTTCAACTTCTTCTTCAAAAGCATCACTCAGATTATGCTGAAAATTTGTGGAAATGTTCCTTATAGAAGGGGATGTACCTTGGGTGGGTATTAACTGAGTTTGTACAAATTAGTCATGTTCCAATGATTTTTGGATTTTTTAATGAATTTTTGGGGTTCCTTTTTAGGCTTAATTTTGAAAATCATTTTTTCCAAAAACGCTTGGCCAGTTGACTCAAAATTACATAGGAGCACTTGAGAGCATGACAGCAGGAGTTACACAGTACATGGGTGACCCTGACATCATTCTCAAGGTCACAGGGTCACTTGGGTGTATTTAACCCTTCAGATGATAACTTGAGAACTATCTCAGTCAGGACTTTGATGTTTTACATGGTTATGATTCTCTTTGAGGGCCACACTCCATACATGAGTGACCTTGACCTCATTCCCAAGGTCCCAGGACAACTGACATAAAATTTACTGTTCAATTGATGTTGCATTTGTTAGTGTTTCTCTATGAAGGTCATGTTAAGACTGCACATGAGTGACCTTGACCTCATTTCTGAGATCACAGAGCAACATACATGAGTTTTACTGTTCCTATAATTTGAGAACTACTTGAACTGGGACCTTGATGTTGCACATGTTAGTGTTCTTCTAGTCCAGGTCAGACTACTCAGTACATGGGCGACCTTGATTCTATCCCAAGTTCACAGAGCCACAAGTGTGATGAGTCTCTATTTCAGCTGAGCATGGGCTGTTCATACAGCCCTCCTATTTGTTGTGAATCTCAAATTGGGGGCGGGGGGGGGGGGGGGGGGTGTCATTAAGGTCATTTTGAATGGTATATGTTATGCTGCTGTCCACTGCTGTGCTAGAAGGTTTATTTAACTCATGAAAACTTTAGTGTGTGTGTGTGGTCATTACACTAGTGATTCTTTGTATGTGTGAAGAAGTATACATGTATTGTCTTGGATATTGATTTTTTAGGATGAAGATGAGAATCTCTTATTTGTACTAACGATGAACATAAAAGTCTGCACATAGAGACGATGAGTATGATAATGTAAAAAGTGTTGTATATACATTTCACAATGTATAGGGATTTTTCAATGTTTTACACAAATCAGAAGTCTTCTCAAGTTCCCTGCCAGTGTCCTCACAAATGCTCAAATGTGTTAGTACATGCATGTACGCTAGGCCTTTAACTACGGAAGTGTTTCAGAAGTAGATAAAAATTATGTTGGGCCATTTTGTGTGACCTAATGCCAACTATTCTCTATGCTTCCCTCCCCCCCACTTTTTGGGCAGTTTAGCCTGTGTGCATATCACACCCTTCATCCCTCATTATTTGGTAGAAAGTTGGACTGGCTTGTAAAACCTCACTTTCAGTGGATAGTATGAAAAGTAAAATGAGCCCCAAGCAGTGCCTGATATCAGTATTTCATGATACCATATAGTCTTGCATTTATGTTCCTGTTAACACTTCATAGTGAAAGCAGAAACTTAATTTAAAATAGCATTATAAATGTAATAAAATTATGTTTTTGTGAAATAAAAGCTACCCTCTGCATTTTAAGCTTAATTCACTCTTTATAGGCCAAAATTGTTATTTTATGAACTGTTAAGAAAAAGTGTACATATATTGGTATATATTTATACACATGGACATATAAGTTATGCATATAGCTCTGAATAGTGAATGGAAACCACAGAGCTTAAGGATTTTTTCTAAGTGTCAACCTTGTCACCAGGTAATTTTGTGTCCCAGTAACATCACCAAGGCCAGGATTTTCATAGCATATTGATCTTTTTTGAACAACAAATCATTGCCTGTATTATCTGCAAGATTGTTTACATAAAATATATATATATCTTTACACCAGTAAGTTATGTCAACATTTATCATCAATGAAATCGTTACTAAGATGAAATGCAGATCTTGACACTAAGTCATGGTCACCATAGCTCAGATCATGGTTTTCATGCTCAATTATACAGCCCTCACTGGACCAAGACCTATGGCTGAGATAATGAAAATGTTGATCAATCATCCTATAAATGTTTCATCAGTGAGATTATGATTTTCACATCTGTTGATCTTGATCATCACTGAAATTATAATTTATTTTGCCAGTTTATATCTTGCATGGATGATGATGATGACGTGTAACATAGTTTATACACTTTTGATCTTGTTTCATGAAATTATGTATTTTGTGTCATGAATGTTTGCCATGTTTTGTTGGCATCCTTTACATGCAAGGTGGTAAAACACATAATGTATATGCACTACCTTACGAATTCTATGTCTTTGCAAATCAGCAACAGACTCAATGTTTTGGAAATGAAACAATCAAACGGATGGTTCAAATAATATTTCATGTCAAACCCTGTACTAAAAAAAAGGAGGGGGATCACTTCTGATGAGGGTCACTTTGATTTCCTCTGACTGCTTTGACTCATGACATATACACAGTTTTAGATTTTAGATCTGAGCAGTGGTTCATATATTTTGATGTAAATCTGCACTGTCATGTCGTTATTTTGTATATATATATAAAAATTAAATGTTTGTATCATGATATATGGTCTGTTTTGGTTTTTATTTATGAGTATACTGTCTCGTGCTCGAACTAAGCCACTTGTCATTATCCAGGCTTCACCATAAGAGACCACCCAAATTTATTGCCACCACTTTACACTGGAAAAGTTTTAGCTATTTAGGACAACAGTTTTTGAGGGTGCTAAATATGGGCCTTTCATCTCCTTCAGTTTCACTGTTGGAGAAATTTTGGAGCCCTTAAATTTTAATGATTTTGACAAACCAACAATTTAATTTGGATTGATTACATAAATATAACTACATGCAAATTTCGATTTTCACATCTCTGATGAAATGCTATGAATCACGATGTTCCCTATATATGTTCCATGTGTAACAATACCCCCATTTACAGCTTTATTTGTGACTGGATAGTTGCTTTTATTGAGCAGTCACAGGTTTTGTCAACAGGTGTTTAACTGGAAGGTCCCAATGTACAACATAGTGTTGCATATCTGAGGAGTGTAGGTTGGACTGAAATTCTAATAAATAAAGGAATCCTTTTACTGCACAATAAATGGGGCTCTGCTAGAAGAGCAACTGGGAGGTCAGAAAATCTAGCACCACCATGTCCCTTATCTCTGGGCACAGCCTCCAGTGAAGTGCATGGGTTGACACAGTTTAGTCTGTTCAGTAAATGGGCAAGTTCTGGATGGAGTGGATTGCCACAGACTGCATCAGTCTTTAACACAGTACTATGAACCCAGGGTCCAGCATGGCTTTTAAACAGACTGGAAGAAGAATGTGAACAGTAGAACTGTGTGTACAAGCAGCTATCTGTCCCCAGCAGGTTGTTGCATGTAATTTGATGCCATTTGAGAAGTGACTACCTCAATTAGGTATTTGGACAAATTACTGTTGCCCGCTATGTGCAACTGGTTTACCCCACAGTCTACTTAGGACTAAGTGTTGTACCTGTTTTTTAGTTGGCCATGGAGAGAGGACTTGAAAACTGTTCAAGATGTAAATTTCCCACAAGTTTAGTTTAATTAAGTCAAATAAGTTTTCATTCTCTGGCTGCGTGTCAGCTGAGCACAGAACCATCCAGGTCCTCTTTGAGCCAAAAATCAAAGGAAAACTTATCCCATATTGAAATTCAACTTCAACAAAAGGAGCTGAGGCTGATGGGGGGGGGGGGGGGGGGGCATGTGCATATTACCTATAATTATCCAATTTCATGCATTCAGCTGATCAGATTTTACATTTTAAGAAATTGACAACAGCAGATACATCCAAAATATTTTTGTGCATCAAGTATTTTTGAAGGTTCATAGATTGTAAGTATTAATGTGCAAATGTTTCAAAAGTTTATATTTTTCAAAAGGACTTCCAAACATTTCAAAGCTGAATAAAATGTTAACATTTTCCACTAATTGTTAAAAAACGTGCATATTTGTGACAAATATGTGATATTTTATATGTGTGTGCAAATGTTGAAATCACCTTTTACATGTTAAATAAAATTTTGATTTTTTTTCCTCACAGAATTGGTGTAGACCTTTTAGACTGCAAAAACCTCTTGGGGATTGTTTGTTCCAATGATAATTTTTCAAATAAAGCCTATCAAATTTGAAGGTACCCCAGATTGTGAGAACTTCAACTTTAAATTGTAATTCCAAAACAAACACAGAAAAAGAAAATCCTGATACTTTCTTTTATTTTTAAATCCTGTAGGTGTACATGTACATTAACTCAAGGTAACAGTGTGTAAAATGTTATTTCGTAGGTATATACACTTTCACATCTTTGTCGCATACCCGATGTTTATCCAGCAATTGACCTGCAAAGTTAAAATTTTATCCAGATATGAAATCTTGATCATTTCCTTCTGAAAATATACATAATTTCAATATGTTTTCAATAAAAATCTAACCTGTGAATTTCCAAAGGTAATAGTTACCGAAAGATGATTTGGGTGTATCTGCTGTCCTTAACAGGCCATGTCAGAAAATGTTCAGTCTGGTATTACAAACTCGTAATCTGTTGTAACACAAAACATACATACATACACCAAATATATTGTTTGAGAGAATTTATACTTTGTTTACCCTTTATTTTAAAATAATTGGTATATACTATTGCACCAAACCTTGAAGTTAATCAGTCACACAGTTTTTATGCCCCGCTAGGTGTCGGCACCTTCTTAAAACATAGAAAGGTTTATCAGGGGCAGGGTTGACCTGATGCTGAAAAGCATACTTTTTTAGCATTATTGATTTACCCGCAGGTGGCAGCACCTCCTTAAAGTTCTGCAAACTTTTTCATTTGGTGAGCCGCCCAGGCCTGATCTGGTGTGATGTTTAATGTATAGTATATGCATACTTGTTACTATTCCCTAGAATTTATTATGACACACAAAGTAATTTGCCCACAGGTCTTTGATAAGAATTCCAAATCAGCATATTTAAAATAAGCTGACATCTCTGCATTTTGTCCTACTTTCAGTTCTTTTTCTTATTTTTAGAATTTTTATTTTAAAACTAACATGTTTTGGGACTTCAAATTAATGTGCAGTAATACCAAATCATATACCGGGTACATATTTTCCAAAGAAGGTGTTCAACACAAAACACAAAAATGTGGCCACAAAGAACAGGTGACCTGTTATAGCAGTGGCTGGATACAGCAGCTACCCTGTACTCTACTTAACCATATGTAACATCTCCATAATCAAGCAGGGAAACTAACCCTAAACTGCCCCTTCAGAACCATCTCTGTTGAAGTCAGGAAACAACTTCTATGGGGATTTAAACTTTTAAAAATTGAAAAACTTCAGAAAAAAGCAGTACGCTGCATAAGTTGTGGTAAATACAATGCCCATTCAGAATCAATTTTGAAAGCTCTGAAACTTGTAAAAATTCAAGACATTTTTACATCAACTAAATTAAAATTCTATCATAAATTTTATCCATAATGATCTACCCATAAGATTACTCTCTTTTCAATTCATTCCAATAAATGAAATAAACAACTATAACAACAGACATTGTGATAAACTTTTTATTAATAGAGTCAATAAAATCTTTGCAAAACAGAGTTTAAACTCTGATATTCCAGTCACAGTGAATCAAACAGATCATAATGTTATAAGGAAAATATATACTCATAGTTTACAAGGTTTTTCCTTGTATGTTAAAATATTTTTTGGAATAATTATGAACAGAGTTGTAATATATATATGTAACCACCATGTCCTTCAGACATTCAGTTACTAAGTTTGGCTTCACAAATTGTTTGCGATGACTGCAGTGCCAGCTGGTGGCAAATTCTGTAACTTACGTTCTGATTGAGATTAGTGCTGATTAATGCCGATAGGGGACGCACATGATCTTACTTTCGCCCATGTCAACATAAAAATTGTAACTTCAGCACTGGAATTTTAATTAATTGTAAAATTATTTTTGCTTTGGCTATAATAGGAATATTTCGACATCAAATAATCTCATTTAATCTTTGTTTGGGAAAAAATAATGCACTACGTCATTACCTCACTCACGAGGTGGAGATCGTGGAGTGGGACGCACACAGGGTTGGGAAGCAGAGCGGTGACAGCGCATTGATGTTTATGTTGTATTTCTAGGTCCTGGTTGTGCTGTCATAGGCTGTTCCTTCCTGTGAGAAGAACGCTGTCATCGGCTTCCTGCCCATCACTGGTTTGTGCCATACTTGGACACTCGAAGTGTATCAAGTCATCATCACCATCATCATTACCATCCAGTCGGATTATCACTCGCAGTGATACCGATTTTGTGTACATCATCATGTAATAAAGTGAAATTTAAATGTTAATTTTTATAATAGTCAGTCATGTTTTACCATGTTAGAAATGGGGAATATAATTGATTGTTCATAAATTAGTAAATTAATTTGATTCTAATTTAATTACATTTGGCCGAGTGCATGGTAAGACAAATTCCCTATATTTAACACTATTTGATAATCTTGGTTTGGTGTAGTCCATGGTATATTGAACCTGGGGTATTTTTTTTTTCCAAAAGTAACTGCGACCAATTGAGGCTCACCACTTTTAGACCAAATAAGTTATTTTTCTCCTAACAGCAGTTACATATAACTGCTATGTTTGTCAAAATAATTAACAATTATATTTTCCCATCCATGTTGTGTGCGTAAACAGTATTATATCTTAAAGTTTATTTCGACATTTATTGTTTAAGTAACTGCCATCAATATTGTTTCAATTGTTTAAGGCTTAAAGGTAGCTCCTATGAGAGTGACATGTATTTGTCTTAATAGGAGTCCCCCTAGCCACATCAATTTATATCATTATGTACATGTATCTTCATATTGAAAACATTATTATTATTATTATTATTATTATTATTATTATTATTATTATTATTATTATTATTATTATTATTATTATTATTAAAAGCATGCTTGTGGCACTTGCCTGAAAGCTGTGTATCATAATAGGTAGGTTAACCCCAATTAACTTTACAATTCCAAGAGTATTGCTAAGAAAGTCACATCCTTCCTACACACACTGTTATATATATATATAGGCCTATATATATATATATATATATATATATATATATATATATATATATATATATATATATATATATATATATATATATATATATATATATATATATATATATATATTTGGATCAAAAAGTACAATATAAGCAGCTGGGAGGGTAATATGTCATCATGTCCTGCCCCCTTTCAACCAAATATATCTGGTAGCTGGGTGGATAAGTTGGGAAATAAATAAGAGCAAATAAGAAAAGTGCTTGGTATTTATTTTTATTGTTTTATTTATTTATTTTTGTTTTGTTTTGTTTTGTTTGTTTGTTTGTTTTGTTTCTGTTTGTTTTTTTTTTTTTTTTTTTTAATATTTTTATTTGTTTAACATATTTAAACTTGATCCCCAAACCACAAAATAAAAGCTTTCCGTTTGAGAATCCTAGTTGCTGTTTGACACTAAGATTGTGCAAGGAGGTGCTGCCCCTGGTGGCCAAATAGGTGCGGCCAACAGTACATCACAAGCTGGCCGGTCTTCACAAGGATCGGTCGTCAAGAGCAAGATGGCGGCGCCCATGCCCCGAAGTTTGGCTGCTGCGGCCGCTCAAGGAGATCATTCGGTAAGCATTATTTGGGTGCAGTTGTCAAATATGTTCATATTGACACGAAGATCAACAAATGAAACATTGGAATGATGTACCAAAAGTAGTTCATATGCTGCAGTTATTTAATGAGCTAGGTTTAACGGAGTCATGTCGAGATGCGCATGTGGAATACCTGCAGATTGTTTGGGTGTTGCCAAGCTAATTGTTTAAGGTGTTTTTGTCAGTTATTTTGCAACGGTCGTTTGGATTACATTAGACATATCGCATACTTGACCAGGTTTTGCATATTGGTAAAATTTGTGATACGTGCTATAGATCTATGACAGCTGAGGAACTGCGTACTTTGATAAACTTTACTTAAGTTATTGCAACCACAGACTGGCACAGTATAGAGTAATAATTATAATTATGTATATTGAAAGAACACCACTGTCACCAGGCAGGAATAATTCGCAACTTTAGGCAACTTGTCGACACCTAGTGAATACTGACATATTGTCACACATGTATATGTTACTATGTTCACAATAATTTGTGAACATAGCTAGGTATAATCATGAAAATTAAAAATTATAATTACATAAATAAAATTCACATCAATGGATAGGATATCATGTAAGTAGTAATATACTTTTTGAATTAAAGTGTTATGATCAATACTTTTGAAGATATTAAAAAAATAAAATTTCAGATATTTGGCAAAATGGCATCACTTCTGATGACATAGCTGACAAGTATATCTTGCATGCCTAAAATTAGCCCCAAGGGACCTCCCCATGCTCTATTGGCATGCGGCTAACCACAACTTGGCACAAGCCAACAGAGTGTGGGGAGGTCCCTTGGGGCTAGCTTAAAATCAAAATGTGAACCCAGCCCATGGCTTCACCTTCAGGTGAAATGTGGTGTGGATATATTTAACCTTTGAATGTAGACCATTTGGTATTGTAAGTTAATAATTTAAAGAGTCGAAGTTTACTCAAGATGTGTTGACAAGACAGCGTTTCTTTCTTTTTTTCTTTCTTGCCTAGTCTTATGCTAAATTTTTTATTCCCGTGCCTACTTTCCCTATAAAACATTGTTTGATTGTTCTAGATAAAGCACCATAAAACATAACTCAAGTGCAATGGATTATTAACTACTCACCGAGACCAATCACAGTCTCAACCATGTGATACTCCACTATCAAGTTAGAAGTCCACCTTCTTAGGTCTGTACCCAGCCACTTATATATAGAGTAGCCCAAACAGGCTTCAAGTCACAGAGAACAGCTACATTCTCTGCAGCCTCTACATATCAGGGAAACAATATGGCTTCCCTAGCAACAATAGTTGTTTATGTTTTTTACACATGCAAGGGTCGAAATTAGGGGTAGCATTGGCAGCATTTGCTACCAATTTGTATGCTTTGCTACCTATATTTGTTGTGCGGTAGCAAACCTTTGCTGCCAAAACTTTGCAGGTTAAAATGACAAATTTAGCTGTCCAGTTTCTGTCAAAAAGTGCCTCAGAGTCTATCAATTTGCATGCTTAATTTCAATTTTTTTTGGGGGGGGAGGGGGCATGCCTCCACACCCCCAGGTGGGCACTCGCCAGACCCTCATGATTTGCTACTCCATTCTCAGATTTGCTACCAAAAATTAAACTTGGTGGCAAACCCTTGCTACTGGCTAAAATCAGTTAATTTCTACCCCTGACATGGAATCCCCATGTGCATCAATAAACATACTAACGTGTCAGCTTTGACAGTTAGTAAACGTGACATAAAGTCCATACCTAAACGTCCGGTTTCTTGCGTAACATACGTTACTAAGGCCGTTGCTACACAAGGGTATATAAAAGGACGTAATAATCTGTTATCTTCAGCCACTGATGAGTCCCATCAAGGGACGAAACCGGTATGGCATTCTACTATATTAGCGATCAAACAGACGGCATTCGTCGCCTGACACTCACCTAGTTTTTTTATATTTCTTTCTTTCTTTCTTTCTTTCTTTCTTTCTTTCTTTCTTTCTTTCTTTCTTTCTTTCTTTCTTTCTTTCTTTCAAACAAACTTGAATTGTTGAAAGTGTTATCAATGCAAAGTACAGTTAACATAGAGCCCTGTATCCATCAAGCAATTATCCAAAAATGTCCTTCTCATATTGTTTCAGGGCATACAGACATTGATAGCAAATGGAGCAAATCTAAATGAGAGGTCCAAGGATGGCATGACGCCGCTCGGTGTTGCAGCTTTCTGGGGCTATGCAGATATTGTTCAAACTTTATTGAAAAGTGGGTATGTTGCATCTACAATGAAAGTTTGATCTCTCCTTCTCCTGACCTTAAGGGGAGAGGCATTATGTATTATGTCAAATCACATTTGTTATTGTGATATCTCTAAAAAGTCTGAAGATATTCAGCTGAAATTTCATGCAAATGTGGCAAGTATGAATTAATTAGATGCTTACGTCATGGTAAGTGAGGCACACTATTAGTCTTAAAGTATGTACATTGCAGTTTTCACTCTCAAAAAATTTTTGTAAAGCTATGCACAAACAAAAAGCAGTTCAAACTGAGAGAAAAATGAATTGATCTTAAAATTTGACAGTTACTGTTCTTTGCTCACAGGGCAGACATAAATGCTACCAACCTTGGTACAAAGTGGACCCCTCTGCATTGTGCAGCTTTCCAGGGCCATGGGCCAGTTGTGATGAAGTTACTGGCGTTCAATCCAGACCTACAGGCACAGGATATGAGGGGACGGTAAGATAGGTTAGAGTGAAAGAGACATACTTTTCAGACAGGAGCCTACACGGACAAATTTTATGACACATGGAATCACAATTTATGTATATGAACACGTTCATCTTACAGATGGGATATGGATACGGATCACGCATTGAATTTTGCAGACAGATAGATTCTTTGTTTAACATGACAGGGGAATTAAAAGTAGTTGGGGACATCTATTGAAGGTAATGGAAGACCTGAATTGATGTTTTTGGCTTATATTTTGGATTTTGTGGCTGTGGTATGTTATCTATCCACTTCTTGACTAGGAGTGATAAATCAGTTGGTAACAATGCCTAAATAAGAAAAGAAAAAAAACCCAGCAACATACAATCTACTCACAGACGAAGGATAGGTCCCAATCTGTACTACTCATGGCCACATCTAGTGCTGATTGTCAGGTGATAGTGCACATCAAAGAACTCAAGATTTCCATGCAAATGATTGGGTTGCTTGGTAGTTTTATGTGCATGTTTATTTCCGAATTATAGAACTAGCCTTCAGAAGAAAAAAAAAGCAATAAACTGTCAATCATTGTATTTTTTAAGTGGGCCACGGTGTTGATAGCGTATCAAGGCAGGCTGCTCTTGTTTTGTCTTCCCATGTTACTGATTTTTTTTCTGCCGCATACAAGTCATGTGAGAACGATGCCTGTAAAATTTGTTATTTTCATGTGTCTGTGGTCGCTTTGTTTGCTTCAGATGAGCTGAACTGCTCACTTGCTCAGTAACCAAAAGCTACACTTCCCATTAGCTGTGGCACAGCCTGGTTGTTGTCAGTGTTGAAACTGTGTGGCTGTGAGCTTCATTTCACACTGAAGTTGACATGGAGATGTCACAAATTGCATTTGATGAGATATTTCCCAGTCTTCCATGCACAGGACACAAAAACAAACAGAAAAAGAAAAATGACAGTTTGTGTAAAAACTAGCACAACGAAGACTCACTGCCTGGTCAGAGGTAGTCCTGCTCAGTCAATCCAAACAAATTCTATTGTGAACTAAGGTCGATCAAAGCGCTTGGAACACCATTTAACTTGGATTTCTCAGAATACACACAAAGTAAGGCTCAACTTGCTATGGATATTCCTTAAGTTCTGTTTCTTGGATTTTCTTCAAAGAAAGACTGACATCGAAGACATGAGAACCGAATTGTATCAGTAATTTTTTAAAAGTGAGTTCATTTGCAAGATATTGGCATGCAAAAATTAGGAAGTCACTTTCTCTTGGCAGCATCAAAATGTGGGCTTTGCTTCCTAGTCAAAGAAAAATTGAGGTACTTGACAGAAATCCCCAAATTATTTTTAAAGTTTAATATAGTAGTAGTAGTAGTAGTAGTAGTAGTAGTAGTAGTAGTAGTAGTAGTGGTAGTAGTAGTAGTAATAGTAGTAGCAGTTTATTGACCACAGTCCAAAGTAAAGTACAGAGGCATAATATCATATTAACAGATGAATGTATGATAACAATATTAGTTCCCCAACAGCATATATTATTTAGATAACAGTATTAACATCATATCACAATGGTAGCATTAAGTCACTGGAATATCACTTAAATCAATCAAAATACTTCAATATTTCGTAAACCAGCTTGAAGTCGTCAAGCACCCTCGCATCAATAATACACTCAGGGAATCTTAAATTCGGCTTGTTGAACCTTTCCCTAATGTTCTGTGCCAACGGGCAGTGCCTGATAACATGTGCTTTGTCCTGCATGTCTCCGCACCTACATAACCTCTGGAGCCTGTCTGCGGACAGGGGCATGCGGGTAAACACAATACGCAAGAACTCAAGTGTATGGGCACCCATCTCCTTTGCATAGACACAATGTATATCAAGACCTGGGTTCATTTCTTGATACACAACAAATTTTGATCTCTCTGACAATCTTATACAGCCTTTTAATAATGGCTTCCCATCTCCGACAATGTCATTCAAACCTAGCAATCCGTTAATATAAGAGCCTGTGCTTATAGTAGAAGTCAACTTTATGGCAAACATGAGAGGGTCATCATTCATGTCACTTCTTTCCATTGTCATCTTCTCGAAAAATTCCTCCTATATTTAATCAAGTCTTTGAGGGGTGGGAGCCAAGCTCTACTAAACATAAATCGTTAGCTGTAGATATTCTGACCCCCAACAAGGCTTTTAATACACCCATATATAAGCTCTCTACTTTTTTCAAGCTTGTGTTAAACCAACTTTCGCATCCGTACAATATGGCTGCTATAAATGCTGCATCCAAAAGTTTCTTTTTAACAACAAATGGCATGTCTGGATTCTCATTAAAGAATGACACAAGTTTCAACAAATCTTTCCTTGTGGCCTTGGCATGCTCATTCACTGGTGACACAATACTACCACTGCAGGTAAAAATGCTGTCTAGCTATGTATATTTGTCACAATGACATACATGTAAATCACCGTCCGTACCAACCAAAAATGGCATTCTGTCCTCCTCGGAGCCATTAATGGCCATAAATTTAGTCTTACTTTCATTCACCATCATCTCTGCTGATATGCTATACTTTTTTAATATAACAAGCTTTTCCAGGTATCTTTCTCTTGAAGTGGCAAGAATTACAGTGTCATCCATAAGCATGAGAACATGCAACCATATAAGAAAACTGTCAAAAGTGCACTTTGTCTTAAAACTAAGAATCAGATCATTTACAAACATTGTTAAAAGGAAACACGAAGTAGGTGATCCCTGGTGGACACCTATTGCAGTTGAAATAATAGCCAGACCTTACACGATTTTAGAGACCATGTACAATGATGCCAATGCTAGCAACATTACCATCCCACAGCATAAACGCTTTAGGATTCTCATTAGAGCTTGCCTTAGCACCCAATCGTAGGCCTTAGAAAAATCCACAAATACGATAAATAATTTTAACTTTTTCTTGGCACATTAATCCATAATAAACCTTACAGATACAATGTGTTCTAGGCACCCTCTCTTGGGTACTGCTCCAGCTTGCTCATAGGGAAAACCATTTCATCAACGTGTTACACAATATATAATCATAAACTTTTGCTACACTATTATACATGTACAATGATAAATATGTGTCAAGACTGAAGTGTTTCTATCATATAGTTTCCAAGATGCATGGCAAAATTCTGGAGCATACTCATACCTCCACTCTCTTTGCTTACACATCAGTTATTACTGGGAGGTTTCTATGTATTCTTGACAGTCTTGCAACCACAGTGGTACCTGCTGTATGTGGCCACCCCTTCAGCCAAGAAAATGTGGCCACATACAGCAGGTGACCTGTCACCACAGGTAAATTTTACAAAGAAATTGACTCCTATGTCCCAGACTAGTGACCACAAAAAGCAACGCGGCTGCTTACGGCAGTGGTTGCATACAGCAGGTGCCACTGTATATGCTTATGTTTATGAACAATGTTGCTAAAGAATTTGGCTTTGAATTGCAGACACTTTTCTCCATTACTGCTACATTAATCACAGGACCCTTGGTTGTAAATAATGCAAATGAACATGCTTTTGACACTTTGGCCTCATCAGATGTCAATGTCCACATGATCCATTTTGTGTGCTTTTAAAGTGGAATCAAACTACATGTAGTATACATTGGCCTCACTGGATGTCAACATTTACATGATCCAGCAGTAGGTTTCATGTGCTTTTAAGGTAAACTGGTATAATATTTACTTACTGATGGTGCTCACAAGACGTTGCTTTTCAACAAGTTTCCAAAAATTGAGCAATTAATTACCTGAGTAAATAATCACAATAACCTAACTACTTTCTCACAATTAATTAACTGAGTATATAATCACACAATCGCCTGAATAGTTATTCGTAATTTATCATCAAGTAATTACTCACAATACATCACCTGAGTAATTACTCATGACAATCACATCAGTAATTGCTCACAATTAACCACCAGATTTGTTACTGATAATTGCTGATTGGCTACACACTCACCCCTGAGCACATTACAACTGGAGAAGTTTGCACCTGAGCACATTGTGTGAACAAAGTGAGCTGAGGCCTAGTTCTGTAATGTGTGCACCCCTTGGTTTATATAATTTTCCATTTTGCAAAGTTCAAGAGTCTCAGGAATGCATAGAAACCTGCCAGTGATAACTGCTGTGTAAACAAAGACAGTGGAGGAATGAATATGCTCCAGAATTTGGCCATGTATCTTGAAAACATTGTGGGGGGTCATGACCTATCATGATGCCAGGCAACAGGTGTTACAGTTACTCTATGTACATTGTTTACATTGACAAGGCGTGTGCTTAGCTCCATGCAAGTACTTGCAGTCTTGCAAGAAGGAAGATTTAGTGTGGGATTGTCAATTTTGTCTGCCATGTTAGAATCCCAGTACACTCCAAGAGGTAAGCAGAACGAGAAATCCATGATTCCAGTGCCACTCAGCATGAGGGCCATAGGCTGGTAGTGTCTGTGGAGCTATAATAGCCAATGGTCATTGGGCTGATTGGACTAGGGCCTACAGATTCCCATTATGCACAACCTGTCAGCATCTGTTTTCTATCTATCAATATATCATAATCAGTGTTAGAAATAAGAAATTAGTACCGTTTGTCCTCAAGGCACAAAAGTAGCAAGATTAATATCTTTGGTCCAAATTAGCTAGTACTCTGAGCTACCGCTGCAGTGCAGCGATCGCACCCCCGCTCTATACTTAGCAACTGGCCTTTCTCTGTTGCTGGGTAGGTCAGAGCCTCCAAGCTAGCCTATGTCAAAAGAGGGAAATCTCCCTCCTCCAAGTACTGAAAAGCGGGAAGGCGAGCGCCGAAGACGCGAAGCATAAGTGGGGTGAGGGTGGGGGCCTGCTCCACCAGCCAAAATTTGAAATTTGCACCTTCATTTCCTGCATTTTGAACTATTTTAGACACCATCATAGACATATTCTGCCTGTATATATTACAACAACACGGCAATACAGTACAACTTTACAGCCACCGATGGAATAATGCTACTTTTTAATTTTACAAAAAGCGGGAGATATTTTATAAGCAGGAGAGCGGGAGACTTAGCAAAAAAGCACAAAAAAGTGGGAGATCTCCCGCCTCAGCGGGAGACTTGGAGGCTCTGGTAGGTCACTTGATCCTTGGCCGTCTCACACGGTTCTGACATCGGTTTCTTGTGCGTTGTTTTTCTGCAATATAAATGTTAGAAATACTTGCATATGAGAAAATCCATTGTTGTGTCAGCTTAAGTTGAACAGGTGGCATACATCGACACCAAACAGCTGCTGTAAGTGTCCTTCCACACACAAAGGCATTCAGACAGAAATCATGCAGTACTGCCACCACACATTAAAAGTAACATCTATTGAGAAATAATTGTGCTGCTCCTGCGTTTCAGTGCCTTTCCACATATATCATGTATATCCTATCAGTGAAATGGCCGAGTACATTTGTATTTTATGTGTAATACTATAAACATGTTATGATTTTGCCTGAATATTTGATTACAGGACCCCAACTGATTTTGCCTCTGCATTGGACACAATATGGCCCTTCTTTGCTGGTATGTATTATTTTATAATTCAGCATTAAATACATTGTGTGAAGTGTATATCAACTCTGTGGAATATGTTTATTCTTTATACGATGTATTTACAAGATGTATAAATGTGAGTCCATGCTCTTAACTCTTTCAGTGCCAATCACGCCTAAAGTCGATCTACTAAAGTCAAACTATTCCTAATTATCATTAGGGTCTCAGATTCGTATTCCTCGTAAAAAGACATTTCATTCAAGTACCAGCATGCCTATACCTTCCGAGAAAATATCCGAGGTCAACAGCTTCTCTTGGCGTGCATTGGGCACATTGTGCCCAATGCGTACCGAGAAATGCTACTGACTCGGTGCAAAATTTGGCACTGAAAGAGTTAAGCTTCTTTTTTTTTCTGAAACTGATGTCATTCATCTAAGTTTGCTTGGTTTATTTTAAGTTGTGTGATGTTTTATGTTTTCTAACACAGGATGGATTTAAGTGGGTCAAAAATTGGGGGTTAAAACATTGATTTCTTCTGGTTAAGCAAACATGGGTATGAGGAAGCCACCCACTTGACGTGGAACACAGGCTGTCTTGAATCTTATTGTATTCAACATTGTATGTAAGTGAGAGTGATACTTAACCCACTTAAAATAGCTTTTTACAGCTAATGTAGCTACCAAGCAGAAGTTTCATTGTATTGTATCAATGGGTTGTGCAATCATTCACTTAAACAGAGGAAACAGCAGGGGATATCTCATGTTGGAGACAACAGTTTAAAGACAGAAGAGCTCCATACCCCTAGTAGATGAAACGCTTACTCGGGTACAATGGGGGGGGGGGGCAGATTAAGCTTTTATCTATTCCATGATACATGTATGTGCATTATACATGTTATGCTCATAAAAACAGGAGGGTGTCCACAATACCCATGTGATAGACAACACAAAGTGACTGTTATCTGATACTGCCACCACTAATTAAATGCCTCTCCATTTACTTGTTTATCAGTGATACAGGGGACTGAATGCTGTGCGTTAACATGCAGGTAGTTCCCAGTTTTCAGAAACAGTTTCCAGCATGCTAATTTTGAGATTGTGTAATACTGAAAACACTAATGTGACTATTCCAAATGATGTCAAGTTGATACCACAGATATGAAAGTACAGTTTATTTCACGACTAATAATTCTTAGGCTTCGATAATAGTATGTCGGTCATCAACAATTTTTCTCACTGTATTTTGGGAATATTGTGCAAGTACACTAAGGAAAGCTGTTGACTCAGTCATGTGCAGTTGGAACAACAGTTCTGTATTCATAGAATTAAAAACAGTTTTATCAGCCAACTCTTCTTTCAGATGCCGGATGCAAAAGAACATCAAAGGCTGATCTAATAAAAATGGATATAGTTTATAGGGTAAGATTTAAACCATATACAAGTGTTGCGCCGTATGTGTTCAGATTTTTGCGCATTTACGTGTACCAGTTCACAACTGAAAGACTTCACATTTGATGTCTATGGTAGTTGTTCATGTATCAAATTTTGTTTGTGCGATCACTTCACATCGTATATGTGTATAAATTAAATATAAATGAGGTATTACTAGTTTCCAGTGCAAAATTGGCAAATGCTAAAATTACCGCTTGTCAGTAGCCATTTGTATAGAAATGGTGGCAGGATATTTTGATTCCATATGAAGCTTAAATGTAAAGAGAAAATACTTACGTCATGTGGGTAAAATGATAACTCCCTATATTCCTGTCGAAATTTTAATATGTTTTCTTCTTGATAATTTCATATATATGTATATATGTATATATATATATATATATATATATATATATATATATATATATATATATATATATATATATATATATATATATATGTATATATATATATATATATATGTATGCATGCATGTATGTATGTAGGTAGGTACGTACGTACGTACGTATGTATGTATAGATATTGATATAGATATACTGTAAATTCCTTTAATTTCGCTGTATTCTTATTTTCGCTTATTTCGCTGATGGTACAAAACCGTGAAAATAAAAACACAGTGAAATAGTATTTTAACATTGTTTGCCAAGGAATTATGTCCAAAATAGTCAAATTAAAAATACAGTGAAATTTCAAAAATAGAAAAACCGTGAAAATTTAAACACGCGAAAATAAAGCAATATACAGTATATGTATGCACCTACATTTTTCATAAAATTTCAGGTATCGTATGATGACCCTTCAGTTCCAAAATCTGATTTTGCCCACTTTTCACGACCTGGTTCGGCATATGCGATGCATTCCGATATGCCAGGACGATACACAGATCCAAACATGGTAGGTGTGACCCAGGTCCATGTATTTTAGTCAGCTATCTTTCATTATATATTATGTCATGGGATTATTTTAGCCAGTTCAATGATGGAGGAAAACAAGCCAAACCTAAAATGTGTGTCATAATATTAATGATATTTAAAGAATGTGAATGCATCCATTATACTGGTGTAACTGCATATATGGTGAGAACAAAATTATGAAATAGTTTTGAAGTTTTATGTAAGGTTTTTGTTTAAAACTTCCGACAAATCTTTGGAAGTTGAAGAAAATTTTAACACTAAGAAATCTGACAGCACATGTACCTTAGTTCAACTTTTTCTCACAATCAAAATTGTTCCAACAAGCTTTTGTCATCTGCTTGTTTTTGTCATCAATAATATAATACCATTAGGTGATACCTTTCCTCATCACAATGGTGTGCCAATAGTGTGGTGTGGAAAGTTATTGACTCCCTTCCCACACATTTAAGCTTAAATTGACATTTGATGACATTATACGAGAATTGGAACATTGTGTCATTGAAATATAATTTGAAAGTATTCGATTAGGACATGGTGCAATGGAAAGTTACTCAGAGAAGTTAGATAAATATGCTCATTTGTTTGCAGGAGATTGCGGCTGTCACTGGGGATGTGCTGGCTGCTATGCCAGAAGAACCCATGATGGAGGAAAGGGATGTGTCTCTGCATGTCTTCAATAACTGATTTACACCCTGCGGTGCCGTATCCTGCCAGTCATTCAATCATTTATTGGTTCATCCAGGGATCAGCCATTTTATCATTATGAGAATGTCAATTTACCAAGATCAAGTGTTTATGCTAATCATAAGGTGGGAATAACGAGATATTGCTTGAATGAAAAACCTAATGCTCAAAGGTACACTTAATGTGTTCATTCTTATAAGTACCACACCATATTAATGATAGAATTTCCCATCTGGAAATATTTTGTTTCTGACATCAACACCAACATCTGAAATTGAGAGTACTCCGTGTTCCAGAGGGAGAGTAGAGGTCACATAGAGGCTCGAGGCTATAGTAAAAAAAAATAATAATAATAATAATAAAGCAAAACAAGAAAACAAAAAGCATTGAAGTCCTATTTTTAAAACCAATATTCACAACAGAAATTATCTTCTGTAAGACTGCAAATATACATCAGAATGACTTTCAGTGAGAATAACCAGAATTAAAAGTAGGGGTGTTATACTGGGTGGCATGTCCTAAAACCAGAACCAATACATGTATGATATTAGATAATGTGATACTCTTTTATAACCATGCTCAAAAGGCAGTCCTCTTTTAACTAGGGGTCTTCTTGTGTGACACTGACACTAGAATATCTGTTGCATGTGTATCTTTGGGGAACTGGAGGATTCTCAAGACTGAAATTCCAAGACAGGATTTGATCAAACTGCGTGTCAAATGAATAACACATCTACAAGAAAAATTAGTTGATATTGCGTTGAAAGTTTTAAAACATATGGAGATTTATGTGTCGATTTTTCACAAATTAGGCATATACTTCAAAATCTAAAATTGATTTGATCCCACTGAGATACTTTACAGACACAAGGTGTAAGTTAGTTTCATCATCTTCTCTTAATGAGATGTGATTGAACTGTGAGCTCTAAATTAATATGTATGAGTATTGTTTCACCCATGTGAAGTCTCCACACTCATGTTGCAGTCTAGAAAAAAGAGAAAAAAAAGATTACAGACAGCATTTAACATTAGAAATCTCCAATGCCATTTTGTTGTCATGCTTGGTGGGTTACATTTGTCTCCCTCTCCAGAAATCGAGGACGCCTGCACCATGACCCGCATTTGACAATTTAGTTCAAGAAAGTAGGCTACAAGCTGAAGTGTTGAAACTAAACAATTAATAAACAGAAACACAAATTAATTTTTTCAGTGGTGACCACTTTTTTGCAGGTTGAAATAAAATGTTAGTTTCTAACAATTTATTCATTCATTGTTTTATACTTGATTAGGACCATTCTGTTGATTAGAAAACCAGCCACCTGCACATCCAACAATGTCCCTATTTGTCCTGTAGTGACATTAAACTGGATTTTACCTCATGTTGTCACAAAATGGAAAATGCAGAGATCAAGATCAGAAAATCCCACTGATTAGAGTACATGTACGTGAGATGTTTAACTGCACAGTTTGGTTGCAATTTGTAACAACATATTGGTTAGAAAGTCAACAGTGGATTATCTATATACAGGTCAAGGTATAATTATCATATGAATTCAAAGACTTAGTCTAGTCAGTATAAATGTAACCAGTCATACCATGTGTACATGAAAGAGTAATTGTGTGTGATGGCTCCCTAGACTTGGTAAATGCTTTGCCTTCATGATAGCGCATATCTGCAGAGGGAATCTTTGACACAGAGAGAAGCATTTATCCTGATTTCATAAATGTTACCACATAAAATGTTACTAAATGAAAAGAAAGATTGAAGACCAACGGCAATTCTTGAGGCTCTGCATGGATCTAAAAAAGATGCAGGGATCCAGAAAAGTGAAGTAGGAATAAATCTAAGTTGGGGGGTGGGGGGCTTCCTCTCAACACAACTTCGTGTTGATTGGATGCCATACCCAAATAAAATGTGAGCTGATGACTGGGCAAGTAGCCCTGGATGGTAGGAAGCAAGTGTCAAAATGGACTGTCTTGGAACATGTCTATACAGTATTACAACTTTAGCTGGAAATGATACATTACTAGCTAAATGTTGCAAAATTTGACACCACTACTTGTATATAGTGCAGAACCTTTTGCAGCAAATGCGTCACAGGAGACTAGTTGAACAAGAAAGCAGTATGTTGAGGCAAGGTTTCTTTGTATTGAGTTGTTCAGCATACTTGTACAAAGACGCAGTATCTCGAAGTACGGTCAGTGCATTGTATTGAACTGTTGAGTATATACTTGTCCAAGAAAGAAGTATTTTGTGGTAAAGTCAGTTCTTTGTATTTAACCCTTTCCCCCTTGAACCAGCCAAAACCGGCTATTGGTCAAATGTCGTCTGCTTCAGTGTGTTCAACTAATTTCAACAGTTATGAAAAACAGTTTGACTGAGAAATGTACATGAGACTTACCAAGATCACATGCCCCAGGTCAACAACTTTCTTTGGCATGGGTTGGGCACTTAGTACCCAACCCATGCCAAGGAAAGCTGTTGACTCAGTCTTAATTCAAGGGGGAAAGGGTTCACTGTTCAGCATTCTTGTAAAAGGAAGCAGTATTTTGAAGTGGGGTCAGTACATTGTACTGAACAGTTCAGCATATTAGTACAAGGCAACAGGACAAATATTTTGAATTATGGTCAGTGCAGTGTATTTAACTGTTCATTATACCTGTACAGGAAGAATTTTGAGGTGAGGTCAGAACATTTTATTGACCTGTCCGTCATAGTTAATCAAGTTCAGTACGTTGTATTCACTTTTTCAGTACATGCCTTCAAGGATGTAGTATTTCAAAGGAAGGTCTGTGTATAGTATTGCTCAGTCCATGCTTCAGTTGCTTATACAACGAATCAGTATTAAATGTCTGTACATTGTATTGAACTGTTCAGCAACATTATAAATTCTTTGGGACATTTTTGCAATTTTCAGTAGCCCTCCAGCTTCTGGATCACTGACTTAAAAGAAAAAAAAAAAGAAAAACAAAACAAACCAAAAAAAAAAAAAAAACAAAACAAAAACACATGGGCTTCCTCATCAAAAGTGAAAACTTTCAAAGCTTGAAAAAACAAAACAAAAACTCTGGGACCAGTGTTTCAGCATGTGAAACTGAATTGTGGCGTGGTGAGAAAATAATAGATTAATAAAATGGAAGGAAGTGTATGGTGTACTGTGTACAGCTATTTAGCATAAGCCCACATGATGATACTGGGTTTGGTGTTCTATGATCTGTGATCTTGTTTGTTGTGCATCTACATAGAATGAAATAAAATTTGGTGTTAAGTTGCTCATGTGTTGTATTTCATTGTGCCTTAGGTCGAGAATGATTGTGGTTTTAGATGACACCTGCTGGGCAATAAAGGCTGGTGTCATGATGTAAAGGATTTTAGAACAGAATGTGTGTATTTAAAATCTGAAACCAGATCCTCCTCAAAGATAACACTTCTATTTTCCAGTAAATTTTTGTCTTGTAACACTAATATTTGTGATTCAAATCTAACAATGGTCAAATTATACCAAGTTCACGCTAAAAGAAGCAATTCATTTAAAGAAAAACAGCCATTTTTGTAGGTAATTCCACCAAGGTATAACATCCGAGCCTTTCTTTGGGAATGGAAAAAAAAAATAACTGGGGACTCATTTTGTTATCTTCAGCATTAAATGTGGACAGTTAGGTCTTCATGTTGTCTTAACAAGCCCATTTTCTTGTGTGTATGAATTAATGGTTGCCTCTAGTTTACCGACACTGCTATGACCCCAACTTGCATCCAGGGTGAACTTTTTCAAACTCAAAGCAGTCAACAAGGACCGTATTTCTGGAGTCTCTTGCCTTGTGTCTTTTTAATGTTTGGGGTTTTTTTGGTGGTTTTTGTAAATTTTGAAAGAACATATGCAGCGAAGCAATTAGGTTAATGAATATGCTCGCAGAGAGCTTTACATGCCATACTCTGAGTACTTGATGCCTGCAAAGTGGTGCGGAGAGCTGCAGCCTCAGATTGATGATAATGTGATCGTGTTGGGTTATTAACATAAAATTCAGTAATGCCATTAATTTTAGTAGTCTTCGTTTCATTTAAACCATTGTTCTTGCATGTTGGAGTGCATGCAATTGTGGAAATGCATGGGAAAAACTAAGTTGAATAAAAAAGACAGGATTTTTTTCACATTTTGACTGACTGTGTGGGATCAACATACCAGGGAGCCATGCACAGAAATCTGCACATCCTTCTTGGTACACAAACATAGTTAACAACTTGATATATTGAAATTCACATGAACATTTAAGCCATACATCCAAAGTTTCAATGAATTCCTGCTCACAGCTGTTTCTTTCATTATTGATAGTGCCACCAAGTGGATTATGTGGTACAGGGGTCAAAAAGTGAAAAAGACAACAACAACAAAAAAAAATGGTCTGATGTGTTTCATTTTCAATGGATCCTTATGAATTTGGTGGAAATATTTGGAGGTGATTATATATACATGTAATCTGAACAATACCAGTAGCACCACCTGTGGGTGAAGTGGAAATATGACTTCTTATTTGGTAAAATTTTAGTATGAAATTTATTATCTTTAAAAATTTTCAGGCTAATTTCACCAAATGGACAACACAAATGAGTATCATGTTAAAGTTCAGTACATTGTATTACATGTGGTGACCTTGACCTACTTTCTCAAGGTCACATGGAATGCAAATCAGGAAATGATTTTCTTGTGATGGTCCTCACGTCTGGATTTGCCGACACGCATCCATATACCAGTACACGAATATTATACAGACAAATACCTATGAGGAGTGGAGTCATAGTGGCGCCACTGGTGGTAATTATTGGAACTGAGATCATGGGTTTTAAAAACACATTAAATTCATTATTGTGATAAAACAATGAGACAGACCAACAAAATTTACACCAAATATACGTTAAACCAGCAGTGAAATTTTGGGTGACCTTTAACCATTTTTCAAGGTCATTAAGGACTATAAAGGACACTAAATTCAGTATTTTGAGAAAGAATAAAGCTAATGATATCAAATATATCACAAATGTGTGTCAAATATAGAAGATTGAGACTCCATAATTTGGATGACCTTGATGTACTTTCTCAAGGTCATGGAAGGAATACATTTCATTAAGATTTTTTTTGTGATGGTCATTACATCTGAACTTGTGGGGTATATCCATGGACTGGTACAGGAACATTTTACAGGCAAGATTCTTATTTCATGTGAAGTCCTGGCTGTATTAATTGTATCTAGTGTCATATTTATCAAAACACATTAAATTCATTTTTGTGATAATAAGTTGAGATGAAACTACAAAATTTACACCTATTATGCATTAGGTCAAGTCAAATTTTGCAAAATTATGAGTGACATTAAGCACTGCAGGAAAGGACACTAAATTCAACATGTTGAGAAAGAATAAGACTAACACTATCAAATATGCTGCAAATGTTTATCATACATGGAACTTTGATGTTGCATAATCTGCATTACCTTGCCTACTTTTCAAGATCACAGAAAGCATGTATTCCATGAAATGTTTTTTTTTTTGGGGGGGGGGGGTCATTACATCTTACCTGGTGTTCATACATCTATATACTATTAAAGTAACATTATACGATGTACAGGCAAAAGTGTTATTAAAAGACCCTGAAAAGCATTCCTTTCATGACATTGAGAAATGAATTAAGGTCCATCGTGTTATGCTATATCAAACTTCTACATGATTCACATTTAGGATACATTTGGTATCATTCCCCTTATTCTTTATCAATATGTTTAAGTAAACGTCCTTTTCTTAAGTGCTTTATGACCTGGAAAGATAGGTCAAGGTCACATAATCATTGGGTCATGTTGAGCCCACAAGAAGGTCACCCAGTAGAGTTTTATATACAATATACTGCAGTGCAATTTTGATATAGAGGCTCGATTCTCTTTGTCATTGGTGTACAGGCTACACCCAGTCATTACAAGCACTCAGATTATGATGAAATTTTTCTGCTTTACATTTATATCTTAGAAAAAGCCAAATTGCTGTAATTTTGAAACAAATTTTAACTTTTTAAATTGACTGTTTATTTCTACATTTTACGAGAACTAATAGGCTACATTTAGGGCTTTTATGAAATTACCCTCCCCCCTCCACTGAATGCATATCTTCTTATATATACATGTACATGTACATAATATTCCTGGTAATAGTGTACTCTCTACAGGTATCAAAATGGAGATAGAAGAAAAATATGAGGCCAAGACGAGTATGTTTTGAACATATAGAATTGTCAGTCAATCAGTGAACTTCTTGATTGCATGCACATGGTACGTTTTTGCAAGTCAAGGCGTACCCTGGGTACATTTGAAGGAGGGTATGTTTTGACCGGAACCCCAATCCTTTCTGGATTGGGCACCTCCCTACAGTTGGCACTTTTTGCCAGTTCCAAGGGTGCCCTCTTTTGAGAGGTTTCACTAAATAAGTATAGGAATTGTGTGTATATCTAAGTGTTAACTTTTCATGATATTCAAGCTTTAAAATGTGAAATGTCTCTGATTAGCATCATTTTAACTGCTACAAGTTTACATTTTTCATTAGATGCAACATACTACATATACATACCAGTAGCTGCTGTAATTGCACTTACCTCTGTTATAGGTGTGGAGATATTCAAGATTTAAATTTTGGAATACTCCCAGCATTCCCGAAGGTCAGTGTGTGATTAACGGTAATATCTTGCCTTCTGAGCACACATTCTTTATCTCTCTCTCTATCACACACACACATATCTGCATGCAAAAACGTGCGTGACTGAAATCATCCACAGACTTTCGAGATATCTGGAAGTCTCTGATAAGCAAAACTACCACCACTGGCACTGGTTGCATCCAGTCTTGCTGTTCAGCAGCCGCTGTTGTTGCTGCGCGCATTTGCTAGTCTGTAAACTTATGGTTACATCCCTTGTTTTGGCTGCCCTGCAAGAGCAGGGCTAAAGAAATTTGTCTATAGACTCATTGTAATGTTCCTCTCCACGGAAATCTTTAGTAAAAGGCGAAAGATTTATGCGTGGATGAAGAGAAACCAGAGTACCAACTGTAACTTGAAGCAATGACCCGACCAACAATATTTGCATTTATGAGAGGGAATACTTATTATATAATATATATATAAGATAGGTTTTAAATAAATGTTACCTCCTTAAAAACGCAACATTTGGTAACAATATGTATATATATAATTTAGTCATTTTTTTGATTTGATAAAAATGGTCAATTTTATCTAGAAAAATGGACGCTGTTAATTTTCGTGATTTGATAGCAGACTGCAGTAAGTGAAAATGTGATGGCGTCATTTTTGGCGCACCGTTGCGTTCAGCATATTACCTCCTGAAATGCGACACGCGGGATTAGTCTGAAAGCGGGTGGAGGAGTGGGGAAGGGGAGGGGGGGGGAGAGCTCTGTACAAAATAACTTTATAAAAGTTTCATGAGAGTGTATATCGTACAAAAATATGTATGAAACTGGAATTATAATTATTACGATAGTTTCCTGGAGTTTGTTGACCTTGATGACCGAAATAAGTGGCTAATGGGAGCACGGAATTTGAAAAACCTCACAGAAAAAATGTCCATCACTCCTGATCTTCCTCCTGTCCTAAGACCCCTGAAAAAACAGCTTTTAGACAAACGCCACACGCTACCTCGTGAGAAAAAATCTAGTATCGCATACTAAAAGAACTGGCCCTACATTCAACTGTCTGTACGAGGAGATGGCCCCATATACCCAGATATAACCAAAGACGATGTGAAAAACTTTCCAGAATTGAACCCTAAACTGACCTTCACTGCTATCTAAAATGAAAGCCAGATGATACAGAACTTGTTTTTTTTTCTGTCCCATACCAGAACTATTTTCTTGTTCTATACTTGAATATACAAAATTATATGTGGAATCTGTCTGATTTTATACTGATATAGGTATGTACATACACTAGTACTTCCATGTTCAGTCTTTTTTTTTTTTTTTTTTCTGATCTGAGTAATTCATAGAACATATCTGTATAACCAGGCTATATGAAACGTATTCTCATTATAAGTTTCGTCTCTTACATTGCATGTAACTATTGTATATCCACTCTTTTTCCTCCAGGTGTAATAGACTCCCTAAACAAATACCTATTGTACTTTTCTGCCCATGAAGTAAATGTAATCACTTACATTAGTCATTACAAAAATGTTTCATGTCAAAATATAATGAAAAGTTATGTTATTCAAACACACTTATACCTAAACAATGACAGGACCTATTTATAGGTATTCATAAATTTTGATGCTTTAGTTGTGGAATGACATCGACTTAATCATATATTCGTTCTCTTCAATTGGAACATATGTATGCCATATGTATTATATTATTCTAATCTTATTAAATCAATTGGAGTGAACTGAAAGAAATATGACTGCCCGTAACAATATTGTCTATTCTTTCAACTCGGACTGACATTGTATACTTCTTGCAAAATTTTCCTCCTCATGCAAGTGATTCTATGCTTATATAATTTATGCACTTAGAAGAATAAAGTGGAATAATTTTTTGTGTGGTATTAGGTCCCTAAATATCAGAGTTCTAGTATGTACATGTATATGTTGAATGACATGCAAAATTGTTCAATGGCAAAATTGTTCAATGGCTGTTGTGTGAATTAAATTTAATACTTAGTTAACATGTCGCACTTCCCTAATTACTGTATTCATGATTAATTGTTTAAAGTGTGTGTCGTAACATTTGAGTTGGTTTATAAATGCAGATTTTGTGGCATAGTATTGGGGAAATTTTACATTAACAGACCCATGTCTGGAGTCTGATCATTTTGTCATGTATATGTATATGCATAATTATTGTATTTCGCGACTGGTGTCTGCTACAAAGTACAATTGTACAATGACAATATATATCAAATAATGTTCTATAGTGTGTACTATGAAACACAATATTCACTTTTTTTCTCCATGTGTGATGGGCTCCCTTATTACACTATTATTATAACCTTTTCCCGACTGTCAAATATTTGTTTAATAAAAGAATCATTCTTAGTAATGTATATTACTCAACAGTCTTGTTTTAATACGGATTCTCCCCCCCCCCCCCAAAAAAAATCAAAATTTCATTTAGCTATGATTTACACATACGAGCCTGTACATAATTGAAATAAATTGATATAAAACACCTGCCTTCCCCTCAAATTGTGAGGGTCCTACTAAGATATGCTGAATGATGTGTATGCTTTTTAATGGCCGCTGTGTGAAATTTTCTTATTAGCTCATTTGTTCACACTTCACTAATTATTGTATTCATGAACATGTCATCGTATTTTTGTGTGTGCCGTGCAATTTGAATGTCAATATATAAATGCAGATTTCGTGGTGCATTATTGAAAATCTTTATATTGCCAGACATAACAAGTGTCTTGGTGTCTTAGCATTTTGTCTTCTCTATATAACATACAATTACATTGTAGCTCGCGATTGATGTTGCTACACTTATACAATGATTATACATCAGATATGTTCTATAGGGTGTGTATAATAATCATATAATATATAATAATCATTTTAATATTATATTGTATCAATACTGTTGGGTTATTTTGAGTATTTATGGGCAAATTTATATACATATAGTAGCTAAGTTTACTGATTGGATCCCCACTTAGGGCTGACTCCTCACTGCAAACAATTTTGCAATTTTTGCTCTTCGGTTTTTGTTTTTTGTTTTTGTTTTTTTTTGTTTTTTTTTTTTTTTTTGTATTTAGTCCAAACATGTAGATAAATATTAGTGCCTGTGGGACTGTACGTCTTTCCATTTTTCTTCAGTATTGAGTTCTTTACTTTTAATTTGTATTAAAAATGTTACAGTAAATTATATTGTCAGGTTTTTCAGGAAAAGTATTCTGTGGTAGTATACTTATCCTATATGTACAAAACAGTCTCCCGCTACTATGTCATGAAATATGGCTGATGTCAATAGCATTCTCAACGGCGTTGGGGGTGTTGTTGCAAATTATCTTATAAATTTATTAGATATCTCTTCAACTAATGAAAATGATTCTGACTCGTATGAACCAATACTTATAAAACAATCTTCTTATTTTGATATTGATGAAATCGTAAATCATTTGAAAAACATGCAGAATCAGTTTTCTATCATAAGTCTTAATTGCGGATCTTTAAATGCTATATTTGATGAACTTAAGATTCTTCTTCCTTGTCTCGATACTCATGGATGCTTACCTAGTGTACTATGTCTACAAGAGACTTGGGTAAACGATGACTGTGATCTATCTTTACTCCAAATTGACTCTTATAATCTAATCTCTCAGGGCAAAATATGTACAACAAAAGGTGGACTTGCTATGTATATTAGAAACACGATTGAATTTATTCAAACTGATCTATACAAAAAAAAATCTGAAGTCTATGAAAGTATGTTTATTGAAGTTAAATTAACAAATAATGTAAACAAACTAGTGATAGGAAACATTTACAGGCCACCTAGGGATCTGAATGAAAATTACGAATCATTTATAGATGAGTTAACTCCTATACTTCAATATTTGCAAAGAATAAATATGAGGTGGTATTATGTGGAGATTTCAATATCGATCTACTAAAAATGCACGAAAAATCAATGTTTGGACGTTTCTTTGATATCACGGCATCCCTTAGCTTTCATCCACAAATTACCCTACCTACAAGACTTTCGGCTCGACGTGGGACTATCATAGATAACTTCTTTTTAAAATTATCTGATACCGATATTAATTTGTCAAACTCTGGAATAATTTTCATGAGTATTTCGGATCATTTTCCATACTTTATTTGTTTAGATATCCTACATTGTAAAACTGAATCTATCCCAAAATTCATGCAGGTGCGTGACCGGCATCCCGACGCCCTGAATCTTCTAAAGAAGGATATCAATGATAGTAATCTCTGCGAACTAATTAGTACAGATACAGACCCAAATGTCTTGTATTCTAAAATTCATTCTGCTATCCATACAGGTTTTAGAAATGCACTTTCCAATCAAAACGGTTAAATACAATAAATATAAACATAAAAAGTCCCCATGGACAAAAGTCAAAGACTTGTATGGTCTATAAAAAAACAGAGATCAAATGTATAAAGATTTAAAAAAAAACAAAAAAAAAAAACGACTATTGAGAGCGAGCTCTATACTATTCTTTCTTTAAATCATGCTTTAATAAATACAAAAACGATATAAAAAAAATACCTGGCGTACTATCAATGATATTCTAAATCGACTTAAAAAGAAAAATGAATTTCCCGATTCCTTCCAAATTGACGGAGAAGTTATATGTGACAAAAATAACATGGGAAACGAATTTAATTCATATTGTACGAATGTTGGACCTAAATTAACCCCAAATATAACTAATTTACATGATAGATCATTTATGGACTATTTAAATAACACAATTTTACATATGTTTTCCTTCAGTACTGTCACTAGTGACATGGTTTTGAAAATAATTGACGATTTTAAACCAAAACATAGCTTTGGCTTTGATAGAATTTCGATGAATCTTTTAAAGAATATTAAAACAGAGATTTATCAACCAATCTCTATGGTAATAAACTATTCATCAACGACTGGTATGTTTCCCGACATTCTCAAAATTGCGAAAGTTATACCTGTTTACAAAAAAGATAACCCCTCTTTGTTAGAAAATTATAGGCCCATTTCCGTTTTACCAGCAATATCGAAAATCTTTGAGAGAGTCATGTATGATCAAGTTTATCAAT
Organism: Hermodice carunculata; assembly: GCA_964020975.1. Lineage (NCBI taxonomy): Eukaryota > Metazoa > Annelida > Polychaeta > Eunicida > Amphinomidae > Hermodice > Hermodice carunculata. Next base: position 46,404,492 of record OZ026614.1, on the reverse strand, counting down.
ATTTTCAGTCTCATAACCTCTTCTATAGTAGTCAGTATGGATTTAGGGAAAATCATTCAACCGAATATGCAACAATAGAGTTTGTTGATAAAATTCTTACTGAAATGGACAGAGGGCAAATCCCAATAACTTTATTTATGAACCTCTCAAAAGCATTCGATACCATATAGATCATGCCATTTTATTACAAAAGTTATCTTATTATGGAATAAAGGGTACTGCTCTTGATTTATTCAAAAGTTATCTTTCCAACAGAAAACAGTTTGTTGCCATTGGAGAATAGAAATCTGATTATGCTAACATCCAAACTGGAGTTCCACAAGGGTCTCTCCAAGGCCCCCCGTTATTTATCATTTACATAAATGACATAATGGTAGCCTCAACATCTTTTGAATTTATCCTTTATGTTGATGATGCATCGTTATTTAGTACCCTCAGTATTTTCAACTCTTTTCAATCCGTTGAGGAGGCTACATATTATATTAATACTGAATAAGCAAAAATAGCAACATGGCTTAAAGTGAACAAGCTTTCTTTCAATATAAAGAAAACATGCTTCATGCTATTCCATCAACCACAAAAACATATTACTATTCCAAATCTCCAAATTAAAAATTAAAAAATTAAATGCGTAGATGAGTTTAATTTTCTCGGTTTAACTGTAGATAAACATATGACCTGGAACAAGCATATTCAGAAAATTGCTTCAAAAGTCTCTCAAACAGTTGGCATAATGAATCGACTAAAAAACTTTCTTCCCTCTCATACCTTACATACTATCTACAATTCGTTGATTTTGCCTAAATTGAATTATGGTTTGCTCATTTGGGGTGCCAAGTTTGAAAGATTAGAAAAAAAATCAGAAAAGAGCAATACGTATCATTGATCATAGTAAGCATAATGCCCATACTGATCCTATATTCAAAAGTCACAAGCTGTGAAACATTCAGGATATTTATACTTTACAAATTCTAAAATTTTACTATGAAATTGAACTGGCTTAGTTCTTTCTTATTTTTCTCGACGTTTTATCTTGCCAACATCTTTAGTTCATGACCATAATACTAGAAGAAATTTTTATATACCCCAGACACGTCGTGTTTTTGCTACTAAGTGCCTAAGGCATGAAATATTATGTGTCTTAAACTCCACATCAGATCAATTAAAGGAAAAGTACATACCCACAGTTATTTCGGTTTTTCTAATTATGCCAAAGTATCGTACATAAAAAAATATGAATCCACATGTACAATCCGTAACTGCTGTGTCTGTTATTCCAACTAAACTCATATTTTGATTTCAAACACACTCTTTATTTGTCCCGGCTGTACCTATATAATGTACTTATCTGTTAACTTTTGTTTTCATTCTCCTTTTTTTTTGGGGGGGGCGCATATGATAGCGATCTTGTGAAGATCTTCATATACGTCTCCCAGACCAATATATATTTGCATTTTAATTTCCATCTGTTATTACCATTTTATATTGCTACATTGTTACTTGTAACGATATTATTGTAATGCTTTCCGACTCATAGTTATAGTGGAGGTAGAGTGTGTTTATAATGTTCCAGATTCATAAATATCACAAAAACGATGTAGGCCTACCTTACTTTTTTGCTGTAAACTTAGCTGACTGACAAGTCGGGAGAACTAAAAGGTGATAGGCCTCACAGGTTTCTTTTTATTTTTGGCAGAAGTAATGAAATTTGTGTTATGGGTGGTTAGGCCTATACATTTTGGAAAAGAACTAATGTCTGCAGTTAATGATGAATATTTCTAAGGTTGAGAGGACCGGTTTAAAACCACCAGTTACCTTTTATGGGTGACTGCCTGTCTCAAGTCAGGAGTGAAATTTGTTTCTTCACATTGGTATTGGAAGAGAAATGTTGATGCTTTGGCAAGTCTGGAATCTCTTTGCTGTCATTGTTGGGTTTGGAATTAATGAATATGGATCATGTATTTCTGTACTATTTGGTCAAATAAAAAAAAAAATCCTGATTCCCTGATTCAAGTTTAATAACCCTCTCTCTCTCTCTCTTGCCTCTGCATACAAAAAAAAATCATCCACAGGCTATCAAGATATTTGGAAGTCTCAAAATGACAGAAAATTTTCCCACACCAGTTGCATCCAGTCTTGCTGTTCAGCAGCCGCTGTTGTCGCTGTGGGCCTTTGCAAGTCTGCAAACCTATGATTACATCCCTTGTTTTGGCTGCCCTGCAAAAGCAGGGCTAAAGAAATTTGTCTATAGACTCATTGTAATGTTCCTCTCCACGGAAATCTTTAGTAAAAGGCGAAAGATTTATGCGTGGATGAAGAGAAACCAGAGTACCAACTGTAAATTGAAGCAATGACCCGACCAACAATATTTGCATTTATGAGAGGGAATACTTATTATATAATATATATATAAGATAGGTTTTTAATAAATGTTACCTCCTTAAAAACGCAACATTTGGTAACAATATGTATATATATAATTTAGTCATTTTTTTGATTTGATAAAAATGGTCAATTTTATCTAGAAAAATGGACGCTGTTAATTTTCGTGATTTGATAGCAGACTGCAGTAAGTGAAAATGTGATGGCGTCATTTTTGGCGCACCGTTGCGTTCAGCATATTACCTCCTGAAATGCGACACGCGGGATTAGTCTGAAAGCGGGTGGAGGAGTGGGGAAGGGGAGGGGGGGGGGAGAGCTCTGTACAAAATAACTTTATAAAAGTTTCATGAGAGTGTATATCATACAAAAATATGTATGAAACTGGAATTATAATTATTACGATAGTTTCCTGGAGTTTGTTGACCTTGATGACCGAAATAAGTGGCTAATGGGAGCACGGAATTTGAAAAACCTCACAGAAAAAATGTCCATCACTCCTGATCTTCCTCCTGTCCTAAGACCCCTGAAAAAACAGCTTTTAGACAAACGCCACACGCTACCTCGTGAGAAAAAATCTAGTATCGCATACTAAAAGAACTGGCCCTACATTCAACTGTCTGTACGAGGAGATGGCCCCATATACCCAGATATAACCAAAGACGATGTGAAAAACTTTCCAGAACTGAACCCTAAACTGACCTTCACTGCTATCTAAAATGAAAGCCAGATGATACAGAACTTGTTTTTTTTTCTGTCCCATACCAGAACTATTTTCTTGTTCTATACTTGAATATACAAAATTATATGTGGAATTTGTCTGATTTTATACTGATATAGGTATGTACATACACTAGTACTTCCATGTTCAGTCTTTTTTTTTCTGATCTGAGTAATTCATAGAACATATCTGTATAACCAGGCTATATGAAACGTATTCTCATTATAAGTTTCGTCTCTTACATTGCATGTAACTATTGTATATCCACTCTTTTTCCTCCAGGTGTAATAGACTCCCTAAACAAATACCTATTGTACTTTTCTGCCCATGAAGTAAACGTAATCACTTACATTAGTCATTACAAAAATGTTTCATGTCAAAATATAATGAAAAGTTATGTTATTCAAACACACTTATACCTAAACAATGACAGGACCTATTTATAGGTATTCATAAATTTTGATGCTTTAGTTGGGAATGACATCGACTTAATCATATATTCGTTCTCTTCAATTAGAACATATGTATGCCATATGTATTATATTATTCTAATCTTATTAAATCAATTGGAGTGAACTGAAAGAAATATGACTGCCCGTAACAATATTGTCTATTCTTTCAACTGGGACTGACATTTTATACTTCTTGCAAAATTCCCCCCCCCCCCCCCATGCAAGTGATTCTATGCTTATATAATTTATGCACTTAGAAGAATAAAGTGGAATAATTTTTTGTGTGGTATTAGGTCCCTAAGTATCAGAGTTCTAGTATGTACATGTATATGCTGAATGACATGCAAAATTGTTCAATGGCTGTTGTGTGAATTAAATTTAATACTTAGTTAACATGTCGCACTTCCCTAATTACTGTATTCATGATTAATTGTTTAAAGTGTGTGTCGTAACATTTAAGTTGGTTTATAAATGCAGATTTTGTGGCATAGTATTGGGGAAATTTTATATTAACAGACCCATGTCTGGAGTCTGTTAATTTTGTCATGTATATGTATATGCATAATTATTGTATTTCGCGACTGGTGTCTGGTACAAAGTACAATTGCACAATGACAATATATATCAAATAATGTTCTATAGTGTGTACTATGAAACACAATATTCACTTTTTTTCTCCATGTGTGATGGGCTCCCTTATTACACTATTATTATAACCTTTTCCCGACCGTCAAATATTTGTTTAATGAAAGAATCATTCTTAGTGATGTATATTACTCAACAGTCTTGTTATAATACGGATTCTTCCCCTCCCCCCCCCCCCAAAAAAAAAATTAAAATTTCATTTATGATTTACACATAAGAGCCTGTACATAATTGAAATAAATTGATATAAAACACCTGCCTTCCCCTCAAATTGTGAGGGTCCTAGTAACATATGCTGAATAATGTGATTATTTTTTAATGGCCGCTGTGTGAAATTTGCTTATTAGCTCATTTGTTCACACTTCACTAATTATTGTATTCATGAGCATGTCATCGTATTTTTGTGTGTGCCGTGCCATTTGAATGTCAATATATAAATGCAGATATCGTGGTGCATTATTGAAAATCTTTATATTGCTAGACATAACAAGTGTCTTGGTGTCTTAGCATTTTGTCTTGTCTATATTACATACAATTACATAGTAGCTCGCGATTGATGTTGCTACACTTATACAATGATTATACATCAGATATGTTCTATAGGGTGTGCATAATAATCATATAATATATAATAATCATTTTAATATTATATTGTATCAATACTGTTGGGTTATTTTGAATATTTATGGGCAAATTTATGTACATATAGTAACTAAGTTTACTGATTGGATCCCCGCTTAGGGCTGACTCCTCACTGCAAACAATTTTGCACTTTTTGCTCTTCGGTTTTTTTTTTTTTTTTTTTTTTTTTTTTTGTTTTGTTTTTTTTTTTTTTTTTGTTTTTTTTTTGTATTTAGTCCAAATATGTAGGTAAATATTAGTGCCTGTGGGACTGTACGTCTTTCCATTTTTCTTCAGTTTTGAGTTCTTTACTTTTAATTTGTATTAAAAATGTTACAGTAAATTATATTGTTAGGTTTTTCAGGAAAAGTATTTTGTGGTAGTATACTTATCCTATATGTACAAAACAGTCTCCCGCTACTATGTCATGAAATATGGCTAATGTCAATAGCATTCTTAATGGCGTTGGGGGTGTTGTTGTAAATTCTCTTACAGATTTATTAGATATCTCTTCAACTAATGAAAATGATTCTGACTCGTATGAACCCATACTTATAAAACAATCTTCTTATTTTGATATTGATGAAATCGTAAATCATTTGAAAAACATGCAGAATCAGTTTTCTATCATAAGTCTTAATTGCGGATCTTTAAATGCTAAATTTGATGAACTTAAGATTCTTCTTCATTGTCTCGATACTCATGGATGCTTACCTAGTGTACTATGTCTACAAGAGACTTGGGTAAACGATGACTGTGATCTATCTTTACTCCAAATTGACTCTTATAATCTAATCTCTCAGGGCAAAATATGTACAACAAAAGGTGGACTTGCTGTGTATATTAGAAACACAATTGAATTTATTCAAACTGATCTATACAAAAAAATCTGAAGTCTATGAAAGTATGTTTATTGAAGTTAAATTAACAAATAATGTAAACAAACTAGTGATAGGAAACATTTATAAGCCACCTAGGGATCTGAATGAAAATTACGAATCATTTATAGATGAGTTAACTCCTATACTTCAATATTTGCAAAGAATAAATCATGAGGTGGTATTATGTGGAGATTTCAATATCGATCTACTAAAAATGCACGAAAAATCAATGTTTGGACGTTTCTTTGATATCACGGCATCTCTTAGCTTTTATCCACAAATTACCCTACCTACAAGACTTTCGGCTCGACGTGGGACTATCATAGATTACTTCTTTTTAAAATTATCTGATACCAATATTAATTTGTCAAACTCTGGAATAATTTTCATGAGTATATTTCGGATCATTTTCCATACTTTATTTGTTTAGATATCCTACATTGTAAAACTGAATCTATCCCAAAATTCATGCAGGTGCGTGACCGGCATCCCGACGCCCTGAATCGTCTAAAGAAGGATATCAATGATAGTAATCTCTGCGAACTAATTAGTACAGATACAGACCCAAATGTCTCGTATTCTAAAATTCATTCTGCTATCCATACAGGTTTTAGAATTGCACTTTCCAATCAAGACGGTTAAATACAATAAATATAAACATAAAAAGTCCCCATGGACAAAAGTCAAAGACTTGTACGGTCTATAAAAAACAGAGATCATATGTATAAAGGTTTTAAAAAAAAACCCGACTATTGAGAGTGAGCTCTACACTATTCTTTCTTTAAATCATGCTTTAATCAATACAAAAACGATATAAAAAAAAATACCTGGCGTACTATCAATGATATTCTAAATCGACTTAAAAAGAAAAATGAATTTCCCGATTCCTTCCAAATTGACGGAGAAGTTATGTGTGACAAAAATAACATGGCAAACGAATTTAATTCATATTGTACTAATGTTGGATCTAAATTAACCTCAAATATAACTAATTTACATGATAGATCATTTACGGACTATTTAAATAACACAATTTTTCATATGTTTTCCTTCAGTACTGTCACTAGTGACATGGTTTTGAAAATAATTGACGATTTTAAACCAAAACATAGCTTTGGCTTTGATAGAATTTCGATGAATCTTTTACAGAATATTAAAACGGAGATTTATCAACCAATCTCTATGGTAATAAACTATTCATCAACGACTGGTATGTTTCCCGACATTCTCAAAATTGCGAAAGTTATACCTGTTTACAAAAAAGATAATCCCTCTTTGTTAGAAAATTATAGGGCCATTTCTGTTTTACCAGCAATATCGAAAATCTTTGAGAGAGTCATGTATGATCAAGTTTATCAATATTTTCAGTCTCATAACCTCTTCTATAGTAGTCAGTATGGATTTAGGGAAAATCATTCAACCGAATATACAACAATAGAGCTTGTTGATAAAATTCTTACTGAAATGGACAGAGGGCAAATCCCAATAACTTTATTTATGGACCTCTCAAAAGCATTCGATACCATATAGATCATGCCATTTTATTACAAAAGTTATCTTATTATGGAATAAAGGGTACTGCTCTTGATTTATTCAAAAGTTATCTTTCCAACAGAAAACAGTTTGTTGCCATTGGAGAATAGAAATGTGATTATGCTAACATTCAAACTGGAGTTCCACAGGGGTCTATCCAAGCCCCCCTGTTATTCATCATTTACATAAATGACATAATGGTAGCCTCCACATCTTTTGAATTTATCCTTTATGCTGATGATGCATCGTTATTTAGTACCCTCAGTATTTTAAACTCTTTTCAATCCGTTGAGGAGGTACACATCATATTAATACTGAATAAGCAAAAATAGCAACATGGCTTAAAGTTAACAAGCTTTCTTTCAATATAAAGAAAACATGCTTCATGCTATTCCATCAACCATAAAAACATATTACTATTCCAAATCTCCAAATTAAAAATTAAAAAATTAAATGCGTAGATGAGTTTGATTTTCTCGGTTTAATTGTAGATAAACATATGACATGGAGCAAGCATATTCAGAAAATTGTTTCAAAAGTCTCTCAAACAGTTGGCATAATGAATCGACTAAAAAACTTTCTTTCCTCTCATACCTTACATATTATCTACAATTCGTTGATTTTGCCTAAATTGAATTATGGTGTGCTCATTTGGGGTGACAAGTTTGAAAGATTAGAAAAAAATCAGAAAAGAGCAATACGTATCATTGATCATAGTAGGCATAATGCCCATACTGATCCTATATTCAAAAGTCACAAGCTGTGAAACATTCAGGATATTTATACTTTACAAATTCTAAAATTTTACTATGAAATTGAACTGGCTTAGTTCCTTCTTATTTTTCTCGACGTTTTATCTTGCCAACATCTTTAGTTCATGACCATAATACTAGAAGAAATTTTTATATACCCCAGACATTGTCGTGTTTTTGCTACTAAGTGCCTAAGGCATGAAATATGACGCTCATTTAAAGGAAAAGTACATACCCACAGTAATTTCGGTTTTTCTAATTATGCCAAAGTATCGTACATAAAAAAATATGAATCGACATGTACAATCCGTAACTGCTATGTCTGTAATTCCAACTAAACTCATATTCTGATTTCAAACACACTCTTTATTTGTCCCGGCTGTACCTATATAATGTACTTATCTGTTAACTTTTGTTTTCATTCTCCTTTTTTTGGGGGGGTGGGGGGTGGGGTGGGGGGGGCGCATATGATAGCGATCTTGTGAAGATCTTCATATATGTCTCCCAGACCAATATATATTTGCATTTTAATTTCCATCTGTTATTACCATTTTATATTGCTACATTGTTACTTGTAACGATATTATTGTAATGCTTTGGTCAAATAAAAAAAAAATCCTGCTATGTCTGTAATTCCAACTAAACTCATAGTCTGATTTCAAACACACTCTTTATTTGTCCCGGCTGTACCTATATAATGTACTTATCTGTTAACTTTTGTTTTCATTCTCCTTTTTTTGGGGGGGGGGGGGGCGCATATGATAGCGATCTTGTGAAGATCTTCATATACGTCTCCCAGACCAATATATATTTGCATTTTAATTTCCATCTGTTATTGCCATTTTATATTGCTACATTGTTACTTGTAACGATATTATTGTAATGCTTTGGTCAAATAAAAAAAAAAAAATCCTGATTCCCTGATTCAAGTTTAATAACTCTCTCTCTCACCTCTGCATAAAAAAAAATAACAATAATAAACCACAGGCTATCAAGATATTTGGAAGTCTCAGAATGACAGAAAATTTCCACACACAGGTTGCATCCAGTCTTGCTGTTCAGCAGCCGCTGTTGTTGATGTATGCCTTTGCTTGTCTGCAAACCTATGGATACATCCCTTGTTTTGTCTGCCCTGCAAGAGCAGGGCTAAAGAAATTTGTCTATAGACTCATTGTAATGTTCCTCTCCACGGAAATCTTTAGTAAAAGGCGAAAGATTTATGCGTGGATGAAGAGAAACCAGAGTACCAACTGTAAATTGAAGCAATGAACCGACCAACAATATTTGCATTTATAAGAGGGAATACCTATTATATAATATATATATAAGATAGGTTTTAAATAAATGTTACCTCCTTAAAAACGCAACATTTGGTAACAATATGTATATATATAATTTAGTCATTTTTTTGATTTGATAAAAATGGTCAATTTTATCTAGAAAAATGGACGCTGTTAATTTTCGTGATTTGATAGCAGACTGCAGTAAGTGAAAATGTGATGGCGTCATTTTTGGCGCACCGTTGCGTTCAGCATATTACCTCCTGAAATGCGACACGCGGGATTAGTCTGAAAGCGGGTGGAGGAGTGGGGAAGGGGAGGGGGGGGGGAGAGCTCTGTACAAAATAACTTTATAAAAGTTTCATGAGAGTGTATATCATACAAAAATATGTATGAAACTGGAATTATAATTATTACGATAGTTTCCTGGAGTTTGTTGACCTTGATGACCGAAATAAGTGGCTAATGGGAGCACGGAATTTGAAAAACCTCACAGAAAAAATGTCCATCACTCCTGATCTTCCTCCTGTCCTAAGACCCCTGAAAAAACAGCTTTTAGACAAACGCCACACGCTACCTCGTGAGAAAAAATCTAGTATCGCATACTAAAAGAACTGGCCCTACATTCAACTGTCTGTACGAGGAGATGGCCCCATATACCCAGATATAACCAAAGACGATGTGAAAAACTTTCCAGAACTGAACCCTAAACTGACCTTCACTGCTATCTAAAATGAAAGCCAGATGATACAGAACTTGTTTTTTTTCCTGTCCCATACCAGAACTATTTTCTTGTTCTATACTTGAATATACAAAATTATATGTGGAATCTGTCTGATTTTATACTGATATAGGTATGTACATACACTAGTACTTCCATGTTCAGTCTTTTTTTTTTTCTGATCTGAGTAATTCATAGAACATATCTGTATAACCAGGCTATATGAAACGTATTCTCATTATAAGTTTCGTCTCTTACATTGCATGTTACTATTGTATATCCACTCTTTTTCCTCCAGGTGTAATAGACTCCCTAAACAAATACCTATTGTACTTTTCTGCCCATGAAGTAAACGTAATCACTTACATTAGTCATTACAAAAATGTTTCATGTCAAAATATAATGAAAAGTTATGTTATTCAAACACACTTATACCTAAACAATGACAGGACCTATTTATAGGTATTCATAAATTTTGATGCTTTAGTTGGGAATGACATCGACTTAATCATATATTCGTTCTCTTCAATTAGAACATATGTATGCCATATGTATTATATTATTCTAATCTTATTAAATCAATTGGAGTGAACTGAAAGAAATATGACTGCCCGTAACAATATTGTCTATTCTTTCAACTCGGACTGACATTGTATACTTCTTGCAAAATTCCCCCCCCCCCCTCATGCAAGTGATTCTATGCTTATATAATATATGCACTTAGAAGAATAAAGTGGAATATTTTTTTGTGTGGTATTAGGTCCCTAAATATCAGAGTCCTAGTATGTAACATGTATATGCTGAATGACATGCAAAATTGTTCAATGGCTGTTGTGTGAATTAAATTTAATACTTAGTTAACATGTCGCACTTCCCTAATTACGGTATTCATGATTAATTGTTTAAAGTGTGTGCCGTAACATTTGAGTTGGTTTATAAATGCAGATTTTGTGACATAGTATTGGGGAAATTTTATATTAACAGACCCATGTCTGGAGTCTGATCATTTTGTCATGTGTATATATGTGCATAACTATTGTATTTCGCGACTGGTGTCTGCTACAAAGTACAATTGTACAATGACAATATATATCAAATAATGTTCTATAGTGTGCACTATGAAACACAATATCCACTTTTTTCTCCATGTGTGATGGGCTCCTTTATTACACTATTATTATAACCTTTTTCCGACTGTCAAATATTTGTTTAATGAAAGAATCATTCTTAGTAATGTATATTACCCAACAGTCTTGTTTTAATACGGATTCTTCAAAAAAAAAAAAAATCAAAATTTCATTTAGCTATGATTTACACATACGAGCCTGTACATTATTGAAATAAATTGATATAAAACACCTGCCTTCCCCTCAAATTATGAGGGTCCTAGTAACATATGCTGAATGATGTGTATACTTTTTAATGGCCGCTGTGTGAAATTTTCTTATTAGCTCATTTGTTCACACTTCACTAATAATTGTATTCATGAGCATGTCATCGTGTTTTTGTGTGTGCCGTGCCATTTGAATGTCAATATATAAATGCAGATTTCGTGGTGCATTATCGAAAATCTTTATATTGCCAGACATAACAAGTGTCTTGGTGTCTTAGCATTTTTTCTTGTCTATATTACATACAATTACATAGTAGCTCGCGATTGATGTTGCTACACTTATACAATGATTATATATCAGATATGTTCTATAGGGTGTGTATAATAATCATATAATATATGATATATAATAATCATTTTAATATTATATTGTAGCAATACTGTTGGGGTATTTTGAGTATTTATGGGCAAATTTATATACATATATAAGTTTACTGATTGGATCCCCGCTTAGGGCTGACTAATCACTGCAAACAATTTTGCACTTTTTGCTCTTCGGGTTTTTTTTTTTTTTTTTTTTTTTTTTTTGTATTTAGTCCAAACATGTAGGTAAATATTAGTGCCTGTGGGACTGTACGTCTTTTCATTTTTCTTCAGTTTTGAGTTCTTTACTTTTAATTTGTATTAAAAATGTTACAGTAAATTATATTGTCAGGTTTTTCAGGAACAGTATTCTGTGGTAGTATACTTATCCTATATGTACAAAACAGTCTCCCGCTACTATGTCATGAAATATGGCTAATGTCAATAGCATTCTTAATGGCTTTGGGGGTGTTGTTGTAAATTCTCTAATAAATTTATTAGATATCTCTTCAACTAATGAAAATGATTCTGACTCGTATGAACCCATACTTATAAAACAATCTTCTAATTTTGATATTGATGAAATCGTAAATCATTTGAAAAACATGCAGAATCAGTTTTCTATCATAAGTCTTAATTGCGGATCTTTAAATGCTAAATTTGATGAACTTAAGATTCTTCTTCCTTGTCTCGATACTCATGGATGCTTACCTAGTGTACTATGTCTACAAGAGACTTGGGTAAACGATGACTGTGATCTATCTTTACTCCAAATTGACTCTTATAATCTATTCTCTCAGGGCAAAATATGTACAACAAAAGGTGGACTTGCTATGTATATTAGAAACACGATTGAATTTATTCAAACTGATCTATACAAAAAAAAATCTGAAGTCTATGAAAGTATACGTTTATTGAAGTTAAATTAACAAATAATGTAAACAAACTAGTGATAGGAAACATTAACAGGCCACCTAGGGATCTGAATGAAAATTACGAATCATTTATAGATGAGTTAACTCCTATACTTCAATATTTGCAAAGAATAAATATGAGGTGGTATTATATGGAGATTTCAATATCGATCTACTAGAAATGCACGAAAAATCAATGTTTGGACCTTTCTTTGATATCACGGCATCCCTTAGCTTTTATCCACAAATTACCCTACCTACAAGACTTTCGGCTCGACGTGGGACTATCATAGATAACTTCTTTTTAAAATTATCTGATACCGATATTAATTTGTCAAACTCTGGAATAATTTTCATGAGTATTTCGGATCATTTTCCATACTTTATTTGTTTAGATATCCTACATTGTAAAACTGAATCTATCCCAAAATTCATGCAGGTGCGTGACCGGCATCCCGACGCCCTGAATCGTCTAAAGAAGGATATCAATGATAGTAATCTCTGCGAACTAATTAGTACAGATACAGACCCAAATGTCTCGTATTCTAAAATTCGTTCTGCTATCCATACAGGTTTTAGAAATGCACTTTCCAATCAAGACGGTTAAATACAATAAATATAAACATAAAAAGTCCCCATGGACAAAAGCCAAAGACTTGTACGGTCTATAAAAAAACAGAGATCAAATGTATAAAGATTAAAAAAAAAAAAAAAACCCGACTATTGAGAGTGAGCTCTATACTATTCTTTCTTTAAATCATGCTTTAATAAATACAAAAACGATATAAAAAAATACCTGGCGTACTATCAATGATATTCTAAATCGACTTAAAAAGAAAAATGAATTTTCCGATTCCTTCCAAATTTACGGAGAAGTTATATGTGACAAAAATAACATGGCAAACGAATTTAATTCATATTGTACGAATGTTGGACCTAAATTAACCTCAAATATAACTAATTTACATGATAGATCATTTACGGATTATTTAAATAACACAATTTTACATATGTTTTCCTTCAGTACTGTCACTAGTGACATGGTTTTGAAAATAATTGACGATTTTAAACCAAAACAGCCTTGGCTTTGATAGAATTTCGATGAATCTTTTAAAGAATATTAAAACAGAGATTTATCAACCAATCTCTATGGTAATAAACTATTCATCAACGACTGGTATGTTTCCCGACATTTTCAAAATTGCAAAAGTTATACCTGTTTACAAAAAAGATAATCCCTCTTTGTTAGAAAATTATAGGCCCATTTCCGTTTTACCAGCAATATCGAAAATCTTTGAGAGAGTCATGTGTAATCAAGTTTATTAATATTTTCAGTCCCATAACCTCTTCTATAGTATTCAGTATGGATTTAGGGAAAATCATTCAACCGAATATGCAACAATAGAGTTTGTTGATAAAATTCTTACTGAAATGGACAGAGGGCAAATCCCAATAACTTTATTTATGGACCTCTCAAAAGCATTCGATACCATATAGATCATGCCATTTTATTACAAAAGTTATCTTATTATGGAATAAAGGGTACTGCTCTTAATTTATTCAAAAGTTATCTTTCCAACAGAAAACAGTTTGTTGCCATTGGAGAATAGAAATGTGATTATGCTAACATTCAAACTGGAGTTCCACAGGGGTCTATCCAAGCCCCCCTGTTATTTATCATTTACATAAATGACATATGGTAGCCTCCACATCTTTTGAATTTATCCTTTATGCTGATGATGCATCGTTATTTAGTACCCTCAGTATTTTAAACTCTTTTCAATCCGTTGAGGAGGCTACATATCATATTAATACTGAATAAGCAAAAATAGCAACATGGCTTAAAGTGAACAAGCTTTCTTTCAATATAAAGAAAACATGCTTCATGCTATTCCATCAACCATAAAAACATATTACTATTCCAAATCTCCGAATTAAAAATTAAAAAATTAAATGCGTAGATGAGTTTAATTTTCTCGGTTTAATTGTAGATAAACATATGACATGGAACAAGCATATTCAGAAAATTGCTTCAAAAGTCTCTCAAACAGTTGGCATAATGAATCGACTAAAAAACTTTCTTTCCTCTCATACCTTACATATTATCTACAATTCGTTGATTTTGCCTAAATTGAATTATGGTGTGCTCATTTGGGGTGACAAGTTTGAAAGATTAGAAAAAAAATCAGAAAAGAGCAATACGTATCATTGATCATAGTAGGCATAATGCCCATACTGATCCTATATTCAAAAGTCACAAGCTGTGAAACATTCAGGATATTTATACTTTACAAATTCTAAAATTTTACTATGAAATTGAACTGGCTTAGTTCCTTCTTATTTTTCTCGACGTTTTATCTTGCCAACATCTTTAGTTCATGACCATAATACTAGAAGAAATTTTTATATACCCCAGACACGTCGTGTTTTTGCTACTAAGTGCCTAAGGCATGAAATATGACGCTCATTTAAAGGAAAAGTACATACCCACAGTTATTTCGATTTTTCTAGTTATGCCAAAGCTTCGTGCATAAAAAAATATGAATCCACATGTACAATCCGTAACTGCTATGTCTGTAATTCCAACTAAACTCATATTCTGATTTCAAACACACTCTTTATTTGTCCCGGCTGTACCTATATAATGTACTTATCTGTTAACTTTTGTTTTCATTCTCCTTTTTTTTGGGGGTGGGGGGGGGCGCATATGATAGCGATCTTGTGAAGATCTTCATATACGTCTCCCAGACCAATATATATTTGCATTTGAATTTCCATCTGTTATTACCATTTTATATTGCTACATTGTTACTTGTAACGATATTATGGTAATGCTTTGGTCAAATAAAAAAAAATCCTGATTCCCTGATTCAAGTTTAATAACTCTCTCTCTCTCTTACCTCTGCATACAAGAAAAATTCATCCACAGGCTATCAAGATATTTGGAAGTCTCAAAATGACAGAAAATTTCCGCACACCGGTGGATACATCCCTTGTTTTGGCTGCCCTGCAAAAGCAGGGCTAAAGAAATTTGTCTATAGACTCATTGTAATGTTCCTCTCCACGGAAATCTTTAGTTAAAGGCGAAAGATTTATGCGTGGATGAAGAGAAACCAGAGTACCGTCTACAAATTGAAGCAATGAACCAACCAACAATATTTGCATTTATGAGAGGGAATACTTATTATATAATATATATATACCATAGGTTTTAAATAGATGTTACCTCCTTGAAAACACAAAGTTTGGTAACAATATGTATATATATATAATTCAGTCCTTTTTTTTGATTTGATAAAATGGTCAATTTTATCTAGAGAAATGGACGCTGTTAATTTTCGTGATTTGATAGCAGACTGCAGCAAGTGAAAATGTGATGGCGTCATTTTTGGCGCACCGTTGCGTTCAGCATATTACCTCCTGAAATGCGACACGCGGGATTAGTCTGAAAACGAGGGCGGGAGGCGTGTACAAAATAACTTTGATGAGAGTGCCCCCGTGTTTTGAACGAGATAAAAACGAAAGATGGACTCCAAATTCAAAACTGTTGTATAAACAATCATTTTTGTTTGTTTTTTTCTTTTTTAAAGGGCGTGGGGTGATATTTTGGATATACCTTGAGGACATTCAAGATAAAATAACAATTCCCAATAGTCTCTACGTGCAAAAACGTGTCACGATTTGTCACACATGAAAGTCTTTTCTTTCCTTCCTTCCTTCCTTCCTTTCTTTCTTTCTTTCTTTCTTTCTTTCTTTCTTTCTTTCTTTCTGATGCAAAAGTAAGAAAGTGTCTCTGCTTTGAAAGTAGTAAACTTTGCAGAACTCTTCATGTTTATATACATTCAAGGAAATAACTTTTTCTTTCCTTTTCTTTTCTGGTTCTTACATGTGCATGTATGAAAACTCTGTAATCAAGACCTGAAGCTTTAATATTATAAGGGCAGTCAGATTCTATCGCAATTTTCGACATGCATGACCCAAATCATGTACAGGTTATCAAAATATTTGAAAGTATCGACAACAAAATTATTCCAAACTTTTACACCATGGTTCATTAGTAGGGCTGTAACTATAGCTGTACTGTGCTAGAACCCTGCAATGCAGGGTTAAAAAATTATTCTATATTAATCTATAGACTCATTTCGTTGTACTGTGCCGCTTCATGAAAATCTAAGAGACTTAACCAGCAGCATTTGCATTTATGAAAGGGAGTCCTTATTATATAATGTACATATAAGGTACGTTTTAAATAGATATCATCTGGTTAAAGACAAAATAATACGTAACAATATGTATATATATAATTTATTTATAATTTTGATCTGATAACCATGGTCATTTTTGTCTAAAAAAAATAGACGCTATTAATTATCATGATCTGATGGCGGAATTTCCGGCGCACCGCTGCGTTCAGCATGTTACCTCCTGGAGTGCGACACGCGGGATCAGTCTGAAAAGGTGTGTGTGAGAGAGAGTATAGAATAACCTTGCAAAAGTTTCACGAGAGTGTACGTCATAAAAAATACATATGTAGACGTTTTAATTATTAAAGATGTGTATTAATCCAACTTTAGTTTTTAGGTTTGTGCAACAGGCACATTGGACATATTAATGACAACATATATGTCAACAAAAACATCACCAAAGCAAAAAATTAACAAAAATAACCAAATCAGTTGGACATTGTCTTAAATTGACAGTTGATGACCTTTAATAAGAATTGGAACATTTTGTCATTGAAATTTGGTTTGAAAGTATGTAGTATCAGGATAAGTTGAACTGAAAAGTAAAGAAGAGAAATTGGATCTGGATGCTGTAATTGTACTTGCAGGAGATTACTGCTCTGTGTGTGTGGGGGGGGGGGGGGGAAGCAGTGTTGGCTGCTATGCCAGAATCATCCATGGTGGAGCAGAGAGACATGACTCTACATCTTCAATAACTGATTCACACCTTGTACTGCTGTGTCCTGCCAGTCATTCTATGATTTATGAATTTGCCCAGGGATCAGCCATTTTATCATTAAGAGAATGTCAATTGACCATCAAGTGTTTGTGCCTATCATGAGGTGAGAAAAATGAGGACATTGCCTTAATTACTGAAAGACCCAATGCTCATTGGTACACTTTATGTGTTCCCTGTCAGAAGTAGCATGCCATGTTAATAGTAAAATTTCGAGTCTGGAAATGTTTGACACAGTCTGACCCAATGTCTAAAACTGAGAGTGTACTTCTTGTTTCAGAGTGAGGGAAGAGGTTGTATAACATGTAGATCCCACCTTCCCAGTTACAGCAGAGATGAAAATTTACACCATGACTTTCAGTGACAGTAACCAGGATGCAAAGTAGGGGTGTAACAACCAGAATGAATATAATATAATAGTGGTAGTGCAATAATGTGGGGTGTTTTAAAGGCTGCCTTTTGAACTACACTGTAGGTGTCTTGTGTGACAGTGATACACTGTTGTACTTGAAGTAGCCACTGCACATTGTCGTACCGATAATACACTGTAGTATTGAAATACCAATTGTACATTGTCAAACCAATAAGCTTTGAAGACACACACACTGATTTGCTGTGCAGCAAATCATCTTCTCTAGTTTGATACTTGATCCTGACCACTCTGCATGATGTTGATGAAAAATCCAGCCACCTGCTCATCCTGTAAATGATAGCACCATCTGTACTGTAGTAGGACGCAAATGTCCCCATCTGTACTGTGGTTACACAAATGACAGAACCATCTGTACTGTAGGGACACAAATGATGTCACGATGTACATGAGAAGATATTTATTAACTGCACACTTAGGCTGCTATATGAAATGATGTGTATTGCTTACAATGTCAACCCTGTATTATCTCTGTACAGGTCAAGGTATAATTCCCATTTAGATTAAAAGACTAGTCAGCATAAATCTAATCAATCATTCCATGCATACATGAATGTATATTTGTTTGTGTTAGTACCCTGGGTTTGGTAAATGCTTTACTTTAATTATGACACATATCAGCTGAGAGAATCTTTTGATCGAGAGAGGAGTTTGTCCTGGTTTCATACGTGTTGGCACCTAAATGTTACTCTCCTTGTATATACATGTAATGCAAAACCTTGTGCATCAGATGTTTCATATGAGACTACTTGTACAAGAATGCAGTATGCTGAAGCAAGCTTTGTTTGTATTGAATTGTTCAACATACTTGCAAAAAGCAGCAAATTTCAAGCAAGGTCTGTACATAGTATTGAACTGTTCAGTTTTCCTGCACAAGGACGAATTATTTTGAGATGAGGCCAGTGTACTGTATTGAACTGTTCATGATGCTTGAACAGGGAAGAAGTATTTTGAGGTCAAGTCAGAACATTGTATTGACCTGTCCATCATGCTAAAATGAGGAAGTGGTATTTTAAACTAAGCTCTGTACATTGTATTGACTTGTTAATCATGTGTACAAGGACCTGTATTTTGAAGGAATGTTTGTATATACATGTAGCATTACCCAGTCCATACTTCAATTGCTTATACGAAGAAGCATTTTGAAGTACATGTAATTGTTTGTACAATTTATGTATTAAACTGTTCAGCAGTATTATCATTTTTTAAAAATTTCTAGTAGCCCTTCAGGTTCTAGATCATTTATTTTCTAATAAAAGAAAAAAAGAAAAAGAGAAACAAAAGAAAAAGATGAAGAGCAAAATGAGTTTCCTAACTAAAAGTGTTAACTTTCAAAGCTTGAGAAAACAAAACCAAAACGCCAGGACCAGTGTTTAAGCATGTGAAACTGAAAAGTGGCATGGTGAGAAAATAAGGAAGTCTCAAGATGTCATGTTAACAAATGGTGGACGGATGGACAGACAACCCAAAAACATAAGGTAGTCCATACTATGGTTCGAACTATAATTTGAAAATGCACTTTTGCAAATTTAATTTAAATTCATTTATAATACTTTGTGTGAAGTTTTAAATTGCTCATAAATTTTCAGAAATTGCATTTTTGCAGAATTTGTTACCTGTAAAAAACCCCATTTTTATTTAAATGCCCACAATAAAACTGAAACTGTCACACATTTGGTTGCTTCAGTGGGAACATTTCAGCAGGAAATAAAGCCATTAATGGAAATTTTATTCAATTTGTTGTTCTAGTAAAACAGCAAATGGTTGTCCCATGTACAATTTTTATTTAGTAACTCATACTAATTGATTTCGAAACTAATGGATGAAAATTTACATGACAAATTTCAATTGGACACTACCACTGCCCCCAGTGGTCATCTTAGCATGAATAAAGAGGAAAATGTGTATAAGAAAACACAATAGTGTGTTGAAATAGGTGTACAACCCTGTTGTAATAGTGTCCTAACTAATGCTGATTACCTTAAGGGGTAGGCCTTCCTTTGGGGTTATTTCTTTTCTCAAAGAAAAAAAAAAACATGCAAGGCCATACTGTTTTCTACAAAATGTTTATTTCTTTTCTAATGTGACAAAGAACAATGATGTTAAAAGTCACAAATATTGCAGGTGGTCTGTACATTAAAATTCTCATATCACTTGCACATCACAATGAACTACAGTAGTCCCTGTCTTCAGAGGCCACCCCAAAGGCAGGCCCAAAAGTGGCTTCTCAAGACAGGTGGCCTCACATTACAAGTACAATTACATGTACATGGAAAAGATAGCAGCAGGGACCTGCCACAAGTGGCCTTTCAAGCCAGGGGGCCCTCGTTGGAGTGACCTCTCAAGACACGGAAGACAGGGACCACTGTATACTTCTAGATCTCAACGGGCCTTACTGTTTTATTTTTATCTGAACTACACTACAGATCTGTGAAACAAATTATATTCATATTACTACTTTTTTTGCTTACATTGCAACTTGATTTCACAGTATAAGTCATGCTGCATGTTGAACATTGGTACAGACATTTTTCTATTATGGTTTTTGTTTCATAATTATTGGTGTTTGTCAACATGAATATTAAAGTGCTTTTAACTTCATATGTACATTTTTTAAATTACCAAACTGTTTACTTTACATATATAGTTTTTCTACTTAAATTTATTTTACACTAGAAATACAAAAATTCTATGATACAGATCTATATACAGGGAACACTTAATCACACTTCTTTACACAAACGGATAAAATTTCCTGGATTAAGTTGCATGCAAGTTAGAACATCTTTACATTAATTTCCAGAACAATGTATTTGCACAGCAAGCTTGCAAATTCCATCATATATAAGCTGGTCAAACTGTGGCAAAGCTGCCCACATGTATACTGAAAATTGTGTGAGATTTTTGCTGCAAAAGTGCAACACTGCCCTGTCTCCAAACATTTGAAAACATGTACCCTCAACCCTTTCCCCCTTGAATTGAGACTGAGTCAACAGCTTTCCTTGGCATGGGTTTGGCACTAAGTGCCCAACCCATGCCAAGGAAAGCTGTTGACATGAGACATGTGATCTTGATAGGTCTCATCTGCAATTCTCAGTCAAATTGTTTTTCATTACTGTTGAAATTAGCTGAAAATGCTGAAGGAGATGACATTTGACCACCAGCCGATTTTGGCCACTTTAAGGGGAAAGGGTTAAGGATGCATGTACATACTGAGGTAGCAGGTTTTGATTTTGTAACAAAGCCTTGGGACACATGATCACTGGACCCTGCCAGAATTTCGGTCCTGTGGCATAAAGAACAAAGACTAAGTGTGTTCAGCAAATACCAAGAACTATAAGAGGATTCCGTAATGTAAGCTGTAACAAGGTACAAACTTTGTACGTATCATTTCAAGTTTTGTTTCCATTCGCATATAGGTACATGTAAAACAATTAAGAACTTAACTTTCTGTGGTGGAAGATATTCAACATTCAACTTTCAGATCATCATCTGTTCAAAGTAAAACCCACTGCAGTAATGGAATCCCTCAAGAATACATGTACCTACAGAACAGCTCCACTTTCTAGCCCCTTTGTACGAAAACTATTTGGATGTGATACACACTTCAGCTTATGATGATATGCTTCAAAACAAATAGTTGCTTTAAAATGGTGAATAAAACTACAGTAGATTTGTACTCTCACATTTGATTAACTCTACTTGAAGATCTGAGTTACATTCCAATCTAACTGGGAAAATCAAACTGTTAACCAGAGGCGTGTCCACATATCCTTTCAGTCACCCAGTTTCAAATTTTGACACCCGAAAAGCACAATTTTTATAATCGAAAGAACAGGAAGTGGACACCTTGACACTATGAAATTTGGAGAAATTCAGCATTTTGGACACCCAGATTTGAAAGTCTGACTCACAATCTGAGGAAAATATGACTTAAAATTTAAAACAGACTGGATGCTGAAAAGCCAATCTTCAAACTGCTGCTTGAACGTCATTTTATATAATCTGTGCAAGATCTTAGGGTCAGAAAATCGTTCGTGAAAAATACTGGAAGAAAATAATACGTGATATCAGAAGCAGATGCTCATTTAACCTTTTTCAATGGTACACTGGAGACTGAGTCAACAACTTTCCTCTATGCTATATGCACCCAGAGCATGCAGAGGAAAGCTGTTGACTGGGACCATTCTTTATTTCCCTGGAAATGTAAATATGCTGGTGCCTACATGAAAGTTATTTTTTTTTAAGGAAATTGAATCTTGCATCATTATTGTTTGCCTGCTAAACAGACTATAGTTCCGTGTGTCTGACTGCGTTCCACGGATAAGTGGAGCACTCACACCATAACGATAGTGTAACTTAGTTTGTCTTAGCAGGCAACATTATTGTCATTCAGATGAACTTTTGTTGTTATTGGCACTGAAAGACTTCATCTAACTTAAGGGAGTTCCACACACAGTACAATACTTGAGTCATCCAGATACTGTCCATGGTGGCTTTACCATGATACCATTGATAGTGGATCAATAAGGCCCTCGCCATTGAACATACAATTCACATGTCCTGTATTCTAAAAAAGATAGATCATTTCTGAACTGTGCAAAACACACCCAGAATGATTGGAAAATATTCCAGTGTAAGTACTGGCATTTTGTAAGCCTGTAAAAAGATATGTTGCACCATGCACCACATTTACTTATTCCACTCTCCTGGACGGAACAAAAGTCAGTTTTGGAGATTCCATGAAAAAGTTTGAAGTATGACTATCTTCTTTTCTCAAACTCTCTGCGTATCCATTCAGAGTCTTGGTAGAACCTTGGATCTCCTAAGCGTAATGCTGTTCTCTTGTAGAAATAGTAATACAGTACAGCACCTACAACATACCAAAAAGTGGACTCAACATATTATACTGGAAATTGGTTTATTTTCACATGTACAAATTTTCATGATTTTTGTATTTTTGGCATTTCAGTGTGGTTTTGATTTCACGGTTTGACATAATTCCTATTCAAACAATGTTAGAATACTATTTCACTGTGTTTTCATTGTCACAGTTTTGTGTTCAGTGAAATAAGCGAAAATTAGAGTACAGCAAACTTAAAGCACTTTACAGTATGTAATGTTTATCAGATAGAGACTGTTTGCTTGGGCCATATCGTGGATTAGGGTCCCATGGAAGCAGACTGTGATATATCCCATTAGGACTGAGGGACTCTGATATTCAGATACACAGGGATCCTTGTTTGTGATATGTCCCAGGCAAACAGTCTGCATATATATTATTGAACATTTTATTACAACAAGCATCACCAACAACCAAACCAATCCATTTCTTATGCAGTACTGAAGCAAGTAGCCTTTGGTTGTAGCCCCATATTGTTGTCTACATGATGAGCACTGGTAGAGCTGCAAGTTCATATTTCTGTCATATATTGGTGTTTCAGCTAATATCACCACTGATTGATACGAGTGGGACTGCATGTCGCAAATAACTGATTGGGCAGCCAGCCCTGGCCAATGACAGTACAGAACTGATGTTCATTATAATAAAAGGTTTATGGGCAGGTAAGACATCAAATCAATTTTG
Organism: Hermodice carunculata; assembly: GCA_964020975.1. NCBI lineage: Eukaryota > Metazoa > Annelida > Polychaeta > Eunicida > Amphinomidae > Hermodice > Hermodice carunculata. The sequence goes on along the minus strand of OZ026614.1, from coordinate 46,380,921 downwards.
GGGTATTACTACCTATCAAAGCTCATAAGTAAGAATATAAATGGAAACATGTAAATTGTACGTATTTTTGGAATGGACGTGACCCGAAGATTCTAAATCTGACTATAATTTCAACCTTGCCTTGTGTTCAATAGCATTCAGGTCTCTGACAAAGGAACATGTAAAGTGTCAGATTCCCAAACAAATGTGCAAATAAGTGTTCACAGATTTTATCAAATTTATTTATTTTAATTTTCTGCACACAATGCACGGAGTGCCTATGTGGTTAAAAAACATGCCATGAATGTTTTTTTTTTCCATCAGTTTTTGTTTTGCAGTTATGAAAAGGCAAAATTAAGGTTTTCATATTTTGGGCTCCCTCGAATTTCAAATGCACACATTCTGAAAACTGAATATGATTTAAAAACACATTTTTGAGCCACACTAATGTTCATTTCTTTTGTAAAAAAAAAAAAGAAAAAAAAAAAGTTTAAAATTTGAGTAAACTTGTGAAAAGTTATATCCACATTTGCTTAGGTGTCTGATATTCGACACGTTTGCTAGTGTTTAATGTTTATTCAACAATTGGCTTACAAGGTTGAAATGTAATCAAATCTGATAATTTCCTTTTCAAAAATATACATTTTATAAATGTTTGCATTAATACTCTTCAGTCCATGAGCCTTGATAGTAGCAGGAGTTACCAAAGAATGAATGCCTTTAGTGTCTGATCTGTCCTTAATAATATGTTATAACATTTGGGCCTCTTCATTTTTTTTCATTGTCAATATTTTACAGTGCTCAAAGTTTTCACCCAGGCATCTGGTACAAGGATTTTTAATTTAACCTGTAGATCAAGCCATGTCAAACATCATGGAAATATTTATAATTTCTTACCAACTCTTTGGAAAACAAATAACGCCCTGTAGCCATTGTTCCAAATATATGTATTGGGATCACTCCATCTCATGGTCTACAAAGCAACAAAATAACAAATTCAATAAAGCATCAATGCAAATGTGTTCTAATGATGTCTGTCTGTAATTTAATTAAATGGCTTTTGAATGATGACGTGATGAATTTGGTGTTCAATAAACCTCCCTGGCTCAGTTCATTATTTTGTAACTGCCTGCACTCACCAGTAGACAGGAAGCGATAAAATCCTTTTCCTGCCAAATAACTAGTACAGGGTACATGTATATATAATTACTTTATTCACCTTCAGCCAAATTCTCAACTCAAATCAGTATAATGTGCATCATATTAATCAAATTTAGAACATATATTAAGGAAATCATTAGCTTTTAAAAATGAAAGTTTATTTTGCAGCATCATTGTTGTGAGTAGCTAACATAAAAAAGCATGTCTGGGAATTTAAGATTATGGATCATACTTGACAGTTTCCTGTTGATGACCTGTTTAAAAATTTATTTGGCTGTTGAAGCCTTGAATTTTCAAAAAATTTGAACCAAATTTTGTAAATATTTAAATTCATTCATAGGCTTACACTAGACAGTGACTGGAGCATAGGGAAATTGGATGGTGACATATGGATGTGGGGTGTGTGTGTGGGTGGGTGGCGGTGGGAGTGTTAGAACAACACAAAACATGTGGCACTGGTGGTCCTGTTTGTATAATAAAAATGATTATCAAGATAAGTGCTCCAAATATAGAAGAATTATACGTGTTACACGAGCACACTTCAAATTCTAATTGCTAGTATTTATGCTATATAATGTGAATTTGACTAAAATACCAAGATCAAAATATAATTTATCTGCCAGTAAACCCTTCTGTAGTTGTAAAATTTTATTAATATTTATATTTCACAAGTTGCTTTGCAATTGTGCAACCCCAAATCAAAAGTGGTATACGCGAAACTTATTATGGTCCAAATAGTCGTGAAACAGAAAATGTGGAAAAAATATACTAATGTTGTAATCATGTCCTTTTTTTACATAATCATTCAAATTCTTGTCATCACTGACATTCCAGATCTGTAATACAAACATGTATATAAACAAGCCACTACAGTGTAACTGTTGGGGCATGCACAAGCTATAAAGTAGAGAGTGCTTGTTTGAAACACCATTGAGGTTCCACATGTCATACCTGTGTGTCAGTGACAAGATTAGCTTCACAGCTGTAGCTGCCTAAAACATGTACAGTTACCATTGCCAGTCCAAGGTGTATATGTATGTCATCTAATTATTTGCTAATAGTAATGCATGTAGGGGATCATCTGTACTCTGTACCACAGCTACAATACAGAGTGTATAGACGTACATGAAGATTCTCAGTGTTGAGGACAAAATGAATTCCATCAGCTGTGCACAGTTACTTTGCAGATCACACCTCACAGTATGTTTTGTACAACTTTTCATGTATTGCAATATATATAGGGTGCATAGCAACAATACCAACAGGAAAACCATAAGTCTATAATTGAAAGAAAAAACTGCGACACCTTATATTCATGTATATGGACTCCCTCCCAACCGGTTTCGGCATTGTTATGCCTTCATCAGGGGAGGACGGGAGTCAAATATTTTAATGAAATTGTAGCTTAAGTACACTTTTTTCAGGTTGCGTCTGACTTCCGGCTTATAACGGGAAGGGACGTCACAATCAGTATCACTGTATTGCAATAAAAAAAAATAGCATGTTTATATGTCTATCTCCATGATTTATCCATTCAGCATTAGTTGGGTTGCTCTATTTGGGACATATTCATCTCCATCATCTGTATACTAAGTTATCAGTATGAAAGGGTCTAGACTACATGTATATTCTTTGTACCTTTGCCTATAGTGAACGACCACCTGCTTCATAATGAGATTCGTTTTAGCTGGCATAAGGGGTGGTAATGAACAACAGGCATTACAGTGGTCCCTGTCTTGAGAGGCCACTCTGATAAGAGGCCACCTGGCTTGAAAAACCACTTTTGGCAGATCCCTGCTGCTATCTTTTCCATGTTATTGTACCTCTCATGAGAGGCCACTTTTGGGCCTGCCCTTGGAGTGGCCTATCAAGACAGGGATTATAGAACTGCCGTTTCTTCTGAGAAGCAACACACTGACAATCAAATTTGGGCATTAAATATAACCAAACAACATCTGCCATAAATGTATTTACATCAGTTTGCTATCTGTAAGGGCTTGTCGGATTGGCTGGTTGAATTCATAACTACTCTGGTATGCCAGGAATGTGACAGCTCATAAGAACTTTGCTATGATAAAAATTATCACATACTTTAAAGGTTTTCCATTTAGAATTAACATAAGACAAGTTAAACATGCAACAGCAATGGTAAAGTAAAATGCACTTCTCATATTAATGTGCCATACAATATGTGTGCAGGTTTGTTTTGTTTTGTTTTTTTTTTTTTGGGGGGGGGGAGGAGGAGGAGGACAGGGAGAGGAGGGCGTGGCCTAAAATGTTTGTAATTCTGTATAAATATACAGTAAAACCACTCCATACCCAACGCCCTTGGGACCAAACAAAAGTGTTCGGTTTGGGGAGGTTTCCACACTGTGGCCTCTTGTTTTACCAGCCATACTATACAGATACCAGCTGAGGTAATCATGGTCAGAGACACTATGCTAACTACAGGGCTGTGGGTGATTTCCACTGCCACTGGTATAAGCAATTAAGGCTGTGTTTGAAGTTTATCTGTTTAGTTTCAGCCTTATCAGTGCCAATACACAAAAATGTACTGAATTTGTGTTCAGTATACAGATTTTTTTTTTTTGTGGGGAGGGGGGGGGGATTGTGTTATTTGGGGTGTTCATGTTCAGCATAGACAGGTGTTCAGTATGGGGAGGTTTGTTTATAATGGAAGTACAGTGCTCCCTCGTTATACATGTAACACTCGTGTTGGGATCCCCAGAACAGACCGTGTTATACTAGTAGCAAAACTGCCTTATAACAGAGGAACTTGTAACATAGAAGTAATGGGAAAACTATTTCAGTGGGAACCACCTTGTAATGAGGGGTGTTATAAACAGGGACTACTGTATATGGGAAAAAATTGGGACCGAGAAAAAGTGCTCAGTATAAGGGGGTGTTCGGTATATGGAGGTGTTTGGTTAGAGAGGTTTTACTGTATATTCACCCACACTTAAAATTGATTCTAACCCTCTCCTGTAAAATGCATCAAGATCTTGCAGAAGTTAGCTTTGTGGATCATTATGAGAGGAATATGGTTTGTATATATACATGTTTTATGTTGTCATGGACTAAAATAATGTACATGAATGAAAACTTACCATTCCCCAAACATGTAAGGCCACACAGAGGGCAAAATATACAAATGTGACACTGATGGGCATCTTGAACTTGTTGACAAGAATGCCTACTAGTCCTGCTTGAAATATATAGGTGTTGAAGAACAGCAGGAAGACAACAATTACTGCGAACACAATGCACACATCTTGGATGCTGAAATACGAAAATTAGAAATAAGTCAATTTTCATTTCAATAGCAAGAAATGAATAAGTTTCTATTTACCTAGAGAGTCATTTCTACATTTTCAAATCTTTACCCCAAATTTAGTTTTCTATATCCATACCAGTTTATCTGCATACACATATATGTCAAGCACTGCCCTATTTCACAGTGTATATTTTGCTAACGCTAGTTTTATCATACTTATGGTTGAAATCTTTTAAATTCCTTGAATTAAATCTTTTCTGGTTAGAACAAGACTGATTCAATAGTTTTCCTTGTCAGTGTTTCCATTATCCCTCAAATGGGGGTAAACTACCCTTTCAAAACCTGAAATACCCTCTGAGAAAATTCTGAAGGGTCAAGACTCGTGGGTCTTGTTAATTTACATGTAAAATTGGTAAAAATTCAGTCTTCTACCCTGAATTTCCCATCTTGTGACTCCCGGAAAAATTCCTAACAGAAACACTGCTTGTGCAGGTGCAGGTTGTGAAGCACTGTGTTCTACCTATGCCATGGAAAGCAGTTAACCTAGGAATGCTGGGACATTGTATTCTGACTAGTTTTGTCCACATTTCTCATTCACAATATATTTTATTGATAACAAATTTAAGTAAAACATTAAAGGAGACAATATTTTCATCTAAGCATGTTGACCAGGAAAGTTTGCACATCGTACCCATGACAGACTGAGTTTCACATATGTATTCAACTGGTACTGGGTCTAAGTTATCGTAAGTGATTTGCTCACTTGTCAGAATGTTTTTAAATTCAAGCAGGAAAACTGATGATTTAGCAAAACTTTGTTTGTTCTTCACCATACATGTACTTCTCCCTTTGTGTAGAAAAAACATAGCCTAGCATCTGAATGTTCAAGCTTAAAATAAATTGGTATTTATTATATTTTTTCCATCACTACTGAACTTCACCATACCCAATTACATCAATTTCAGTTCACTGATGTAAAAATTATTCTAATATTGATAGCACTTATAGGGTGGACAGACTTACTGAGTATGCATTATTCTAAACTTTGTGTAATGACTCATCAGACTTTTAAAGTCCTTTTCTCAGTTTTCTATCACACCTATAATTTACTTGTCTGCTAAACAGACTATTGTTCCACGTGTCTGATTGTGCTCCCCGGATAAGTGGAGGGCCCACACAGTAACGATAGCATAACTGAGTCTGTCTTAGCAGGCAAATAATATACAAGTCATAAACAAATATTAGGCCTACAAAACTACAACAATCAGTCTGAGGGCAATCACAGTATTAAGCCACAACAAGCCCCACTGTTTTGCAAACCAGCATTTAATTGATGAGACTTTTTGCAATGGCAATCATCATAGTGCAGCTATACAGAGGTGTAAACCTGTTTGGCCACTTTTTGCAAAGGTTATCAATTATTCATATGGTTTATCAACATGCTGTCATGTAAGCCAACACTGCTTTACACTGTCCTGGACTCAATAATCTGCAAAGTGACTTGCATTGCAAAATGCACTACCTACAGGCTACACTTTGACAATAGTTATTGCAAAAAGCCCCTTTTCAATGACTTGCCTTCACACTAATTCTTGTAGTTTAATTCCTTTACATGCAGGTTATTATATATATATATATATATATATATATATATATATATATATATATATATATATATATATATATATATATATATATATATATATACAATAGAAATCTAAGAAAGTCTGGTAATTACTGTCTTGCATGTTCATACTTACACAAATAGGACAAGTAATATAACATTTTCAAAACGTAGCAGTTCTGTGAAAGAGTTCATGAACAAGTCCACAAATAGCAGGAAATACTGCAAGTACAAAATCACTTGGTATCTTCCAACATGCATTTCGGAAATGTTCTTTCAGATGGTAGAGATGATGCTTGATTTCCAGCTGGTTATTCTTATCCACTATTTACATCATCCCTGTTATGCATCTTTTAATTGTCCTTCTCTTCATAATGATGATATATGTCTTGTCCTTCCTTTGAGACAGAGCAAATTCCTGCAATAAAGAAAAGGGGTTTAATGAGCAACTCTCATTTCTCCAGGAAGCCATGTTAGACTAAGAGGCAGTTAACACTGATGCATCACTTGAAAGTGAAATCCCTTTGATTAGAACACCACCATTGGCTTAATGCATGTACATATTCAGGCACACACATTCCTCTCAGGGGTGGATCCAGAAAATTTACAACCGAGGTGCTGAAACCTGTGCACAGCCGGCTGGCTGTAAGTGCCTGAGGGACACGAAGATTCACTAGAGGGGTCCAGGGGCATACCCCCCCCCCCCCCCGAAATTTTTTAAGTTGAGCATGCAAAATAGTGAAATCTGACACATTCTGGGGACCAAATAAAAATATGCAATTTTGAACAGACAAATAACTGTACAAACACACTGAAATATCAGGTTGAAAATATATTTTACTGATACATGGCATTATCAAGCTCCCTCATTTTTCTTCATTATATAGATCATATTTAGTGACTTCTTATGAATGGTCCTGGGAGTGCCTTCTGACATTCAATTCACACAACACTAGAAATTATCAGCAGGAAGCAACATACCACGTGTCATCGAAGTTTAATGTTTGAAGGTAAAAGTACAGGAAATATTCAGGAACAAAAGCATCTTGGACTTATGTTGAAGTTTGATCTTCTCATATATTGTTGTTGATGTTTTTTAAGTGTTTGTTGCTCTGTATATGTGTTTTGTCCCTTTTGACCAATCGCTGTACTTTTGTAACAGCGCAGTCAATAAACATTCATTCATTCACATAAATTCTGCATGGCCAGCCACAAGGGCAATGAAAATGGTCTGCATCCTTCACAGTTTACAGTTTAAGTTAGACTTATGTAGGCCTCTTTTTGTTCTTTAATTTCCTTCATGCGACCAAGTCGGGAGACAAGTTGAAAATCAGGAAATTTGACAGGTCTGGGACTCACTGTTGGATTGAAACCAGACTTAGGCTACTACTTTACAGGCAATTACATTTTTCATGTAGTGATGCTGGCAGAGTTACAAAGAAAATATGTTTTTGTTTGCGTGTGTGTGGGTGGGGTGCGGACGCACCTCCCACACCCCCTCTGAATCCGCCCATGCCTCTCATGCTAGAATGTTGATACATTCATTTCTATTCAAATTCTGGTGCATAACCCAGACAAACTTTACACAACCACAAATTGCTAATGCACAACTGCAGCAACATGCCAACATTTTGAACTCTTTCAAAATATCAACTCCTCACTGGAACAACACTTGCTCAGTCAAACCAGGGAGGTGCTCCTTGGTCAAACCAACAGCTGTGCTCACTTTTCAAAGTGTTATTCATTAACATATTAATTTGATTAAGACTATAAAATTGATGCAAGTGTTGTGAACAGAGAGTGCTTTTAATTACCCCAAGATTGACTTATAAGTTATATACACAATAGATGTTAACAATTGTGACTGCAAGTGACCTGGGTGACTGTGTACAAGGCAAGGTGTGCATTTGAAGACAGAACTCCTTTTAGTTGTAGTGAAGACATGTACCTGAGCATCAGGTCTCCTGTACTTAATAAGTTAATGGGGTGTGTGTGCCACAATTTCAGTATCTGGATTTGGGAAATAATGCTGCATCAAGTTAGTTTCCAGTCCAGCACAACACAAGAAAAAGCACCATTGTTTCAATGCAGTGACTATTGGAGCTGCACGCCACATGCCACACGCCAGACATATATGTATGTTGTACCATAGTACCATACTGACCATGTATCAGTTTATATGTACAATAAAGCTTATTCCATATATTGTAACTGAGTTCTGATAGCATTAGTAATGAGCTAGGCTTACAGTTGCCAATTTAAAGTCTGCATGGTCACCAACATCCAAAAACAAATGTTGACCACCTTTCACTATTTCAGGCAACCTTGTCAGTGATTAGATCTATCAGATTATAGCGTTTTGTATACACTGCATTGTAATTTTTTTTTCAGATGATTAATGCTGAACTTAGTTTAAAGACACTATATATTAAAATATTTATTGAGCACCGGAACTCTGTACTCGCATTACTATGGCAATGTAAACATAAACAACAAATTACACAGCAGAAGACAAGTTATTGTTAACTTGTCAGGACATGACCTCGCTCAGGGTACTGGGAATACGCTACTCTGCTGCGCACTGAATGTGATACAGCCATACAGCTTCGATTTTCAGCATCATTTCCTTTGTTCTGAAGCTACAAAACATCTGAATTCATGCTCTAAAAAGACTGAATTAGTGTAAATACTTGCGTTATCTTCCTACAAATTAACCGCCATGACTGACCTTCACCTTGATACATTCACTTCTCGTTTGTAGTCTCGGATGATTGCAAAGGAAGCAAGTCTTTCCTTCAAACTATTCGACCCTTTATGTTGAGATAGTTTAGGAAAAAACTCAAATGGATGTTGATTCAAATAACGAAGAAAATTTTACGGAAAACAGATGATTCGTTATTTTGTTTGAGGGTACTTAAAATTATGACCACGTGATGTATGGTACGAGAACTGTAAAATGGTGGTCGGCGCGGGAAGCTGAAATTAACTGGAGTGATTGTGGTCAAAATATTATTGAAATTAGCAGGTATGTGACACGAGTATATTACCAAATATATCTGTTTGAATCTTAAAAGTATACAGATGCCAAAATTGTAGTTAACAGGTGTATGGTGTGTATTCGTGGAGCATATATTGCCCCTGTAAATTGATTCACATGTGTTGTCATTTGACTTTTATTTTGACAGTTCTGGATGCCCTCACTTTTAGTTCTGTCAAATTCAGATTGACATTTCACCATTTGATACTTGATACCTTTAGTCCCTGAAAGCCTTAGCTCGGCGCCAGGGGCTCCATTTCTCCAGAATTAATTAACAGATTGGTGCAGAAATAATTATTTGAGAAGGTAATTGGTTACATTACTTAAGTTAAGTAGTGCAGGCAATGCCAATTCCAATGGTAAATGGTAATGTCATGACAATGTGACTGCAAGTCCCCCTTTCAGTTTCAAACTATATTTTCAATTAATTCCTGGTTGCAAAGCTATGTAACTTATGTGCAATGTGGACTGATGCACTCAATTGTCATCAATGGATCATGCTATGCTGACAGTGGATCCACTTTATGTCCTTTCTTTGGTTCATAATGCTGACAGTCAGATAAACTTTATTGTATAGTTGTTGTTTTTTTACATTCACACTCATGGTTAGACATGACTAACAGAGTTTGTCTCTCATTTAAACTCTTGCCATGAGACCATAAACTTTCTCGACACTCTTGTCAGAATAGACTCACAACATAAAGCAGACACCAGTCACCACCCTTTATGTAAAACCCACTGATACGCACCATCAATGGATCTGCACAATCAACCGATCGCGCAGTGCTAACAATGGATCTATTGTTTGCGCTGCGCTGACAATGGATGCACAATCTGTGGATAATTTGTTAAATAAATTTTAATCTATTGATCAGAATGGAATAAACTTATGTTGATTTTAACATACAAACTTGAACCTATCAGTAATTCATGTACAAGTGACCAAGTACGGGCCTTTGTCATTACCATGATTTTGTTACTGTACATCTGGAGCTCAACTGCCTGTATTTGATGATTCTAGACTTTACTCGGCCGTAAATTAAATCCATATGGAAGAGTGCTGGCAAACGATCAGTACAAAACATGGACATAAACTTTAGTTAGGTATGTAATTGGTAAACACATCTAGATCAAAGTAAAATAGTAAGTAACGCCAGTCAATCAATATGAACAAAATATGAAATGTTATTGTGTGGTAGAAATCATGTTGAAAATTACAATAAATAGGCGGGAACAACTATTCGTTTGGAGAACAAATATTCCTGAATATTCCTTCCAAGGGGGAACCAATATTCCCTGACACCAGACTGGCAGTATGCACACATTTTATATTTTAATAATCGCAGAGACCCTAGCTTTTAGATCTATCATAAGTTGATTTAATGTTTACTCATGCAAAAAATGTTTGCTCTGCTGACCCACTCTGCACTGTATTTGTATGGAGATTTCAGTTGCTATATCGAGAATACTATCAATAGAAACATTGTTTTTACAAGCTCGTCACCGAATTGAAGTGACACGTCGTGCACAGACCACCTGCGTTCATCAAGAAAAGACAACTTTGTTTTGGATATACCATGGAAGTAAAGCTTAGAACTTGAAGTCCCTGATTTATAAAATAATTTTCCTGTCTATGATCAGTGACATATTGTGCTGAATTTTTACAAACCGCACGGCTTAGCCTATCGAGAACTGGTACATCGTGCATACATAAACAGATAGTATAGTAAGCATATGATCAAGACAAAGGCCCAGCCTGTGTCAGTCCCCTGTTGTCCATGCCCACCAATCTTTGATTTGAGATATTATGGCCATTGTGAACTTTCTTGGTCCTGACAGAAACAAGGTGACTAATAATAAGACAAAAATAGACCCCTGTGTAAATTCATGTAATATTAGTGTATTTTTATCTTCAATTATTTCACTGACAGCTTCAAACCAGGAATATGAGTATGCAATAAATAGTATTTTAAGATAGGTTTTACAGGGTGTCTGACAGCAGACAGCTAGTCAATTCAACATAGGTTACCCTGCAGTCCACTGTTTTGCACCAGGTTTAATAAGAATTAGGTCCAAAATAGTTAAATCAAAATCTTCAGTTAAGGACAGGTAAGACACCAAAAATAAATCCCACTTTAGTCAATCCTAGCTCAAAATGTATTTGCGTTAGGATAACATATCATATATGTGTGTACTTGTCATACTCCAAAGAATTTATATTTTCCGTATTTGGGTGTCTGTGATGTTAATTGTTGAATAAACAATTGAAAGTTGACCGCAAAGCATCCACCCCATAAATGTCGATATAAGTCACTAAATATTGGTGATAAAATCATAATTACACTTGTATCTTAATCCTGACATATTTGCGACAAAAAGCGATCCTGCGATTTTTTATGTTTGGTTTCGTTTTTCTGTTATCCATCCTCAAAGTTTGACGTTTCAATTTTCCCTTTGATTTTCAGGATGTTCATTTTCTTCATTTCATAGAAAAAGAATGAAGCAAAATTTAGAAAATCGCTGAATCGTTTTTGCAGTTCAGACATTAAAGAATCAAAAGCCGTTAATCGGATTAAATTTCGCCCAGCCGTTTTCTTGGAATAGCCGTTCTTAGGTGGGGCTCTCGTCCTATTATCCTTTCTGAGAAAACAAGCTTCAAAGGCCTTTGATGTTGATCATTTGCCTCTGAAACAATACCATTTGCTCAAGTTGAGTTGATATTTGTACAAAACGTAGCAAACATCGTCCCTGAACATTTGGGGAGGTTGTCAATCAATTTTTGGCCAATCACATGAATAAAAGAGCCTTTGAAGTACGGAAAACATAATTCAGCGATCTGTCAAACGGCGATAGCGACAGTCTGGTTTCAAAGTATGACGTCATGGAGGCGGCCCTTCTGGCCCCGTGACCTCAAGCCTGGCAACGAAAGTTGTGTTGCCTTGCTTCGGTGGGGCGGCCTGCGGCCGCTCGTGGTCAGTGTACGGATGGTGGGTTTGGTCTTCCGCCCCCTGCCTCTTCGCCCCGTTTTTAGGGATAGTGTTTTATTATATTTACTCGTCTCCTATCTGTATACTTTATGTAGTTAGCTTGTTAGACTTATCTTTACTACACTTTACTTAGTTAGCTTGTCATTATTTTGTAGTTGTTTTCTCAATGGGTTTCATTTCTCTTTCCAACCTGAGCTTTGTAACGCTAGTTTGTGTGTTGTTTTCTCTTGTGTTCACGTTTATGCTGATTTCAATTTGTTTATTTGCACTTTTATTTCCTCATCCCTGGGTTCCGATAAAGTATTATTATGTACGTGGGTATCGTTGATCAGGGTGTCAGTTTTTTCCCCCCGCCTGTTTTTGGTGTGAAGGACCACTGGGTTAATCCATCGCGGCACGGCCTTTGAAGGTTGAAGGGACATCGTCTGACGATTCCCGCTCCTCTTGAACATTTAAAATCTCCCTTCATTAGAACGCAAAACAAGCAAGAATATCTATAAAGTAAACCACTTAGGCTATGATATGTTACCATGTTTGCATCTTTTCCCTGCCCACAAGCATATTTTCGGCATGCTGCCTTATTTCGCATTGCCGCCCTGATACCACTCTCTTTTTGCCATGGGCCGTTGCTACCTGCAGTCACGTGACAAGCTGTTAAGTATGATTGACGGGTGGCATTGTTCCGTTTGGCGGCTGAAAACCAAAGGAATGACACATGGACGTTCGGATGTCTACATGCCTGTGTGTTTTTTGGCGTTTTTCTCATATTTCTACTTTAGTTAAAAGCTCGAAATTTTGATAACTAATAGAAAGGACATTCATCTTGTAAAAACCGCTAAAATTTCAAAATCGGCCATGCAAAGGTTTTTGGTGTCTGAAGTGTCCTTAAATGCATGACATGAAATGAAAAAAAAAAACACATAAAAAGAGTTGCATTTACAGTAGTTTACTCAAGTTATGGATGAAAGGGACAAAAATTGGCAAAATTTTGATGTAAAAAGATTTGTTCTTTTCTTCATGACCTTTTCACTTAGAATGCAATTTTACTTCAGAGTGCTAGATCTTGTTTTTATGGGATATAACTCCTTTGGGAAAAGAAATAATTTGTTTGCAATACATTTTCTTTGACAGGTTGAATCAAGATGAGTCACGGGGCGCATGAATTCAGAATTCATCATCATGTCAGTGAACTCATGCGTCTGCTTGGGTAAGTGAAACTTTCCTCTTTGTAAATTACATATGGGCTACTTAGACCTGATTTTCAGGATTGTTGTGACTATATTTCTGCTTGAAAAGTTTACTTTATGCATAAAATAACCATGGTTGTCATGTGATTGTATGGTGTTTGTGAAAATGTGTAAACTGTCCAGAGCTTGCACTGAATTTTTTTCTTGGTGCACAAAGTCATTGGGCCTGACTTGCTGGTATTTCTAGTTTCACATATTGTTAACCATGTTAACAGACCCATAAGTCTGTTTGAAACCAATATTTCTAGTTTGATATCCGTACTTTTATTTCTGATTTTGCATGAACCAACTTGCAGGGCTACTGATCACTGTTCAGATTGCCCAGGTGTCATGTACTTCTGATCTGAAATACGGCCTTTTCTGTTAAAATCTGGCAACAATGTGCATACTCACCTGTATAGCTTGTGAAGAAGTCAAATTACCTTGAATGCATGAAGTTTGCATGTTACGTAGAAGTAAACATTTATCTTGACAAATCCAGCGTTACATGTACCAGTGGTTGTACTTGAATATCTAGCATGCGATAAATATGCATGGTAAGATGTATAGAGCATATTGAAGTAATGTCTCTTACATTGTTGATTTACAATGATCACAATGCTGCTGTTGATTTCAGAGTTCGTTCCTCAGATGGACCAGGCGCAGAGGTGTACACTGACATGCTGCAGAAACATATGACTCCTTACATCACAACACAAGTATGTGTGAATTGTAGGACTTGTTACTGTAAATTTTAATGCATTTGATGTAAAAAAACATAATATATATATACAGTAGTCCCTCCTTTGAGAGACCGCGCCTAGTGCCACCCAAAAGGTGGTCACATAAAGCAGGTGGTCCTCCAAAGGAGGTATACATAACAAAAAAAGTACTACAGAGAGACCTGACAACTATGGTCTCTCAAAGGAGGTGGTATCCCAAAGGAGTGGTCTTTCAAAGGAGGGACTACTGTATTCTTGATCCTGACATGAGCACTGTGAACTTTTAAATTCAGTGTGTTGGTGCTACGCATAGGGGTCCAGAGGGTAAGGACAAAACTTATACAAACTAACTTTACTTTTATTTTGTGCCAAATATCAAATTTCTTTGTTCTTCCCAGTTGTAACAAAAAAGTAACGAAGGCAAGCAAATGGACAGGAAAGTCAAAATATATAGTTTCAAGGCTGAGGGTACCAAATAGTATGTACAATGTTAATGATGGCACATGTATCACAGTGAGAAAATTCTTATGTCCTATTGTCTGAGACAAGTAAAATTTGATGCAGGGGAATTGAAAATTAAGAAATAAAAATAAATAAATAACATCTAAAACGTAGGGACACTTGTCCTTTGAGAAGTATACCAATGAAGGAATTTTCTCACCCTGGACATAATTTGCATCTAGTATTAATGGTTTTAGTTGCAAAATTTGAAATAAGGTAAATATTGCAAGAAAATGCAAACTGAACAAAAAGAAATGTACAAAACAAGAAGAGTCTTGTTGACATGTTTTAATTCTTCCATGTTGGCTTCTTCGGGGGAGAGCAGGCATGATAACTTTACACACTTCTCCAATGTGGTAACATGGTGCTATCAGGTTGCTGTTTGATATTTACTTTACATCACATTATGGAAACCAAAAGTTTGTTTCTTTAGTTGGCTTATATTGAATTGACCAGAAAGTGTCCATATAATAAGTCCTGGCTTTGCATCAGATTCAAACATGACGAAGTTAGGCCTTGTCATTAAAGAAGTGATCACCCATGCTGCCCTTTACTCACAGTTCCTTAAAAGTTTTAGGACAGGTATTGTAATTTTCCTACATGTATAACAGATTTTGTTATGACATCGAATACATGAAGGTCACCTAGGAGCACACCTTGAACATATTCAGGGAATCTAATAGTTCACCGGTGATTTATGCATGACATGGCCTGCAAAATACCCAAGTTTTACACAAATTGCAAACTGTCACACACAGGGAATGTGTTTCCATTTAAATTTGTACACAACTTGACACAGGAATGCTTGTATATGTATGCTATCCCAGGAAAAAATCTTAAATTGAATCCTTTGGGTCTCTCCTTCATGGGAACAAAGAACTTTGAAAACAACCTGGATAGAGACTACATTATACAGGAACCCATGTCTTGAGAAACCATTCCTATGAGATATCATGTACCTTTAAAGACCATCATTTCAAGATACTTTGCTTGGTACTTTTAATGTATATATAGCTGCTATAAGACCACCTGTCTTGACAGACCAAACCTGCATAATTCATTCATGCTAAGAGATAGTCTTTCTATGCAGGTTTCACTGTAGTTGAACATACTGTGTTATTGCCACACAATAAGTTTACTTTTTACAGAAATATTGCTATTTTTCCAGAAGAAATGAACAAAGACAGAACAAAAGTTGTGACTTTCCCTCAAATATGACTTAAAGACCAGAAATTATATCAAGTTGGGTGTGAATTAGTCAAAATGATTTATGTACGGACTGTTAGTGTAGCAAACTTGAAATTTGAGGGCAACCTTATTTTATATAATTCACAGTTAGGATATTGATGTTAGGGCATGGGTATTAAATGATCAGTTTCTTGTGCGTGTACTAACTCAATTTGTTCCCTTCCAGTTTCCCCCACCCTTATTTGTTCAACACCTGGACATGGGAACAGTGTCCTGGTCATTCTAGTAACAGATTAGGAGAAAATACATACATTATTAACAAATTGACATTGTAATGCAGGTGTCTATTACAAGCTTGTGTATGGGTGCCTTCTTTTGAATGGTACAATTTTTTGATAATGTTCAAAACTGGAAGTCTCCTACTTAGATGATATTGTATATCATTAGCTTTTGCATGGGTAAAGGGTTTTAGACTGTTGGCTAAACTCATTCAAACCCCAGATAAAAAAGAGGTTTGCTTTATACTAAA
The DNA here is from genome assembly GCA_964020975.1 of Hermodice carunculata. Taxonomy (NCBI): domain Eukaryota; kingdom Metazoa; phylum Annelida; class Polychaeta; order Eunicida; family Amphinomidae; genus Hermodice; species Hermodice carunculata. Next base: position 46,364,693 of record OZ026614.1, on the reverse strand, counting down.
AAATACATCTAGGAAAAGTTGTCACTTCAATAAGGTTCAGTAAATATTGATTTAACGTTCATCCGTGTTTTTATGGCAGCTTAGAATAAAGCAAGTTGCAAACCAAGTTCCGAGTTTTGTTACTGATTTTTCAGACTGCTTTAAAAAAGAAAATTATGAGACAGAGCTTCATGCACTGGTGCTCTGTTTTCTTATTTGACATTCCCATAAACATAATGCTTGAAGTGTTCAGCAGTTAATTTTCTGATAGGTTTCAGCCCACCAAGCCAAGAGGAAAATTGTTGAGTCTGTACCCAAGAGTGCTGTTGAATTTCTCAACAAATATGATGACCTAAAATCAAGAAAGTAAGTTTAGAGATTAAGCTCTATGAAGAACGGCGTGATTTGTGTCATAATTTCCAATCATTTAAGCTGTACATGCATGCCTTTTCTTGTAATTTAAACCAGTGAATGAGAGAAAAATATGTGTATACTAAAATTGCATACAAATTTTTTCCTTGTAAAATGCAATACACAAGGGTTTATTCCACTGAAACATGTAGTACTTGGCTTACATCTGACCGTAACTACTGTATTTGTCCAGTCTTCCCTGAAGCTTGCTATAATTTCAACAACAGATTAAATTGAAAGCTTCATACATTTTACATTAAACCCCCTTCCTCCCCCTTGGGGGAAAAAAAAAAGAAAAAGACATTTTATTCTTTTTGTTCAAAGCACTCCAGTCTGTAACTAATATGAAGGTATGGTATACAATAGTACCTGCTTTAAAGATCATGTCTTTCAAGAGATTACATAGTGGTGTTTTTTGAAAGGCCACCCATTCAAGACACGATTTCCCTGTTAGATATAACTGCACCTTGAGATCACCTGCTATTATATATCATGACCACATTTGACTGACAGAAGGGGTAGGTGGAGGTCGTAAATTGCAGGTACTAATGTATGCATACCGTTGGAAATTTAAATTTATGTGTAAAGTTGGGAAAACCCTTGTGTCTAATTAGTGATACCCATTCGGAACCTGTTGGACTCCTGGAATACCCTGTGCTTTGCATGTCTTGTTTCCCAGCCTTCTTCATATGCATGTGTTTGTTCACACAGGTTTCAGCACACAATGCCAAACGAAAGATAGCAGAAACCACACCCACCCCAGTGGAGTTTTTACACAAATATGATGAGTTAAAGTCAAGAAAGTGAGTTGTTGGTAGCCAAGGGGCATGGTTTGGGCTTGCTAACATAATTATTGTACTAACCTGTTTTAAATACTATTTCTGTTCTGACTGATTTAGATAAAAGTAACTGCATGAGTCAAATTGATGTTCATGTGTGGAATCTTTCATGTGTCCCTCACACTTTGATGGTGACACTTTGCCCAGTTAGTTTTTACTACAGGATGTAAAAAAAAAAAAAGTGGAATAGAAATTTATTTATTATATATTATACAGAGGGAACCAACTTTCATTTGCCCATATTTTTGTGAGCATATATGTTTTAAAGTTGATCAGAAACAAGAAGGCAGAATTTTTAAAAAATGTGTCATTGTTATCATATTGCTATTGTGTGCTGTTAAATGGTCATATTGCTGAGCATGTTGAGAAGTATCCATGGTTTTGGTGCTGAAATTTTAACATTTGAAATGAATTGAATGTAAAAACGGTGACATGGTACATGTAAATCAGCATATTTACCATGCTTTCCATAGAATTGCATGTAAGCCTGCAATAAATAAATTATTGTGTAAAGTGAAAACAGTTCAGTTTTAAGATTGATCACAGTATGAGCATACAGTATATGTTCATATATTGAGTTACTTGTGCTTTCTTAAAGTTTAAGATTTTTACATTTTACTAAGTGTCTGCTAACAAATGGTAACAAAGAGACCTTGTGTTCAAGTCCAAGAACAAAGGACCACTTCTTTTCCATGTGCTTTGAAAGTAGTTTTTAGCTCAGCTGATTTGTCAGTCAGCTGAGCTTTTGTGAGGGTCCATTGTCTGTCCACAATTCAAATTTTAGACTTCTCAAAAACCGTCGACCAGATTCACTTCAAACTTGGTGGGATGTGCCTTGGGTGGGTCTTCACTAAATTCATTCAAATGGTCACGGTCCAGTGATATTTTGATTTTTTTAATGATTTTTTTTGTTCATTTTTGGGTAAAATTTAAAAAAAATCTTCTCTGAAACTGCTTGTCCAATTGCTTTGAAATTTTGGATAGGAACACTTCTGGGGCTTCCAAACATTTAGTTGTTCAACATGTGCTGCTGGGATTTTTTTTTCTTAATGAATATTTGTGCTTTTTGCTATTTTGGACTTCTTCTCAGGAACCTTCACTCAGATTAAGTTGAAACTCAGTGGATTTGTTCCTAGTGCAATGATCAAGTAAAGTTGGCTACTAGGTGGCACTGCTGTGGATTCCTGATTTTTAATGATTTTTTTCAATTCCGGTACTTATCAGCAAGTGCTCCTTTCCTATTGACTACTAGTAAAGTCACCGGGCATTCTAATGCTCATTCACATTTCCGACTTCCTCTCCAAAACCATCCGCCAGATTGACTTCAAACTTGGAAGGAATGTACCTTGGGTGGGTCTCTACCAGGTGGTCATGCTCCAGTGATTTTTGGAGTTTTTGTTAGCTCAGCTGACTTATCAGTCAGCTGAGCTTTTGTGAGGGTCCGTCGTCCGTCTGTCCACAATTCACATTTTCGACTTCTTCTCAAAATCCGTTGGCCAGATCCACTTCAAACTTGGTGGGGATGTGCTTTGCGTGGGTCTCTACCAAGTTTGTTCAAGTAGTCATGCTCTAGTGATTTTTGGAATTTTACTGAATTTTTTTGTTCTTTTTTTTTTTTTTGACAAATCATAAAAAATTTTCTCCTCCAAAACCGCTCACCCAATTGCTTTGATATCACACAAGAACACTCCCTGGGACTCTTAGTTCTTAAGTTGTTCACTAGGTGGCGCTGCAATTTTTTTACTAAAATTTGATGAATTTTTGTGTGTTATAGCTATTTTTGAATTCTTCACCAGAACTGTCACTCAGATTAAGCTGAAACGTGGTGGATATGTTCCTTGTTGAAGGGTCAAACAAAGTTGTTCACTAGGAGGCAATGCTGCAGATTCCTGATTTTTAACGATTTTTTCAATTCGGGTACTTATCGGTCAATGCAGCTTTCCTATAGATTACTATGGAAGTCAATGAGCATTCTAATGCTAATTCACATTTTCGACTTCTTCTCCAAAACTGTCATCCAGATTGACTTCAAACTTGATGGGGATGTACCTTGGGTGGGTGTCTAACAGGTTTGTTCCAATGGTCTTGTTCCAATGATTTTTTGATTTTTTTATGATTTTTTTTTTCAAAAATCTTCACAAAAGTTTTACATGGGAATTTCTTGTAATAGTTATAACTTAAATAATATTGGCCAGATTTACTTCAGACTTGGTGGGGATGTGCCTTGGGTGGATGTTTACCAAGTTTGTTCAAATGGTCACGCTCTATTGATTTTTTGATTTTTTATGAATATTTTTGTTCTTTTGGGGGGGAAACCTTAAAAACTTTTCTCTTCTGACACCGCTCACCCAATTGCTTTGATATTATACATTGACACTCCCCGGGACACCTAGTTCCCAATTTGTTCACCAGGTGGCGCTGCAATTTTTTTTCTAAATTTTTTAATGAATTTTTTGTATGGTTTTGCTATTTTTCACTTGCTCTCAGAACCGTCACTCAGATTAAGCTGAAATGTGATGAATATGTTCTTGTGGAAGGGTCAAACAAATTTGTTTACTAGGTGGCACTGCTTTGGATTCCTGATTTTTAAGGATTTTCAATTCGGGTACTTATCAGTCAATGCAGCTTTCCTATTGATTACTATGTAAGTGAACGGGCATTCTAATGCTAATTCACAGGACAGCTGACACGGAATTTACTGTTTACTTTATAACTTGAGATCTGTTTTGAGTTAGTACCGTGATGCTGCACATGTTAATGTTTCTTTATGAAGATCATGCTGAGACAGTACATGAATGACCTTGACCTGGTTTCTGGGGTCACAGTGCAGCATACATGAATTTTACTCTTCACTATAACTTGAGAATTACTTGAACCTTGATGTTGCACATGTTAGTGTTCTTCTACAAAGGTCAGACTTACTCAGAACATGGGTGACCTTGATCCTTTCCTGAGTTCACAGAGCTACAAGTGTGATGAATGTTTAGGTCAGCTGAGCATGGGCTGTTCACACAGCCCTCTTGTTCTTTTTTAGGGCAAATCTTAAAAAATCTTCTTCAAAATCGCTCACCCAATTGCTTTGATATCACATAGGAACACTCCTAGTTCAATTTCTTTCTAATATTGTGTGTGTGTGTGTGTGTGTGTGTGTGTGTGTGCGCGCGCGCTATTTTCCACTTCTTCTCCACAATTGTAAGTTAGATTAAGCTGAAACTTGGTGGATATGTTCCTTGTGGAAGGGTGAAACAAAGTTGTTCACTAGGTGGCAATGCTGTGAATTTCTGATTTTTTAACAATTTTTTTTTTCAATTCAGGTATTTATCAGTAAATGCGCTTTGCCTATTGATAACTACGTAAGTCAGTGGGCATGCTAATGGTAATTCACAGTTTGGACTTCTTGGAAGGTACTGTATGTCAGATAGACTTCAAACTTGGTTGCAATGTACCTTGGTGGGTCTCTACCAAGAGTGTTTAAATGGTCATGCTCCAGTTAATTTTTGATATATATAAAAAATTTTTAGAAAATGTTTTAAAAAGTTGTAATAAGAAAGTTTACTATGGGAATTTCTTGTAATGGTTCTAACTGAAATAATTTGGGCCAGATTTGTGTCAAACTTGTAAGGGATGTACCTTTGATAAGTGTCTACTTTTTTGCAAGTGGTTGTGGTCCAATGATTTTTGGATTTTTTATTTTTTTTTTTTATTTTTTTTTTTTTTTTGTGTGTGTTGTTCCTTCCAGGACAATTTATGTATTTCTATGAAGGGCAACCGTGACCTCATTTTTGAGGTCACAGTGCAATATACATCAATTACTGTTCACTAAAACATGAGAACTACTTGAATGGAGACCTTGGTGTTGCACATGTTGGTGTTCTTCCACAGAGGTCAGACTTAATCAGTACATGAGTGACTTTTGATCCTATCCCAAGTTCACAGAACCATAAGTGTAATGAATCTTTAGGTCAACTGAGCATGGGCTGTTCACACAGCCATTTTGTTTTTTCCTCAAAACCTACTAGTTTGGCTATTAGTTTAACTTTCAGAAATCATATTCTTGACACTCAGTCTTTGCTTCTCTCTCATCATCTCATGAGGTATCTTGCATGATTATTTACTGTTTTCATGCACAATGCAGCCCATGCCTCACCATGCATTGTTCTTCAGAATTTTTCATCACTAGTCATTGACAGTTCCAGCTCTGATGTACACTAGTTATCTACGAGGATTGCAGATATTCAGAGAGAGTGGGAGAGGTTTAAGTCATTATTGTCTTCTTTCAGCAAATGAAAATAACATAATTCTGGAAAAGTGTGCTTCATATTCATTGCTTTACATTAAATTTCTTGGTTTTTAACAATTGGCAAAAATTTGACCGTGCTTTAAGTTCACATTCATGTCCATGTACAAGTGCCATATAGATGTGTACCATTAGTAGAGTAAGACATGAATAATAGTTTAGTCAGTTTATTATGCAAGGGAGATGAGAGAGAACAACTTCTTGGTCTTGTCTTGTTTGTGATGTAGTGGATATCCTGCTTATTAACTCTCTTGCTTCATTTAGCTTTTAGTCAGTGCTTTTATATTTGATACTTATTAACTCATATAATTCTTTATTAATGTAAGTACAGTTACAGTTCTTTCGTCAATTTTAGTACAATCCTATTACAATGTATGGTTGTGTGTAGAATTTAATTCCTTCTGTGGTCCATGTACATTATTCTCCCTTGAACACTTCTGGAGCCACAAAGTTTGAATGAGCACACATTTATGGGACATGTTTTGTGAACATGAGTCAACTGAAAGTGTTCTTTTCCATCTGAAGATCCCAATCACAATATAAGTTATTTTGTCTCTTTAATTCTCAAGTTGAGTTTTTAGCACAACTGAAGTGAAACACCAATTTCAACATTTAAATTTCAAATGCATGTAACTAAATGTGATCATGAATGAATTAATTCCTAAACACACCTAGATACCATGCTATATATTTTGTGCAGCTGCAGTTCACTTCATTATTGCATGTGACATTACAGGATTTAGTTTTATATTTATTCCCCATTTTGTGGCAAGTTTTCCCTGAGTTTGGATGTGCTAGTGTGCATAAGAAATTTATTCATGTCAGCATTGTTCATTGAAGAACTGCTTGGTTTTTAAAAGTGTTTATACATGTCATCAATCATGAATCCATTCATCATTTTCCTGAATTCATGCTTGTGTATTTTTATTTGTAACAATTATTATCTGCTCATATTATGCTCATATTGGATGGTGCTGATTTGGAAATTACAACCTTCTTGTAATTTATGCTGCAAAATTTTGCAAAATTCTGGCCCTGCAAAGTATGTAAGCATTGCAGTTCAGTGATGGAAAAATTTAAAAAAGCAGATAACTTTGAAGGAAATATATGATCACCTGAGTGATGTTTTTACTTGACACCATTTTTTCATGAAGATTAATTTAATACACACAAATGAAAAAATCACTCCAGTTTTACAGGTATTATGTTTAACCAAAATATTGAAACACTTTTTGAGTTACTGAGCTTGATTTTTGTAACAAGACTGTGTGAAGCTTTGTAAGAAAAAATAGAAAGAAAAGAAAATGAAGCAAGAAGTGTAAAACTGACATGTAAGTGATATCAAATTTGTGAGATAAACATAAAGGCACTTGTAAGTTTGCCAACAATGTTTGTTTTCAGTGTGAGAGACTTGGATCCTCTCGTGTATCTCCTGTCAAAGCTTGCTGATGATGAACAGGTATGTGATGGTTAGACACAGATCCACAACTATCACAGTAGCAGGCAGGCTTCAGTGCAGATACAGCATTGATGCAAATGCTCATAAGATCTTGTAGAACATGTGAAGTTGTGAAATATGCACTTAGGTAAAAACCATGAGTTACAGTGTTGATTATAGTATGGATTGCTGTAACAAGGAGAACAGATTGGACGTTTACACACTTCAAGAGTGAAATGTTGATGTGGCAGGCCTGAAGGTCTCCTCCTTCATAACAGGAAGCTTGCCCTGTCATTTTCATGTCAATATCATATTATAATTTTCAGAATGTTCCCATAGAAGTGATAGATTTTTCTTTACTTCAAAATTGTATAGTTGCCAAAGATGTTAAATGGTTATAGTCCAGATACATGTAGTTTCATATAGTATTGTTATTGTCTTCTTCTTTTTTTATCCCCCGCCCACGAAGTGGGGGAGGGGATATGGTAATGGGCACCGTCCGTCCATCCTTCCGTCTGTCCGAAACAAATTTTGTCCGGCCCATATCTTCTACATTATTAATGCTACCTCTTCGAATTTTTTATGGTGGGTAGACCTTAGGTAGTAGGTGTGCATAGGCATTGTTTTCTGTGGCTAATTGCTTCCATTAATTAATTAATTAATTAACAAAGTTCATTAAGCAAGCTCAAGATGCAATACATTTTGTCAGGAGTATAACTTTGCAATTATAAGTGGTAACCCTTTAAGATTTTCAGGGTTGGTAAACCAGCAGTAGGAGGTGTGCATAGGCATAAATTTATGTGGCTAATTACTTTCCTTTATTTCTTTATTAATCAACGAAGTTCATTAAGCAAGCTCAAGATCCCAATGCAATTTTGTCTGGAGCATATCTTCGCAACTATAAGTGATAGCTCTTTGAGATTTGCAGGGTTGGTAGACCTGAGGTAGGAAGTGTGCATACTCATTTCAGTCAACCTACATGTTAAGGAAGATGTGAATAGCAAACAAACCCCTTCTGCACTGGTTCACCCTCATAAGGAGGGGGGAGGTTCAGTGGCTACTTGTTAAAAGGGGGATACATAATGCATTTAAAGGCTCTCTGTATTTATTTCCATATTGCCACCAACAGAAACCTTTCGCATTTTACCAACTATAATATACCAATGTACATCATGTGTATTTACCACCATGATTACTGTGGGCGGGGGATATGGCTAGCGTCAGCGGCTACTTGTTCTGATGAGGATAAATGCAAAAATAAAGACATCACTTTGTACAGAAGCACAGTTCCTCCACTGCATCGGAGTTTCAGGTCTGTCATCTTAAACAAGAAATAAACTTGCCTTAAGTGAATAGCAACCATTGATAAATTTTTCTTTTCCATTTTAACTATTGCAGACCAAAGGAAAGTTGAAGAAAAATGCAGAGGATCGAGCAGCAGCCGCAGGAGTGACCTTGACCCCTCACTCGGAGGTCACATCACAGCTGCCTGCTGCAGGGACTCAGATGACCCCAAAGGAACTGGAGGAGGTAAGCTTATACTGCATCTCTTGTGGAAGCATCTGAACTTATTTTGAAAGTGAGCATGTTTGGAAAATTGAGATTATTCTACTGGTACATACATGTTAATCAGTACGTGCATTGTTGTTGACAACCAAGATAATTCAGCTTTGATTTGTTTTTGAAAAGCCTTTGTGTAAAATAATAATTTGTAAATTATGTGTATTAGGGACATTATTCATGAGCAAATACATAGTACTCTATGAACTGTTGCAAGTGTGATTTATTGTACAGTAGTACCTGCAATTACCAGCCCATGAAAAGGGCAACCACCTGGTCAAAACGACCAGTTTTCCTTTGCACGGACCCTTTTGCAATGTTAAATGACCTGATGCAAATGACCCCCCGCAGCATGTGACCAACGACCGGCAAAATTATGCCACACGACCACCTGTTTGACATTTAAAAAAAGGGGTCTTTCTAGTCAACCGTAAGCGAGTTGTAACTTAATAGAAAAGCTGTACAACGTGCCGCTATTTTGCAGTAAAGTCAACTCAAACACAGCATTTTATTTCAACTTGCCTGGAGGGTTAACTTGGGCTGGGGAAACAGCATGTAGCTGCATAGCAACGGTTGTACAGTGATCGTTATTGGAATATTTTGCTGGGTTCCGGGTGTCCGTTCTCTGTGTTACCAGGGCAAACAGTCGTTAAAGTATTTTTGAAACAAGACTTACTATCTTAACTCTAATCTGCCCGCTTGGTTGTGTCTGAAGGAGTATCATCGTTAGTTTTGAATCCAAATGCTACACAATACCCTGTCATGCACACACTTGGTGAGCGTCATTTTAAACATAGTGCAGTGCATTGTGGGACAGTCATACAAAGGAAAATTTGATTGGATATCAAAGTGAATCATGGGTACATGTTTTCAGCACTGTTTGCAATGTGCATGGATGAAAGTGAACGTGGTGTGCTGAACATAATCAAATGTTTCAAGTTTGCACACAGTGCAATCTCAAAATGCTTGGCATGTGGTCTTATGCTGTTTGTTGCCCACTGTGAGTATATTTGTTTTCAAGGGTATTAATTTTCATTAAATTCAATGTTTCATTCTTTTTTCCTATCAATGCCATGTTGGAAAACCTTTCTCACTGTGATCTTAATTTCATGGTTTTGAAGCATCAGTGAGAATAAGAACACAGTGAAATTAAATGAATCCACAGTATTGTTGTTTTTAATTATTCATGGTCTGGGCTTACACAGGCATTGTTGTGTCTTGTGTACATTCAAATTTTGCTCGCTTATTTTTTCCACATTCATATCATTTGATTCAATGATGATTAAACTCTTCAGAAGTGGAATACGAGTTGCACGCAGTGTAATTCTTGAGTGTTTAGGGTGTAATAAAATACCGTTCAGTTATTTTCTTTTTTTTTTATTGGTCCGCCCCTTTTGGGGGGACCCTTTTTTGTTTTTGGGTTGACAGTCTGTCTGTTCATCCCTATGTGCACATTCTCGCTACCACGATATCTACAGAATGCGTCCATGTATTTTGCTTAAATTTGGCAATATGCTTACCTTGCCTGGCAAGATGAACTGATTAGACTTTGGTGTCACTATGACGTAATTTGAGCAAATGACGGACTCTTCAGTCAATGCCTGCGTTGAATAAATGTCCGTTTTTTTTTTTCTTTTTGCATAAGTGGGTAAGGTATCCTGACTTATGCAATGTGTGGTCGGGACACCTGAACATGCCCCTGATGCGAACGACCACCTGCATTATGCTACCATGTTGGGCTGGTAGTAGGGATGGTTGTAAACAACAGGTACTCCTGTGTCATTTAGACTGTTGATAATATTTCACATGCTAATATATTGTGAAGTGCTGTAGCTTTGATAGATTCAATAGTTATTTTCATTATCAAATAGCTCAAAAAGAAGCTGATGGAAGAAGCCAAGGGCGCTTCATCTGTGGTGCCATCAGAGGTACTTCGAAGAGTGTTGAGGGAGAAACAAGCTAAGAATGGTGAGGGTTGTAAATATATTTTACTTGTTAAATACATGTACACCTACTGATAGAATGCAGCTTACATGTTTCTTCTTGAAACTTTTATTGTAATGTTACATTCTTGCGATTTAAGTACTTTTTGTGACAATATTTGGCAGTGTCTGTGCACCACATCATTAACTCATTCCATACCAGTCCCTGATTTTTCCATTTATTCACCTAGATTAAAGACAACAAGTGCATATTTAAATTTTTCATGAAAATAGCTTTCATTCAAGTACCAACATGCCTACAGTCTTAAGTCAGTGGCTGCCGCAAGGGCAGCTGCAGCGTGACTTGCAAAGCAGTACCAGAACCACTGTCCAATGCGTGTCACCATAGTATGGAATGAGTAATGTGGACTATTAAAGTCCTCTAAGTGCTTAGTTCTCAGGTTATAACTGTTGCTAGGAAGGCATGGTGTGTTGGCTATATTAAAATAAACCCAACAGCTGAAATATTTCATGTTCAAATGGGTAAAGTATTCACTGAAGAAGTGCCCAATGGCATGCAAATAAGAAGTTGTATGCCTTAAATTCATTTAACAGTGAACATCCCGGTACAGCCAGACTGGATATTTCAGCGGCCGTATCTGACCTTAGATTTTGTCATGGACAATGAGCCAGTAGACATGGTAAGTAGATGTACATGTTAATAATTTGTTTTTTAAAAACATGGGCTATCACATTTCTTGCACATGTATTTACTTCATGGTGATCAGAGATGACTTTTTTTTTTTTGTCTTTTCTCAAAAATAATTGCCAAGAAATCTTGTCGAAATATCTGAAGGAATAGAGACTGAAATTAATTATTTTATAGTTAGTTGATATTTTCAATAGTTTAAAGGCTACATATATAGGCCTATGTTGTGTTGCCGTGCAGAGGACAAATTCCATATGACTGAAGAAACTTTATTGTAAGTAGAGCAATTGAGATATTGGTATACAAAAATTGCCTACTCCCACCCTCTCATGCTCAAACAAAACAAAATTACAGGAAAAGCACATCATGCTCCAGGTTACACAATACACCTATAAAATGTGCTTACTTATTATCATCATCATGTAACATCAGTTTCATGCTTGTTGCTATACATAGTTTGTGACACATCATGTTAATGACAATCAGATGTTAGATACTATTAGTCTTCTGATATAGAATGTTTTCTTTTGTTTTTCAGAATATCATTCCAATGAGTACTATGCCAGTGGCACTGCAGGAGGCAGCCATTATCGAGGACCTTCTCTACTGCATGGAGGTAAGTTCTCATTTAATGGGTTAAATTAAAAAAAAAGAATTATAATGAAATTAATTTTAAATAATCTAACTTCAGGATACGAGTAACATGTATAGGTGATTTGAGGAATGCAGAAGTGATCCAAGATGATATTACAGAGACAGATGTTGCTGGGATGGAATGCTTGTGCTCAGTATAGATTCTCAAAGTCTCATCATTCTCAGTGCTAGCTTAGGGATTTTACTGATGCAGCAAACCGATTTGTCGCAGCATTGAACCATCATTGGGTACATTTGTTTGTGGTTTTTTTTCCCCCTTTTTTTTAATATAGGATATAATGTGATGTTGAATAATGTAATCATATTAAAATTTTAAGATATGGTGGTCCACGTCATGAGAGAACACCCAAGGGCAAGCCTATAACTGGTCTTTAAAGCAGGCATGTTTTTTTTTTTTTATCAAAGGAACAAGCTGGAAAAGTTTACTCTGATGACCTAATAAATGAATTCTGTTAAGCTAGGTGGTCTCTCAAGAGAGGGAACACTACAACTTCAGAACTTTATCGTATAAATACTGTGTAAGGTTTTTTGTATCTCCTTATGTTGAGAAATGTGAAATTATAACTCTCTACATGGTATTTATAGGACCTGGTAAAGTGATAATTGCTGGTTCGAGCAGTGTATTATGTTTGTATTTTCACAATTTTTGGTACCAGCAGTTTGTATTTTGTGCTTACAATGTCTCATTAATGTTTTACCCTTTGGAGTGAGGCTGAGTCAGGAACTTTCTTTGGAGCAGGTTAGGTGCAAATCACCAGAGGGAAAGTTGTTGACTTGGGGCATCCTGTTTGGATAGAACTAGTATAGTCATTATCAAAAAAAAACCAAAAAACTTTTTGAATCTTTTCCTAAGTAAAGAAAAACAACGAAAAACTGAAACAATTGACAATGTACATCTAGCAAGCTTCAGGGACAAAGGATTTAAAAGTTACATCTCTAATCATGGTACACTTTCTTACAGGGTGTTGAGGGAAAGTACATTTTAGCATTGCCATTGAAAGACAGATATGCAAGGAGAGATTTCAACATTGACCAAAGCCTTGGTAAGTATAAATGTGTATCTGTGGTAATTTTAGTCAAATTTAGTGTCATTTAAAAACCAGCTATCTGTTACAGAGTGGCCAGAAATGTAATGAATAGGTTACTATGAAAAAGACAAAATGTATTTTCTGTTGTGGAAAGACAGTTGGTCTTTTAAGGGGCCACCTGTAAGGCTCAGCATGATGGCATCGCGGTATCTTATTTTACTCTCCTCTCTAAAATATTGCCGTTAGCTCCCCCCCCCCATACATTTTGTTTTAGATATTAATCTATATGTTTATTATGTGAAGAAAAAATTATAATTTTTTTGTGATTTGATGTGATAGGCAACATATACAAAGGGGTCCACTTCAGAGGTTTTCTGGGCCTACAAACCATAATATTTAATGTAAAATCTTCAAATTTGGGATAATAAAACTTTGATCACTAATAACTTGTTTCGGCTTTTCAGGGCGGTTCCTGGCGTTACACAGCGTTTGCCAGCATGAGACGGCGTTGGAAACGCTGACTAACGCTGGCAAACGCCAAAATCTAATTAAGCCTTTTGGGGCTCGGCGTTAGCCAGCGTTGGTTGGCGTTTGCCAGCGTTATTTGGCGTTTGCCAGCGTTTGCCAGCGTTTGACACCCTTTCAACGCCGGCAAACGCTGTGAAACACCGACTAACGCCGGCTAACGCTGGCAAACGCTCTGTACTCCTCTCAACCAGCAAACTCAATGGGATACATGTAAAAATTGAATTCAGTTGAACTGGGAGGAGAAGGATCCATGGAAATTTGTTACTTGTACTTGTACTTATCATTAATATACTTTTAATTTTTATACTGATGGGCAATACAACATAATTATCTTTAATATTACGATGATGATTTATCCATTGAGGTGTATGTGTAGTGAATGACTTTGCTCATGATCACTGATATTTTGGTCACCTCAATCTTGGTTGCAAAATAAAGACAAACAAACAACCCTGTTTTCAATTTTTATTTAGCTCTTTATTTCATCAAAATGGGTTAAACCATTTACGAGCAATGTCTTGAAAACCTTGGAAAAGTCTGACAGAAATTACAATTGTGAGAAAAGGCTATTTAGGTCTAATTAGCTCTCTTGGAACGGCAAACTGGCCATTGTGGAAAATGTACTTACTCCCTCTGATCAATACTTGTCTTATGAGAAGTACTCTTATAATGCTGTCCTTTTGTTGAGTTGTAATATATCTTTTAAATTTATGCTTAAAAAGGAATCTTTGAAGTTTTCCCAGGAGAAGATCACAAAGATGTGGTTTCCTAATAGCTGGTTTCAGTGGCTAAATTAACAGATTAGGAGAGCCCATTGTTCTTTCCCTAGCCCACTGGCCCATTGTTCTCCCCAACTAGTGAGCAGCTTTATCACTTTCCATTGCTTAGCAGACCCAAGACCAAGTCTGACTGACAGCTTATTTATATTCTGTTCTCAATAAAATTTAAAAAAAAAAAAAAAAAAGACCCATGTGGGTGTTTGGCCCAAAACCATGATTTATTTAGGTCCAAAATTCTCATAAAAATTGACAGTTTTCAAACTCAACATTTGGCCGTATTACAGATTGGTACCTAATCTTCCCTATTCTGCCAAAAAAATCTTTATTTTCTAAAATTTATACTGCAAAATAGCTATACAGAAGGTCCCTTAATTCTTTCCTGGTCTTAAACAGACTTAGAGTAGCATTCCTTGTTGTGTGTTGAACCCAATGCACCCAACTTTGGTCAAGGAAACCTATTGAACTAGGGTGTATCATCATCTTGTGTCTAATCTGCAATTCTCAGCAAATATATTTTTAGTTAACACAAAAGTTAAGTAGAAATATTAAAAAACAGATGACAATTTTACATCCAGGAGCTTTAAAGTAATTTGAGCAGGAAAGGGTTAAAAAAGCCTTGTCTCACAAAAGGAGAGTTGTATTTCAGTAAGAGATGTTTCACCTATAAACATTCTCCTGTTGAATGAAATGATAAACCTTAATTTTGTAATTCACTTGCTTGCAGATCCATCGTTGAGAGAACTTGCAAAACGTATCTTGCCACTTTGTTCCAATTACTCTATTGTTGTCAGGTTTATAGAAGGTAAGCAAGCTATTCTGTGTGAGTATGTCTAGGTTTGCTTTCAAAAATGCACTATATCAGTAGATTGCAATTGCACTGTTATCCTGTTCAGTATATGGTATGTGGCAACTCATTTTTTCTAATTGAAAATACGAGCAAAGGTATGGCTTCACTTTTGTGCCATTTGACCAGTTTCGCCAGTAGTGTGGCTCATCAGGAACTGAAAATTCCAACGGCTGCAGCGTGGTACCGTTAATCACGTAACGTAATGTTCGTTCGTTACGTGATAATACCGTACGTTGACAACAATAGACGTTGCTAACCAAGAAATAGGCTCAACGTCTTGGATGAGCTTGGTGTTTGCTCAGGCTTTTTATAGACACACCTCCTTTGTCCAGTGACAAGGTGTGAACACAAATATGCAAGTTACATATTGTTTACGGGTGCATGTGACTCCCAAGTTCCTTTATGGGAGCGGGCATCCATAATCATGTCATAGCTTGTCCTAGTGACCAACCTCTGTCCAGTTTATAGAGAAATAGAACTGGGGCTGGGGAAGGGTAATTACTCAAATATGTAATGAGATATACAATAAAAAATGTTTTTATTTTCTTAATGATTGTAAATATTGTTGGGGTATAACTGGAATGTGTAGCAGCTGTGAAAAAGGGGGGCAATTTAGTTTATCCCCATATATACATTCTGAATTACTTAGTGACAAGAAAATAAGCATAGACAGTATTAAAAAAAAAAAAATTAAAAAAAAAAAAAACAAACTTATTTTTTCTGCCTCAAAGTTTGGCATGTTACTATTTTTGGCTTGTCTGGTATTTCATGAGAAATTGAACACATATAAATGACTACGGACACATAATTGATGTTATCAGATGTGTCAGTGCCCGACTATCCTACCTGTTGGTGTCTGTATCTTCTTTTGTATATCTGTGTTTAGTATTGTCCTGTTGTTCAGGTGTTTTTCTGCAAGAGAGGTCATAATAGGGCATAGCGCTGTCTCCCAATTGCTATTCACAATATTGGAATTGTAATTGATGTACCTTGACAAATAACATGTTTACACCAAAGTTTTACATCTGAAAAAAAACCCCAGAAAGTTGATTGCTGGTATATTATGCTGAAAACCTAACCATAGCGCACAAGACTTACTTTGACATGTACATGTTGCAACAAATTGTATATTTTTCCTCAAATGGCCTGCAAATCGCATACAAGAAAAAATGTGACAACTCATTCAAATTTTTTTTCTACAGAGAAGTCAGCTTTTGAATATGGCCTGGTCAACCATGCTTTGAGTTCAGCCATGAGGACCCTGATCAAGGTCAGTCTACAACACTTGTATTTGTGTACATTTGTAGAAGTGTTACTAATTATATTGTAACCCTAATTATCCTCTTCATAGAGTCTTCTCATTATTTGATTGTTCCTTTCAAGCGAGACTGTACACTGACAAAGAAATTGTTCAGAATTTCGAGAGAGAACACAAAAAGCTGATCATAATGACAAACCTACACCTAACATTCACTGGAAAACTACTACACTCAAGGGACTTTTTTCATGTTAGATACTAGTATGTTCATTATTTAATCATATTAATATTTAACATTCCCTAGCCTGACATATTGAACTCCAACTCAGCAATTAATAGAACAAATCATCAAAAGTTGTCTGTGAGTGTTAAGTGTCAAAAGAGTGAAGCAGGGTCTGCTCTATAGTACATACAATGATAATGTGAAGGATGTCAATGCATGCAAGACCTGTACATACTTTTGTTGTTTTTTACAGGATTACATGGTTCTGGTTGCCCAGTTAGAGCATCAGTTTAGACAAGTGAGTATGTGCCTCCAGTCTCTCAATGCAAGTTTACTTCTTCAGACTTTCTTGGCATGTGTTTTTGGGAGGAGGGGGTCTCTATTGATACATTTGATTCATGCTTCAATGATGTCCATTTTTTTTTTCATTTAAATTTTTACAAATGTTACGCATAAGTTGGCCAGCCAATTGCTTCAGAATGACTCAAGGAAACCTATGGAAACTTCAAAACCTTGCATGGTTCAGTAATTTTTTGAGTTTTTGTGTTTGTAATTATTGACCAATGTTGAATAACTACTGGCTGACTACCTAATGTGCATATATCTCTGGTATAAAATGTGTGTGAAACTAGGTCATAAGGTTAAAATCTGGGACCTTTATATGCATATTCTGTTTGTTCAAAGACTCAAATTTCAGCTCAGTTCAGGTTTTTTTTCTGTTCCTGTGAACTCAGTTCAGTCTATCTATATCTGCAGCCGAAATTCAGCTCAGTTCTGGGTCTTATTTTTGGGTGAATATATGGAAGTCAGCTGAGCACACATCCCTTTTGTTTATTAGCTGAATACATGTTTGCATCTTGATTCTTTCATAACAACAGTACTACTACTAATGCAATTGATTTGTCCTGAGCAAATCAACTTCAGAGTCGCGTAGTAATGAAGAGGTAACAACCTTGCTGATTTTTTCAATTGTGCAGTTGCGGTGTTTAAGTCTAAATAGGCTTCATGTAGCAATGTTGACCCACCTTACTATTTGGTAAATGTACAAAATTGTAGATGCAAATGTGGAATAATGCATATGTTTGTGACCATTTTCCAGGGTCAGCTGTCCTTGCAGAAGTTCTGGTTCTACATACAGCCCACCATGAGAACCATGGAGATACTGGCAGCCATTGCAAACTCTGTCAACAGGGTCAGTTCACATGTGTTAACCCTTAAATTGCAATTCACTGCTATAGCTGCTTTCTCATCCCCATTAAACATATAATGGTTGAAAGAGTCAAATTCGTCATGAAGATACCTTTCATTCAAATACCAGCAAGCCTTGTCTGAAGCAAAAAGTAGTCTTAGTCAACAGCTTTCCTCAGGAAACACCAGCGCAATGCGTGCAAAGTGTCCTGAGGAAAGCTGTTGACTCAATCTTAAATCAGCACTTTAAGGGTTAATATTTTAGTCAAACATGGTGAATAGTTGTTCAATGTGAATATATAAATTGAAAATATCTGTTTAAGTTCTTTGAAATTTATAACTTGTAATGGTATGATGATGTATTGTTTTAAGCCATCCAATAGAGAAACTTAAGTAAGCTGAGATATATATGTTTGATTACAGGGAGAATGTATTGGAGGAGCTGTGTTAAGCTTATTACATGAGAAGACCTCAAGCTTGATAGGGTAAGCTGCAGCTTTACCAGCACCAGGTTTAACAATTTAGCTTACTTGGAGACCCAGATGCTCCATTCTTTGCACCACCATATGCAGATCTGTCTGTGCTGTGACCCAGTGACATGAAGATTGCCGTCTTTCTAACATGGTAGATGTGAAATTGGTCACTTGACTGAGAACTGCTAAAGCGATATAAATTTTTGTGTTTATTTTTACTTATTTTTCAAAAAATGTAATTTGAAAAAGCAGATCCTTTTAACTAAATTGGTGATATTACTGCAAATAGTTAGGAAGGGTAGTAAATAGTATCATCTGCAGGATTTTCTCTTATGAAGTTCCAGCATAAATGGCCAAGTTGTACATGGACCTCATTGACTGTTTCTGTCTGTTCCAGAGATGCTAAGGGCCAGGAACTCTGTCTTTTCCTGACACAATCAGTAAGTACATTTTATTCTATGTTTGAGGGTGAATTATCATTTTCTAGAGAGAGATTCAAAAGTAGTCACTCACTGTTGATCACATATCTAAACATTGTTACAACTAAATTGTGATGTGCCTGTATCAGTAACGTAATGCATTAACATTTAGACAAAGTCAATTGTGCAGGAGGGATATTTGATAAAACTTCACACAAGACATGGAATAACAGCAATAAACATAAACACAGCACACCAATTTGGCTTTGAAGAAGGCATAGGGCATATTTTGGGAGCTTAATATCCAATTAAACATAGACTAAATAAAATCTTTCATGGCTGCAGAGCGAGTTGCTATTTTTCTCTCAATTGGGATCATTGTTGGTGGGGAAAATCATGAGTGACTGCAGGTCCCTAGTGAGAGAAAACTAGTCTCAGCCATGTAAGATTCGTGGTGTTTTGGTGGTATGGACGTAGAGTGGTACCTGGTAAATATAAACCTTGAACAATAAAGCCTTTCTCTTTGGTGTCAGAAATAGTGTTTCAAGTGTCCGAAAAGTGCACCTTCTTAGTTTGTGGCCCCATTTCAAATTTTCTATTAATTTGGAAATTTGGCACTATGCCTACTGGTAATTGAATATTGAACAAATATATGATTAATTGGAGAATTTATACTTGTCTGTGTTGCAAAATGTAAATTTTGTGTAGAAATTTGTAAGATTTTGTAGTTGAAGAAAAGTTTAGGAAACAGTAAATCAAGAGTAGTGGAAAGTAGCAGCAATATGTTTTCCAGTGCAAAACTGCCAACTGACCTACACATTGCAATTGTGTTATGTGAAATAGACAAGACTGCTGTTTATTTTCTAAAACCCAAGATCTGCAAACATGAAGAAAATATAAGGTTGATGAATATATTTCTTTGGCAAAAAAAAAAGTGATACAGTAGTTTGTGAACTTGTTTGTCGTATTAGTATAAAATTCATGATTTGGTGATTTTTTTTTTTTTTCAGGCTTGTGTTCCTTATTTTGAGATCTTAGAGAAGTGGATATATAAGGGCATCATTGCTGACCCCTATTCAGAGGTATTGTATACATGAAGCTGAATTGTCAAATCTCATTGTGAGATAAAGTGAATAAATCATATATGTGCATGTTTTACAAAAGTCCACGGCATTGGTCTTATAATTGGAATTTGGCTTAGAAATTTATTACAGTTTGTCAGATAAAGTGTTGGAAAGTAAAGTGACATGAAGTGTACAAGTCTTAATCTTATGATATACTGCAAAGACATTGATTTACCTAAAGTATGTTTTCATCTGAGCTGTACCACTCAGGAAACTGAAAACTGGGAAATTTGATACTTTTACCCACCCAGGTCAACGATCTGTGAAAGTGAAGATTTTCAACCTGTGCAACAAAGTTTCTACTTGTACAGTAGCTCCCATTTTTGTTTATATTACTATGACTACAGTTAATTTCTGTCCATTTTGTGTGTGTGTGTGTTGTGAGAAGTACATGTCAGTAATATTCCACATGCAATACAAGTAGAAATTAAACAACCGTGACTTGATGTTTCAGTTTCTGGTTGAAGAAAATGAGGCTTTCCAGAAGGAGAAGCTGCAAGAAGATTACAATGATGCATATCCTTGTGGATTTGTGCTTAAATTACCTGACTTTATATTGACCCTATTTTTGATGGTGTCCCAAGTAATACTGATAAGGCATGTAGGGTAATTGTGGCATACCTAATATTGAAGTTCCAACTATTGTATTCTGGCTCTATGATACGATATTCTTTGAACTGGTTTATGTATTTTTGAGTTTTATTTTTGAATGACGTTTAACATTTTATGGGAGAACAGCTCTGCAGAATGATACAATGCAGTTACAGTTGTGTGATATACGGTGGTCCCTGTGTTGAGAGACCACCTGTCTTGAAAGACCACCCTCTTAGGATACTTTGCTTACCTGCAGTACATTTCATCTGATTTATAATATCTCTTGTGGAAGACCACAATAACCATAATTTGGCCATCTGTAAGGGTTTGCTGTATTGTGATTCATTACAAGTGTTACAGTGTTGTATACACGTCTAGGAAAATCAATGTAATAAGCTCAGAATCAGTTATTGTAACTGAAAATGACATGCCATGCCAAATATGTCACCTTAACTATTTGTACATATTGGGAACAGCACTACACAATCTGTCGAGAACGCATTCCTGTGTTCTTGGAAAGGGTAGCAGACAAGATTCTCAATACAGGCAAATACTTAAATGTGGTGCGACAGTGTGGTGAGTTGAAATTTCACATGCTGCAGATTCAGTTAACAGGTTAACCTTATCCTGTCTTTCTACTTGTGTTGAGGTGTATTGAAATAATATAAAAAGAAACAACAAGAAATATATGTTAAAAAAAAGTACGTAGTATGTGAATATCTTATTTCACCATTCTTTGTAATATATAATTGTAATCCTTACAAATATACTATAAAAAAACATATGTGTACAACATCAGCTGAATATCCAGAAGAGGCAGGGCCTGTATCGCAGCATAAAGACTGGTCATGTGACGTGGTTCTTAAGTCCTATTGGCCTACCACTCCTACCTATATTGTAGAAAAATACAACTGAGGTTTGCTGATGTCTTACAGGTCGTGATGTGAAGTGTCCTCATGCAGAAGAGATATTGTACACCATTAAAGAGAGGCAGTATTTTGAGCACATAGAGAAAGCATATGACTATGCCAGCAAGCTGCTGCTAGACTTGCTCATGCAGGAGAAGGAACTTATGGCAAGATTACGGTAGGTAAACAAGCAGGTCATTGACTTCTAAGCTGTGTTTTTTAAAAATTAACTCTTTCAGTGCCAAACCCATCTTAAATAGATCTACTTAAGTCAAACTAGTGTGAATTATCATTAGGATCCCAGATTCATATTCCTCGTAAAAAGACCTTTCATTCAAGTACCAGTATACCCTATAGTTCCAGAGAGAATATCCCAGTTCAACAGCTTTTCTCGGTGTGCATTGGGTGCATTGTGCTAAATGTGTGCCGAGAAAAGCTGTTCACTCAGTCCAAAATTTGGCACTGAAAGGGTTAATTTGAAAGTTTTTATTCACTGTTGTTGAGAAGAATCCCCATCATGGGCACCAAGCACAATGCAGTGTAAAATTGCTTCTGGACAGAAAAATTGTAGTGTGAATTGTAGGAGTCTCAAGTAAGATTAGAATGTAAATCACAATATTGACATCCAAAAACTTTTATCATGGTAGATGGTGTCTGTATACAAGGTCATAAATACTTGTAGGTCTATCAAGCACTACTTCCTTTTGGATCAAGGAGACTTCATTGTTCAGTTCATGGATATGGCTGAAGAAGAAATGAAGAAAACCATGGATGATATCCTTGATGCATGTGTGCACTGCTGCCTAACCACAGCACCTTGGCCACCATGTTTACATGGTGGGCACTACAATGATGGACTGTTAGCCGGGCAGGTCAAACAGTCCAGCCAACATACTATAGCATAACATATGGACATGTTACTGGGACATTTGAAGTATGAGTAAGACTAAAAATAAATTTTCTTATACATAAATCTGCATTATACTATATTACTAACACATAAGAATATGTATCCCCCATATGTTTCCCTTAAAGAAATTATTACATTGCTGTTTTTCATGTGCCAAATAACAGTTACACTAGACTATGAAAAAGTCCTACCACAGCACATGATGGATCCATGTCTTATCTCTCAAATGTAACTTTTGTGAGGAGCATTTTTCTTTCATGTAGTTTCTTAACAGTTCCCACAGATCATGCCTACAAGACTCGAGACACTGCTGGAGCTTGTTCTTCGTACAAGTACAGCCAACGTAGACCCATTTAAAGATGACCTCAAGTAAGTTGAATTAACTTTATTTCTTTGCACAATGGTTTCGCTTATGTATCGCTTAAAGAATTTCAATACCAGCAGATTGTTTATAAATAAACACCCTGTAAATGGAGTTTTTTTGTTTTGTTTTGTTTTGTTTGTTTGTTTTTTTTTTTTTTTGGGGGGGGGGGGGGGGTACTGTGAGAGAGATACATGTATACTATTTTGACCTTGTATGACTGTGTAGCAGAATCCCTGTGAGGAAAATATTCCGTGATTCATAGGCCATTTCAAACTCCAATTTATGTCTACTGCCTATTTCCCATTGATATTGTTTGTGTTATGCTCATGGATTGAACACAGCATTCTGTCCAATAAATTGTCAATTAAAACTTATTGGAGTGGGCTTCTTCATTTATGGTCCCATGAATTATAATCGTGAATGAACACACCCAAAACCGTTAGACTAGAACATCCCTTCCTGTGTTGAACTCAAAACATAGCTTTCCATGCAAGGCAAACCCATACCTACAGAAATCTCCACAAGGGGGAGCTGACATTCCCGTTGTGACAATGTTTGTAAACATCACTGCAAACCAGACCAGTATGTCAATGTGACAGTTGGTCTGTGAATGTAAGAAACAGTTCACTTTTATGTTGTGCCCATGAAGTAACAAAAAGTTCCTGGGGTTTGTTGATATGCCGAGGTGAAAATAAATGTAGTCTTTGGTCATTTTCTGTTGAGCCCAGGTTGTGGTGAAACCAGTCGGCCAAAACACATCCAAGATACTTTTTTCTAACTGTTGTTAACAACACCACAGACAGGCACTCTTGCTGCAGTGGCACTTGCGTTTTTTTTCCCATCATATTTACTTCAGTTGTACCTTGGCACCATTTCAGCAGCTGATTTTATTTTGGTGACCTTGACCTCATTGTTGAGGTCACAGGACCTGTTTGCGTGCAAAGCAGGGCGTATCCAGATTGTTGGTGACTACTACAATGTATTCTGGTTAAAAATAAAAACAGAAGATGAATATGCTTTGCATGCCATTTTTACTTTCAGCACATTATCCTTTTTACATTCCCGAAGGACATTGTTCGTTTCAATTTTTCAGAGTGGACTTGCTGCCATATGACCTGATCACTCAACTTTTCAAGATCCTCACCATTGAGACCAAGGCAGAGAAAGGTAAGCTTTTACAGTAAAACAGCAAGGAAGTATGCAGCTTTCAAAAGACATGTATATGACATTGATACCTCAGTGGTGACATGTTAATGTAAAAGTATTTATTTAGCTGATATTTCATGCAACAAAATTTCGTTAGCTATACTATATGATAGTTGCTGTAAGTATAAATAACAAGTCCCTTTGAAAGATAATAATTGCAAGGGTTTCTTTTTCTGCATCAGAATACAGGCGAGACACAACTGATCTTCACTTGTCTGGTTTGGAGGCGTTCTGTTTTGACTACATTGTGAAGTGGCCAGTATCTCTGGTGCTCAACAGGAAGGTCAGTGCTTAATTTGTCCCAACAGATTAAAAAAAGAGACCACGACATGTCGGCATTAGATACATTACATGACATTTACTGGTCATGTGACAGAGCAAACCAGACTCTAGTAGATACATATTGCATGTGGTGCCATGTACTATTACAGATCAGCAGTCCCAGGAGAGCATTAGCACATGAGGCATCGGCCGAGTGTGCCATTGCTTCCCGAGGGCTGCTGATCTGCAGAAGTACATGGCACCACATGCTATATGTAATTTGTGATATAGACCTATTTTAATTATGTGGAGCCTTGCTTCAGGGCCAAATTAACAAGAAATCATTTTAAGGTTTTCAAATTTCAGTTGATTAAAAACTGAGACTCCAGACTTAATCACGTAAATATGAAAGCTCCGCCTGGTGAGGAGTGAGCACACTTGTCATCATGTATTATTGAGTTTTAGATCATGCACTAGTGCAAAATAGCAATTGGTTGATAGAGGGCCTTCGGCTAATCACAGCAGCTCCTCCTAATTATAAAAAGTCTGTTATAATGTAAAATAACATCATGTTAAACTGAAAATAGCACTAAACAGGGCCAAGTTCACCATAGCAAAATGCTGGCAAGTGCCTTCTTGGAAACTGAAAAAGAGAAGAGATGTCCAGCTTGTGCTCCCATCTATCAAATTATCAAAATCTTGAACAAAGGACAAAGGCAGAAAAACTTGTCTGGTTTGTGGGTTTATATATATGTGTGTGTGTGTGTGTGTGTGTATATATATATATATATATATATATATATATATATATATATATATATATATATATATATATATATATATAAGGTAGGATGTGCACAGTTTGTTTTGGGAAGCACTGTATCTGCAGTGTCACATTTGGTTGCATTGTGCAAAATTCAACCATGCCTATTCATAAGACTGATGTGGAGTATTTGATATTCTCAGCTAACTTTAAATATTGAAGCAAAACTAGTGGAAAATTCAGCTATGCCCATGAATGATTCATAAAAATATTTTAACCCAGTCCTGGTCAGAGTAAAACTGAGTCAATTGCTTTCCTTGGCTTGGCCCAACCTATGCCAAGGAAAGCTGTTGACCTTGGCATGCCATCCCGAATGGTGTTACATACAAATCTCAGCAAAAATGTTTTCTAGTAATGAAAAACTAAAATAAAAATACCATGGCAGATGAGAATTTACATCCCGGTGCATCTGGGTGATTTAAGCAGGAAAGGGTGAAGCATTTGTAAGTTTGTGTTCCCAAACTGAAGAAACATTAGCATTTAGTTAATTGTATGAGCAGTCCATGAGTTTTATTGTATTTACTTTGATTAAAATGTTTAAATCGTTGCAAAAAACACTTCACTGATTTTCACCTTTATTTGTTGAAGTCACATTTAGCTCTGTCAATCTTTTCAGAGTTTATTTAAAACCTTCAAAAGTTTCAAACCCCCCCCCCCAAAAAAAGAAAGATTGAGTGAGTTTTACTTTAAATGATATCCTGCCCCCAACCCCCATCCCCACTCTCATCCCAAACAAAAATAGAAATATTCCTAATTATTTAATGACCAAAATACTCAAGTGCTCCTTGCTGTCATGTCATATCAAGACATATTTGTAACTCTCACCATGGTGAAATGTATTTCTGTAATATATATTGCCACATATAGCATCATATAAGCTTATCATAAATCAACCAGTTCCCTATTTAACTTATAAAAGTATCTTTGAACTGGTTGAGATACCTGTTATCGCCCCCAATGTCTCCATGTTCTTGGATCTTTATATACCGTCATTTGATTTTTCTGATTCCCCCAGAAAGCCAAAGATAATAAAATGTTCTTAACTCTGTTTTTCTCCAGGCGCTGACTAGATACCAGATGTTGTTTAGACATTTGTTCTACTGCAAGCATGTGGAGAGACAACTCTGCAAGTAAGTTGTCTCTTATTAAACTAATACTACGGTTTTCTTTAAAAGCGCAAAGGTTGATGTGAAGAAAAAAACTGTACATTTTGTTTTTGTCAAATGTTGTTCTAGCATAGATTTCTTATGCAAGACATTAAGTGTGTGTTTCGTGGCAACCTCAACCCCAAATACATGGATATGTGTATTTGTTTTTTTATATAACTTGTGAAAATGTAAACAATTATAAAAGAGACAAAAAAGATAGCTTGAGTAATCTGACACACTGTCAACTAAGGGAAAACATTGCTTATAGTGTCAGAATAGGAATTAGTGTATGTGAAGTCCATTACATCTGAATGGTGGACTCATTTTGTGACTATTTACCCACCATGTATTATACTTTATTTATGTCTTGTGGTGTTGCAGTGTTTGGATCAGTAACAAGGCGGCCAAGATGTACACTATCCATGCAGCCAAGTGGTATGCATCTGCATTTGCTTTGAGGCAGCGAATGCTCAACTTTGTTCAGAACTTTGAGTATTACATGATGTTTGAAGTGCTGGAGCCAAACTCCCACGTCTTCCAGACAAATATGGAGTCGGTAAGAAATTGACTTTATTCAGTTTAACCGTTTTCTGGTCAGAATAAGACTGCATCAAGAGCTTTTCTTGCCACAGGTTGGGATGCATTGCACTCTTCTTGTGCCAGGGAAAGCTGTAGACCTGAGATGTGCCATCATAATACTGTTAGGTTTCATTGACAATTCACAGCAAAAATGTTTTCAATTTACATGAAATGTAAGTGAACATATTAAAACAGATGGCAGTATTCATTTGGGTGCTTTGAACTGGAAAGGGTTAAAGTAAAGGATTTGATGAGAAATTAACATAAAATGTTTATCATTTTAGTGGTATTATTTAGAAGGACTTCTAAAAGCTAGAAATGTGG
Organism: Hermodice carunculata; assembly: GCA_964020975.1. Taxonomy (NCBI): domain Eukaryota; kingdom Metazoa; phylum Annelida; class Polychaeta; order Eunicida; family Amphinomidae; genus Hermodice; species Hermodice carunculata. The sequence continues at coordinate 46,337,900 of OZ026614.1, read as the reverse complement.
GAGTGACTCAAGATTGATGACTAAGTTTGCCAGATGTTATTGTAGTACACTACAGTGCCCCCCCCCCCCCCCCCACCGCTTATAAGGCTACCCCAACTGCACCTGAAATGTGGCCTTATAAGAGGGGTGCCCTGTGATGAGGGGGACCATATAATGCGGAGGGTACACTTGCTGCACTGAGAAGTGGCGGGCGGGGGGGGGGGGGGGGGGAGGAGACTTTCAACAGGGGGACCACTGTTATGTATTGTATGTATGTACATTGTATATGGCTGTCATTTTAATACCATAGTTTTCTTCATTTAGCTATTTGCATGTGTGGCACAAACAGATATTAAGATTGTGGAAGTGAGAACTTGGCTGCATATCAAAAATTGAATGCAAATTACATTACAAAAAAAAGAAGCATACACATCCATGACCATCCCAGCATAAAGCTCTTGTGTTTGAAAAATGGTGTGTGTGTATCTTGAAACAAATCAGTGGCACAACACTGTTGAACTAACACATTTTGATGGAAATGGCGTTAAAATATTTTGCCATATTCTGTGTATAAATTATAAGTTTGTGGTCTGTGTATAGGTATCCAACATAGATGACGTACTCAACTATCACACAGACTTCCTCAATAACTGTCTTAAGGACTGCATGCTCACGAACCCAGAACTGCTCAAAATACTGCACAAACTTATGATGGTGTGCGTCACCTTCTCCAACTTTATACAGGTTTGTAATTACATATTGATCTTACTAAAGTTTTGAGCACCTTGTTTTTTTGAAGTTGTCATATCATACAACATTTTATGATCCTTTGTGTATATAACATGCTATGAATTGGGAATGGCAGATTGATTAGTGTGTAAAATACTGGTGTAATGAGATCATACAATCTAATCGTCCAAATTGTTTGCTATTACCTGAATGTTGGGGCTATAACAAAATACCAAATTGTTGTCCAAATCTTACCCTCCATGAAATATTTTTAGAGGGATAGTTTGAGATTTGATCGAAGAATGTCTCAGGAGATGTTGCTGTCCAGGTCTGTTATTTTTAAATTGAAAATAAAACTCATTATTTTTATTGAAAAAAAAATGTTTTATTAAAAACTAAAAATTACATTCTAAAATTGCACAAGTTTCATGAATTTTCTATTGACAGTATTTTGTGGACTGTTTTTGCTGCCTGTTTGTGTCAGCAGTTGGGCTGTGGCACAATAATCGAGGTAACTTCATAAACTTGTGGTTAAGGCATTAGTTTTGCTGGATTGTTTATATGGGTGCTCCTGGACAGTGCTGGAACATATTGTATGGGCTTTTTGTCAGGGTATGGGTCTTCAAAGAAATAAATGTGAGGTGGTAAGTTTCACATTTCCTGGTAATATGTTTTCAATGTTCTTCTCACAATTAAAAAAAGTATATCTTGTGTGTGTGTGTGTGTGTGTGTGTGTGTGTGTGTGTGTGTGTGTGTGTGTGCGCGTGTGTGTGTGTGTGCGTGTGTGCAGAGGCAACATGAACAAAGGCTGTGTACATCAGTATTGTTTTATATTTCTCAATATATGCATTTCATTGATTAAAGGTGAAGTGTTCTCTCACTCAAAGGATGTGAAAATGTTTTAGTATCAAATTGTGGAAATTAATATTTATGTGAGAGTGCATTTTATTGATATTCATATTATTGGCTGTGCTTACCTGAGGTTGCAAAGTTCATGTGATCACTCATGTCTGACTCACCGTCTGTCCATAAACAATTGCTGGTCAACTTGATCATGTTGACATTTTAAGACATAACAAAAATCATGCAAGACGAGAACTGTGTCAATGCCAAATTCACAGCTGTACACAGCTTCATGAAATTTCTGGATGCATTCAACAAGTGAAAGTCTAGGATTAGTTTGAGATTGGTGGCACTACCAACAGGATTATGTAATATACAAGTATGTCAAAATGTGTTAAAGTAGGAAACACTACATATTTCAGATTTTTATGGACTTTCTTGAACCTTGAGGGAATGTGGGGCAGGCAAAAATTTTACCAGTATGACACTGGTGGTTCCACCAACATATGGGCCATCCTTCCGTCCTCCTGACAAAGCTGGTTCAGGCCATATTTCCTGTACCACAATACCTGCAGCTACCAAATTTGGTGTGTGGACACTTCATAGAATATAAGTGTCTTGTGCACCATAATTGGGTCACTGACTTTGATCTTTATGACCCCTGCCCTAAAGTTTGAGCTTGTCTGGGCCATATTTGCCTGCTAAGACAGACTAAGTGACACTATCGTTACTGTGTGAGCGCTTCAGTCAGACACGCGGAACAATAGTCTCTTTAGCGAGGGCCATATTTCCAAAACTGAAACACCTACAGCTACCAAATTTGTACATGGACACTTCATGGGAAAGGGGTGTGTTGCACACCAAATCACTGTGATTGTGACCTTTGACGGCCATAAATTTATTAGCTTGTCCAGGCAACATTTCCTGTACCATAATACCTACACCTGCCAAATTTGGTGGATGGACACTTCATAAGATAGGGGTGTGTTATGCTGTGCACCAGAATTGGGCCACTGTGACCTTGACCTTGACTTTTGATTCTCCATAAAATTTAAGCTAGTACAATCAACTTTGCTATTTCTTCCCAGGTGAGAGACTATGTATTGCCCTGCAATACTAGACCTTATAATCAGTTGTCTGAATAACATTAACCATTGAACAGATATGTACATAAAAAGGCCTGCTATGATATTTAGAGACTTGTAACAACATAGTGCCAGGTAGTACATGGAGGCAGTATTTCAAAGCCATATACCTGCTTGAGGATCATGGAGAATTGTAGTTATGTTTTGTTTGTTTATCTTTTTTTTAACAGATATTCTGCATGTAATACATATACAATAATATTCAAATAAAAAAAAATGTAGATGCAGAAGATGCAAACACAGTAAGTACATGCTACAATTTTTTTAAATTTTTTAACTGCCTGAGAACCACAGTCTGATTAAATTTGTTTCATGTGGGCAGAGGTTGAATCAGAGCACCAATGTGGAGCTGGAGGCCAATAAGTTGACATCACAAAGTACTCTTCAAGCTGCTCCCACTGCCAGGGACAGGAAGGGAGACACAGACAAGAAAAAGACTACCACCAAGGTAGGGTTTTGACTCCCAGTCTCGTGTAGGTGACATGCACATGTAATAAGACAAATAGCAATCTCAGTTGACAATGCTCAGTGAGGTGCATTCCTTTAATTAGGTCATAAACCATTCAATACAAAATCTACCCACCTAAAATAAAAATGTACAGAGGTAAAACATGAAGTTTTGCAAAGAATTGTTATAGATGACAGCTTGATGTATTATTAAGAAGTTTGCTAGTGTTTGTCATCGTTTATAGGCTATACTGTGTTAATACATCTATGAAACTAGTCCGAGAAATTGCTGAAAATGGGATGTTTGAAAAGCTGGCATCTGTCCATAGTGAATAATTATGTATGGCTAGGTACTCTTTCATTAAACTATCTCATTTAATTTTGTTCATGCCCTTATGGCTGAGATATCAATTTCTTTAAAAAACTACTAGTTTGTCATTATTGTACTTTCGTGATAAATTTACTTAGCATAGCACGAATACACATGAAGCACTTGCCATCTAGTGTCATTTTTTGAGGATTACTAAAAAATGCCATGTGCATCAGGTTTTCAGGACTCACTGTAACATCACCAGCTCTTGCAGAACTTGGGGAAATAAAAATACACTGGGTTCCCCCGTCACTTTTATGCTAAAACAGTTTCAAGTTTCACAGATCAGGTGCTCTTTATGAGATCCAATTCACATAACTGAAGAGGTTAGAATCTAGCGAAACCAGAAGCTTAATTTTAAAGAAGTGTCTTCTGCAAAAATTGAAGTGTGACAGAGGGGTGTTTTTGGAAGGGGGGGGGGGGGGGCTGTGAGAAAATATGATGAAAATACCACCTCTGCTGCACAGAGAAGTGACCTCTTTAGAAGGCATGGCCTGTTTTTAGAGGGGCCATACAAAAGGGGACCACTGTGACAAGTTTATCCTGGTCACTGGCAACTCTTGCTAGTACTTGTACATTCTGATATTTGCACTGTGGCACCTGCTGTTTGAGACCACCAGCACTGCCAGAAAAATATGGTTTAATACTAGGTGGCATTAAAAAGACATGGTCTCTCATGGGAAGTGGTCTTTACAGCAGGTACCACTTTACTTATTATGTACCCTTATACATGTAATTGGATAGTTTGCTGATGCAGAACTGTACCATTCTCAGATAGTAATTAAATGCTGGGTAAAAACAATATAAATTACAGAAACATGTACCGTATGCAACATGTTGACAGATTTTTTTTTTTTTTTTTCTTGCCTAGGTCAAAGTTTGCAGTGAGGTATCGCCATGCAGTATTTACTTGTATACTTGTAGGTGGTGTCAGAACATGTGGATCAGTTGGCTGCCAGCGAGAACTTTGAGCGCACCATCAGTAACTTTGACAACAATTTTTCCCGGTTACTTCTCAACTTACTGGAAAAGATCATGGATTTCAGTATAGCCAACTGTGAACACAAACTCATGAACATTCTGTACAGGTAGGGGTGGTGTTTATTACAATTAAACTGTTGTGTTGTCAGTGAAGATCCATTATATTCATTGCCTGCATAGGTCATGTCTTGTTTGAATGAGCGGCTCCACATGATATATGGCCTTACAGTATAGAGGCAGTGCAGCGTAAATGTTCCGCTTTCTGCTTGAGACGGTTGCCTGTATGATGGGTTTGCATGTGGTGAAAGAGGGAGTGTTGAGTGGTGACTGCCATGTCTTGGTACTTGACTGAAAGTCATATATCATATTCATTGCTGACAGTGTGCATGGTGCATATATTATGGTTCTAACAGACCTGTTCGGATTGATTGCAAAAAGAGCAAGCATTCATGTAATCATTCAAAACACACCGTCTTCCATTTAGAGACTCAGTAATGTTAAAAATATCACTTACAAGTTGTGTCCAACCGGGGAAAGTGAGTTCATTTTTAGGTCAAATATCATGGAAACATGCATCCCTGCCATAGTAAACCTATAAAGTCAATTGACAGCAAGCGTTGCAGCATCTGTTTGCACAAAAGATGGAACTCGGAGTTCTAAGTTGTTGTATAAACACAAACATTCTGGGTTAAAATTTGGTGGGGTTTTTTTTGTAACATGTCGGATATTTCTTGAAAAATATTGAAGATAAAAGGTCAAATTTGTGTCATTTTAATCTCAACACATGTACTGTATCTGCAAGAGTGTATCAGGGATCTTTCATGACTGTATCTGTTTGTTTTACAATATATAGTGGCACAAAAATTTGGAAAAGTTTGTTATTGTGAAATTGATAAAGTTTATGGAACTCCTCATTTTTGATACACACTTAAAAAGAACTGATCATTTCTTAGCAAATCCCTGATATCTGTTTGCTCTAGAGCATTTTCAAAGTAAATCAGTTTTTGTTTAATTAAAATCAGAGAATTTGTTGTAGAGAAATTCCATATGAAACAGACATTTTAGAGGAGTTACTTACTGTCAGTAATTTAGATCCAAAGGTTAACATGGTCCATTGACTAGGTACCATATTAACATTGAAAAATATTTTGTTGATTTCTTTAGATTGTATTGTAGCTAGAACTACTAAATTTGGACATATGGTACACAACATATATGTCTACCAAAATGTCCCCAAATCTCAAAATGAACAAAATTTTCCAATATCGGTTGGACATTGCCTTAAGAGAGATGGAAATGTTTCTACAATCAGACTGTACTACAGTGTCTTCACTGAATGTTGTCTCACAGATCACGTACTGATGATGTGAGATATGTTGCCAATAATACAGTTTAGGTAATGTGATTGTGTGCACTATAATTATACTGTGGTCTGATATTGAAGGAGGCAGTGAGGTGTGTGATAGTTTATCTGTTTAATACATGTACAGGTAAATCTTTTCGACAAGAATAATAGCTCAGAGTCGTTAATTGCACACCCCCAGGAATATTTTGACAGAGGTCAGAGCACATAAACTAGACTTCTCAGATGGCAGCTGTACAAATGTCATAAGCTGACAGGTGTAAGCTGTTCAGTGTGGTTCATCTGTGAATGAGACACTTCCTTCTGCCTGTTAGGTAGGATCATTTCTATGTTGACAGAGACTGTAAAATCAATATGCTCCCATCACAACCTGTTGCTGTACCCCCACGCATCGCATCTTTCTTTATTTGCCCAGACTGCTAATGTTTCCAGCTAAAATCCAACAAAAAGAAGATTTTAGGCTATACTTGTCTATGAAACATTGACCACCGGTAGATGTTGTTCATGTACACTGTATGTCTAGATCACTTACAGATGGCTGAAGAATATGTCATTTTAAATTTTATTTCTGAATTTTATGGGGCAAGGATGGACTGTATGGCATGACTGTGCCTGTCGCCACTCACATAGTCTCTACCTCCCATGTTGCAACCTGCACCAGGTTGGCAACACAGTAAGCGAGACATTCGGGGGGGGGGGGGGGGGGGGGGCATAGTGCCTTGTGATAAAGTGGATTCTTATATGTGGTTGGACCCACTATGTTATATCAGAAACCACTGAAGGGTATTATAAAGAAGAAGCACTGTATGCTTGCTGTCAGTTCATAGTACTTCACAATACTCTTTTGTAACGCTGACAGTCATTTTATCATGTGGAAGTAAAAAAATGTCGTGTTAGTCATTACAATCTTTGAAATCCTTGTTGTCCTTACTTTTGGGTGAAAGGCATCGCTACAAAACACTGAACTTTTGGTTGCAGTCTTGCTCACCAGATGGCAATGTGGCAAATGCATGGTTTGTTAGTCCTCATCGTAGACTGTGACATTGTCCTCGTTAGTTACCAGTCCACTCAGACGTCGAGATGGCTCACGCAGGGTCAGTTGCTTGAAACTGATGCGCTTTTAAATCTGTTGTTGTGATCATGGCAGTTTATAATTGGTCATCTTCATTTTAACAAAGGCAAATCAAGAAGTACATACATGATCTCTGAAGCTTCTGGAAGATTTTATCTTTTGCTAGAAATGTCATCAGATATCAGTTTTGAGGCAAAAAAACAAGGAGGTCCTCCCATGAGGATGCTTGACGTAGATAATGATCTCATCTCTTCAATGGCAGTTTTTGATTTGGGTATTTTGTGGGGAAAAACAAAAAAAAAAAAAAAAAACGTATACCTGTACTTAATTAGAGGTTGAGTCCTGTAGCTTTGTTTCTTGGCACAAAACAACCAGATGAATGTTTCTTCATTGTCTGCAAATCAGGCCTTTTACCTCCAGCGAAGAAAACAGAGTCTGTTTCGCAGGCAAGTTTCTTCACAGCATGGACCCAATGTAACAGTATGGAAACAAAACCCCTTTTCTCTGATGCTGATGTTAAGTTTACCATTGATACCTTGGTGCCCGTCCCAGCTACTGAGACAAAGCTAGGGCCATTGGTGGCCAGCAAAGCAAAGTTATGATGCATACTGGAATATCACTATTTAAAGGTAATGCTCACTCCCATGCCAGGTGTTTGCATATTCAGTCATTTAGGCTGGACCCACTCCAGGGGGAGTCGGCGTACAGACTGAAAAGAGATACATGTAATGATTCAATCCTTCGCCAGAAACCCCAAGCTTTGATGTATTCCTCATGTTTGCCTGTGAAGTGCAGCAATGCAGGCTGTGCATATCTGATGGTTTAAAAACAGTGTCGAGATTTAATGAAACACCAATAATGCAGTACAGAACTATTAGCATGCCTTGTAGTGGAACATGTAAAACCTATATATCTATATTGAAAAATGTAACATATGTAACCTTGAAAATAGCCTATATTACCGACAGAAACCTATATTGTTGCTAGAAATTTATGATTTTGTAAAGTAGTTTAATTTAATCGTCTCTTTGAAAGCCTTTTAAACTTGAATTTTCCATTTGAGAACCTGTTGTTAAACAACCTACTGTGAATTCAATAAATTTCACTGAGTTTTAATTTTCACTTATTTCGCTGATGCTTCAATGCTGCTAAAATAAGAACCCAGTGGAAAAGATTTTTAACACAGTATGGAAAGGCATTACAGTAAAACCTCTCTAACCGAACCCCTCCGTATACTGAACACCTGTCTATACTGAACACCATTTCTCGGTCCAAAATATATACTTCCAATATAAGCAAACCTCCCTATACCGAACACCTCACTATACTGAACACTTTTTTCTGGTCCCAAGGGTGTTCGGTATAGTAATAATACAGAAACTGCCAAAATTGGAACATGTGAAAATAAATGTATTTGCAGTATTTTGCTTACAATTCTGACTGGAAGGCCTGCGTTAAGCCTCAGTGCAAAGCAGGGATCAGCATGCATGCATATGCACAAGGCTAATAAACCTGCAAAAGGTCTTGTACCAAAATTTGAAGCTGTTGACTGTCTGAACTATCATGGTCAGATGTCAGCCATCCCATCAGGTGACACCAGGAATGCTGTAAATCAGCAGGTGACTAATCCATCATGAGATACTGAGTGGTGTAGAATACGTAATTAAGACCCACTGAAGTATTCATTTCCACTTGAATATGTCAGGGCCAATAGGTAATGTGTCTAGATCAACCAATGACAGGTAGCCAAAACATTGTAACTCTTTCATGCTCCAATTAGATGACAGCAATTTGTTGGGATTTTACTCATTTATTTACTTATTGTTTGTGTATTTATGTTTATATGTTGGGGGGGGGGGTTTGTTTTGTTTTGTTTTGTTTTGTTTTTGTTTTTTGTTTTTTTTTTGGCAGGGGTGGGTGATGAGTGTATTTACTTGAAAAATATGCAGGACTTTTTGAATACATATTCTGCAAAAAAGGAAAGGTAATATGACCCAAATATACACTTAATCGTGGTCGCACTTGAGTATTGTGGACTTTGTGTCATTAAAGTATTACAAAAGTTCTTTCAGATATTTGACTGCTAGGTTCACATCTGTGTATATACACCTACTTGCTGGCATTTAATTAATGTCAGCAAGCAACATTACTCATCACCATATAAGCAGCCGTCACATACCCTACTTACAATATCTCTTAAATGTCATCCTGAGTTCAGGCAATCAGTACATAACTTGTCGCAATTAGTTCAAGTCATCATTATCTTCTAAATTTTATCCCTTAATATGTCTAAGGTGCCATGTTCAATATATAACCAGGTAGTTTACATTTGAGAACAGTATGATAAAAACTTGTGGTTGCAAATTTTCATGTACCATGCATATACAGTGGAATCTCCCTATTCAGACCACCGAAGGGACTGAGAAAATGTGGTCTTTACAGGGGAGTGGTCTTAATTAAGCAAAAACAAAAACAGGTCTGTAAATGGGTGGTCTTAATATAGAAATGGTCGTAATTGGAGATTCTACTGTGTATAGTACATGTACCATGCATATATTTATATGGTACAGTGAAACCTGCTTTGAAAGACCACCCCTGGGGATGACTAAATTATGGGCTGTCAAGACAGGTGATCCTCCATAGGAGGTATAAATAAGATGGAATGTATTAACTCTTTCAGTGCCACATTTTGGACTTTCCTTGGTGCACTGTGGGCACACGGTGGCCAAAGCACACGGAAGAAGACTGTTGACCTGCACTATTATATTCTGTGAAACTTCGGGCACACTGGCCCTCGAATGAAAGGTCTTTGACTTTTCACAAGGAACATGAATCTAGCACCCTTATTTTAATTCAGAGCAGTTGATTTTAAGTTGTTTGACTTTAGTCACAGTTGGTAATGAAAGAGTTAAGCAAAATGTCCTGAAAACATGGTTCATCAATACAGGTGGTCCCTCTTTGGAGTGGTCTCTCAAGATACACACCATTATACATTGTCTTTTTGATTCCCAATTTCTCTATCCACTAGAGTCCAATTTTATTGTTGTCTGGTTTCTCGACTGATAAGAATTGTAATAAGAGTTTAATATAGTCTTGACCTATGATCAATGTGGTGGACATAAGGCCAGATGTCAGCCCTGCTATTTTGTTCTCATACATTTAAACTTTTACATATATTCACCACAATGACTTTGCATCTAATATAAATTACAAAGCATGATAGTTTATAAGAGAATCCAGTAGACTGATAGTCTGTCCCACAGCACATCAAAGTGAGTGTTTTCTGGATGACCTTTGGCATACAGTTGCATCTGCTTTTGCTTTGAGGCAACAGGGAGTCTGTGGTTCTATTGTTGAACACGAAGGAAACAGACGTACTCACAAACTTTATTTCAAAAGAAAAAATTACAATGGTCTGGGTAATTGTTTCCTTGCGGAAATTGTCCTCGTTTCTCCCCACGCTATTGTATCTCAACTAATCAAGTTGATTTTATAACTTAGCTCACTGAATTAATATGACAGAGGAATGTAAAGGCAGTAAAATGATTCAAATCCTAATATGTTGAACAAGTGAAAACAAAGACAAATTGGGACCCATTGAAACTGAGAAATAATTTATATTGATTATTATTAAAGTCCACTGTAATTTACAACAGGAAGTTATTGTACTGAGCTGTAACCCCAGCTTTGATCCATTTATAACTGCCTGCTGCGTGGTTAAATTTTGTGTGAATAGAGATACCGTGTAGGTACTTTTCAGAGATACAGAACAACCAAATCCTAGAAAGAACTTATGGTCCCTGAAAGGGCTTGGGACAGCAATTGTACCACATGGTTAAGGGTTAAGATCACTATCGCCACCTGGTGTTTTATCCGTGTGAATGTAGTCCACCTAGGATATAAGTTATATAACATAGCTTGAAATTTGTTGAGGAATGTGGCATAAAGATTGTTGTTGTGGCAAAACAGTGACAAAATGTCAGATGATTTAGGTTGTTTATTTAGCTCAGGCATGCTCTTGTGGAGGCTCAGCCTTTGCACATGGATTAATGAAATCAGTTGCAAAAAGTGGTGCAGACCCATACATGTATATTTGACATGGCACAGATGTTGGTATATACCTTATGTGGTGCAGTGGAGGAAACCAAAGGACTGAGAATACCACTGTGGACAATCAGAGTGCTGAAAATTTTCCACTTGCTCCCTGGGAGGCGAATTGAAATGAAGGTCACAGCAGTGAAAGGCGAGTGTTGCTGCTCAGCCAACAAGGCTTTGCATAAAAAAAACTGTTTACATTAAATGTGGAACTCAAAATTTAAAATTGCTCCTTAAACACAAGCGTTTGGGGTAAAATTGTGTTTTTTGTGAAATTTTGGAAATATCTGGAAAAATGTCTTTAGATGAAGTGACTAATCTTATGTTATAATGAACACAATACATGTATCTGCAAAAGCATGTCAAGAATTTTATTCAGAAGTATCTGCTTTTCACAAGGGTAAAACAAAAAAGGTTAATGTCTGTTTTCTGAAAACAGTCAAATTTATGGAACTTTTCATTCACTACATGTTTGAAAGAACTGATCATTTCTAGAAAATCCCTGACACATTGGCTGCAATAGTTTTTGTTTGATCAGTGAATTAGTTTTAGAGTACACCCATGTGAAATGGCCATTTTGGTGCAGATATCTGTTGTCTGCAGTCAAGATCTATTAATACCCCCCCCCCCCCATACCTCAAGTAAAAATGCTTTGTAAGCAGGCAAGAAATGCACCAGTCTTGCCAGCACAATGGTCTTCAACAATCAACACAAAATAGAACCTCAGTTGCCAAGTGTACCTGTGGATTCTTCCTTAGGTGGAGACTGAGTTAACATCTTGTTTTGGTGCAGGCTGGGCATGAAGCTGTTGACCTAGGCATGCTAGTCTGACACAACTCATCTACAACTATCGTTCTCTGTGTCTTTTTTTCTTTCTTTCATTAATGTTGGAAATAGTCACATGAATTTTTCGAGACAACTGGACAGCGTATGGAGACAGAACACAATTTTATAGTAATTGTGGTACGCCGTTGTCATTCACTCCTGGTGTTACATGTATGTAATGCACCTAATGACAAATGGGGATTGTATGGTATCAAAACTAAACTTTACAGCACGTGTATTTTGTTTTATGACCACGGAACAGCAGGGTCATACCTGTCAAGTCTCCCCCATAAGGTGGGAGTCTCCCACTTTCTCACCTAAATTGTTTTTATTTACGTGCAAAATTTTGCAAATTTGGCAGAATCTCCCCCATGAAAATTTAGTCGTTTCTATTGTATTCTTTGTTAAAATACAAATCTCCCCCATGGATTTTTCAAATTTACAAAAATCTACCTATTTTGAGGTGTGGAATGTTGACAGGTATGCAGGGTCTTGATCCAGCAACCTACAGACCGTATGTGGGCTGGCAGCACATGATTCTGAAAACTTGTTTCGAATCAGTTCCTGATTATCCCTTGTAAGCTATATTTACCTTGATTTAAGATGAAGGTTGTGCACATATGGGTATGTCCAACTTCTCCATAAAAGGGCTTGCTTTAACTAAGTAGTAATAGGCCTAATCTAAGGTGATTGGTTTTTGCATTGCCTGAGAAGTCATGCTGGAGCTGCTCTCATCATGACTTTCGAGGCAATGCAAAACCCACAGAGCAAGGCCCTTATTGTTGTTGGAGACTGACTGCAGTTGTATGACCTTGACCTGCTAATACCAACTTGGTGAACAAACAACCAGATACAGGATAATTTATCAGTCATCCTCTGTAGCTGTGTCTCGGACGTATACAACCCTCTTTCAGTGATCTGAGAGACAGAATATGCTGCACCAGCCAAATCCGCCGCTCTCAAAGAGCGTCTTAGAATGCTTTGTAAACACGAGAATGATCACTCGAGCACATTATGTGGAAGGCTATATGGCAGCATCTGGGTACTCACTTGAGGCTGGGAGCAGTGCCACATTGAGTATTCTGGTGCACACCCTTGGACACATCTGCCTGCCTTCCAAATGGCCTTGTGCAGTGACACTTGAGAAATCCTTGACAGAAGACCTTGAGAGATGTTCAAGACTTGTACTAGAGATGTAGAATTAGTGAGATGCAGCTTCTGTGTTTACCACAGATCAGTTTTTAGACAGATTAAGAAGAAAATGTCCTTATTTTTGATTCCAAGTAATGAAACTAGCAGAACTTGTGTTTCTTGGTATCCCTAGGGAAAAAAGAGAGTGGCAAAAAGTCATACTCAATTTCCTCATTAACTTCATTCTGAATTTGAAAAAAGACAATGTGTGGGCAGAACTGAAGATTTAAGCTGCTTGTGTGTTGAATGATGCCTCCACAGTAAGCCTTTCACTTTTAATTTAAAAACAACAACACTTTTTTGTCTATTTTTAAAAGGTTGTGAAAATGAAAAATTGTGAACTGGAGAATTGGATGTTTCTTACCTTGTGCATGCAAGAAGTGGTATTCATCAGCAAGCACACTGTACATACATTACACACATGTAGCAAGCAGGTGAGCATGTTTGTTGAGGAGAAAGGAAATACATGAAAATATATTCTGTTTACAGTAGTTGATACCCTAGATAACTACGAAGGTCAGGCTGCACGAACAAGGTACCCTGATCATAGATAATTATGTCAGAGCATTTTGTGAGTACAGTGTGAATGTTTTTCATACCATGACAGAAGAATACAACCTGTCTTGTACAATCATTCCTATGAGAGTCCATTATATGTGAAAAGACCATCTTGTCGGATAACTTTGTGTGGTACTTTTCATGTTTTGTGCAAAAAAAAAAAAGTTTCACATTTTAGATCTGCTTACTTGTCAGTCAGCAGAGCTTAACATCTGTTTGTGTCCCTTGTCCATCTGTCCGTTAGACTGAGTGACTTTTGCCAAAAACCTTTGCATGGAATGCTTTGGTTTTACAATGGATGTTCTCCAGGTGGACCTCTATCAAGTTTGTGAAGAAGATGATGGTGGTGATGCAATGTTTTTTGTTTTGTTTTGTTTTCTTTTCTTTGTTTTTTTGTTTTTGTTTTTGTTTTTTTTTTTTTTTTGTTTTGTTTTTTTTTTGTTTTTTTGTTTTCTGTTTTTTTTTTTGTTGTTTGTTTTGTTTTTTGTTTTTTGTTTTTGTGGAAAATATAATTCTTATTTTCTCTTCTCTTTGCCAATTGCTTTGATATTGTTTGTAGGGTCACCTCGGGTCACACAGTTAATATTTCAGTGGCTGTTGGTACTGATTTTTTTTTTTGCAATTCATTTAAGAATTCTTCTGTGTTAAGGCTATTTTTGCCTTCTTTTCCAGAATGGCAGAACACAGTTATTTGAAATTTTATCAGAACGTAATCTGACTCAAGATGATGAAAGTTTCTGAAAATGATGAGGACGTTATAATTTTTTATGACATTATGGGATGTCAGACCTTTGGGACCATGTGTTGGTTGGTATGTGCTGCTTCTGTGCCTGTATGTAGCAGTGTTACATGTACATTGCATTATCAAAATGTTTGTATGGAATGCTTTGGTTTTATAGACAGATATTCCTAAGGTGGGCCTCAACCAACTGTGCAAAGGAAATAATGATGCCATGTTTTTGTTTGTTTGTTTGTTTTTTTTTCTGCTTGTTGACTTTTAAATCAAAATTTCTTTCTCCCAGGAACTGCTTGGCCAATTGCTTTGATTTTGCACACCTGGGGTCACCTACATGTAGTTCTTATTTTGGCCACTGGATGGCATCACAATTTTCCCCTATTTTTTGTTAATTTTTATGTGTAAGGCTCTTTTGTAACTTCTTATCCAAAAGAACTGGACAGAATTACGTGAAATTTTATCAGAATATAATCTGACAAAAGATGGTGAAATTGTGTGAAAATGATGGGGATCTGGCAATTTTTGGTGAAGCTATTAGATATCAAACTTTACAATCATGTGTCTAAGTACTACTGCTGCACAAGTAACATTGTGCATGTGTTGCAGTATTTTGAAAACTGCCACATTGTTATGGTTTGCTTTGACATATATATGTTCTCGAGGTGGACCTTCAACGAATCTGTGGAGGAAATGGTGATGGAATAATCATGCGTCCTGTGATGGCGGTTGCATATATAGTGTTTGGTAGAACTTAAACATATTTTTTTTGGCTGATGTAGCAGATATGATGTATTGGCTTATATGTTGCTAATGGTGGTGGATCCTAGGCTCATGGCTTCTGTGAAAGTTGTTAATTTTGACCTGGAATGACCTTGAAAAATCAAACTGTTGGTAAGCACCAATACAGTACATGTATAGAGCAGTCAAGTCTGCACTTGCAAAAGCTGCAGATTCCAATGAGCAGAGCGCAGGATAATCATAGTTCTCTTGTTTCCAATATGTTGCCACACAATATAGGATATTTAGTGTTATTTCAATGACAAGTAAGTGGCAATGACACCCAGTCTCTGTGGCAAGTTGTGGTGCAGCACGAGCTGTCTGTTGCACTGTTTGTACTTCAATGGAAAAGCAACCTGTTTGCAAAGACTACATGTTGGTCATTGCAGAATGACTGCACATGACTGGACAATGTAAAAGAGCGGGATGGGAAATCAAACATTCCATTATCATTTTGCCTGGATGAGTACATTTAATCACAGTAATTTGACTGTATCCTATTAAAAAAAAACAAATACTTTTTCACGGCAAACTTCAGTGAGTAAATATCATCGAGGTCAGACATTTCCATACAGATATTTATCAGCAAGGTAAGCAACAGAGGAGGGATTAGACTGGAGCTGTGATTATTCAACAGGTTAATAAAAGTAAAGATCAAATTTAATGTTCTGTTTGGGCAAGTCAAGTTTTTGTTAAATGTCATGCACATCATTTCTGAATTCATAGCCTGTAATTGTTCATATCCCGTGGCAAATGATGATGAATACTTCATTGCAGGAATAACCATATTTAGGCCAAGCATACAGTAGTGCCATCTGCAGGCAATAAGTGTACACTATGACGAATGTGATACCATCTGGTGTCCAAAGTGGCAGTAAGTTTTCTCAGGGTATTGTACCTGCATTTTGATCTGTGCAGAGTTGAAATGAAATTTGATACATGTATCCAATACACCTAAAATACAAACATGCGTGTATTCCTCACTTACTAAGGAACAGAATTAATTATATGATAGTTGGTTAAAGTCAGGAGCAAGCCCCATACATCAGTCACATGTTTAGATTTGTTCATGAATCTTTGCCAGGCAAGATGCCAACAGTATTCTGAGCTGGCTGTTTTCGCAGATGTTCGTATATGATGACAACAAAAACAATAAATGTGTGACACAGCTGGAATACATCTGTATGTTATGACTCCATGATAGATATAATCTAAAAGTCACGAGAAAGGTCAGTTTGTCCTCATTTGTGTTTTGAATTTTTTTGCAACTTGAACAGGTTTATCAGCAGAATAATATGCTGGGAATAAAATTTTGTAGACAGATTCCCTGCAGTTGTGATTGGGGCTTATCTCGGCTAAAATATTGCAAAATGGTAGCAATGTATGCACAGCCAAGCAGGGAGTTCTGAAAATCAAATCAAAAGAGCTCTTATTACAATTTTATACAGCAGTTGTCAGGCTTTACTCATTTGTAATTCAAAATGTTTCAGATGTGCTATTTAGATGCACTTCAGTGTGTACATGTAACATTGACAGAAATAGTTCAGTTTTGACCACTAGGGATGTGGCATTCACCAGTATTTTTTTTTTTTCTAATTTTTGGGGGAGTTATTTTGTTTTGCTGTTGTTGTCTTTGTATCTTTAGAGTCAATTCTGTCACTTTCCTGCACATGCACAATGATATTAGTGTGTTTATTTAAGACCTACTCTTGGAATAGTAACTAAGAATGATGTAGTAACTTTTAAGATCATGGTGTTCTTTTAAGCTTGTGGCATTTTATTTATTTATGTACTCCTTGTATCACTAGGAAAATTATGCTGTGCCAAATTACATCACTTTATTTACGGAAGGATGCAAAGACGTAGCCAAACTGATTTTGGGTTTCAAATATCACTCTCTTGTTACTGCAGGATATTAAAAGTGCAATATGTGATTGTTATTATATCTGTCTGGGGACAGAGCTTTGAAAGTGAAACGTTGGTGTGCTAGTCTGAGAGACAATATCATGGCAGACAGGTTGACAGCCCCATGGGTATGTCAAAATGTCAGGGCATCCTAATTTAGCTTCCATATGAGCTGCCTGTATGGAAAGCCACTTCAGTAGGCTTGTATGACTTCCAGGAATGGCATGCTAGGTCTGGACTCAGGAGAGCTGCAGTCTGGTAAAAAAGCACCTGTGACTTGTCTGAGATCAGAAGGTCTGGAGTGATAATTGCTGGTAGGCTTACCCATGGGAGAATTATTTTTCTGAGACATCGTGTGGATTATGCCTCTGAGGAAAGGGTCATTGTGTTGACGCACAACTTCCAACTCGAGGGGGTGTTGTCCAGCATGTCCACATGAAACTCTAGCCAGTCAACTGGGACTAGAATCACATGTCATGAGGTTTACTTGAGACAATTTGCTTTCATTGTCTTTAAGTATTTGATACGTTATGGGGAGTGAAACTGCCTCCAAAGAACTTGTGGGTGCTCTGTCTGGGTGTGTCATCACTGTGATTTGTGCATGGACACGCTATATCAGTGTGCATCCTGTTAAATGCTACTTGATTAAAGTATGACTTTCACCTTTGGGAACATGCTTTCACTTTCATCAGATCTTTGTGCAGTTAGTGAAACTGTCCCTTGAGAAGTTGTGAATACTGTCTGTGCACACTTCTATTGTAGGGATTCCATCGCCATGATATCAGCTCAGGGCAAAATTGGACTTTTGCCTTGGCAAACTTGCTTTCACTCCTGTAGCAGTTTACTAGGAGTAAAGTATATACATTAAGGTAGCAGTGACTTTCACAAATTGTTACATACCACCCTTGATTCAAATGTAAAGTGGGATAAAGTATACGTTTTTGGAAAGCTGGCAAGGTGACGGTTCTGTTAATTACTATTTCATAATGGTGTTTGTTGGCAATGTTTACATAACAATTACACCAGTGATCATCATAATTTACCACAAATGTTAATTCAGCTCATTCAATTTTGAAGATAAGGGACTCCAAATCTGTAGTACAAGAAAGGTTATGCAATGAATCAAAAACGTGTCTCAGATTTTAAAAATTTGGCGTCATTTTGTCATGAAAGTCAGTTAAAAGTAGCTTTCTTTTGATGTGTCATCATTCTGACTTCAAACATCTGCATCTCAAAGAAAACAGCAAATATTTTAAATTTGGAAAACTTTTTTCACTTGTAGTGTGTTCTTCAGTTTTCCATAAATTTGGTGCAGAAACATACGAAAATGTACAAGCTGATTGAAAAATTTATATAAAACATTAACAATCATTTATGTGCACTTTTATCATTGCTGTGCAAACGCTGCTTCCAAGAAACTTGACCAAAGTTCCACAGCATGAATCTTTAGTTTGCATGTCTTCTAAAAATGTGCACTTTATTGCACTTTTTAAAAGTAAATTTACAGGTATTGTAGACAGAAAAAAATCGGTCAGCACTGATCACTAATCACTTAATGTGTATTCTTAGCCCTTTCCGCCTTGAATTGACACTTGAGTCAACAACTTTCCCAACTCATGCCAAGGAAAGTTGTTGACCTGGGGCATGTAATCTTGATAGGGCTCATCAACAATTCTCAGTCAAAATTGTTTTTCATTACTGTTGAAATTATTTGAAAACACTGAAGCAAACAACATTTGACCACCAGCTGGTTTAAGGCAGAAAGGGTTAAACTCTTTGGAACTGATAAGTATGCTGTGTGTGTTCGTATGTGCAGTGTGATGAGTAATTGCAGATCAGTCCAGATGATGTAATATAACTTGTTTAAAATACATCTATAACTTTCACTTTGGAAAGATTTTTGTTTCACTTTCTTGAAATACATGTAAGCATTTTGCACAAGAAGCGAAACTGCATGTTGGAAAGAGAGGAAAAAAAATTTTGGTTTCACTTTCTTGAAATACATGTAAGCATTTTGCACAAGAAGTGAAACTGTATGTTGGAAAGAGAGGAAAAGCTTTGCATGCTTGTGTCTTATGAAATACCTCAAAGGACTCCAATTTGCATGACATAAATGCAGCTAGATCCTTTCAGTTTCAGTTTCAGTCATATTGTATGCCAGGGTTGAAATGTCGTCTTGAGAACATGAGCACTCTACTTTTGCTTTGGAAACTTGCCTTCACTTTCTTTAGAACTGCATAAAGGGAGTAGTCCCAGTGCATGTAGCAGAGGACTGTCTGGGCACATGAGTCATGGCTTCAGTCTGCAGGAAAGAACCTGATGTATTGAAAACTGTCACAATGGCAACATGATATGTTGTGTTCATTTATTCATTTTTTTTTAATGAGGTGAAAAAATCTAGTTGAAGTATCCAGTCTCATTAGAAGACCTATGGCTTTTTTCTTTCTATCTATCCATCTATCCATCTATCTATCTATCTATCTATCTATCTATCTATCTATCTATCTATCTATCTATCTATCTATCTATCTGTCTGTCTGTCTGTCTGTCTGTCTGCCTGCCTGCCTGTCTGTCTGTCTGTCTGTCTGTCTGTCTAGTGTGGGTGTGTGTGTATTCCATAATGTTTTCATTTCATTGGTCATGCAATATGGTACAGTGTGATATCTCTAAAGAGACCAGCATAACAAAGAACTAAAATGTCTCAGAACATGCTGACCAGCAGAGAGTTTTGATGAGGTAATCTCTCCTTTACACTGGAGATTAAAGATACCAGGCATGAGCATGTTTCTTCAAAAAATACAAAAAGGAAATACAGGATTGCTCAATAAGACTGGAAAACTGTGCTTCATGGACAAGTGGGCTTAGTATGGACTGCTAAATATAAACAGAATGTCACTTGAAACATTGAAATGGAAGCCGTCGTCAAGTACAGATACTCTAATCTGTTAAGGAGATTATGCCACATATATAATTTTCATTCATGACACTGTATCACAAAATGGAGTCATGTGTAAGAATCATATACATGTAAGCCCACCTTTGTGTGTACTTTGGTAATGCAAAGTTAGCAGTCATGTGGCCAGCACTTCAATTCATATACCCCCCCCCCCCCCCCCGCTATGAAGTGGAGGGGTGTATACTGGTTTCACCCAGTCTGTCCATCTGTAGATGTAATCTTGTCCCGACTCTATCTCCTTCAATAATGCTTCAATCTTATTCACACTTTGTATGGTTATTCTCTGTCACTAAAGGGTGTGTCATGAAACAGCGATGACCTTCAGTTTATATATAGGTCAAGGTCACAGTAGGCACCTGTAGACATGATCTTGTCTGGACTCTAACTTCTTCATTTATGCATGGATCTTCAAACTTTGTATGATGATTCTCTTTCACTAAAGAATGTGTCATGGAGCAGCAGTGACCTTGAGCTATATAGGTCAAGGTCACAGCATGCATCTGTTGATAGACCTGTAGACATAATGATCTCTGACTCCTTCATAGAGGGGGGGTTATGGTTATTGTCTATCACTAAAGGGTGTGTCATGAAGCAACAATGACCTTGAGCTATATAGGCCAAGGTCACAGCAGGCTTCTTTATTATAAACTAATAAATACAGATATTTTGTTGCTCTCAAAGTGACTCATTTATTAATATGCACTTTGTTCAAACATTGAAGGGAACATGAGGGTACATGTAGTTTCCTTCCTTTGTGAAGGAAAAATACAAATGACATGTCTGTTTAAAAGCAACAGTTTTTTTCTCAGAAGGTTATGGAAAACATTGAGGCACAATGTACTCACCTGTTGCGGGGGAGGGTTCCAGTATGCCTTTCGGCTACTGCTTCTAGTTACCCTAAGAGATGCCTTCAAAGATAGACATACTACCTTGTGCTAGCTTTGAATCGTGCTTGTGTTGCATTAAAAGTTTTATGAATTAGTTTTCAACCAATGTTGTGGGTCAACTGTGATCAGAACGTCAACTTGCATTTTGTGAGGGGTAGCACATTTGGTCCACATTTGATGAAGACACATGGTGATGTGCTAGAATTTAAAACATCCCAAGTCCGTATATTTACAGGATTTATATATATATATATATATATATACACACACACATATATATATATATATATATATATATATATATATATATATATATATATATATATATATATATATATACATATATATACATATATATATATATATATATATATATATATATATATATAATATATATATATTGCTCCCTCTTTATGACACCCCTCATTACAAGGTAGTTTTTGATACAACACGGTGGGCACCATGGCTCCCACTGAAGTGCTTTTACCATTACTTCAATGTTAAAAGTCCCTCTGTTACAAGGCAGTTTTCCTATAACATGGTGTACCCTGTGGATCCCAACACTAGCGTTATAAAGAAGGAGCACTGTATCTATAATTTAAAGTATTGCAAGCCCACTTGAATATATAGTCTCTTGCTGTATGCTTTATATACATTTTATTTGCAATCATCCCTTCTTTCACTCCATATTGAAAGACTACATGGCTTACAGGATCACTTTGTCTGGTTTTCAATGCTTTTCCATGTTATTTGACCTCCATTGAGAGACCACCTGCTTTATGTGACCACTGTTGGGCCTGCCCTGGGATGGTCCCCCAAAGGAGGACTTGGCATTGGTTGGCCGTAGCTGGGTCTGAACCTTTGTAAGCTATTCACTGCAGAAGTCAGACGCTTTGCTTTGAACATTTATGTGTTGGGAAACATCATGGATGTAACTATGTTTTGTCACAGAGTCTTTTTTTGTGTCAGGTCAGAGATGAACCTATATAGCTTGCAGTGTTTGTTTAAATGTGCAGCTAAAGTACCTTTGAGAATTGGACAGATATCTACAGTTTGTAAAGAGGCTTTAATTTGGGGTTCGGGTGGTTTTACAAGAATACACATACATGTACATGGGAATGGCAAATGTCTGTACTTTTAACATTGGCGAAATGGTTTTGATTTTGATTTTGTTCAAAAAATTATTTTGTAATTTACCTGTAAACTGTCCCTGAAGGATATCTGAAGGTATTCCAGAAATGGAGTGTGTCATACTTTTTGGACAAGGTAGAAAAAACTTTGTATCTCATGTTTTAACTCATTCCATGGTCTGTTTGTATAGACCTTGCCCACACAAACAGTACTCTCACTGTGTTTATGGGGATACAGGGTCAGACAGCAGCTGGTCATTTATTTTTGCATTTCTTAGCAAGTTAAGCAGAGTTGGTGCAAAAACCACAAACTTCAAACCTTCCATTTCTGGGGGCAATCTGATCATGCAGTTTCCCCCAGGTTTCAGTGATGTATAGAGGGGAAGTCATCAGCAGTATAAAATGTGCTCACTCGGTGCAAGAGAGCCAGTGCAGCACTTGTGATCTTCAGCTTTTTGTAAGAAAATGTACAATGTAGCAGGAAATGATTTTGTAACAGAAGAAATAAATGAAAAATCTCCAACAGGCCTACCACTTTGGCAGGGGGTAGCCAACAGATTAGGGTCTGCTGCACAGAGAGTGCCCATGGCAGAAGAAACCACTAACCTGGTAACTCAGAGGTAGATGCAACTACAGAAAATCCAGAAACTGGAACATTGATTCCAGGTGAAACCACTACCATGTTGTCCATTTCCCTGGCTAATGAAACCCAAATTTTGGATTTCAAATCACTAGTAATGCTAGGCCTACTTGCTACGTGTCCACTTAGGCCTAAACATCGAGTAATTTTAGTCTACTAAATACTACTCCATTTTTATTTTTAGCTCAGCTGACTTGTCAGTCAGCTGAGCTTATCTTATAGTCCTCCGTCCGTCGTCCGTCGTCCGTCCGTCGTCCGTCAACAATTTACATTTTCGACTTCTTCTCCGAAACCGTCTGCCAGATCCACTTCAAACTTGGTGGGGATGTGCCTTGGGTGGGTCTCTATCAAGTTTGTTCAAATGGTCACAGTCCATTGATTTTTGGATTTTTAATGAATTTTTTTGTTCTTTTTTGGGCAAATCTTAAAAAATCTTCTTCTCTGAAACCGCTCACCCAATTACTTTGATATCATACAGAAACACTCCCTAGGACACCTAGTTCTTAATTTGTTCACCAGGTGGCGCTGCAATTTTTTTCCTATTTTTTTATGAATTTTTGTGTGTTATAGCTATTTTCGACTTCTTCTCCAGAACCGTCACTCAGATTAAGCTGAAACATGGTGGATATGTTCCTTGTAGAAGGGTCAAACAAAGTTGTTCACTATGTGGGAATGCTGCAGATTCCTGATTTTTAACGATTTTTTCCATTTGGGTACTTATCGGTCAATGCAGCTTTCCTATTGATTACTATGGAAGTCAATGAATATTCTAATGCTAATTCACATTTTCAACTTCTTCTCCACAACCGTCATCCAGATTAACTTCAAACTTGGTGGGGATGTACCTTGGGTGGGTGTCTACCAGGTTTGTTCAAATGGTCATGCTCCAGTGATTTTTGGATTTTTAATGAATTTTTTTGTTCTTTTTTTGGACAAATCTTAAAAAAAGTTTTTCTCCAAACCCCCTTACTCAATCACTCTGATATCACACGAGAAGACACCTAGGGACTGTGTGTTCTAAATTTGTTGACCAGGTGGCGCTGCAATTTTTTACTAATTTTTTATGAATTTTTGTGTGTTCTAGCTATTTTTGACTTCTTCTCCAGAACCGTTACTCAGATTAAGCTGAAACGTGGTGGATATGTTCCTCGTAGAAGGGTCAAACAAAGTTTTTCACTACGTGGGAATGCTGCAGATTCCTGATTTTTAACGATTTTTTCCATTTGGGTACTTATCGGTCAATGCAGCTTTCCTATTGATTACTATGGAAGTCAATGAATATTCTAATGCTAATTCACATTTTCAACTTCTTCTCCACAACCGTCATCCAGATTAACTTCAAACTTGGTGGGGATGTACCTTGGGTGGGTGTCTACCAGGTTTGTTCAAATGGTCATGCTCCAGTGATTTTTGGATTTTTAATGAATTTTTTTGTTCTTTTTTTGGACAAATCTTAAAAAATCTTTTTCTCCAAACCCCCAAACTCAATCACTCTGATATCACACGAGAAGACACCTAGGGACTGTGTGTTCTAAATTTGTTGACCAGGTGGCGCTGCAATTTTTTACTAATTTTTTATGAATTTTTGTGTGTTCTAGCTATTTTTGACTTCTTCTCCAGAACCGTTACTCAGATTAAGCTGAAACGTGGTGGATATGTTCCTCGTAGAAGGGTCAAACAAAGTTGTTCACTATGTGGGAATGCTGCAGATTCCTGATTTTTAACGATTTTTTCCATTTGGGTACTTATCGGTCAATGCAGCTTTCCTATTGATTACTATGGAAGTCAATGAATATTCTAATGCTAATTCACATTTTCAACTTCTTCTCCACAACCGTCATCCAGATTAACTTCAAACTTGGTGGGGATGTACCTTGGGTGGGTGTCTACCAGGTTTGTTCCAATGGTCATGTTCCAATGAATTTTGCTTTTTTTATGATTTTTTTTTTCAAAAATCTTTACAAAAGTTTTAACATGGGAATTTCTTGTAATGGTTATAACTTAAATAATTTTGGCCAGATTTACTTCAAACTAGGTGGGGATGTGCCTTGGGTGGATCTCTACCAAGTTTGTTCAAATGGTCACGCTCTATTGATTTTTGGAATTTTTATGATTTTTTTTTCGTTTTTTGGGGTCAAACCTTAAAAACTCTTCACCTGTGAAACTGCTCACCCAGTTGATTTGATATCGTTCATAGACACTCCCAGGGACACATAGTTCCCAATTTGTTCACCAGGTGGCACTGCAATTTTTTTCTAATTTTTTTTTTATGAATTTTGTATATGGTTTTGTTGTTTTTCACTTGTTCTCAGAACTGTCACTCAGATTAAAGTGAAATGTGATGGATATGTTCTTGTGGAAGGGTCAAACAAAGTTGTTTACTAGGTGGCACTGCTTTATATTCCTGATTTTTAAGTATTTTCAACTCGGGTACTTATCGATCAATGCAGCTTTCCTATTGATTACTATAGAAGTCAATGGGTATTCTAGTGTTAATTCACAGGACAACTGACACAAAATTTACTGTTTACTTGATAACTTGAGATCTGTTTTGAGTTAGTACTGTGATGCTGCACATGTTAATGTTTTTGTATGAAGGTCATGCTGTGACAGTACATGAATGACTTTGACCTCATTTCTGGGGTCACAGTGCAACATACATGAATTTTACTCTTCATTATAACTTGAGAACTACTTGAACCTTGATGTTGCACATGTTAGTGTTCTTTTATAATGGTCAGACTTACTCAGAACATGGGTGACCTTGATCCTCTCCCAAGTTCATAGATCTGCAAGTGTGATGAATGTCAAGATCAGCTGAGCATGGGCTGTTAACACAGCCCTCTTGTTTAATTTTACAGCCAAATAAGCAAAAATAGACATACAGAAATAAATTAATTTACAGTACAGCATAACCAATTACAGTATATTGGAACTTTATACTTATAAAATCCAAGTACAATACTGAGAAACACTGGAATTAATAATTTCCAGTGGCAAATGTATTTAAATCAGTTGTGACAATACACAGATACCTCAAATTAATACAAAAGGCTACCACATATGAACAAACATACTACCCTCATCCAATATGTGACAGCTCTCTCGATGTCTTTGAAAGACCAAAGGGGTGACCGAAGTCATATAGCAGAACCAGTTTGGGGTAAATTGAAAAACCTTTGTCAGCTGCCACCCAATGTGGTTTGCACACACAGACACCCAAGAGTCTGTACGGTATTTCAAAGGTTAACTCTTTAAGTCCGCAACTAACAAAGTAGTTGAGAGTGTATTGTTAGCTGTCAAAGATAAGCCCTTGTCACCAGTATACTTGTAATGCAGTACAGATTGTCACTTGCAAAATGCGACTGGCTGGACCTCTTAGGAAAATGAGAGTAGACATAAGTCTACTACAGACGTATATTAGATCTCTATTGGGCACCACCTAATAGCGCTACATGCATTAAACGGAAGCTCAGCCGCACACAAAATATAGAAGTGTTCACTTAGTGCGAGAATGCATGTGCAGCTCCTGTGATCTTCACGTTTTTTGTAGGAAAATGCAGTTGCTGTCAACATTGCAGTAAATGATTATTTGATCTTGGTTCAGAGGAGGAGAGATCCTATAAATGATACATAACACAAAGGGATTGACACAGTATGGTGACTCGAAAAAACTTTTGAGACTATTATTTGGTATCTGTTTTAGCCTGCCATACTTGCATGCTGTGCATGTGCAACATCTTGTATGCCTTGAAGGAGTGTAGATTGTAGAGCCCTCTATCGGTGGTTTGTGGAATTTTGATCAAAACAATGAGATAAATCAAGCAAAGCTTGATAGTGACACATGCTCTGATGTTGCATGCTTTTGTTCGTTCTTATTTCAGATTTCACCTGCAGATCATCATACTTTGAATTCACTGGTTAGCCAGTGCAGATTAACCACTTGGATCCTTGAAAATTGGCCATTATGATTGTGTTTATATTTTGATAAAATTGGAGAACATAACTCTACTGAGACTTAGGAGTGGTTTTGGGGATGAAAAATGCACAAGATTTTTCTGTCAGGTCCCATATGTGCATGAAGGAGTCGAATTTTGGCTTAGAGTTGTGCAAGACAGATCACAGGGAGGGCAAGTGTCAAGATGTTGGAGAAAACCCAAAGTGCTGGATTAGTTGACTTTAACATGAGGACAGGGAATCTCCTTGCTTTATTTCATTGACCCTTTTAGGACACCACTGGGTAGCATCTAACAGTTTTATGTGTATATGATTTGCATAACAATCACTTTGCAGCTTTTGTCATGTGAAAGGAAAATTATATGCAAATGAACACCCCAGAGTGCTGCCACCTTGGGGTCATGAATTCCACTATTATAACAAAATATTAATTCAGCAGTGAAAGAATTGCACAATCAACTTTAGATAAAAAAAGATCCGTCAGTTTTGATGGCAAACAGATTAAGGCAATACTGCCACATGCCGATGGTCAAGGTGTTCAGGAACTGAGACACACAGAGGCTATAACCACTTGAGGCAAGATAAATTTTCAATTTCCACATACCTGCTGCACTGATGGATCTTCAAAGCCACTAGCCCCCTTGGAAAGGAACTTTCCCCGGAATTAGCAGCCAATGAATAAAAATGTTTTAACATGTTCAAAGTGGGCTGACTTTTTTTATCTTTTTTTTTTTTTTTAATTTAAATTTGTAATTCTTGTATTTTGTTTTATTTGCTTTTTGCTTTAGTCATTGGGATACTGGGGTGTTTTGTCTCCAAATGAGTGGCTAGCTTTTCTTAAAACTTAATGGGAACATACCTCAGATGAATTCTGCCAAAGTTGTTCAATGGAAGTGATTGCTGCCGTGTTCTAATTTCTAAGAATTTTTAATGTGGCTCACAGTGAGGCAGTGTATACTTAATGCAAATAAGCAGGCTATGTCTTTTGAAACTTATTAAGTTTCATGAACCTTTTATGCGCACAATGTATCAGACCCATGTGTGTATCATGGAGTAAAATTAGGCCACAAGGTCAAATATGTGGGTCACTGATAAAATCAGGTACTTATCATCTCCAGGCTGTCATGTCTTTGTCAAACAGTCGCATGTCAGTGACTTTGTTTGACAATAGCTCACACAAGTATGTATCAGGGTTAAAATATTTCTTTAAAGGTCCGCCCCATGGGGGGACCCTTTATGTTTTTTTCGGGTTGTCCGTCCGTCTGGATTTCCATCCGGATATGCACATTCTTGTTACAGCGATGTCTACAGAATGCTTCCATGTATTTTGCTCAAATTTGGCAATATGCTTATCTTGCCGGGCAAGATGAACTGATTAGATTTTGGTGTCACCATGACCTCGTTACCACATTATCTCCAGAATGCTCCAATGTATTTTGCACAAATTTGTCAGTATGATAATATCTGGCATGCCAAGATGAAATTATTAGATTTTCACCATGACCTAATTTGAGCAAATGGCAGCATTTTTTCCTGGTGGACCCTTCAGTCACCCTTTGTGTTGAAGGTATGTCTAGTTTTTTTTGTTTTTTTGTTTTTTTAAATACATGTCATGATGTAAAACTTAGTCACTGACTCAGTGACTGGGTCATGTCTGTGGGTCACAGTGGTATATTCTTAGACTATTCGTCTCTTCTGGGTGCTTTTTTTTTTTTTTAACCTATGCGCTTTTGAATCATGACCAACGTATGTGTTGTGTGGTAAAAGTAGGTCACCTGATCAAGTATCTGGGTCACAATGATATCCATGCACAATTTGCATTTGACCTGTATAGTTTTTTTATCTTTGACTCAGTTTTTGAAACCTTACGCACATGTGTCCTGTTAAAAAAATGCATGTCTTAGTAAAACAAAGACTCTGACGGATTTATCTTGGTCAGTGATGTCCATGTATTATCACCTCAAAGTTCAACTCCACTTAGCTGTGCTCACGTCAAGCTGCCACTGAAACTGAACTTTAGAACTTAAGTTTGGGTTAATATGTCAAGGTCAACTGAACATGAGCTGGTCACACAACCCTCTTGTTGTTTGTTTGTTTGTTTGTTTTATAATTTTTGTTTTACTTCATGTGCTTGTACTATGTACTATATCTCTTGCTTTGAACTTCCAAACAGAAAAAGGGGAAAAAAAACAATGAGTTTTTATTTAGTTTCCTGCATAAAGACTGAAATCTTAAACCTTGTTAATGACTCAACATGCCATATTGATTTTATTTTCTAACTGCTAATTTGAATATTTTTACAAAGGAACCTAGCTTCCTGTGTGAGACAGTGCTGTTAGTGTCTTGGCAGGATTGTCATTACACGGCTCCATGTGAAACCCACTGATGATATAATTACATGTTAAAGGTGTGCAAAGCATTAGTTTTTTCCCCAGTAAAAAATAAACAGGAAGCCACATTGTAGTGATACATGTACACAGGCTGACAGGAAGAAGCACTTGGCTTGCATGTTTGTCGGGGGTTTTTGTGTGTTTTTTTTTCAAAACTTTTGAATTACTTTACTTTGCATGTGGTGAAGGCTGGGTTGATATCTGTGACCATATCCCACATGTATGTTGTGTATGATTGCATACATGTACAGTAATAGTACCTGCTCTAAAGGAAACCTGTAATGAGAGACCACATATCTTCTTGTGACCACCTTGTCCTGACACTCAAGTCTGCTCTAACAAATTTGCCTGTATTTTAAGACCCTGCAAAATCAGACCACATGCCTTTTGCTGGCTCTGTAGGTAATAGAAGGGGCTGCTCTGTAGCATTGTGGTATGTGATAAACCAGAATCAGAAAAATATCGTTACATGCACATGGGATGTGGCATGGAAATTATTATTTTAAAGTGGTAGCAAAATTCATTTTTAAGGTAGAATGGAGTTTGATGGGGGCCTGCGTGTTAATATTGGGTGGCTCGGTATGCCTGGTCTGGCACTCAAGGCCAAACAGTCGCTGCCCAACTGAAGGGAAGATGGGAGCTATCTGGCATTGACAGATGGACCAGTCATAATGAGCCACCCAACATGAACAAATGAAATAAAACCCCTAATCTATTATTTTCAGTTTTGCTTTCAACCCTTGCCCCCTGAAACTGACTAAAAATAGCTGGGGGCCAAATGTCATGTGCTGCAATGTTTTTGAAGGAATTTCTACATTTATGAAAAAGGTTTTGTTGAAAATTGTACATGAGTCCTATAATAAATCATGCACCAGATCAATGGATTTCCAGGGTGTAGGATTAGCACAAGTGCCCAACATGCATTAGGGAAACATGTTGACTCAGTCTCAATCTAAAGAAGAAAGGGTTAATGTAATAAGAATTTGTTTACATGCTCTGAAAATAAATCACTTTTCTATGCACACTTGGCTGGTGCTGCCAGGCTTATTTACGCAGAGTAAACAGCTAGTAAATACATTGATATTTGGTCATCAAGGTACATGTTGTGTTATGTGCTTAGTTCAAAAACAACACTGATTGATAAGGGAGAAAATATGTTAAAGGAATGAAGCAGAGATTTATTGCGTTCCTTGATCCTATAGGAGGGTATGGGGGCATGTATGAATGAGGTAAGCTTGTTACTCCCCTAATGTTGGGAATTTGTTTAATTACTGATTGAGCGAATATAATGGGAAAGGTCAGATGTAAGGACAATATCCTGGTTTTTGTTGGTCCAGGCGGCACTGTTTATTTACTTCCCCGATTTTAATGAAAATTCTTTCGCCCACCATGACCAGAAATCAGTGTGGCATAAACGCTGACGAACGTCAGCATTCTGCAACCACATCATAATTGAAACTGATATTGATGGGTCAAGTGGCTAAAGACATCAGATTGCTGGATGGCTCGTTTTTCACCAGCTCAAATTTGTTCTGGTGTAAACAGCAATAATAGTGAAGAGCTGGAGATCGATATAGTGACTGTCAGGGGGGAAGCCTGGTCCAACTCGTTCCAGAAAACATCCAATCCATCAGCCCATTTTAGAGTCTGTCCATTTGGTGCCATTGTATGTTCAATCTGGGATGATGCTATTTAAAGTAACATCAGGCGTGTGGGTCTTCCGTCATGGTGGAACAACAGGCAGGTTCTTTATCTTTCTGGGGATTCTTTCCTCGCAAAAGGACATATGAGACAAAATGTGGAAGCCAAACCTGAGGTTGCAGATAGCGGCTTTGGTGAAGATGGAAGGTTCTGTGTGAAGTGAAGACGAGAAACTAGTTGAACAGAGATTAATGAGGAGGTATTGGGGCTCCAGCAACAACTACAAGGACACAGACTTCTCCCAGTTTACTTAAGAGATGATTGATAGACACACGAACCAAGCATATGTTTAATTTAGTCAGATCCTGTTATAGTACCAAGTCAAAATACACATTCAGTTCATCAAAGTAGATTACACTTTATTAACAGAATAAATATTTTGGAAGATCGTACAACAAAACAGCTAGTTTTTATGCAGTAATGAAAAAACGGGTCCCCCTGGAATAATGATGACTCAAGTGGCAGATTGTCAGGCTTTATTTAAGGAAATTATATTTGAAGGCCCTTAACTTTTGTTGTACATATAGTTATGGTAATACTATTGTGTGAACATGTATTATTGCTTTAGGCTTTGAATTCAGGGATGGGGGAAGCATTGCGTTTTAACTCATTCCACACCAGTCCCTGATTTTTCCGTATATTTACCTAGATTTAAGACAATTGCACATTTAAATTCTTCATGAAAAGAGCTTTCGTTCAAGTATCAACATGCCTATAGTATTAAGTCAGTGGTTCTTGCACTGCCTGGCAAGTCATGCTGCAGCTGCCGCATGACTTGCCAGGCAGTGCCAGAACCACTGACCAAGGCCTGTGACCATAGTATGGAATGAGTTAAGCTGGCTCTTCATGCCTGAGTATGAGTCCATCCAGGATGGTCTCCTCAGTGTGATAGCTGAGGAATGTGAGGAGCAAAATTCCAAACAGTACCTCATAGAACTGTCATCAAGTGATCAGAGTTCAAGGTCACCAAGACATATTCACTGATTTGGTGGCACATCCTGGTAAATCTTGGTGCTGAAGCCCTATTTTTGCATACATTGAGTATGCAACATATGACCATGTTTTCATCAGAGAATGGATGTCAATGAAGCTAATTTCTCAATGAAATGCTTCAAAAGTATACATGTTCATGTTTGTTCTGTATGAAACTTTGGTCACGAGGGCCTTTGCTCATGGCAAAAGAAAGTCATGTCTTAATTCCGTAGTATATAAGAAGCTACATAAATGTATTGTCCTGGGATTTTTCTGAAAATCAAAATTACCGTCCCTTTCACCTCTCATCAGATCACTTAATTTGAGTTTATGAGTAATATCACTCAATAAAGGACTTATCATTCAATTTTCATTCAGTTGGTGCACATATTGAAAACCAAATTGGCCTCTACTTATTTGTACACAGAACAAGAAAAGGTATGCACCAAAACATTGAATACCGAAGGCTGAGTGCATGCAAGCTATAAAAATGATGCCTTCCTGCAGGCCATGCAGGCAGGCTATGGATAATGTGTCATTGTACATGTAGTTTCCCCAGCACCTGGTCCACTTGTTGGATAAGGTGTGCATTGAGGAGAGTACTGGTTTATCATTATTCAACATTGTTCACTTGTATTAGCTGTGTGGTGCTGACTGCCCGGCCTGACCAGTTGTGCGTGTGTTTAAACCCTTTGAGTGCCAGGCAGGAAATAGTCACACTGAGCTCAACTCTTTCACTGCCACATATTGGACTGAGTCAATAGCTTTTCGTGGTGTGCTTTGGGTACAATAGCATTCTTAGGAAATCTATTGACGTTGACTATTATATTCTACGTAAGTACATGCATGCTGGTACTTGAAAGAAAGCTCTTTTTACGAGGAACATGAATCTAGCACCGCTATTATGAGTCGGAACAGTTTGTTTTAAGTAGTCCAACTGAAGTGGCAGTTGGTACTGAAAAGGTTAATTGTGTATTATGAGTGATCCATTTTCAAATTTCTCAGGCAAAGACCTGTCATTCAAGTACAAACATGCCTGGTCTAAATTCAGTGGTTCCAGAATAAGTTAAATGGCTAAGGTCAACGGCATTCCTCACTGCACTTTGAGTGATGAGCATCCAAAGTATGCAAAGGAAAGCTGTTGATTTGCTCCAGAGATGAACACTACAAGAGTTAAGTAAAGTGAAAGTGCTCATGGGTCAAATTGGCCCATCATATATTTGGGTGTGATGAAGATGCACAATATCCATAGAGGCTCACCCATAAAGTGTGATGGAATTACCAAGAGAGGCAGGGAAATAAAATTTGAGTATTGAAATACAGTACATTCAGTATGTTACTGAGATCGTGTTTCCTGTTTATCAAATGCATGCTTGCAACCTCACCACTACTACTGTACACCATAGAGGGCTTCCAAAGAATCTTCTGTGGTGTGAGGTAACACATAGCAATTGATACTGCATATTGAGGTCATGAGGTGTGCTTGTCGACAATGTGCTTTCTGCATCAAGCAGTGGCACTATATGAGCCTTTTTTTGTCCGTTCTTCTGGAAGCTTTGTTTTTTGCAGCCAAAAAGCAGTAAAATACCTCTCTCACAAAAAGTGTCAATATAGAGGGCATAAAACTAGCTTGTTATGAATTATTGTGGTCAAAGTCAAATCATTTTAACATTTCTTAAAAAACATAGAGAAAAAAAACAAGAACACTAGAGCAATAGGAAGCAATGAAAAGTAGTTTCCTGAATCTGGAGTGTTGTGAAGCAGGTTTGTAGTTTCTCTAATGTAAGCAGTTGATATGTGCATTTGACTGCGGGACAGATTCACTACTGTGCTATGCCAAGCAACAGAGACAAGAGTCGGCAATCTCTGGATTGTGTAAAGTGTGACCCAAGAAGGAGAGGGTTTGGTTGTCAGTAAAAGGGTCATTGGCATGGTCGTCACCCAACAGAACCTTAATATCATGATTGTGGTGGTCTCTTTATGGCAGTCGCTGACATCAAAATTAGACTACATGCATCTTCCATTTGTAGTCAGTGATGCCCAGGGTCAGTAACAGGAGTTTTGGATCCAGACATGTCATATATGGGGATCAGTGATCAGACTGACTGTTATACACATCTCTCAATCACATTGAGTGGCCATTGAAACCTTGATGCCTTTAGTGTTGAAATCATTTCTGCAGGAAAAGACAGGTCCTTCAGTGTTTACTGTTTAATCTCAGTCAAATGCCTGTAGTGTAAACCATAATCGCTGCTACATATCCGTAATATGTAACTGTTATATAGATTTATGTGGGTTAAGTATTTGTAGCTCCCAAGTTACTATCGAGGTATCAACTTGTAGGTTGATGAATAGTTCCATTGCTTGAAGCACACTTTCTTCTGCACCAACCCATGTTTCAACTGTGATTAACCCTTTGGTGGGGAGAATTATAAAGAATGAGCCAGCAGGTAGCTTCCCATGCTATGTATAAAGCAACATGTGTGCACCTATGAAATCTGTCCTGCATATACCACTAATTTTTATAAGGAAAACTTAATATCACAAAAATTAAAACATTTTCACCAGCTCTGGCATACTAAATTGTATTTGAAACAAAGCAATTTTTTTTTAAGGTAATAATTTCTTGGCATATAAATTTTGATACTTTTGGGGTGGGGCAAAATTAAACAAAACATGTTTGCATACATTGACGCTCTTGGCATGGAAAAGACTAACATGCTTCAGTCTCACAATGGCCAGTATTTACGATTATGATTAATGCCACAAATGTATCCCTACTTTTTCTTAGAATGATATTGGTTTCTGTCTGGGCATTTTATTAAGACACTCTGCTGCTGTAGTTTTCTTTTGATACGAAGATGCGCCTGACATTTACATGCAGGAAAGTGCCTAATTGCACACTACTGTGGCACCAGCCTTAATGTCCTTACCTGGCTCTTTCTGTGGATTGTACAAATTACCGTGATCAGAAAACCACAATGATAAGACATGAATACCAAACAGTGCCTGGGGAACTTTAATGCAAAAGTGGCATTGTAGTACGACTTATTTGCAGAGACGTGATTTGTATTTCATATAAACCTATTTACAGTAACCTGTGCATGGAGCGTAGTTCAGGTAAACTTTATAACCAGATGGACCTTAACTGTCAGGATGATGGGAAACCACAATATATGCACTAATTAGACATTTTTGGAGTCTCTACTTGTACAAAGTATAATGTGTCAGTCCATGTATTGTTCTACAGTCACTTGTGCAGTGAGATAGTAAAGTTGGTATGGTTTTAACTATACTTACTGAAGTCTGCTACTAAATGTGTTTGTCTTATGGGGGTGTACTGGGGCTTGTCAATGTATCTACAAAAACGTGGAGACATAAAATGTGAGCGTGGAATTACAAGCTTTATATGCAGGTAATATTTTTCCAGCAAGGCAGACAGCTTCATTTGGGTTCTATGGTCAACTTTAGGGCAAACGTAAGTGCATATATATTATTTGCAACCTTTTGTAATGAGAATAAATTGACCCATGCCTTTTTAGATGGGAAACAGTAAATTTTCGTTTTGCCAAATGAATGTTCAACTGAACATCATGGGAAGTGCACCTCTGGGCAAATCTGGAAGCCCTTATAGTGTTATCCTTACGATTTTGCCCTTATGGTGTTATCCTAATGGTACGTGTATTACCCTTATGGTATTGTTCCTATTAATGATGAGAATACATTTCAAGGAACCAAAAATAGCTGTATACTTTCATTTTGCAATGGTGTTGAGCTCTTTTTCATTGAAATAGCACTTGATGTCCAGAGAATTATTCCAAACTGGTTTCTGCTAATGAATGTACAAGTACTGTAGGGGGGAATATAAAGCTAATGATGGAATAGACAGTATGCACTCGCGAGTCAAGACAAGCTTTGTACATAGTTTTTTATTATGAAACTGGCTTGCAGTAATATACAGGCAAGGCAAAAAGATATTATGTAAGCAGTTAAGTCTGCATCTGTTCAATAAGAGTATGGCTATAACTGACAACACCATCATTACAATAGTCCCTGTCTTGAACAACCCCTCCTATGAGCAACCACCTGGTTTGAACAACCAAATTTAGTCACCAAAGTTGTTTTTCGTTGATTTACCTCTTATGAATGACCACCTGTTAAATGTGACCAGGGACCATGCAAAACAAACAGAATTTACAACAGCATTAAACAAATTTGAGCCATATGCCTGCGGTCCACCTGTTCCAGGAAATATGACAAAAATTAATTGTTAAATTCAACATGCACATTAGAACTGGTAGGCCATGGCACTCGTAAGCGAGGATTCCATTGTTTTACCTCAAGTTGTGGCTTGCAGCAGATCACGAATTAGAGTTTACATGTACATTTATTACTTGTGATAAAACTCTCTGAAGTCAGAGGCATTTGTGAAGTGGGCTTAACCTCCATGAATTCACTGCATTAGCCGATTAATAAGGTCACCAGTAGAAAAGTGGCTGCAATACAGGTGTGGCATTACGAGAGGGTACAATGTAATGGTAGGCTTTCTGCATCGGGTGACAGGGTCTCATGGGGGGGGGGGGGGGGGGGATTGAATGTATGTTTAAAAAATAACGCAGTCATGAAGTTTCCTTTGTAAATACAAAGTTTAGATAACTCCATTGCCTGGGGATACCAAAAAATTGGTCTGCATTATTATGGCTATTTTTTGTCAGTGTGCATGTTCAGCTGGTGTATAATGCTGTGGACAAACTCATCCATTTTGCTGCAAACAAGTTGTGGCACGACAACAAAACTAAAACAGTTTTTGAAATGTCATCTTTCAGCTATGACCTTTTACACACAGGTCTGTACTCCCTCTACGTGCCCTCATAGCAGCTGCTGATCTCAATTGACTTTAACTCATTCCATACCAGTCCCTGATTTTTCCATATATTTACCTAGATTTAAGATCACAATTGCATATTTAAATTCTTTTTGAAAAGAGCTTTCATTCAAGTACCAACATGCCTATAGTATTAAGTCAGTGGTTCTTGCACTGCCTGGCAAGTCATGCTGCATCTGCCGCAAGGTAAGCTGCAGCATGACTTGCCAGGCAGTGTCAGAACCACTGACCAAGGCCTGTGACCATAGTATGGAATGAGTTAATTAGTGCACAAGGTGAGAAGTCTGTATATTTCAGGCAGGGACTGCCAGATGATGGAAAGGTTGTTGTCGGCTGGATTTCTGTGGTTTCGTGCTCTATTGTCCAGAGTGTGGTTTTTTTCTGTTTACATATACATATGTATGTTTTTTTTTCAGTTGGATGAATTACCTGGGTATCATTTCCCAGATCCAGCTGGTCACTGTTTTTGGATCTCCTCCATCCTGCAGGTGTTGGCTTGACACTCATTTGTCTGTAATCTGTCAGTGCTATTCACAAGGTGAACTATGCTGAATGCAGTGACTACGGGATCCTGGGGTCTGGTCAAAGGATTTAGCATTTAGCAGGAAACGGCTCATTAAAGGGAATTCAAAAGTAATCGCAGTCTGTCTGGGTGTATAATTGCAAGAAGGTTGTGTATTGGGGAGGGATCTGCTGGATTGCTTCCATGAGACATGCTGTACAAATAAGAGCCTCGCAGTTCACCTGTGTGTTCATGCTGGGCTGAGCACTTGGACAAGGTATTACTGAATCGGATGCCTGCATGTATATGTTTTCTTATCATTGTTTGAGCACCATTTCATATTATGTTTTTATGGTAAACAACAGCATAAGTACTCTAACATGATCATGAGCTTTATTTGTATTCATAAAAAAAAGAGAGAGAGAGATTGCTGCTTATATGAACAGCTGTGTTTTATGGAAAAAGAATGACTATAATCAAGGAATTCACCAAAATATAGTAAACCAAAATCAGAAATCAGTAGCTTGGGACAACTAGTCATACACCGTGTCCTGTTTTAATTGTGCACAGAAACCTTAAAGGTACCTGTGCAGAGCTGGGCCTCAACAGGAAAAACCTCTCCAATGTGACTCATTTTGTAGACATAGCTTTATTCAAAGTCCGCTTGTGGGATACATTGAACATTAACCAAAGGCTATTTATGCCAACCAGGGATAAAACAACATGGCATATATATGCAATAAAAGTAGCAAAAAACTAAGAAACACAACAAAGTCACATTTGCCATGAGGAAATTTAAGGCCAGGTATAAAAAAAATTAAAAGGATAAAAACATACAACTGTAAGCCTGAAAAAAAAAAATACATAGCAACGTGTAGAAAAACATGGCACCACAGAGATCACAATTGTCATTACAGGAAAGTAAGAAATATTTGAAGTATATATCAAAATAATGTGGGTATAAAGTCAGCATGACAATCATGCATGAAAATAATTCATAAGATGTTGTGTAAGTGAAAATAATAAAAAAGCCCCCATGTAACTAAAAGCATCAGCAATTTTCTACTCTGATAGATTATGGTAGCTGAACACATCAGAAGTAGCCGCTACCACTGCCACCTCCAAGGGCCTAGTCCACACAATAATATTAATAGACATTGTAAAATAGATAAAATATCTTACACTGAAATTATAAGTTTAAAAAAGCAGTAATGGTAATTCTTGTAACATGAATGATGTACAGTCCTTTAAGCAGAAAGTGAGCCTTGGCGTCCATGCTATTTGTTTATCCTCAGTCAAAATTTTTGACTTTTTCACTTTCTTTGAAATCACAGGGAAGGTGATTCCAAAGCTTGAATTAGCTCTTTCATATCTAAACAGTTGTTTCCCCTATTGAGTTGTATTGAACATTTAAAGTTCCAGCATTATACCGCCATAAAAATTATAAACATTCTCTTTGATCTTGAAAAGGTTCCACAGGACGGGACAGCTTATGTGCTTAGTAAGTTTGCAGACTTCAATGGTCATAGCCAGGACTCTTTAGTATCTTTACAGTGCATACACCTGCACATGGCAGGAGATCCTGGTATATTGAGTGAGTATCATTAAATACAAAACGCAGAGCTCTCTTGAATTTTTTTTACAATTTTTGTGAACTATGCTGAGAGCAAAAATGCCAGATAATTGGGTGATAGAGAAAATGAGACCTTACAAAAGACTTGAAAATGGCAAGTTTACTTTCAACATCCAAGACCCTGCTGAAACACTTCAGTACATTAAAGGTCTTACTGATTGACCATGTGCGTACTTGATACATGGGTGACTCATGGGTTGTTCTCACCATACGGTGTGCTTTAAAAAAAATGGATGTAAAAATAATACATTAATTTACATTCTTATTTTAAAAACTCACTGTGCCAAATGTGGGCTTATCGCTGCACAATGGAAGGATTCATGCAACTGGCCAAATTAGGCATTACTCATAAATTGACCATGTGCGCACTTGATACATGGGTGACTCATGGGTTGTTCTTACCATACGGTGTGCTTTAAAAAAAATGGATGAGAAAATAATACATTAATTTACATTCTTATTTTAAAAACTCACTGTGCCTTCAATCGTCGCTTTCCATTCATTTCCGACACCCACAAGACGCTAAAGGCTAATGACTTCACAAACTCAACACTGCTGGCTGACAGGATAGACTCCAACCATGCTTGCGAGGTATGGCTGTCAAGTGGCACTTGGTGTAAACATATTTTATTCACCTTTCACCAACAGGATTTAAAATGCATGTAGAATTAGAAATATTCATTTTAGCCCCTTTTCCTGCCCAGGATTGGTTGGTGTGTTAATGTTAATTGTAGCAATACAAGTTCTACAGACTTGTTTACATCCCCCCCCCCCCCCCCCAAGACCTGAAATTATGGAGAGCATGCACCTGTGTGGACAAGATTTACAGGGACAAGTGGCAATGCCCTGGGAACCGATGATCAATCTAACCTATGTAAGGAACACTTTGTGGAAAGCGACTTTGATTTGTCAAATATGACGATGTTTAAGATAGGTTTGGCAAGAGAAAACTACAGTTGTTGCCAGATGTGGGCCCATCGCTGGACAATGGAAGGATTCATGCAACTGGCCAAATTAGGCATTACTCATAAAAGCAGGAACAGTGATTCATTTTTTTTTTACAGTATTTACAAATTAATCTTCAGTATGATTCTGATTTCAAAGCTTTCATTACAGCAAAATATAGGTTTAGAAATTCTACGACTGTTACAATGTATCACATAATAATCAATCAAATGTCACACTTACAATGCTGGTCTGTGATGTCATTGCAGAGTAACATTGTAACAAAACTTTAGTGTGTTTAATCATTTTGGTTGGATTCATGGAAAAAATGGGTGGAAAACATGAACAAACAAAGACCGTAACAGTTTCTGTGAATGCTAGAATTTAAAACACTACAAGAGCTGGCCCATCCTGACGTAAAGTCCAATTTATTGTATTCATGCATGTTCTTGTCAAATGAAAATGAAATCTAGTAATTTTTTATGGGAAATGTCATTGCCCAGACGGCAAGTTGGGATCATCAGGCTGTTCCAGGGCTGCACTGCCTGCAGTACTGGTGACGCTGGGGTTCTAGGCTGGGGTTCTAGACGTCCTCTCAGGTGTGTAAGGCTGAATGATCTTTTCCTCTGCTGCTTCAGCTTTTCTTATTAATTCTTCTTCATCCCTGTCAAACCAAGTACACGAAAAGATTAATTCAGACTCTCCGGAATCACTATGGCCTGTTGTATCTGCCATGACTCTTGGCAACTGAAGGCACTCTGGTTTATAACACATGCACCACAGCCAGCAGGTTGCGTTTGTGATGTCACTAACACTTTCCCAGATCGGTCCATGATCAGAGAAAATTTGCGCACCTTCCTGTCGCAAATGTGGCACATTTTGGGAGCTAAAAAACACTATTTGAAAATGAAATTAAACATTTTGGTTTTCAGATGTCATTTCTAACCACCCTAAATGTCAAATTTCTAATCTGTGGTACCCATTCAATCAAGAGGACTTTTAATTTGTTTGGGTGTCTTCTTACAGGCATGAGATGCATGTTCATCCATTTTCAAGTCTCCACCTGGGTAAATACCCAGGAATTTCATCCAATCTAAATTGTCAATGTGGTTACCTTCAATCTGCAAACCTTGTGATAAATGGTCTGACAAGATATTGTGAAATTTATCAGGGTTGGCAGTCATGTAGTTATCATCAAACCAGCTGTAGCTATGTTACTCTTGTGTTACAAGAGTAGAAACACCACCATCGGAGGTGCTGTCTGAGTGGCTGGTGGTGTTGTTGTCAGCATAATTGTATAGAGTTTACACTTAATATAGCAGCTGATGTCATCCATAAAGATGTAGAACGATATGGAACCAGCCATGTGCTGCATACATTGCCATTGGAGTTCGTTGCTCGATCAAGTGGCACAATCTTGCCTTGCCTGCACAGCTGCCTGTGCCTGCGTGCCAGGAATAACAAATTCTTTCATTATCATTATTATTAAATCCTTGAAAACGGTGCATAAACATATGTAAAGGAAAAACAAAATTTCTCTTTCTGGTGACATCCAGTTTTATTCATTATTGTGTTTTCCTTTTTTTCACTCCCTGTTCCCTGAAGGACCCTTCCTGGTTTGATGACCTTAAAAATTGTAAAGCAATGGACAAATGGTTTGCCTGCAAAACAAACCAAATGCAGCTTGGGTCTGCTTTGGAGGGAGACAAATGCTAAATTTTGACAATTGGTTATCCCAATATTGTGTTAATATATAAAAAATGCACCCAGTGATTGCCTCCAAAGCACACCAAGTTGCATGTTGTCTCTACTGCACTTGGTCTGTCCTTTGACAGGATTTCATTTATATTAACAGAAATAAAATTATACTGTGACCCTCCCCCAAGACTGAGAATCCAATTAGGAAGTTTATCACTATCACCTTGGCCACTAGCAGCCTCATTTCCCTAGTGTACTGCAGATTGTTACCATGGTATCCACACTCAGCCAATTATAAACTGAGTCACTTTTCCAAAGCTAAGACTGTGACCTGGTCAAACAAGGCCAGATCCCATTGGAGTAGACATAACATGGAGCTTGGGTCTGCTTCAGAGGCAAGTCCGGAGATGTTAACATTCAAAACTCCATTTCACGGACAACTAGTTTAGTCCTTCAGGGACAGATAATAAACAAAGAGAAAAAAAAGAAAGAAGGATATGAAAGAAAATCCTAAATTCTTATTGGGTACCAATGCCCAAAATGGGTTCTATTTTCACCTTATTTCAGGGACTGTCCCTGATGATGAGAGACAGTTGGCATCACTGTACATCTGAGTGTGGGTGTCACATTCTGAAAGTGTCCTGGGTGCCCTGGATGCTTAATACAAATAACATGGTAATTCTGTAAGTAGCAGTGACTCAGACAACTCTGCTGCTCCTTAGTCTAAAGCTTTTAAAGAATTATATCATTTTCAACATCTCCTTGTCCTGGAGTATGATGACCTTAAGGCAGGAAGAAAACCTGTGCTTTATGAGCTGATGGAAACTTGAAGGTAGGTACGTTTAACATGCTGGTGGTAATGATTTCTGCCTGCAGCAAGTTCTGTCTGAAAGCCACTTAAGTGCCACTTGTATGTGTGGATATGACGGAGTGTTGTCAGGCCATTTTGTCCCCCTTGAGCAACTTTCCGAGAAATATGCCTTTGTGTACAACTTTTTTTTTTTTCATGAGATAAAGTTGAATGACGTTTAAAAAAAAAAAAAAACCTTAATAGTCTGAAGAAAATGCTGCATTACAGTGGTACAGTCTTGTTTTTGGTTGGTTTTAACTGGTAAAATCCTTGTAAATGCTATATCTTCATAATAAATGAACCTAGAACCATCAAACTGTCACAGTTGAAGCATTCTATGAGCACCTTTGAGTTCTTTGCTTCCCCATGAACTTGACCTTTATTCCAAGGTCATAAGCATCACCATATAGAATCCTTGTAGTCCTATGCATGTAACTTCAGAACAAATGAAGCTACAATCGTCAAATCTTCACCACAGAAACATCTCACTAGAACCTCAGATGAGCTAGTTCCCTGGTGACCTTTACCTCGTTTTCAAGGTCACAGGCATCAAGTTAGAAATCATTGTGAATGCTGTACCTTCAGAACAAGTGTAGCTAGATTCTCAAGATTTTTACATCTCAGGTATCAGATGAAAAGTTAGACGTATGTAAACTTTCACTGCTGTTCCCCTTTAACATCAAATGAGAATGGGGGCTGTGGTTGTTTGAACTATTGGGGTGGAGAGAGATCTTCAAAAGCCCTGTTCTGTGAAATTGCTCAGCCAATTGCTTGAAAATCAGTAATTGGAGCTGTGATTTTTATATCCCCTGCAAACATTGTTTGGAAGGGTACACTGTTTTTGGATTGTCCAACTGCATCTGTCAGAATCCATTGTTAGCAGCAAATCTGATGATTCACAGGCCACATCAATTTCAAATTTACCAGCATTGAACCTCTACTCAATTTTGGACCTGATTACATTTTAGTTACCAGCACCTTGACCTCATTTTCAAGGCCACAGTAGCCATGTGTATGGTAAGTGGGGATGATTGTCATGTAAACAAATTAGGTCACTGGGTCAAATGTCTGGGGTATAGTGATAAATTTATGTAACATTTGTTTGAAAGCCACACCTTTTTTTTATTAATTTGTTCCATGAATCATCAGACAAGTACATATTATGACAAGAATATGTGTCATGAAATAAAACTAGGTCACTAAGTCGAGCATCTGGGTCACAGTGACATCTTTGACATAATGCCACAGAACCTCACAATTACATAGCTGTATGCCAGTCCTTATATATTTATATTATAGTAAAACTAAGTCATGTATCTAAGGTATGCTTCCCTTGTGTTTGATTTTATTTCATGAAACCTCACATGAATCAGGAGAAACATGCATGTGTCATATTCATTTACCAGTTGCACTTTGTCCTTAACAAGTTAACATTTTAGTCATTGATATCCATGTACAATCAGCTCAGCTCAGCTCATTTGAGGGCTTATTTGCAGGTGAATATTTTTATGTTAGCTTAGCATGGATTGTTCATGAAGCCACCTTGTTATCTGTATTGTGCAGTCACATATTTCCATATGGTTCTAAATATTAATTTATTCTACTGTGAAAGCCCAAACAACCATGTGATGTCCAATTTTTGCTGGTTTTTTATTTTTTATATTATGTCATGCTATATCAAAAGAAGGGAAGTATTTATTTATCATGTTTGATATCCTCGGTACCTGGAACCTGGCACCACCTCCAACCCACAGCAGCATATGGCCCTTTCTGTCAGGCATCATGCATTACTTACAATTACTGTATCAGAGCATAGATTATCATAGTCAGTCCTGAGGTACATGTATCATGGCCTTGGCAGCTGAAGTAATAAATCATGCGCGGGACTTAATGTACATGTATGAAGATTCTACCCGGTAATAATTGGCTTTTACAGCATTGAAAAGTATATGATGAGGTCTCAGTCTCCTCACCCTGTACCTGTCAGAAAGACCACCTGTGTGTGGCTGACATACTTGGCCATTCAGTGTGGTCTGTCTGAGGGGTACCAGGTTGGGGCTGCCAGTATCTTTAGCCCTTGCCCCCTGAAACCAACAAAAACTGGTTGGTGGTCAAATGTCTGCTTCTGTTTTTTCAACTAATTTCAACAAAAATGAAAATTTGAGTTGTAGATGAGACCTATCATGATCACATGCCCCAGGGGCACTAAGTGCCCAACCCATGCCAAGGAAAGCTGTTGACTCAGTCTAAATTCAATGGGGAAAGGGTTAATGCTCACATTGTGCCTTTCGCATAGTACCCGCAGAACAGCAACAGATCTGTAAACAAGTCTGTCAGTCGCCAGTCTCACTGAAGTGACACATACCTGGTAGGCATCTGTCCCTAATTGCACACTTCTTACCGGTATGTTGTGGATGATTGCAGAGTACAGTGTCAGCAGTTTGTGTGTGCTTCATCTAATAAGCACTGCAAGTGGCAGTATTACACGGTGACAACAGCCAGGTAGTCTACTTACAGCTACTGGTGCCTCGGGCATGATAATAAAACATGGAGGGTATGCCTGCAGTACACTGAAAACACTCAAAGTACCTGCTCACAGGTGAACCCTTCTGCCTTCATTTAACCCTGAGTCAACAACTTTCCTTGGCATAACTGACCTGCAGCGTACTCTTCCTACTGGTAGATTCTCAATCATATTGCTCATCATTTAT
Source organism: Hermodice carunculata (assembly GCA_964020975.1). Classification (NCBI taxonomy): domain Eukaryota; kingdom Metazoa; phylum Annelida; class Polychaeta; order Eunicida; family Amphinomidae; genus Hermodice; species Hermodice carunculata. The sequence goes on along the minus strand of OZ026614.1, from coordinate 46,293,027 downwards.
GTTGAAATTAGTCAAAGTGTGGATATAGGTAGCATTTGACAACCAGCTTGCTTTGGCAAGTGTCTTGGGGAAAAATCCTGTCTCCATCAATGTATCATAATATATAAAGATATTATGAATGTTATAGGCAACCTTGTAATCAACATTGACAACATTTCACTTTGGACTGAGGCTTGTAGCAGGATTAGAGTGAATCCAAGGTCAAGTATTAGCATCAGGTGCACACAGACAATATTTTGATTAGAATATGTGTTGACTGAAGTGTGAACTTTGGCTGACACCATTGGTAACTGCTTGTGTCATTTTGTAGAACAGTCCTATAAACTGTGCTGGGTGCTGTGGGTGAACTACTTTTGCCACCTGTCAATACCTTGTGGATTATTTCAATGCTAAAATTCCCTGACAGTTGGAGTAACTTTATTGTGAAAATTGCATGCATGCTAATACATACTGACAGATGCCAGATGGTTAACCTTGGCATGATCTGGTTGTCCGGTGATCCTGTTCACCCAGAGAAACCACTATATTCGGGACAACCTCTTACGAAAACTCATGTAATTTGTTGATAAAAATACTCCTGTGTGGTATGGGAGCCACAACACATTAGATCTGCGTAACATGTGATAGATGTATTGTCTGAGATGCCCAGTAAAAGTATTTGGGGATTTGTTCAGTTGAAAAGTTCAACTGATGAAACCTCACCTGACCATGCACCAAAACAGTACAAAACTGCAGGGAATTGTGGGTTGATAAATTTTAAATGGAGTCAATCAGATTTCATCTGCACCAATACAATAGATCTGCAGGGAATTCTGGCATTGATGAAGTGACTGATAGACTACTCATGTGTGTAACCCCTGCTGTATTGTGTACTCTATTGAGGAATGATCTGGGTGCCATATTTTACCTGCAACATGAAAACAACTCCGAACAGAAACTTTCACAGGGAAAACAACTGGGGGAAATCTACAGGAATTAACTTTCAGTGGGATAAAACTTAAAGCACAATGTGGAATGATGATCACTGTTAATACCAATGACAACATGTGCTTGGTCACCATATGTTCAATTAACAGAACGATCTCGTATCTAAATTTTGTGGTTGCGTAGAAAGAAAGACATTTATTTACTGGATGTTGCGGTTATGATATGGACCGTACATCTTTGACAGTCAAGCATTATTTCCAAATCAACATTGTCATATGATAGCACACATTCTAAAAGGTCATATCGTGGGCTGGTCCTGGGTCTACAGCCCGTTTAAAACTGACACAGGAATTTTGTCAGAAAGAGCAAAATGTTGGGACAGTGTAGTTACTGTTCAATGCAGAGAGTACAGGTAAAGAGGGCTGAATGCCACAAATGGGACCTGTGCACCTATGGGATTCATTAATGGCAAACCAGTTACAACACAAAAAACCAAAAAACAAAAACAAAAACAAAACAAAACAGAACAACACTGATCAGAAGACAGTAACTAGTGATATATTGTGTTAGAATTTTGCTTTTATCTGATATCCGTAAAACAGCTAATGCTGGAGACTAATCCTGTGGCGGCAAGATGCTGCTCTTGTATTAAAAAAGCAATCACCCATGATCTTTACTAAGAATTCTGGTTTCAAGTGGGGAGAAATCTAGTAATTCACCATTACACCTGTGACATTTTATTCATTCTGTGTTGAAACATACATAGACATGGCAAAGAACAGAATGTAGAGACGTGACAAGACAAAGAGTGTAAAGATGTGACATGGCAAAGAGCATAAAGATATGACATGGCAAGGAGTGTAAAGTTATGCCTTGGCAAAGGGTATTATAACATGGCATGGCAACGATTGTAAAGATACAGCAAAGAATGTAAACACATGACATGGCAGACAGTTGCCAGCTTTTGTTTACATTCAAGGACAGTAAAAACTCATTATAATGACACCATCTGTTCCCTAAGAATTGTGTAGGGATAACTGAATATGTCAGATAAATGAGTCAAATTACAAAGAAAATGAACCTTTTCCCATGAAAACTTGTGTCATTATATTGAATATGTCGGATATCTGAGTGCTGTTATGATGAGGTTTCACTATAATTGGTAATCATGAGCTGTAACCCTACTGCATCACCCTGCTCCCTTGTTGCAGTGAAACAGTTTACACATCTGGGTCTCTAATAATTCACTGAATAATCTGACTGATGATAAAGTGATACCATTGCCTACGTGTCATGATCACTTCAGCCTAGCTCTGATCAACAGAGCCAAAGGAGGCCTACATTTTCTGCAGCTGATTCCACTGATGTAAAGTTTTATTAATCATATTACTACAGGGTCATATTTGCTTGTATTCTAATTTCAAGTTGAACTGGTAAGTTACCTGATGAACTATGGGATACATTATTCAGCTATGCTGGCTTTGCAAGGCCAGCAAAGCTCTTGGGATGGATTTGTCTCTATGGGAAACTCGGAATTTGTTCTACAAAACCAGTACACATGGGTGTGTACAGTTTGGCATGAGCATTAGTAGGATGGAGAAGATGTGTTATTGTAAAGGATTAGTAGTTGGGAATAGGAAGCTATGAGATGGTATGAGTGGCATATCACAAACTGTGTCTTCTTGTAACACAGGTGGCCGCAAAAACATGTCTGAGTTTTATTGTCTTGACCAGTTGCATGAATGACACAGGGCCCAAGGACTGAATCATTTAGGAAGTAGGTTAACAAATTTCATCATCTTGGCCAGTTGGATAACAGTCTGAGAAACCTTATCTTTTGAAACTTGTGCACATACAGAGTTGCCCTCATTATGTCTCCCCGTGCAACTGGGGGACATATTTTTCTTGCCTCCTCCTCCTCCTCCTCCTCCTCCTCCTCCTCCTCCTCCTCCTCCTCCTCCTCCTCCTCCTCCAACACCACATTGTTGCGTGTGTTGCGGACGCAATAACTCAAGAAAGATTTGACTTGGAAAGTTGAATTTTTTATGAAGATGTTCCTATACAAAACCTTGTTTGGGATTCCAGATAGGTAACCTTGACATTTTTCAAGGTCACATGGGCATGTCATCTAAAATTGATGCAGATGCAAATATTCTGCAATGATTTGACTTAGGAGGTTGAAATTTTGCATGATTATGTACCATAATATGAACTAGGTTGGGATTGTAGATGGGTGACCTCGACCTATTTTCAAGGTCACATGGCCACTTTTTAAAAATCATTGCAGATGCACTGGAGAAAGATTTGACTTAAAGAGGTTGACATTTTGTGTGATTATGTTTCTATGTAAGACTTTTGTAAGACCTTGCTTGTGACTGCAGATATATGACCTTGACCTATTTTTCAAGGTCACGTGGGCACATTGTCTAAAATTAATGTGGATGTGACATCTCAAGAAAGATTTGACTTGGGTAGGTGAATTTTTATGTGAAGATGTTCCTATATATGATCTTGCTTGGGATTGCAGATGGGTGACCTTGACATATTTTTAAGGTCACATGGGCATGTCTTCTAAAATTGACATGGATGCAACAACTCTGCAAGGATTTGACCTAGGAAGTTGAAATTTTCCATGATTATGTACCATAATACCAACAAAGTTAGGATTGTAGATGGGTGACCTTGACCTATTTTCAAGGTCACATGGCCACTTTGAAAAATCATTGCAGATACACTCGAGAAAGATTTGTCTTAAAGAGGTTGATATTTTGTGTGATTATGTTTCTATGTAAGACTTTTGTAAGACCTTGCTTGTAACTGCAGATATATGACCTTGACCTATTTTTCAAGGTCACGTGGGCATTTTGTCAAAAATCAAGGTGGATGTGATCACTCAAGAAAGATTTGACTTGGGAAGTTGAAATTTATATAAGACCTCGCTTGGGATTGCAGATATATGACCTTGACCTATTTTTCAAGGTCACATGGGCATGTCATGTAAAATCGATAACTCAAGAAAGATTTGACTTGGAAAGTTGAAATTTTAAGTGAAAATGTTCCTATATAAGACCTTGCTTGGGATTGTAGATGAGTGGCCTTTTGAAAGGTCGCATGGCCACTTTTTCAAAATCATTGTAGACACACTAGTGAAAGATTTGACTTGCAGAGATTAAAATTTTGTGTGATTATGTCTCTATGAAAGACTTTTAAGACCTTGCTTGTGACTGAAGATGTTTGACCCTTGGCCTATTTTTAAGGTCACATGGGCATTTCATCTAAAATCCATGCAGACATGATAACTCCTCAAGGATTTGACTTAGGAGGCGGAAATTCTGCATGATTATGTACCATAATACGAACTAGGTTAGGAGTATAGGGTGACAATAGTAAGGGCGCACAGGGAGACGTTTGATTTACCATCAGAAAATCAGCCTATTCTAGTTTAGCATGAATGTGGCTGGAGTAGGGAAGACACTAAATTGTGAGGGATGAGTGGTTGATATAAGTGGGGATTTTGTAAAATCATGTAGTTCCAGTGATCAAGGTATTAAAAAGTGGTACGAAGCTGCAAGTGTGGTGAGCCGTCAACTAGGGGAGCTGACAGACAGCATCAGCTTACAATGTCACCACCTATACATAGAGACTTCTGTCAACCATATTCCATCAAATGAGGACAAATAAAAAGTAACTTCCATAAGAGTATGCACACAAGATAGGAATGGAGCTGTTTCGGATGAAAAGAAAAGAAGAAAACCTTCAGCAGTTTGTTCAGTGTAATTATGTCACAGTGTATTGCGTGTATTGAAGTTACCTGACAGGTACATGACATCCATTCCTGCTCTCCATCAGCTTAAGTGCTCTCTGCCCTCTGACATTTGATGACATTATGAAATCCTGCAGCAGTAGAAAAGTAGATTAGATGGCAATCAAAGGTCATGACCTTGATCCTCGCCTATTAAGGTCAATGCTGTCACCTCTGGTTTGATATTAAATGATAGTGGAATAAATGCTTGGTTGCATATAATAACAGTGTTGCTTGTCATATACGTGGCTCTTTAGATGTTTAAAGAAAGAGCGGGGGGGGGGGGGTGACCTTGGAACTATCAGGAAAGATGTAACTATGCAATTGATCAGGGCACACTGTACTTTGGGTGACTTTTTCTGTGAGCAAGAGTTTAATGAGGCATATAGGGGCAGGCTGGGGCAGGGGGATATAACTTGAAAGCCCTTAATTTTTTTTTGACTTGTGAATCCATTAAAATTAATGGAAAGTATCAATGTTGAGTGTGTTGGTTATAAAAAAAGATGAAAGATTTACTATGATGCTTGTCTTTGATACTAAAAAAATAATAATCCAACTGACACCATGTGCTTTTTTTTTTGTGAACGTATAAGTTGTTCTGTCAACAGTTCAGTGCCAAATAGCAAAGGCATTTGGATGCTTTAACAGAGCATTTAGTCTTACATGTAAATGTCAACCTAAAATTGAAAATATTCTATACTTTTAGGCAGTAGTTACCAAAGAAGTTAAGCCCCCCACCCCCACCCCCACCCCGGTATCCTAAACTCAACAAGACACCTTAATGTGTAACAGGTCATATGCTTGCTGTTGGATGTTTTGCTAGAATTAACATATGTATGTAGGATTTGTGTCTTGAAATTATACATGAAAAGAGCCTCACTGAAGTGCCAACCTGCCTTGCCTTCCCAAATTGCCTGCAAATCACTATAAAAGTTATGCTCATCAGAATTACTGTAATGACTCCAGGCTCAAGTTCCTCATAAAGGTACCTTTCTTTTAAGTTCCAGCGTGCTTGGACTTAAGTCTACAGTTCTTGCACTCAATCCTAAATCTTGTTCAGTGGCAAAAACCTGACCCAAATCCTTTACCAGTGCCACTGTAGCATGGAACGGAGTTGAATATACAAGCTGGAAAAGAACAGCTTTATCTGTTATTGCCGTGGGTTTAAATACCAAGTGCCCATAGGATATGATAAAGACCACACGGGTATTTCCAATGCATGGGTGTTCCTATTAGAGCAGGCAAATCAGTGGAGAGAATGAGAACTTGGTCAAATTGACAATGAGTTTCTGTAGCAGAGAAGAACCAAGCGTTCGTTAACTTGTCACTGTAGGAAGCGACCCTGAGAGATAGCCACTTCCCTCCCCTGCCCGCTGAGGTTATTTTATGTAGAGAGAGGTGAAAGAGGCCTTGTGCATGTCCTGTTTCCCTTTTTTGACAAATTAGAACAAAATGAAAAGGACAAAACTCAGTGAAGGGGGAAACAATGAGGCAGGAAAAATCAACAAGAGGATGGTTTACTGCCGCTGGAAGATGACGCCAGAACACTGCAACAACAGGAGACATGGCTATCTCCTGGGTAAATGTTACTGATAGCACAACAAATTGCTGCTTTTCTCCAGGATCAGATAAAATGGGCAATGTTGCATTTTTCATGCTCATTGAAGTATCCTTCCCTGATTAGAAAGGAAGGAAACGGGTTCTTTAATTTACTTGTGGATCAGCTGAAATAATAAATCTCATTTTATTAGAAACACCAGATTGAAGGAAACACAAAGAGGAACTGAATATGTCACAGGCTTTGTCAGTGTTGCAGCTGTTTTACAGTTACTAATCAAGTTCAGTTCAGTATCCTGTATGGTCCGTTTACTTTATCATTATGGTTTTTCTATGGATGTACCAGTGTCAACATAAAAAATGCAAAGGAAATCTATACATCTAGACAGTTGAATAAATGGTAACATTCATTTTACAAATTTTACATACAATGTAAACAGACATGTGCATTTTATAAAAATAGAAATTTCTATCAATAAAATCAATGATATAGGACTAAGTGTATGTAGAACAATATTTCAGAAGAAAATACAGATGTGAAGTGCACGCATATAGTTTGCAAACAAGTGTACGGAGACTGGGGGGGGGTGCAAATTTGAGTCACAAGTATGCGTTTTACGGTTACTTGGCTTAAGTTTGGGGATTTCGGAATTAAACAGTCTGTCACTGTTGATGAGGATGTGGCTTTAGATATAGATCATGCTTGCACTTGAAAGGTGCCCTGAAGTTTTCCACCAGCTTTACCGCTAACTGGTGAAACCGCTGTTGTGAAACAAGAACTGTTAATTGACACCATGTCCCTACTTTATCAACATTTTTTTTTTTTTTTTTTGCAAAATGTTTTCCTCTACTGCATTTTTTTACCTGATAAAACAAGGATGTTTCCTGACATTCCGGATACGCTTTATCGGAGGAGTTCTGATGAAGTGTAAGCTTGCGCTGTATAAAGAAAGCCAAACACACCAGTATTCTGATTAACAGCCCAGAATAAAACACACCTACCAAAAAAAAAAAAAAAAAAGACAAGAAGGCTGTATGAACAGCCTGTGCTAAGCTGACCTACTTATTCATCACACTGGTGGCCTTGTGGTCTTGCAACCTTAGGATGGGGTCAAGGTCATCAAAGTGTGCTATGGCAAGTCTGTGGCCTTCACAGAGGACCACTATGTGCATCATCAAGGTTTGAGCCCAAATAATAAAGTTCATCAACAAAACAACTAAATTCATGAAAGGTGTTTAAGATTTTTTAAGAAAAAAATCATAAAAGATGTGAAAATAACTGGACCATAACAATTTCATGAAACTTGGTAGAGACCCACCCAAGCTACATCTCCAAGTTTGAAGTGAATCTGGGTGACAGTTGTGGAGAAGTTAAAAATGTGAATTATGAATGGCAAATGGACTGATAGAGGACAGATGCCTAGTTATAAGATAAGCTCAGGTGACTGACAAATCTGCTGAGCTAACAATAAGAAAAAGACAAAGAACAGGGCACACACTCACAAACCCAAGTGGATCATTGTATATCATAACATAGGACATGCATATACTTCCTGCCAAAATCCTTGACCCTGTCACTAGGCAGCAGTGATGTACAACAGCCCTTCCCAAAAGGTGGGGCGTATGGGACCCACCTTACCTATTGGAGTTTCTGCAACATTTTCATTGCAGTAACTATACTGCTATACATTAAATTTTTGAGCCTTGCGTGGACAACTAATATTCATTTCCATTCTAATCCTGTGGATTTTAAAATTTTTCTCTGCACCATTGGTGCTGCCAGCGCCTTTGACTTTGGCCACTCGTGTTGTTTTCTGAAAAGGGTATGTGGTCAATTGGTGTATCCCTTTAGAGCATATTGATCAATTGCCTAAGGCTATGGGAAATCTCGCACTCAGCCAGATCCCACTTTGCAAGATCAAAGCAGAAGAGAAAAGACCAGATGCTGGAACACAGGAACAGCTGACTCAAAATTGTGCAGAAATAAATTTAAAGGGGAAGATTTGATTCGCGCTTCATGGTGATTAATGTTCATTTCAGGTGGCAAACAACTCAATAAATATCACTAATGGCAATGCAATACAGTGATCCCTGTCTTGTAAGGCCATTTCAAATGTATCAGAATTGTGGCCTTATTAGGTGTTTCTGGCCTCTCTTGCGGAGGTTAATATAATGATAATGCCATCACCACTGCACCGAGAAATGGCCTTTCTAGATGGGGTAGCCTCTCTTCACAGGTCCTTGCAATGGGGAACTGCTGTACCATTTATTATGTCTCCCGGTGGAAGCTGGGGGACATATTGGTTTAGTGCCCGTTTCTTCCGCTTCTTCTTCTTCTTCTTCTTCTTCTTCTTGTTCACGTTCTTCAACACTTGGTTTCCGTGCGATAAGTCTTGAAGGACTTGACAGAATTTGATGAAACTTGGTAGGATTATGTATCTAGGCAAGACCTAGGTTGGGATTGTATTTGGGTGACCTTGACCTAATTTTAAAGGTCACAGGGTCACTTATGTGAAATTGGTTTCCGTTCGATAAGTCATGAAGAACGTGATGGAATTTGATGAAAGTTGGTAGGATTATGTATCTTGGCAAGACCTAGGTTGGGATTGTATTTGGATGACCTTGAGGGAATTCTCAAGGTCACAGGGTCACTTATGTGAAATTGGTTTCCGTTCTATAAGTCATGAAGAACTTGATGGAATTTGATGAAACTTAGTAGGATTATGTATCTTGGCAAGACCTAGGTTGGAATTGTCTTTGGATGACCTTGAGTGAATTCTCAAGGTCACAGGGTCACTTATGTGAAATTGGTTTCCGTTTGATAAGTCATGAAGAACATGATGGAATTTGATGAAACGTGGTAGGATTATGTATCTAGGCAAGACCTAGGTTGGGATTGTATTTGGATGACCTTGAGGGAATTCTGAAGGTCACAGGGTCACTTATATGAAATTGGTTTCCATGCGATAAGTGTGAAGAACGTGATGGAATTTGATGAAACTTGGTAGGATTATGTATCTAGGCAAGACCTAGGTTGGGATTGTATTTGGGTGACCTTGACCTAATTTTCAAGGTCACAGGGTCACTTATGTGAAATTGGTTTCCGTTCGATAAGTCATGAAGAACGTGATGGAATTTGATGAAACTTGGTAGGATTATGTATCTAGGCAAGACCTAGTTTGGGATTGTATTTGGATGACCTTGAACGAATTCTCAAGGTCACATGATCACTTATGTGAAATTGGTCTCAGTTCGATAAGTCATGAAGAACATGATGGAATTTGATGAAACTCGGTAGGATTATGTATCAAGGTAAGACCGAGGTTGGGATTGTATTTGGATGACCTTGAGGGAATTCTGAAGGTCACAGGGTCACTTATATGAAATTGGTTTCCATGCGATAAGTGTGAAGAATGTGATGGAATTTGATGAAACTTGGTAGGATTATGTATCTAGGCAAGACCTAGGTTGGGATTGTATTTGGGTGACCTTGACCTAATTTTCAAGGTCACAGGGTCACTTATGTGAAATTGGTTTCCGTTCGATAAGTCATGAAGAACGTGATGGAATTTGATGAAACTTGGTAGGATTATGTATCTAGGCAAGACCTAGTTTGGGATTGTATTTGGATGACCTTGAGCAAATTCTCAAGATCACATGATCACTTATGTGAAATTGGTCTCAGTTCGATAAGTCATGAAGAACATGATGGAATTTGATGAAACTCGGTAGGATTATGTATCAAGGTAAGACCGAGGTTGGGATTGTATTTGGGTGACCTTGACCTAATTTTCAAGGTCACAGGGTCACTTATGTGAAATTGGTTTCTCTGCAATAAGTCATGAAGAACTTTATGAAAATTGCTAGAGTAATGTATCTAGGTGAGAGCTAAAATAGGATTGTAATTTTCAAGCAAACTTGGTCATTTGTAATTTGTTATCACCTGTAGCTTATTCAGAGACGTAAGTGTTCCACTGGGAGACATTTGATTTTCTGTTGGAAAATCAGTCTGTTCTAGTTTTGACCTTTCTTCAGTGTTTGCTTTGAATCCTCAAAGGACTAAAATCAAGATAGTTTTAGACATGGGCAGGTTGTCTGGGTTATATCTTTTCCTGAAAGTAGAAATTTATTTAACTGACTTTCCTGAACTCTTAAAATGAAAAACGACTTAGATGGATGGTTACATCTATGTTTCTACAATGTGGAGGAAAGTAATAGAGGACCTCATAATTGGAAAATACATCCCCTGGCCTGCAAAATCTTTGATAAAGGTTTAAATTTCTAACAGATCAGGCTTGTGGCAGGACCAACAATGCCCTTATTTTTGACATGTATATGTAAACAGATGGGTCAAACAAGTTTCATTAAGATATCATGCTTACAACAGGATAAAAGTTTATTTTTATTACTTTTATGTTCCTTTATTAAGCACTGGAAAGAAAAAGTTTTATCTGGAATGGGTACCCCATGTATATATCCTTGTTTAACAAGGCAGGCAGTGTTTTGCATGGCATAATTAATGTTTTCAACAACGTTATAAAATAAGCTCAGGTGACTGACAAGTCTGCAACTTGTTATCTATACATGTGCATAATAATTGTGTGTCCTTAACTTTGATGGCACTTTTGAGTATCCTAGTTTGGTGTGTCTGCACACATTTACTGCGATTATAGGTTATCCTGAAGCAGAAGGTGATGGCAAACTCAAAGCAGATAAAGTTTTATCATAGTACACTTACATGCACATTTGTACTTTCATTTCTTTTCATTTTGAAATTTTCACTGATGCAAGTTGCATTTGAAGTAATGTTTTCATGTTTAACACAGTGTTTGCAGTAGGTACATTTATTCATACACATACTGTGTAATGGAACTGAAAGAAAGCATTTTTATGGTGACTTTTAGGATGATTAACTTATTTTACTGTGCATCAGCAGCTACAACCACAAGTTTTAACTTGTGTCAGTTTTCAGATCACAGTTGAATGCATAAGTTGTTTTTTTTTTAATTTAATTTTATTTAATTTTTTTATTTTGTGTGTGTTTATGTATTTTGCATTTAGCAATAGCTTCTACATACTTATGCCAAGAAAATCGTCGAGGGAACATACATGTACATGTAATGATAACTAGTCCTCTTGTAAGGAGTCGAGAACTTTCCTCAGCATGCTGGGAGCAGTAAGCACTGAGAACACAATGATGAAACTGTTAAGGAGTATCTCAAACTTAAGGTAAAACAACTTGCGAAAGTTAAATGTCAGGGGGTGGGGGGTGGGGGGTGGGGGGAGGATAAGGCATGTGGCAATTGAAATTACTGCTGAGAAATTTTGAAATGCTGTGGGAAGCTTAACCTTTTTTCTGGTAAACATGATAAAAGGTGTCCTCATGCGAGTTATGTACCATGATGAATGCAGATTTAAATTCTTCCCGAAAGGACCTTTCATTTAAGTACCAACATGCTTGTTTATGTGCTTCCAGCAAATAAAGGGCCATGCTAATAGCTTTCCTCAACGTGATTTGGGCACTTTATGGGCTTGACATTAAGAATTGTCCAATTGTCAGCGACAAGTAAATTCTAGGACAAATTACGATTTAGAGGCCAATAGGAATGATACCCTTTGACTTGCTCAGATTGTTTATTAAGTTAAAAAACGAAATTCTTTACTTGGCAGAATAAAATAAATTGATGTCAGTCGGTATTATTGCACACAAGGCATGCCATGGAAAGTTGAGTCTGTAGTCTGGTATTGAAATGTTAGAGATCATACAGTAGCATGGAACAAAGGCAACGTTTTGCATGTGACAATAATCAACATTGATGAAACCCAGTGCCCTGTCACCTGGAGCACAAGTGAAATCCTAGGCGCATCACCACACAGGATGTGTTAAAACTGTAATTCTGTACACAATATCACTATCACGTCAGTCTCGCTTACCCAGTATTAACAACAAACATGCAACTCACTGCACCATATGACCGTTCTTTCAAACGCTACAGTAAAACTTGTTTTAACCATATCAGCGTTTATCATAACAAAAGTTGAATACTAAGCACACCAGGCAAGTGCCTGATGGCTACGAAGCTTGTTTGAAAACACACATATGGAACACAGTTTGACATGTTTCGCCTTTTGCTGGGCTGTTCCAGAACTAACATTATGGTAGCTCGCAGTACCTTGTATACTGCAATGTAACAAGACCCAGGTAATGTGTTTTATGTTAGAGGTTCCGCAGTATCAAAGATGTTTGCGTGATCCTTTTTAATTGCTGAGCTGATGCCTGGCATTCTGAGATAATATGTGCGAGCTAACATGATGTAGCAGTAAACTTGTTGCAGGGAGGGAGATATTTTCCCTCCACATTAAACTCCTGGAATATATTTTCTCCTTTCAGCAGGCAGGTCAATGGAGAGCTATGCAGGGACTTGATTCACCATACATATGCACTGTTGCTCTGAATTGTAATGATTAGAGGTTCAAATTCTTTGTAAAAAGACCCTTCATTCAACATGTTCAAATACTAGCATGCTTGTAGTTCCAGAGAACATAAGAATGGTGAAGCCTAACAACTTTCCTTGACACACTGTTGGCACATTATGCTCAAAGGGTGAAGAGGAAATGTGTTGGCTGAGCCCTTTCCCCCTTAAACCAGCCAAAACCGGCTGGTGGTCAAATGTCGTCTGCTTCCGCGTTTTCAACTGATTTCAACAGCAATGAAAAACAGTTTACTGAGAATTGAAGATGAGCCTTGTCAAGACAACATGACCCAGGTCAACAGCTTTCCTCGGCATGGGTTGGGCACTTAGTGCCCAACCATGCTGAGGAAAGCTGTTGACTCAGTCTTAATTCAAGGGGGAAAGGGTTAAACTTAAAATTGAAACAAAAAACAAAAAGAAATTGAGGTGTCCCATCATGAGGAGATATAAATGGTATAAATAAAGTGACGAAAACAAAAACAAAAAACCCAAAACAAACAATACAGAGTATCATGATAGCTGGTATATTCAACACCTATCACTAATACCACTGCACCATGTTTGATTGTATGTGTGTATTATCAGGGGTGGGCATATATGTGTTGTCTGGAAGTTCCCTTCTCAATTTCATCCACAGAGAGAACATATCAGTTTTTGTATTGGGAGTAACATAGGAAGATTTAATCATGACTTGAGTATCAGGTGCAAGTAAGTTGGCAGTCTTGGTTTCAACAAGTGAAAAAAAAAAAAAACAAAACAGTGGAATTAGCGCTTTAATTTAGGACCTAAGGTGAACTAAAAGTACATGTACTTTGGAGGATTGGGCACCTTTTGCAGCCCATAAATGGAGTACCTTGGAAGATTTTAATCAGGTGAAAGTACCACTGGCCATGTAAGATGGGTCACCTGACATCTTCTGACCAATCAGTTACCATGATGTGTCAGGTGATTTAGTGGTGCTCAGTTGTGGCTTTATCCCATTGAGAGGTTGGGGGGGGGGGGGGGCATATATGTGTTGTCTGGAAGTTCCCTCTCAATTTCATGCACACAGAGAACATATCAGTTTTCATGTTGGGAGTAAAATAGGAAGATTTAATCATGACTTGAGTATCAGGTGCAAGTAAGTTAACAGTCTTGGTTTCAAGAAGTGAAAACAAAACAAAACAAAAACAGTGGAATTAGCTCTTTAATTTATGACCCAAGGCAAGGTGAACTAAAAGTACATGTGTTTTGGAGGATGGGGCACCTTTTGCAGCCCATAAATGGAGTGCCTTGGAAGATTTTAATCAGGTGAAAGTACCACTGGCCATGCAAGATGGGTCACCTGACATCTTCTGACCAATCAGTTAGCATGATGTGTCAGGTGATCCCTTTTGACTAGTGGTGCTCGCTTGTGGTTTATGTCATTGAGAGATAATAGCATGAAATAAGATGCTTGTCATTTCAGAGCATACTCTATGACTTCAAGTGATCTGCTACCTTTTCCAGCATTGATAGCACACATACACATCAGACAGATAGTGACCAATATTTTCAGCCTGTATACCTGAATGTTCAAGCTGTGTTTGAATATGAAAGTTGCATTAGTGGAAGCTAAACTCCTTATTTGATGTAAAGCTATTAAAGCTACCCTGGGAATTGCAAAGTTGTACATGTAGTAGAGGACTGTCAGGGTGAGGTAGGTGTGCTCCATAGATGTGGTGAACGGCGTGACAAGTTCAAGTCTAAATTTTGGGTGTGTTTTTATCTTTATTCAAATTTGTTAGGAAAACAGAATGATGAAAACCGGGATAGCAGTAATAAGCTAACAGCAAACACAGCAACTGCGTGTTGATAAGGATACAGGTGTTGAGAACATATACCTGTGGATATTAACCCTTAAAGCACTGATTTAAGATTGAGTCAACAGCTTTCCCTGGGACAGTTTGCTCGCAAAAAAAAAAATTGTTTCAAGCTGCCCTTCCCTAATAAATATTGATCGACCCTGGTTGAAAGATTTTATCGAGTCAGTGGCAATTGTGTGCCTTAATTTGGCAATAAAGGAACTCAAACACAGCATTTCGTTTCAAATTGTCTGGAGGGTTAACTTGGGCTTGGGAAACAGCATGGTTCCATAGTCACTGTTGTTTGGTGAAACAGCATAGCCCTGGTTATTTGGTGATTGTGAACGTAATATTTCGCTAGGTTCCAGGTGTCTGTTCTCTGAATTACCAGGGCAAATGGTCGTTAAAGTACTTTTAAAACATGATTTACTTTAATCTGCCCACTCTGCTGTGTCTGAAGCAGTTGTCATTGTTAGTTACAAATCCAAATGGGACACAATACCTTGAGCTGGCAAATCTCACACATTGGTGAGTACCATTTTGAACATGGCGCAATGCCTTGTGGGACAGTCACACAAAGATACATTTGATTTGGATATCAAAGTCAGAATTGCGGCCACAGCATATATCATATCATTATTGATGCTCTGAAATATTTGCAAAATATATACTTTTGGCTTCATATATTATAAACCCCAAGACCATCCCAATACTATCTTCATTTACAGACTTTTGGGTGCGGAATCAACAATTTTCAAAATGGCAGCTAAGTCTATGGGTTAGTTCCTATTGGATATCATGAAGAGGTAGTATCCAAAATATATGTGTGATTAGTGTTAAAGGAAAGCTAATTTGTCAAATGAATGTAATGTACAGTATATAATGGGACTTTCCTAGTGTGAGCATTACTTAAAAATGTAAATACAATTCCTTGAAATTATCAGCTGTTGGTGGCGTTTGGCCCCAGAATAGGAATATTGTATCAGACACTGAAGTCACCCCCGGGCTATGAATTAAGTAGCAGCACTGGGCACAGGTGCCAAGAGCTCCCACTGAATCAAAGTTGGAGGCTTAGTGGAGAAGGTTGTCCTGATAGTGGATACAGGTCCAAAAGTACTGGCAGGTTTTTAAATAATTTGACAAAAGTAAAGCAATGTGAAGTATCAATAAAAATGTTAAAGCTGCTGCCTTCTTGGCCTTTAGGGTCATTAAGAATAGAATTGTGTCAGGGATTGTAATACTATCAACAAAATGCTCCTGTCATACATTTACTTTGTTTAATTGGACACAGTTGTTTGCAGTATTATTGTGTTAATGAGGTTTCTATTGCAGTAATTACTCAGGAGGCGATGTCACATGTTGGGTGTTGACATCTTTTTCGTTACGTGTCAAGCTAGTCTGTTGGGCCAGTGCACTGTAAAAAGCCAGGATCATGCTTGTGAACAGGAAGAAAATGTCATGCCAGTTTTGTTTACCATTTTGAAGCATTAATTTGGTTCATTAAATGAATCAAGAGTGGGAGATGCTTGCGTAAAAAGTGTCAGTGGATTTAGTGTTGAACATGATGATGCTGCATGCGAAGAGTATGAAGTTTCCCTCCATAGATACGCCCCTTGATTTGGACTGAAAACGTGGCAGAATTTGAAATTAAGTCTGCATTTGTTTTCCTAGCTCCAGAGAAGCAGAAATGACCCAAGGCATGTCTAAGTTGAATTATGATGGGACTCGGTCAGAACAAATGAAGACGAGTTTATATCAGTGACGCAATTAAATCAATCTGTTGATTTGAGAAGTCTGCACAGTTGTAGATACATTGTAGCATAGAGATGTGGAGGACAGTTTATGGTCAAAGAGTCACCACTCTTAGTTCATTTGGTGGATGAAGTTGAGGAGCATTCAGTTTCACTTAAACAATATAAGGTTCATTTTGTACCATATTTCCAAACAGGAGGTAAATATAGTTTCAGGTATGAGGAAGATCATCAGTGACAATGTTTCCTAACACAAATTCTATACATGCACAGACAGATGGGGGGGGGGGGGGGGGGGGATTCTTTAAAATTTCAAATTCAGATGCTGTTGGCTATATCCATACATAAGGCCTTCATTAAGGAAAAAGGAAGAAAGAGAGACAAAGAAATACAGAAAAAGTTGTATGGCTTGGCATATTTGGTACTGAGGGGAGCTGAAAGAAGTCTCCATTCAGGTCATTGCCATGTGTCAACAATTTGCATTCTCAGCTGGGCTGACCAAAAGTGGGAGAGGTTTTGCGATCACTCATACCTGGCCTGCTGTTCGAAAACTTTTTGCCTGTGAGTGCAGTACAGTCCACAGTTTTTTAGATAGCGGTATATAACTTTCAGGACTTATCAAGTGTATGAAAATCTAGGTCAAGTTCGATATTTGTGGTGCCACCTGCAGTCTTATGTAATATATGAGTCAAAATGTGAAAATGTTAGATAGATTTTCATGGTATTTAGGGAGATTGTAAAGGAGGTCAAAGTCTAAGTTGCTTTTGATACTAGTGGTGCCACCTATAATTTGATGGAAATTATGAGCCAAAATATGTTTTAAGATATAAAATTCCACATCTCAAAAAGTAATTAGATTAGACTTGCAAAATTTATAGGATATTTCGACCATGTCCAGTGCTAGAATGTTATGTAATATCAGTGACATTGACCTTTTTTGTGAGATCAATGGGCCTGTAAAGTCAAAAGAAGTGATTTTGTAATGGTAGGGTGTAGCTTCGACATCAATGGCAAAGAGAATTGAGCCGCCAGATCAAAATTGTATGGATAACAATTGTATGTAAAACTGTACTTGGTGACCTACTTTTTGGGTCACCATGACCCAATAATTATGGATTTTGGCACCAAGTTTAGTGTGTAAATTTTCTTCAACAACTTGAATACTATAACACGATTTTAACAAACAGACCCTGTGTGGAAAGCAGGATGCAGTATGCACATTTTGGACAGTAACAATTTTTTAATCCGAGATGAAGGTCAAGGTCAAATGGCCAGTTGAAATATAGGGGTTATCTTGTGAATGCTCTGCACCCCACAGTTTTTTAATAAGGCCCATATAACTTGTAGGACTGATCAAGAGTATGAAAATCTGTCAATGTCAATATCGGTAGTGCCACCTATAGTATTATGTAATATACAGGTCAAAATGTGAAAATCTTGTGATGGGTCCTACATTCTTAATTTATTATGGATCTTCATGAAATTTAGTGGGATTGCAGAAGAGGTCCGAATCTTGTTTGCTTGTGATACTAGTGGCGCCACCTATAATTTGATGGAAATTATGAGTTAAAATGTCCAAAAAGATACAAAATTCCATATCTCAAAAAATAATTGAATTAGACGTGCCAAATTTATAGGATGTTTAGATCTTGTCCAGTGCTAAAATATTATGTAAGATCAGTGACCCTACCACCAGACCTGTTAAGTTGGAAAATTTGATTTTGTAGTTGTAGGGTATAGTTTGGACATCAATGGCAGAGAGAATTGTGCCTCCAGATCAAAATTGTACATGTATATAAAACTTTACTCGGTGACCTACTTTTTGGTTCACCATGACCCAATGATTGTGTGACCTTGACCGATTTTTCAAGGTCATTGAGCACTTAAGAAAAGGACACTTAATTCAATATATTGATAAAGAGTAAGGTGAGTGATGCCAAATGCACCACAAATGTGTATCATGTGGAAGTTTGATATTGCATAATATGGCTAAGCTTCATTAATTTTTCAAGGTTATGGATTTACTACATTTCAGAAAGTGATCTTTTGGTGATGGTGGTCAGCAGAGCATTAGACCCATTGGCCTACTGTTAACTTATTTAAAACCAATTGCTGAATTGGTTGGGATGTGTTTGGGTATGGCTGTACCAAGTTTATTCAACAGGTCATTCTTCTGTATATTTTTTCTTTCATTTCTGAAAGCTGTTGATCAGGGGCATGCTACTGGATAGGCCTCCTCAACAATTCTGACTCATTCTTTTTCATTATTGTTAAAATTAATCAAAAAACACTGAAAAAGACAGCATCAGACCACCAGCTGGTTTTATCTGGTTTGATGGAAAAGGGGTAAGTGGGTAGTTTGGCTGTTGTGTGACTTCGTTTAGCATGAGGGGCAATAGTAGTGGAGCTATAACCAAGCAACAGAATGAACCAAGTGTATGTATAAACTTCTTAAGATGAGATATTGTGACATGCTGACCCTTGGTCTGCAATGTGTAACTTGCAAGTTCTAGTTCATGCATGCTGCTTCAAAGTAAGTGAAACCATAGGAATTACTGCTGCTTGACCAGATGTTGTTTAATGCCTTGCCATTCAAGGCTGACATTGGTGGAATTCTACAGTTTTGTTCCGTTACTTTCCCATGTGTAATGCAGATGAAGCCAAAAGAAAAAGTTGACAGCTGTCATAATTAAGGTATCATAGAACCAGTAACTCAAGGACCTGGTGTTTTCACAAACAAAATTTTGCTTCTATTTCAGTTGGTTACTTGTATACTGGTAGATAAAGCCATTACAGACAGAAGTATTAAAGGCTGTGGTCTTTGTTTTCTGTGCTTTACCTAAAAAAAAAAACCCAAAAAACATACTCATGCATTTTCATTATATCCTGCTCTAATATGTTTATAATGGCAAACCACAAATTTGTCAGCATGTTAAGCAAATCTTCTTTTCGAGTTTGAGCTTGTTTGTGCATGAAACACTGAGGAATATTACTGCACAGGTTTCCAAGCATGACACCAGTGTGTTTTTACTGGAACAAAAATACGAAGATTCTATACAATTTTCATGTCAAGGAATGTCACCAACATTTTGTAATGTGTAGGTTTGTGCCTGTGGCTGCAATCTGAATATTGAACAGCATATGTGTCAATAACTAGCACTAGTGTTGTGCCCTCTGGTGTTATGGTGCACTTCAAGAAATAGCAACATGGGTTGTGTATAGCCAAATTATGAAATATGTTAACAATGTTGTTTTGCATACAGTTATGCAGTTAAACTGTATCTGTACTTGCAGCATCCTGTTGTTGCTATGTCAAGAAAACTTAGCATTGATGATGTTTTATTTGTGTGCTTCCAGGCTTGACTTTAATGGTTTCTACACAGAAAAGCTGGAGTCACTGTCAGCTGAAAAGTCCATGATGGAAGCCAATGCCCAACAGGAGAAGGAGAAAGAGAAGAAAGACAAGGAAAAGGAGAAGAAAAGTAAACGAGAAGGAAAGAAAGAGTCAGGTTTGACTAAAAGCTCTCAAAGTTAAACGACAACATGCACCATGGGAGGGTGAACAGTGGGATTTTGACAGAAAAATCACATAGATTGGGATTGGACCTAAACACTTTCATCAGGCATCTTTACCAGTGAACCTTGGAGCATTGTCAGTGACTCAGGGTCAGGATCAATGTTGGCTAAACCAGTGACTGAAATCCTGTGTTTCTGCAAGGAGTTCAGGATTAAAAGCTTGTGCATCAGTGACTTGTTCTGGATCAAACCCTCTGCATTGATGGCCAATTCTGTATGTATGGCTGTAGATCTGTGATTAGGTCTGGATCAAAGCATTGTACATCTGTGTGTATGACGAGTTGTGGATTGAAACCTTGTACATTTGTGACAAGTTATGGATCGAAACCTTGTACATCTGTGACCATTTGTGGATCGAAACCTTGTACATCTGTGAGAAGTTGTGGATCGAAACCTTGTACATCTGTGACCATTTGTGGATCAAAACATTGTACATCTATGACTTGTTCTCGATTAAACCTTGCACATCTGACTGGTCCATTATGAAAACCTTGTGTTACTGTAATTGATTCTGTATCACAACGTCGACCAAGAGTGACAGTGGGCCTGTCACTCTGTGGATTATCCAGCTGCATGTACATCAGGTGTCACTCCACGAGAGAGAGAGAGAGAGAGAGAGAGAGAGAGAGAGAGAGAGAGAGAGAGAGAGAGAGAGAGAGAGAGAGAGAGAGAGAGAGAGAGAGAGAGAGAGAGAGAGAGAGAGAGAGAGAGAGAGAGAGAGAGAGAGAGAGAGAGAGAGAGAGAGAGAGAGAGAGAGAGAGAGAGAGAGAGAGAGAGAGAGAGAGAGAGAGAGTTTTTATGCCTCATGGTATCTGTGTATGCTGTACATCAGAGGAACTGCTTTATGATCTCTGACATCAGTGGAGATGAATCATCTTCGGCATCGTCCTGTCACTTTTCATCTTCATAACCTTGGCATGGTTGAGGCTGTCCTGTCTTTATCCATATTATATACCTTGACTTAGTTTGTGTCTTCTCTGTAACATCTTGTGCACGAGTGAATGGACGTCTTAACTTTGTGCACGTTTATTTTTCATCATCGTCTTTGGTGTTTTGTGATGTTTTGTATAAGGAAACTGTGATGTTATTCTGACACTGTGCTGTGATGTTGTAGGCTGCCTGTAAATAACAGTTGCAAACCTGGATGAAAGCTGCTTGTCTGTCGCTAATTGAGACTGCAAAGGTTGACATGAAGGCAAGCTCTATTGTCCAGGACAAGTAAACATTGTGAGATGTATGAAGATTTAAGCCATTACTTGTCCTAAATCATGAAAAATATTGCTCTCAGACAAATAGGGAAAAATCTTTGTCAGGCTCTTAGGTCACTAAGTACAAATGTGTTACCACAGGGTGCTATCGCTTACAATAGATTATTTGCATTGTGTATAAAGATTAGCCAGTACAGGTATAGGACATCCAGCTGTTGTCCTTGGGTTAGTACTTGTACCTCCTGATATAAATAATAGCTGTTGGTATGGGAAGGCCTCAGAATGAATTTGTTGATCAATTAAAGAAAAAGCCAACAAAACATGTTGATGTGTATTCAAATGTCTGTGCAATCAGATGAGTACAGTACAGATGAACTGCGGATAATATAATAATTGCCAGATGTAGACTGTTTGTATGAGCCATATCATGAATTGAGGTCACAAAGAAGCAAATCCTAATATACCCCAAATTCTATTACACATGAGGTAGATATCATGGTCTGCTTCGTAGGTAGTCTCGCTCGTGATAGGTCTCAGGCAAACAGTCTATAATTAAACCTTTTATTATAGATTGCTCAGGTTATTTCAGGTATGCTGTAATGTATCTATGGAATTTTTTTTTTTTTTTTTTTTTTTTTTTTTTTTTTTCAGTTAAATGCGTGTTTTCAGTATTCAGGGATGAGAATTGTTGGTTGCCATTTGGCAACTTTCAGCCAGAATTGCTTTCCTTCAACAAAACAAAATGTTCTTAGTTTGGTCTACCTGCTGCAAAACTGTTAGAATCTTTGGTGTAGGGCATATAAGGTTGCCAGTTTGCTCTTGGGGTAGCCAAAATGCACTCTAAGCATTCTGATCCCTGAGTATTTTCAAAGGTAGAACTTCGTTTTACATCGTTACCTGCTTTAGTGCCAGAGTGAGCAAGCTTTTGCAGAAACTCCATGTTTCTGTTACATGGCTGGCACTCCAGCTGACACATGTCAGTGGACTGTATCAGCAATAATTGTGGACAAGAAGCGCACATCAGCCAATGACAGCAGGGGACAGATACTTATTATAATAAAAGGTTTAGTGATTCAAGTTGATCGGTTTTGAATGATTATGAAAGAGAACATAAATAGAACACATAAATGTCCAACTGTTTTATTATTCTGTGGCATATTCATGGTTTTGTTGAGCAGTGTACCGAAAATGTCCTAAATTTGACTCCATTCAAATATTTGCATATATTTGAGAAAAGGTCACTTCAAGCATTCATCATGCATGGTGTGCAAGTTTGTAAATTTCATTTGATTCTAGACTTGTAAAATTGAGATAAATGACTTTGTAATTTATTTTGATTAATTGAAATGAAGGGTGCATATATGTACTGTCCTAAATTTCATTCCATTCAAATATTTAGTGGACATGATATGGTACAGTGATTGATAAATGGTACTGGAGTATATAGACTTTACAGATTAAGATACACAATATCATATATTTTGATCTCAATAAAGTGCAGGAAGTGCCATGAGGACCACAGATGAGCCATATTTGATAAAGAAACAGAAGTGGTCAAGTACTAGTTAGAATAAGGCTTATAAAACTGGGAGCAGTTTTACTGTTTTAATAATACATCACGAGCGTGGAGGCTGACAGAGGGTCATGGCACATGTCCACCAGTTACAAACATATGCTCCTTTCTAGCGGGTGAATGTTTATTATTATGAAATATAAACCTGTTTCAAGGCTGAATATAACAACAGGTTTTCAGGAAACACTACCAACAGAAAGAGAACACTTGTTTACATGGAACCAGGTTGCAATATGCACATATCGTAAGTTCCTAATTGTCTCAACTGTATGAACTTTGTGACAAAACACACTGCATCAAAGGCTGACAAAGCTAATGGTGAGGACCCTTTGTGGCCTGTATTATGTTCATTCTAACATTCCACAACCAATTTTCTAAGACCACCATACTGCCACATGTCTGCATGTGTGTTTGAGAACGTTGGTCCTCGTAAACAGTGTATTCACATTTTGAGAGTGTTTCAGATTTGGGCATAGCTTTCCAAACCATATGTATTGTAATAACTTGGAAATCCTTTTCTGTTGAGGTTCAGCATTGTAGTATCTAGACATGTAAGGCAAGCTTGTAGTCACAGGAATTGGGGGCAGTCTGTCAGTTCCTGGGATTCCTGTATATGTAAAGTCACCTTCGCACATAAAAAATGTACATGTACCTTTAAAAGCCATAATATAAATGCTTGTATGTTTCCTTAAAAGTTGCAGGGAAATATGTTGGAAACCTTGTTTCAGAGGCACACATATTTTTCTCAAAGTAAATCCCAAAGCCAACTTAAATTTTTTAAGCAAAAGAAGGACAAAAGTGACATTCCTATCAACCTGTGACCTTTACATCAATTCTGAGGAGTTCATGATTCACCCATCTTTATAATGCCAGTTTCTGCAAGCACATGCATATACTGGAATTCTTTTGTTTTCAGATGTGTACATTTTTCAAAAGTTGACAAATTCATGAGATAAATAAATCTCCAATTGTCAAAGTGCCTGCATATTTAGGTAACTTTTGTTTGTTTCATTAGTGAAGTAAAAAATTTGGTAGTAACAGAATTTTGTGCTATAAAATGCAATGCGTTTCCTATTTCAGCTCAGCGACAGGTACCAAAGGTTGCATGTTCGAGTCTCGCTACTTCCGAACATAGAATATATTTTCGGCATGTCCTTAATGCTGATGGATTTAAGTCTCCGATTGTAGAAATAAATGCCGACTCAGTACATATACTGCATAACTGTGTTGATATGGCACTCACACATAACTAGCTTCATTGAAACATTCTTTTATAAGAATAGGGATTTGGTCGAGTGGATAAGTACGTTGCCCATTTCAGCTTGTTGACTGGTGCCAAAGGTTGCAAGTTCGAGTCTTACATGTCCCGAACGTAAAATATAAGTTCGGCATTTCCTTAATGCTGGTGGATCTAAGTCCCTGTTGCTGGAAATAAATGCTGACTCAGTACATATACTGCATACCTGTGTTGATATGGCACTCACACATAACTACCTGCATTGAACCATTCTTTTTTAAGAATGGGGATTTGGTCAAGGGGATATGTGTCGTTCCTGTTTCAGCCAGGTGACTGGTGCCAATGGTTGCAAGTTTGAGTCTTGCTCGTTCTGAACATAAAATAAAAACATTGCAAAAGTGAAGCAATTTACAGTATGATTAAAAACATTAAGAAAAAAGGTCAGTCTTGATATTGGTCTGGGATTCAAGTATTTTTTGAAGCCTTTTTGGTGTATCTATAACATCAATCTTGATGGTACTACATGTAATACAAACTCTTGTGAGTTTTTGTGTAAATTGTTGCAAAAAAAGGAAGAAATTAAGGTAGGAATTCTTGTGTTCACAGGATGACTATGAAGCCCAGAGCCATTTACTTAATTTGTAAATGCATGGCCCTGGGATAAAATATACTTTAGACTTATCTTGATGTAAGTATGCACTGTGCTGCAAAGAAAAGCTTTGCACACAGACCTGCACATATTAAGGATTCGTGATGGACTGACACTTATGGCCTAGAGTGAGTGGATTAAACTCATTCTTTCATGCCTAAATTGCTTAGAGTAAATATTAGCCAATTCAGCACGTGATGGTATGTACACCCACATTTTTTACCAGTTTCGCATATGGTTGTCTGATATCTGACACCAGGGGGAGTTGTTCTTAGCAGCAGGAGTTGGAAAATGTTGGAGGATGTGGCTGCCTATTTCTACTTGGGAAAAGATGTGCATGAAACCAGCTGCAAAGGCAGACAGACAGCTTTCTTTTGAATTGGTGTTGTTGTACTGCAGGAAGCCATAGCTTTGTCGGCCCCATGTAAACCCTTTGCTGGTCTGGATAGAATTTGAGCGAGTCAGTGGCTTCCCTTGATTTGGAGTGGATGTGAAGTGTTCGACACCCAGGAAAGCTGGTCACTTGGGGCTTGTTATCTTGACAGGTCTTATCTACCATTTTTATTATTATTATTTTTTTTTTTTTCAGTTGATGAAAATTGTAAAATATTCAAGCAAACAATATATTTAAAAGGCAAAGGGTTTAACAGAAGGACCAGGTGTTTATAGTCATTTATTGCTTAACCTATGAAGGGTCCAGGAGTCCCCTTTAGAAGGAGCCTCTCATCAGCGACCACCTTTTTGTTCAAAAAGTGTGGCATTTACATTTAAAAAAATCCTCCTCAGTCATTACTATCTAAAGAGGCCACCCCGCCAATAAGGACATTTATTGCCCACATTTGAAGGCTGGCCTTATAAGCTAGTGCCCATTGTGCAACACCATCTGCAGAATTCAAGATTTCGTGTAAAGCAGAAAGCACCTTTGTTGCATATAATGGGATCCCAAGTACAAAGTGCCAGACAACAAAGAAGAATCCCTGTGACTGAAATCATTGAGCTTTTGATTTACTGTGTTCATTTTCCTCCTTCAATGCAGTACTTTTGACCGATTCTTACTTCACATGGGAACCATGGCAGCATACAAATCAGCAATACATTGTCCAACTGTTTCCGGGTAATAGTCATTTATTACATGTTACACCAGCAACATAGGATGGTGGGGTGGTTATGTTTAAGAAGGGCAATTCTGATTTCCTGATTTATATAATCTTGTATTAAGGATTGCATAAATCAGACAGTGTTTTCTGTTATTATGCAAGGTGTACATAGTAACATCCTGGTTAGTTATGAAACCCAAATGACATCAGTGTACATAGTTACATGTATATTTAAGTATTCATAAAGTTTTATAGAAACTGATCATGACTTGTGTTCTTTCTGTTAATTTATTACATCACTGAAACAGCATATGAATGAAATACACCCATATGGTAATTGTCCATGTATGGTACAGTAAATCTTTATTTCCTGTCATTTAGTGTTCTTCCAGTTTTTGACATTGAGGGAGTGCGTGTGAACTTGATGTGGTATTTCGTGTTGGTCACTTCTGTGTTAAGTAAAGTGACAGAAAAATCTTGGGAGTTTGTTTGACTGCTTGTCAAAAAAAAAACAAAAAAAAAACCCATCCAACTTTACATGATCTGTAGTTTTGCCTTCATGCTATGGTTGGTTGGAGGGTAGACTGCCAGAGGACATCGTAGATTCTGATGGGTGTGAACTCCATTTGTCATAGCTGTAAGCCCTGCAGGAAGCTGAGACCCTGTCATTATTTATAAAAGGAGAGGGGCTTTGTGAAATTACTCTAAATTGTGGATCCGCTTTTCCAAATGGGGGTTCTTGCACCATACTTTGCCAGTGTTAAATAGCCATGACATCACATTTGTAAGTTTATGTCTTAATAATTAATCTGTCAATCAAATGGAGTAAATCTTGGTAAAAGAAGGCAAAAGTGTGTTGTGGAAAAAAGTTCAGACTAACTCAAAGTGACTTGTGTTAATTGTCCCCTTTGGATTCATTTGTCTTTCCTAATTAAGACAATTATATCTGTCCATGGCCACTAAATTCAATTAGAAAAAGTACATTAATTGGGTGTAACCTCCATACTGCAGGGTGTAGTTACCTGCCGAAAAGAAATCTGGGAGGAAATTGGTTTTATGGATTATTCTTGAACTTTCTTTGGAGGTTACACCCCAAATTAATAAAATGGCTACATTGAAGTATTGCTTGAAGGCTATTGATAAACAGAAAAAAATAAGTATGAATTGACTGGAAATTATTTTACCAGAGCTGCAAAAGTAATGTACCTGTATGTGAATTTGTCGCACTTTTGACAGAAAAATGTGTCTAATTTGTGTCAAAATACATTACCTATGTAACACCACAGGATAATCCCTGCAGGGTACTGCTTCAGGGTTCTCCAAGAGAGGAAAGATGTGCCAAGCTTAACTGTCTGGGGCAGCTCCCTCAGAAGGCCATTTAGGCTGGAGCCACCTGGGAACATACATCTGATACACTTTTAGCTCAGTTTCCTCTCCTCTGTATTTGCCTTTTTGGCGTATTTTGCACTCTTTTCTTTCCTTTTTTTTTGGTCTCTGCAGTCTTCTGGGTCATGCAAGGTTTGCATAATTTGGTTCCCTTGTGGTCAGTGCACTGGATGATCAGGGTTTTCAGTCTTATTTGACCAGTCTTCCATGGGATATCAGTAGGAAGTTTTTCCTGACACTAATTTTCTTAAGAGAGTTGCAACATCTCTCTCTCTCTCTCTCTCTCTCTCTCTCTCTCTCTCTCTCTCTCTCTCTCTCTCTCTCTCTCTCTCTCTCTCTCTCTCTCTCTCTCTCTCTCTCTCTCTCTCTCCCTCTCTCCCTCCCTCCCTCCCTCCCTCCCTCCCTCCCTCCCCCCACCCCCCATTCAGGAAAAAAAAATTAAACGGCAATGGACCACTGTATGTTTATGGAGACATTCCATAAAAACAGGCAGTTGAACTACACATCACAGGCCGAAGCGCTCCCAATCTGTGGAAATTTTCGTCAACAAAAAAAAAAAAATGGCTGTTGGTGGCTTGTTACAATTGTCCAGGACTAGACGGGGATACAAATTTTTCATAAGACTAAATTGACATACAAGCAATATTATTATATGACAATATCCTAATAATGGGTGATAGGACCTACTGCCTGTCATCTAAAAGCCAAATCAAAACCCTTAACTGATATTATGGACATGTTTTGTTTTGAAAGCCTAAAGAGCGATTCAACTTACTTCTCCCAGTGTGGACTCTCACTCATTGATGTTGCTCTCACCAGTCATGAGCTTTAAATTCATGCTTAATTGTGTTGGTGGCATAGGGTCAGGTGATGCCCACTTCCATGATTGCTGCTGCTATGAGGTCACACCACCCAGAACCTCACCGTGAATGGCTACATTGACGTACCAAAATTTGTGAGGAAAAAAATGCAGGTGCAGAGTTTCACAAATACCTTTCTCAGTTACTGAGATCTTTGACAACCCGAGTGCTATGTCGTGGGCCCAGGAAATACAATAAGAGAGGATCTAGATGAGCGTGCCCCTGTGAAAATTTAAGACAGGCTGAGGGCCAGAGAACCTCCTTTTGACTCCTTGGCCAAACTTTGGGTGAAGGGTATTGTCCTCATATGGTCCATCCATCTGTCCTTCCATCCATCCACACATTCTCATCACAATAACTTACAAATGCAAACAGCTACATGTTCCTCAACCAAATTGCGAGAACGCTCTTATGAAGGGCTTGGACGGGATGGCTTATAGGTCACTTTGTCCTTCTTTCAAGGTCAGAGGGGCCAACTTTGTTAGTTTCATGGCATGTTCATTCTCATCCTGATAGCTTAAGTATACTAAGACAGCTACCAGAATCAAAGTTGGTGTGTGGAATCTAATAATGAAGTGGCATATGAGTGACTTGGACTCTGCTTCAAGGTCACAGGGTTCAACTTTGTTAATTACAGCAGTGATAGCATGATAACTTGGGAATGGAATGAGCTTCTGATGTGAAATTTTGTATGCATGTTTTTCTCATGGAGTGCATTGGACAGAAATGACCCAGACCTCATTTCAGGTCACCTAACAGTTCCACACAGTACAATGATGCACTACCTTTATCATGTCAATGTTGATATTACAATGTTCCTTACAGTGGACAAATGCAGTTGCGCAGTATGGTTGAAGGGGTTGCATGTACATGTAGTTTATTTCAGAAATCTTGCTACTTCCCACTTGAGACCCTAATTTAGGGTCATAGAGTGCTCATGTGTGATGACTGAAATAGCCTGGCCTTACTCAAACAACCAACAGCAACCACATTTGGTGTATGGGGTTATTGAGTGAGATTGCACATAGTAGTGTGTCCTCTTCACAACATCAAGGCCTCAGACCGCTGGCACTGCCAGAGTTGTGCAGGAAATGAGTATGTTGGCCTGGAAATATTGAAGGCTCATATGGGCCATTTTATGACTAAGACTTTTACCTTCCCCCCCCCCCCCCCCTGAATTAAGACTGACACAACAGCTTTCCTTGGCATGGGGCATGTGATCTTGATAGGTCTCATCTACAATTCTCAGTCAAATTGTTTTACATTGGTGTTGAAATTAGTTGAAAACACTGAAGCAGACGACATTTGACGACCAGCCAGTTTAAAGTGGGAAAGGGTTGAAGAAAGCTGTCAAATTAAATGTGCCTATTATGGTGTTTTACAATCACCCTGCCAAAACTTAATATACAAGAGACAATATAAGAGTTGGGATGCATACAAAGATCAACAGAACCATGCCACCCTGATATGATGATGATTATCCAGTGACAAGTGCTTCCAAGTGACATATGAAGGTGGTTCCAAAAGCATGAACTTTTGTAGAATCGCTATGCCATTTCTCTTGTCAAAAGTATAAATCAGACAACACCATAATGATTTCTGATGTCTCAGATATCTGTTACGTATCCTAAAGAGGTGGCTGACACAGAGTCCTCAAGCTGCTGGGGTACAGGGACCGATAGAGATATGAGAAAACTGACAACAAATGGGAGCCGCTTTCAAGTACTATGTAGGAGACTGGCAAATCGACAGGAAAAGGTTTTATAGATTTTTATCATCAGCAAGGAGGACATCTGCCCAGGTCGGGAGAGTCTGAGTCTCTGCTGACACTACAAACACCTTTTAACTTCACTGTGGCCAACTAAATTGGATCCAATCAGCAGTCACCAAGGGTGGCTAGGTTTCAATCTACAGGAGATTTTGTAGCTGTTGCTAAAAACTATCATCAGAGCCAAAGCAGTGATCCTGCTATCCAAACAGAGGGTTGTAAATCTGAAAGGTTTTAGCATGCGGACCAACGAACTGCTCAACTGACCATCCATGATTGAAATATGAAAAAAAAGTGACAGATGATCATTTACAAGCTAAAACACTTGCAGTGAGCTGCGTACTAGCCCCTCAGTGTTGTAGTCTGTATAATAAATGTATATGTTGTGGGCTTTTCCCTGAGGAAGCAAAAGCTGCTGAAGTAATATCAATTTAAAAGAAGATACTCTTGACAGAAAAAAAAAACAACATTGATTTATAAAAAGAAAAATGCTCTTGATAGCAAAAAGCCCAGCATTTTGACCAGTTCATCTTAAGTTTCTACTGTCATGATCTCCCACAAATCTACATTGATTGCCTCTCCGCCTTGTATTCAGGCTGCAGCTGTCAAAATGTACTTTTACACTTGTGTGCCACCTGGAGGAATGCTCTTGAGGGTCACAGAATGGAAGGTGTCCATGTGGTCAATCTATCGAAAGCTTTTTACTGCTTTTCTCACTCACGCATTTCAGCTGAACTTCGTGCCTGCAGTATCTCTCCAGAGGCTACCAATCTGTAATAGTGGACTATCGCCAACATTATAAGATCTGCCATCAGAAAACTAAATTGAACCACTTGATACATTTTGCTAGACAAAAAATACTGAACTTCTCTCTAAGTGTTTTATGTGGTCCAATTTCAGCTATACAGTAATCTGGCACTTTTGTAGTACTGCCAACAAACAGAATATTGAAAAAGAACAACTACGAGCCCTTTGGTGTGTGCACAATGACTTCTAGAACCACCACATCTCATTATCAATGATAGCAAACTACGCAACACCGGAAGTGTCCAGGCCCAGACAGATTGCCATGGAGGTTTTCAAGACTTTTTATAGGCTCAACTCAACATACATGTGCAATCGTTTACGATAAATACCTATGGATTTTCTCTAATGTCCACTGCTGGTACAAAGGACAAATAACACTTAATGTCAATCCCTGAAAAGAAGCACAACCAGGGGCTTACACTCTTTTTCCTACAAAGGATCATAAGTTTGGAAACAATTACCAAATAATTTCAGGCCTGCAGCCAGTTTTAAAATTTTCCAAGAGATGGGGTGGTGTTACTTGTAACTGTAACATCTGCAGGTACTGACTTCATATACAGACTGCTAAGGTCTATGGAGCATACCTGTTTCAGTCTGAGTATTTATGATGGTCTCTTTTAAAACTGTCACAGCCTCCAATTTCTAAATTGCCTCATTTATTGCCATTAGCACAGGATCTGTCTCATTCATTTACATCTTTAATATCATATGTATGTCATACAAGGTCAATTATAGCTGTTTTCAGGTGATGTTTTATGTTTTTACAGACTGTAAGCAGATTATGCATGCCGGTACATGTATGGTGTACATGCACTGTTAGGGCTGACAAGCTTTGTGTTCTTTCTGCCTCTTGTGATGCACTGAAACATGTGTCCCTGTCACACACAATACTTCACCTCTTGTAACCTGGGGGATCGAGATTCTTTTCTGAGGTGGAGTGTGGCTCACTGGCTTTAAGCATAGTGCAGTCAGCAACCAGCAGTAGCAGACATCCTAAGTTTTCCCAATGTCTTAACTTGCATGTTAGACGTTTTCATGTACAACTTAAGGCAATTGTACTCAGAAGTACAGAGTTGTGTTGTCTTCGAGTCCCAGCTGAGCAGAGGTTTGGATTAATGGGGTTCAGTTTGTGACTCATGGAGATTGCAACTTGCCACCATTCTTTAGGTGAATCCCTATCCAGTGTTCCATAGGTAATATATTGTAACGGACCAGTGAGGTATTTACCTTTGGAACACAACAGAAGCCCACCCAAGCGTCCCTGCTCTTGCCATTCCTTTTGTGGCGTGCCAAATATGGAGAAAAATGGAGTTGAAAGTGTATGAGAGGTTTGTTTATGGGTTGTCCAGGCAGGCTGGCAGGGCATAGCCCTGGAAAGTTTCTGGGCATAACAGCTTTGCTTCTGTGTGTGAATATTGGATCCCCAAAGAGATTATCCAATCATGATCCATGGGTGAATATATTAAACAAATAGAGGAATTATTCTAAATTGTTCATATTCATTGCTAAAGCTATTTGGTGAACCTCACCTGGCAAAGCACAGGTAGGTGTGTGGAAACCAGTTTATAAAGTGACCAATGGTGAGTACATGGGCTGAAGGCTTCATCCTTGCCTTCTGGTGTACAAGTTTAGCACACTCTTCATAGGGTATGTGATTGTGGGTGAAAGTGACGAACTCCTGGCTGTGTGTCAGCTGTTACGATCAATTGTCGTGATTCTCTTGAACAAGATGCTTTTGACATTTATGAACTGACATTTCCTTATATGCATGATATAGTTCAGATCAGGTGAAAGCAAGCATTTGTCTGAATACAGGATTACACCAGTGATCACTTAAAATGATGGCATTTACATATGGGACTGAGAGGTATTCGTACAAATAGACAATGTTCTATTTTTGTTGGAACAAATTTCTCTGAACTGCATGGTAATAGTTTAACTCATCTCTGCAAACTGATTTTTGTCATCAGGAAGTAACATCAATTTTTACCCTTCGGCCTCATATTAGGCCGAAGGGTATTGTTGTCCCCTGCGCCATCTGTCTGCCTGTCTGTCCATCCATCTGGTGTTACCAATATAACTTGAGAGATTTTTGACATGGGACTTTCAAATTGCACAGATTGTACACCACTATAAGGCCTATTTAATGTGTAAGCATGGCTGACCTTGATATACTTTTCAAGGTCATATTGTCGTCACATATGCAAAGTGACATTACCGCTCTAACTCTTAAAACCCTCTATCTAGCAATCTGAATTTTACACAAAAGAAGCATCATGGATTGATTCAGAAGCCTATTAAAAGTCAAGGTCATACCTCGATATTTGACCTTTTTAGGGGCCAAAGATCAAGTGCAGAATGGTGACACCGCTATAAGTAAGAAGTTTATGAGCTATGACTTCCAAATAGCCCATGATTATGGGCCACTACAAAACTTCAGTTACTTGTAAGCATGGGTGACCTTGACCTACTTTTCAAGGTCACAGGATTTTTTTCCACATTTGGTTTCAGGGTGATGACTTAATAATTTTTTGAGGTAGGACTTCCAAATTGCACTAGATTATGTACCACTATGAGGCCTATTTTAAGTGTAACAATGATGACCTTGAAGAGTAGGTCAAGGTCACACATTGCTCACATGTGGAAAGTGGCGCTACCGCACTAATGTTTGAAAGCCGGCATCTAGCAATCTGAATTTTACACTAAAGAAGTATCATGGAGCGGTTCAGAAGCCTATTAAAAGTCAAGGTCATACCTCTTTATTCGACCTTTTTTAAGGGTCAGAGGTCAAGTGCTTAATGATGATACTGCTATAACTAAGAAGTTTTTGAGAGAGGACTTCAAAATTACACATGATTATGCACCATTATAAAACTTCAGTAACCTGTTAACTTGGGTGACCTTGACATACTTTTCAAGGTCACAGGGTATATTTTACAGAGTTTTGTTTGTGGGAGATAAAAAAAGTTTTTGAGATAGGATTTTCAAATTGCACATGGTTGTACACCACTATTAGGCCTGTTTTATGTTCAAGCATTGTTGGCCTTGACATACTTCTAGGGTCACCGCTCTAAATATTGAAAGCCTGTATCTATCAAACTGAATTGTACACAAAAGAAGCTTCATGGAGTGATTCAAACCCCTAATAAAAGGCAAGGTCATACATCTATATTTCATCTACTTTTTAAGGTCAAAGGTCAAGTGCGTAATGTAGTTCCTGCAATAACTTAAGAGGTTTTTTTTTTGTTTTTTTTTTTTTTTTTTGTGATCTGACGTCCCACCACATGCTTATACACTTTCTAAAGGCCTGCACTTAGTTCTAACGTGAGTGACTCTGACATACTTTTCAATGTCAACAAACAGTTCCTTGTACCGTAGTATGGCACCAAACCAAAATAGAGGCCACATGGAATGAGGATTTTGATTGTTGCTCTGGTTACCTGAATTAAGCGTTAACCCAGAATGGCCCCACATTAGATTCAGTATAATGGGTATTGGATAACTCTAACCAACGATGAGTTTCTAATAAAAAAATTTTTTTTTTTTTTTTTTTTTTTAAATAAGATTTTGGTTTTTGCAAATATACTCAACATCATTAAAAACCTGTCAATGTTAGACTGGCTTTATACATATTTTGATAGGTATCTATTGATGAAACGTATATATGACAGCATTTTAACAATCATTGTGTGAAATGATTAATATGGACCTTCAGCAAGTTTTCAAAAGAGATGCTGATCCAGCATTTTTTTTTCTTCAAATCAAGCTTTCTTTTTCTAAAGATCTACTTTGCCAATTGTTTTGCTATATTACCTGTAGGGTTACCCAGTTCTTCATTATGGCCTCCAGGTGCAGGTGGTGCCTTGTGTCCATATATGATAGTGCGTTTTTGTAATTTTGACTTCTTTCAATCCAAATGCTGTACTGCCTTTAAAGTAGGATATGAAGTCAGCAGATTACAGAAACCCATCATTAGTCCTCTAAGTTATTAAAATAGTTGAATATATTGAAATTAATGCCTCCTGCTGGAGAAACAAGTCATTTGTTAGATATATGTGTGGTGAAATAATGAAAAATGTATCAAAAAATAATATTTATTGGTGGGTTTTTCAGTAAGAGAGGAGTTAAGCCACAAGTACTCATGAAAGACAGTGTAGTGGGGGTATCAGGTGGTACTTGTAAGGATAGCATGATGAGATGTGGCTGGTGTGTGCCACTAAAATGGCTTTTACCACAAGGTTTCTTTGACTTCAACCTGCCCTAAAGTATATTGTCTATAAATACAGTCTTTGTTTGATGGCTGTCCAAATGATTTTGTTATGTATACAGTTCTGATGCTGCTTTTTTTGTTTGTGGGATGTGTTTTCACTTGTAGATGCATATTTAAGGAGAAAATAAGAGTCTTGCAGAAAGTTCAAGCATAATTTGGAGCCATAAGGCTTTGTTAATACACTGTAATTTTGTTTAAATGCAAACAGTTAATGTCTTTTAAGCTGTCTTGTATCACTAGTTTTAAGAACTTACAATCCAATTGTTCAAAAAGGATTTTTAATAGAAATTCAAAGAAAGTTAATAATTTCACGTGTGCATGCCAAAATATGATACTACTGAATAGAAAATCCATCACTGCATTTTGGGATCAACTAACTGTCATAAATCATAGTATATCAGGCAGATGTTGAACCAGTTAAGGTTGGTTCATGTTATGTCTGTAAATGCACAACCGGACACTTCATGCTTGAATGTATAATGGGAGATTTATTTCTCTTTATACACTGATACCTACAGTAGCACCTGCTGCCTGTGGCTAGTCTTTCTGCCCAGAAAAAGTGGACATGCACAACATCTGACCCTTCTTTGCAGGTAAATTACAAAGAAACTCCATTCATGTGTTCCTAGACTGTGGTCTTTCACAATAGCGGTCACATACAGAAGGTTCCAGTGTACTGCAGCTATACACAAGATACTGAGAGATTTAGGATGATTGGTAGGAGTGAAGGAAGTTAGAGATACCTTCATGTTGTATATTGCAGAAGGTCACCTTTCTCTTGATGCCACCAGCTAAACAAATAGGTGAAACACGTACACACACATGAAGAAAAAACTTGTCAGAAAGTTTTGAGTTGAGAAATTGGTCACTTTAGTTCCATTTTTCTTGACACGCATTGGGCCCCCTTTAGAAGTACAGTGGGACCTATATTTTAGAAAACCCTTTCAGTCTTACAAATGTAATGAGAAGCAAAATTGTCCATAACAGTCAATTGTTTTTTATTTTGGTGCCCTCAAATTTACTGATTTCGTTGTTTCTGTTATTGAGGTGGCCAGTATTAACTCTCTAAGTGCCAAATTTTTGACTGAGTCAACAGCTTTTCTTGACATGCATTGGGTGCAATACACGCCTAGAAAAGCTGTTGACCTGGGATATTTTCTCTGGAACTAGAGGCATGCTGGCACTTGAATCAAAGGTCTAGGAATACAAGAAAGAATACAAATCTGGGATCCTAATTATATTTCAGACTAGTTTGACTTTAGTAAATCAACTTTAGATGTGATTGGCACTGAAAGAGTTAATAACTTCATGGTGAGATTGGTGGGGAAAAAAAAATAAACAAAAACCTCATGATTTATGACTTGATATTAAGATAGATAGACTATCAGCCAAGATGCTTTACCACCTGATAATATGCCAAAATGAACAATTTTCATTCCAATATTTCAAGTGTACGCATAACTGGACTAAGCAGCATCGCCCCGGGTAAGCTTTGTTTTAGAGAGATACACCTTCGAACATTCATGTACGAAGTCTGACCCTTGACTTTCAAGATTTTCATCAATATTTGTCATTTCAAGGTAATTACTTCTATTTTTATACAAAACAAGAATGTTCTGTTTTAACTCTTTATTTCCAATTAACTGTTTAACTCTGTATTAAGAATATTGAAGTCTAGAATCGTCAAATTTGCCAAGTGTATTTTGTAGAGATAAGCAAAGAGAGTTGTGAACAGCTGTCATTTGTCTCCAATGAAGTTTTACTTGAGAAACATCTTATGATTTTAATGTGCAAGTTTAAACAAAATACGAAGTTGCGAAATAGTTTGGATATAAGTTTTGGCAATAAAGAGTTAAAATGGAGATGATGCATAAGGATAATTAGAGAATCCACGCTTGATTAATACCTGTGGCAAGGACTGACGATATACTTATGTTTCAGTGCCGATAACAAATTATTTGATCCAAACCACTGACTGAATTGAGTATGCGTCTAATGAGAGTAGAGTTCTAGCAGACAGGGGCAACTTTGTTTAGTATGATGCAAACTATTTTTACACCATGCTTTAGAATGGAAGGAAAAGTATGTGATAGTATGTTGACACGAAAAATTATCGTATAAACTTAAGTAAATTTGGGAACAGTCTGGTTTGATATAAATGGGAATTGCTTCAAAACTGCAATGTATTAAGGGCTTCCTACATCAGGCACATATTAAAATTACAAGGGTTAAGTGGATGTGGATCCCCTAAGCAAGACCATAGGATTTGTTGACATATGGGGGGGAGGTACCTTGTGTGTACACATGGAAATATGTGTGGACACTGTTTAAGTTGATCTATTGTTTGATGTGGATCTTACTTAAAAACTAACATTATAGAAGCCTTCATTCAATGTTCATGTCACACCTTACTATGTGCATTTGTTCTGCATGGACGTCACGAGTTGCCAGAGTTCATAAAATTGCTTTAACCCATTCCTCCTGAATCCAACCAAAACTGACTGGTGGTTACATGTCGTCTGCTAATTCAACAGACATGAAAAATAAGTTGAATGGGAAGTGTAGATGAAACCTATCAAGATAACATATCCAAGGAAAGCAGCTGACTCACTGTATTAATGGAGGGGGGAGGGTGGTTAAGCTCATTTACTTGGGGTATAAGTAGTACGGCTCTGTTGGTAATGCATAAGCCAAAAGAAAACAAAAAACAAAACAAAAAAAAAAGAACCCACTGGTTTTCCATCTCTTAGATAAGGAGATTAAATGCTTGAGTTGGTGTTGTCTGTGTACATGCCTCTCAATTTTCTTTTCTCAATTATGAATTGCACAGCTTACTTGATCATAGCTTTTATGCTACAGTTTTACGCGTGCGTATTGTGTATACATGCCATTCTGTTAGCTCTGAAACCACTGATTGTTTTGTAAATGCAATTCAAACACTAAAAATCAATTTACCAAACAATTATCCATACAGACTGTCAAAACAACAACACGTACCGAATGCATGATCAAACACATTATCAGATGTTGCGTGTTTCAAACACATCACTATACAAAAGGTGAACACATAGTTCCATGCCTTTTAGGAAGCAGACATGGGGGAAAAAGTTGATCTGGATTTTACGAGACATTTTTTTTAGGGTACAAGTATGTGGTCAAACACCTTTCAAAGATAGGCATGAACACTTGGTTTGATTCAATTTTGAAAAAGTGTACAAAACATCTTCAAGTTCTAATGCTCTGTTATCAGTGTGAGGCAAATGTAAATTGAACACCAGGCAGCTGTAGTTAACCCTTTCCCCCTTGAATTAAGACTGAGTCAACAGATTTCCTTGGCATGGATTGGGCACCAAGTGCCCAACCCATGCCAAGGAAAGCTGTTGACCTGGGGCATGTGACCTTGATAAGTCTCATGTACATTTCTCAGTCAAATTGTTTTTTCATAACTGTTGAAATTAGTTGAAAACACTGAAGCAGACGACATTTGACCACCAGCCGGTTTTGGCCGGTTTGAGGGGGAAAGGGTTAAATGTTAAAATATGTTGGGAATGTGTCTGCAGCTTCTTACTTTACAAGGAGTCCGAAGATTACTTCAATTGTAATCTGATGTTGCAGCAATGCGTGTGACATTTAACAGTTTCCCAGGCAACCTGGTTAGTGGTTAATGATAACTAGTATTTTCAAACCATATCATTTTTATACCCCCACACGGGGTATATAGTGTGGGGTGTATCGAATCTGTCGTGTCCATGACACTGACCTTGTATCCACAACTACATGTAGTCTCATATCTTTGGGCAGATTATTTTCAAACTTTGTATGGTTGATGGGCATAATAAGAACCAGTGCATATTGAATGGCCTTGATGCTTTTAACTTGTAGGAATGGAACTCCAGGTATGCCTCAGGTTGGAGTGTTTCATTTAGAAACCTAGGTCACTAGGGCAAATATTTGGTCACATGTAGCGACACCTATCATGTAATCTTCATCTGTGAGCTATCAGTACCACACAATATATAATTGAACATCAATGGGAAGCCAGGTACAAGTGTATGGGGCTTCTTTAGGTGTTCTTACATGACCCATGTGTATGGGGCTTCTTTGGGGGTTCTTACATGTTCATGTGTATGGTACTTCTGTGGGTGTTCTTACATTGGACCCTTTAATAGTGAGTACACGTATTTTACATTTTCATTTCAGATTGTTCTTCATTAAATGACACTCAGAATGGTTGCTGGCAGGGGGGGGGGGGTCTTGTGTAATCTCTGGATGTCACCTCACTCTTGGTCTGTAATTTTTTGCCTTCATTCAAACTTTAGAATGAAAATGTGAGAAAAGTCCATCAGCTGAATATATCTTTACCCCACACATTCTTTACACGTTAAGTGTTAAAAGCATATTTGGTAAAATGGCTCACTCAGTCTCAAAACAAACAGCTTGGTCAGGTTTGACAAGTGGACAACAAAACTCTCAACATTTTGTAAAGTTTTCTGGTTTGGGTTGTGTAAATATCTTGCAAAATTTGTTGGTTTTGGCTGTGTGTTGCAGTCATTTTGTTTGCATGTACTTTGACACAGCACAGAAGCCTGATCTGTACAAAAATCAAAAGAGAGAATTTGCAATTTTTTTAGCACCCACTGTTTGTTTTGTTCATCAAAACAACTGTATGAATAATGAATATAATATAACATCATTGCATGGTGTGTCACTGTTTTTGTGCCTACAAACCTTGTGCCCATCACACGGGGATTATAAAGTGGGGAATTATGCAATCCTTAATTTAGAATTCTGCTGAGGTGCCGGGTTGTTTATGGGGTTGTTGATTCCACATAAGGTTCATTCAACACCTGCATATTCTTCTGGGTTATTTCATCGTGATTCTGTGGAGAAGTATTTAGCTGACATTAGTCAAGATGTGCATATGATTACTAGCCCTGAGGAGATTTTTAAGAGTCACCCAAACGGTCCTATCATGATCAAGTGGTGTAATAGAATCAGGTAGATGCAAGGCAAGAAGCGATTATAGATGAATGATCGACCCAAATTAAAAAAAAACTTAAAGGGGCTGAAACAGTGAACATGCCTTTGTGTGGCAGTAGATTGAAATTAACTCTTTTTCTTCCCAAAAATATTTCTGTTATTTTCGGCAGCTTTTCTGGTCATTTGCATGGATACTTTGATTAGGAAAACCAAATGCATGACTTGCAGAGACACAAGTTAACGTCTTGGATTGCATGCATGATGCTTACCTGTACCAATCAGAAACCTGATCCAAATACAATATAATGTGGTTCTCTATCTGTTCCAGATAACAGAGGCCAGTTGTCCAGATGGCAATGAAGCTTTTTTTTCCTTGGATTTCATGCAGGACTGGGTCAACAGTTGTGTGGGTTGGGAAGTGTCCTGTAATCCATGCCAAGAAAAGCTGTTGACCAGGGGCATGGACCTGTGATAAATTATAAAAAGCTCCATTCCTGGGGCACCTTAATATCTTGATATGTCAACTTTACAATTTTCATTCAAATTGTTTTTAATCGCTGTTTAAAGTAGTCTATGAGAGTAAAGCAGACTGCATTTGACCACTGACCGGTTTTGGCCGGTTTAAGGGGTAAAGGGTTAAAAAAAACTTGCCACTGGTCACAAAAGTGTGAATATATTAGTCACTGGAGACACAAATGGATAGGCTTTAATATCAATTTTGCTTCGCGATCAAAGGAATCGTTGAAGAGGATATTGTGTGGAGACTATTCTTATTGCTTCCCTTGCTCAGGGCAACTATTCTTATACTTACATGTGGTCTTTCACCATTAATTCCTCTATCAAATTGCAGATACACTCATAACTTTCACATTTGGTTGATGTGTAGAAGTGATCTGAACTACATGTACACATATGCAATGGTCAATGTTTTTGGGTCCCCCCCCCCATTTCATTCCTCCATAAAGGGATAAAAACATGATGAGAAACATTATACTGTGATAAGCAGTGGATGTATACGTCCTCAGCCTGGCTGTCAGTATTCTTTATAGCCCCCCGGGACACTTTCCTTCAGACATATCAGATTTGTTATGTATAGAGCTTCATGAGAATTATATTATGAATCCAGGTGGAAATAAATTAGCTGTTTGTACCCCAAGTGGTTAAAAAGGGCATGTAAAATACGTCAAAGGGGCAGATTTCCAAATATATCTTTTATGTCATTTATCACTTGTCTGGGGCCGGAGCGTGTCGAATTGCAAATTTACACGTTGAAGGATCGTTGTGTTCCCTGCTGAAGATATAGACATAAATTGGGATGAATTATTAGCTGGTTGGAAGAATCACATTTTTTTTTAAAAAAGAAGATAGTCTCTGTAAGGGGTTATGAAAGCACTTTAATATATTTTGCTGGGCAGCATCATCTCTGCTCATGCCATTTTGATCCTTCTACGAAGTCCCAGCCAATAATGAAGTGGGAAAATGATCGAGTGACGATATTCTAGTCATTGAATCTCTCCTTGCCTTTGATATAAAGTACAACATAGGACTGAGTGTCAATATCTTAGTCATTGAATCAGTCCATGTCTCTTAATAAAGTGGGAACATAGTACAGAGTGTCTATAGTTTAGTCATCAAGTTCAGTGTCACCACTGCAGCTTTTCAGAAAAAAAAAATGTATACCTGCATTGTTTAATATAGTTTTAGTTTAATACAACCTTAACCCTTAAAGTGCTGATTTAAGATTGAGTCAACAGCTTTCCTTGGGACACTTTGCACGCAATGGACGCAAAGTGTCCCGAGGAAAGACTACTTTTTGCTTCTGACAAGGCTTGCTGGTATTTGGATGAAAGGTATCTTCATGAGGAATTTGACTCTTTTAACCATTATATGTTTAATGGTAATGAGAAAGTAACTATAGCAGTGATTAGCACTTTAAGTGTTAAAAGTTAACTCTTTGTTGCATAAGTAGCAGTGCAGTCATCTAATTTTGTTATGTTCTTATCTTTGCTAATTTGGCTGATGCTGCAAAACCATGAAATTAAGAACATGTTGAAAAAAAGTTTTTAACATGGCACGGATTGGAATTATGAATAAAATAGTGAAAGATCTGAATGAATACAGAAATCATGCATTAATGCACTTGAAAATAAACATCTTTTTCACAGTATTTTATGTTTGAATTGGTTCATTTTTTTAAGTGGGATAGGTACATCATTGTACGCTTGGCCACTTGCTAACTGAGAGCAGGACTGTCGCCAGTTTTCTTATTTAATGTTTTGTCTGATAGTTATGCGTGGTTTCTGCAGTTTAACATTCCATCGAAAACTTAATATCATGTGTTTGCAATCAAGACGCCCAGACGCAAAACATCCACTAGTAACTTTTATTTTATATTGTCATAACACAAGACCATGCCATTTCCATATACGTGTAACTATAAACTCACCTGTTTTAGATTTTGTCCGAAATGTCCTTGTAAAATAGTTGTATTGTCCACCTCACTAAAGAGCATATCAATACCACATCTGAAGGAACAATTGTTAACTTCAGGAATACATGATTTCCAGTTGTCACAGGAAATGCATACGTTAAAAAGTTGTGGAGTTGGTTTCTGGTAATTTTTAACCCTTTCCTGCTCAAAGTGTCCGGATGTAAATTGTCTTGTGCTTTAATGTTTCCACATAAATTTCATGGTAATAGAGAATACTTTTGCTGAGACTTGTAAATAAGACTTAAATTAGGGTGGCCTACCCCCAGGTCAATAGCTTTCCTTGGCATGGGTTGGGGCAATGTGCCCAACCCATGCCAAGGAAAGCTGTTGACTCAGTTACGGCCTGAGTAGAAAAGGGTTAGACAATTGCTACC
Source organism: Hermodice carunculata (assembly GCA_964020975.1). NCBI lineage: Eukaryota > Metazoa > Annelida > Polychaeta > Eunicida > Amphinomidae > Hermodice > Hermodice carunculata. The sequence goes on along the minus strand of OZ026614.1, from coordinate 46,250,418 downwards.
AAGCTGTCATCTATTGACATTTTCTCTGTAAGGATAATACATAATTGTAACTGGTTATCACATGGTGGGTAATTTTTCTGTGACATGGAGCTTTGATCTTGGATTTTATCCTGAGCAGTCATCTGAGTGGTGACAGGGGCAGATTCATTGTGCCACATGTTAACTGCTTCAGTGTTAAGCACAACAAAAGTCATTCTTATGTGAATCATCATAGTGATTCTAGATTCACATTCCTCACAAAAAAAAAAAAAAATAAATAAAAAAAAATAAATAAATAAAATAAAATAAATAATAATAATAATAATAATAAATAGATAAATAAATAAATTAATTAATTAATTCAAGTACCAACATGTTGACAGTTCCACAGAAAACAAATTATGTCCAGGTCAACAGGTCTCTTTGACACTGTGTGGGAGCAATGTTAACAAGTGCACCAAGGAAAGATGTTGACTTGATCAGTCTTCAACTTGGCACTGAAGGGGTTAATGACCAAATAAATGCACAAATGTTGCAGCGAGTGATTAACAAGTGACAGCTAGTGCAAAAGGGAACATAAAAAGTTGATCCGATAGGTGAGACACTGCAAAAACACAATGCAAATTGATTGCCCTCACCTGCAGTTGATCTGCGATTATCATACCCCCATTGCGTAATTGCTGTTCGCTGTTATGGCTGACATGTCAAGTTGCATTGGCCTTGTGATGAATTTGTATAAATTTGTGCAGGTTTATGAGGATAATGAGGGAAAATTTATGGTTTTTGTTGCAGGTTTACCATATAAAAGAGTTTTTGTAGTTGAAAGCTTCTGCATGCCTCAGTCTTTTGACATTTACGCTGTACGCAGATGGTAAATGATGCAAACCGTGGCTCGACTATTGTGAAGATTAAGTCAACTTTTATGATCAGGTGTGCTGATCGAGCTGGATTGCTTGTTTCTTTTGCACAGTAAATGTCTTTTACGTGCAGGGACAGAAAGATAAAAAACACTCACGAAATTAAAGCCTGTTCATATGGTCTGTTTTAGTTGATTGTCGTGCAGTGTTTAAGGGTTGTGTAACAGTTACGTGTTGTACAGACTTTACTGTCATCAAGAAGAATTATATATTGCCAATGAGACAACTGCCACACAGTTTCAAATCATGTTTTAGTCTTAATTATTGTATCTGTATGCATTGGTGAGAGCTTTATCACAAATTCTGCATGAAGACTGGGCATGTTGGTGCCAGTGCATGCAACAAAAGAACTGACTGATACATGCACATGTACAGAGACTAGATTACCGAGCATCACACGGCTAGACTTGTGAAAATCAGGTTTACATGTGTCCGGTGGTATATGTCATTAAAATTCCCAGACGTGTCAAAGTTGCTGGGAACAGCTGTTATTGTGATGCAAGTCAGCTGAGATGAACAGCAATAGAGTCCTCGCAGACACATAGACAGTACTAGTGCTAGCCAACTCTCACTGTGGATCATGTGCAGGCAACAAGATTGCTAAGAATAGCAGGCATTGGCCAGGCCCTGTCTTGCTGATGGGACACTCTTGTCATGCCAACAAAAGTAAAGGACTGTGTTTTTATCCCAGTGAGGCTTCAATGCAATAACCTATCTCTATACATATAAACTAGGTGGGTGTGGTCTCCGTCCATGCATATTAATTCCCATGGCTTCCTGTCTTTCAAAGAGTTTGAAGGAAATAGAATCTTGTATGTCCAAATATAAAAACAAAAACAAAAACAAAAACAAAAACACACATACACACAAAACCCCCACAACATAATTAGTCTTTATCAACTAATTCCATATCAGTTCCTAAATTATGTGTTTAAAGATTGTACAAGTCTCATCATCAGAACTTCAAGTACACTGTAGATAACGTATATTTTTTTCTATCCTGTCCGTTTACATATGCTAATTGATCTTAAAGGGCAAGTCATATTCCCAGTTGGGGACCTTAAGGCTGGTGTGATCTATCTGTTAAATGATTCAAACGTATTGTTCCATATTGGACTCTAATCACTGTATGTCTTGTCAGAACCACTGTGTATTAGTGATAAAAGGGTGCCATAGGGAATCAAGTACATGTAGTGTATAGTTAATCCCGTCTAAAACTCAGCCAAATGCATTTTTTTGTGTTGCAAAGTGTTGTACTGGGGTTTGTAAAGGTTGTGAAAGGTTTGCAAAAGGTTGACAAAGGGTTTCAAATGGTTGAAAAGGTTTCAAACCATTTCAACATTTTCATCCATAAGGTTGAGAAAGTGTGTGAAATGGTTGTTAACCATTAGAAAAAGATTTAAAAGTGTTTAAAAGGGTTTAAATGCAATGAGAGGAAATGGTTTTGAAATGGTTTGGAAAGTGTTTGAAAAAGGTTTGCCTTTCACTCAAATGGTTGGAAAAAGGTTGCAAAAGGTTGATGCATTTGGTGACTGTTAAGTTTAACCTGGGCTTAACTGTATATAAAATAGACTCTTCTTGTTCAGAGCATTGAGGGTGCGTCCCCAGAATTCACTTTGTGGTGGTTTTAGCATAATTTGCCAGGCAATGCAGAAAGCACAGACTGAGGCCTTGACCACTGTTCAGTCACAAGGCACAACTCCACAACTTTTATGATTTTGTTGATTTGCGATGTCAAAATAGTAACTCTTTAAATGCCAAATTTTGGACTGAGTCAACAGCTTTTCTTGGTGCACATTGGGCACAATGCGCACAATGTGTGCTGAGAAAAGCTGTTGACCTGGAATATTTTCTCTGGAACTAGAGACATGCCGGTACTTGAATGAAAGGTCTTTTAACAAGGAATAAGAATCTGAGATTCTAGTGATAATTCAGACTAGTTTCAGTTTTGTAGATCGACTTTAGACATGATTCACTCTGAAAGAGTTAAAACCAGGCATACAGAGGTTTGCCCTGTATCTTTCTGTGTCCTGTAAACCCCACAAATTTTAAGACTTTTTTTTTGGGGGGGGGGGGAGGGAGGCGACTGGTTCAGAACATTGCAAATAAGAAACAATTTAAATGGTAAAATTTGAGTCACTGTTGTGGAAGGGGTATGTCATCATCAGGGTAGCATGTAATGTTCAAACTGTTATGACTGGTTCAGTGGTGCAGTTAATTGTTTTCCTTTTTATTTTATTTTATTTTATTTTTTTTAGCAGCTAGATTTATAAATGTTTGCTGTTGCCACAGTACATTTCCGGCCTCCATGCAAGCATGGAAAATGTGGAATGTATTCAGTTCATCTCATTGTTAAATCTGGCAGGTGAAAAGTCTCAAGTAAAAGCAGTGGTTGATATAAGGCCCAATTCTTCTTGTATGTGGGACATTTCTATGATTTGTTAGCAGACAATAAATTGCATTTGTGTGACAACATGAAAGAAATGATATGGATACTGAAGTGAGGCATGCTCTTGCAACAGGATGAATGTGTTGTGCCAGGCATCAAGAGTAAAGGTTAACCTTAATGTTTGTACGATTCATTCATATCCGTGCAGCTAGTTACACATGGAGTCTGCAGATGTTGTAGTTCCTGCTCATGTCTACAGGCAAGGACAAAATATAAGCTGTCATATGACAGGTAGATATGCCTGAAATATATAGAAATATGTCATGTAGTCAAATAATCTTTTGTCATGTGCAGTGACACCTGTTAATATAACGACTCGCTCTTGTGAGAGGCTGCACATTTTAAGGGCTACCCTTTCAAGATCAGCACTATTTCTCATGTTTAGCAAACCTTTATGGTCAGACGCCATGCTATTTAGACTGCTATAAGCTGGCAGATCAAAAAGTAGTTTCAAAGGCTGTATATCTAGGTGGCCATAACAAAGAAATTAAATTTTAGGCTAGGCATGCATCCATTCATCCCTTGCACAGGCTGATGGTGAAGATTCAAAAGGCAGGTGATGCTTATGGATAAACTGCAGATTCACAATGGCAGATGTACATGTGCAACATCAGTCGTATGTTAGTGGCTCTGTGTTGGCAGTTCCGCTTGATAATTAACACTGCTGTTTCATTGTCACTATTGTGCCTTTGATATACTCTCACCTCATTTTGACTCCAATATGATGATTTTGTGTAAAGGATCAAGAGCTCCTACAGTAAAGGTATTTTAGCAAGTACCCAAGGATGTGTTATGTCATGGTCCCTCCAGCCAGTGACCAGGTAACATCTCATACTAGATGGTTCCAGTTGTCTGTGTACAGACTTAGGTCCAAAGGCATGAATGCTGTTTCTGATGTAAAGCTTAGATACAATACATGGAGCTGGTATGTGTAGGCCTACAGATGTAATGCACTTATAAGATACAGTAAGTGAAAGTTACCCAAGTACACTAAATTATACTTAGCACAGTGACTGAGCATACATTTTCCCTTGGTGCACTTTACATGTTCATACAATTTTCATAGATTGAGAATGGTACAAGTGTGTATATCCCCTGATCTTAAGCATGTCTGCAAAGACAAGCTCTTTGAGAGCTCAAGATGATGAAGATATGCTCCATTGGGACTGGAAGGTCACTTCACAGGCAACTCTTCAGGGAGTCAGCAAGAGAGTGTGATTACTTCATGAAGGAAATGCCTTTGGCCAAATGTTAAAGTTCATTGCAAGAAATGCTGGTTGGTGAAAATGTTGCTACAGTGACCACAGAATTTTGTCAGTTTCTTTAAAACCAAAACACTGCCGCTACCCAAACAACAAATGCTTAAAGTGTGTGTTTGTTTGTTTGTTTGTTTGTTTTTTGTTTATGCTGGTAAACAGTTGGCGAGAAAGGAATCAAATTGCCAGCAAGACATTTATAGAAGATCCAGGACTTTTAAAAAAGATGAAAGATACACTTATGCATATATTCGCACAGTACCCACATCACAAATCATGGATAGATACAATGTACGTCAAAAAAGTAAGACAAAGGGGGGATATCTCCCACATCAGCTGGAGACTTGGAGTCTCTGACCATTACCCATATGCTTTATACTTCTGCAAACTTTTAAACAACTGCCACAATCTCCTGTAAGGCATTTGCCTCTGTACCACATACACGTACATGAATGGATGTGTTTCTCAGGTTGGAGTGAAGAAATGTAATGCACATGAATGCACGTCCCTTCCTCCATTGTACTGTACTGTTTGGATGAGTTGACTATTAACTATCCACCTTGTGGCAAAGGGACAGATGTAAGCTCATCAAACTCAGAATAGCAAATTAAAAATTGTTGAAACAAGCCATTATCTGACTAAGGCCTAAAGAACTGTGGAGTGACCACTTCAATGAAGAAACTGGGAATATTGCTAGGATTTTGAATTGCGTTTTACCATCGTAATTAATGCACATTTAATAATTAATGGACCTCAAATAGGGTATGTCACATACACTATTCTTCATGATAGCAGCACCTGCTTCCTGTGTCACATGACATTTTTGACCACTAAATGAAGCAGGTTTTGTCTGTCCCCAGGTGCCTCTACCTACAAGAGGTAGATACAAGGGTAAGTTACCTGTGGTGCCACCTACAGGTAACATGCTCCATTTGTAAAGTCAAGACAACACCTGATTGGCCACCTATGATGTGGGCATACATAAGTGCCTGTTTGCATGCATAAATAATGTTATACATGTACTTACCATATACATGTAACTATTTTGATGTCAGTACTTAAGCTAGGCAGATGGTACTTTGTAGAGTGCAACACACATGTTATGGTAACATAGATATTCCATGTACAATGATTTAAGGATAGTGACTGTTGGTACGTTTCAATACATGGGTTTCTCAAAGTGCCACGACCAGCTGTATTACTTGTAAATTATTTGTATGTGAATTCAAGACTTTTTTTAAGACCAATCACAGTTTCAGGTGCTGGTCAAATATAATTTGCAAAAAAAATGTGAGCTAGCCTTAACTAGCCCAATTAGGGACTGGTGACTGAAGAGTTGAAAAACACTGTTCATGACAATTTTCTTGACAACAACAGAATAAAGATTTAAAAAAAAAAACAAAAAACAAAAAAACAAAAAAAAAACTGGAGACTTGGAGCCCAGGAAGGAAGCTTGTCTGGAAGGTGATGAAGAATTTCCTATTTGAAACAGCAGGTTGCATTGTGATTGCAGGTGAGAATGGCAAAGTCCACTTGCATCTCTATGCTTTGAGCTGTGGGTTTTTAGCTTATAGGAAGGTCAGTCATCTGTCATCCATCCATCTGCCCACAATGTACATGTTTGACCTCTCCAAAACCATGAACTAGATCCACTTCAAACTTGTGGGGGGAAATACCTTGGGTAGGTCTCTAGCAACTCTCTTCAAATGATTATGCTTCAATGATTTTTTTTTCTCAAAGAAACTCATATGTGAAACCACTCCCCCAATTGCTTAAAAATTGCATAGGGACACTTCTGGGGACCCCTAGACCCTAATTTGTTCAACAGGTGGCTCTGTGATTGATTTTTTAAAACAAGTTTCTTTGTCTTTTTGCTGTTTTCAACTTCTCCAAAGCTGTTACTCAGATTGTGTTGTAACATTGACAGGTATGTATCTTGTGGAAGGGTCAGACAAAGTTCTGCACTGGTTAATGACTCCTCAGATTCCTGATTTTTTAATTTGGGCACTTGTTTGGTTCATGTATACATTCCTGTTTTAACTATGTAAGTCAATTGAAATTACAATGGCTATTAACTTTTTTGAATTGTTCTCCAAAACTGTCAACCAGACCCACTTCAAACCTGGTTATGATTTATCCTGGTTGGGTCTCTACTAAATTAGTTTTAATTGCCCTGCTCCAGTGATTTTTTTTTTTTTTATCAAAATCATTAAAAATCTTTTCCAAAGCTGCCCAGCCAATTACTTTGAAATTGCATAGGAACACTTCTGGGAATATTTTTACTTTAGGTATTCAATAGGTGGTGCTGTATTTTTTTTTCCATTTTTTTCTATTAATTTTTATATGTCTTGTTGGTACTTTCAACTTATTCAAAACTGTTGCTGAGATTGTGCTGAAACTGAATTGGTGTAAATGTACCTTGTGGGAGGATCAAACAAAGATGTTCACTTGGTGGTGATGTTCCAAATCCAATTGTTTAACATATTTTTCAATTCAGGTACTCATCAGTTAATGCATAGATTTCTATTGATTACCTTGTGAGTGGATTGGGATTGCAATGGTTATTCACATTTTCAACTTCTCAAAAGCCGTAAGCCAGATCCACTTCAAACTGGATGGGGATGTACCTATAAGGGTGAGTCTCCACCAAGTTTATTAAATGGTCAGTGGTCAGAGAATCCAGCATGTAGTTCAAGAGAAGCACAGAAAATTGCAAAAACACATGTACATGTTAGCCTTGTTATTGGAGGGAAGCAGCTTATCTGACAAATGGCCTTACATCTCCATAATAGTTGATCACAGGCCCATGGTAATAATTAAACACTAACAGGAAAGTATCTATTAGTTTTTTTTCAGTCTTGCTAATTTGGTCTCGAGTGACCTTGAAAGGTCAATTAAACTGACCTATTGACATATCTCTTGGTAATGGTGTATCATAGGCCCATGATTACTGTTAAACACTACAGGAAAATACCTATTTGTGGGTGTGTGGCTTGTTAATTTTGCTGTTGGTCAAATTGACCTATGGGGTATGCAGCTATAGGTAATAGTAGATTCTGTCACTTTTTAATTTGAAAACTGATGGCTCCAGAATTGTGTGAGTGCAAACTTTGAAATTGCAAACAGGGTGATGAAAAAGAATGGTGACCTCCATACTATTATGAAGATCACAGAACCACTTTGGACTGTGCATCCTACGTCAAGTGAGCACATGATTGTCACAGACCTCTTTCTATTCTTTTGTTGTTTTGGGGGGTGGGAGGGGGTGGGGGGAGAGAGTGATACAAGGCTTGCAACTTATGTAGAGTGAAGAAGTCTATAAAGATCTAAATACAGACAGTGGATGGAGTTTTATTCAGTGAAAAGAGCTAAATTATGTAAAATAAAAAGAAACATGTTCATGCAGAGAGTGCATAGTGAATTAATTATACAGTGAAAAGATCTAGCCAGATTACCTAATGCTCAAAGCAAAAACAAGATTCTGTCGATGAACTGTTCCTCAACCTTACTTGGATATGGAGACTGAACGTGTTTTGTACCTTACACTTTTCTCAAGAGAAAGCTTGAAGAAAATTACAGTCAAATCTGTGCTGATGATAATCTGACCTCTATTGAGCCAAGTCCCATCCATTAGAACATGCAGTTCCAGTTCTACCACCCTCACCCCAACCCTCAGACACATTTTACTTTAATTTGCCCTGACTTAGGGGCCATTTTCTACAGATCCCATAAGTGGTCTCAGAAGGGAGTTTCCACTGTATTGAGATTTTTAGTATGCTTACTTTATATCATTAATTCAGTTGGGAAGCAGAGCATGCACCTGATATTAATCCCTCTTGAGCACAGCAAAAAGAGGAAAAAAGAAGATGCATGGCAACACCTATGACCGATGCAGAGAAAACACTCCTTTCTCACAAGAACAGATAGAGTGGCAAGACACACCAGCAGAGGAGCCACTTAAGTGCATATTAACAGATAATGACACCATTTGGGGTACAGTTCATGTATATTTACAAGAGAAACCTTCATCCATCCTGACCCTGTGGTCTGTGGTAATGTACGGTCAAACACATTGGGTGAAAAAGTGTTGCTTCGGTCTGGCTGTTACAGATAAGAAGTTAAAGAGAAGATAAATTACCCCACTTAACTTGTTCACCTTACAATTAAGAAGGAGTCAACATCTTTCCTTGGTATCAGTCAGGTGCTCATACCCAGCCCGTGCCAAGGACAGCTGTTGGCCTGGGGCATGTTATCTTGATAGGTTTCATCCACAATTCTGAATCAAGTTGCTCGTCATTTCTGTTTAAATTTGTCAAAAACAGACGACATTTGGCCACAATCCAATTTGAACTGGTTTAATGGGGAAAGGGTGAAAATTATGAATGGAATGATACAAGAGTCCAACAGACCCATGAGCACCATCAAAACACATCAATAAGAATAAGGCAATGGCCCTCCGTATTCTAGACACAGGCCCACTGACACCAAATTAATTACAAAGTGAATTTTCCGTAATTGAAAATTCTTTAAGGAGATTGAGAATGCTCAGTAATGTCTGTCTGAATGCATTGTAGTGACCAAATCCGGAAACGTAAGACCCAACTGGACATTATAAAATCAGGTCACGTACATGAAATAATGGGTACAGTATTTTGATAGTTTTACAGGGGAAATCGATTGACTCTTTAGTCAGACTAAGAGCTTTTGATAATCTTAAGTCTGATCAAGAATTTATTGTGCACATTATCAGGCATCTCCTTTTACATAAATGGCAGTTTGTCTCTTCTGTTAAGATATCCCTCACAATTATTGTCAAAAAAAACCCTGAAATGAATTGAGTTCTGCTTGTGAAGATGACTCCAAAGAGGCAAACTTTATTTCTGTGCACTGGAATACATAATCACCAAAAGTGGCATCTGCTTCTATGTGCAACCTGCTTCACACCCTGTGCCTGAGTTTTACTGTTTCTTGTGATACTTTTTCAGCGTGCAAGTTGATGGAAATTTCTGAAAAAAAAACAAACTTTTCTTATTGAGTCGAAAACAAGTGCACTGTTGAAAAAGAAGCAAAGGATATTTTGTTCTGAAGTTGTGGACTGAGTTTATTAAAATGTATTTTTTTTTTCTTTTCTTATTTGAATGAGCAGGTAACCTTGAGTGTAACGGAAGCATGAGATTAAGAGAAATACCCTTATTTATACCCTGAGGGACCCAGCATCTGATGTCGTGTGCTCCTTTTTTAGTCATCAAGAACAATACATGATGTGTCAATAGCCTTCCTGGCCTCACTCTGAGCACATTGCGCCCATCAGGTACGTTAGAAAGAAGGTGACTCAGTCACATATGACCATATTTTACACCAATATCTGATACCAAATTTGCGATCAAAATTAGAAGCAACCTGTTTCATCCGAAATTCCAGATTATTCAATCCTGGGTCCAATTGCAAAGCAATCTCACTTTCTATGGCTATTGCACGAAAGGTATTAACATTACAGGATAATAGCTTAACTCATTCCATACCAGTCCCTGATTTTTTCGTATATTTACCTAGATTTAAGACGACAATTGTATATTTAAATTCTTCATGAAAAGAGCTTTCATTCAAGTACCAACATGCCTATAGTCTTAAGTCAGTGGTTCTGGCACTTCCTGTCACCATGCTATGGAATGAGTTAGTTTGATGCAGATTTGAAGATAAAGCACAGTGGGTCAAACTAGGATTTTAGAAAATTGAAGTGTTGAACACAAAGTTTATATGGCCCAGAGCATAGATTGGTTAGCCCTGATACAGTGGAAGTTTTGATCAAATGTTCAGCCAGGGATTGAAGTAGTTCAAGGTCAAGAGTACATCAATTTAATTTTAGGATCAAACTCATGATCAGATCACATTCTTTGTCAGCACAACCACAGATGGTCAAATGTACATTTTATTATGTCTGTGTGCCAACACAGACAACTTGGCACCATTATACTAATATAGATGAAGTCTGGCCTTTTTATAATGAGAGGTTATGCTTTTCAAAATTATGCAAATGAGGGCTAATTAAAGTTTTAATTCTTCAATATCTTACAAACTATAGTAGATGTGGTTCCAAGTGTATAGGAGTTTGGTCAATGGTCATGTCAAGGTCAAAGGTCAATTTTAAACCAAAATGTCATTTTTGAGGTCGAGGTTCACGTCAGGTAGAGGTCAAAGGTCATTTCAAGGTCAAAGCCCACTTTTGATGGTGGCTTTATTCTAGCCATAACTTGGTCATTTTTTATCCAATTTTGATCATGGTGGGCTCAAATTGTAGCTATTGTAACACTGCACATTTTAAAATTTATGTGTGACCTCTAAAGGTCAAAGGTCAAGGTAATTTGGACCTTTGAAAGTTTCATCCAGTCATAACTTGGCCAATTTCCATCCGATTCTAATCATGTTGGACTCAAATTGTAGGTATTGCAACATTACACATTTTTGTAAGAACCTGTAACCTGCAAAGGGCAAAGGTCAAAGTCACCTGGCCCTTTGAAAGTTTTATCTTGCCATAACGTGCCAATTTTCATCCGATTTTGTTCATGTTGGGCTTAAATTGTGGGTAGTGTTACACTATGCAATTCACATGTGACCTGTAAAGGTCAAAGGTCAAGGTCATTTGGACTTAGGAATTTGCATCCAGCCATAAGCTTAGTGTGATGTGAAGCACCAAAGGATAAAAGTTGTAGCATTTAATGTTTAAAACTTTTGAAGGCATACAGACAGATTTGCTTTGAAGCAAATCTTCTTTTCTAGTTTTTTCTTTCTTTCTTTACAGGCAAATTTATCCGACATTTCATGTGAAAAGTATCATACATAGGAACTCCAAACTTGACTCAATTATATTTCCATACATGCAGTCTCGCCTTTTTACAATGAAAGGTCATGCTTTTGAAAATTATGCAAATGAGGGCTAATTAAAGTTTTAAATCTTCAATATCTTTTTTACTATAGTAGATGTGGTTCCGAGTGTACAGGATTTCAATCATAGCAAGGCAAAGGTCATCTCAAATGTCGAGGTCATGTCAAGGTCAAAGGCCAATTTTAGGTCAAAATGTCATTTTAAAGGTCACGGTCCACTTCAAGTAGAGATGATCTCAAGGTTAAAGGTCATTTTATGGTCAAAGGCCACTTGGTCAATTTTTATCCAAGTTTGATCATGGTGGGCTCAATTGTAGCTATTGTAATACTGCATGTTTGAACTTACATGTGACCCCTAAAGGTCAAAGGTCAAGGTCATTTGGACCTTTTGAAAGTTTCACCCAGCCAGAACTCAGCCAATTTCCATCCAATCCTAATCATGTTGGACTTAAATTGTGGGTATTGTAACACTGTACATTTTTGCAATATACATGTGATCTGTAAAGGTCAAGGGTCAAGGTCATTTGGACTTTGAAATTTTCATCCAGCCATAAGCTCAATGGAATGTGAAGTATAGTGTACCAAAGGACAAAAGTTATGGCATTTAATATATTTACAACTTTTAAAGGCACACTGAGATTTGCTTTGAAGGAAATCTTCTTTTCTAGTTTTATTTCTGTCCTTATCCCTAATTTGTTCTTAGGGATCAGATGTGGGTACTTATCTTATTGAATTATGTAAGAAACTGCAGAAAGCAACCAGTAATGACTATAAACAATTAAATTTATATAATCTAAGGTCAATAGGTGAAACTTAGCTACATGCAGTCCTCCATGTAATAGATTGTATAATGTACAAGTAAATTGTATATATTCAGTTTGTAAAAAGTAACCTTGTTAGTTTCATTTGTTCACCATGATTGATTTTAATTGGAAAACAAAAAGGTATGTACAGTGTACTTACATGTAGACCAATTTCAAGACACGTTAGGTAATTAATCTTTATGAGGTTTTTGGATTCTATCACAAATGTGAAACTGCCACAAATGGGCCTCCAACACCATACTCTAGAATGTAGGGTACAGCTGGTTTAGCTAAATACTTGACTGCAAGCAAACACAAACAAATTTGCTGACATAGATTAACTGGAGTGCTTCAAAACATTTGATTGTAACCATTGCTATTCTATTATGGATGTATGTACATGTATATATGTCAAATTGTGCTTATTACCCTCAGCACCAAAAGTGCCAGAGGGTATTGTAGTCCCCTGCATCCTCCTTCCGTCTTGTCAACGTTACCGCGATATCTAAAAAAATATTCACCGTAGCTGTACCAAATTTTTGTGACAGAACGACCTTATGATGGACCAGGTTACTATATAAAACCAGCTTCCTCTGATTATTTTCTAACTTTTTGTTTAACTTTTAATGTATTTATTTGAAGGCCGTCTGAATGGCATCAACCCTGACGACGTTACCGTGATATCTCAAAGAAATATTGACCACAGCTTTAATAAATGTTTGTCAGAGATGTATCTTATGATGGACCAGCTTCCTCTGAACTTTTTATGAAACTTTTAATGTACTGTGTTTATTTGAAGGCCGTCTGAGTGGTGCCAACTCTGAAGATGTCACCGCGATATCTCAAAAAATATTGATCACTAAGCTTTACCAAATTTTTTGTCAGAGATGCATTTTATAGTGGACCAGGTTCATATTTAAACCCACATCCTCTTTTTATTTATTAACTTTTTATGCAATGTATTTATTTCAAGGCGGTGGGAGTGGTGCACAAGGGGACAATGCTACCATAATATCTCAACAAGGATGCATTGCAGCTTCACCAAAATTTTATCGGGGATGCACATTATAGTGGACCACATTCCTATCGAAAATCAGCTTCCTCTTATTATTTTTGAACTTGCTATGAAACTTTTGAAGTATTTATTTGAAGGCCGTCTGAGTGGCACACAGTACAGTGGTCTCTGTCACCAGGACCTGCTCCAAGAACACATCCAAAATTTGTTCTTTCATTTCATAGACAACAATATGGAAATTGTGAAATGTTCTACTGCGAAGCCTCAAATAAGTAAAAAATGCAGAATGGAGAACAAAAATAGTGTGCGCAGAGGGTAATCCGTTCTCTGAGGGCTATTTTATACATACATGTATGTTACTACCAAAACAATCTGTGGACCCAGAAACTGTATATGAACCCACTCACAATTTGTCCCCCCCCCCCCCCAAAGTTACACAAGCCATGATTTAGCAACATTTCTCTGCACACAGAATATGAAAACAAACGGAAGACCATTATTACCCATTGTAACATGTAACTAGACTTAAATATCTTGTTTGTGTCCTCTAATTAACAAATGGAGTCACTTTAAGGTGAAGCATATCTTGGGCAAGTGACAGTAATTGGGTATATTTCAATGTTGTTCAGGCCAGTATCAGTGTGTCGCTGTTTTGTTGTCAATGATATGCAGTGAGGCATTAACTCTATCCCCCATTGAAGTAAGAGTGAGTCAACAGCTTTCCTTGGCATGGGTCATGTTATCTTAATGGATCTTGTCTATATTTCTCATTGAGATGTTTTCAATAGTGCTGAGACTAAAACAAAAAGCAGATGGCACACTAGCCAGTTGGGGGGAGGGGGGACGGCGCATCATGTTAAGGCGCATCGATCATAGATCACAAAAATGAAAAAACAGCCATGGCTAACCTAGTGTGTACTTTTTTATTCAGGTCCATACCAGATTTATATTTTAAAAGTTAAAGTGCCTACCTAGTAAATGGGCTCGCATGATTCAGGTGATAGAATTACATGTGGATCTATCATACACAACCTATGGTATACTATAGTCATAGATATCTTTGTCCAAATCTTATGCTTTTTTTTCAGCAGGGTTTTGCAATGTCATCCAGGTATAAGGTAGTACACATGTGAACAGGTCATCTTTAATGTATGTCTTCCTGGAAATAAAAGATCTAAGGTGAACATGCATGTGCTAAAGTAGGGACTAAATTTCGTTTGCAAGGAAGGCATTACATTTTTGTGCTTGGTATCTGAAGGAAAATGATACCAATTCTGGGTAAATGTGACAATTTGAAATATACAGGTTGCCTGCCCCGTCTCTCTTCTCTTCTCTTCTCTTCTCTCTCTGTCTCTGTCTGTCTGTTTGTCTGTCTGTCTGTCTGTCTGTCTGTCTGTCTCTCTCTCTCTCTCTCTCTCTCTCTCTCTCTCTGTCTCTCTCTGTATATGTATATGTATATGTAAAGTTGAAATGCTATTTACTCAGTGCCCGTTGTTTGTATTCTTTTGACATTTGGGCATCATTCGCAGGTCCTGATCAAGATCAAATTCATACTGATTGTTAAAGTTTAATTAAATTAATTGAGATAGACCCAAATGTCAAAGAAATTATGAAGTTACAGCATATGATAAGTCATTGTTGCATTATTATTTTTATTCCTATATATTTATACTGTGCAACCCTACTTGTATGTCAGAGCACATTCAAAGTCCAAAACAAATTAAGGTAGTTTGATCAAAGCAGGATATTCTTACGTGGTGTTTAACGTTGTAAACCAAACCTGCTATCATTTCTCGACAACAGCAGCTCAGTGCATGTGTCAAAAGTTCACCCAAGACTTAAACTTCCTTCCCATATTCATCTCCAGTGGGTGATTACAACATGTTGACAGGCATTTTCCAGCAGCTGCTATTATAACATCATGGAAGAAATGTCTGTGAACAAGCCGGAATAAACTGCTGATGATGAGGGTGACAGGAAATTCAATTCTTACATGTACGTGTGTATTTGCAATGATTTAAAAAGGTACTTCCAGTTTTGGAACAAATATCGTATACATGTATGAAATATGATTCATCAGAAGCTTGTGTTTCATTGTTTACTAATCAGTAGTCTTGTTGTCAGTGGGAGTATGCTGAATGGGAGGGATAACCCTCTTACTGTAGTGTTAGCAAATACTTCGTGTTACTAAGAGGATGCAGGGTTCGTGGGCATATCATGTCACCACCTGTTGGGTGCACTACATGACTACAATCAAGTCATTGAAAAACAGTTGTCACAGATGTATGTCAGGATGAACCAGATACTTGATGAAAGCCAACATCTTCTCATCAATTTTGAATTTTTTTATATGAATTTTTCAAATTTGTTATTAGGAGACCTGGTAAGAGGTGCTCAAGGGGATAATGTAACTACATGTACAATACCTCAAGGAGCATTGACTATACTTGTAGCTGCACCAAATTTTTATCAGAGTTGAACCTTACAAGGGACCACAGTCCTATTTAAAGTAATGTCCCCCTGATGACTGTTTGATGTTTATTAATTTTTAAAACTTCAATCAGAGGGTGGATAAGTGGCATCTAAGGGGACGACATTACCAGTATATCTCAAGAACAATCGATGACAACATCACAAAACTTGTGCCGCAGATTATGATGGACCAGACCGAAAACTAGGTTCTTTTGATCTTTTTTAATCTCTTTATGAGTATTTGAAACTTTTTATTGGGTTAAGTTATAGTGGCACCCAAGGGGATGCCGTTACTGTCATATCTCACAACAGATTGACAGTTGCTTCACAATGTTTTTGTTACAGATGTACTGTAAACGATGGACTAAACTACTGTTTAAAACAACATTCCTCTTGTCATTTATCATCATCATCATCATCATCATCATCATCATCATCATCATCATCATCATCATCATCATCATCATCATCATCATCATCATGTATTCTTGTTTAAACAGATTATTTAGAGGCTGGGTGAGATGTTCAAGGGGATGACATTACTGTGGTATTTCATTATGCATTTTTATACATAACATATCGGTTTTGCAAATTCAGCATTACATTACAGTGTGCTGGTGTATTTCATCACAGGCAAAACACTCTGTAGTTCCCCTCCCCCCCCCCCCCCCCCCCCAAGAAAAACAAAACAAAACTAAACATGGTTTGTCAGGGCTGCCAAGGGCCATTCCTGCATCGGAGGCTGCTTTTTACTTGTTCTTGCACAGTGCCCAGGAGTAGAGCAGATGTAAATATCACAAAATAGAAGGCCACTCCTGTACAGGTCAGTAGCTTTAACTCATTCCACCCTGATGACACTTTTTCACGCCAATATCTTAATGCTAATTGTATTTTACTAATTTAGGGATTAATTTTCAAAATTTTGGATGAAACTTGCATGGAAGATCATTCCATATTATATGCCCATGGTCAACAGCTTTCTTTGGCATGCTCTGGCAATTTGTTCCCAGAGTGCACCAAGGAAACCTGTTGACTCAGTCTTCTATCAGCGTGGAAATAATTTGAAGATATACCACCACCAAACAAAACAAACAAACAAACAAAAAACCAAAAACAAAAACAAAACAAAAAGCAAAACAAAATACACACACAAACACATACAGTGATGTCTTGAGATAGGCCATGTGCTTTTGACGCACCACTTTGCCAAGTCCTAGCTGCTATTCTTGCCATATGTTATCTTGCCTCAGACACCATTGTCTTAAAAGGCCACTTCTGTCTGGCAGTGCTAGAGGTCTCTAAAGATGAGGACTATCGTATACTATTGGTGATTGTATTTTAGACAAATGTAGAACACTGCAATTAATTGTTGAATGCTTCTGAGCGGACAGCAGACAAACTGATTGACGCAGCCAGTCTAAGTTGTTTAGCACACAGGAAACTGGAAGGATCAGATGGCAGGCCTGCATTTGGAGAATATGGAATTACAACATTCTGGTGATGTCCTTTAAAACTCAGAACAATATCTGTGCATTTTCTGCATAACATTTAATTGCTTTTGGGACTCTCATATCCCTGATAAACAGCTAAACTGATGAGGTATATAATGACCATAGTTCAACAAAATAATACATTTTAATTGTGTGCTAGATGTCACAGCAGGGTTGTGCTACATAGTGTGTCCCTGTCTCCCAACCAGATTAACTAACATAATTTATACACAAAATGGAGTGGAACAAAGATTTTATCTTCACTTTTGCTGGCCTTTGAGGTACCCAGGGTAAGACTTGTGCAATTTTAAGCATGCTGTATCCATCATGAAGGCAACAACCCCTAAACACTCCATAAGCTAAACTGTCCCTGTCTAACCTATATAAATATGGAAGTACTATTGCACATACATGTATTGCTCATGTTCTTCTGTAGAATTTTGATCTAGGCTGCATATGTTAAAGGGTCTTCAGCAGGTAACTACTCAGAACATGTTTCGGAGCCTGTACCTGTACATGTCTCTGAGTAGCAGCTCCTTGTCTATGCAAAATATTCAGCAAAGACAACCCACACAATAATGAATAAATATGAATGTGGCAAATGATGAATTAACTAAACAACTGCAGTTTTGCTTATAAATGCAGAGCTTCAATATGAATAAAGAATACCTGTCAAACCAAACATAATTACTAAATTTGCATAGAACAGTTTCAGTTGTATAGGACAAGTTCAGATAAGAATAATTTAATATAGCAAAACATCGATACGCATTCTTTCTTATATGAGCACAAGTTTTTAAAAAAAATGCTCAGAACCACTTTGCAAAGTGAACTAATGCAATAAGCATTCACCATAATATCCATTTTCGAACATCTCCACTCTCACATCCACCCATCTGATAGTTATGACCCCAAAATGGAAAAGAGCATGATGATGCACAGGGTCTGTGTCCCCTGTCAGGCCATATTTTGTTAAGACTTGCTGCATCTATGGGTTTAAAATTCAGTGGAAAATAGCAGCACAAAAAAGGTCTGGTCAATGTATGAGCAGTGATGCCCATGCCTTTAAGATGATTCATATATGATACCATACTGATTGTATATATGCTTCAAAGATCATGTTTAGCAGCTGGGTGACCTTCTGGTATCAGTGACCTTGAAAAAAGTCAAGGTCAACAAACAAGCTATGCTGCACAAAGGCAGTACGGTTACTGCACAAACAATGCTGCACATGCCTTTAATACAATGCATGTACCGGTATGATAAGGTACAGATTGTATTTGCTTCAAAGCCCGGTTTAGTGGCTCTGTGACCTTGAAAACACTAACAGGCCAAGGTCAACAGATGGTTAACATGAAACAACATGTCTCAAACCCATCACAGGATGCACTACAGTATAAATTGCATTAGTCTACAATGTATCTGAAGTGTTTTATTAGATACTGGGCCGTATGGACCTGTCACATTTGGGGGCCATGTGACTTTATATGAAGCTACCCTGCACATGCCCTGTATAAGAAACAACCATGGTAAAAATTCCATCTTCCTATCCTCAACAGTTCATTAGATATTCGGCTGAATGGATGTAATGGACGTATGAATGGACTGACTGTTCCTATCCCTATGACTTCCATGGCCACCGGTGCCACCTTTAGTGGCAAGAGACAAAAAGGTACATGTTTGAACTTTGGACCATTAATTATGCCAAAAAAAATAGTGTTATACTGTACTACTCAAAACATAGATCTGAATTATGGGTCTCACAGTCCAACACCCCAGGCACATAATAGGAATAAAACAGAAATAAAGTGTTAATTCTCTCTGTAATCAATGTTTGAACCGTAGAGGCATGATCATTGCTGAATGCTTTTACATGCTTAAGTAGCGATGTGTGCTTTAACCTGAACCAACAACTAGCACTGTCAATGAGTTGGAACTGAGGAAATTAATTTTTATGAGTCTACAAGGTGTATTTCAAAGTTTCAGTTTACACTGCATGCATTGTGCTCATTCATCGACTTAATGTACAAGAAAAAAAATCACCAGTTCATGAGACGAGACATGCCTCATTCTGTTTTGTGTGGTATCAAGAAGATTTCATTGTAGTTGTATGTTGTAGGCTTCTTGGTGTAATGCTTATTGTAGCACGACAGGGTGTACGCACGATATCACGTCCTTCAGATTGCCTGTTTGTTCAGTGTTTGTGTGGATTTGCTATAGGTGCACAGAGTGCGTTAATTAAATCTTAGTGATCATCCATAGGCTTACCTCTGAAGCAAACTTAAGCTTCATGGTTCCTTATGCACCGCTCATGGTGTCGTGGAGAACACATGGGACTCGATCTGTGCAGCAGGCAACACCAAGGTAACCTGGGCTAAAAACTTGCCTGGTATACATTCAGGGATGGCGTACATGTACATGCTCACTGCACCAAAGCAGAAGGAAAAGGTCTGTGGTCTTGATTAGTTTTGCTCTGAAGGAGAGAAGAGTGAAAACTACATGTTACAGACTTCAATTAATGGTTTAAACTGCTGACATGTCCTAAACCTGGCTGTACAAGTGTGGTGGCTCCATAAGAGTTGGTCTGATGATGTCATGATGTCATCAATATATACAGTGGTACCTGTTGTTTGTGGCCACCCCTTCCACCAAGAAAAAGTGTCCACATACAGCAGGTGACCTGTCACCACAGGTAAATTATACAAAGAAACTGACTCCTATGTCCAAGCCTAGTGACCACAAAAAGCGATGCGGCTGCTCACGGCAGTGGCTGCATACAGCAGGTACCACTGTAATATCAATTAATGCACCCCTGTAATGTGAAGTTTTCAGCAACATGATAGATATGTGATCATCAGTTGAGTCTAACTTACTCACCTTAGCATTGTATTCAATCAATTTATTATTCTGTGCTGTCATTCACAAATTAAAGAATTTCAAAGGATAATTTACCACCGATTTCTCTGGAATGTCTGTTTGTTAAGGATATATAGTGAGTTGTTCATTTCCTTCAGCATGCCGTAGAACTATGGGCAGAGATAGATGCATTTATGTACAGTGTAACACTGAGGCATGAGCCACATATTTTGTACGGGATCTGTTGACAATGGTGACGTGGATCTGGGAAAAGGAATGTATTGATGCCTGTAGGTTCAGTCGGAAAGACTGTAAGCTATGCCCCCCAATGCACCCCTGGTGTCTACAATTGAAAGAAGCAGTCGGAGCCATATCATTAATGACAGATTAAGTATGAGCAACAGCGCAGCCTCTTGGTGTGCTTGGGTTGACGTCAATTTTTCTCACCCGAATGTCAGCTAATGTCTTAATTGGTTGCTGTTTTCTGCTATGTCAGTGGTCTGATGCAATGGGCAGATTACTCCACCTGGAAGATCTGAAGGAAATTGAGTTGGTTGGGGTGGGGGGTTATAATGCAAATATAGAAATTCTAGATTATATGAGTAAAAATACAGCTGTAATGGATGAACAAGTGACCTCTTGAGCAAGATGTCAATAGCATTCATTGTTACACACATGCTAAGATGTAACTTAATGTTCCCAGTTTTATTTTCATGTGCACATATACAGTGAAAATTCGGTGCACTTCCTTTCTGAGTAATGATGTACATCAGTAAATTGCCTCCAATCTCTGCTTTTAAGTTAATTTTCTTCAAATGATAATTGTGCTCTGGATGTAATGACAATATACAGTGTAGACTAACAAAACAGCAGTAGCCAAATGTCTGCTGATGCCCAGGTACGGTTTGTCATGTCATCCTTATGGCATGAAACAACCTTGAGAATTCAAGGTTACCCTATACATGCATGCTGTACTTAGGATGCATTTGTTTATATATACTGTATTGATTCCAATAGTATCACACCATGCCAATGCAAAATATTCCTCTACCAAACCTGGTGATTTTCACATTGTGCAACTTGGGATCTTCTCACTTTGAAATAATAATAGCCTTTACAGGGGTTATCAAGCCTGGGGAAACTTAAAAATTAAGTACTGTCTGCATTTTCAACAGAGATCATTATTTTTGAAAAAGTAAGAGAAAAAGTTTGATATTGTATATAAGTCTTTTTTTTTTTTTTTTTTGATGTGATAGACAACAAACAGGAGCATGTGCCACCAGGCACAAAGCTTCAACACCATGTCACAATACAAGTCAACCAAATTTCGAACAGGCAGGATTATCAACCTGTGTATGACATTGTCCTAATGACGTTAGCAACGTCATATATGTATTCATATCATAGTATATACAGTGAGACCTGTTTTGAAAGACCACCTCTGGAAATGACTAAATTGTGGTCTCTCAAGACAGGTGGTCTCTCATAGGAGGTACAAATAACAAGAAAAGTAATAAGCAGAGTACAGTGAAACTTCATTTTAACGACACTCAGATATCCGACATGTTCATTATAATGACACAAGTTTTGTATGGCAAAAGTTCATTTTCTTTGTTATTTGATTAATTTATCTGACATATTCAGTTATCCAACGCATTTCTAAGGGAAAAAATGTTGTCATTATAACTAGTTTTCACTGTATGTTGAAAAGGTGGTCTTCCAAGGCAGGTGGTCTCTCAAGACAGGGACGACTGTAACTATAAAAGACATAAACAACGATCATCATCAGCCCCTGATGATGCCATCGGCAAAACTGGTCAGACTAATTTATAGAACTTTGTTTCATTTTGAGCTGTCAGGCCCTTGCCTGATACTTGATCATTGTATGTGAGTCTGCAAAAGGAAAAGTTGAGAGTAAGTTTCTATCAGGGTGCTTGCTATGTTTGAATGAACGGGGTATGTGCAACAGATATGGTAAGCAGACATCAATTTGTCTATACTTGTATAGATATGGAGTTTTCAGCAAAATACAAAACAGAGATGAGACCTGGCCATTCCATTGTCCAAAAAACAAACACATCAGCATCAAAGTTAGTGACAGCATTAAAGCATTTGCATGCTATGCAAATTGTATGTTCATTTTGGTGCACCAGTATATACGTAGCAACAAAGTACATTCTAGAACACAGTGGAATTATACTCACTTTTTACACAAGGTTTTTAACCCTTTCCTCTTAAAACTAGAACCAGAACCAGCTGCTGGTCAAATGTTCTGACATCTTGGACTAATTTTGAAACTATTCCAAAAAAAATAGTTTGAACAAGAATTGTAGATGAGGCTTGTCAAGATAATATGTCCCAGGTCAACAGCTTTCATTGGTGTGGGTTGGGTGTATGTCAAGGAAAGTTGTTGACTCAATCTTCATTCAACGGAAAGGGGCAAAGGGATAAATCACCAGATGTCCACAGATATTGTCAAAATTCTAGACACAGAACTGTGTTGATGTTGAATATTCAGTTCAGGGAGTTGGAGGCAAAATGGATTTTTTAACAGGGGTCTGGAAGTTTTTTCCTTCCCCATGGGGAGTCAAAATGAAGCTGTGTCCATCGTTATTTATACATGCTTCCCATGCCAAATTCCACTGTGATCTGTGTTTTGATGGCATTTCCCCAGCAGATTTCACAAGGGCCTGCTACATCATGATGGTACTTTCAAAGACACAGGAACAAGAGACTGTCCTGTCTTCTGAGTGCAGAGTGCACACACCTTTGCTCTATTCCCCTAACAGTCTATGCTTGTCATGCCCGTTTAGAATTAATCTATAAACAACTTACAAGTCCTGAAGTATGTTACTATGTAACTCCCATGAGAGAGTAGGTTTCAGCATGAAAAAATGATGAGTGACCAACAGGTCATTAGGTTTATGCCAGGGAAATTTTCAGGTTCATGTTCTGCTTATCCTCTGGGACTTTTTTTCCTCAGAATTGGCACAACTTTCATCACGTTTTCTTACTGAAGCTAAAGGGAAACTCTATTGTGGATTTTTAAAAACCTGTATCTGCGAAGACAGTGGAAAATTAGAGGTATTTACAATAAGATTTCTTTTCAACACAATATTGAGTCAAAATTCATATTAAGTGAATTTCTGATTTTAATCAATAAATACAGAGACAAAAAAAACTGTGGTATTATAAAAAAAAAGCATTGAAAAAATCACTTTTTTAAGTATTAACCCTTTCCCCTTTAAAACACATACATGTACTTCAATGTTTTTGACTAATTTTAACAGTAATGAAGCACAACTTCAATGAGGATTATAGACGAGACCTGTAAAGACAACAGGCAACAGGTCAATAACTATCCTTGGCATGGTTTGGCTGCTCATCACCCAATTCACGCCAAGCAAGGTTGTTAATTCAGTATTCATTCAATTAAGGGCAAAGGGGTTAAATTGACTGGCTTACCACATATGGAGCAGGTAACACATGGGGGATACTGACAGATAGTGGTCCTAACACATCAGCACTTGACTTACTGCAGTCAACAGGGCAAATATAGCTGCAGGTGATGTCTATCACAGGTCTTAATGAAGTGATATTTCTAAATTAAACGGGAAGGGAACTGACCACAGAATCTGCTTGGTGACTTGATTAGGTCTTCTGTGACTGTTGTGGACTAATTGTATAAAAAGGAGCCATGGGAATTTGCACCTTCACACAGAGAGTGAAGTCTTGTGAGATACTGAAATGTTGTGATCACTTAGAGATTGGGATTTAATCTTATCCATTCTGATTTAGTGCAGAGATTTGTAAATGTCTGCTGTGAATTCAGCTTTACTGTTTCAGGGAGGTGGCATTATTTTATGGAAAGATAATCAGTCTTGTCAATTGGGTGTCCTTGAACCCAACTGACAGTTCCTGCAGGACACAGGTACACCGAATGTCATGTACTTGCTGTTCTGAATTCAGGCCAAGGCAGATCTTTGAGAAACCTTTAGGTATTCAGTTCATACATGCATGTGTTTGTTAACTGTTGTGGTTTAACTGGTGGTCCGGAATTTTTGAGACCTTCATTTATGCAGTCACCAAAATGACTTGATGTTAATATGCAAATACCAGTCCCTGATTTTTTTGTACATTGACCTAGATTTAAGACAAAAATTGCATATTCAAATTCTTCATGAAAAGAGCTTTGGTTCAAGTACCAACATGTCTATTGTCTTAAGTCCATGGTTCTGGCACTGCCAAGAAAGTCATGCTGCAGCTGCCCTTGTGGTAGCTGCATGACTTGCCAGGCAGTGCCAGAACCACTGACCAAGGCCTGTAACCATAGTATGGAGTGAGTCAATATGTAAATGTAACTGTCTCATTTTTCTCCTGCTATTACCTATACAATAAAAAAAAAAAAAAAAATTTATTGGTCACTCACTATAGCTTCAGCAGTGGCAACCCGTACTAGTTTAATAGTAGGATTCTACTTTATCAGTGATACTATGGGAGAGAAGTATATGACAGAGCCAGGCAATATACATGTCTAGGAGAGACCAACGCTTTCACTCTTTCTGAACTAAGTTTGGACCCAATCTACAGCTTTCCCTTGGCACACTGTGGGTGTGGCAAAGAAAGTTGTTGATCTGGGTCATGCTTATGCTTCCTTATGGTCTCCAAAACTGTAGGTATGCACATACTTAAAGGAAAACTTGGTTTATGAAGAATATGAATCTATTATCTTTTTGTCAATTTAGAGCTCATCAAATTTTGTCAAAAGTGGACATAAAAGATATTTCCAGGCTGCAAGTTTTTGTATGCTTGCAAATTGGCTAAGAAAGACAAGGGTAACATTTCCTCACACTGTAGAACTGCAAGGGTTAATGAGACTATTAGATTATAAAGTTACACATCAGACAAAAGCATTAGATAGAATAAAAGTATGCAGGAGACAAAACATGCACATTAGATAGTATAAAAGTATGCTGGAGACAAAAACATGAGCATTAGATAGCATAAAAGTATGCAAAAGACAAAAACATGAGCATTAGATAGCATAAAAGTATGCAAAAGACAAAAACATGAGCATTAAATAATATGAAAGTATGCAGGAGACAAAAACATGAGCAATCTTGTCTAATACCAGGAGTCACAGATACCGAGTGATCAAAGTTTTTTTTTTTTTTTAATCATTAATCATTAATCATCTTACTAAAAATAACAAAAATTAAACCCATCAAGATGTAATTGCAAGATTAGCTCGTGGAATTACTAATTAGTGATACTTATAAAACCACCCTGGACACAGCACAGGCCGGTGGGGCCCTGTGATTTGAGTCATACCCCCAAGTGTGCCATAAGTCTGGGATGTACCAGGAAAGCGCCTGATTGTGGCTAATTTGTATCTCTTGCAACTCCCTTGTACACTAATGGTAATTTGTGGGATGGAAATAATCAGTCTTCAGTCCTTGTTAGCTTAGATGTAATGGGGGAAAAATTAGAAGAACAGCAGAGCAGTAAAATCATGATACATGTACTCTCTAAATTAGTAGGAATCAGGAGTTTTTCTAAAGCTGAATATATTGGTAAAAATATTAATAATGGTGGCACTGCAGCATACAAGCTGTGTCAAATATATCTTCCAGAATATGTAGTAGACATTTAGACATAAAGATATTTCTATTCCACATCAGACTAAAAGACAGTAAACGTCAGTCAGTGGCTTCAGTGGAAGATACAACCAAACTGTTAAAACATGATTATGTAAAACTAAAATGGGTAATGTAAAACATGAGATAAAACAAAACCAGCCATAGATTGCTATGCTAAAAAATCCACATCTTTATCCATGTGGAGAAACCAATGCACTAAACATGATGATAATTATTGTGACAGCTCACCTGTAATTACAAGGCAAACATGATATCACTCTGGGAAAAAAACCTACATGAACTTGCAGTCAGTTGTTATAGCCACACCACTCATTTATTGGCATGACTTAAACATGCTGAGGCTAGCATTTTGTTTACTACCATTTGAGTAGAAGATTGCATGATAGCCCCTTCACACCTGAAGGACTGTTTGTCATAATGTTTTTATATTGAACAAGGGAAAATTGAAGATTCTTTGTCCTTGGATATGGGCAGTAACTTGAGGGGGCATGGGGGGGGGGGGGGGGAAGGAGGCTGCTACACCAGTACAGTTAATACTTTTGCCCCAGTACACTGTACAGTAAATAAAACTTGCCAGTACACTGTATGGAAAATATGACCTTTTGTGGTGTTACTTTTCACTTGGAAGATGCTGTCCAAAAGGCACTGAAAGTCAAAGGTGAAGCTTGCTCTTCAAGTATTTGGTAGGAGGCATAAATGACATATATAGTGGTCCCTGTCTTGAGAGACCACACCATGGGTGGACCCAAAAATGGTTGTTGAAAACAGGTGGTCTCTCTTTAGAGGTAGAACATGGAAGAGATAGAACTAGAGACCTGACAAATGTGGTCTGTCAAGACAGGTGAATATCAGAGAGGTCGTTCAAGAGCCAAATGACTGTAAATACATCTTTAACACTGTGAGAAATTCCAGTCATATACCCGCTGTAAAACTTTAAGAGCTATACTGCAATTGTAAAACTTTAAGAGCTATACTGCTATTGTAAAACTTTAAGAGCTACACTGCTATTGTAAAACTTAAAGAGCTATTGGCCCCACACACAATGGGTCACATGCATTGTTGACATATGTAAAGCATAGATAAGACTGAAAAGAAAAAATCATAAAATAACCACGCCTTTTCCAGAAATATAACATTGGAAGGAAAATAAAATCAACAAAGTTGGTGTCTAAAGGCACTTTTTTTTTCCAATTTCAACTCCAGATTATACTGGATTGTTTCCATTTAAATTTGCAAACTCTCGTATCAATTTGTTTATCATTCATAAAGCAGCCAATAGAGGATCCAGAGGAATGTATTTTTTCTGATAATTTTTTTATAAACACTTTTTAGATCTTTGAATTTTACGTTCAGCAAAATTTATACATTTAATATTTTTCTGATGAAGCAAGTACCTTGCTTACAAACATGCATCTGGCAATGTTTGACTGAATTTGGTCTTGATTTGTCAGATTCTAACCCAGATCACATTTGATCTGACCATAAATTTTAGTATCAAAGGTTCAATTCAATCAAATCAAATATTCACAAATAAAAAGGGTTACATTATTGGCAGCTATGTCTTGCTGTTTCAACGACATTTGAACTGCATAATACTTGATTCATCTAGGAATATTTAATCAGTCAGTGGTCTAACCTAATCAGTTTTATCATGACCAAATATACCATTATCACAAATTCAAATATTCAGCTCTCAATTCATTTGGGAATATTTGATATGTGTATTACTTGCTATTTTAATGATATAATTAAACTGAGTGGTTCTTAATTCATTTTGTACAAATGGCCAATCACAGCATCAGTTACATTTTATGACTGCTCACTTCAAGCTTCATGCTCATTGGTTTCAAGTAACTGCCTGCCAACAGGCCTGTGTGTGAGGGAGGCAAAACAGTGTCATGAAGGATGGTCAGCAATGATCAGTCAACTTTCATCCACTGTGAGGGCTCTGGGACGCTGCCGCTCCTGATTTTCTTGATTGATCTTTATTATCAGGAAATTTTCAGTGTGGGTACAACGAATAACAGCTGTCTGTATGTTGTACGATTAATAACTTTACCCCTGTACAATGTATGGGATTGCTTCTGAGTATGATGCACAGTATATAAAAATTGCCTGTGTGTGATGTACGGAAAATAAAAATGCCCTGGTACACTCGATGGAAAAACCCTTTACCCCCCTCTTGCTTGACTTCATCTCAAAAATATCGCATAGAAAGAGGGGAGGGGGGCTAATATGATGAATAATATTGCAAACCACAACAGCAATAGTTGAGTGGCGAAGTACACCCACAGTACACACATTTACTCTAGCAGATCTTGGTACCTGAAAGTAGTGTAATTGTAACAAAACACAAACCCTCTCGGGAATGTTTGTTTGTTTAAGCTGTCTTTAATGCATGCAAAAATGCTGCACGATTGGGCAGTAAAGTTTGAATTAATAATTATTTTCAAAATGAGAAGTTTTTTGGGTATTCAATATTCAGCTAAACTATGCACTTGAGCACATTGGTTTAAACATATTTTTGGATGCAATTTGAGCACACTGATTTTTGTGGATGATTTTATAGAGATTTGAAATTTGTTTATTCATTTTCAACCATCAATTTTGAAACTTGCCAAGAAATGCCAAGGTAGATATATGGAAGATAAAGGTACCTCAGCATTTCTCTCTATTTTATTTGAAAAATGCCACAGTAAGCAAAACAGAGGAAATTTTCTTGGAATTTCTGCTGAGGAAAGAAACAGGGAATAAATTACTTTGCATTTCCCAGTAAATTCATACAGAGGCAGGCTGATAGTCCTCTACATTTCTCATTGTATCCATAAATGTTGATATTGCATGCTGTATCAGTGTAGAAACATTGGATGCAAAAAGTTCAAATTTACCTGTACTGTGTCAAAAGAAAAAAAATGCATATATCATGCATAAATAGAACCATCATGATGACGAGCAGTCCTGCTATGTAGCATTTTTGATGTAGTATATTTTGACAACATGTATGTAACATATACATGGTGTAAAGAATACATGATACATTCATGTCTGCAGCAGCTAATAAAATCTCAACTTTATATGCTCCATGTTCACATGGTAAATAAAGGAAATTGGAAACCTTAACTTCTTTAAACTATACCTGCTTGTAATTCTTCCATTTTTTCCGCAGTCAGACTTTGATGGAATGTTTCAGTAATTTGGCTTTGGATCTTAGCATATTTCATACTTTAATAACTTGGACTTCAATATAGTCAGCAAGAGAAATGTGGAGGACCCTCAGCTTGCCTCTAAATGAATTTACTGGGAAATGCAGAGTACTTTAGTCACTGTTCCTTTTCTCGGCAGAAATGCCAAGAAAATTTCCTGTCTTTCCTTACCATGGCATTTCTCGGCTAAAATGCTGAGGTGCCTTTACCCTCCATACCTACCTCGGCATTTCTAAGCAAAAATGCTGAGAAATGCTGAAGCAAGAATAAGAGGAGAAAAGGTCTCGGCCTTTCTTCACATTTTTGCCGAGAAACACCAAGATCCTTTCACTGCCCATTCCTACCTTGGTGTTCCTCTTTGTTTTTGCTGAGGAATGCCGAGGTCCTTTCCCAGCCAATTTGCATCTCAGCGCTTCTTGGCATTCTTGCTGAGAAGTGCTGAGGTCCTTTCCTTGCTCTTTCTTACCTCAGCGTTGCTTGGCCAAAATGTTGAGAAATGCAGAGGGACCATATTTTACGTCAGCATTTCTCTGCAAAATGCCAAAAAAGTAGCCCTTTTGTGGCATTTTGCTTACCCCAGGAGCACCCCGCTGGTAAATTATGCTAAGACTTACATGTTCTCAAGTAATTTTGACATCAGATTGGTTGCTGCTGGCAAAATATGATACTGCAACACACCTAGGACACAAGTAGAGTGTCAGGCATGCTCTCAATAACCAGTGAAAGAGCCATCAGTGCAACACCAGAAAACTTATGAATATCGAAAGCCAACTTCCGGTCCCCATACATCTTATTACAGTTTATGGTATAGTAGGGATTCCCCTTTCTTTTGCTAGAAATATAGGGTGACAATTTTAAGGTAACATCAAAGTATTAACAAGGTTCAGCCTGGTCAATGATAGCAGCCTCACAGATTTCAGAAAGCCAAGGACGGATACTGAAAAGTTGATACTTTTTTGATAGTCCAGAGCCCATTCCCATCTGAAGGTGACTTTCCCAGTTAATAGGCAGTTTTCCCCTGCAGTGCACATGTGCATGAAAGAAAAGGAATTGTCTTTGCCATTTGAAAGAAATGTTCAAGAGAAATCTTCAAGTGCCAGCACTGCCACAGCCATGGGTTTGACCTTGACAGAAGTCCAGTTTCATAATAAACACAGCTTTAACCATCAACAGCACATTGAGTTTATGAACTTGCATGTGTACATGTCTAAAATCTGCACAAACAACAAAATGATTTGCAAAGGTATAGAGGAAGAATAATTCCCGATAATACTCACACAATTTAGGGGTAGAGAGGAAGAAGAATTCCCCATAATCCTCACACAATTTGATGCCCTGTGGCAGCTCTGAAGAGCACACATATAAAGTACTCTAAACTGCTTTAATTTTGTTGGATTCTTATTTTTGCTTATGTCACTGATGGCACAAACCTGTGAAAGTGATAACAAAGTGAAATAGTATTGCATCATTGTTTGAACAGAAGTTATGTCCAAAATAGTGAAATTACATGTAAAATGGCATTGAAGTGTCAAAAATACAAAAACCATGAAAATAAAGCAAAAAATTATTTACAGGAGTTGGTTTTCCACAATTCCCACTGAGGGACCCGAAAGTGTCAAGATGTAAAATTTCATACGTTTCAGTGTTTCATGTAAATGTTTCATTGATACAAAACATTTGAAAGAATATTTTATAGATTAGATCTATAAGGAAACATGCTCCAGGTCAACAGCTTTCTTGGAGTGGGTTGGGTGCAACCTAAACTGTGCAGAACCAATGCCAAGGGAAGCTTTTGATTCTATCTCAGTGTAACCTGCTAGGCATTAATTGTTTCACTGCCAAGTTCAGCAAAAGTCAAAATGGTCTGAACTATGATAACAATACCAGATTTGTATTTTCTTTAAACTAACCCTTTATTCGAGTACCACATGCCTCTGGTTACCATAAGGGAGCAGAGACCGTGAGAACCATACAGGTCAACAGCTTTCCACAAAGCACTCTAGGCACAAGCTGTTGACTCAGTCAGAACTTGGCACTGAAAGAATTTAAGACAGGTCCTCCGTAGTTCACCGATTCATTCACCAAAGTCTGGGATCAACCCTTTAATTTGATGATGGTAGAGATATTTCATTGTGCATTCACTGGGGAATTAATTTTTTGATCCCAGCAGTTAGGGGAGGTGCCCATGGCGGGTCTCCTGTCTTAATGTGGCAACTCTGTACATTGGTCTGATGACTAGAAAAACAAGTTTTAATTACATCTGTGGATTCAGAAGTAGATTATACTCTTGGATGGCAGCTCAACCACCATCCCTTGTCTCCTATGGCAGCCTATAAAAAAATGTTAATGGTGGGTCAAATTCAGGGTTACTGTGAAGTTCTGTGTACTGTCAAGCAAATGGCTGGATATCTTGTGCTTTAAGAGTGAATTCAAAGTCTCAAGAGATGACAATAATTTGTTTTCGTAAGTTCCGACTACTGTAGAGTAACTCTGTATAGACCTTTTGGGGCCAAGTTTCAAATCATCAAGTTAACACAGCTATTACTTTGGTCTCCCTGTGATGAACTGTGAAATTGGGTGGAATATCATAGGATTACAAGTGTGCACAGGGACATGTAAAGGCAATGGTCTTTTGTACAGCAGACTCAATTTGACACAATTCGGTAACCTTTCCTTTCCAGGCTGATGTCAACCTGTCTCTAAACATAATCTGCTGAAAATTTTTCCCATTAATGTGTGGACAAGTCCTACATCCGGCAGCCTTGTTACTTCTCTTCTGTGTCGTTTGTCAATAACAGATATAAGAATAATGAGATAATTTTTATTTAATACATTTGTATTTGGATGAGGCTGGCAGGGGAGATCCTAACAAATACATGTTTTCCTTAGATCAATGGATGTTTGGGCCACACATGAAGTACTAGCATGTATGAGGCCTGGATGCAAGTACATTGAATGTATGACGTGTACTGTATGTACATGTGTAAGGATCACATGCAAATTGTAAAGGCTCATACACAAAGTATAACACTCCAATGTTAAGGGTATGTACATGTAAAGGTTCACATGCAGATTGTCCATGAGGCTGCATGCATGTCAGACTCGCAAAATGAGGCTTATATCAGCAGATCTTGTTTGAGGCTACATGCAGAATGCTTGCAAGCCAAGCTCACATGCAAGCATGCAATCATGTAGCTGTTAATCTTATACTCTGGATGGCTGCTCAACTACAGGACACTGCTGATGAGAGGCCACTTCCTGTACAGATGTTTCTTGTCCATGCAGCAAGTGTGTTCTTTTCATTTTATTTTCCTCCTCAAGAGATGCCACCCCTCTTATAAGGCCACATTTTTGTTGGACTTGGGTTGGCTTTATAGGGGGGGGGTTACTCTGTCTCTCATATATGTCAGCTGTCATATTTGTTATTAATGGTGTCATGGGTGCACTTGTCTGATCTTGTACTGATGTTCTGACTAAAACGGACTTACAAAATCATATAACTTCTCACAGAATGAACCCAAATCAGGTCATGCATTGAGATGTAATTGTGACCACGTCAGGTCATATCACAGCCTACCTCTCACAAAACAAAATGTGAAAGAACTAGCTGTCTTCTCGACCCTAGATTATCCATGCTGTCACACAGCTGACTTTATCTTCACAGCTTGCAATTGTTGCAATCTCATCTCACCAACTCTAGGCATGTGTGTATAGTATAGCTATCATGCAGTGTATTACTATAGCCATAAAAAATATATCACCTTTCAGTCATCAATGTGACATTGTGTAGCCAAAAAGCAGATTTCCTATTAATTGTTGGCAAAATCATTTCAGTTGATAAGGTAGGTCTACTAGAACTAGATATACTTTGCTGTGTATGTACAAGAATATAACAGTATCATGCAGGCATGTATGATTGTCACAGCTGCATGTGCTATCGGTGACCACACTCATTGTCCCTATCTACATGTATATGTACATGGAAATTAATTGCTTTTCTCCATATGTCTTGCTTTTACAAGTATACCTACCAGTAACTTCTTTACCACCCGAACTGTTTGACATAGAGGTCACCTGCCTAATTTTGTAGTAGATTTGATAGTCAGGACAAGAACAACAGATGCAGACACCTTTTGCAATGATAATAAAGAAACAAATAATAACTGATGATGATGATGATGATGATGATGATGATGATGATGATGATGATGATGATGATGATGATGATGATGATGATGATGATGATGATGATGATAATAAATCGCTTTCTATGTAGTTCATCAGGCACTCATAGTGGTAATGACTGTTATGGCCTTTCACAAATTTCACAAATTAAAGCATTGTAAAGCTGCCAGAACCTGCATCCACAGTGTCAGCTTTTGTGAATTTTGCATGTTGTGTACAGAGAACTGTGGGCTGTCTTGCCATGGCTGGTTAAGAGTGCTGTCCTACCCTGTTACATAGAATTGTTTGACTTACACGTATACTTTTTTTGTAACCATGGAATGGACAGGTCTCTAACCAGCAACCTTTGGCACCAATCACCTAGCCGAAACTGGGGAATGCCCATGCCAACTGCACCAAATCCCTATTCCTAAAAAGATGGGTTTAATGGATGCTGGTATGTGTGAATGCCATAACTGACACCGCCCAGTTCATTGTATCTAATCCAGTAGAGGCACTGTATTCACAGTTGGCCCAGAGTGGGGACAGTACATATGTAAGTCCAGCAGCATCAAAGGAGTGCCGAAAAATACAATATACATGTATATATGTTTTGTGACCAGGTATGTCAAATGGATTAAATATACTGGACATATACTGAATTATTCCCTCCTATGACCCTTTATACACGTAGATGATCTTTGGCTGTCCCAGTGCCCAAATTCCAAATTTCCAGGAGTTCCTAGGTTCAGTGCTAATAATCTGCTTCTCTTACATAGAATGACCCTGTTGACATATTTCCCAGTCGAGACATATACATACAGATTATCCCTGGTGTTAGTTATCTTCTTCCTCAGGTGGTCAAATTAGACAGTGTCATTACAATATACAAACCGTAGTCCAAATGAAACAAATGAGTCAATTCCCACCAAAAGGCAATGTTCCTTGGTATGTTTAGCTGAATCACATAAATTTACAATTAGTCTGTACCCACCAAAGGCAATGTTCCTTGGTATGTTTAGCTGAATCACATAAATTTACAGTTCGTCTGTACCCAAAAGAGTCCAAAACGTACATCCAAAGGTCCATAGGGTCAGAAAAGCCATGTCTAGTTTTAACATGACAAGAATGCAAAATTTTTGTTTAAAATTATGAGCCTATTTCAGTAAATTGACTTGAACAGGTGTGTCATTCATGTGCATGTAGTACTGTACAATTCATGAAAAGGGACCAAAATTTGCAGCACAGCAGAGAATTTGCAAGCACAGGTTCCAAATTTGTTGAACATATCAACAAAATTCAGCATTTAAAAAGTGCTAGTTGCAACCACTGTCTCAACAATGATCATCATCCATACAAGTCCACAAAGTGACACTAACACCTACATCAATCCATCAAAAAGCCCCCTAGGCCTAAAATGACCATCAACAAGAATCCAAACATAATAAAAAACATGATTATACAATTTGATGTGTTTTAGATATGTAGCTAAAGGCATGATGTTGTTTTAAAGAAGATAAACTAAGAGTATTTCCAAAATAAGAGTTTTTGAATGTGCAAATATAGTGGTGAAGCCTTTTTGTGTTTCCTGCAGTCCAGATAATTGTGTATCTGTTGCATGTATGTGATAGTTCACATTCCAGAGTGAGTACAAAATCTTGCTTCACTCAACTTTTTCAACAAGCTACCTCTCCCAGTCTAAAGAAGGATGGTTCCTGGCAGCCATGATTGACCTGGACATACTCCTTGGCATGGCCTCTGTATGTGAGAAAACAGTTACACTTCTGTTAATTGCCTGTGCAGAAGAAGGATGCAATAGGCATAGAAAATGTGTAAAATGAGTAATCAACATAGAAAATGTGTAAAATGAATAATTTTAAGCATCAGCATAGAAAATGTGTAAGAAAAAGGGCTCATCATTTTAGATGCATAGAAATTGCATTAAATGAAACAAAAACTGGGCATATGCAGAAAACGTTTTGTTACATTTTGCTTAATTTCAGTGCATAAAAATTGCATGAATTTTGACTCAGATATTAGTCACACAGAGCCATGTGCTAAAGCCAGCATTCACAGCGTCATTGTGGATTGCATCATGATACTGAATAAGAAGGCTGTGTTAACAGCCCACGCTCAACTGACCTAGAAATTAGTGGTCCTATGACTTTGGGATAATGTCAAATACACCCATGTATTGTGTAAGTCTGACCTTCACGGAAGAACACTAACATGGTCCTGGATCAAATAGTTCTCAAGTTATTAGTGTTTCATGTTAGTGGCCCTTGCAACCTTATGAATGAGGTCAAGGTCACACATATACTGTCTAAGTGAATAAATCTTAAGTCAAAACTGTAGAAGTTTTCAAATGTCATTGGGAGACAAAATTGTCTACTCATTGATTGAGATATAAAACATTTCCATTCTTAAAATCTAAAACTATTATACATGTAAATTAGACTATTTATTGGTAGCATTTTCACTCTTCATCATAGTCTTTAAAAAGAGCTTTAGTTTCCCTTTAGATTTTCTACCATTTTTTAAAATTGTGGTTTCCCTTCTTTTCCATCAAGCAAACCTTTATTAGGATTGACTAACACTAGTAACTTGTTTCGGCGTTAGTGGGTGCGTTTTGGCGTTTCAGGGTGGTTCCTGGCGTTACACAGCGTTTGCTGGCATGAGACAGCGTTTGCCGGCATTACCAACGCCGGCAAACGCCAAAATCCAATTAAGCCTTTTGGGGCTCGGCGTTTGCCGGCGTTAGTCGGCATTTGTCAGCGTTAGTCGGCGTTTGCCAGCGTTTGACACCCTTTCAACGCCGACAAAAACGCTTGAAACGCCGGCTACCGCTGGCAAACGCTCTGTAGTCCTCTCCACTAGCAAACTCAATGGGATACATGTAAAATTTGAATTCAGTTGAACTGGGATTAGAAGGATCCATGGAAATGTGTGTCTTGTACTTGTACTAATCATTAATGTACTTTTATTTTTTATACTCATGGGCAATACAACATAATTCTCTTTAATATTATGATGATGATTTATCCATTGAGGTGTATGTGTATTGAATGACTTTGCTCATGATCACTGATATATATATATATTTTGGTCACTCCAATCTTGGTTGCAAAGTAAAGACAAACAAACAACCCTGTTTTCAATTTTATTTAAACACAGCACAGCAATTTTTTATTGTTTGTACCGCACAAGTCAGCAATGCATAGCTTTATGCTAGCATAGATGTGAATTCCTGTGAATATAATACATGGAATTTATTATTAAATCCCATAATTTTATGTATTATATTCACCCGGAATCTATGCTAGCCCATACCTGTCACCATTCCACACCTCAAATAGGAAGATTTTTTGTAAATTTTAAATATCCATGGGGGAGATTTGTATTTTAGAATATAATAGAAAATACTAAATTTTTATGCAGGAAATTCTGCCAAATTTGCAACATTTTGCTCGTAAATAAAAAAATTGGGGTCAAAAAGTGGGAGATTGCCACCTTATGGGGGAAGACTTGACAAGTATGCTAGCCCAAAGCTATACATTACTGACTTCAATATAATACATGGAATTTAATAATAAATTCCATGTATTATATTCACAGGGATTCACATCTATGCTAGCACAAAGCTATGCATTGCTGACTTGTGCGGTACAAACAATAAAAAATTGCTGTGCTGTGTTTAAATAAAAATTGAAAACAGGGTTGTTTGTTTGTCTTTACCTTGCAACCAAGATTGGGGTGACCAAAATATATATATATATATATCTGTGATCATGAGCAAAGTCATTCAATACGCATACACCTCAATGGATAAATCATCGTCATAATATTAAAGATAATTATGTTGTATTGCCCATGAGTATAAAAAATAAAAGTATATCAATGATCAGTACACAAATTTCCATGGATCCTTTTAATCCCAGTTCAACTGAATTCAAATTTTACATGTATCCCATTGAGTTTGCTAGTTGAGAGGACTACAGAGCGTTTGCCAGCAGTAGCCGGCGTTAGTCGGCGTTTCACAGCGTTTGCTGGCCTTGAAAGGGTGTCAAATGCTGGCAAACGCCCACTAAGGCCGGCAAACGCCGAGACCCAAAAGGCTTTATTGGATTTTGGCATTTGCCAGCGTTAGTCGGCGTTTGCCGGTGTTTGTAATGCCGGCAAACGCCGTCTCACGCCGGCAAACGCTGTGTAATGCTGGGAACCGCCCTGTAACGCCGAAACAAGCTACTAGTGCAATTGATATTGAAAACGCAGTTGGAGTCATTTTCCAGGTTTGCTTCCATGTGCTGGTCATGAGTGATGCATGCTCTGATGCCATGAGGTCAGTGTCCATAACAAATGTATGCAAAGCCACTTCTGACACACGTGTAACAATTAATTCTGTGCATATTGGTAATATTGGTAGTAGGTGCATGTCATTGCACAGGTGCATAATATTGGCTTTCCATACATGCTTCACATAAATGTCAATGATTTGTGATATTTGCTGATATTGCCAATATTCCATGTGTGTGTAAGAGAGTGAACTTTCAGATGTTTTCTTTTCAGTACTTTTGACATGCAGGCATGTCAGCATGTAACTGAGCAGGGCTATGTACAGGAGGGGAAGTGACTAATGTAGACTTAAAGAATGCCCACTTCCAAACCCCAACTGCTCATATCAGTGAGAAATACCTTTCATTTGTGGTTGATGTCCAGGTCCTTGAGTTACGATGATGAACACACACTGTGAAGAGTAAAATCTCCTTTGAAACTTTCATAAAGTTACACGTGCAGCTATTTTTATCCCATGCTCTCTTACAATTCATACAAGGAGGCGCCAAATATTACTACGAAAGCTATGACCCTGCAGTTGGTTTTAACATATTTTAAAACAGCATTTGGGGAATAGGTGGGGTCTATGTGAAACACTCTCATAAAAAAAAACCACAACTTGACATGTGATAAGGTAAAACTTTAACAGAAACAGGCATTGAAAAGGTTCACATCACCTTTGACAAAACAGGTATTAAAGATTCTTTTTTGCCTCTGGAAGTTTGTCGGTCCCTTATTAACCAGGAAAGACTAAATATTGTATAGGCTATGAGGATCTCTTTGCATTTTGCATGTATTTACTATCAGAATCACATCAAATTTATTCAAGTGAGAGAGTGTCCTGGTGTGTGAAGTGAGGCATTAACAGTCAATAGGATATGCTTTATTATTTAATGTAAGGAGTTCTGCTGTACAGTATGCAGGGGACATTGTGGTAAATGGTGAAAGACTCGATCTGTTACAGTAGTCCCTCCTTTGAAAGACTGCTCCTTTGGGAGACCAACTCCTTTGAGAGGCCACAGTTGTCAGGTCTTTCTGTAGTACTTTTCATGTTATTTATACCTCCTTTGAGGGACCACCTGCTTTATGTGACCACCTTTTGGGTGGCACTAGGGGCGGTCTCTCAAAGGAGGGACTATTGTTTACCCAAAGCCTAATCCCCACTCTAATGTTGAAGCTACACATGTACATGTATGTCTATTTTGAAGTCAGCATGAGACAGCTGGAGCCCATGGACAACTATTAAAGCAAGTACAGTGGTACCTCTTTTCAGAGACCGCCCCTACGGCTGGTCAAAACGCGGTCTCTCAAAACAGGTGGTCTTTCATTAGAGGTACAACAACATGGAAAAGATAGCGCAATGTTCTGAGAGAGCGGTCTTAAAAAGATATGCGGTCTCTCATTAGAGGGGTCTCTCAAAAGAGGTACCACTGTACAGTGGTCCCTGTCTTGAGAGACCGCCCCTAGGGCAGGTGAAAATGTGGTCTCTCAAAACAGGTTGTCTTTCATAAGAGGTATAATAACATGGAAAAAGCACAGTGTTCTGAGAGAGCGGTCTTAAAAAGCTATGTGGTCTCTCATTGGAGGGGTCTCTTAAGACAGGTACCACTGTATTATATTTTCCTTTCCTATTCCAGCATAACGTAATTCATTTTTACTCATTATTATTCAATTTAGACTTATATTCTTGAACCAATTCACTTTTTGGTATCTCAATTGGCAAGATGTGCCTGCAGTTCTAAGTAAAACTTGGGTATATATTAAGCCTATTGCCTGATGATGTACTTAGAATTCCCCGTGGTCTTAGCAGCGTGCCATGTCTTGGTTGTCCATGAAAAAAAATCATATCCCATCAGCCTATTTAATTCAGTTTGTGGCCAAGTCATCTACCCAAATTGCCAAGTGTGTCAACAGGATTTTTGGTGAATTTGATGAAGACTATTAGAAATTCCTCCACAGGGATGACATTGCATGCAAGAGGGGATGCCACCTGGTGAAGCCATGTTGCTGACACTCAATTACTCATGGGTTGTGTCACCACCATTGAATCTTTTACCCCCACAGTGCCAAAAGCAGTGATTGTTTTTCTTATGTCTCATGATGACATTCAGTAGTCCACCTGGATATATGAAATTTGATGTGTTACATGCAGTCTGATGAAGGAACTGTTAAGGTCTCAAACGTGAAGTCTTGATAACAAGATATTTGTGGTGGCTTGAAGATGGTTAAAAATATTATGAGAAACTTAAGCATTCCCATCAGGAGAAGAGTTAAATGTTGAAAAATCAGCTCTGCCATTCAGGCATCTCACCTGGCTCTATATTGTGATGGCTTTGTTGTGTCTTTAATTACATTCCCAGCAAAAGGTACCAGTAACCATTCCAGGTACTCGTGTATGGGGAAAATTAATCCCTTGATGCAGAGTAAGAAATGTGCATCACAATTAAGAAACTTAGTTTGGGGGGTAATTGTATAGGTAGTCACTTGCTGTTAATTACAAATACAGTAAAACCTCTCTCTCAAGACTTTCTCGTGCCATTAAGATATAATCCATAACTGATAGGTACATTATAAAAGATGGTGTCCGCAAAAATAATAAGTAATTGTGCTACACGCAACGTTCAGCCAATGATTGTTTGTTGTTGCAGCTGAAATCAAGAGATTATTTATCTCCAATTGAATGGGCCATTTGAAACCAAATCATTTCACAATATATAATATTTCAATTTCAGTTTCATTTTGCGTAGTAGGATTTGTTTTGTGCAATCAATACTGCCTAAGTGTTTCCCTGCAAAAGAGAAGCCATTCATTGGTATTTTTGCATGATTAGGTGTGCAAACCAAGACTTTGTTATAAATTGTATTCTCAGAAAAAGGCCTTGAATGATACACAAAGTCTTGATAACATTGTCTGCTGAACAGTTTCAAATGACTGAGTACAGCATGTTGATTTGGGTACAGAATGTAGCATTTGGTGCAATCTAGTTTTATTGCAGTTGAACTTATACAATGGGTTTGTGTTTGTTAACTGTCCAATCATCCATTGACAATTCACATTTAGACTACTCAAACACAGTCATCAGAATGCTCTGCAAAACCTGATGTGGATCTACTGTCCCCTGGGTGGGTCTTACTAAGTTTGTCCAATAAATCAATGTATAATACATTATGCCATAGGGAGGTTAGTGTTGTTAATGCAGGTGAAGAGAATTTCCTGGTTGATTCTGGTGCATGCACCCTACAACACCCTTCTGTCTCCAAATGTACTCTGACGAGTGCTATGCTCATGTTCAAGCAGTACACAGGTTTTTTAGACTGGAACATGATGAAATTTGTGAGAAAAACATGCTTTGGTGGGATATCAATTACAGCTAATACCAGTTGTAAATTAGCTGTCAATGACAGACAAGCCAAGTCTTGAGTGCAGGTTGTGTCGCTTAGAGAAGACAACATATACTGTTCAAAATGGTTTCATTCCTGGAGCTTAGGGACTAACTTTATATACGTCATCGTCAGTAGAAATACAGGTCAGCAGCAGAGGCACATTAAATTTAAATTTATGTTAAGGGATGAACATTTGATGGATCTGTACCAAATTGGGACAGAACATGAGGCTGCAAAAATAGTTTATTATCCATAGGGATTTTTCCCCTTTTCTAATTGAATTGCTACATGCATGGTACATGCACTAGCTGTCTTTAATGGTACATTGAGTTTCATAGGCATTTAAGAGGAAAAATCTTTAGGATACAAAGTGAGTCAACCCTGGTTCAAGACACTAAAGCCTGGCTTTACATGTTTGCAGTGTGTCTTTGGATTGGGATAACAAAGCCAGTACTTCTCGCCTAAAGGTACTTTAATTTGTTCAAAGGTTAGGGTATCTTCGTAAATAGCAATGCTGAACATTATTTGAATATATCTGCATATGGTCAAGATGTCACCTAGTTTTGTGGGTGAAAAGTATGATTGATTCATGCAATTTTGGTTGTTGAATGATGATTAATCATCAAGCTGTTTGAGTTGAACGGTGAAATTGGGGATGACTATTGCTTTCACAGGCTCAGCTTGGGTATAACATACATGTATGAGCAACCACAACCTCAATTTCTCAGCCAATAAATTTAGTGAATTTCATGTTTCGGACAGTGATGTCAGAATGCCTTCAGGTAAGACCTCCATTTATTATCCATGTATCATGTTAGGCACACTGCCAAATTCCCCACAGTGTCCACAAATGCAAAGTTAGCTGAGCACATGCAGCTGAGCACATGCAGCTGAGCACATGCAGGTGATTGTTGCCACCTTCATGTTTTCCACAAAAACAAAATACAAAAAAATAGTTAGTTTTTACATCAAAGGTATTTTACTGACAGTGTATTTGACACTTTTCTCCAACCAAGGTTTGACTCTGAAGCTTAGGGTCATTGTGACCTATGGACAGATTCAAAGTGTCAACAGAAAGTTGATACAGGTGGCTCCTTCTGGGTGGCCACTTGTTGAGGAGATGTAAAATGCTGTACAAGGAAGGTCAGTATATTGTTAATGCAATTAGACTTTTCTGGCTAATTTGGTGCCTTACAATCCTTCGCTGTCACCAAATGAAGTCAGACAAAGGTCATGTTTTAGTGATGTACTGATCTCGGAGAACATGAAATTTGTCAGACAAACATGTTATCGTAGGACACCAATTACGACAAATGCCACCCGTAAAGCAGCTGTTGGTGACAGACAAGCCAAGTTTATCCAGTCTAAGTGGTGTTGCTCAGATAAGACAACATACACTCTTCAAAATTGATAAAGCTCACTTTTGTTAGCTATACATGTGTGTTGGAACTTTTAGAACACCAAGAATATTTACTGACTGGTGCATGACAAAATATGACCAAAAATGTCTTTTTTTTCAAAAGAGGTTGATAGCTCTTAAATGAAGTTTTACATACTATATGTATATGCAAGTATTTATGTGTGAGTGTGTATATATATATATATATATATATATATATACTGGAATTCCATAGTGGATGTGAGTTGCTCTTTATATGAAGATGTTTTGCAAAGCCCCAAATTAATCTTGGAATAGGAAAGACATGTATTTGCCCCGAATAATTGATGCAAAAGTTATGTCTATAGTGTATCATTTTGCCATGTCTACTTGACAACTAGAAAGTTACAAAATTGAGTTTTCGTTTAATATACTCCTGCTAGAAAAAGAGAGAACATTACTACTGGTAACACATTTAGGCATAGTGTAGACGTAATTGTGGGGTTTGTGTATGATGATACCATTCAATTAATTTAACCTGAAATTTTGTTGGGCAGTGTGGCCATCCTGAAAAAGTCCTTTGTTTTTGCTTGAAGCTGTGTCTTGGTGGAATAGTTGTGATTATGCCCTCCATGTTTCAATCTTCAGGTAGACTTTTACTCTCCTGGGCATACGTACTGTGGACCAGTTTGGCAATCTGTGCTTGTGGGATGAGATTCCACTGTTGATGGAGGTCGCTGTGACAGAATGTCAAGTGTGGCTGCAGGATTGTTGTACTCCAGGCTGGGGCATGTTGGCTTCAGAGTGCATTAACTTGCTACCAGTGAGCTCATTTCAACTCTTTCAGTGGCACAGTTGGACTGAGTCAACAGCTTTCCTTGGCATGCTTTGGGAAAAGTGCCCAAACCCACTGAGGAAACCTGTTGTCCTGGCCTATTATATTCTCTACATGTATATTATATATATATATATATATATACATTAATTGTAGGCATACTGGTAATTTAATGAAAGGTTGTTTTACAAGGAACATGAATCTAGCACCCTGATTATAATTCAGAGCAGTTCCTTTAATTCGTCTAACTTTAGTCCCAGCTGACACTGAAAGAGTTAAAGCCCCTGTGAACGTCTATGCCAGACAAAATGATCACCAAATTCTGAACTTCCATTTACAGGTCCGTCCTTTGTACTGCACTTGATTAAGCATGAACTGGTATTCCTTGACCACATTGCATAAAATTACAACAGTGCATCCAATATTCCATATGAAACACCATATTTGTCATCTAATGTAAAACCAATGGAAGCGCTTTTTTTTTCTTTTTTTTTTTTGAGCAGTATACATTCACTGTCTAATCAAAGAAAAAACACACACAATGAGTCGTAGTATGTGTTTGTACAATTTAAGGAACATCTCCCTTCTCCATGGAAGGATGGTGCAATCAGAACATGGAAAATACATTTGGATATGAAAGTCTGCAGATTAGGCTTTTGTGCAGTTTGAGGGCTTAATACCACGATGAGAACATTTATGAAAAGAGCATTGATTATGCTAATAATTTGATAAAAAATGAATTGAGGGAAAAAGAAAAAATTACAGAAAAACAAACATAGTTGCAGATACATGTAATTGAGAACTCAACCTCACAATGTTTGCATGTGTGGTGGTTAAAGCAGCATCTAGGGCACTTGGCCATTGATATGTGTACTTGCTATGAGTGAAAGTTGCAAATGGAGTTACTGTACTGGTACATGTACAAAAGTATGAAGTCACCACTGAAAAATATGATTATTCTTACTGTACATCTATACCCATAGTGACACGGTTGGTGCCATACTAGAATTAATCAATTGTCAGATTCCAACTTTTCTGCCTGTGCCTGACTTCTGAGTTCAACACCCGTTGAATGAAGAGGATTCCAGTATATGTCCACCAGCAACTTATTTCACAAGCTGTCAACGGATTATCAACATTTAAGTATACAGATTTGTTATCAGCAAATAATTTGATGTTACAATATTGGACAAGGTCCTTAATATTATTAATATATATTAGAAACAGAAATGGTGAAAG
This sequence comes from Hermodice carunculata, assembly GCA_964020975.1. Classification (NCBI taxonomy): domain Eukaryota; kingdom Metazoa; phylum Annelida; class Polychaeta; order Eunicida; family Amphinomidae; genus Hermodice; species Hermodice carunculata. Next base: position 46,206,105 of record OZ026614.1, on the reverse strand, counting down.
TAGATGCTTGGGGGACAGCAGCATGGACTGTCCCAAGAGAGGAATGCTGTTGCCTAGAAAAAACATAAATTTTATTTGAGAAATCAGAAACAAAAGCTGTAATTGAAGTTGAGACTGGTTTACATATTATGGGTATTATTATATTGCCAAAAACAATTTTGAAGATGCAAGTGTCATGTAAGTTATATGTGTATAATTATTATCCATCTGGAGATTTCACAATATGTTTGAAGTCTTACACCAGTTACATGCTATATTCTTGCCAATGCTGATGGGCGGCAATGACAGGTGGGGAAATCCGTGTCACTTTGGACACTTTTCTAGTTTCAGTATGGGAAGAGGAAGTACTCGGACATTATCACTGAAATCAGGAATATTGCTGATAATTTGGTACAGACATGTTGCAAGTCTGTTGACGACGCAAGTTGGTTCACTGACTTGAAAAGACAGATAGTTGTCTGTAGCAAGATCATAAAGTTTGTTACCTGACGACGAATGCAGAGGTTTTGCATTCAACTCATGGCATACATGTTTAACTAAATTGTTGATGCCTGTAGCCTTAGCAAAATCAATACTTTCATGGAGTTTATGCCAAAAAGAAGTTAAAGAGTTTCAGGGTATGTAAGTAGCCCCAATGAGGATTTTAATATTATGTGGCTTAACTTTACACTATGGAAGTTTGAGATTGGGAAGTTCAAGATCCATGCAAAGGTTAATTTTTGGCTTACAAGAGCAAGAGACAAAGAGGGCAACTCTACCACAGACAGCATTGGGACAGTCGAGGCACATAATGCTGTGAAGGTCAGGTAAAGTAAAATATCCATCCTTTGAATTCTGATTTTAAAAAGTTTCCAAAACAGATTTTGTCAACTTTCTGACCCATATACTAGAGCGCACATATCTCATTTTATCTTGATTTAAACTTCTGGGCTTTTAAATAATAGACAGAAATATTTTGTAAGTCTGGCAGACGATGGGGATTGACATGAATGCCACTGGATGACAGCAAGAGTAAGGAAAGAACTGTCAACAAATACTGAAGCAAAACACACATCTACAGCATAGACTATTGCAAGAATGATGAATGGCCACTGTCTTAAGTTGAGTTAACGGAGATTAGTGAGCCAGAATGCACAAATTAAGTGAACAAGTGGGTAAATTGTGTGTAACATTAATGCCATTACATATGAACCATTAACAGAATGTGGAAGTATGTCTGGGATGGCTGCCCATAAACTGCATTTAAGATGTTGTGCTATTTTTTGCTGAGTTGTTCAACATGAAGAGAATTTTGAACTCCGAGACTGTATCCAAAAAGTCAGTTGCTGATTTCATCGTGGATAGACTCTTGATCTAGATTGGGAAATTGTCTGTTCTTGCTATTGAAGGTTATTGTTCAGCCATTGCTGCTACGCTTTGCTTAAAGAGGAGTGGAGGTGGGTCTTGATATGGTCTCATCAAGACTTTTCAGCAGTGGTTTATGTCAATGGATTTGTTCAGTTGAACATACATGTAGTTCCACAGTATTTGTCTATAGTTCTCTTGGGCCTCACTAGGGAGCCCTTGGAGAGCAAGGATATGGCAAAAAGTAGATTTCGTGTTCCTCACCATCAAGGCAGTTTCCTGCAGATTGGAGTCTCACGGTACTTTCATTTTCTTTTAGTTGCAAGCCCTATAGACCTAGTCAAGGCAGAGGTCGGCTTACTGGCTTTCAATTAAGTGCAGTTAGCAGCTAGCGTTGGTACACTTTAAAAGCTCTCCTGTGCAATGTTACTTTCTGCTTAATGTTGTAGAAATCAACCTGAGGCAATCACACATTGGAGTAATCAGAGTTTTCTTGTCTATTGTTCCAGTTTGGATGGGTTTTATCTTATTAAGTAGTGCCATCTTAGGATTTTATATGTATTTGACTTATAGAGATGAAGACCTGTTGCCATCTTGAAGGTATAGTATTTGGTGCTCTATAAGTGCAGTGTGATATAGAAATAAGGAATTTATAGTAATTCCTGTATTAATTGTAATCATCTGTCAAACAGCATGGAAGCTCACCCGACCATCCCCACTCTTGTTTTTCTCTTTCTCCCGTGATGCTCTAAGTAATGCAAAAACTGAGGTCTGTCAGAGATATGTTATCAGGTTGCTCAGTTGGACTGGCCACCAGATAGCACAACCCCAAACATGTAAGCTGGGCACTGGACAGCTTTGCTTCTCCCTTACAATAGCACATCTCTGAAGGGATTATCCTATGGTGTTCTATAGGTGAGTCAATATGTTAATAAATGAGGGAGTTCGTGATATTTTACTACTGTCTTCAAAGAATATACATTAATATCCTGAAAAAAATAGGGCGCTTTAAATTGCTCTGGTACTCTATTGCATAATACATTTATATTATTGATATTTGTGAGATCCAGGCATGAGAAATCTACGAGATGAAATATCTTGGTTCATATTTCATAGCCACAAAGGACAGTAAAATATCTTGGTTCATATTTCATAGCCATAAAGGACAGTAAAATATCTTGGTTCATGTTTGAAAGTCATAAGGGAGAGTCTTATCCACAGAAGACATACATGTGCACTGGTTGACAAAAGTGCAGCATTGAAATATGGACTTAACTGTTACCTAGAATGCAGGGTCAGAACATATTTTGTCCATTTCTGATGTTTTGGGACAGCAAGTGCCTACAAGTGAAAAGACTGCTGACATTCAGTCATTTTTCTTCATGATCTTCTTCAAGATGTACATTAACAATCACGTGAGCTGCTTTTATTTCTTTTTTTTTTTTTTTAAGCTTTCATGTTAATGCATGGATTCAACCGCCCCCCACCCCACCCCCCAAATAAAATAAAAATGGAGCCCTGTGAAAAACTATCAGACATCTGTATAACTATGCAAAGCATATATGACTTCTTTTTCATCCCAGGTAGTTTGGGGATCCCTGGATCTAAATTGCTTTCCAAGAACTTGTTACATGTATAAAAGCTACAACTTCTCACTTTTATAAGAATAGAATCACACATTGATGCACACAGCTTTTGAATCAGCAAATGCAGATTCTGTATAGTTAACACTACAGAATAATACTTAACCTAAGATGCACAAATGAGAGTATACTTGGATCTATAATTTAACAGGATTTCATTCTGCTATGTTTATTTTTGACATGAAGACTTTTCATATAATGTATGTTATGAGGCCACGCCAATTTTTTTTCTTGTAACTCTTGTTTTAGGAGTAGTACATGTACATGTATTATTGATACTGACAAAATGAAATGAGATGGTACAAGTGGACACAGAAGTATGTTGGTGTTTTTTTAAGGTGCATATCTTTTTCACGTTTGCAACATACAAAACCGTACCAAAAAGACAGGGGATCTGAAAGTGGGTATAATATAGCTAGCCCCATCCCTAACGTACAAAAACATACCCCCCCCCTCACCAAAAAAAAAAGGGTCTGAGGGCCAGTACAATTTAGCCACCAATATAAAGGAAAAAACCTACAAAAAATTGTGCAATTCCTAAAAGTTGTATTTTAATTTGTAGTTTCACCTAAGTCATTTGTTCTATTACTGTGTGCTATGGTCGTGCAATGCGTGAAATATGTACGGATAAGTACATTGTGACTTCCCTGTGCACTAGGGATTTCTGTTTAACATTTACATATCAATATGAAAAAACTAGTGTAATTTGGTAAAGTTCTGGGCCACTTCATTGCAGGGAAAATTATTTTTTCATTCAGCAAAACAAATATTACCTGTTCAGGAAATTTAAAGGGGGGAGGGGGAGAAGCCATAACGTAAAATGTCGTTTTATAAAATTACAATTAATTTTCTATGGAAAGTTTTCACTATTTGAGAAAATGTGAAGTTAGTATGTGGAAAGATGCCGTGAACATGCATTTTAACTGCATGGATGAAAAAAGTTTTTCAATTCCAAAGTACTTCAGCTGTGCATTAAAGGTGCCATAAATTTTTTAATTTCATGGCAACTTTAATGCACAAATAGCATGAAACCTGATATTCACATATTATTAGCATTAATGAGCAGGAAACAGAATCACAAAATATTTGTTAATACATTGTACAGCTTAGGGATAAACATAAACGCTGCAAATTTAGTTGTATTCTTGCATTATAAGTGAAATATCCAAACACAAAATTATGAATTTGTGCAAATTCTACAGATGTCCTACGACAAATGATTTCCCAATTAGGTGGCTCTCAGACCCCCTCTGTTTTTGGTATGATTTTGCACTTTGTGGACATGGGTGGCTAAAAGATACCAGCCCTCAGACCTCCTGTTTTTTTGTACGTTACTGACATTTTATGGTAAATCATACCAGATGCCAAAAGAATATGTTGCCCTATATACTTTAAATTACTTTGATGGCAGCCCAGATATTTTTATACATGTACCCGTCCCTGAAGAGGGAGGCATAATGCCACTGGGTTAATATTAGTGTCCATCCTTCCTTCTGGTCAATGTTTGTTACTATAATAGGCATACATCAAAAATGCCTTGACAGATTTTACCAAATTTGGTGCACAGGTACATTTACCTCATGAGGCTAAGATGAGTTAAGTAAATTTCTGGATCACTGTGACCTATTTGCTTATTAGTTGGCATATCTTAAATTAAATTTTTTAGAGTGATTAGCCAAAAAGCTTTTGGCCCTCAAAGGTGTTCATGCATCATAGTTTGATAAACCCATGGTGAAACTGAGCTTTGGAGGAGGCAGCAGTTTTCGGTTGTTTGTCCTTTGTTCCATTCATCCAATCATTCCTTGTTACCATCATATCTCACAATGCCTTGACAAATTTTGTGGAAATTTGATACACATGGGTATATAAATTCCTGGATCATGCTGATATGTTTTGTGCATTACTGTGATCTTTTTGGTGATACACATTAATCCAGTTTTTAGGATTCAGGATTCAGGATTTTTATTTTAACCAAATTATGTGTACAAAAGAATAGTAGTTTGGTACATACAAAGTATAGAAATAAGCAAAGTAGCATTTGAAGAATAAAACAGAAGAGAGTAATCCATAATTTGGTCAGGGAGATACACATTAAGATCTTTGACAGACCGCTATCATGTGTACCACCCTGCATGCAAATGACCATAAACTATTTATCAAAAAAAAAAGTAACCATGTAACTGGTAAGACTTTTATCAAAAAGGCAGGGGAAATTCAGAGTCCAAAAATATAATCAATTTGCATTACAAATATAGCAATTTTGAATGTTGCAAGACATTTCATACGTATCAATAAAATATTTCTTTATGTATTGAGAAAAACCAAAATAACTATGAGTATGTACCTTCTCTTTAACAACCTCAGATGTCGCATTTAAAACATTAACAATTTCATGTCTTATACACTTTCGAGCGAACGCATGTTGAGTACGTGCTACAAATAATCCCTTTAGGAGTGCTGGTTTAAACCACTTGGCCCTCAAAGGTTCCTGGACTCTTCCTACTAAACGCATCTAAAGTTGAGCACCTGACAGCTCACTTGTGACCTTGACCTACTTTTCTTAGGATTCTGACCTATTTGTCTGCCAACTCGTTTTCCCGATAATTCAAAAAGTGTTATGGTAATTCAATTTTGATAAAATTGAGCTCTTCTGATGGCTTTTGGAGAGGAATTTTATAGACACTTATCCCTGAATCTCGAAGGTCATGACTTACCATAACATGAGTTTTGTATTGCAGAGTTGAGTTCTATAGACAACTTAAGGGATATGTGTCCTTATTGCCACTTTATCCCTAACTATTGAAGGGCAAGGTCATTTGACCAAAAAAAAAAAAGTATTTTGTCATCTTGGGAGAATGCATTACATGTATTCAACAAAGTGCCTAGGCCTAGGGGAGACCAGTCAATATGCATGTTTACATTTCTTCTAGTTCCCATGTGTACAAATATGATGCGTCATCTGCACCACATCCCTCAACCTTCTTTTTGTCATTTTGGGTGTTTTATGTCATCACATGTTTGTCATTTAGCCCATAAAAAAGGAAAGAATGCAAGTTGGGCCTGTAGCATTGTTAACAAACATACATGTACATGTACTTAGTTTTCATAGTTCCAGAAGATGTTACCTTAAAGAGCCAAAAGGTTCAATGATATGGCAGAGTGTCACAGTGCAACATGTCTCTTGAGGCATGTCATTTCCACATAGAAAAGTAAAGATTATGTGCATATCAGTGTAGGGTTTCTGTTCTCCTTTGTACCTAAAGGATACAGTGGAACCTGGTCAAGACAGAGTGCATCAAAGGGTGTGCGTGTCTTGAAACAGCTTGTTCTTTTCATCCCTGTATTTTTTTTCTGTGCATTAAGCCTGTAATTTAAAAAATGAATAAGCAAAAACCATTGCACTTTACATATTTTTTTGACACTGAAAGAACAGTAGCAAAGCTACTGTTTACATACTTAATTTGCATATTCCATCATGTATGAGGATCGTTCAATGACTGTATCTCACCAAAAAAAGGGAGTGGTACCATTTATTTTTGTGCATTTTAAATTTAATACAAAGCATAAAACTTAAAGGAAGGCACTCAACCTTAAATTCTGGTTAATTATTACATAGCCATACCAATTACTGCATATAGACATAAATGTCAAGAAACTGTCGTGCATCTTGTTCTTATTTTAATTTTGCAACTCTATTAAGGTGTTCTCCATCAGATGAAACTATGCAAAGACTCCAGCCAATAAGAATGTTGCAGTATCGAGGTTTACAGAATATCCATGGTAGCAACCACTGAATAGTGAACAGCATTGTTGGAGCAACTCTGGAGAAAAATGCAACATTAACAAGTTGTAGCACACCATACAATGAAGTGTCACAACTACTCAAGTCTGTCAGATTATCACTCAAGCGTGTGAACTAGGTATTAATTGATCTATTGTATTTCCTGAAATTATTATGTTAACACATGCACAGACCAGTCTTTGATGAGACTTCTGGATGTTCCCATGATCCCTGAGAATTCCTTTGAAGTTCCATATAGCCTGCACTTCCAGTGGCTAAGACAAATTACTGGATTTCTATCTCACAAATTAGACAAATGGTTTGAAACATCATTTTTGCATTCTCCCATCTGTTAAGTCATTGTTATGTTAAAACTGATACACCAAACATGATAATTTATGAATGCCTTCCTTTCATTCTTTTCTTGCAATAGCATAGGAACCTATTTTTCATTTCACAATCTTGAACCTGAAATGCAGTCATAAAATATCACATTGTCCCAGTGTAGAGGGATGGTGAAAATTGTAATAATACCTATTTGTAGACATTGTAAAATAATCCATTGATAGGTCAGAATATTTAAGTATGTGTGACATTTTAACTCATTCCAGACCAGTCCCTGATATTTACATATATTTATCTAGATTTAAGATGACAATTGTATGTTTAAATTCTTCATGAAAAGAGCTTTCATTCAAGTACCAACAAATTTTGGTTTTGTGGCCATCAAAATTAGACACTCTCCCCCCCCCCCCAATAACATTTTTTTTTTTAAATTTCATAATTTGATAATAATAAGCTTTCCTCTGTAAGTAGCTTAATTTTATGGTATCTTGGCTGCTGATCTTTAAGGTCTGCCTTGTGACTCTTTCTGTGGTGAGATAAGTGCTGTGTCTCACATACCTGTGGACGGGACTCTAACCATTGGTTATTCACACCTTTTTGTCTGTTGACATGCAAGTTGTCAATGGAACAGGCACTTTGTTTGAGTGGTTTATGACTTGAAGCAGGCTTCCAACAAAAAAGACTCGAAAGTAATATGCTGTTATGGCCCTAATGAGAGATCATGGGGCATGGGAACAGGACGCCACATGAAGTGAGTGCTTGTGGTAATATCTTGTATGTGTTTACAATCATACGCTGAGAGTGAAAGACTGAATGTTTGGATAGACCACCACTTTTGAGAAGTGTGACAAATTATGTGTGTGTACATTGTATGCCAGTATTCCACTAATTGCATGTTCCATGATACTGCAATATATTACATGTATATCAGTTTTTATCAGTTTGGAAAAAAAATTAATGCATTGAAGACTATAGCCCGAGAGAGCATGTGGCACAATATCTTTTTTGATCCCAAATAATAGATGGATGCACAATCTGGACTGTTAGACTGCATTGCCTTATGAAGCTTATGTCTAGTCAATTACAGTGGTGTCTGCTGGTTAAGACCTCCCCACTGCCAGCACAAAGTGGTTTTATACTGCAGGTGCACATGGTCTTAGAATGCAGCGTAAGTTAACAAAGAAATACAGTGTCATCAAACAGTGGTCTTAGAAAGATATGGTCTGTCACTGGAGGTGGTCTTTGTTCTAAGTGATACTCTATATAGTACATGTATATGTCAAGAGAATGTCAGGTGTTAAACATTAACTTAACCATTTCCCTTTTGAATTCAGACTTCGTCAACAGCTTTCCTTGGTATGGGTTGGGGACTTAGTGCTCAACCCATGCCAAGGAAAGCTGTTGACTTGGAGCATGTGACCTCGGTAGGTCTCATCAACAATTCTCAGTCAAACTTTTTTTCATTACTGTTGAAATTAGTTGAAAACACTCAAGCAGACAATATTTGACCACCAACCGGTTTTGGCCATTTTAAGAGAGAAAGAGTTAATTGGCCCATGATGTTGCCACTATGTGACAAAAATATTGTGTAGTTGCTACATGTCATGGTGGCTTATTTAATGCTAACAGGTGAGCCATGGGTGCAGGGTTCTGGCAGGTTCTGCATGGTACACGTAATTTGAATTTTCTTTTGTCTACCAGACATCTCGGCATCTTGACCCTGGTCTTGTCAGAATATGACTGAGTCGACCCTCATAAGTCTTTTTGACATTTCTCACTCAAAATGTTTTTTGTGAAACAGCATATTTATGCAGGAACATGAAGCAGAAGAATTTTACTTCAAGGTGCTCTCAGGTGACTTGTGTGGAAAATGATTGAGAGAACACACTTTCTTGTAATTATTCTGTGTACAATGTACATGTAATAGTACAGTGGTACCCTTGTAATGAGGCCCCTCTCGCCCAAGACCACACCCTCATAAAGCCACTATCTTCATGCAGAAAATGTCCATTTCTGTCATATTAAATTGCCCCCTCCCCCCACCTCACTGAAAGGTCACCTCTTTAGTGATGTGGCCACTTTCTAATTCAGAAGGGGTAGCCCAAATCAGAGGGGGCTATACTGCTGTCAAAGTTACCCTAACAAGAAGAGTGTATGGATACATTTACTGTAGGGCCTGTGGTGCTGTTGCTACAGTGCTTTGTGGAAAGCAAAGGCCAGCATTCATGGCATATTTCAAGCCGCTTTCCATAAAAGCATTTGCTCAGGTTTATCTTTGATTAACAGCCATGGTCCCCATATTTGTACTTGGAAAGGTAACCATATATGTATGAAGCAAAAAGATTATGTTTATAAATCTACCTTTTTCTGAGATATTTAACAGATGCATCAGCCAATGTCCCTGTGATGACAGAAGTTCTGACTGTGACAGTTCTGTCATAAAGTCTACTTTGCCCACTCAGGTGTATAGGTACATGTCTAAGCTGTATTTGTGGGAGGCGAAATTATTGACATTATCATTGAAGTCATTGGATTGAAAAGACCAAACGGCATGTCTTCCCAACTAAAGTATAACCTCTGCCCGTTAGAGACTGAATTCCGTATTTGCTGAATTATTATGAAAAGTGGCCATACCTACATGTGTAACTGAAAAAAATATCAAACCTTGCACAGGTGTATGAGTGAAACTTGATCATGGTGGATTGTTTTTAAGTCTGTATACCATCTGTACTGCCAGAGTAATGGGTTAATGCATAAAGTAGCAATGTTATATGAAAGAAAAAACAGCCGACAACTAAAATCTATCTAGTAAAAAACCCGACTAATATAGCAGGGCTTACTGTATCTCCATTAGTGAGAGTTTATCGGCTAAGGGGAATTTTATGGGCTGCCTCGGACAAATGAAGTGTACCATGCCTTACATGCATGTATACATCTCAACATGTCTGTTCAATTTGTACAGATCTTGGGGAGAAATTTGCGAGTTTGAAGAGTTGGTAATGAAATTCTGTGATGAATGGAGAGGTCAGTGATAAGTCTACAAAGACTGATTCCTATAGGTACTCTCTCTCTGCCCCTACTTGCCCACGATGCAGAGTGAAGTAAACACACGTAATGATTTGTCAAGGTACAATGTATTGGCCTGATGGACTTGTAGATAGCTCTAACGCAGATTCACAAAGTATACAGAAGTCTTTATTGAGAAACTACAACTGCTGAGACTGTTTCCAGACAAGATGTTGCTAAAAAATATTTAAATAAAGGACTCAATATCAAGTTGAAATGTTGATCTTTGGCCCACTGTCAAATGCATGCTCCAACATTAGTTGTCAGCAGACTTTACGGATGCAGTCAGTCTTTTTAAATATAGTGGCCTGCACTCTTTCAGGCTTGTAGTGTGAATGTCAATGTGCCTGATGTCTATATGCCATGTTCACAGATGATTTGGTAGAAAAGTCGACACCATAAATTTTTAAGAGAGTATTTTGGCCATGAAATATGTGATCATCTGACTGTGAATATTGACATACATGTACATGTGCAAGGGACTCAGCAACAGTCTGTCTAGAGTAAGGTGCTTCTCTGGAAACCCAAGTGATCTTTTATTACAGGGGTGATCTGGGTTGGTTTAATTTCTTGACACACAGCCTTTTGTTCCCATAATGCATGTTTGTAACACTTGATGGAGCCACAAATGTACTTTAATTACATTCCTTAATTTCCCCCCTCGAATGGGCTAAAAGTGGCTGGGGGTGAAATCTTGTCTGCTTCAATGTTTTGGAGTAATTGCAACAGAAAAGAAAAAAACAATTTGAATGAGAATTGTAGATGATATGTACCTATCAAAATAACATGGTTCAGGTCAACAGCTTTCTTTTGCATGAGTTTGGTGCTTATCACACAACCCTTGACAATCAAAGCTTTTGACCCAGTCTTAATGCACAGGGAAAGGGTTAATATGCTTATATTTTATATGTACTGTAAATTCCTTCATTTTTGCATATATGCATGTTCATTTTTGAATGAAAAAGAACACCATGAAAATAACGCAGTTGATGATATATGTACATGTGAATTATAAGCCCAAAAAACATGAATAAAAACACAGTGAAAAAAGAGCAGTTCACAATAGATGCAATGACCAGATGAAATGTGATCCCGCTTTGGATTGAGACACATTAAGAAATACAAGTGACCAGTGTTGCAGGTTTGTTCTCATTAGTAACCTCCATAAACCAACACAACTCAAGAAGTTTGTTTGGAACTGGGCCAAGAGCTCATCTTTTCAAACGTCTGTGAACTGCCCTGCCTGGATTTTATTATGATAAACACAATACCTGTCGAAAGAGAAAAAGTGTAACCCAAAGTGAAAACTTGTCCTATGAATGTAATCTCAAAATTCCACACAAACTGATGCTAACTGGAAAGCCAATCAAGAGACTGTGCCAGATGTGTGGAGTCCCAGGTTTATGGGGTTGTCATCCCTCGTCTGCATGTCCTGCAGCCAAAGTATGTAGGGGAAGTAGTTAAGTCAACTGTACAGAAAACATGATATTGAACTCCAGGTGCACTATAAAAATGACCTCATGTATTCTGAAATAAGCTTTATATCTTTTAGGTGAGCTGATTAAGATATTAACAAGTCATGTTTCTTTGAATCATAGATTTGGTAACAATCAAAACGTCAATTAGTCTGTGTCAGCGATGATTACACAAGAGAAGACAATGGAGGGTACATATACATGTACATGGCAGGACAAGCAACAACATGTTTAATCTTTTGTCATCGTATCAGGGACATGCGATCTGTATCATGTCTTTTAATTGGAAAGTCTGCACTCTTATTTAACACATAACTAAGAGCACAGATTAAACAGGAGGAGACAATAATTAGACATACATGCAGGACTTCCATGGAAATGTTCTGTTTTGTACATAGAATGATCATGCAGTAACATGCACATGAAATATGAGTTCAGACAATCAGCATCCACTTTATTGAAGACAGCATTGTTTTGGTAGTTTGTGTTACACTTGTAATAAACCTGGAAGCTGGGACTTTCTGGCTGCATGCCTTTTTTGCATGACCATACAGTATATTTAGACTTTAATTAGCAGAGTGTCTGGAATCCATGGTTATATCACACACATTGTTGTGACTGGGGAATGTAGTGGTTGGTGTTGGCTGGAGCTTTGGGGAATTGGCTCCCTCGCTTGTTGGAATCATCATTTAGACTGAGAGGGTCCCAGGTTTGGGACATGAAGAACTCTAAAGTCCAGCATATAAACTTAAATTACTCTCCAGTCTTGATTCATCCATGTTGCTGATACAAAAAAGGTCAAGCAGCTTGTCCTTAGCAGTTGCTGTTGGGCTTCAGGTAGTCTCTGGTAGTCTCTGCTTTACTCCAAGTTACACTGATATTTATTGAGAAACTATCTCTACGATGACCAGAACATTACACACTTTCAGCCAATCAGAATACATGTATATGGAAATCTAACAGTTAAAACATGTCAGTTTCCCTGATTAAATATGTCACCTGCCATACCCTGCTTTACATACCAAAAATACTTCAACCTGGACTAAAACTTGTCAGAAGTACTAATGTTTGGACTTTGTCTATTAATGTTTCTCACACCTCCATAGAAGTTCGACAGTTGAGGTTGGATGGCTAAGAATCATCAGTCACTGGCAACTCGGACCAGGGCAGATGGTAAGAACAAACTGAGGCAATTAAATAACAAACAGTGTTAACAGTTGTTTTAACTCTGTGCTATTGAAACAGCTTTTTCCAAAACAAATAACAAGTTTCTGTGATATAATGCTGTAACTTTCCCTTTAACTAAATTCATGGAATAAAACTTCTTCAAAGCCAAAATTCTTTCAGAAAGAGAAAATAATAAATTTCACATTGGAGCCTATATTTTGCTTTGGTGATAGTTACATCTCCAATTGAACAAAAACATTCCATGAAGAGAGTTCATGACATAATTTTGTGAAGCAAAGTATGAATAAACACCCCTCCCTTCCCTTCCCCCCCCCCAAAAAAAAAGCCTGTAATTTTACAGTGGTGAATATTTAGTGCCCATAACCTTCCAATTTTTCAGTTTTGAATTGAACCAACATGGTAAGTTGTCCTGAAAAAAATCCATTGACAGATTTGTTCTTTCTTTGTGACCAAACACATTGCGGATATAAAAGTCGTTGAATTTTAGCATAGAGCACATTGGCTCCTTCGCCTTGAAGAGCGAAATTGGAATCATTTACTTGGGCAGAAGAGGCAGCCTTCATCCCTTATTGAGATCTTAAATTCTGCAGCCTTGATACAATCAAACACTTAAACCTCTGTATATAAAATGATGAAGGACTGGTTAAATGAACATGCGGTATAAAAACTTCTTCACAGATCTAGTCTTACTTCTTCTTGTGTATAAAATGACATAACGTGTGTCATATGATCCAAATAAATATGCCATATGATTAAATATCAAACCATATCATAGAGGAAAGAACAATGTGCAGATTTTGCCATTTATCATCATACCAACACATTGTACACATAAATTCAAATCCTTAAAGTAGTTTGGTCGTAATTTCTGAACAAAATTCATTGGTGGGATCAAAGTGTTTGCTTCATACGTTTATTTCAGTGTCTACTATAGCAGTGTTACCTTGTATAATGATGCATTTAATTTAACACTCCACTCAGTTGCGCTGAGCCTATTACAAACATTGAACAACTTAATTCTTCATGGAATCCACATATGCTGCCCCAAGTTATTAAAATGATGCATTACAATTAACCACTCATGCTGAAAACTAAAATACTTTGAATATTACGTCATAGTTAATGTCAATCATTCGTGGAGATAAGCCACTTTGCAATTTACCCATGGCTTCAATTAATTACACTCCATGTATTCAACAGTCATTGACATTATACTCTCAGCTCTTCTGATGGCTATTTGAGGTGACATAGAGTTAAGAAAATGAGGCATGAAGAGAAACCACGTTGCATTAAATGAGATAGTTAAAGGTCCTCTTGATTGACCATGTTCAAATTTGGTACATAGGTGACTCTTGGGTTGTTCCCACCATACGGTGTGCTTTAAAAAATGGGATGTCAAAATATTACTTTTATTCACATTTTTATTTTAAAAACTCATTATGCCTTCAATCGTCGCTTTCCATTCATTTCCGACATCCACAAGGTGCGAAAGGCTTGTGACGTCACAAACGCAACCCCGCTGGCTGACAAGGAAGACTCCGACCATGCTAGCGAGTCATGGCTGTCAAGTGTTCCCGCCCAGGATGGGCCCATGTGTTGCTGTTATTTGTAGCAATACAAGTTCTGAAGCTTGTTTACATTCCCCCGCAAAACTTGAAATTACCGAGAGCATGGACCCATGCAGTCAAGATTTACAGGAACAAGTGGCAAGACCCTGGGAACTGATCTAACCTATGCAGCCAACACTTTGGGAAAAGTAACTTTGACTTGTCAAATATGAGGATGTTAAAGTTAGGTTTGGCAAGAAAAAGCTACTGTTGTTGCCAAATGCGGTCCCATCGCTGGACAATGGTGGGGTTCATAGATCTGGCCAAATTAGGCATTGCTCATAAAACCAGGAACAGTGATTCATTATTATTTTTTTTACAGTATTTACAAATTTATCTTCAGTATGATTCTGATTTCAAAGCTTGCATAACAGCAAAATATAGGTCTACGACTGTTACAATGTATCACACAATTATCAATCGAATGTCACAGTGACAAGCTGGTCTGAGATGTTAATTGTTACAAAGCAACATTGTAACAAAACTTTAGTGATTCAATTGATAGAAAAAAAAATGGGTGGAAAACATGGACAAATGAGGACCAATCTTGTTCCATACCTATGTCTAGGGTTGAACAGTCTATAACTGGTTGAGTTGGCCGCCCACTGTAATGTTTATGTCCAACTAGGAAAGATGATTTGCTGCATAACAAATCAGTGTGTGTGTCTTAAAGCATATTGGTATGGCAATGTACATCTATTCCATAGCACAGAAGTAGAAGTTGGAATAGCATCTCCATTTAGTATAGCTTTGAAGTTATTCAAGATTTAAAATTTGTAATGGTGCTATTTAGCATAATTTAAATTGCTACAACTTTTAATTTTAATTCATTAGGTGTGCAATGGTCAACAACCCCCTAGGAGAAGTTGGAATGACATCTCTGTCTATTATAGTGTTGAAGATATTCAAAATTGAAAATTTCAAATGCTGCTAATTAGCGTAATTTAAATGGCTACAATTTTTGCTTTAGATTCATTTGATGCGCAATGGTCAACAACCCCCTAATAGAAGTTGGAATGACATCTCTATCTATTATCCTTTTGAAGATATTTAAGTTTTAAAATTTCAAATGCTGCTAATTAGCATAATTTAAATTGGTACTACTTTTGCTTTAGATTCATTACATGCGAAATGGTCAATAACCCCATAGCAGAAGTTAAAATGACATCTTTATCTATAATAGTTTTGAAGAAATTCAAGTTTTAAAATTTCAAATGCTGCTAATTAGTATAATTTAAATTGCTACAACTTTTGTTTTAAATTCATTAGATTTTTTAAAAATCTTATTTATTCGTCTTCTTTACCCAACGACCCCTTCAGTGATGCAACACTGTTCTCCCAGGGGTCCCTGAAAAAAATTAAAAGGTACACATACACAAAAGAGACACAGACAATATATACAATATTTAAAATATGCTACATCATTTAAAAAAAACAGTGTTTCAATTCACTGATATTTCTTCTTTTCAATGTTCTTCATACAAAGTCTCTTAAAGGCTAATTTTGTTGATGCCTGCCTGGTAGTGTCACTGAGACTGTTCCACTCCAGGCAGGTATCAAAGTGAAACATTCGTTTAGAGAAATTTGACCCGACTTTGGGAAGCATTAATCCATTTGAAGTGGCATGACCGGAGGGGTAGCGATGATTTTGACGACTGAAAGTAAAAGTTTCATGAAGGTAGCTAGGGGTTTTGGTATGAAGGACATTGGAAAGAATTTGTATTGCATTTGTAATATTTCCATGTGTCATGAAGGGTAGTCCAGCCAAGTGATGCTAGTACTTCAGATGTTGGAGTGCACCGAGGTACACCAAGTAACATTCTTCCAGCTCTTTTGAAGAGTTTAACTAAAGTCTCTAGGTTTGAATTTGTAGGATTTGACCAAATAGCCGAACAATAATCAAAATGAGGAAGAACCAAAGAGTTAAAAATAAGTTTTCGGTGTTGAATGGATAAGTAGTTTGAGATACTATTTGTCATATACAGTTTCAAAGTGATTTTTACCGCAATTTTTTATATATGAGTAGAGAAAGCTAGCTTGGTATCTAGCCAAACGCCAATGTACTTGAAAGTTTCAACTTGCTCTATTTTATCGCCATTGATTTCAAGATCCAGTGGGCTTGCATTGCGTAATTTGTAAGAACTTACAAAGAGCAAGCACTTGGTTTTATCTATATTTAGAGTCAATCTTTTATTTAGATGCGCATTGGTCAAGAACGCCCTAGTAGAAGTTGGAATGACATCTCTATTATACTTTTGAAGATATTCAAGATTTAAATGTTCAAATGCCCCCAATTTGCATAATTTTAAACATCTTCATTCCTGTGTATAAAACAGTCAAACTCCTTGTATGGAAGTACAATCATGGCAAGTTTGGAGTTTCTATGTATGATAGTGTCCGAGAAAAGTGTCAGACAAATTTGCTGGTAAAGAAGAAAGAAAGAAAGAAATAAAGAATTTCAGGAAAAACAGAAAAGTGTGTGTTGACACACACACTTTAATTACCACTGTGTATTGGGAGGCGTTTAATCCCATAACCAGATAACACTTGTTTGGATAGCTACCACATTCACGCCTCATCTACGCAGCTGCCAAGAGCAGTGGGCGGCTGGTCTTTCATCTTTTTCAGTCATGTGCCACTGTTTGTGACAGTCCATGGCCAGCTCACACTTATCGGGTGTATATAATTCCATCTCATTGGACCTTTGCCGTTAATATAGAACCAGAAAATAAGTCAGACACAGGAAAATATTCACCATTGTTACATAATGAATACGATCTGAAATAAAGGATATCATAAACACGTATACTTATGACAATCTATACCGAAACGTAAATTACTGTCTTCCATGGGGCGCGAGGTTACTGCCGGATAGGATTTCTGATATTGAAAGCTATATGCAAACTTACATTTAATCATCCATAGACCACACATATGGGAAGGGAAAATGAACACTTTGTTTAGTCTTTTATATACCATAGGCGTGGGCCGTAGCTGTTTCAGTGAATGCTAGAATTTGAAACACTACAAGACCTGGCCCGTCCTGACCCAAATTCCAATTTATTGCACTCATGTTTGTTCTGGTGAAAAGAAATCTAGTAATTTTTTATAGGAAATATCTCTTTTGCAACAAATTATCATTGCCCAGACGGCAAGTTGGGATCGTCTGGCTGTACCACGGCTGCACTCCCTGCAGTACTGGTCACGGTAAGGTTCTGGGCTTCCCCTCATGTGTGTAAGGCTGAATGAACTTTTCCTCTGCTGCTTCAGCTTTTCTTATTAATTCTTCTTTATTGTCATCAGACCACGTACATAAAAAGCTCAATTCACACTCTCCGAAATCCCTTTGGTCTGTTTTATCTGCCCTAACTCTTGGCAAACTGAAGGCACTCTGGCTTACAACACATTCAGCCTGGCTAGCGGGTTGCATTTGTGACGTCACTACCTTTTTTCCACATTGGGCCATGATCGGAGAAAATTTGTGCGCTTTCCTGTCGCAAATGTGGTGCACCTTTGGAGCTATAAAAACACAATTCGAAAATGAAATTCACTATTTTCGTTTTAGATATCATTTCTAACCACCCTACACATCAACTTTCTAATTTGTGGTACCCAATCAATGAAGAGGACCTTTAAAGGAAGCCTTGTGCATAAATAAGCCACTTTGTCATTGTAAGTGTAAAATGACAACAACTTCTGGTTGGGAAGCCAGGAAACTGTTTTCAGGGTTGTGTCATAGTTGGCATGAAAACATATACAGAAAAGTTTACTTTGCATGTATATGTAATCATATCATATGTCGCAAGGTTGGTTGTAATGTCCTGTTTGCAAACACAGGATGTGAAGTAATGGGTGTCTAGGTGTCATTAGTGGTCATGTACAATATAACTACACATAATGTGTTAACATCATATGCATGTATAAAAGCATTAACAGTCCTGGTAATGCGATAATGACTTACACTTCAAAGAGCACATACCTTTCCAAGTTTAGTACTCTTGGGACTGCAGGCAACAATTTTGTCTTCACTGCGCCCCCACTCCCAAAGATTATAGTAATTTCTGTTGATGAATGAAAGATGAGAATGCAAATACAGGGCTCTTCTACACGCTTCACCCACAAAATTATAAACAGATCAACAATAAGGGGAAAAATAAAAAGGTACAGTGTAACACACCTGTCAGTTGGTATGGGACATGTATATTAAAACTGGATGGTAACACATAATGAATACGGCCTTAATGCCTTGTATTTTACTGAACAGTTTGGAAAATGATTTTCTCTAATTGGGTCTTCTCATAGTGACCCCATGTTCTTTTGAAGAATCTCCGTGAATTAATGTACCAGGAGCTATTGTTAATAAAACAAAATTTCCTTGATACAAAATTGTCCAGGACTGATTTTGCACAAAACAAAGCATCTGGGATGGTATGATCTCTGGCCTGTAGCAGTCGCTGGGGTGCACATCTGAATCAGCAGGTATGACAAAATGCTTTATGACAGGTTCATTTTGTTACTGTGCGTGACTAACAAGTTGCTCATGAACACAGAGAACAGTTGTACCTTTGATGAAATTGAAAAGGTATCACACAGGTGTTGACAACTTGGAGGAATCATTGCATGCATATTTCACAGATATAAGGTTGTATGAAATATGAAATACTTTGTCTGAACTGCCGTGGCCCAGTAGTTACAGTAAGAGCCATGTACTCATTCTGTCCTCACCTAGTTTTGTGGGTTTGGTTCCTGGTCTGGTTTTTCTGTTTTCCTTTCTTTTTCTTTTTCTTTTCTTTTTTTAAGGTTTTAACTGTTTCATTTCATTACCATTTTTTTTTTACTGGCATAATATTTGAGACTGTGCTTAGTTGATAATGTTTGATGTCCATTTTCTTTGTCGTAACAATCTTAATACACAAACAAGAACAAAGTGAAGTACAGAAATCACACAAAATAAAAGCACATGTATATTAATGAGCAAGGCATTAATATGCCCCATATAATCAATCTAACTTTAAAAAAATAAACAAAAATAAATGTTGCTGTATTATTTAGTCATATTTGGCTATAATTAAGTTGTATCAGACATTATAGAGACAACGGTGGATCCACTGATCATTAGGCTGGATGGAAATGGTGATGAGAGTGACCACTTAGTCAGTGATAGGTACAGATAAGATTAATTCAACAACTCATACACCCTCCCCAACAGCTCTTCGTAGGGCCACCACATTCTCTGAAAAGGGTAATTTGCTCATGGGGTATATTATCTGACAGATTTATACAAGATACATGTATGTATCTCTTGCACAATCAGTGAAAAAAAAAAGCAAACAAAAAGTCCAGCAAACAGATACGGTCTCACTTTCTCTGTCCTTCGATCCCTTCTCTAGATATCCATCTGTCAGTCCCCAGAGTAAAAAAAGTACATGTGTGTGGCAATTGAGATCATGGCCTTGTCATATAATGCACTGGTTAAGGCCATTACTGCCCCTCACAAAGCAAGAAGTATCGTTTTTGCCAAGCAAAGTGACGAGGAAACCCTTATCTTGGTTTAATTTAATGGGTCCTATCCATTATTTTGGAACAATGATATAAAGTGAAATGTTGTTTCTTTCCGACTTCCTCAGCACTGTTTTACAGAGATCTGTGGTGACCCTTCCTTGGTCTCATATCAAAACAAATTGACTAAGACTATTATAAACAAACACAATAATGCAGAAATTAGTTTAGTGATATTTTATTGATAGGAAAAACATACCTTAGTGAATCATTGTAAGTTTGAAGGAGAGTTACTCTAACTCTAGGAAAGTTTCTGGCTACTTTCCTAGAGTCATGTTCTTTGACATTATTCCAATTTATTTATATAGAAACATTCATATTCTTTTAGGTACGGTGCCAGATAACTTTTTCATAAATTGTGCAATATATACATGTGTAGTAAATGTATATCAAAAAGGGGGGGAAAAAGAGTATATGAGACTATTTTCAATTGATTAGCCTCAGGCAATAAACTGGCAAAGAATTATTTGTGAGCAAAAATAAAGCAGATGCTGCAATTAACTAAGTACTTGTATGCATTTTCTTAAAGTAGAGTATAATCTGAGTAGTAGACATTTTTATTTAGTATATGATGTGTACAGTATAGGGGTTGTATTTCATAATGTGTGTCTTAAGCTGC
The DNA here is from genome assembly GCA_964020975.1 of Hermodice carunculata. NCBI lineage: Eukaryota > Metazoa > Annelida > Polychaeta > Eunicida > Amphinomidae > Hermodice > Hermodice carunculata. The sequence continues at coordinate 46,185,478 of OZ026614.1, read as the reverse complement.
TCTGAGTATTAATGCGTTGTACATGTATGTACCAGATGTGCATACAGAGTATGCTCAGCAGGCAATTAATTTAGTCAGCATCATGTGATGTGAACTAATTAGCCTCAATTTTGTCAAGTTGGAGAATGTTATGGTAAACTTTCACAGGTTAAAATTAAAGAAAGAGCCAAGTTACTGGAGTTACACAACTTGTATGGATCTGTTCAAACATTACACTAAAAAAATTGCTTTATTTATATTTAAGGTTAAAAAGGGAGTGCACTTGTACTATATGGGTAAAAGGAGGTGTCGCATGTTTTGATTGATTGAAGAAAAAAGAAGGTTAATGGGAAACAAAAGCAAAAAGAAGTCACATTCATATTGTCATATTGAAAAAATATTCTGTCCCCTCCCACTTGCCCCCTTATCAGGTGGGGTTGTAGGGAGGTTTATGTAAATAAATCCTGATTTAAGTGCAATAAAAAAAGTAATAAGAGAGAGAGAGAGAGAGAGAGAGAGAGAGAGAGAGAGAGAGAGAGAGAGAGAGAGAGAGACAGAGAGACAGAGAGAGAGAGAGAGACAGAGCGAGCGAGAGAGAGACAGAGAGAGACAGAGAGAGAGAGAGACAGAGAGACAGAGAGAGAGACAGAGACAGAGACAGAGAGAGAGAGAGAGAGAGAGACAGAGACAGAGACAGAGAGAGGACATCTATTACAATATGAGGGAGATGTATCATTTTAAGACATCTTCACATGTTCACCACAGCAAGTGAAAAGGACTTTTCAGTAACATATGTGGGACACAAGTGTAAGTTTCTCTAACATCATACAATTATAAAAGTGAGACCGGTTAATTTTGATACAGTTTCCAAGCTGCAAGGAAATATACGTGTAAAATGATTTATAACAGCAGTGCCTCGCTTGTAGTCTTTGAGGTCGGTTGTTGCAATCTCTGTGTTTGGCATACTCTGGCCTGCCAAAATATCTGTGGAGAAACAGATCTGAGCCATAATTTTGTTATCTTTTAAGTTGAAACACTTCCATATTTCAATATATTTATTTCACATTTGTTCTTGAAGTATCTGTGTAAAGATGTATATATGTTGTATTTTATTATAACATATCTGTCAGCATTTCTCAAAATATACTGGATCACTAGTGCTTAATGAAAATACAACTTAAAAGTGTAATGTGACATAATAAAGCATTCTTACACATTGCCAAACATAGTATACTGGTAATGTACCTGTTTAGAACATGACAGAATGTGTTTCTTCAGTGATATTTTCAGCAAGGAAGTTTTGATCACCACGTAATATAGGTCCAAGGCAGCTACATGGAAGGAGAAACCGGTCCCAATACCAGTATTTTACGACAACCAGCTTCGATTCATGTTCCTGTAAACAAAGTATAGACTTCTCATTCGGTCAATGACCCATCATGTATGCAGGTTTTTTGTTTTTGTTTTTGATTTTTTGTTTGTTTTTGTTTTGTTTTTATTGCAGGTGCAGAACTACTGATACTTTCAGGATATGGCATTTCATCAGAATATATAAGTGCATGATTGGTGCATTAATGTAACACATTCATCCTGCAGGATAACGGATGTTGTCTTTATTGATTTACTTTAGAACTTCATCATTAAAAATGTATTTCTGCAAAACATGCACAGGTTTCAAATACATGTACATTGCTAGCCACATCATAAAGTTTTCATGTTTACAATTTTTTCAGATCCCATGGGCATTTGTTGGAAAGTATATTAGGAAAAAAGTGCAGTAACAACTCATATTTGCTTTTCTGTCAACTACATGTAACTATTTGAATCACAATCATGCAATGTTACTATTTGTTTTTGATTGACATGTTTTGCAAACAGTTTAAGATTACTGTGATAGCATGCATTGTGGGGCATGTAGTCACATTGTTATAGGGATGTGTTAACAACATTGCAATGATACCCCAAAACAGTGTTAACCCTTAAAGTGCTGCTTTAAGATTGAGTCAACGCTTTCCTCGTGACACTTTGCGCGCAAAGTGTCTGGAGGAAAGCTGTTGACTAAGACTACTTTTTGCTTTAGACAAGGGTTGCTGGTATTTGAATGAAAGGTATCTTCATAAGGAATTTGACTGTTTTAACCATTATGTGTTTAATGGTAATGAGAAAGCAACTATAGCAGTGATTAGCACTTTAAGTGTGTTAAAATAAATAATTTGTCCCCAAAGGCATCATTAGCCAGCAAGTTGTTCCGCCTTCCAAACAGCCTCCCTGGTACATGTAGGTCTAATTGCATACATGTATTTGCTGCATTTAATCTGACAGAATGTATTATGTGTATAATTAATCAACCATGTTCTATAAATTATTATTATTAATATTGAGATTTGTCATGATTTCAATTTTGATACCTTACGACAACTTTTCAGCTTCACAATTCTTTTGGTCCATTCTTTAATACATGTAGCGTGGGATGTTGCATGAAGCCATAGAGGCAATGATTTTAACCCTTTAAGTGCTGATTTTAGATTGAGTCCACAGCTTTCCTTGGGACACTTTGCATGCAAAGTGTCCCGAGGAAAGCTATTGACTAAGACACCTTTTTGCTTTAGGCTAGGCTTGCTGGTATTTAAATGAAATGTATCTTCATGAGGAATTTGAATCTTTTAACCATTATACTTTTAAGGGTAATGAGAAAATGAGTATAGCAGTGATAAACACTTTAAGGGTTAATTTGTTGTGCATTTGCATGTCCACTGTTGTAGCTGTATGTCAGCCACAGTTTTGAAGTCCTTTCATACTTCACTGTCGTCATACAGTAACATGACACACACAAACACAGTCTGGCCACATGCATCAGTTGCCAACTGATAATTGCTATTCTCCTGTTTCATTTTGCTGCAAATTAATAGTCATTAATTCTAAGGAGGCGTGCTTCACTTTCATCACTGTCTTGTAAAGCTAGAGTGCTACTTATTTAGTGCAGCCTCCAACTTTGTATTTCTGCCACCCTGGACACCACCCATTTCTAATTTACCCTCAGGTACCAACATGTCTAAATGCATGCAACATTTGTTAATTCAGAAATGGCCCAGTGTCTTAAATGTCGTCTACTTTTTTTTCAGTCAAGGATGATACAAGTAATGAAGCATATTCTCATAAGTGGCAGCACTGGTTCAGAGACGATATCATGTAATTAGGGAACATCTTTCATTGGCATACATGTACTCCTGAGACATTGCTGCAGATAACCAAAATTTTTGTTTGTTTGTTTAAATCAGACTTCAACTCTTTAATTTCTGACTTTATGCAATACAGTTTTGATAAAAACTATAACAAAAACATGACCAGAAAGTGTGTGCATAACTTTATCAATAAAATGCATACTCAATCAGGCAATATTTGTAAAAGTTTAAATGAGCCATTCAAATGTGGCATGCTCACAGACTATTAAATTTAACGGATACAAACAGAATTTTGTCAAGCAATTCATTCGTGAGGGAGTTATGTTAAATCCCTCATATTTGTGGAGGGCTGATGGTTTTCCATAATTATGCAAAGAGAATTGAGTTGTTTATCTGAACAAGAATAGACAATTGCAAGCAATTCTGACTGTATGTTGGATGTTTATTGTAATATAGTACTCTCTGTGTACAGCTCCCACCCCCACTCCCATGAATACAATTTTATTTTGATTGGGAAAATTTTCAAATGTGTACCTCTATAAAAAATGTGCTTCTCTACAAATTCTATCAATAATGTTGACTTCATCCATATATGATGATGATGATGATGATGATGATGATGATGATGATGATGATGATGATGATGATGATGATGATGATGATGATGATGATGATGATGATGATGATGATGATGATAGTTTTGTAAACAGGTTTTCTGAAAAGTGAGTTGAATACTTAAATTAATATCTTGCAGGATGTTGTTCCAAAGTTTTGCTCCATTGTGTATGCAAAAGAACCTTCGTGTACCTTCTTTGCAGGTGGCAAGTGCAAATGGTTTTTGTGAGACTGCCTGTGTTTGTCTACCATCAGTGTCACTGACATATTGAAACATATTTGACATATACCATGCATGTATACCATGGGGCCTGATAGCTTAAAATTCTGTACTCTAAAGTGGTTGTTCCATCTATGATTTTCAAGGAGACGATACTGCAAGGCCTGTGGCCTTATTATGCATCCCCCACTGGGGGATGCATATAGTGTTTAGTAGAATTCGAGAGCTGCCACTGCCACCGCCGCCACCGCCGCCGGATTTCTTATTTCTGCTATAACTCTAAGGCATATTCACGAATTATGTTCTATTTTGGTATAAATATTCTACAGGCCTGGGGAATTCTTCTGATATACTGTTTGTCAAAATCCATTGATGTTTGGATTTTTTATTAAGGTTTTTCGTTCTTTGCTGACTCAGCAAAATCAGGCAAAATTGTTTTTTCTGTATATATCTTGCTTATGGTTGATCATAGGCCCATGGTTACTATTGAACGTTCATAGGAAATCACCTATGGGCTTTCTTTTGGTGTTGTTAAATTTGACCTCGAGTGACCCTGAAAGGTCAAACTGAGGTCAAAAGCTTGTTTTCCTTATATATCTTTGTTACGGTTGATCGCAGACCCATGGTTACTATTGAACATGAATAGGAAAGTACCTATGGGCCTTCTTTTGGTGTTGTTAAATTTGACCTTGAGTGACCTTGAAAGGTCAAACTGAGGTCAAAATTTTATTTTCCTTATATATCTTTGTTACGGTTGATTGCAAGACCATGGTTACTATTGAACATAAATAGGGAACACTGTCATGCGTGGGGGATGCATATTTGTTTTCGCACAGCGAAAAACTCGTGTCTAGTTTTTGTTTTGTTTTGATTTTTTTTGTTGTTTTTTTGTTTTTTGTTTGTTTTGTTTTGTTTTGTTTTGTTTTTTTTGTTGTAAGGCACTGACTTTGGAGTTGACCACATCACTGAATTGTCAAATTTGCCTGTGTCATGCTGATGATATAACCAGCCCACAGCTTCCTAAGCCATTTCTGGTCAGAGTATGACTGTGTCCATAGCTTTCCTTGGTGTAGGAAAAATGACCATAATACAAGGGACATATAAATTGACACACACCTGTCCAGGTGATCTGTGTTACAGGTGTATGTAGAAAATTGTGTGCCCACACAGTTGAATCAGCAACAAGACATGTTTGTAAAACATAGATGCCCCATTACCGTCATTGTGTCAGCCTCATTAGCCTGTTGATAGTACTAAATGGGGCACTCAAGACCTTGGAAAGTGGATGAAAGTCATCAATTTTGCAAACCTGATGCAGTCCTTATAGAAGACTTTAATTTTGAGCAAAATGAAGACCCTTCTAAAGTTCTGTTGACAGGTTAAGCAACCTAAAGGTAAAGGTTGTGGCAAGTTGGAAAATGAAAATACTTTTCACACAATAACTGTATAATGGTTGTACTAGTTTGCATGAACTGTCTAAATTGGTAGAATAATTGATCATTATAAATATATGACCCTTCCTTTTTAGGTCAGCAGGTCAAAGGTTTAAGTTTTGGTGAGCTTGATAATGAATATGATTCCCCAACAATCATTCAAGAATGCTTGTAAATATTTGTTGTGTCGGTCTATGATTGATCTTGCCCTAATAGAAGACTATAAACATGTACAGAATAAAAGATTTGACTATAAAAATTCTGCAGTTATTAAGCAGAAACCAAATTCAGTAATTTCAGAACTTAAATTCACCTAGCTCTTAAAGAAGGCTGTATTCCTGTGTAAATTGAAAGCCCTAGGTAAAAAACATCTTTTGTTATCATGCGGAAACCAAGTTCACTAATAGGACTCCAGGTGGTGACCTTGAGAATTTGGCTAAGGTCATCAATCTTTTAGGCTCACCAAGCCCTAACTGAGAACTTACCATGTGCAACGTTTAAGTCATAACTTAAATAAGTGTAACAATGCAGAAACCACTAAACTGGCTTTGCGACCTTTGAATTTAGGTCAAGGTTACCCATCTTTGAACTTGACCCAGCCATGGATAAGAACCATAATCCTGTGCAAAATACTGGTCCTATCATATAAAGTTTTCTAGTTATCATGCAGAAACCAAAACTTATAATGGTACCTCCATGACCTTGGAATAGGGTCAAGGTCAAATATCTTCATGCATCACCTAGCCTGTATATAGGAGAATATAGCTGGGCACTATTAAAGTCCTATCTCAAAAACTTCTTGAGTTATGGTGCGGAAACCACGGTATCGCTACAAACCAACCAAGATGAGCCAAGCCATATGCCCCGCTTTCTTGGGGGGGAGGGGGGGCATAATTATGCTTTTAATTCAAGTTCGTGAATTTTTTTTTAGTCCAGCTGACTTCTCGGTCAGCTGAGCTTATCTTATAGTCCTTTGTCTATTGTTGGCATCCATCCATCAACAATTCACATTTTTTACTTCTGCTCCAAAACTGTTGGCTTTTGATTCACTTAAAACTTGGTAGGGATATACCTTGGGTGATTATCTACTAATCTGTTCAAATTATCATGGTCCAGTAATTTTAGAATTTTTCATTATATTTTTCTTTAATTTTGTGTGCTATAACTTTCTTTGACTTCTTCTCCAAAACCATAACGTAGATTCTTCTGAAACCTGGTAAAAATATAGCTTGTGGAAGGATCAACATGGTTAAACTAAGTTGTTCACCAGGTGATGATATTCCCCATCTCTGGTGTTTAACAAAATTTTCACTTAATTTGGATACTTATCAGTTAATGCATTCATCCCATTTTGTCCAATGCAAGTCAACAGGTCAATGGGGATTGCAATGGTAAGTCACATTTTTTTAATTCTTCACTAAAACCATCAATCAGATTCTCTTCAAACTTGGTGGGGATGTACCTTGGGTGGGTCTTTACCAATTTGTTCAAATGGTCACACTCCAATGATTTTTGGATTTTTTTATGAATTTTTCATTTATTTTTCGGCAAAATCTGACAAAAAAAACAGTTTCCAAAACTGCCAAGCCAATAGTAGAGGTCACAATTACCAATTATCTTTGTATTCAGCTGAATCCACAATCCAACACACAGAATTCTTCACGGCTAGAGATGTGTATTTCCATTGGATTGCATGTTAAATTAACCTCAAATTAAAAGACTACTTTTAAAGCTGCAAGAATAAAATTTATCTGAACATTTCAGCTATGTACATAATTTTACCAAACAGACTTTTCTGTTTCTGCAACGAGCGCTTTTGAAGTTATTAAGCCATAAATTACAATGAAAGGTAATGGGAATACACAACGTTAGCCCCGGATTGACTGAAATACCGTCTACAAGAGAGCAGTAGAAGCTTCTGTTCTTGCTCTCCCCTATTGCTTTGAAATTACATACAGACACTTCTGGATACCTGTAGACCTTACTTATTTCAGCAGGTAGTGCTGCAATTATTTTTTGCTTTTTTTTTAAGAACTTTTGTGTGTTTTCACTTTTCTTGACCTTTTCTCCCAAACTGATTCTTGGATCCTCTTCAGACTTAATGGCAATGAAAGTGAACTTGATCTCCACCAAATTTATTTACTACATGATGGTGTTGGCATTTTCTGACTTTTTAACAAATAATAAAAATTCGGAAAATTTGGTTTGGGGATGTATTTTCATGTTAGCAACAGTGATGATGGTCTTAAACAAAGGTGACCTTGATATCATTCTGAGATTCACAGAACCACTTCAGTCTGTGTATGTAAGGTCAACTGATCACAGGACTGTCAAAGTCCTCTTGTGTGTGACTTAGGGTCGGAGCGTCTATCAAGAAAAAGATTGCCTGTTGGGGTGTACCTAATTAATATCTGATAACTATAGAATGCCACTGGACATTGCATGCAGTGGCTGATGCCAGGTGTTACAGGGCATACCACCAGACGTACTGCAGGACACAAAAAATGTAATTACAGTCAAGCTATGCTCATGTAGGTAATACTCGGAGAATACTAAATAGCCTCTGACAGGAAGAGCAAGAAGGGATCATCTATGCTTAAGGCTAGGAAAATGTTACGAACAGTCCACTACCCAAGGCTTAGCCAGGTACGGGCAGGGACTGGTGCCCACTTTTATGTAACTTGAATACTTACTTTCTTTGTTACTGTTGCTCTGTTTCTTTCAGGCACTAAAATAAAACTTAAGTCAGGTTTTCTTATCTGATTAGCTAATCTGAAGACAGCATCTCATTATATGTACATGAAAGAAAGTTCTTAAAGCATTATATTTTGGTATTCATTTCATAATGTACCAAGTCAAAAAAGAGTGAGCTAAGTAATAAATATTACCATAATTACTTATATTAATGATGTAGAATTATGATAAAAAAAAAATACAGACCACAGCATGAATTGAAAGACAAAAATGAAAATTATGCCATTTCTCTGAATACATTTATGATTCTTCAACTTTTTTAGGCTGAGCCTATTGTTTTGCTAATTGTTCATTGCCATATTTATAAATTGGGCCAATCATCATTTTGTGTGCTGCAATATTGATCTAGGGTAATGTGAACCAGTTTTTATTTATATTCATATATATATATATATATATATATACATATATATATATACATATATATATATATATATATATATATATATATATATATATATATATAATATATATATATATATATATATATATATATATATATATATATATATATATATATATATATATATATATATATATATATAATTACTCGCTTACCCAAAATGTTTAATTCATCCTATCAGTAAGTGGACAATTTTACAGGGTGGAGGCATATTTTCCAGTACACAAATATCAATTTCACGCTATTATCAGTAACATCAGAGATACATATCAGAGTATTTGCAGTTTCTGCAACACATTCTGACTGTTACTTGCATCAGATCCATGATTATCTTCAGGCTAATATAGCCAGTCCACCAAAATTATCCATTCAACCTGCCACGGTAAAAATAAAATTCTTCAAAGTTGTGGTTAATATGTTTGGAACAGGCCGTGGCAGGAAAAGAGGAGACAGTCTAGATCTGTTCTAATGGAAGTCAGGAACTGATGAAAAAGAAAGGTTTCAGAACATTGGACTCCCTGGGATAAATATATTGGCCATAAGATTTTGTCTTCTGAATCTTTACAGATCCCACATCCAATAATCAATTTATGTATAAAGGAACCAGCATAGCATGCGAGCAGTTACATGAATTTTGATTCCAATTAAGAAAAAAAGGAAGAAAATAAATATAGCAATAACATGTTAACCCTAACCTGGTCAGAGTGAGACTGAAGAAAGCTATTGACCTGGGGCATGCCACCATGATAGATTTAGGTATATCTGCAATTTTCAGCAAAAGTGGTTTCCATTAACCTGAAAATTGAAGCAGACAAAAATTTCATCTGGGCATTTTTGGGCAATTTGAATGGGAAAGGGTTATAGTTAATGCCTTTTTGTCTTACTTAAATTGTACTTCCAGTGACTGACTCTTTGATTTTACCAGCCAGGATGGGACACCACTTCCTAAAAGTATTGCCTGACAACCACCATTCTTTGATGATAAATTGTTGCAAGTGACAGAAAAAGTGATTCACATCAGGGGAAATTATGTCAAATCAATTTTGGCACAAAAGCCCACTCTCACAATGAAAGAAGTTTTAGGTGTTCATTAGAGCTGCAAAAAGCTTCCGCTCGTGAGGAAGACAGCAAACTATTAACCCTTCTATTTCTGCAAGATTTTCTGGCTTATTTTCCTAATACATTGATGTCCAAATTGAGATGAAATTTCTTGACAAGCTACAGGTGAAGCAAACAGTTTGTGATGAACTTTTGAATCAATAAAGTAGTTGTGAAGGTGGGAGGACTGTGATTGCCACATAAAAGGTCATTCACCACAAATGTCATTGGTCATTTTACCTTTAGTCTTTTCTTTTTTCTTTTTTTTTTCAGCTGAGCTTATAGGATCCTCAGATGTCTCTCCCCAATCTTCTGTTTGTCTATCTGTCCACAATTCACATTTTGGACTTCTCCAAGACCATAAACCACATTTGTTTCCAACGTGGTGGGGATCTACCTTGGACTTTAGTGATTTTTGGATTTTTTATGATTTTTTTTTTGCATTGGTTTTTGTTTTTGTTTGTTTGTTTGTTTGTTTTGTGTGTGTGTGTTGTTGCTTTATCATTTTTGGGGAAAATTTAAAAACAAAATCTCTCAGTCACCACTTTCACAATTACTTCGAAAAAACACAAGCACATTTCTGTGACACCCCAAGACCTTAATTTGGTCAACAGGTGATGCAGTGATTTTTTTCCTTGAGGAACTACTTGGCTGACTGCTTTGATACTGCATACAGAGCTACCTGGTGTCACACATTTCACCTTTTTGTCACCAGGTGGTGTTGCATTTTTGTTTAATTATGAGTTTTGTATGTGGTTCCATTACTACTGCATTTTCTGTAGTTCTACCAAAATTTAAAAGATATCTACTGAGCAACCAAATTTTAAAAAGCCTCCCAATTTTTGCACAAATGGAAAAATCAAAACAAAAACAACATACAATGGGCAAGGAAAGTTCAGATAACCACTGACTCAGTCCACATAAGAGTTCCAATTCATTGGTCTTAGATCCCTCTCTCCCTCTCTCTGTGTCTGTCTCTCTTTGCTGCACAATGCACAATCTTTCTAAGTCAATTATATGATATCTCAATAAGGCTTAAGTCACTGCATATCCCTCCAAAATTGAGGTATTACTTTGCAAGAATCTTTCAGCTTCTGTGGTCCCCATCCGCTGGAACCTCACTAGGGTGGTGATATGGCCTTTACACCCCAACCTGCAACCTAGCCTTTAGACTTTAATCACAGGACTTTGTGGTAAATACACAATTATATCTACTTTTACTTTGAACCTCTGTCTTTGTTAAGACTATTTTTGACTTCTCCAGAATGACTGAACAAAATTTTTAAACTGACTGAAGATGATGGAAGTTTGGAAAAATGATGAAGATGTGTTATTTCTTGATGAAGTTATGGTGTATCAAACTTTGGGACCATGTGTCGGTAAGTATATGGTACCACTACCGCACACGGAATTCAGTGAATGTATTGCAATAGTGTGAAAACTGGTGTATGGAATGCTTTACTTTTACACAAACATGTAGATGTTCTCCAGTTAGACCTTCAAACCAAATTTGTGTGATGATGACGATGATGAATAATTATGCATCCACTGATAGAGGATGCATAAAAGTGGAAAGTATTTAGCAGAATTCAAGCTCTTTTTTACTTTTTCCCTTCCCTCCCCTTTCTTTACTTTTTTTTCCGCTGACTAAGCAAATCAGCAAATCTGATCGTTTTGACTTTTAAGCTGCCAGTGTATCAGTCGTATGAAAATGCTGGTGTTGTACTACATGCCATCACGCTTTCCTCGGTGTAGCCAAATTTAATGAACTTGTACTGCTGGTAGAGGAATTCAAAAATCAAGGCATCGTATTTAGCGCAATTTGTCTCCAGGAATGCCAGATTACCTCACACAATGATTTGTCACTTTGCCAATTGGACGGTTATCAGTGTATCAGTCAAGGGAAAAAATGTAGCAATAAAGGTGGATTAATTATATATTTAAATGAGGAATATAAGTATAATACAAGAAATGATATCTATAACCACTCTGAAATATGGGAAGGTCAGTTTATTGAAATATCACACAGAGAATTAAAGAAAAGTATTTTACTTGGGAATATATACAGACCTCCCAGAAATCTTAGTGAAAACTTGAATGGTTTTTTTGGAGGAATTTAGACAGGCGCTTGGAATTTTTGATGATGTTAATAAAGAAATAATGTTATTAGGTGATTTTAATATAAATTTACTTAAGATAAATGAAAAGCCAATATTTAATGAGTTTTTTGAAGAAATGATTACGCATAGTTTCTTTCCTAAAATAACTTTACCTACTAGGTTTTCAGAGAAAAATGGTACTCTCATTGACAATATATTTTGCAAAATAAGTGAAGCATCAATTAATACAACATCAGGTATTTTCATGCGCAAATTATCTGATCATCAGCCATACTTTACTTGTTTGGAAACAGATCTGCATAAAGATAAAAATCCTAAATTTGTGAAATGTTATCCAAAAACTATTGAATCAGTTGAAAATATAAAATTGCATTTGCAAAATGCCAATATTATGGAAAAACTAAATCTTGATATAAACAGTAATCCAAATAATAACTATAACTTATTGAGTGAAGAAATTAAAGATGCACTTGAAAAATACATGCCATTGAAGCTTGTAAAATTTGATAAGTATAAACACAAAAACAATGCATGGATCACACAAGGTATACTTAATTCAATAAAATTTAGAGACAACCTCTATAAGTGTTTGAGAAAAACAAATCCTAATAGTGTTGAATATAATAATTTAAAAGTAAATCTATCTACCTATAATAAGATCCTTAAGAAAAATATAAGACTAGCAAAGAAAAGATATTATGACTTTATTTTTAACAAACATAAAAATGATATGAAAAAAACATGGTCAACTATCAATAATATACTTAATAAAAATAAATCAAAGAAATCTTTCCCTGAAATATTCAATTTAAATGGAACACCTATTAATAATAAAAATATAATTGCAAATAAATTTAATGAATTTTTCATAAATATTGGACCTGGTTTGGCCAAAAATATCAACAAACCTGAGGACATTAGTTTTGATAAATACTTGAACAATATTGAAAATGATAATTTTGAATTCCAGGAAGTTACAAGTGAATATGTGAACAAAGTAATAAATAGTTTGAAAGTCAAAACTAGTTTTGGATATGATCAAATGTCTATGAAACTTTTTAAACAAATTAGCTCTGTCTTGATTCAACCTATCACTAAAATTATAAATCAAAGTTTAAAAAACGGTATTTTTCCAGACAAACTTAAAATAGCTAGAGTAATTCCCTTATATAAAAAAGATGATGATGGATTATTTACAAACTATCGTCCTATTTCTTTACTTCCTGTTATATCAAAAATCTTTGAAAAAATAATATTCAATCAAATTGTTGAATACTTTGATCAATTTGATTTATTTCATAAAGGGCAATATGGGTTTAGAAAAGGACACTCAACGGAATTTGCCGCTATAGAACTTGTAAATGACTTGATAAGCAAACTTGATAATGATGAAGTACCTCTATGTATTTTTCTTGATCTTTCGAAGGCGTTTGATACTCTAAATCATAAAATCTTGTTACAAAAATTAAATCATTATGGAATCCGAGGTCCAGCCTTAAAATGGTTTGAGAGTTATTTGAATAATAGGAAACAGTATGTGGATCTTGATGGTGTTAACTCAGAACTGTTAGAAATCAAAACTGGAGTACCTCAGGGCTCTATTTTGGGGCCGCTACTGTTCATTATTTATATAAATGATATATCAAATGCCAGTGATTTATTTAATTTTATACTGTATGCAGATGATACTACCTTATCAACTACACTAAATGTCAACTCATCTATAGATGGTGTGACAGAAACTATTAACAGAGAACTTAAAAAAATTTGTGTTTGGCTTCAAGTTAATGAATTATCATTAAATGTTGATAAATCAAAATTTATGATCTTTCATCATTCAAATAAAAAAGTTAATAAACCACACTTAAAAATGAATAATATCCCAATAATCCAAGTCTCATTTTTTAACTTTCTAGGGCTTACAATTGATGATAAATTGTCATGGAAGGAGCATGTTACCAAAATTTCAAGTAAAATATCAAGCGTTATCGCAATTCTAAATAAACTTAAACATCAACTTCCGCTGAAAGTTAAAATAACTATGTATAACTCATTAATACTTCCACATATAAATTTTGGAATACTTCTATGGGGATTTAAACTTTCAAAAATTGAAAAACTTCAGAAAAAAGCAGTACGCTGTATAAATTGTAGTAAATACAATGCCCATTCAGAACCAATTTTGAAAGCTCTCAAACTTTTAAAAATTCAAGACATTTTTACATCAGCTAAATTAAAATTCTATTATAAATTTATCCATAATGATCTACCCTTAAGATTACTCTCTTTTCAATTCATCCCAATAAATGAAATAAACAACTATAACAACAGACATTATGATAACCTTTTTATTAATAGAGTCAATAAAATATTTGCAAAACAGAGTTTAAACTATGATATTCCAGTCACAGTGAATCATACAGATAAGAATGTTATAAGGAAAATACATACTCATAGTTTACAAGGGTTTTCCTTGTATATTAAAAATACTTTTTTGAATAATTATGAACAGAGTTGTAATATATACAACTGCTATGTTTGTCAAAATAATTAACAATTATATTTTCCCACCCATGTTGTGTGTGTAAACTGTATTATATCTTGAAGTTTATTTCGACATTTATTGTTAAAGTAACTGCCATCTATATTGTTTCAAATGTTAAAGACTTAAAGGTGGCTCCTATGAGAGCGACATGTATTTGTCTTAATAGGAGTCCCCCTAGCCACATCAATTTTTTATCATTATGTACATATTTCTCAATATTGAAATCGTCATTGTATTGATTGGCTAAAATAAATGAGTTTTGAGTTTTGAGTTTTTGAGTTTTTTTAGTACTCACGATGAATGCAGCCGAGAAAAGCTTCTGACTTAGTGCCCAGTGGGTTAAGTCATTAACCCATTCCTGTCACAGTATGACTGAGTCAATAGCTTTCCTTGGAATAGGTTGGGCACAATGCGCCCAGCCCATGCCAGGCAGAGCTGGTGACCTTGGGCGTGCCATCGTGAATGGTGTTATATACAAATGGCAGCAAAAATGTTTTCTAGTAATGAGAAATTTAAGTAAAAATGTTGAGCAGAAGACAATTTACAGTCATGCACTTTTGGGGTGATTTGAGTGAGAAAGGGTTAAAAAGTTTCATATTTGCTTTGCTGCTGTTCAAAGCTTGTTAAAAATTCCTAAGTACATTTTGGTTTGCCTTGAAAATTATATGAGTTACCCATGTCAACTCGTAACCTGCTTCAGCATAAATGTAAATTTTTTAGGAGTTGGAACATTAGATTTACTCGATATCAGACAGGAACCAAAACCTGAAATAAAATGAAAGTGGAAAGCCAGTTTGGTGTTACTTTCAAAGGACCGGGAGACATCGGCTATTTCAAAGTTGATATTTAATTTTTTTGAAAAAAAGTCCTTCCTTCTAGTGTAAATAAGGGATAATTATATTCAATCTCAGAAATTACTGTACAATAAATGACAAAGTGAGGCAAAAGGCAAGTCCCTTAGAGTGTTATACATGTATAATTACAGGAAGAGAACAAGTTGACTGTACATAGAAAAATGTGTTACCTGAAACATCCAGATAATTTGTTACAAAATAATGAAGAACAAATAAGATCAAATCAAATCTGCAGGGTACACAGTAAAACATGTTCTTATAAGGAGTTCAGATTCATCACAATCTGATCACACTATGGTGAGGGCTGTCTTTAACCCGTGATCCACAAATGCTAACAACTTTGAACTTGGTGCTACACACGATGATGGGGCCCAGGGGGTTCATGCAGATTTGAAGCCATTCTTATCAAATATTTCAATGCAGGCTGCATTGTACTTACGTCAATAAGTATGCATACAACCATAAACCCTTTCTCCCTTAAACCGACTTGAAATTGGCTGGTTGTCAAATATTGTCTGCTTCATTGTTTTCAACTTATTTCAACAGCAATGAAAAACAATTTGACTGAAAATTGTAGAGGAGACCTATTAAGATCACATGCCGCAGTGCAACCAACTAGGTGCCCAACCCATACCAAGGAAAGCTGTTGACTCAGTCTTAATTCAAGGGGGAAAGGGTTAAGATATTGTACACACTTTTTATGTCAATATATGGTGCAGTCACATGACCTCACATTAGAAAATGCTTCCATTCTGGAAAACCTACATGCACACACATGCAAGCATCATGGAGTGTACTAGCCCATACATGGTGATTTCACAAGCCAAGCAGCATAGTAATTATTTCTGCTATGTGCGGTGTACCTGGCACATTTGGTAGCAGTACCTTTGGGATTCATTTTGCATGAAAAGTTCCGCTGGTGCCACACTGACCCTCTGTTTCAGTGGCAGTGCACACCCTGCACATGCTCACTGCTGAACAAAGTGTGTGCGTGTTACTGTTGTAACTTGTGTGCAGCACTGTTTGAAAGTTAAAGTGCACTGGGAGTATGAGTACATGTACCTGTAAGTCTGTGTTGATAAAAATGAATCACGAAATAAATGGCACATAGTGTCAGATCTCTAGGCACATCATTAATGTCTTGAGCCAAATTTACATTTACGCAGGTTAATTGTTGCATGTATTAATGTGGCATGAAAAATGGCAAAAGTAAATAGCACTTGTTGGGTTAATTAATCGCTTAAATTAAAACATGCTAAATCTAATTAATTGTTGCATGATGATGTTTGTTATGTTAATTGATATTGATGTTTGGAATTATCTAGTGAGGCACTCAGACTTCTTCCAGTTGACAGCTATCAAAGGCCAGTATGTAGCGTAGACTTTGCCTCAGCATATCATTAGTGTGGTGCTTAATTTAATTAATAGGAGGACAAAAAAAATTGTCATACATGTATGTATAACCAGAGAGTAATGTCACCACATGCAGCTGTCCATTATGATGGTATGAACTGTTGGTACATACATATATGCATGCACACATGCTGCTGTAAGCATACAGTGGCTTTTGTACCAATTTAGAAATTGCTAAGATTTCGAAATTTGCATTCAACCCTTTTCCACCTTGAATCGAGTCAATAGCTTTCCTTGGCACAGGTTTGGCACTAATTGTTCAACCCATGCCAAAGAAAGCTGTTGACCTGGGGGATGTGATCTTGATAGGTCTCATCTGCAATTCTCATTCGGATTGTTTTTCATTACTGTTGAAATTAGTTGAAAACACTGAAGCAGACGGCATTTGACCACCAGCCACTGTTGGCTAGTTTAAGGGGGGAAGGGCTAAGCAAATGTTGACTGGCAGAAATGTTACATTAAGTCAGAGGTTCTAAAGTTGACAAGAAAGCTGATCTAGTGGTTTGAAAAAAAAATCATTCCTCACATAGATTTTAATATGGCTTGCTTTTTCTTCTGTGCTTACAGTGTAAAATTGCAGGGAACTTTTGAAGTTTGCATCAATTCTCACTCACTGCCTCCCAAACTTTAACTTTCCAAATGTCAGTTAAATGTCATCTGCTTCAATCACTTTGCTTCATTTTACGTTAAAAAAGGAAAACATATGGATAAGAATTGTAGATGAGGTACATGTCTAGGCAGCATTCCATTAGACTCAGGATAAGTTTATTTGACCAAAACTAATTTAACTCGTATTAAACCAATAAGTTTTATGATGATAATGGTCAGAAAGAGTCCTAGCAAATGTATGTTTGTACCTTCTAATATAGCCTTTCTTGGCAGTTCACTGTCTGGTAAAACCATCATCGGATAATGAGCATTAATTTTTTTCTTTCATTTCTGTGGAGATCATGTTTACAGTCTCAGGGAAAATCCAATTCTAACAAATTTTAGGAGATAATGTTTCCATTTTGAGATTGTCTGGTATAATATTTTTAATTCTTGATTTGTTCTCAATGTTACATTAAAGCAACTGAACAAAAAATGGTTGTCAGTGTATCTGTGATAAATCTACATTTAAAAATCATGAAAATTTCAGCAAGATTTGGGTATATTGTGAGCTTTGAAGGAGAATCAATATATATTACATTTAAGTATTCCAATAGCTTTCTTTCGCAATATAAAATTAGGACTGCATCAGAACTCCAAGATCAACATCCTAAAATGAATAGAAATAATTTTAAAGATTGAAATGTGAACTTAAGAGCTCATTTGGGAAACTGTTTAAAATCTATTTAAAATGCCCATGGACACTGTTATCTTCCAAGATATTTTTTCAGCAGGAGCTCTCCAATTTATATTTAAATGTTGTGCACAAGGTATTTCTAAAAAAACTGAAGGAATCTAAATGTCAGTTTGAATACCAAGCAGTTGGAACTGGTTTGCATGTCTGAAACACCATAAATCTAGTTTTAGTCATATTAAGATATAACATACTTGCATTTATGCAATTTGTATTTCTTTATGCATAGAGTTAACTGTGTCATCAATATTTATGTATTTTATCATTAATGTTCATGTCTAAGGAAGTCAAAGTAGCTGTTAAAAATGTATCATCAACATACATTATTAGTTTGAATACATTTGGATTTCATAAAAATCAATTACATAAATAATAAATGACAGCAGTGCTGCAATGTAGAGTTGAACCTTGTTGTACACCAGTGTTTCTAGGAAGTGTTTCATATTTCACATTAACATATTCTACATATCGGTGACAGTTTTATAAATACAGTGGTCCCCATTTTATAAGACCAACCTAAGAGCACCAGAAACATGGCCTTATGAGAGGGGTGAGCTCTCTTGAGAGGGGTTACCATATACTTGATGCATGGAGAAGTGGCCTCTGTATAGGGGAAAGGCCTGGTTTTGGGGGGGGGGGTGTCACTTACAAGAGGGGGCCACTATATTATATTGATCAAACAATTACAAGGCAATATCCATAATATTTCAAATCCTGCAATAAGATACAGTGATTTAAGAGATCAAAAGCTTTGGACATATCAAATGCAGAACATGATTTTTCTGGCATCCATTTTCATTATTTTATTGTATTGCTTTATTTGCTGAAATCATAATTTAGAAGTACAAACATTTCAGAAATGGAAAGTGCATTAGAAGGTATTTCATATAAAGAGAAGGTAATATACAAAATATTAAGCATAATTCCATCAAAAACACCTGATTTCAGCTGGGAGAAGGAAACCCCCCAGGGCTTATATTTCCCCAAACTTAGCACTGTAATAATGAACATCACAAACAGAGGGAAGACAATAAGTACAGTACAGGGTAAAGTTATTTTTGAAATTTTACAGACTTTAAACAAATCATTAGTTCATGTCATCAAGGAGACACTGTTTTACATATTTTTTATAATGTGTATACCGTGGTCCTTGTCTAGAGAGGTCACTCTAGTCAGAGGCCACCTGGCTTGAAAGACCACTTTTGGCAGGTCCCCCTGCTGTCTTTCGATGTTATTGTATATCTAATGAGAGGTCACTGTTTGGCCTACCCTTGGGGTGGTTACTGTATGTATAATTTCGTATACAAGCTCAGTTGATGCAAGCTCAGATGAGTGTGCTGTTTAAAAGCCAACTTATTTACAGAAAAGTTAATATTTCCAGAAATACTCATCATGTTGTTGATTGAAATAATAAAATTTAAAAAGACCTTTGAAAAGGCAGGCAAAATGGATGGCGATATGTGAAAAGGATGTGATCATTCTGTTTATAAATGTATTTGAGCTATTTGGATTTGTCAGACAATATTGTAGTTGTTTAGCTTTTGCTGAGGATTAAAACCATAGCATATCTGTTTGATTGGCAAGATCTGGATCTTATTTGTAAAAACTTACAAAAATCTTTTCACAGTGATAAGGTTCTCTTTATTTAATTGCTTATTATTCAG
Organism: Hermodice carunculata; assembly: GCA_964020975.1. NCBI lineage: Eukaryota > Metazoa > Annelida > Polychaeta > Eunicida > Amphinomidae > Hermodice > Hermodice carunculata. The sequence goes on along the minus strand of OZ026614.1, from coordinate 46,165,856 downwards.
AGAACTTTTTCTTATGTTTAGAATTTGATAGCAGGTCATCATGAAGGGAATATTCTACTTCTTTAGCTTTGGGTAATAATTACAACCACAGCTTTATTTTAGGCCCATTTTATAAATATAAATAAGTTAGTTGATACACTATCTATTCCCCAACTGGTTATAAACAACAAATGATAAATTACATTGTGTATAGTTTCTTCATCTGTAGCTAAAATAAACTGTATTATCATATGCTTTATGTAGATTATGTCTGTAATTGGTTGCCAGGGGATCTGTTTGATTGGAAAGATCTGGATCTTCTTTGTAAAAAACTTAAGTTAATTTAGTCACCAATGTACAGTAGTAAGTTTGTCTTTAACTAATTACTTAATATTTAGAGAATTTTTCCTTTACATTTAGTGTTTGATAGCAGATCATCTATTGATAGATTTTATAAGTTTTTGTTTATATTAAGTTCAACTGTAATACACAAACAGTGCAAAGCTAGAGAATTAATATACCGGGTACTCCATCTTCTTTTGAACCCATACAAGAGTCAAACAAAATGAGAGAGCTGTCAACTGCCACCTTTTTTCGCATGACACATTGATAAATGGGTAAATTGAAGTTTGACATATATATATATATACATATATATATATACATACATACATGTATATAGGCCTCTTATACTTCATCACTTTAGAGAATGCAGGATTATAGCCCGGTGTCTAGTAGAGTTATTAAACATAAGCTAAACACAATTCAATGCCAGACATGAAGCACGGATTAATGTGAACAAGAACATTTATTATTATCAGTTATGCTTGCATGAAACATGAATCATGTGGTATCCAATTCATATAACAGGAATTTGCTCATCTGGTCTTAATTCAAGAGGGAAACAGTCAATTTTTAAATTTTATTGACTAGAGCATCCAGTTACATTGTACAGAGAACACTATACTTCATAAAAAGAGGAATGGAGGACACCTCACAGAAAGAGGGGGTGACTTCTGGTTACACTCTCCCAAGTTCTGAGATGGTGTCCCTGTCAACTTTACTTCCCTAACTGCAAGCATTTTGGTAGGTGGTGTGGGTTTAAGTGTCTCACTGCTCCGGTTCTGGCAAACCTCTTGGAAACTGCCATGGCAGCCTGCCTATCACTTTTTGATTCTTCTGACTTGTCAGTCAGTATGAGTTGACAGCAAAAGAAGAAAGTAGGCCTACATCCTTTTCATGATATTTATGAATATGGAACATTATAAAAATGCTCTGCCTCCATTATAACTATGAGTCAGAGAACACAGCCCACATCACTACATAGCCAATGAAGTTTTTTAACTAAAAGACACTGCCCAACTTTTTTTAGCTAGCATCCTGGAACATTTCTGGTGTTTGGCCATCCAGTTGCCAACACCTGGTTCCCATCATTGTTTAGCAGGATGGCAAAAGGTAGTCATGCAGGTCCAAACCCAAGTGCAAGGGAGGCATATCCCATTGAGCTGGGTGGAATAGCACTGTAAGCAAGCACCAGTTAGCAGGATCCTCAGGCCATTTCTTTTTCTTGTCAGCATGCAAGTTTCAAAGCACGTCATTCACAGTGTAGTTGAATCTTTCTACCTGCAAGTATTGCTCAGGATGGTGAGGGGTTGTGCCCATTGTTATGAATATATATACTGCACGTACACTTTAGCCTGTCCAAAACTTAACAGCCAAATGCATTTTTTGTGCTGCAAAGTGTTGTATAGGGGTTTGTAAAGGTTATAAAAGGTTTGTGAAAGGTTGACAATGGGTTTGTAAAAGGTTGACAAAGGGTTTCAAATGGCTGAAATGGTTGCAAACCATTTCAACATTTTAATCAATAAGGTTGAGAAAGTGTGTGAAATAGTTGTTAACCATTAGAGAAAGCTTTAAAAGTGTTTAAAATGGTTTCAATATGATAAGAGGAAATGGTTTTGAAATGGTTTGGAAAGTGTTTGAAAATGGGTTTGAAAAAGGTAGATGCGTTTGGTGACTGTTATGTTTAAAGTGAGCTTAACTGTAGCTACTGGATAATCTCAGATTGGATGTTCCTTCCAAAATCACTATGTAGTCTGGATGGCACTTAAAACTATAAAAAAAACACTTCAGAATTAACGCTTTTGCTCCAGTTATTGTCCTCTGATCCCTCTTAGGTACAGCTACTGTGAACTTACTGAAGATGTTCATGATTACCAGCTCATCTGTCAATTTTTTTCTACCATTTCCAAGGGTCCTGAGGCTTTAATACTTTCTATGTGGTTTTTATCTTGACGTGTAGCCCTTTACCAAGAGTAAACCTCTGACAGGTTCCCATCCCATTTTTCACATCTTAATGCATATTAGGCCAGTAACATCTAGCCTGTAGAAGTTTGTTCACTAAAGGCCCTGTAGTCTAATTGTATCATTTAACCCCACAAGTCCTTCATCCCTTTGGCAATCAGGTAACAACAGTTTTATAGGTCCAGCCATTTGGTCCTGGATTTGCTGATATAGACCTCCCTTCTCTTCAACTGTATAGTCCCACTGACACAGAAGAGCAAGAGGCCAATTATGGGCCTAATGCTCTGCTGATCGACTACCATCACCAAAAAAATTATTTCCCGAAATGAATTCCTTGCATGATCTTGAAAAAATAATCAATCATGCATATTATGTCATGTCAAACTTCCACATGATACACATTTGTGGTACATTTGCCATCATTCGCCTTATTCTTTATCAAGATGATGAATTAGGTGTCCTTTTTTTTAAGTGCTTAATTACCTTGGAAAATAGTTCAAGGTCACAAAATCATTGGATCGAGGTAACCCCAAAAGTAGGTCACAAAGTTGAGTTATATATACACAATGTACCCAAGTGCGATTTTGATCTGGAGGCTCATTCTCTTTGCCATTGATGTCCAAACTATACCTTGCCATTACAAATTGACCTCTATCAACTTTACAGGCCTGATGACCTAACAAAAATAGGTCAAGGACACTGATATTACATAACAAACTAGCATTGGACATAGTCTGTGTATTCTATAAATTTGGTAAGTCTAATTCAATTACTTTTTGAGATATGGAATACTATTCTTTAAACACAGTTTGGCTCAATTTCCATCAAATTACAGGTGGAACCACTGGTATCATAAGCAATAGATTTTGACCTCTCCCACAATGTCACTAAATTTCATGAAAATCTATCAAACATTAAGGATGCTAGAGCAGTTACAAGATTTTCACATTTTGATCCATATATTACATGTATAATACTGCAGATGGCACCACCAATATTGAACTTGACCTAGATTTTCATACACTTGACAAATCCTGAAACTTATATGGAGCAGTCTTAAAAACTGTGGACTGTATTGTGCTCACAAGCAAAAAGTTTATGGACAAATAGACAGACATGAGTGATCATGTTAGCTCTATGACCTGCAGTTAGCTAAAAAGTGGAGTCAAGGTTTTCTCAATTCCTTCTTCAAAATTGAGCTTCAATTTGCCTGACTTGATGATGAATGAGTCTTGCAATGGTGGGGACTGCCACTTGCAGAGAACTGTGCTATACAAAGACAGAGGAATTGACTTGATTAATCTTTCTAATATTCTTCACAACAAAAAGGTTCAATCACTTATCCCACCCTATTTGGACACAAGTGTTCCCACTATATCTTATAAATACACAAAAACAATCTCTTCTTCTATTTTTAATCAGGTGAAGACAGTGTCAGAATTTGAGGTTGATAGGTTTTGTCATAATGAATATCCCTGTGAATGTGGTCAGTCCCCATTTTTATCAACTCATCATGGTCATGTCATTACAGGCAATCTTTCCATTATTTCCAATGAAGCACTCAGAGATTTAATTTCAAAAGGTCCTAAATTTAGAGAGCAGAACAAAATATCATGGAAAAGGGATAAACAAATAGTAATGGAAGCTATAGAGAATTATGCTAAAACATGGGCTAAAAAAGAAAATTGTGATGTTTCAGTTTTATCTGAGTGGATAAACGAGATTTGTAGTATAGTGGATAGAAAAATTGATAAACTAAAGAAAAAAACTAAACAACCACCTGATCCTGTCCTTCATAAACCTGATGTTAAAGCATGTCTGCATGATTTACATGAAAAGTATGTTTTTGCTCCAGCTGACAAGGCTGCCAATAATGTTATTATCATTTGTAAACGGTTCTATCTTGATGTAATTGTCAAAGAATTAGGGTTACTCAACTCTACAGTTAACTCTACTACCTATCAAAAGGTTAACTTTTCTGTTGAACATTTAGTGGATGGTCACTTTAAATATTTAGAAAAGTACAATTTAACTTTCAGTGATAAATTCCGTAACTTACCAAGGATTTTTGCAATTCCAAAATTACATAAAAACCCATATAAATTCCGTTTTATTGCTGGATCTAAGTTCTGTTCTACTAAAGAATTGTCAGTTCTACTAGCTAAAGGATTAGAAAAGGTACAGGAATTTTGGTTTAATTACTGTAAAAGAATTGAATCAACATCAGGAGTTAATAGGTTTTGGATATTAAAGAATTCTGTAAGTTTACTTGACGCTTTACAAACAGATAATGTTTCACCTTACAGGCACATATCATCTTGGGATTTTTCTACTCTCTATTCTACAATACCTCATGCAGATTTGAAACGTAGCATTCAAACATTGGTTTTTAAAGTTTTTGAGAAAAATAAATTTCAGAAAATTATAATTGGTCATAAACATGCTTTCTTTGGTGATTCTGCTAAGAATGGTCAACATGCATATGACTATGATGAGTTTATAAAACTGAATATTTGATAGATAATAATTACATTCGTTTTGGTGATAGTGTCTTTAGACAGGTCATAGGAATTCCCATGGGTACAAATTATGCACCACTTTTGGCTAATCTTTATTTATTTTATCACGAGTATAATTTTCTAATGAAAATGGCCAAAGATAAAAATTACCATGCTAGATCATTTAATTTAACTTTCAGATATATAGATGATTTATTAAGTGTCAACAACAAACATTTAAAAGATTACATTAAATCAATTTATCCTAGTGACCTGGAACTTAAAGAAACCACTGAATCGAATATAACATGCTCATTTTTAGATCTACTCCTATTCAATGATGGTGGTATATTAAAATCAAAAGTGTATGATAAAAGAGATGATTTCCATTTTGATATAGTAAATTATCCATATATAAGTAGTAATATTCCTATCAATACTGCTTATGGTGTCTATGTCTCAAGACTAACTGCTTTCGCAAGAAACTGTACTGATTTTAAAGATTTTGCTGATAGACATAAATCACTTTTTGGAAGACTTATTAAACAGGGGTTTTCCAAAATAAGATTAAAAAAGGTTTTTCTTAACTTTAAAGATAAATATCAATATGTTCTACAGAAATATCATGTTGATTTATATGAACATATTAATAAGGTATTTTCTGAGTGTCAGTAAAACACATAGAAATATGTTTATGTATTTTAATGTTGTAGCTGAGATTGTTTTACCATGAGCTTGATCGAACTTTCAATACTGGAACATAAAATTTATTATAATTACAACAAATATAAAATGAAATAAGGACCATTTAAGTTCTCAGGCATCATGTCGAACCATACAGGCCTTCTATTTTCTCATCCTTTTGAATATAGTGACAAAATGTAAGGAATACTTACTCAGCTGATGTGAGTAATATTTTTGTAACGAATTTTAGGCCTATTGTGCTGTTTTTTCTAGTGAGAATGGAACATGGAAGAACTTAACCATGTTTCATAATAAATATAATAGTATCAAATTTAGTTATCCTGTGTTCACGTGGAAACTTTTTTTGGTGTTTAAATTCAAATTTTGACATGTTACGCAATTCTAATGTAAATATAGTAGTCTGACTTAAAATTCTTATAATGTTCCAGATTCATAAATATCTCAAAAACGATGTAGGCCTACTTTACTCTTTTACTTTAAACTTAGCTAACTGACAAGTCGGGAGAACTAAAAGGTGATAGGCCTAACAAGTCTCTTTTTATTTTTGGCAGAAGAAATTAAATTTGTGTTTTGGGTGGTTAGGCCTATACATTTTGGAAAAGGAACTAGTGTCTGCAGTTAATGATGAATATTTCTAAGGTTGAGAGGACTGGTTTAAAACCACCAGTTGCCTTTTATGGGTGACTGCCTGTCTCAAGTCAGAAATGAAATTTGTTTCTTCACTTTGGTATTGGAAAAGAAATGTTGATGCTTTGGCAAGTCTGAAATCTCTTTGCCGTCATTGTTGGATTTGGAATTAATGAATATGGATCATGTGTTTCTGTACTATTAATTGTCCTGTCATTGTTTGGATGATGTCTGTGAACTATGGTCAGGTAATTACCTTTTATAACTGTACATTAACATTAAGGGCTAAATTTGTTTTAGGCCTACTTTAAATGAATGTGAGTGTTTTCCAAAGTGGGAGGATTGGGATCCCGTAAAACTGGTTTAACCCACTGCCAATATGTTGGTAACCTGTTCCAAGTCAGGTAGAAGATACTCTCATTCGTTTAAATCTCATTACTGTTGGTCATGGATCCTTCTGATGACGAACACTAGCATGTCTTACTATTTCATAAATGATCCTGAATTTGACAAGGTTAAACTGGTATTTGGTTTGGTCTCATCACTATCATTGAAAACTGTTATCCACTTCTCTTTTCATGGAACCCTGATATATTTGGTAACAATTTGAACATTCAGGCATTTTCTGCACATATTGCAGTGCAGTAAGTGTTCCAAGTGTAGTGAAACTGATGTTGTTTTTTATAATTGTCTGATGAATATAGTTTGTTATTATGAAGGTCATGTCAGGTTGGCTCAAAGTGTTTAATGTACTCTTTCTCTATCTCTCTTTGGTATAAATAATTAACATCTAAATCAACTGACTGACAAGTTGAACTACGTCTTATTATAAATGAAAAAATTTAAAACTGTTACAGGAAAACAGTTATACTTACAGTTACCTTTAGGAACATTTAAATCTTGAACATTTAAATGTCCTTTCAAAAATACTTCTGGAAACCAACTTGAAATGTGACTGCTATCCTTACAAATTTTGACTATTGTAATGCATTTTTGACTACGTTTTAATGATTTGAGGCCTAATGTCACTTGCTTCTGGCTGATGTTTAACATTTGAACCAATGTACTTACTATATTTGGAAATTCACACTTTTCTTTTTGAAATACTCTTAGTTGATCTCCTTTAAAACAACATCATTTCTTTAACTACATGCCTAAAACACATCGAATTATATAATCATGTTGTTTAGATTCTTATTGATGGTCATTTTAGGCCTAGAGGGCTTTTCTGATGGATTGATGTTGGTGTTGGTGTCGTTTGTGGACTTATATGGATGATGATCATTGTTGAGATGGTGGTTGCAAGTAGTACCTTTTTAAATACTGAATTTTATTGACATTTTCAAGAAGTTAAGAACCTCCGCTTACAAATTCCCTGATGTGATGCAAATTTTGGTCCCTTTTCATAAATTGTATGGTCCTGTATGTGCATGAATGATACAACTGTTCAAGCCAATTAACTGAAATAGGCCTATAATTTCAAACTAAACTTTTTGCATTCTGTCATGTGAAAACTAGATAAGGTTTTTTTCCCCCCTATGGACCTTTGTACTTACGTTTTGGTCTCTTTTGGGTAAATACGAACTATAAATTTATATGTTTCAGCCATACATACCAAGGAACATTGCCTTTGGTCGGAATTGACTTGGATTTGTTTCGTTAGGACTACGGTTTGGATATGGTAATGACACTGTCTAATGTGGATAGTGTTAGAAGGCTTGACACATACCCCTGTCTTCCTCCAGGCTGGTGCTGATGTGATGTATAGATGCCTTTTGTAGCTTATGATGAAGTTCAATTGGCAATTGGTGTGGGCACAAATCCAGTCACCCCACTTAGTGTTACAATCACTTTTACACATGTCTCATCAGCCTGAGTCTTCCTTGAAAGACCATCTGCTACACCAGTCTGGCTTCCTGGCTTGTACTTGACATAGAAGTCATATGCAGACAGAGCTGCTACCCAGCCATCATTGCTGAAGAGCCGGCAGTTTTATGGTTTCTATATAGAGGACTGTTGTCAGTAAATATTGTAAACTTGGTTCCAGCTAAATAGTCCTTGAATTTTTCTGTCACTGCCTACTTCATAGCTAACATTTCTCACCTTATGCTGGGGGTAATTTTGCGTATTCTTCATACATCCTTGACCCTTTGGCTGGCATAGGCAATGACACACTTTGTGCCATACTGCTTCTTATAATGAAAACTATGCAATCTTTTGTCAGCCTACAGTGGAATTTGAACCATTGACCATTGGCACCATTGCTTAGAGATATGTAAAGTCTAACTCTGACCTCTGAGCCATGAGGACAACTCCAAAAAGGTTAAAAGAGGACCCAGGGTGATCTTATACAGCAGGTGTGGCTTGCACATTGACACAGTAGGGCATGTCTGGCGGCTGGCAATTTTTATTATGTATAAGTAAATACACCTCTAATATAATTTCAAAGTCACAGCAATTGCCCACAGCACAAGAAACTGATAGGTTATTATAAAATATTGAAATATATCCAAGTGTATACTTGCCAATCTCATGATACTGCCATTAGTCTCAATAACAGAAGGCTGTGAGAAGTCTGTATACCCAAGCAGTTGTCAACTTATGCTTTAGCACCTTGAATGGAGCAAAACACGTCTCATTCCTCTTGTTAGAAAACTCATGTTGTCAGACCTATGTTTTCCATGACCTTTGCTCCTTGCTTTTGTGCACTTTCCTGTCAAGTGATGAAGTGGTTGGCTTGTGTAAGAGAAGCTCTTGACAAAATGTTGAAAATAGGATGCAAAACCTAGGAAGGTCCTCAGTTGCCTAACTGGGATGAGCTGGCCTGTCTGCAATAATTATGTTAATCTTTCTAGGGTTTGTTCTGATTCTTTCACTTGAGACCACATGGCCAAGGAACTTTACTTCATTCTGGAAGAATGAACACTTCTTTGACTCTATACCTTAACCTCATTCTGCCTTAGCTTTTAGATCTAAGCTTGAACACATTGGCATATTAAGAAAAAAGCTTGTGGGTTCTAATATTTGGACCAAGTATTTACTGCAGAGTTGTCAGAGAGCCTTCAGTTATGGTCATGTTTGCTTCCTCAAGCCCCATTGCCTGGTTCATCTGGGGCCCTACGAAAAAGACACCATGTGGCCATGGTCCTGCTGCTACACTGAAGCTGTTGGTTTGTCCTTATGTGAGCCCAGGGCTCAATTGTGCTTGATGTGCCCAGAATGGTGGCAGTTAGAGTAGACTCCTCTACCTGGACCTCTGCCCCTGCATGTAGACTTCCATGTTCTCTGCCGATGAAGAATATTTCAAAGGTTGAATAGACAGCATGCCTCCTGAGTCCAATCCTTGAGGTCGGTGTCCCCTCTGGAAGTTTGCAACCACTTTGACTTCATTTTTAGTGCTGTGGGTCTGATATTGAGGGTCCTGGTAGTATGCTCTGAAGGCTGGATAGTTCCTTCAGGGTTCTGAGGGTGATGCCATCTTGTGCTTGGTAACCTCTCATCAAAAGTCTTCATGTTATAACCTGTGAATGGTCTTGTGAAATGACATTTAACAATCAATGAAAAGAGGAAATGTAATCTTCCACTAATTTCAATTTCAGATAGGAATGTGTCTCAGACAATAAAAAAAACTGTTGCTGGTGAAAATTTATTACTTCGGATAATGACAAAAAAAAAAAAAAACGTGAAAAGTTTGTACCAGTATTTTCCTGTTTCATTCCAAAATGCTACCAAATGACCTTCTTTTCAGCACACACACACAAAAATAAAAGATTGTAATTCTGAAACCTTTCAAATGTCATCTGTATTCCCAAAAATACCTAATGGTTGTTTCCACATGGGGCACTCACCTTGTGTAGGGGTTGATGCTTCTGACCATGCAGACACAAGCCAAGTAAGAATTGATTCAGGGAAAACTGCCAATAACTGGCCTGGTTACTTTTGCTTCTAAAAACAGGCTGTTATGGGTGCTGCCAAAGGGCAGGAAACTTGTCTAATGGGAACAACATTGATTCTGGGGAAAAGTGTCCCTACTCCTGAGTTGTTACCCAAGTACGTGTATGGGACTTCAAGTCCAAGTCAAGGAAGCAAGTATATTTGTACCTATACCCTGTACATACATACATACATACATACATACATACATACATACATACATACAAACATACATACATACATACATGTATACATACATACATGTATATGCATGTATACATACATACATTCATACATGCATTCATTCATACATACATACATACATACATACATACATACATACATACATACATACATACATGTATACTGGGTACAGCGAAACCTAATTATGGGGCCATCTGGATAAGACAGTATACACCTTTATAACTGACAAGACAATAAAATTTTACTGTGAACAAGAAAATTGCAACAAAAGGGTACACAAAATGACATTACTGGTACATGTATATCTACACATGTAGATCTTGGTTGTTCACAGATTGTGTTTATGTGTGTAAATAGGGGGCTAAAATGGCAGATGAGTAGGAACAAAGTACTCAATAGGCTTTGATTGTCCTTCTGCATCTACATGTTTATTCAGGTACATGTTATACAGATGAGTACAAAAGGCTTAAAAAATTTAACTTACTGGCCTGTGACTGGATTAACATGCACCTTCAGGTAAGAAAGGCAGCTGTGTGCACAATTACTGAAACAAAAAAAAAATACTTACCTGAGTTAGAATGTAGATTGTCACCATTGGACAGGTAATTTGTTTCCCTTGTACTCATTAGAAAGGTATTCCCTTTACTCACAGACTGTTTCTGTCACAATAACATGAAAGTATTCCATTCTGGGAAAAACTCACCCATATTAATGGGTGTCCCTCTTATCCAGATGTCCCATTGACGGGTTTCACTGTACTTCTAAAAAAGGATAATATCTTGCGTGGGTGCTGCTGAAAGGCTTATCTGTGAGGAATTTAAACCTTTTTCAAAGATTTTCTAGGCCATTAAAAAGATTCACTTTCTGAACATGAGATCCTGAAGTACTCTACTCTGTGCTTCTGAATTTTTTCCATGCTGAACTGCTCTCCTGGTTATCCCTGCATTTACTCATTTCTGAAAACAAGGGCTGCTCCTTGTGACCACCCATGTGCAAATTTGTCTGACACTGAGATTGTTATCTTTTCACATTAATTAACACCTTCCATTTCTATCAACCAGACTTCCTCCCTGCTGTGATAAAATGGTGGTATCAAAGTGATTAGATTCCCATGCGAGAAAAGATTATCTCTTGAATAGAATCCAATGGAATATCAAAGGAAATGTTTTTACTGACAAAATTTTACAGAGCTCAGCTTCTTTTTTTTGTTTTGCTTTTTTTGTTTCTGTTTTTTTGTAAAGAGTGCAGCAAAGTCGGAATGAAAAATTTATGCTTCACAGAATGGTTTTGACCTGGACCACCTGCTGATGTCTAGAACCCACTCCATTAACTCTTTCAGTGCCAAGCTGGACTTTACGTCGATCTAATGAGTTAGACTAGTCTGCATTATCACAAGGATCTCAGATTCGTATTCCTCATAAAAAGACCTTTCATTCAAGTATCAGCATACATAAAGTTCCAGAGAGAATATCCGAGATCAACAGCTTTTCTAGGTGCGCTTTTCCCCCAATGCACGCCGCGAAAAGCTGTTGACTCAGTCCAAAATATGGCACTGAAAGAGTTAATTCCTTTCATGATTAAAAAAAATGACTGACCAAGGCCTAAAATAAGTGGTATCACATCGCCACTTGCAATATCAAATTGAGTTGTTTAATTGCCACCTGAAATGAATAATCCATTGTCATATAGTGCGAATCAAGTTTTATCTTGTAAATTTATTTGTTTCTGTATTGGAGTCAACTGTTGCTGTGTTCCAACCTCGAGACCTTTGCCTTCTGTTTTGATCTGCAAAGTGGGACTATTGCCACTTGCAAGATTTCATGTAGCCCCAGGCTATTAATCAATGCTCCCTAGAGGGTGAGCATTGACCCCATGTGCTTTTCAGGAAACGAGATGAGTGCCCCAAAGGAGAGGGAGCTGATAGCACAGTCAGCACAGAGACAGGTGAAAAAATCCACAGGTTTAGAATGGAACAAACATTAGACGTCCCTGATGAATGGATGGATACAATAATGGACGCTGAGGATGTTTTTATCACAGGGATCAGCTGTAAATTGTGCACAAAATATGTGGAGTCCATTCCTCTGCATAGATATTTCAGTTGTGCATTTATTGGGGGGGGGGGGGGAGGAATACATATATTTTATTGCCTCATTCAATACATGCTGGTACTGTAACAAGCAGGTTGCGGGAATAAGTGGGAGTAAAATGGAAAAAAATGGATACATATTTAAATGTGGAACAGCATTAAATCAATAGAACTCCAAGAATACAGTAAAAACTATAATAAAAGTGTTGCAAACACTTTTGATAGGTAGGATGAGTCCCAAACCCTGAGCGTCTTGGGAAAGTTTTGGGGTTTTTTTCCCTAAATTAGCAGAATTTGCAGGTGTGAATTATTTTCAGGCCTAGCATCTTGACTGCTCAGTCTGAAGCCCTTGCTGATGTCAGCATGTCCCAACACAAGGGGTACATGTGCTTCTAATCTGGGTATCTTGGATTGTTTGTTGAAATGTGCCTCTTGAAACAGATGTTCTTTCCATATTATCACATTATCTCCTTTGTCATCCATTTGAAATGTGACCAGGGGGTGAAGCTGACGGAACTGGTAATGTATTGTTACAGAATGGGTTTACCTTGTCTGGCTAGCACACCTCTGCCAGATTCAACAAGATCTCTGAAAAGAAAAGCTGTATTGTGTCAGAAATATACTTTTTGTGGCATTTGTTAGCATTCAGAGTTCAAAAGCCACAGAGATATTTCTATCTTCAAACAAATTGTGTTTTTGATAAAGAGTTTTCTGTTTAGAACATACATACATGTATGTATATTGTTGTACGACTATACTTTCAGTTCTACATCATGCAAACTATAATGTACACCTCATGACAAATGGATCAATCTATCCATCTTTTATAAATGGTCATCAATTAATTGCATGTTTGTAGAAGGAATGATGATCAATCATACTTGAGCTTGTGTATTTTTTTAGATGCGCTGGGGCAACTCAGCCACATTTGTGTGGTCAATCTAGGTAAATGTCACACAGTTCGACATTTGTTCTGGCAGTTTCTTGTAATTGATTGTGATATGAGTAATAATTGCTCTGGTTTGCTTTTTGTAGTTCCTGTGTCATTCTATCAGTGATCTATGATCCTTGTAATACAGACAACTATCAATACCGTCCATGACCATTATAATCCTTAGGGTGCAATACGCTAATGTCCACTGTCGCCACTTTTTGTACCACCAGTGGAATGATCCTGTCTGCAACACCAGAATTTGTAAACTATACTCTGGTCGCTCTTTTGAAAGACCAGTATATTGGAAGATTATCTGCCTTTTGTGACCATTTTCAATGTGCAAAAGCACCTTCTAATGGTAATGTACCTCTCTTGGGAGACCAAGGGCAGAACCTGACGAGGAACCACCCAAAATGACCAAAAAAAACACTTACCCATCCAGAAATTTCCCATTTCAGAAAAGTAAAACCCATATATTTTGTACAAGATTGACAAAGCAATATGTCAGAACAAGTTTACAAATTTAAAATATGTGTATAATACCAATACATGAGTAAACGCATCAGTGCAAGATGGAATGGGGCCTAATTAGTGTAGATCGATTATGTTTGAATCTGAATTATGGATGAAAATTTCAAGTGGTGGTTAGTTGTTAGGTGGGTGGTGCTTGAGTTGAACCTCCTTTTTGGAGACCACCTGCGTAATGTGACCACTTCTTGCATGGTAGGGGGGGGGAGCATCTCCCACAGGAGGGACTACTGTGCTTACCCTCAGACAAGGAGTGAAAGAGAGATGTAGTGTCCCAGTAATCCACCAGTTCATGCTTGTTTTATTGTGCACTAAACGAGGGTTTTTGGTGTCAATTGAATGTAGCCAGTTATTTTGCCCCTGTCTGCTGGTCAGCTTGGCCTCTCTATGATCACATTAGAGGTGTACACAGCACAGGAGAGTGGACTACACTTCATAGAAATGGAAAGTGACTTTTGTACACACATATCTTGAACAATATATGTCTGAATGCAGCATTGAGAGAGAGAAAAAAAAGTTGTGGGCAGAAAAAAGCCAGTGGGGACTTTTCACGTGGCAGGTTAATGCAACACCATACCTCTTTAAATACAATGGATGTGATGACTTCATTTTTTCTTGTGACTTTATGGGTTTCACATAATGGACTTTTGCTGAGTCTGCATTCCATAGTATGCCAAATTGATTCCTCAATTTATAGACTTGTATGTTTTAAGGGTAACCCTGAAAATGGTCAACCATCTTAGCCATGCCTGTGGAGAACAATATTGGATTGGCGGGAATTTATTTAGTGGTTAAGATCTTTTCACATAACATGCAGTATAATCTTCTGTCAGTCCAACTAGCATCTTGGTCAATCAAATTCCTTGAGAGAGCTATATCTAGCTGAATTTTACTTCCCATAAAGTTCTGTGTCATGACTGGATTGATTTTTGGAGTCTGCCTCACAGAAGCCAATCTAATTTAGGTCTGGTAACTTAATTGTATATTATCTACTAGCACACACTGTCTTTCACACTCTGCATGGAAATATACATGTATGGCTGCACAATGTAGAAGGATCAACCTACACCACTTGGAGGCGGTGTTCATCAATCAATGAAAACATACGAGAATTTTTAGATGTAGGATTTTTTTTCCTGAATTTATTAGAAAAGGAGTGCTTCTCTTGTCTCTTGGGGGCGTGGAGTGATTATCAAGCATTGAATTGAAATTAATGTAAAGAAGTTTTGTATGATGAAAAGTTCCAGAATTTTACGGAATAGTAATTGACTATTAACATTCACATCACATCTGGATCATTAATATTAATTAAGAATTCAAGTAAATGACCTTTCCTTAGAATAAAAAAAGACCTGAGCATTTTCCCAAAAGTATTTCATGAAATCTACTCTGCCGTGTGGCGGCATAGGCAATAATGTGAAGAAACCTTCATTCCCGCAGATGATCTTGATATTGCAAACAACCAAGCCACCTCCCTGGAAACTTACAATCACAGCTCCACGTATTGGCAGCACAATACTAACTCATAGTAAGGGATATGGAAGCTTAAAGATGTACTAAATTTGGGATTATCTGTGAGTACTCGATTAGTTTGATGGTAACTTTGATGTTAAGTCAATCTTGCAACATATATACTCGATCAGAAACAGTAATCCACAGACATTCTCCATCCCAGTCAACTGCATTGTACATATAATTAATTGAAAGTATGACTCCAAATTTTCACTGCTAATGAAAAAAATAAGAGTATAGAAAAGTTTTGCATGGTTGCAATTTGAGTGTCCGTCAACAAACAGAAAGTGACATACATTTATATGTAATGTTAAAATGTAAATTAATGTAAATCCACAGATTCCTAGCACAGATAGGTTCTTACCAAATGACTGGGCAGTCTTTTGTAGAGCTAAAAAAATAATAATAAAATAAAAACATACATAATGCATTATGTGTGAAGTAACATGAATTAATACCAGAAAGAAGGACACTATGAGTAGAGAATACCCAATTTCACAAACGTAAGTGCAAGCTGATTCCAATACAAATCTCAGCCCTCGATATCTCCATCTTGTGTGTGTTACCAAAGAAAAAGTGTTGACATGTGTAGAAATTGAGAGGAAATCCTCCGAGAAAAGGAATTTGGGAGAAATTCCAAAAAGCAGGATACTTGTGGTTACTATAGGTCAGATTACCTGCTTCTTATTGGCCATTGTGATAATGTCACTTGCAAATTACCAGCTTCTCTTTACAGGTTCTTTGTTAGTGTTTTTCTGTCTATCTTTCCCATCAGGGTTAATTTTCCTGTCTCTTAATTTATGGCCAGGGTAATGAATGAGAGCACCATCTGGAGGATCAGTTTGCTCGACAGAAATACTGATTAGGGACACTTTGTCCAAGAGTATACTCAGAAACCCCAGCATAATTTGTTTCTGTTGTTGTAATGTAGTAATTTGACCAGCAAAGAGACTGGTCATGGTCATTTTCTCAGCATTACAGACAGATCATGTTAGTAAAGGCATACTTATAAGTGGAGCAGTGAGAAATTTTAGGTGGATATTTGACATGCAGGATACCTTAGATCTTTACAAATATAATCTTGCACTTCCAGAAAGTAATAAATTGGTAATATTGTATCTTGTTAACATGGTTAAGTTTGTGTTCCTTACGTATTCATGTGTCACTGAGATGTAGTAAAATTTGGTTAAGTTATCCCTATGCTCTTCAAGCCTAAGGAATATATTACAATGTTTGTGTTGCAATATTTTTTATGTTTTGAGATATCCCACTAGGATGACATTGATACATGCTGGTCACAGACTGGTATCGCTTAGTTTGAGAGACCATTTGGTCTTGGGATGTATATTTGTCTGGTTTTTCAAAAGGTGGACAACTATTATATTGCTGTACATGTGATTCAAGATTTTGGCAGCTTTCCAGCATGTCAAAGACACATGTTCATTATAACAAGTAACATATTGTGCACAATTTTCAGCAGTTGGAGTGGATTGAATTTTCAGGCTGCTGTATCCATTATTCAGTGTACATGTGTTAAACTTAATTCTTGGTATTAAATTAGAATGAGTTTGGTTTAAAGAACAATCCTGTCTTGACAAACATTATGATGTGTGTATATATATATATATATGCCATTATAGTATGCAAAGGCAATTGATTGCTGGCAAATATACCATACAACAATTACGTTTGGCCAACGTCAGGACAACGTTGACCATATTGGCACAATGTTGGGCCAATCTTCATTGCTGGATGGCAGCAGGGACTGGTATAGCCTCCATTCAGCCAGCCATCAATTGAAATATGTCCTATACCGGCTTCAGGAATTTAGCCCTGATGAGCATTTCAGAACTCTCTACCCATCAATTGCCAGCAGCAACGCAAGTCAAACTGTGCACTCCCAGCACCAGGCAAGCTAGCATTACTAAGAGGCTAGTGTCACATTTCACCATTAGCGATTCTAGCCAGCCAATTGTGCATCTGTTTGGCATAATTGGTGCTGTATGCAGAAGTCATAAAAGAAAGTAATACTGTTGGCTGTACAGACAGCATTGGAGGGCAGTAAGTTTGAAGGGTTATTGTAATGCTGAACAGATTGTTCGTTCTACAAAGTTTATCAAGCAAATTGAATATATCTTGAGCAGTTTTTACTGTACTTCATTTGAGTGCTGGTCCACAGTGGTTAGACGCCTGTAAGAGCAGAGACCTCAATCCAGGACAATTGATTGCAATTTGTGGTGGATTTTTTTTTTCATGTTTGTGAAAGGAATGAGTTGAACAGTATAGCTTTTATAAATATGTTTTTGTCATAAAAAATATTTTGTCAAACAAGTGTTTTTGTGTGTCATATTTTGAGTTGAACAGCATATCTTTTATAAATATTTTTTTTTTTATCATAAAAAATATTTTGTCAAACAAGTGTTTTTGTGTGTCATATTTTGTTGCATCCTATAAAAAATGTAACACTTTTTTTGTACCCTAATAGCCATTATTATGATTCAGGTAATTTATTACTAGTTTTCCAATCCTATTTTTATTGATAATAATGATGCATTTGCCTGCTAAGACAGCCTGTGTTTGCTTGCATAATTCTACTTTGTGCTATACACACTTAAAGTTAGAATTATCAATAATGCAAAGCAAGTCTGTTTAGCAAATATATGGAGCATCAGTCTGGATAATTTTTGAAAGACTAAAACAATCTTAGAGTTTCTTTATGAATTGTTTAGAACATCTTTTGCAGACAACTATAAATACCTCACATCTCACTAGGGTTACTGCAACATGCTCATAAAAACGTAGACCAGTGCATGCATTTTCAAATTGGAAATAATTGTACGCTATAAAGAATCAAACACAGTGTATCATTAGGTGCATAGCTTCAAGGAAAAAAAAATGAAAAGACAAAAAGAAGAAAAAAAAACTCTGCCATACACTACCTGACATTTGAGAAGCCACATTTAAAATAGTTTGTCTACCCAGCAACAGGCTTTTGGAATTGTTCATTCAATCTGTTCAGATAGCCTGGTAAGAGGCTGTATAAAGGCAGCAGCACTTCCTTCAGACCCAGCCAGATGCTCCTTTACTCCTGTTATGCCTTTTGGGGTTTTTTTGGTGCTGGCACTGTAGGGAGGATTGTTTTGTATGGAATAAACAGGAGAGATAACGCGGCTCCATCGTTGCCATTCTATGAGGAAACAGTATGAGTGACACGTATCACTGCAGTAACAGTTATGCACTCCACAGATCTCCATGCTCTTTTCACTTGTTTCTTTAGCTCAGCTGATACAGTCCTTTGAGCTGCTGCACTTTGGGCATGTAGATCCAAGGACATCATTATTTCATTATTGCCCTTCATAAAAGAAAAGAATAATAGTAACCACTTTCTCCAGCTATCTGTCATAAGGTTTATACCAGATGACACCTCAAGAATAAAAAGTGACTCGGAGGGGCCTTGGCTGAATGAGTGACATCTATTTTCATTAATTTGGTTTGCAGATGATAACTTAAGTAGCTGTTTGAGCCAAGATTATGATTATGACTCCTGCATATGATTATCATTTTCCATGATGTGAAATCACATATGGTTGACCTTGGTGTAAATACCAAGGTGACAGGACAACTTTTGTAAATTTAATGTCAAGAGTACAGCTCACCCATGCCAAAATCTATGGCTTCATATGCAAACTTACAAATGACATTGGCTGCATTTTTACTTATTTAAAGCAGCCTATGTCTAAGGTATATAGGTACAACAAGTCTTTTAATTGGCATAAGAAGCCAGGGCTTATTGGGGGATTTCATGAGGGTATTTTTATTTCACGTTGAAATGGCTTCCATAAATCTTCTCTCCTTGAAGCTCAAACTTTATCATGGCTCCTTTACTGAGGTCCCATTGAAGTCATGCATGCTCAAGCTCGGGCTTTGCCATTGTAACTAGCCTTAAAAAAACAATAGAACTTCTTTACAACAGCTCAGAGACAAGCTACGGTGAGAGCCAAGGATCTGCTACTGTATCCAGCCTATAAAGAAGCCTTGTTGAGCTTCTAAGGTGAAGCCTGTATGAGAAGCTGACATAAATGTGAAGTACAAAATAAATCTTAGTGATTTATCAGGCAACTAAGAAGCCCAAGTTCAGAAGAAACCATTCAAGAAGCTTTTATACAAACAGGAGCAATAATACCACATCGTCTATGTAGTTCTGCCCCCCCCCCCCCAAAAAAAAAAACAAAAGCAAAAACAACACACACACACACAAACAACAACAACAACAACAACAACAACAACAACAACAATAATAATAATAATAATCCAATCTCTCTATGCATCATTGCCAATCCAGTCACTGTCTTTGTCTAAACCTATAGCTTAATTAATCAGTATTATGTCATTTGATGCAAAAATTTTGAAAATTCAAGGCTTCAGCAGACGAATAAATTTATAAATGGGTCATCAGCAGAAAACCAGCAAGTATGTTTTACAGCCTCTCACATGAGGCCAAAGCTGCAAAGAAGTCATTATGGAAACGACTCTTGGGCGGAAGCCATAAAGACACAAAAGGTAACCTTCAAAGGGCTTCCAGTCTGATAGAGAGAACTTTTCCAGCTAAAAAGGACATAAATTGGTAAAATTGCACATTTAATATGGTCTTTGTGCTATGTTGGGATTGTTCATCAGGAGTCTTGTTCTAGTTTCCAGGTCACTAGGTGACTCACTTTGGTGAGTCTGTTTTGTGGGTGATATGTCTTTGAGCAAGGACTTGGATGTTCTTCCTGATGATGGTCCTTTCAGGCTTTAGCTTTAGATGTTGCATGGGAGACTACCTTGCTTCCCAAGGTTATATATTGCCAGACACGCGTGGGCTGACCAGTGATCAATGCATGTCTGCTCCTTTTAATGGCCAACCAGGAGACCGCCTGGCTTGAGAGATCAGATTTGTTGGGCCGCAGTTTAATTTTCATGTTAATGTACATCTACCGAGAGACTACCCGCTCTTGAAATAATTTGAAGAGGTGTAACTATAGACACACACCATATTTTTAGGGTTTGGCCTCATTTAGATATTACTACTGGGAAGTATGAAATGTTCCTGTATGAATCTGAATGAAGGGTTTGCATCTCGCTCATATTCCTTGACTTGGTTAAAATGTCACTTGCCAGCAGGTATCAGTGATTCTCATGAATAGTCTAGTACAATCATTTATGTTCTACAATGAATAAATGGTGCCTGTCTTGTTTTGCTTTACCCTAAAAAATGCTTACCAATACTTCTCATGAATATCATCCTCCTAGAATGTTGTAAAACACCAAGGTATTCAAGTCTCCAATCCACACCTAGGCATTTCTCATCCAAAATGCCGAGGAACACCAAAATGCTTTTCACTCTAGACATTACCTCGGCATTTCTCAGCAAAATGCGTAGAAACGTTGAGCTGAGGAGTAGGGTGAAAGGTAAGAATAAAGCAGAAAGGTACCTCGGCATTTTTGCTGAGAAACGCTGAGGGAAGAGTAGCATTGCAGTAGACCTTGGTGTTTCTTGGCAAAATTGCCGAGAGATGCCGAGAATGGCCCTTTCTTGGCGTTTTGGCTCTCCTCGTGTTGCATATATCACGTATATCTGACAGCACCAGCTTTTATAAAGGTTTTCAAGCCATCGATATTTTGATTCAGACAATATATGTTGATCTGATCATACAACGATATCTTATTTACATATAGAAAGTAACTGAACGTTGACCTAGATAGTGATTCACTACCATGAATGAGTCATTCCCTCCCATGGGGGGGGGGGGCAAATTTTTAAAGTTATTTCAAAATAATATCTTTATATCTACTAATTTTGCCACCCCACTATTTCCATCAAGAAATAGGATCAGCTAAAGCAAACATACAGTAAGCAGCTCTTAGCATGTAGACCACACAGCAATGATGCGCACATCCAGCAGTTATGATGATAATTATCAAATGTAGATCTAGCTTATCGTTTGCAGTCTCAGGAAGATATGGGACACTTATTAGAACATGGACATGCAGCTGCTGGGTTGATAGACTGGATTTATATGTCACATGCTTATTGATCTCCTGCCGAAAAAATCCTCCTGGAGTTCTATGGACCAGAACATGCAGCCCACGGCTAATATGAATGTGTCATATTCAATCCATTTTTGCACAAGTAAGGGAAATGTTCTAACATTGAAAAAAGGGGGGGGGGGGCAAAAAGGGTGTGTAAATGTGTGAAGTCGCGTGTTAAGGAGAGGAAATGGTTGATCAATTTTGTGTTGTGATATATGGGACATTAATTATTAATGATTTACATGTAAATGTCCACAACAGCTAATATATCACATGGTGTTAGGTTCCCATGCATGCAGACAGCATATTAGGACCAGCTGATGCCCTGTATAAATTGTATCCATATGGATATACATGTATGTTTATACAGTTGTACCTGTACCTGTTATAGAGATAATCTGTTGTAAAAGACCACCTGGTCCTTTGAAACATTCCCACACTTTCAACTTTTTTTTGGAGAATATATTTTTTTTGGATAATTTTGCAGCTGGGTGAAGCCCTTTTTTCACTGTTAGAAAGGGAAGTCTTGTATAATTTAGAGCAAGTACCACTGTATAAAAAACCCCTGTTTATTGTGTCTCTACCATAGATCCATTTTGCATAGCCACATGTGTCCGTATACATATACATATACATATACATATACATGTACACAGGTACATGTTTGTGGTTTAGGAAATGTGGCCTTGAGACACAGTTAAATTAGGGCTGTCTGATGCACTTGTTTTGTATACAGACAGCAATTGACATAAATATCAATGACATCAATGTTGACGGCTGCTGTGTGCAAGTCTACATGTACATACATGTATATCCATGTCTGATAACTATACCACATTAGCATCCTTTTACAAGCTGCGTGCGGTACTCACTGCAAGCATTATGCTGTGTGTTGGCACACTACTATGTACTGTAAATTAACATAAATTTCATTGCATTTTAATTTTTACTTATTTTGCTGATAGCACACAATCATGACAATAAAAGACCCCATGGAACAGTATTTTACCATAGGTTTAATAGGAACTATGTCCAAAATGATTAAATTAAAACTCCAGTTAAAAAAGTGTGAAAAGTTATGCAAGGAAAAATAAGCGCATTTACAGCACCATTGGGGCATACATATCCCTACCTCCCCCACAAAAGTGGCAGGCTTTGTGTGTGTGTGTGTGTGTGTGTGTGCGTGTGTGTGTGTGTGTGTTCATATGAAAACTACTAGTTATCTCCTTTAATTGGTTTTAAATTGATTTTTCCTACACCTTGTTACAATTTCCCATTGAGCTATCTATTCCATCCTGACATGACCCTGATAAAAGCGGGCGTACAGTGTATGTTAACACCCTGCTTACACAGACTAAGCATTTTCTCTGTTGGAGCTGAAAACCCTAACACCACCAGCTTTGTAAGTGAAGTGACAATGTGTGTTGTGGAGAAGCCTTAATAAGCTGCAAGTCCCAAATGTATTCTGCCTGTTCATGACACCGATCAGGTAGCCAGTTAGACCTTCAGTTATTTGGCGATAGAGTCACGGAATGCATTCAGAAGACAATCGTAGTTGGCTAATACCAAGGATAGGGTAACTTAAACCCATGCCATGGAATCTCTGGGGCACATGTATATCTGGGCACTAAGTCATGAGCAGAAGACTTGATGGCCAGTTACAAGTTATACTTTATCTAGCTTTTTGTTGCTACAGTTCAGGCAAACAGGATAACATGAAGCAAACAAGTAAATGTGGTAGATGGAATGGCCTGGGAGAATAGAAGTACTTGTACAACTGATATTTATCAATGACCTTGGGGAAATTATTGCAAGGCCTTCTTGTAAGAGCTTTATGACATAAAATACACTGCAACAAATGTCCCCTTTTTTCAATATCAAACTCTACACCATATCCTTATAATTGTATTTTTAGTCCTCAACTTTATACTTTTATGCCTCCTTATAACCAGATGGAAATTGATGAGAAGGTGAAAATTATATTCTGAAAAGTATGATATTCAAGGAGAATAGGGGAAAAGATCAACAAAACAAAAGCCATTCACGTATGTCAGATCCGATAAATCTTCTGAATGGCCTCTGGAAGAAATACAGCCATAGTGGGATCTGGTTTTTTGTTAATCGTCTGATGCTGATTATTTGCAGGGCTTTAGCACATAAACAACTCTGATGGAGTCTGTTCCTCTGAGCTTTGTCTGCTACGCCTCATTCCTAGATAGATAAGGACATGTTATCATATGGACATCCGTGTTTGCTGCTACTATACATACATATACACACATGTAGTTTGGATTTGTACCAACATGACTGAAACAATTTATGTACAAAGGTACTGTGGCCTGTATACATAAACCTATGCTGCATTTTTTTTTTTAAGTATACATGGGTAATATTCATCTATGACGAGTATTTTCAATGAAATATTTATTGTGCCCAGGTGAATTAAAATCTGCAAAATTTTACGGCACCTGACTGCTATCCAGGTAAATGAACCATGAGCCTGCATATGTATATATATATATATATATATATATACAGTGGAACCTCATTAATACAGACCTCATTAATCCGTTTGTCTCATTAATCTGAACACTTCTCCTGGAACAGAACTGTTCATTTCAAGTAATAGTGATTCAGTAATCCAGATGCTTCATTAATCTGAACAGTTCACTGGGGGTAAAAAGGTGTTCGGATTAACGAGGTTCCACTGTTTCCAATATATATCAGACATTGCAGACATAGAGGTGTTTAGAAAATAGCTATCTCAGCAGAAGTTCCAAAACTCCGGAAATTTTGAGATATTGCCAATAATATGACCTTTTCCTGAAAGTCTAGATCTTAATTGACTTCCCAAATATTACAATTAAAATAAACTCATGAAATTTGATTTGATTTGATTACCACTTAAATGTACATGTATTAAATACTATTATGTACTTATTTTACCCACTAGGTACTTTCTTACATTGC
This sequence comes from Hermodice carunculata, assembly GCA_964020975.1. Classification (NCBI taxonomy): domain Eukaryota; kingdom Metazoa; phylum Annelida; class Polychaeta; order Eunicida; family Amphinomidae; genus Hermodice; species Hermodice carunculata. The sequence goes on along the minus strand of OZ026614.1, from coordinate 46,141,501 downwards.
ATTTTATTTTTTAGTCCCCAACGCAAAATGGTGGGGAATATAAGGGTTTGTCCATCTGTCCATCCATCCTTTTGTTTGAAAATGCTCATCCAGACCATCTTGCTTATACTGTAACATTTGGAGGTACCAAACTGGCATCTGAATACTTCTTGGGATAGGAGCATGTTGCATACCAAAAGTAGGTCATTGCAACCCCCCTCCCCCCTCTCCAATTCACATAATGGCTGCTGCCGCTGGAACACTTGTTTGATATTTCAGGAGCATCTCCAGGGTAATCTACTTTGAAACCTATGGTCCAGTTAAGTCAATGATGTTTTATGTGTTTTAATATTTTATTTAACCAAATTAAATGTGTTTAAATTGATTCTGTTTGTTGATATTTATTGGACAAATCTGCAACTGTCAACCCTTGTGATGGGGTATTAACTGAAAAAAATAAAAGTCTGTGATTCCAGTAACAGGATGGGGTTTTTTTGTTTTTTGTTTTTTGTCGTGTGACAAAAGATGACCTCTTTCATTACTGCACATGCCACAACATTGAAAGCTTCATTTGCTTCTAAGAAGAAAAACTCTCTACTATTCCACCATGTACTTCGGCATGTACTTTTTTCCAGCCATGCTTGTAACTCACTGACACTTTTTTCATTGCAGAAGTAATCCCCAAACTATGAATAGTTATTAAGGGGTGAAACCATTTTAGGAGGTGTTAATACCTCAATTTGGCTTTTTCCTATGCATTAGATAGTGTGGAGCTGTGAAACCAGTCTTAACACATATATATTGCAGTGTTTCCCCTAGGAATTTTTTCAGAGGGTTCCAACCTAAAAGAGAGTCGAATTTTTAGCTATATTTTGCAAAAACTAACAAAGAAAATATAGGAGGTTGTGACTCTTTGAATTTTGCTGGGGGTATTTTATGATTTGAAAGGGTGATATACCCCCATTTGGGGGTTAACGGAAACCCTGCGCACCGGTCACTGACCTTGCTGCACTCGTGATCAACAAGTTGGTCAAACCACCCTGGTGGTAACTCATACAGTAAAACCTCGGTTAATTAACCCTTTCCCCCTTGCACTAAGACTGAGTCAACAGCTTTCTTTGGCATGGATTGGGCACTAACCCATGCAAAGGAGAGCTGTTGACTTGGGGCATGTTATCTTGATAGGTGGCATCTACAACTTTTATTCAAATTGTTTTCTATGACTGTTATAATTCGTGCAAGACCTGGAAGCAGGCATTCGCCCAGCAGGCAGTTTTGACCAGTTTAAGTGGAAAAGTGTGAAAGTAGCAGTTATTCCTGGCAGTTGTCCCTGAGACAAGTCTATAAGCACAAAATCCTTCAGCTGTAGCATTGGGCTTCAGTGGTTTTTATTCTGTTCTGGTTCCCAGAGCTCAGGAATGCGGAAAGTTTTCATCCTTGCCAAATCTCACCAGGTCAAGGATCAAATTAAACTTAATATGACCAATCAGTATCCACGGTTTGTAAGACTTTGTGGTTACATGATTGAATCTTGAAGCAGGACATTTGATTGCATTATAAATGCAAAATAAGAGAATGTTCTAGAAATGGACCCAAATGTAAATCCTTGCCAAATCTGACCAGGTCAAGGGTCAACTGAAACTTTGAACCAATCATGATCCATGTTTTGCAAGAGTAACCTCAGGATAGCAGGTTGAAGCTGGAAGCTGGACATTATTTGATGGTATCATAAAAGCCTAATAAGGGAAGGCTGCAGAAATAGACCTAAATATGAATATTGAAGCAGATAACAAGTAAATAAAGGACACAGTAATTAACCAGCAGTAACCACTGAACCAATGAGACGGACCTTTGAAATACTTGTATTTCTATTAAGTAGTATGTGTGCTCAAATTTCCCATGCTACTTTACAGGTCTGCAATACACATGTATGTTAATTCACATAAATGCATTAAATGTGTTCATATTTATTCATCATTATGTTGGTTGTCTTTGTGGAATATTTAGCTTAGACAAGGAACCGCTATACTCAGTGAGACATGGACGGGTGCACTGGTTCAAAAACATGTTCTGAGTAGTTCCCTGCTGTCAGACCCTTTAACATATTTGGGCTAATGCAGCCTTAGGGTCAAAATTCTACAGAGGAATGTGACAGCAATATGTACAATAGTACTTCCATATTTATATACATGTAGGTTAAACAAGGACAGGTTAGCTTATGGAAAGTAAAGAGTTTGGACTGCAGAATAGGGTAACGACGACCAGGAAGTGGGTCTGGACAAAAAGACTCAAATATAGTAGAATCTATGCTGTTCTGCTGCCTAAAGATATCATCAGCTAAAACTGTACGTGTATTACTGTATCAACAGACACCAAATTTAAACAATGAAATGCAATTCTCATGTTTGAAAAAAAACAAAACAAAACAATTGCCAAAGAGTATCTTGCTACTGACTTCAATGCGTGGGGGGGGGGGGGGGGGGGAAGCAGTGGACGTCACAATGGTAAGCCTGTTTAGTAATTCAGTGGCTGTTTGTCCATAGAGTCCAATGCTATTGTTTCTTCAGTCTTGTCTAAGCAATATGGCAGAACAACAATGGAAGGTTTTTGAGCCCATCCTGTAAATTAAGGTAAATCAAGGGCACGTTGGGGGGGGGGGGGACAGAGAACAGGGTTGTGTATTCTCCATTTATTTGCATTCTAATTGCCACGTCAACAACTTTAAAACTGTCGCGCATGCACAAAACCGCAAGGTGTTAAACCAAATTTTCATGGTTAATCTACACCTAAAATGTCAATGTTATAATTTCATCCGTGACCTCACCTACAAAATTAACAAGTTTATTAAATTCTGCTTGTACATACAATTCAATGGTAGTACACATCTCTAATCCAAGGTTGTTTATTTGGCTTAACACACATCAAATTCCTAATTGTATCCTCTCGTGTATAAATTTACGCCTAAAATATAAAATAAGTAATTATATTTATATTTCTCAACTTGAAAGTAAAACATCCCATTTCTTGTCAGAGAATATTACCAAGTGTGATTTCAAGCAATTTGTGATTGTGTTTTAGTTACACAAATTCCTCAAATACAAAAGGCAGTATATGTACTGAAGTTGCCTGCTCAACCAGACCTTCAATTCCCTGCAGCACTGATCTTGCTGAGGACCAAGGGATGCCACCTTCAGGCAATAACAGCCTTTCCTGTTTTGCGTATTTTTAACAGGCAAATTTGCTGAGCATGCATGCATTGCATGTGAGGGACCATCTATTACTGCCCACATTTTCCACTGTGTCCGAAATTACCATAACATTTTGACATCCCGCTTCTCTCTCCTTATGGTCAATGTCGAGGGATTGGTAATGTTTATGGTGGTGACCTCACTTGAAATCTGTAGGTGACACCAAACCTTTGCATTGTAGAAAGATCATCGTACAGGAAAGACAACTTTATGGGATCATCAGTTTCGATGTTTCTGTTAAAATAATAAATGAAATGTAACCGATCATCAGATACTCCAATTAACTAAACTTGTAAAACAGGAGGAATTCGTGGAAACAACGGTTCTCAATGGATACCCCATTCATTTATCAGTCTAGTAGGAGGTCATGAAATTTAATGTATTTTTCATTCCTACAAGCAGGACATGTCTTGTGCCAAATTTGGGAGAGTTGGAGTCTCTGGATCCTGCTCATGGAAATAGGATTAACATATACATGTATAGTGACATCTAACTACAAAATGAAAACTTGTTTGGGTATGGATGATACTGCTTGGAACAAAGATCAATTTTCTTAGAAGCTGCAGAAAGTTATGTCTGTCTACCTCTGACACTCTCCCCCACCCCATCCCCAGCCATTTTTTGGACATTTCATAAAGGGCAGTCCCTATAAAGGATGTTTCCACAGTCTTTACAGAAAAAAAGGTGAGTGAAAACATTACACTGCTCTCTGCCATATAAAACTGTAGAAATGGTCAATTACTAACGAGCCCATTGTATTTACAGGGACATGATAGCACTGTAATTTGCCAGTTTAATGAGCAATGGCTACTCCCAATGCTCCTGTGTGGTTGTCGCGCCAAACGTAAAAGGTTCCTCTGCCATAAATTCAGATCTATTAGCTTGTTATGTCTCAGATGGTAAATGAGCTTCACATAGAAGCAATTTTTGGATTGGAAAATGCAGTTTCACCTAGATGGTACTCAAGCTTTCATGGACTTATATTAATTATCAGCATTTTTTTTCAGGATATGTTTCACAGAAAAGGATAGCAAAAGTGACATTAACAAGATATATATCCTGATTTTATTTATAGTTTTAACAGGACATATACAATTACCATACAGCCTGACCTTAACCAAAGCTAATTGATAAATCCATCTCAATTGATTTGAATTTATTCAGGAAATCAACATACACATAATAAATTAAACACATGACACATACTGAAAATACATTACAGAAAATCATAAAACAGACATTACACACATAAAATATAAATACAGCAAATTATAAAAAGTACTTGAATCATAATTATACTGGAGTCTTTATGTCCAGAACCACTTAATACCTCAGGTTGTCGTTTCCCTATTCCACAGTCCAAACTCTATACACGCCATGACCTGACCTGTCACCGTCTAACCTATATAAATATGGAAGTAATATTGTACATACTGCTCGCATTCTTCTGTAGAATTTTGACCATTAGCCCAAACATATTAAAGGGTCTTCAGTGGGTAACTACTCATAACATGTTTCGAAGCGAGTACCTGTACATGTCTCTCTGAGTAGCAGCTCATTGTCTAAGCTCAGTATTCAGCAAAAACAACCCACACAATCATGAATAAATATGAATATGGCAAATGATGAATTCGCTAGATAAGTGAAGTTTTGCTTATAAATACAGGGCTTCAATATGAATGAAAAATACCTATCAAACCAAACATAATTACACTTACTAAATTTGTATAGAACAAGATCAGATAAGAGTAATCTGACCTAGCCCTGGACTAGTATGTACCCTATCTGGCTGGATAGCTCACCTTAGTCCAATCACCTGCCAGTGTGTAACTGAAGTAGAACAAACTGGGGTTATATCATGATTCGGTCCCAGTGATTATAAAATAAACAGTTACAGCTAAACTGATTTCATGTTTACTTATACAAAAAATATTTGCCCTGCTGACCCACTACGAACTTCATCTGTGTGGAGTTTTCAGTTGCTATATCGAGAATAGGAACATTGTTTTTACAAGCTCTTCACCAGAATTGAAGCGACATGTCATGCACACACAGACACACACACAGACACACACACACACACACACACACACATATAATATATATATATATATTGCAGTTTAGGTCTTATGGAAAAACAAATATGAATCAATGCATGGTCACCCTAACATTCATGTACTTGTAGACTGCCACATGTATAAGCACAGATGTATACAGTTGTGTGTCTTATGTTAAGTCACTTTGATGAAAGGATTCAAATTTGTTGGGTGCCTGGAGTACTACATCTTCAATGGGGGAAGCTCCTGATGAGATCCTTCGCCACTCAAATCACCCAAAAGTGTTCAGATATAAAATGTCATCTACCTCTCAAGGTTTTTACCTATCTTACGAAGAGAATGTAGTGTCTGCATATAGTCCTGCAAATGTGCAGGTACCCACTTGAAGAAGAAAAGAAAAAAAGAACTGTTGATGCTTAAGGCCTGTAGCTTTACACAATAATCAATAGGACTTTGTGAATTAACCCATGTGAAATTGAAAAGTCCATTGAAATAGGGGATCCAGAGCACCACCACCTTTATCAATGACTTTGTTTGACCGTTCCACAAGGTACACATTTCCACAATTTTTAGCATAATCTGAGTTAGGGTTTTGAAGAAGTTGAAAATAGTTATAACAAACAGAAATCATTTTTGAAAAATCACAGTGCCACTTGTTGAAATAAGATTAAAAATAAAATAACTACATAAAAATAAGGGATGCCACTCTGCACATTGCTTCAAAATTGCATAGGAGCACTTATATATATATATATATATATATATATATATATATATATATATATATATATATATATATATATATATATATATATATATATAGGTTTGGCCAAAGAAGGGACAAAAGATCCATCAAAGATAAAAAAAAAAATCACTGGAGCAACACCAATTAAACAAACTTGGTACAGAGCCATCCAAGGTAAAGATCTAACAAGTCTGAAGAGGATTGCTGACCAAAGCAAAAATATAAATTGTGGACAATGGATGATGCACTGTCAGAAAAGTTCAGCTGACTGACATGTCAGCTGAGCCAAAAAAAATGACATTTATTCAGCAGTTACTGCAAGATTTCTTTGACCCTTAGAGCATGTCTCAGAGAAAAAAAAATAGACAATTTCAACAATATACTTTCATCAAGATGATAGCAGAAGATACAGAGTTGCTGTGAATTCATACTGAGAAATGTAGACATTTGTATCTGTAGTAGTTGTAATACCAGAGTAAGTAGCACTCATAGATTTCCGTCTATTCTCTTCAGGCAGTTCTAGAGCAAGAAAGTTCATAACTCAAAGAGCGAACAGCAACAGCTTGAATGGTATGAAGTAAAGCACCTTCAACAGCAGATATCTAAGGCCAACAGTGCATACTGCATCCTAACATATCGACAAAATCTGAAATTGATACAAACCAACAATTTAGCTCAGTCACATATGAAGGTCAACACTGTATACCATGAATTAGACAGGCCTATGCATAAACATATTGTTTACAACACAGAAATCACACCCAAGAATTTCAAATGCATGATATGTGACTAAAAATAATGTGGGAACTTACAGGTGTTGTGCCAACTGCAGACAGTTTCAATTGGGGTGTCATTCATGACATTTTCTGTATTGGGATACTTGTTGCAATTCATTGGAAGCAATTAACAGTGACCCTTTAAAGACACTCGAAGATTACAGACCCATCAACGCGGGCTTGGCACATGCCAAATTAGTTGGACATTTCTTTCTCCAGTTAATAATTACAAGTGCCCAAAGTGGTTTTGGTGAACACAGAAGTAGAGATATGACGTCTTTTCTCCACGATGTTATTACAACTTTTATTGACAAGGGCCCCTCTGAATTCATTGGATGCAGAGACGTGTATTGTCATATTGTAGCACACTCGGTTATCTGGTAAGCTGATAAAGACGTTACCTGAAGCACATTGGATGCTTATAATTGCTGATAGGTACAGGAAGGTAAAAGTAGTGATTATGTGGATCAGACATCAGTCCTCGGGGCAGGAGGCAGCCATCATCTGTCTCCACAATCGTTATCACTGATCCACGTATATATCATATAAGATGATCTTAACCCTTCCCCCTTAAACCCACTAAACCGGCTGATGGTTAAATGTCCTCTGCTTCAGTGTTTCCAATGGTACTCAAAAACAATTTGACTGATACTTGTAGATGAGACCTATCCACATCACATGCTCCAGGTCGATAGCTTTCCTTGGAATGGGTTGGATACTTGGCACCCAATTAACCTATGCCAAGGAAAGCTGTTGACTCAGTCTTATTTGGGGGGGGGGGGAATTCAGTGTAAAGCTGTTGTGGCCAGGCTGGTGGTCAAATGCTGTCAACTCAATTGTTTTTCTTTTTTTTTTTAGCTCTGCTGACCAAAAGTCACAGAGCTTATGCATGCAACCCCTCATGTCTGTCCATCCGTCCCTGATTCAACCACTTAACTTATTAATTATATAATGTTCCAGATTCACAGATATCACAAAAACGAAATATGCCTACTTTCTACTTTTGGTATCAACTCAACTGATGAACTAGTCAGAAGAACCAAAATAGTGATAGGCCTACTAATTCTCTTTTTATTTTTTGCAGAAGTAACAAAATTTGGATTTTGAGTGGTTGGGCCTATACATATTGAAAACGCTATGGTCTGTATTTAATGAAGAATATTTCAAAGGTTGAGAGGACCGGTTTAAAACCACCAGTTGCCTTTTGTAGGTGACTGCATGTCTCAAGTCAGGAGTGAAATTTGTTTCTTCACATTGGTATTGAAGATAATGTTGATGCTTTGGTAACTCTGGAATCTGTTTGCTGTCATTGTTGGGTGTGATATTTATGAATATGGGTCATGTTTTTCTACATCAGTGTATCATACTAGAGACGTCCGTCTGTAAACTTTTGCTCTTTAGCGCAATACCGTCCACAGTTTTCAAGTTAGCCCAATATAACTTTCAGAACTTATAGAGTGTGTGAAAATCTAGGCCGAGTTTGATATTGGAGGCGCCACCTACATTATTATGTAATATAGGGGTCAAATGTGAAAATTTGTGAACACTCTACCATTTTTAATTTTTGGAAGATCTTCACCAAATTTGGTGGGATTGTGGGGAGGTAAAAGTCTAAGTTGGTAATGATACTAGTGGCGCCACCTATAATCTGATGGAAATTATGAGCAAAATTTTGTTTTAGGATGTAAAATTCCATATTTGGAAAAGGAATTGGATTAGACTTGCCAAATTTATATGATATATAGACCATGGCCAAAGGTAGAATGTTATATAACATCAGTTAACTTGACCTATTTTTGTGAGGTCACCATGCCTGTAAAGTTGAAAAGGTGATTTTGTAATGGCCAGGTGGAGCTTGGACTTCAATGGCAATGTCAGCACAGCACCAAGCAGGCCTATGGGCCTCTTGTATTACATAATCTGGGTGTCCTTGATCTTCTGTCCCAAGGGCACTGAGGACATAAAGTTAAGGACTCACTGATTGTTGTCTTGGCGTATGCAACAATATTCATCACAGGAGTTGCAGAAGTAAGCTATGATTACATGTGGAGCAAAGTGCCATCTGGTGGACAATTTTTACATTAAGCTTTATACTTTCAGAAGCCACTTGAGGATTCACAACTTTGAAATGAACAGGTGCAATATAGCCATGATGCCAGCAGAGCATTAGGCCCATGTGCTGCTTGTTCACTAATCTGTACAGTAATGAAAAACAATTCACATAAGAATTGTAGATGTCAAGATCACATGCCCTGGGTCAACAGTGTTCCTTGGCTTGCATTGGGCACTAATCAGTGCAGAGGCCACGCCAAGGAAAGCCTTTGACTCAGTGTTTTATTCAAGGGGGAAAGGGTGATGCTAGTACAGAGTGGTATTGAAATAGGTAATGATTGTTAACTCTTTCTATACCAGTCCCTGATGTTTGCGTATATTTACCTAGATTTAAGACGACAATTGCATATTTAAATTCTTTATGAAAAGAGCTTTTATTCACGTACCAACATGCCTATAGTCTTAAGTCAGTGGTTCTGGCACTGCCTGGCAAGTCATGCTGCAGCTGTCACAAGGGCAGCTGCAGCATGACTTGCCAGGCAGTACCAGAACCACTGACCAAGGTCTGTGACCATAGTATGGAATGAGTTAAACTCACTTCTATATGTCAATGACATCACCTTACTCTCCTCAACTATACAAAGTTTGCAAAAACTCACTGATACATACTTTATTTTTTAAGAACATAACATTTTCCTTTTGGTATCAATAAATCCTAATTTGGCACATGGATACTTGGCCCAGAGGTAAAACCTAAAACATGTTTGGATATGCTGGGTACGAGGTAGACTTATGATATTACTAATAATGACTCGTATCATGCAGACAATACAATTACATCTGCACAAAGAGCTATGTTCACGTTCTGCCTGGCAGCAAGACATGCCATATGGGGCTGTTTACATTTTTCAGACAAATAGCAGGTAAATTAACCCTTTCCCCCTCAAACTGGCAAAACAATGGCTGCTTCAGTGTTTTCAGCTAATTTCAACAGTAATGAAAAAACAATTTGACTGAGAATTGTAGACAAAACCTATCAAGATGACATACCCCAGGTCAAAAGCTTTCCTTGGCACAAAGTGTCCAACCGACGCCACGGAAAGATGTTGACTTAAACTTGACTCACAGCAACAAGTTTCAAGCAAGTGCTGGGGTTTGAAAAATACCCAGCCAGACAGCAGTTAATTAATTGTCTATTAGATAAAGCCTTTGGATGTTACACCTGTGGATGAAGTAATATTCCATGATGCACTGTTTTGTTACATTTTCCCCTTGAATTAAGACTGACTGAGCAGCTTTGCTTGGTGTGACTTGGTGGCCAAGCACTAATCCACACCTAGGGAAGCTAAGCTGGGGCATGTTACCTTTATACTTCTGTCTCATCTATAATTCTCATTCAAATTGTTTTTCATCACCATTGCAAGAATAGGAAAAAACACTGAAACAGACTACATTCCAACCCCAGTCACTCTTGACCAGTTTGATGGGCAAGGGTCCACTTTGGGTTAGGGTGGCTTAGTCTCTTGACAATTGCTAGGTAATTTTCCTGTTTATCTTAGTCTTTTTTGGATGGCTGCCTGGTCAAACACAATGACTTATTTAGTTGTCACTCTCTGTGAAGGTACATGAATATTTTAACCCTGACAAATATGTTTGTAATGTAATGTAACACTCAGTGTACAAGTCAGATGGAGCTGAAAATATTTTAAAATCCTTTTTACATGATGGAAAATTTATGGAGGTGTTCAGCAAGCAGAAGACACTACAGTGGTACCTGTTTTAAGAGACCCCTCCAATGAGAGACCACATATCTTTTTAAGACCGCTTTCTCAGAACACTATGCTATCTTTTCCATGTTATTATACCTCTAATGAAAGACCACCTGTTTCTAGAGGCACATTTTGACCTGCCCTAGGGACAGTCCCTCAAAACAGGGACCACTGTACATGTACTAACATATCTGTTGGCAGAGCATTTGAACTGAAATTTCTTAGTATGTAGCAGTACATGTTTCTCCACATTGGCAGAGCTCTGTGCTGGGGTACAGGCATTGAGACTCTTGAAGTGACACTGGCTTGGACCCTGCCCCCTGATGGAGAGTGCTGGCACACAGATCTGCCTGTCCCCTGGTGGACAGTGTTGGTACAGCATCTGCCTGCATGCTCAGATAATAGACAAGTGTTACATCACTGTATTTCATTTTGGTTGTGTAACTTGTCAGCCATTACATGTACTCGTATATAAATCGGTGCTCACTGCACCCTTTAACCCTTCCCCCCCCCTGAAACTGGCCAGAACCAGTTCCTTGTTAAATGTAATCTGCTTCAATGTTCTCACTTATTTCAACAGTAGTGAAAAACAATTCGAATGGGAATTGTACATGTAGGTTATGCTATCAAGATAACATGACCCATGCCAACAGATATCATAATTACAGTGTGTTGAATATAGGTGTTTTTATGTTTTCTGTTTGTCTCTATCATGTTGTGAAACATGACTTTCCTTGATATCTAGGAACCTAATATATGTGTGTGTGTGTGTGTGTGTGTGTGTGTGTGTGTGTGTGTGTGTGTGTGTGTGTGTTTTAATTATGGGTACATATACAGCCTTTTTTTCTACATCTGTATTGGTCTACTCAAGATGATACTGTTTTAAATAAATTGATATAATATCACTATATTTGGCTTTGAATCTTAACATGTTTAACATTCATCAAATAACATTCAATTTATACAGATGACTCTGCTGTTTATCTCTGACCCAATATGGAAAATAAATCACACTGACAAACACTAGATTAAAACTTCCAATGTAAGAAAGTAATTTAATCATCATTTTTTTCTGGTCTCATAACTGGACACATTTTTCCATGATATACGCAACATTCTTTTATGTGTTCAATATTTTCAATATGATCAAATAAATTAACATACCATGTTGTTTAGGGTGAGTTCCTTTTTAATTACACATGAACTAAGAAATAAATAATCATTTATTGACTGAAATCATTGTGTTCTTTACATTCTATGTAAATTTCATTTGCCTTTATGTGCCCCTGACATGATTAACAACAGAAAGAATTGAAGCAATAAAGAAACAGTATTGACATGGCAAGCTGCATTGTAATTTAGTGGTAATGATTCATCAAAAAGAAACAGTATTCACCTGCCAGCTTGCATTGCAAATTCAAAGTTTAGTAGAACTAATTCATCAATAAGAAACAGTGTTGACCTGTCAGGTTGCATTGCAAATTTGATAATAAATAATCGTAAGCGTGGCAGTGGACTAGAAATTTGAAGGCAGCTACACAGAGGCATCAAAATGTAAGCCAAACCGAGGGCTACACTCAGATAAACGATAACACATTGATGTGCAACATGGTTCCCTATATTGTACCCTGGTCCCTGTCTTTAAAGACCACCTTTTCAGAATACTTTGCAAGGTAGTTTTAATGTTATTGATACCTCCCAAGAAAGACCACCTGTCTTGAAAAAAACACATTGGGTCATCCCAAGGTGATCTGTCAAAACGGCTATTTTCACTGCAAGTTCCTTAGCGTGACGATATGGTAATTTGAAACTTGGAGCAGAGGAATAATTTGGACAAGGAAATGTACAGTGTATGTGTGGAAGGAATGTACAATTTGTGCCCTTAGTTTTGTCATGCAACTAGCCATTACACCATCAGGATTGCCTCAAAGTGTCCAGTGACCATTCACAGACTACTGTTTTGAGCCGGCTGGCCACTTTGGCTCTTTGCGTGCAGTCGTTGAACTCAGATTATTCTGTCTCTACATGAATATATTGCACTTGACTGTCTTTGCATGCAATTTATAAAAAGAAAAAGGGTCGACTAGAAATTGCAAAGCTGGTGAACATTTTTCCAGACAGTAACAATTGTGAGTAGGATACACATGTAACTATATATACAAAAGCACATTTTCTGGTTTTGTTTTGGACCATTTATATTTTGTATTATCTTTTTTTAATCAATTCCATAATGTTATTGATGGCCCAGCATACTATGTAGTTGACTGCTAAGTTCACTGTATTATTTACCCTCCTGGGTATCGTATACATGTATGTTATGGACCACCCAGTGTGTTACAGTCTTGACAATCTGGAATGTTATGTTGTTGACCACTGGGTGCATTGTGTCATTTTTTACTATGCATAGGGTCTGCGTGTATAACGTACATGTTTGTGATGTTTACGTGTCCAGAAAGACAATAAGAAAGTTTATAATCCCATAATTTTCATCAGCAGGAGGGTTATACAACTCCATGGCAATATTGATTGGTCACAGTGAATGTTTCCCAACACAAAATAATTTGATTTCACCAACAAGTATACTCACTTTATCTATCACTGAAATGTACGTGCAAGTTTCGGAGGGGGGGGGGGGGGGGGGCAGCCAACCAGCCCCATTGTGCATTGATTATGACTGGCAACTTGGGCAATAGAGCTGCCCTGCACTATGGTGATACAAATAGGCTTGTTGGCCTCTGTATTGATTGTGGACATTATGATATGGACAGTGTATCTTAATTGGCCATGATGGATGGCTGTTATAGAGGGACAATGACATCTGGGGCATTTTGATGCAGTAGAAGAGTAACTCTTTGTTCTTCAGCCTACAATTGAGGCGTGACCAAAAATTTTACAGATGGTCCATCGCCCAAAGGTAGACCACAGTTTATGTAATGTCTTCTTATTTGCAGTAAACATGTCTTGTGTTGACAGGCGTTGAGCCCAGAGTTAGGTAGGACATTACCATACTGGTGTAATTTGAATTTAAAATCTGACTCTGCTTGTCAGTTATTCCTGCCAGATTATGCAAGCAATGAGCACTTGCCCTGTAAACCTCTCATTTTCTTCTGCAGTTATGTTATTCTGCATAGAAAAACAGCTGAAGAGGCCATAAAGTTTGTTCTGATATTTTTTTACGTTGTAAAACTGGTCTTGGAACCATTGTGGGAAAAGTTGAATATATACATGCATGGACTTCAATTTTCCATTCTGGGAGAGTATACAGGTATAATAAATAATCAAATGTAACCCATGGTTATCACTCCTAAAGTTATCATGTTCCGGGAGAGCATAAAAACATTAGTTTAATACACATATTTATATTTAAATGTGACAGATACAAACAGTATCCATGCAGTTTAAAAGTCATATCTTATCTTAAGTTGATTGACTGGAGGCTTCCTGTTAATATTTAAAAGGTCCTGTTATGCACACACAAAAAGTTGCCAAGGATTTTAACACACACTTTGTGTTTGTCCTGGTTAAGAAAAGTGAATATTTACTCTTGATGGTGTTTAAAAAATAGCATGTATGTTGGCCTTTCTCTTTCCCAGGCCCCTTGATATTGATTTACAGACTAAAACAGCACAGGAAATAAAGGGTGAACTGTCAGTCATCAATGTCAATCATTAAGCTGATCTAGACATGCCCTGAGAGAGAGAGAGGGCTGGCTGTAACTGACTGTATACCGATATCATGTTTAAGGTGGCCATCAGGCATGGTGAGAAAAAAAAACTAGGGACATGAATGTAAATTGCCTTGAAGTGTCGCCATTATGATACTGTTGTGGTGACATGGGTCAGTTATGACGTATCCTTCTGGGACTATTGGGTCTAAATTATTGGTTCAGGCATGAAGGAAACTGAAAGTGGAACTATCAGTTGTGACAGGAACAAGTTTTGCAGACTATGTGACGGGATAGTTATGAAACTAAATGAAACTGGGGAGACAAGTTTGAGATCAAGTGACGACAGACTGTTAACTCAGTCCCAAGGGGCTGGATGACATGTGGTGGCTATTCCTAAAATAGTCAGGCATGTACATGTACATGTATTGCAGAGATGGTCACATGGCATGTCAAAGTGTACATGCTTGACAAGAACTGCCATTTGATATTCAGCATGGTGTTCCATTCATGAGTCAATTAAATGTATGATACAAAGGGAAATTAACATTGAGGGTATTGAAAAATGAGTGCACACATACACGTAGCTGCATGTTACCTTTCTGAAAAGATTAATTGAAACATCATTAATATCAGCTTGACAGTATCTCTACTCACAAAGCAATTGTGAAAAAGGTCCATGTCTGGTTCTGACCCATTGGATGGCAATAAACCCTTTCCCCCTTAAACTGGCCAAAACTGGCTGGTGATCAAATATAGCCTGCTTCAGTGTTTCCCACTAATTTCAACAGTAATTAAAAAAAACTTTACGGAGAATTGTAGATGAGACCTATCAAGATCATATGCCCCAGGTCAACAGCTTTCTTTGGTATGGGTTTGGCACTCAGTGCCCAACCCATGCCATGGAAAGCTGTTGACTGTCTAAATTAACTGTTTCCTTCAGTTTTGTAAATGTGAGCTGAATATTAATGTTCAACATATGTACACAATTTAGCCCTTTGTTCCTCACAATAATGCACTTTAAAATGGAGTCAACAGCTTCCTTTGATGTGGGGGGAAGAAAGCTGTTGACCTGGGGTATGTTATCATGATAGATCTCGTCTACAATTCTCAAACTGCTTCTCATTCCTGAAATGAGAGTTTGAAAACACTGAAGCAGATGACATTTGACAACCAGCAAGTTTTGACTTATATGGAAAAAGGCAGTTAAGTAGATTTATACATTGGTAGTGCATGTACTTTCATTTTGTCCTGGCTACAACATTGTAAATCAGTATTCGAGTTCTGTGGCAGACAGTTTGAACTCTTGCAGGCCACTGTGAGGACATGGCTTGTTAACCCTTTCCCCCTTAAACTGGCCAAAACCGGCTGGTGGTCAAATGTCGTCTGCTTCAGCATTTTCAACTAATTTCAAGAGTGATGAAAAACAATTTTGACTGAGAATTGGAGATGAGCCCTATGAGGATCACATGCCCCAGGTCAACAGCTTTCCTTGGCATGGGTTGGGCACTTAGTGCTCAACCCATGCCAAGAAAAGCTGTTGACTCAGTTTTAATTTAAGGGGGAAAGGGTTAAAGTTGGTGAAGGTTGTTAAGACTAAATGATAAATAGGACCGTGTGTCCATCATGTCCACAGCTTACATTTAATTTCAAAAGCCAGGTCCAGAGCCATCTCTGAAAAGCAGCTGTGAGAATTTGAGCAATTAAGCGACAAAAAACAAAAACTCTGGGGAGAAGTTTACAGTTTATGGGCTTTGAGCTAAAATATCATAATTTATGGTGACATGCCATCATTGAAAGATTGGGGAAGGCCTGATAAAAATCATCAAATGTCAAACACTGTTGCCTCATTCAGTGTTTTGATTTGTAAGGAACAGGTATATTTTGTTTCCGTTGCACACATTAGTTGTACCTTATGTAACGGAAAGGTTACTCAGTTGTAGGAACATCAAATGCTATGTGTACAAACTGTGTGAGAGCAATATGCCTCTTGTGGTTGCATCAGGAATGAGCCATGTGTGTGTTTGCAAATAAGATTCATTACTATACTAGCAAGGGGCACTTGTTTGCATAGTAGCAAGATTTCACCATCTAATTGGGAAATAAAAACATTGATGACATCTGCACATGAATGAAGTTGCGGAAATGTCAAGTGTGTTTGATTTAGATACTTCATTTTATGTCTTGGACATAAAATGGAATTTGAAAGGCTTCCTCACTATTGATTTGTGCTAACCTCTTTTACTTGCAGAGTGAAAAAAACAGGTATCAAAGTCAACAAATTTCTTGTACATGTTTCTGATACTAGACATTTAATGTCTGCTGATTGAGGAAGTTGTTCAGATGCAGAAATTTTGAAAGGAATTAACTGCAAAATACATAACAACGTTTAGAAGATACAATTTTTTGGGTACATTAAGAAGATGTAGAAGCTCATATAAAGTCTGTCCCTTTTCAGTGGACACTAATGAGGCCTACAGTTTTTACCCATTTCAGTTGCTCGTGTCGAACACGAAAGGGTTTCTCTGTGCCATCTCCACGAAATGCCTACTATTTTATAATTTTGTGCTAAAGGCATTTGGTATGTACGTACATGTAAGATGCCAATTAATTTGGGAAAAACTAAAATATTATAAGTTATCAAAACCATAGGAGAGATTTAATTTCCCAGCTGTTCAGTTACATCATCGAGCAGCATTACCAGATGATGATAATTAAGACAGCGAGCATCCTTGTTAATAAGGAAGCAACTGGTTGTCAAAATCCCAGCACTTACGTTTGTAACTGATGTGTTTTAGCTTTAAATGAAAGAAAAAGACCTCGATAACAAAGTATAAGTAATAGAATATGTGCTTACTAATTTGCAAGTATGGCAGTTGTCAAGGGAAATCAACTCCGTTGCTCTGTCATATCTAATAAATGTAATCAAGATTTGTTGCCAAAACCTGTCACAAAGTGACACTGGTAGCCGCTGCCCAGAATATGATACTGTGAGCTGTCACTTTGATCCCAGCCATTCATACACACATATGCATGTACAAAACAGAAGTATAAGAATTAAGAGACAAAGGGTGAACACTCAGCGTTGCTGGTTGTTGCTGCAACCATTATTGATCATTGAGCTGAATTACGGTTAACTATTGTTTGTAGAAGTGTGGGGACCTTTTGTAATCACTGCTCGGCAGCGATTGAATTAATTTGAATTTGAAGAGATGAAAGAATACATTTAGTTATAGGAGTTAATCTTTGCCTCATCATATGCATGCACACATTTTTTTATTATTTTTTTCATCAATAGAGTGCCGTATGGTGTACGAGTAAGCATCTTGCCGTGGAAACAGAACGAAAACAAGATACGCATCCTGTGATCCAGTTGATTCTTCACTTCATAACTGTACTTCCTTCGAACAAAATTATCACGAACATGCATATGTTGACTCCATAATTCATGTCACATCTTAATAAACTGCAGATACCATTTGTCCTGAATCTTAATAGAACTGTAGAAAAGGTTTTCCTGATGAGCATTTGATTGAAGCACCTACGATCACGATAGCAGCTAGATTCAAATTGGTTTTGAGCCATAGACATACTTTTTGTCACATGCTTCCTGCATTGGATTAAGGTCCACATGATTGATGGACGCTTTTTCTGCTGGGTCATAAATCATCCATACCTTCTTAATGGAAACAATTAAGCATTCTTATGGCAACTAATTTGTGATAGGCTCTCTGTGTCTGTGGCTCCAGCCCCATGGCTGCCTCAGTGGAGACTGTACTGAGCTGTTAAATGATTATGATCAAACCACTGAAACTCTCTCAAATTCACAGTAACGTATTGAACCAAAAATTTTTTACAGGGTTTCCAATTTGCTACGACAATAATACTGTAATTAAATTAATCAAATCAATTAGCTCATACATGTAATGTATATAGTCCAACTTTCCTGTGCAAAACACTTCCCATTGTTTAAAATGGTAAAAATTAATTGTTCTGAACAGTGTCATTAGATCATTGCAATGCCTCAGCCTCATTCAGATTGTCAGAAATCATGAGAATTCAACCAAAGGCAGCATATATATATACAGTCAAATCTCTCTAAACCGAACACCCTTGGGACCGGAAAAAAGTGTTCAGTATAGTGAGGTGTTTGGTATAGAGAGGTTTGATAGCATTGAAAGTATATAGTTGGTACCGAGAAAAGGTGTTCAGTATAAAGAGGTGTTTCGTATGTGGAGGTGTTCGGTTAGAGAGGTTTTACTGCGTATATATATATATATATATATATATATATATATATATATATGTATATGTATACATACACACACACACACGCTGGAAAGCCCCACCCTTAAGACAGTTGCTTCTAGAAGTGGTCTTTATTTGGAGGTGGATTTAATTCTAAAACTATTCCGTAAGCTCATTTACATTGAAAACAAAATGCACAGTTACCTCAAGTCTGTCTTACTTATGAGGTGATCTCATTACTGAGGTGGTCTTAATGTGACATTTCATTGTATATATATGTATAAATGTGCAGTAATGACAGCCACTGCACCAGATTTTTCCTGTGGCCCTGGAGTGCTACAGACCATTTCAGTTATTGCCTAAAATCTGGCCATTGCCTCAGTTTTGATGTTCCACTACATACAATTGGAGGCTTGAGGTTTTATATGATCCAAAAAAAAAAGTGCAGACACATAAACTACCAAGACTCCTGCAGTGCTGT
Source organism: Hermodice carunculata (assembly GCA_964020975.1). Taxonomy (NCBI): domain Eukaryota; kingdom Metazoa; phylum Annelida; class Polychaeta; order Eunicida; family Amphinomidae; genus Hermodice; species Hermodice carunculata. The sequence continues at coordinate 46,122,482 of OZ026614.1, read as the reverse complement.
AAGCGGATGGCCGTGCAGTGGGGACAGATAGGTTCTGACATGCTTGTGAGAGTCGGCAGGTCCTGGGGTTACATGGTGAGTGATGTCACAGATGATGCAGGTGTGACAGGCCAGAAAGCGAGTGCTAGTGTGGCAGCAAATTGGGAGATGTAGCTTTGCTTTATGAGCTTAAGTCCATGACTGGGATGAAGTTCAAGCTGATGTGAATGAGAGTATCCAGTATGTGGTTATGCTTGTGGCCCATAATTCAGCTGAACAAACGTGGCTCCTGATGATGTAATTTACAAAAGAAAAAAAATGTGACTTGCACCTTGCCAGAAATGTATGGTTGTCGGGTGACTTGAATGGCTGTACATGTATCAGTGCATGATAGTGTCTAGGAGAAAGATGTCTTTCTTAAAGTAAGATCTCACAAGGTCCATGACTTTGACATCTTGTGTGCACATAGGAAATATGGTTCCATGACATGGTCACAAGCAGCCACTAATAAAGGCTTGCTGTACATGTCTCTCTATTTAAAGTTAACGTCACAGAATATTTGGACAGTTTTTTTTCAGTTTCTGCAGAGAGGAAATTATATTTCTGCTACAGCAGTCCCTGTCTTGGGAGACTACCTTAAGAAGAAACCATGCACCTCTTTAAGATATTTTGTTCAGTACATGTGTCCTTTTCATATTATACTTTCTATGAGAGACCACAGCTAAGTGATCCATAGGGATGGTCTTAGAGACAGGTTTCACTGTCCTTGTATATTTAGACGGACCATTGAAATTACTGTGACAAACATGTAGCTACCTGAACTTTGTAATGTGCACATTTCCATTTGGGACTAAGCCATGTGGATATACAAGTAGGTCTGTGTATAACAAGACCCAGGAGCATCATCCATCACCTATTTAACACTTATTGAAAGGGAGTTTTAAGGTAATGTCCAGGCTGGAAAAGTGATGTCATTCTTAGGCCAAACATCACAGAAACATGCATCCCTGACATAATAAAACCTGTACATGTACAGTGCTCCCCCTCTTGAGAGGCCACCCCAAATGCACCAGAAATGTGGTCTTATAATAGGGGGGCAATATAATGTAAAGACTACCCTTGTCACATTTTGAAGTGGCCTCTCAAGAGGGGGACCACTGTATACTCAATTGACAGCATGGTTTACAGAATCTGACTGCACTGAAAATGGATCCCAAATTAAAAGTTTGTTGTATAAACACAAGCTTTCTGGGTAAAAATGTGGTTTTTGTACAATTTTTGATATTTCTCAAAAAATATTCAAGATAAAATAGTCAAATTCATGCTATTATAATCTCAGCACATGTAGTGTATTTGCAAAAGTGTATTGGGTTTTTCATAACTGCATCTGTTTGTTTACAATGGTGATACAGAATTTGGAAATGGTTGTTTTTGTGAAATAGATAAAGTTGTGAGACTCTTCTTTTAAAAAAAAAAATTAAAAAAGAATCGATCATTTCTTAGAAAAAAATCCCTGACCGATTTTGGCTCTAGAAAATTTTTAGAGTAAATCAGGTTTTGCTTGATTAAAATCAAAGAACTGGCTGTAAAGAAATATCCATGTGAAATGGACATTTTAGAGCAGATACCTTTTGTCAATCATCAAGATCAAAAGGTTATAACATGGTCCATTGACTACCATGCTAACATTGAAAATATTTTGCTCCTTTCTTCAGATTATGTCGGGTTATAAATACTAGATTTGGACATATGATAGACAACATATATATCTACCAAACTGTCCGCAAATCTAAAAATATACAAAATTATCCAAAATCGGTTGGACATTGCCTTATATCTTACTTACTTAAATCATACAATTTAATGGTGACATGAGTAGGCTCACCACAATCTTTTGGAACATGCATACTAAAGGCCAAAAGTAGCAGCTAACAAGGTTAATGGAGTGACCTGTGGTGTCATCTGAGGGCCAAAGGACATACAAGTTGACCTGCTTCACAGTCCTGAAGTAGGTCACCAAGACACTAAGCAACCTGGGGTTACTCGCCTCAGCAGACAAACAAATTATGGTCAGTGGCCAAAATGGTGTCCATGTGCAGCTTGCACAGATCAGAAATTGGAGCATTTGAGAAATCTATTTGTGAAGTTAATTGGACATTGCCAGCAAGATTGACCTCTGTACCTGTATTGGACTTAAAGCTGGTTAATTACGGTGGAAAGATTTAATTTCATGCTCTCCTTGCACGTTGTTTGATATGTCGCAGAAGTGTCACAGGGGCCTCATAAATCATCTCTATCTGCATGCCTCAGCAACCTCAAAGTCTTCTCTAAATTTAGCAAAATGACTGCATGAACTTTAATTGTTACTGCCTTTATCAAGTCATGGCGCTGTTAATGGTACCTTACAGTTTTGAGAGAAAAGCTGTTTCTGGCAATCTGTACATTGGAAAGTAATTAACATCAAGTGCACTGTTCAGAGATAAAGCATTGATTTGTAGTCATTGATATATATATATATATATATATATATATATATATATATATATACATGTATGCTAACATGCATGGGGGCCTAAATTGTATGTACATCTACTATAGCCAAGCACTGTCTGTGGACACAAATGTTAAAGAATATACAGCACCTAAAAAAAAAAAAAGCCACCCACCCAATTTCTTGGGATATGGCAGCCAAAAAATAGAGAATGACCGTGAAATTTGGTCCAGGTCATTGTTTTTCAAACTCAGTTATACTCTTCAAATGGTGATACAGTGTTAAAGTTTTGTGATCCTATAGATGATCTTGTTATTGAGAAATTGCATGGAAAAACATTAAAGATAATTGACTCTTTAAATTGGGTCAAGGTCACTGTTCTTCAAAATTGATGTGGACTCTATAACAAGAGTGATCTTATTATGAACTTGGTTTGGAAAAGATAATTTAATACTCTCTATCAACACAAAATAATGTGTACAACAGTTTAAATACTCTATCATAAGGTATTTCTGTATTCTGATATGAATACATGACCCCACCGGAAATCTTTCAAGTGTTGATCGCACGTACTGTACAGGTACATGTATGTAGTCTGACAAAAAGGACCATGCAAACCTTGTCACTCCTTATAAACATTCCTAGATTTATAATATACAGTGATACCTCCTGTATGCAACACTGCCATGTGCAGCCACATTTTTTGTAGTCACTGGGAGTCAATTTCTTTGCAAAATTTACCTGCGGTAACAGGTCACCTGCTGCATGTGCCCACTTTTTTGTTGGCAGTAGGGGTGGCCACATACAGCAGGTACCACTGCATTGTCATGGACGGTATCTACATGTATTCATGGCATTGCATAACAACACATAACAACATCATGGTAGCAGAAGAATATAATTTCATGCATGCATGCACTCAAGTGATGCCATTCCCATGACATATTGGCTCTGAAGATATAGTCTCTGTCAGACACTGGTTCATATTGATATTTTCAAAGTGATCTTGCCTTTCATACAAATTACAAAGACAGTATGGCAGCAACATATGTTAAGTATTGTCTCAAACTATGTTGCGAGAACACCCGGAGGAAACTGAAAATTATGAATGTTTTTGTACAAAATGTAAGCAATTCAAACTGAAGGATTTTTTTTTTGCACGCTTTACTTTGACTTTTTCATGCAGATGTCATGATGGATGTTTTTTTTTTCAAACTGTTTTGGGTTGAAGGTATCAAGGTCAGCTGAAGTCATGCTGTTCACACAATCCTCTTGTCTTCTCTCCACAGTCCACCAATTTCTGTCAACATCCTCTTCATGTTTAGACTTTCTGCCAAGTTCCATAATTCCTTTAAGCTGGCCAATTTGGTACTTTGCAAGCATCAAATTGCTGCTAGTACTTAGGAGGGAAGCTATGCCAACATATTGAAAGCATCATTATTTCTTGGAGCACTCTACTGCCAACACAGTAATGTAAAACAATAATTATAAAGGGATCTCAAATATCTTTTACCATTGTATCCAGATAGAGAAATTCCATTTCTCTCTGCCTGTCCCTGTGATAGGGCATTGAGTGCAAAATTCTTTTTTCACCTGGTAAAAACAGCCGTCAAACAGCACCAGTTGACCCATAACAGGCTGTTTAATTACCCTTTTTGGTAAACAGACAATTTCAAATTTCTGTTTGGAAAGTGAGTTACGTAGTTACTAGAGTGGAATTTGGCTTCCAGTCTTCATTACGCATGAGCAGACCTCTACCTTACGTAAACGTAACGTAGCAACGTAATTGTTACACCTCACTATAAAAGTGACGGTCTTAATGAGATCCTTCAGTGCCTGATGAGAATCATCGGATTCGAAATGCGTCGCACATATTTCGCCTCATTCTTTGGCTACTTGCCTTGTCATTAGCTCAGTAATATAAAACAGTCCGACATGTTTTCAATATCTAAAAAAACTGTTTCTGAAAGATTAATATATGATATGATATATGATATGATATATGATATGATATATGATATGATATGATATGATATATGATATAATATAATATCTAAAAGTGAAAGAAATAAAATTTGAACAAGCAAATGAAAAGATTTCCCAGTATTTGAACTATACAATCATGTAGTTGTGTGTAACTGCATCACATCTCGAACATTTTAATCAATAGCAAATTCCCAATCAAACAGTATTATAAAAACATTCAATGATTTTTTAAAAAATATATACACTGTTTTTCATTGAACAACTGTTCAACTCAATAATCAAAATTAAAAAATAATGTTCTAGTATATATGCATGGAAAATACATCACACAATGTCCTATTAACCTGAATGATATCTGTGTCCAAACATGTATGATACCACACTGTCCTAACCTGAATGTAATCACAGAGTGTCTTAACGTGTATGGTATCACACAATGTCTTAACCTGAATGTGATCACAGAGTGTCCACACAGTGTCCTGACTTGTGTATCACATAATGTCCTGACCTGTATGATATCACACAGTGTCCTAACCTGAATGCAATCAAAAAGTGTCCTGACCTGTATGATGTCACATTAGGGTAAAAGGCTCCGAAACATGTTGAGAGGTTACCCGCTGAAGACCCTTTTATTCATTATTTGGGCCAATACAGCCTATGTCAAAATTTTATATAGGAACGTGTGCAATATGGACAATAGTACTTCTATGTATATAGGTTAGACAGGGACAGGTTAGCTTATGAAAAGTAAAGAGTTTGGACTGTGGAATAGGGTAATGACTACTAGAAGTGGTTTTGGACAAAAACACACAAATACAATAGTGTCCTGACCAGAATGTCCTGACCTGTATGGTGTCACACAGTGTCCAGACCTGTATAATGTCACATAGTGTCCTGACCTGTATAATGTCACATAGTGTCCTGACCTGCATGATGTCACATAGTGTCCTGACCTGCATGATGTCACATAGTGTCCTGACCTGTATGTTATCACAGTGTCCTGAACTGTATGATATCACATACATGTAGTGTCCTGACCTGTGTGGTACCAAACAGTGGCCTGACATGTATGCATTGTATCACATAGTGTCCTGACCTGTATGATATCACATGGTGTCCTGACCTATATGATATCACATCGTATCCTGACCTGTATGCTACATGTATAACAGAGTGTCTTGACCTTTATGCCATGATACAGTGTCCTGATCTGTATGCCATATGTATAACAGAGTTCCTGACCTGTGTGATATTACATGGTCTCCTGGACTGGCAGAGCCACCCAGACTACATGTAGCTGTAACTTGTCATACAATAATGTGATGATATACTGCATGACATACATCAGTTTTGGGAGTCTATGTAATCACTTTCTACATCCTCAATCTCCTTGCAATATGATTTTCTTGTGCATGCCGACCTGTATATAGTGTGCAATAAATGGGGACTGACTCCTCATATGTTTTATAACATTAAAGGCTTTATGCAATACTTTGACCATATGCCTTCTAAATCATGTGCAAAAAAAAAAATCCACCAAAATAACTGGTTACACTCTTGAGTGACATATGAGCTATGGGACTTGTTTTTGTTCTGTTTCTTAATGATAAAGTGTAAGCATATATATATAGGCCATTAACATCAATTTTTTAGCCCTCTAATGTGGTACAGTGTGTACCACCATATTGCCCTTGGGAGCAGAATGACAAAGTGAAATACAGGGTCATTTTAATACTCTTGCAAGGGGGAGGTGTGAGTTGCACCTCAGCAATTACAGAGATGTCCTACGTCAGACAGAAGTATGGGTTGCTCAAAAACGATCACACACTACCAGGGCAAAAATTCAATTCCCCACTACATTAACTCCTGGCTTCTTTCTTGCAGGTTGTGGTAAACACAGTTAGTTTGCTTCCTCTGTGGTAAAAGGTATTGAAGAGGCCCTTTGTGGGTTTTCTACCATTAAATTCTGTCAGTGCCGTTTTGGCTGGAATGGCTGAAGCAGTGGCAGATGTACATTTAAACCTGCTATGACCATGCCAGTAAGCTGTAAGCTAAGTCTCGGCAATCGGAAGTCCCGGCAAATTCAGATATGTAGACACAACTAGGATGAGCACCATTATACCCTACATGTTCCTTTTTCAATATAAGCTTGGCTTGGTGAATTTACCTTGTCTCCATCAGGATCTACTATCAAATTATCAATATATGGGTGGGGTGAATGGCTTAGCAAAATTTGATTGTGGATATGGATTCTTTGCCAGATAATATCCTTGAGTGGAACATACGGGTTAATGGCTTTATGTCCAGATGTTGTCAGACGTGAGGAGACGGGAAATTGAATAATAGTTGATAAGTTTCATTGAATCCTAACATGGGATTACAAATAACGAGACATTCATTTTGCTACAAGTAAAGACTCACTTAAGACCTGAGCTACCTTGTCAGAGATAGGCAAAATAGATGATGATTGTAATTCTAGATAAGCTGAGACTATAGTTTCTCAGATAGGATTCTATAAAATGATGGATAAAGCTGGATGTTTTCTATGACATCAAATGAAGTGTTTTTCATTTGCTTGTATTCCTTCTCTAGAAGGTATCTACAAACAGATTTTATGCAACAGTAGATAATTTTAGCCCTTGTGGAAGGAATTAATTACCTGTTTACAGACAAAAAAGACCAGAGAGAGAAGCAAGTTTCATCATTCACTGGATAAATTTTGTATGCAAGTGCACTATTATTCTCAGTAGCAGCCAGCAATTATCAATATCAAAGTCAGGCATGATGATACATGTATGTGATATGTGAAATCTGCACAAAAAAACATGATAAATGGGTAAGCAAGATGGTTGTGAGAGCAGCCTGTTCTTAGTTGACCCAATCATATACATCCCATCCCCACCAAGTGTGAAGGCTATGGGCTGAACAGTTTGTTGAGAAAAACACAGATACATTGTACATGACTTTTGTACATGCTTTTATGCTGGTTTTGCTTTATTATACAGTGAAACCTCATTATAACAACACTCAGATATCCAACATATTCAATATAATGACACAAATTTTCAGGGAGAAAGGTATATTTTCTTTGTTATTTGACTCATTTAGCTGACATATTCATTTATCCGACACATTCCGTAGGGAACAGATGGTGTCATTTTAACGAGTTTTCACTGTACTGTGTTAAACATGTAGCATATGCCTCCTCAACATTAGCACTTCAAAAACACCCAAGATATGAAAGCAGGGTATATGGCCACTTTGTTGGAAGATCTAGCTGGCCAAAAGTTTTGCAGAAAAAAAATGCATCAATGTATCTACACTTGTATCCCTGCACAATACCAGCAATGCATATGATACAGACACTCACTGATCATTATGTAATTTTAAGAAATTATAAAAATCATCAAATTACACGTGCACCGCCTTGAGAATAAATTAAGTAAAGACTGAGTCAAGTTACACTGCCACAAAGTTTGAAAAAAAAGTGGTTTGGGGGAAAAATGTGAAAATTACAAAATCACACAAAATTGTATATACATGTATAGTAGAAAAATATCACAGTGCCACCATTTCATGAATCTGTTTTAAACAACTTCTCTGTTGAAAGAGATATAAAATTCTTCATTGTTTATGTCTGTAAATTTTGGAAATAGGCAGTGACTTATGAACAGGGAGCGTATAGAACTTGGCTAACAGATTTCTGTTATTGAGGATATATGGAAGTGTACCTATGCAATTCTAAGCTGTTTCAGAGATTTTCCAGAAAAAAATACCTCTCTGCCAAGCCAAAGAATGAAAGAGTGAATGAACAAATGAAACTTACTGGAGGATGACCATTTTAACATAATAGAGACCCCGCTCATATGACTGACAAGTCAGCCAAGCTAAAAGGATGTATCTGTGAGTTCAGTTAACCCACTCCTAGTCAGAGTACGGCTGAGTCAGTAGCTTTCCTTGGTGCAGGTTGGGCGAATTATGCTCCAATCCATGCCAAGCAAAGCTACTGACCTACCGACATGCCATCATGAATGATCTTGCATACAAATCTGAGCAATTTTTTTTTCCTAGTTATGGGATTATTGTAAAAACGTTAAGGCAGATGACAATTTACATCCAGGTGCTTTTGGGTGATTTGAGTGGGAAAGGGTGAAATCAGACTTTAATAGAAATGCACTCTGGGGGTGATATGATGATCGAAGCCTGTGTTATACACATTTTTACAATGGTACATTTTAGGTTTGAATGAATGAGTGAAGAGGTCAAACTTTGTTTAGCCTGCAAGGTGACATTCTTAATTTTTTTGGTCTCTACTTTAAATACATGTAATACTCAGCTGGGTTTTGTGACAACAAAATATTCATCATACTTGCATGGAGCACATTGTGCTTTGAACATACACAACTAGCAAATCAACTTTTGAAAATTTAGTATTGCCCCCCCCCTTAAAAACAGCCTCTGTAAAGTTTTAGACAATTTTCGATTACATGTTTGTATACTGCCCCATTAACATGCCTCCAATGCACATACTGTATTCATTCCAATAGTAGCATGCTGTGCTAATGCAAAGATTTCCTGGAGCAGACATGGTTTTCACAGAGTTTTGTGATAATGATATGTCGTAAGTCACAACACCACAAGCAATTAAACTATCTGCCTATAGAATCCATATAGCATAAAATAGCAACAATGAATCCTTATCTTTGATCAAAAGCAGTTAATTTTTTAACATACATGTACACTGGTACCTGCTCTAAAGACCACCTCTCATGCAAGACTGCACTAGTTTTTAAGACCGCCCTTTCAAGACACTGGCCTTTAATTTCTTTGCTAGCTTACCTATGTCTGCAGGCATTAAGGGTGGTCTTAAATAGCAGGTACCACTGTATTGAAAAACACTGAATTTTTAATAACCCCCCAAGATTAAAAAGTAGGGTGTGTGCTTCTATTAGGGCATGTGCTACAACTGGAATGAATACGGTATTCACTCTTGCAGTTCCAAGTTTAGACTTAGACATGCCTACCATGCAGGAAAGCTGTTGACCTGAACCATTCTTATGGTCTGTGCTCTCTTACATTTGTATTACACATATAACTGCACGCATGCTGGTAATTGAATGGAAGGCTAGTTTACAGAAACCATAATTCTAGTACAGTGAAAACTCATTACAATGACACTATCAGTTCCCTGAGAAATGTGTCAGATAACTGAAAATGTCAGATAGATGAATCAAATAACAAAGAAAAACTTTTCCTCATGAAAATTTGTGTCATTATATTGAATGTCGGATATCTGAGTGTTGTTATAACGAGGTTTCACTGTAGCATTATGTCAATTCTGAGCAGATTGACTTTATCTACACTGGTAATCAGAAAGAGTTCATTGTCACCCAATCAGGATACGGACCTGATTTACTCATCAGTTACAGTTTTACAAGTTTTTAGTTCCCATTATGATAAAATGGTTCTACACAGTAATTACTTCTTACTGGTAAGCCAGACTTATGTCGTGTCTCTCCTAGCCATATACAATAGGTAAACGAACTATCCCACAGCTTAGTTCATCTCATCATAATGCACCTCATCAAGAGCCCTACCCCTCCCCATCTCTGACAGGACACCTTGATGAAGTCATGCAAACCAAGGTTTTGCTGCACAGTGGAAGTAACAAGATGACGGCAATAGAATGAAAAAGAAACAAGATCAATGTGATAATGTTTAATGCATGATGAAATAATATGTCCATTTATATGCTGTAGTGAGCATGCCGAGGACATTTACTCACCGCATTGTATTGGCACAGGTCGTCAGATCCATGGTGAAAAACGAGGAGTTAACCGCGGTGGTGGGGCACTACCCAAATATTTGTTGACATTCCTGTGAAAATACATGTCACACATCTGCCACTGTTGCATGATCAGAATGCAGATCCCTGACACTTGTACCATGTACAACAAGGGGCAAGGTTTTCATCTTAAGTACATTGTATGGCAGAAACCATGTGAAAATACTTCTAAGGTACAAAAATAGCAAACGGTGATAGACATCCCAATTGATGAGATCTTAATAATTTAACACACTGGAACTAAAACGACTCAAAAGTTCAGTTTTCAAAAGGTCCAGTCCAGTCCAGTCCAGTCCTGTCCCATCCCATCCCTTTTAGGAATTGCAGATTCAAATTTATCCTGACAGCTTTATTATTTGAAGTACTTGCTAACAATCTGTTGCCCAAAAGTCGGTAGTTTTTGCACTGCCTCAAGAGCCATGTTCCTGCTGTGACAAGATCAGCAGGAGCTTGACTGCTAGCGATGAAGCATGTTATTTGTGGATGACACACAGGTTACCTTCCCCATGTTATCAACCTGCTGCTGGTGGAAACACTTGGGGGCTAAACAAAACCTGCCTCATTCATTGGTTGAAAATGTCATGTGACACATGAAGCAGGTGCTGCCACCATGCAGAACAGTTTATCAGACAGACCCCATTCAAAAACCACTGACAAAGCCGACCTTCACAAGGAATGAGTTAAATGTGCACACACTGGGTACAATATTGTCCTGTGGTGTTCAGAGTCTTCAGGCCTCAGCTGGAAGCAGTCACAGATGGAAATTTCTTGCTCCATTTTATATACCTCCAGCAGTGCTGTGATACATTGTACCACATCCCTACATCTCACAGACACATACACATACTTCAAGAGTGTACCCTAAATTTGTGCTCTGACAATGTAAAATATCGATAGAAACTTCTTTGAATAGGCTTCCCACATATGTAGTGATGTGGGCATTTATTTTTGAGAGTTATATCTCAATTTTTATTAGCTTGGTCTGTTTCCAAAACTGGAATTTTTTTCCCCAGCATGGTGTGTACTAAGTAGTATGTTTCATCCTTTCCTCCTCTGAATTAACAATGTGTCCACAGCTTCCTTGGCATGGGATGGGTATTGAGCACCCAACCTATGTCAAGAAAAAGCATCCCAGGTCGAAAAGTATGCAAGGAAACAGTCAGAATTTTTTAAGAAATTGTAATGTGAGTAAATGAGCCTATTCCTTCCATGTTCTTGCATGCTAGGTATGTATGACTGTGTAAGGAAATAAAGGGAACCTGTAAGGAATTGTGACACAATTTAAGGAAATGTCTGAATTTTGTAAGAAATATGTACAAAACTTGCAAGCAATGGTAAGGAACATTTTAACAAAAGTGTGAAAAAATGACCCTTATATACATTTCCTTACAAGTTTTGTACATATTTACACAATCCTAAATATATATCGAACATGTAAGGAATAGGCTCATTTCCTGACATTTACAATTTCTAACAAATATTTTACTGTTTCCTTGCATTTTTTGACCTGGATGTTGACTTATGGCATGTTACCATGACTAGGTTTCATGTAGAATTTGCATCCAAATTATTTTTCATTACTGTTAAAATAAGTCCAAAACATTGAAACAGGTGACATTGACCGCTGACCTGTTTTAGCTGTTTTAAGGGTTAAGTTCTTGCTTTTGAAATGAGATGATACACATAGCTTCTTTGGCTTCATGTAACTAACATTTATTGCACATAAAAGCATTTGAATGACAGCTTCATGCACAGGTGAAATTGGGTGAGAAGATAGGTCTCCAAGCTCTAAAAATCCACCTTAATGATAAAATGTTGGAAATGCAATTGCCGCAAGTTCTCAGCTCAAAGCTTACTTTTCTGTTATCCAGGTTTAGCTTCAGACAATTGGCACCTTTACTGACAGCATGCAGATTGAATTGGACAGTGTGTTTTCTTGAGAGCACCTGCTAGCCACTAGGCTGAGCACACTTGGCTTTGATAATATATCTCCGAAGTCACGTAATTCCACTTTAATGATAAACTTAGAAAGACACAAACTGGCAGCTTCATGAGACCTGCCATATACAGCTATGATATAAAAACTAGATCCTTTATAACAGTTCAGTGCATAAAAAGGCATATTTATAAGATAAATGAATAGATTGATTAATTAATAAATGAACTGGATGACTGTGACAGTTAATTGAACTTGCACAGACTGAATTCATCCTGTGAACTTCAGAATGATATCCAGGTCATCTTTGTTTAAGACCATCATCACTGTTTGTAATGTGTGTCTTCACTCATACAGTTCCGGAGTCTTTTTTTTTAATCCTTTTTTAAAAATAAAAAGTGATGGAATCCACTATTACCAAGGTACATGCCACTATGATATGCCAGTTTGGCCTTTCAAGGTCCCTCAAAGTCAAAATTAGCATCAAAAAGAACCTGAATGGTACTTTCCTATTAGGGTATACTAGGAACCATGGCCCTGTAGGATCCACCATTACTGAGATATTAGCCACAATGTCGCTTGATCTTTTCATGTCATACAAGGTCAAAATTAACAACTCTAAAAGAAACTGAGCTGATACTTTCCTACTGGTGTTTCAGAGCAACCATGGGCCTAGTGTCCGAAATTACTGAGATGTAGCCAAACTGTCAGATTTACTGCTATCCCTATTGTACAGTAACAATGCCAACATAGGCTTCACCCCTCACTGATTTTACTAATTTGATAATTTGTTGAAACTCAGAAAATGTCATCACCACTATGCCGTGAATAAATTTCTTGGAGATCAAGTCCAACAAGAAAATAAGATTTGCTTCACATCAGATCTGTCTGGGGTGCCTTCAAATGAGAACTGTTTGAAATTGCCCTTGTTCAGCAGAATTTTAAATTAAAATGGCACCTCCATGTGGAAGAGTTTTGAAGTTGTTAACTATTTTAATTTTTATGTGGTCACCAATTTACATAAATTACAATTTTACAATTTTGGTTCATTGGATGCGGCTATGTCACAAACCTACAAATTGAAATTGGAATGACTCCTCTATCTATAATAGTTTTGAAGGTATTCAAGATTTAAATTTTGCATATTCACATCATTTGCATAAATTAAAATTCTACAACTTTGGTTCATGGTTCATTGGATGCAGCTTTGCCACAAACCACTAAATTGAAGTTGGAATGGCACCTCTATTTATAATATATATATTTTTTTCTATTTATAATAGTTTTGGAGATACTCAACTTTTAAACTTTTCAATGCCTCTAATCAGCATAATTTAAAGTTCTACAACTTTCCTTCACTGTCCATTATATTGGCAGGTATCACACACCTATACATACACATTAAAATTTTGTGTCTATTTTTGCAATATTTTTGGAAGATATGGTGCTTTTAAAATTTTAATTACCCCTAATTTGCATAATTTTAAACATCATGACTATTTCCAACAATATGCACAATTTCGCTGGTAGGTCAGCCACCATCGCAAGTTGGGTGGTTTTTGGAATAATAGTGTCCCAGAAAAACTCCCAACAAATTTGGGTGCCATGAAAAGAAAGAAAGAAGTAAAGAATCTGAGGAAAATTTGAAAAGAAGATTTGCTTCACAGCAAATCTGTCTGGGTGCCTTAAAAATGACAACAGTTTGAAATGCTACACTTTGCCACTGTTCAACATAATCTAAATTTTGTGTATTAGCCTAATTTGTATACATTAAAATGCTATAACTTTGGTTCTTGGTTTATTGCATGTGGCTATGTCACAAACTTATAAATTGAGGTTTGAATGACACCACTATCTACAGTAGTTTTGAAGCTATTCAAGATTTTTATTTTGTGCATTTACCTAATTTGCATAAATAAAAAGCCTACAACTTTGGTTCATGGTTCATTGGATGTGGTTATGTCACAAACCTACAAATTGAAGTTGCACTGTACCTCTTGTATAATAATTTTGAAGTTACTCAAGATTTAGATTTTGTGTATTTGCATAAACTAAAATCATGCAACTTTGGTTCATGGATTATTGGATGCATCTATGTCACAAACATATACAGTGAAGTTGAAATGGCACCTCTATCTATGATAGTTTTGAAGCTATTCAATATTAAAATATTTTGCGTATTCACCTAATTTGCATAAATTAAAATTCTACAACTTTTGTTCATAGTTCATGATATGCGGCTATGTCACAAACCTACAAATTGAAGTTGGAATGGTACCTCTATGTATAATAGTTTTGAAGATATTGAAGATTTCAATTTTGTGTATTCACCTAATTTGCATTAATGAAAATTTTATAATTTTCGTTCATTAAATGTGGCTATGCCCCAAGCCTACCCTGTCCTCAATGGGCAGAAGGTTTTCCTTAGTCGTCTCCACCATTGCCCGTTGCAGCACTCTCTGTGGGGCATATGGACAAGAGACCTGGGTTATGTCCTGGTGCTGATTTTCAACGTGGATCACCCACACCTTCAGTGGTGGACCGTGAGGGAGAAAGTCATGAGGGACAAATGCTGGAACATTTTCAGGCCCAGCTCACTATTTGCATGAACTCTTCTCGATCCAGATAGAGAACTCGCGTGGAGAGCCGGCTGGTGTCGGGCCCTTGGCTGTAGTCATACATCTTGCCACATAAACTGGTTGGCACTGGAGATGATAACACTTAGTACTCTTCCACTTTTGAGACCTGGTGGAGCACAATCATGTCCCTAAAAATGTCTGACAACAGGACCATGGTAGCCTTCCTCAACAGGCAGGGTGGGATGCGGTTCAAGAAGCTGAAGGAGTTGGCCGGGTGCATCACCAGATGATGCTATGACCAAGATGTCTGCACACAAGCGAGGCACATCCCCGGACATCAGAATGTCCTGGCCAACCAACTCTCGAGAAGGGGTCAGCCATTAGGGATGGAGTGGTCGCTCCACCCAAGGGTTGTTCAGGACATATGGGCAAGATGGTGAACTTCACATGTGGATCTGTTTGTGAATCGTGAGAACGCAAAACTGCCAGTTTACGTCTTGCCTGTCCCAGACCTTAAGCCATAGCAGTGGCCACTGCAGCAATGGTCTGGAGCAACCTGTGGGCGTGCGCCTCTCCACCTTGCCAGATCCTTCAGAGGGTACTGCGCAAGTTTGGTTCCATGATTACAATCTGATCCTGGTCGCCCCTGGCGGCCCATGAGCTGTTGCTCAGTGGACCTACTGGAATTAAGCATCGAGCCTCCACTACAATTACTGGCATGGTTGAAGCTTCTGCTGCAGGCGCAGATGAGCATGTTCCAAAGGCACCCTCAAGTGCTTAACCTTGGCGGTTATCTCACAGCACATCTGCGACGGAGGCTTCTCGGAATCGGTTTCAGATAGAATTGCCAGAAGAGGGCTTCGATCTTATTCTCTAATTGCATGTTTACCCAGCTCGGTGGAACGCGTTTTCTGACTGGTACGCGAGTAAAGGAATTCCCCCTTGGTCTCTGCGCATTGTGGACATCATCTACTTCCTGTTGTGTCAGTGGGAAATCTTAAGGAAGAGCTCAAGAACAGTGGAGGGTTTCCGATCAGCCATGTCTTCCACCCTGGCCGAAGTCCTAGACATCCGCATCGGGAGAGATCTTTATCTGTCAGGGCTCATTGTGTCCTTCTACACCGACAGACCAGCGACACAACAGGTCCTGCCCAGGTGGGACCTACGGCTGGTTTTAGTCATGTTGAAGCAGTAGCCATTTGAGTGCCTTGAGGACCCTAGGTGGGTTTCCTTCAAGTACTGGACATGGAAAACTTGTTTTCTATTAACCCTCCCTTCAGGGGCCAGAAGCCAGATCCACACTCTGGCTTATGACCAACTCCAATGGTCACCTGACCACTCCCAGGTGACCCTGAGGCCTCACTTGGGCTTCCTTGAAAAGAACCGAGTGGCTCAAGATCAGGCTTTGGCCTTTAAGGGTTTTACCCTCTGTGCTATGGATGCTGCTCTTCTTCCAGAGGAAAGAGCCCTGTGCCCAGTGAGAGCTCTTCACTGGTACCTTTCCCACATGGACCGACTCACAGGACTGAGGTCTGCCCTCCTTTTACCACTGAGTAACCCGAGAAAGGAGCAAGTTTGCAGAAAAATGATTGAGTCGTGGATTAAGCAGATGATCCTTAAGGCCTGGTGCCTTGCAGCTTGTCTCAGCCAGAGCTCATGAGGTACAGGCCTTCAATGCCTCCTGGCATGCACTGCAAAATGTCATGGTTGTTAACATTCTGCTAGCCTACCGCTGGCGATCGTCTACGACTTTGCCCGAGCACTACTTGCGTGACATGATAGTACTAGAGGATGGCATGTATGCAGGCATAATAGGCTCCTTTGTTTAGCCTCCAATACTTGTTTGTTAGGCCTTCCGGATCCCACCAGAGCAACCACCGTGTTCCAGCTGATGGTACTCTTGGGGTTTAGATCTGATGCAGGCCTATAGGTCAGCGCATTTCTTCGTGGGCCTTGTAGGGCTTGGTGCCTAGTTGACCTAATCTTGAACAATATCAGTTGGTTTGTCTTGTTATCCCAGCCTGTTGCTGTTCTGACAGGGGAGTTCACTGCCCATGGAACCAAATACCCCCCCCCCCTCAGCTCCCGCCAGTTTTGCGACCAGGTCCTGTTAAGATCTCCAGGTTCGATGGAACTGAAACCAACAAGAGGGCTGTGTGAACAGCCCGTGCCTCAGCTGATCTCGACATTCATCACACTTGCAGCTGTATGAACTTGGGAAAGCATCAAGGACACCATGTTCTGAGTAAGTCTGAACTTTACAGAAGAACACTTACATGTGCAACACCAAAGTTCAAGTATTTCTCAAGTTATAATGAAGAGTAAAATTCATGTATGTTGCACAGTGACCCCACAAACGAGGTCAAGGTCATTCATGTACTGTCTCGGCATGACCTTCATACAGAATAATTAACATGTGTAGCTAACTCAAAACAGATCTCAAGTTATCAAGTAAACAGTAAATTCCGTGTCAGTTGTCCTGTGAATTAGCATTAGAATGCCCATTGACATACATATTAATCAACAGGAAAGCTGCATTGAACAATAAGTACCCGAATTGAAAATCCTAAAAAAGCAGAAATCCAAAGCAGTGCCACCTAGTAAACAACTGTTTGACCATTCTACAAAAACATATCCATCACATTTCAGCTTAATCTGAGGGAAGGTTCTGAGAACAAGTGAAAAATAGCAAAACCATACAAAAAATTCATAAAAAAATTGCAGTGCCACCTGGTGAACAAATTGGGAACTAGGTGCCCCCGGGAATGTCTATGTACAATATCAAAGTATTTGGGTGAGCGGTTTCAGAGGAGAAGAATTTTAAAGGTTTGCCCACAAAAAGAACAAAAAAATTCATAAAAAATAAAAAAATCAATAGAGCGTGACCATTTGAACAAACTTGGTACAGATCCACCCAAGGCACATCCCCACCAAGTTTGAAGTAAATCTGGCCAATATTATTTAAGTTATGACCATTACAAGAAATTCCCATGTTAAACTTTCCTATTAAAACCTTGGTTGAGATTTTTGAAAAAAAAACATAAAAAAATCATAAATTCATTGGAACATGACCATTGGAACAAACCTGGTAGACACCCACCCAAGGTACATTGCCACCAAGTTTGAAGTAAATCTGGATGACGATTTTGGAGAAGAAGTCGAAAATGTAAATTAGCATTAGAATGCCCATTGACTTACATGGTAATCGATAGGAAAGGTGCATTTACCCCAAAGGAGCCAAATTGAAAAAATCATTAAAAATCAGGAATCCGCAGCATTCCCACATAGTGAACAACTTTGTTTGGCCCTTCCATAAGGAACATATCCACCACGTTTCAGCTTAATCTGAGTGACGGTTCTGGAGAAGAAGTGGAAAATAGCTATAACACACAAAAATTCATAAAAAAATTGAAAAAAAATTGCAGCCCCACCTGGTGAACAAATTAAGAACTAGGAGTCCCAGGGAGTGTTCCTATGTGATATCAAAGCAATTGGGTGAGTGGTTTTGGAGAAGAAGATTTTTTAAGATTTCCCCAAAAAAGAGCAAAAAAAATTCATTAAAAATCCAAAAATCACTGGACCATGACCATTTGAACAAACTTGGTAGAGACCCACCCAAGGCACATCTCCACCAAGTTTGAAGTGGATCTGGCTGACGGTTTTTGAGAAGAAGTCGAAAATGTGAATTGTGGACGACGGACGGATGATGGACGGACGGACGACAGATGGACGACGGACGACAGATGGACGACGGACGACAGACCCTCACAAAACCTCAGCTGACTGACAAGTCAGCTGAGGTAATAATATTTACCCAAGAGGCGGACAGTTTTCATGTTGGCAGGCGAGCACCATGGGGTTCTGTGTGGTCCCATGCTAGTTGGTAAGGAGGGTTTCCGGTTTTGGCTGGATTCTGCTGTCTGTGGATTCATCTCCATTTAGCTCTGAGGTTTTCCCTTCAGACATCACCTCCTCACTCTGACAGATGGTTACCCCCAAGCTGCCGGTCCCAGCGGTCAAATGATGCCAGGGACATTACACCCACCACCTTTACGAGTGTATATCAGCAAATGGTAGTCAAGAGGTAACGTTACATAACTAATGCCAGATATTTGGAGTAATATTAATATTAGTAAGTACACTTACCTAAACCACCAGAGAAGCCCACACGACCAACCCTGCTTCCTCTTACAGCTGATGTCAACTGACCAATATCCAAAGAGGAAGGATGATATGGGGAGCATGCATACCAAGAGTCACCATCAGTTCTACAAGTACCAAGGGATGGTTCCATGGGACTGTCAGGTTTTCAAATCAAGTGAGTCAAAACTCAACTTGATTCATGGACGTTCGACCCAGACACAGAGGTCTAGGCAAATGATGGTTGAGTGGTAAGTGTACTTATTAATACTAATATTACTCCAAATATCTCGTATTACCATTACATGACTCACATGACAATCAATGTGTAGGCCTTAACATACAAGTATATCAGCTGAATTGAAAATTTCATTAAAACTTCTTGGGGATCCAGAGGATTACCACCTAACTATATAGTGACCAACTTCATTTAAGCTTCCCACAAACTATATTTTGCACCAAATTTCGGAACAATCTGAGTGACAGTTTTGAGGATGAACAAAATAGTAAAAAAATTTGGAAAAAAAGAAAGAAACAGAGGGCTGTCTGAACAGCCCATGCTCAGCTGACCTTAGAGACTCAGCACACTTGTGGATCTGTCAACTTGGGACAGGATAAAGGTCACCCATGTACTGAGTAAGTCTGACCTTTATGGAAGAACACCAACATGTGCAACATCAAGGTCCCAGTCTAAGTAGTTCTAAAGTTATAGTGAAGAGTAAATTTCACATATGTTTAATTGCACTGTGATCCCAGAAATGAGGTCAAGGTCACTCATGTACTGTCTAAGCATGACCTTCATAGAGAAACATTAACATGTGCAACATCAAGGTCCTAACTCAAAACAGATCTCAAGTTATCAAGTGAACAATAAATTTCATGTCACTTGTCCTGGAACTTTGGAAGTGAGGTCTAGGTCCAAAAGTCACTGGAGCAGGACCACTTGCACAAAATAGGTAGACACTTATAAAAGGTATATCCCTACCAAGTTTGACACAAAATCTGGCCAAAAGTATTTTAATTTATACCCATTACAAGAAATTGCCATGTTAAACTTTCTGATTAAAACTTCTTTGAAAGATTTTCCAAAAAAAATCATTAACACCCCCCCCCCCAAATCACTGGAGCATGACCACTGGCAGTTTCTTCAGAGAAGTCCAAAATGTGAATTAGCATTAAAATACCCATTGACTTACCTAATCAATAGGAGGTGCATTTACAGATAAGTACCC
Organism: Hermodice carunculata; assembly: GCA_964020975.1. NCBI lineage: Eukaryota > Metazoa > Annelida > Polychaeta > Eunicida > Amphinomidae > Hermodice > Hermodice carunculata. Next base: position 46,102,294 of record OZ026614.1, on the reverse strand, counting down.
GAATTTTAAAAGCATCAAAAATAAAAATCCATAGCAGTGCCACTAGGAGTGTTTCTGTGTGATATCAAAGCAATTGGGTGAGCGGTTTTAGAGATTTTTTGAGATTTGCCCCAAAAATTCACGAAAAATCCAAAAATCACTGGAGCATGAGTATTTGAACAAACTTTGTAGAGACCTACCCAAGATACATTCCCACTAAAAAAAAAAGTTTGAGGTAAATCTGGCTGACGGTTTTGGATAAGTTGAAAATGTGAATTGTGGACGGAGGGATGACAGATGTCAAACTATTGAATACACTGCTAAGAATGCACTTATATGATAGGCAATCCTTTATCTCAATTGCTAAAAAGATGGAAAACATTAGGACTTGATGAAGGGAATAGTCTAGTGGGAGGGGGACCCATAAGCACCGTCTGCTAATAAATCACACAGTTTCATCATGAACCAAGGTCGGTGCAAGCCTGTTGACACCCCTAATGCGCACTGTATGGAATGTTCAATGATGAGCTCCCTTAACAAGCACAACTTAGGTACCTTGCACCATGAATATCTCAAGAAATCAGAACCACCTGTCCTGATGCAATAGGGGAAAGTAGCATGAGTAGATAGATGCTAGATTATTAACCCATAGATGTTGTACTATTACACAGGAAGACAATAATATTTCTCAAAAGGCAAAATAACTGGCACAAATCTCACAAGTCACCCTCCCAGATGGACAAAGGACCATCCTTTAAGCTCAGATGAAAGTCAGCTGAGCTAAAAATTGCAGCGCCACCTGTTGAACCAATTGGGATCAAGCAGTTCCCAGAAGTGTCTCTACAATTTCAAAGCAATTGGTGTAGCAATTTTTGAGATGAAGTTTAAAAAAAAAATTGCCAAAAAATTAACATAAAAATCACTGGAGTATCACCCTTTGAACAAATTTGAGAGAGACCCATCCAAGGTAGCTCCTCACTAAGTTCAGAGTAGATCTGATTAACAGTTTCTTCAGAGAAGTCCAAAATGTAAATTGTGACTGTCAACAGATGGACAGATGACTAATCAAGACCAATGGCGTAAGCTCAGCTGACTGACAAACAAGCTGAGCTAAAACAATAATAGAGCAGGTATAGTGGATTCCAAGTTCACATCAAGTGTATATTCTTAATTGCGGGGCTCCACAAATCTGGTACCCTTGCTACTTTAGCAACCAAAAAATCACACAGGGCTACTTGATTACCATGTGCAAAGAGAAGTGGTAGCCCTGTGAAAGCTTTGGATTACCAGGTTCTTACAAAATCTGTCCAGCCCTCAACAGACCATGTTGACTATGGACTTTTGACTACCATCTGTTTAGTTTTGGAGGAGCTACCTGTCAAACAGTCTGGTACATGTGTTGATCCTGCTCTTCCTTACCCTAGCCAATGGTGCCCATCAGATGCCATGATGCGCATACAGATGGAGGACCAAGGGTGTTACTGACTGTAGGAATGACGACCATGTATACCAAACATGTGATGGCATCTTCTTAAACAAGCCTCAGTGTGTCTTTGGAGAAGATGACTAGGACTTTTTAAGCAGTCAATTTTATCTGAGTTGCGCATGTGGCAAGAGAAACATATTTGCCATGTTTACATTTTGTAGATAATATGAATGCAATGTTGTTGTTTTTTCTGATTGTCAAAAAATCAAGAATAACACAGAATAAAAATATAGCAGTTTTGATAAGTTGAAGAAAAAATGAATGAAGCAGTCAGATTTTTTTTTTTTTTTTTTTTGCAATATATATTTTGTGCAATAAAGTATATTCATACTTACTTCATGAAATTTTACATCTAGGAATTACTGTCTTTTCATACTTTTGAAAAAATGTTTTGTTTGGTGCAGGTACTATTAAATCAAAGTTTTTAAAAACACAAATTTTTCATATAATAGGCCGAACATTAATGTTAACATTGATGAAGAAACAAATAGTCTTCAAAAAGGCTACAAAACTTAGTTCAGACCAAGTGGGCTAACTGAGTCTGATTTTGCCTGACTATAGATTCTTTCAAAAGAGTCTGTTTTATTTGACATAATCCCGTTTCATTTAGCAGTGACACCTGTTTTGTTTTGTTGTCTGTTTTATTCAAAAACAGCTTGTGTTAATTATCATTTTGATCTGTTCTGTTTTATTTTTTGTCTGTGTTTTTATAATTATTCTGTTTTAAATGACAAATATCTGTTTTGTTTTATTTTTTTGTCTGTTTTATTTATGATTATTCAGTTTTAAATGAGAAATGTATCTTTTTTGATTTTTTTTTGGTTGATTTTATTTGTAATTATTCTGTTTTAAATGAGACATGTCTATTTTGTTTTGTTTTATTTATGATTATTCTGTTTGAAATAAAAATGTATGTTTTGTTCTATTTTTGTCCGTTTTAAATGAGAAATGTATCTGTTTTGTTCTATTTTTTTGTCTGTTTTATTTATACTTACTCAGTTTTAAATGAGAAAAGGATCTTTTTGTATGTTTGTTTTATTCATAATTATTCTGTTACAAATTTTGTCTCAATTTCTTTTCCAGCAGAACAGTATTTTTGAAAGAAAGAATGTACATGGAAGAGTCAAGAACACCTAGACAGGTCTACATTCATCTGTCATGTACCTTGTCATGTTCCTATTCCCCAGAATTCCATATTTTACATATGCCAAGGTGTAGGTACATGAACTAGGCAGTGGTTGGGGTTAGGACTGCGGTGGTCAGCAGTAACTGGTAATAAATAATGTCCTACTGCTGGCCAACACTGTGTACCGCTGGCTACCGCTGAGCTCCTAGAGCCCTTACTGATGTTCTGCAGTGGCCAGCAGTAGCCAGTGGTACTACTGTGATCTGCTGGCTACCTCTAAAGTGAGGCAATGACTGCCAAAATCAATTTACTAGTGTTTCATGTCACAGAAGACAACTTAGACAGGATCCCATTTGTAAACACAGTGCTGGACTATGCTGCATCAAAATGATAATCACAGACAGTGAACTTTTTGAATGGCTAATATGCTCAAGACAAAAAAAGCATGTGGCCTTAAATAGCATTTATATTTCTCTTAAAGTCATCTATGTCATTTATTTTTAAAAAAATATTTTTGATCAACATAAAAAACACAGTAGTCTTTATGAAATATTTAAGGAATTTTATTGCCACTGTTCTCAGTCCAAATGACAAATTTTGTCTTTGGCTGTATATTAAGTCGACAAACAGCAAATCTGAAGGAGTCTTGCTCAGCTGCAGCAAAAGGTTAATGCTGTCATTAGCTGACCTGTCAGATCAATAAGTACAGGAATGAATGAAGTCACATGATGAAGGTGAATGAAATGTGTGTTGGCGGTTACTAATCTTATGTCTTGCAACCACAGTGGGGTTTTGATCATCCTCATAGTTATCAGGTCCTCATACTGACATTGAAGCCATTAACTCATCAAAGCAAGAGGGTAATCAAACCCAGTGGTATATTTACAGAAGAACACCAAATGAACATATCTTGTTACCAGCAGATTTCCCACCCACCGGATAAATACTTCAAATATCCAGAGGGATCTAGAATCAACATCTTAGGCCTTCGTGCAAGACGCTCAAGAGAAATAATAAGCCACATAATTTTGATTGCAGTCTGAGTGGCAACAACAGCAACTAAGTGACTCATCAGAGGACTGTGGTTTCCCAGTGAATTTACAAAGCCAGACTTAAAACTCTAAATGTTGAATATTGCCCATTTAGGAAGCAACTTGTTGTTTAAGATAATAAATGGTTCATTGTGAAACACATGAACCAGCCATGGCACAATTCATCTGGCTTTATCCAACTGGAATCTCAACAGAATGTAATGAAAACTTTCAGCAACATGGCTCAAAGATTAATTGTGAAGATCTCAAGTTTATTGGTAAATGTTAATTTAAGATTCAGTGTAAAATATACATGGAACTCAACAAAAGTAGTGTTTTGAAAAGACTCTCGATCCCCACAACTGCTCAGTATGAAGATGAACGAGCAGACAACAAGAGGATCCTGAGCGACCAAGGAGCTAAGGATTAGCTCCTAACATGCCCACGCTGATCGGGAGCTTGCGTTGCTATCGGAAAGTTGAAGTTATGGAGGGTCAAACATGCCACCCAGTCTCCTGATGAATTAGATGCTGGAGCCAACTGTAAAGCTTCCTACAATATAACATGGGACACGCTCATTTCAGCGCATGCAAGGAAACATTTGTGTCCCAATTTGTGCAAATCTCATCAATGCAAATGTGTCTAAACATTACCAATAAGTTTCTTGCCAGCTAAATTTGCCCTTTCGCAAACCACTGTCCACTGAAGGCAATTTCCAACAGTGTGGCCGGGGTATAATGTGATTCATCAAATGGCCTGCCCAGTTGTACTGACAGAATGGGACACCTCAATCACCTTGGTGCAGGCTTTTCTGTATAATCCCGAGTCAATCAGGAGTCTTACAATGCTGCCATTTAGGTCAGCGCGTGTTTCATCAGAGGGCAGGATGTTGACCTTTCAGCCAGGTTGTACCTGTCTGCAGTTTTTATTTCGCTCAAACAGCACCCCATGGTGAGCACTGTGATCAAGTCTGCATGTAAGCAAAAGATAGATCGAACTTGCCTCACCGGTTGATGGCAGCTGGCTGCACTTCCTCATTAATATCCATAATTACATTCATTTGCCCAGTATTTTGGTGCTTGGGTCCTGTTTGAAAGGGCAAGGGCAGCATCTTGAGCATATCAGATTGACATGTACCTGCTTATCTTGCTGTGGATGTATGGCTGACACTGCCATTGGGCATTTTATATTTTAAAATCGACAATTTAGTCTTTTGGGTGGTAGTTTTAAACCATATATTGCCTGTGGTCAAGTTGACACAGGTTTGGGGGGGGGGGGGGGTGTGTGGGCTGTAGTGATTGTCTCTATTGGATCAGTGCATGCATGTCCTGCCTTCTTGCCAATGAAATTGCATCCAAAACGCAAAACCATTTCACAGAGTTTTCTTACATGTAGTTTGATATATTCTGCTGAGGGGTGGTTCAACATTTTCATCATTCTTTAATTAGTACTTACAGTACCCAAGGGGGGGGGGGAGGGGCTAAATGGGTCTGTACACTTTCACAGAATATGGAAAATGATGGCAAATTTTTGGCCTATTTTGTGCAATTTTTTTGTTGGTATAACTTTTTTGGAAAATCATCACTTTTAAAGTACTAAGTTGGGTGAGGAAGGGAGGGAAGGTCATAAAATTTAGTACCCTAAGTGCTAATTAAAATATGATGATAATGTTGAACCATCCCTAATTCATAGTTATCACTAAGAAAATACCTGTTGTTTGGAATCAGGCCACTCGTTAATATTCTTCTGTTAGCTCACAATGATTAGTCAGTATGTCCATATACAATGTACATGCACGTATATAGGAATACAGTTAAAACTTTACTGAAATGACACACAAATATCTGACAAATTCACCTAATGAAGCAAGTTATGGGCAAAAAATTCACTTTCTTTGTGATTTGGTTTAAACATCTTTTTACTCCATAAACATATTACAATGAGTTAATTCAATCCTCACTTGGGAGAACAAGAGGGCTGTGTGAACAGCCCATGCTCAGCTAACCTGGAGATTCATCACACTTGTGGCTCTGTTAACTTGGGATAGGATAAAGATCACCTGTGTACTGAGTAAGTCTGACTTATATGGAAGAATACTAACATGTGCAACATGAAGGTCCCAGTTCAAGTAGTTCTCAAGTTATAGTGAAGATTAAAATTCATGTATGTTGCACTATGGTCCTAGATATGAGGTCAAGGTCGCTTATGAACTGTCTACACATGACCTTCATAGAGAAACATTAACATGTGCAACATCAAGGTCCTAACTCAAAACAGATTTCAAGTTATCAAATGAACAATAAATTTCATGTCAGTTGTCTTGTGACCTTGGGAATGAGGTCAACGTCCAAAAATCCCTGGAGCACGACCATTTGCACAAAATAGGCAGAAGGTTATATAAGGTACATTGCTACCAAGTTTGCCACAAATCTGGCAAAAATTATTTGTTATAACCATAATAAGAGGTTCCCATGTTAAACTTTCATATTAATACTTTTTCAAATATTTAAAAAAAAAAAAAAATCATAACAAATCCAAAAATTACAGGAGTGTGACAATTCAAACACACTTGGTAGAGACCCACCCAAGGTACATTGCCACCAAGTTTGAAGTTAATCTGACTGACAGTTTCTTCAAAGAAAGTCTAAAATGTGAATTAGCATTAGAATGCCCATTGACTTATATAGTAATCAATGGGGAAGGTGCATTTACTGATAAGTACCAAATTGAAAAAAAAAACAAAAAAGTTAAAAATCAGGAATCCATAGCAATGCCAAATAATGAACAACTTTGTTTGACCCTTCCACAAGGAACATATCCACCAAGTTTCAGCTTAATCTGAGTGATGGCTCTGGAGAAGAAGTCAAAAATAGCAAAAACATATACACAAAAAAACATAAAAATTTTTTAAAAAATTGCAGTGCCACATGGTGAACAAATTAAAAACTAGGAGTCCCAAGGAGTGTTGCTGTGTCATATCAAAGCAATTGGGAGAGTGGTTTTGGAGAAGATTTCTTAAGATTTGCCACAAAAAAGAACAAAAGAATTCATAAAAAATCCAATAATCACAGCAGAGTGACCATTTGAACAACTTGGTAGAGACCCGCCCAGAGGTATATCCCCACCAAGTTTGAAGTAAATCTGGCTGACAGTTTTGGAGATATTCAAAATGTGAATGCTGGACAGATAGATGATGGACCAAGGACCATACTATAAACTCAGCTGACTGACAAGTCAGCTGAGCTAAAAAAAAAAGGCACGGCATTATGAGGGTCAGTTAAGGATTTTCCGTACTGGCGTACTGGGGCTTTTTATTTACTGTACTGGAAGCCCTCTTGTTTTACGCACTTTGCACTATCCAAAAAAATTTAAAATTTATTTTCCGTACGGTGTACTCTAGAAAAATTATTACCTGTACCAGCGTACCGACCCCCCCCCCTTACCCCCCTTCCATTATGTTTATCCTGTTTGTGGGATGAAGACAAAGACATGAAAAATGTTTACACGCATGCATGCATGCATGCATGCATGCATGCACACAGACAGCTAGTCTAGCATGCTGTTTGCATGGTCTTGCCACAAAACAAGGCGGAGTAAAACATGCACCAGGACACAGACAGACAGGGGGCACATTATCACCAGACATTTTTAAGAACTCTGCATAAAATACAATATATATGTATCCTGACAGGAAGCTAGCCATGTACTGCAAGCTAAGCTTAAGATAAAAGGTGACTCATCCAATTCCTGCAGCCAAAAACCAAGATATTTGAGAAATATTGTTTTATTCATCATTATTTGGTTAAGTTTCTGACATATTTAGTTATCTGACATCAGTTTATGAGAACAAATGGTGTCACTGAAATGAATTTTCTCTGTACATACCATGAAATTCAAAGCAGTCACAGCCCCACACCCCTAAAATTTTGGAAGGACTCCCAAACTTTAAGACTGCAAGTCAATGTTTCCTTACATGATATAATTTTGTATTAATTGCAAATACTAGGGCAGGAGGGCACCCAGTGAATGGTCTTCATTTCACAGGCTGTGGACACACTAATTTACCAGCAACTTTAGTGAATGAACTGAAGCATTTGATCCATCATTGTCTGGAGTGAAGGGGCAGCTGAAGAAACAGAATTTGGATCCAGCCACACATTTATATCCATTTGTCAAAATCAGCATGAAAATCTAGATTGACAAAGCAGAGGGAATGCCAGTTGGCCATCACTTATGTGAACTTGATTCCTTAAGTTGAAGAGATTGATGAAAACTGACAGGTGGTTCTTCTGGAACCAGCTCAAGTCTACATTGATTTAAAAGCAAAGGAGATCAACATGATAAAAAAATTCTGCAGAATGAGTAAAAGTCCTTGCTGCTGCAAGTCATTATTTCCAAAAGCTTATCTTTCAGGTGACTCTAATTAAAGTCTAAAGTAGCACATAAGGCCCTTAAAGCACAGTGTTACGTCAGTTAACATAGTTACAGATGTAAGTGTCACCATTGGGAGCCAAGGCATTGGAACAATGGTGCCCTATGGCCATAAAGAGACAGCAGGTGGAAGCCAATATTACAGGTAGAGGCATGATGCATGCAAAATTTCTTATCTTCCTGTGTCAGGTAAAAGCAAAAAGTTACACAAGTTTTCACTATTTAGCTCAGCTGACCTGTCAGTCAGCTGAGCTTTTGTGAGGGTCTGTCCATCAACAATTCACATTTTTGACTTCTTCTCCAAAACCCGTCAGCCAGATTCACTTCAAACTTGGTGGGGATATGCCTTGGGTACGTCTCTACCAAGTTTCTTCAAATGGTCACACTGCAGTGATTTTTGGAATTTTTATGAATTTTTTTGTTCTTTTTGGGGGCAAATCTTAGAAAATCTTCTCCGAAACCGCTCACCCAATTGCTTCCATTTCCCACAGGGACACTCCCGGGGACTTCTAGTTCTTAATTGTTCACCAGGTGGCACTGCAATGTTTTTCTATTTTTTTTAATGATTTTTTGTATTTTTGCTATTTTTGACTTCTTCTCCAGAACCATCACTCAGATTAAGCTGAGACTCGAGGGTAAGTTTCTTGTGGATGGGTCAAACAAAACTGTTCACTAGGTGGCACTGCTGTGGATTCCTGATTTTTAATGATTTTTTCAATTCAGGTACTTGTCGGTCAATGCAGTTTTCCTATTGATTACTATGTAAGTCAATGGACATTCTAATGCTAATTCACATTTTCAACTTCTTCTCCAAAACCATCATCCAGATTGACTTCAAACTTGGTGGCCATGTACCTTGGGTGGGTTTCTAACAGGTTTGTTTAAATGGTCATGCTCCATTGATTTTTGGATTTTTAATGATTTTTTTGTTCTTTTTTAAGACAAATATTAAAAAATCCTTTTCTCCACAACTGCTCACCCAATTGCTTTGATATTACATAAGAACACTCCTAGGGACTCATAGTTCTTCATTTGTTCACCAGGTGGTGCTGCAATTTTTTAAAATTTTTTTTATGAATTTTCGTGTGTTTTTGTTACTTGGGACTTGTTCTCCAGATCCATTACTCACATTAAGTTGAAACTTACTGGATATGTTCCTTGTGAAAGGATCAAGCAAAGATGTTCACTTGGTGGCACTGTTGTGGATTCCTGATTTTTAACAATATTTTTCAATTCGGATACTTATCGGTAAATGCATCTTTTCTATTGCTTACTATGCAAGTCAATGGACATTCTAATGGTAATTCACATTTTGGACTTCTCTGAAGAAACTGTTATTCAGATTCACTTCAAAACTTGGTGACAATGTACCTTGGGTAGGTTTATACCCAGTTTGTTCAAGTGGTCATGATCCAGCTTTTTTTTTGGATTTTTTATGATTTTTTTTTTTTGAAAATCTTTAAAAAATGTTTTAACAGGAAAGTTTAACATGGGGATTTCTTGTATTGGTTACAACTTAAATAATTTTGGCCAGATTTGTTCCAAACTTGGTAGGGATGTACCTTTTATAAGTGTGGACCTATTTTGTGCAAATGGTCATGCTCCAGTGATGTTTGGTCCTGGACCTCATTCCCAAGTTCACAGGACAACTGGCATGAACTTTACTGTTCACTTGATAACTTGAAATCTGTTTTGAGTTGTGACTTTGATGTTGCACATGTTAATGTTTCTCTATGAAGGTCATGTTTATACAGTACAGGAGTGACCTTGACCTTGTTTCTGGGGTCACAGTGCAACATACATGAATTTTACTCTTCATTGGGACCTTGATGTTGCACATGTTAGTGTTCTTCTATAAAGGTCAGACTTACTCAGAACATGGGCTGTTCACACAGCACTTGTTTTCCCTAAATTCGGGGGGGGGGGGGGGGGGGGGGTATGGAGTTTGACATGTATAGGTGAGAAAACAATTAACCAACTGTCCATTTGGTCTGAATGATTAAAATCTGGGGGGTTTTTTCTTTTCTTTTTTGTAAGCGGTGTGAATTTTGTCTTTTATTCAATATTTTGTTTCCAAGTCACTGGTATCAGAGTTCGTTGCTTCACTTGACTTAGATTATGACTTAAAGGGGTAGGCAATTCAGTTGTTGAACTTAACATGTACTTTTTTGCTGCCTTCTTGTGAAACAGGCAAAGGCTTATTTTGGCAGTGGGTGGGTGTGGGTGCACATTATTGATACTTATACATTGGTTTTTCATTGTCATATATACATTGTATTACATGATTACATTGAAACTGCCTAACACTTTTGCTCAAATTCAAAAGAAAAGATATTTTATGACGCAAAGCTGACATCATTGTCTTGGATTACTGGAAGCTCTTCATCCACCGGAATGCTTCCAGCAATGTTCAGTATCAAAGCCATACATAACGTGTTGGTCAACCTTGCCACATTTAAATGTACCTGTGGAACATAACTGCTGGAAGTATAATGTAAAATCTACAAATTATACTGTTGCACATAATAATATATATCTGTAAATTAGTGATGGACGAACAAAAAAAATCAAAATTACCAAAACATTTCAAAATATCACTTTTATTCACACACAGTAAGGCATTTGACTGCTTTCACAAAGTAGGAATGTACTGACAAAAATATGTTATTGACATTCCTTGTGTTCAAAATGTAAGACATCACAGTCAATATATAGTACATGGCAGCTTCACATATGCAAGCCCCTTTAATAATAAGATTCCAATAAATGTAGCTATTACCTACGTGACAATACTGGAATCAAGACTGAAATACACTAATGTGCCCATTTTATCATAAATGCACTTTTTAAATATCAATGGGACCTACACTTGTGTATTAATATCATACTGTTCAGCATGTAGAGCATATACTGCATTTGAAAAAGTATGGAGACTTAATTGCGCATCGATCCACTCTATATAAGTTATATGATAATTTTATAACATCCAGTACATAGCATCATCAAATCAACTTTGTTTACATGTATTTTGTGTGCGGTCTACAGCAAAATACTTTTCTGTGCAACTTCAAGGGGGGGGGGGGAGGGAAATAACAATTAGCAGTAATACATGCCATTCAACTGAGTACACATATCCATAACACACTCCAGCTGGTTACACTATTGTGAATTCCCACCAATACTGTATGCACTCAGTTTATAGCAGTGTTTCACCTATATCCACTGATCTGCCATACAACTTTTGTTGTCTAACAGTGGTACTTTTCAACATACAATCATCACATACACAGATTAGAGAAAATACCAAAACTAATATTACTTACTGTCAATCTTATTATTTTAATCACCTGAAGGTGCCAGGATTCCATTGTCATCTGCGGTGTTTTCACTAAAGTTCCCCATAGAAAATAATTTTAATGAAAAATATACGCAACAGATGTTAGAATTCCATTTTCAAGATCAATAGCTTTCCTTGACATGGGTTGGGCACATTGCATCCACATGTAAAAGCATCCAGGTGTAAATTGTCTGCTAGAAGATTTGAACTTAAATTTCTCATTAACAGAGTATATTTTCAATGAAAGAAATGTAAATAAGATGTAACAGGAAAACAAGCCTCAAATCAACAGGTTTTCTACAAAGGGTTGGGTCTATTGCATCAAGGAAAGCCAATTCACTCAGTCTCACTTCAACCAGGAAAGGATATTAACCCTTTCCCCCTTAAACCGGCTGGTGGTCAAATGTCGTCTGCTTCAGCATTTTCAACTGATTTCAACAGCAATGAAAAACAATTTGACTGAGAATTGAAGATGAGACCTGTCAAGACATGACCCAGGTCAACAGCTTTCCTCGGCATGGGTTGGGCACCATGCCGAGGAAAGCTGTTGACTCAGTCTTAATATAAGGGGGAAAGGGTTAAAAACATAAATATATATACCAACAAGTTTTCATACCTTATCCAAATATTTGTATGCAGGCTATATACAGTTGTAAAGCCAGAATAAAAACATTTTTCTACATTTAATTTCTATGTACATGTACATGGGGTATGCACCATTCGACCAATCTCCTAGAAACAAACTCCAAAAATTTCACACAAATAAATAAGTTACTGTGTATGTTTTGCTTACATGCCTGGTTAAAATAACTTAATACAATTGAAGTTCTGTTCAAGCCCCATGCTCTTGTACCATCACAAGCAGATTTAAAAAAAAAAAAACAACTGTAAACGTGTTAAATGTTGTCACTTTATTATGCATATAAACAGCATGACACTTGCTGACACAAAGTACATGCAATTGGGCAATGCCTGACAGGGAGAGCACTGAAGGGTCTCACTGTATGTACATGTATTCACGCAATCCCAAGTACCACTCCACATCTACTGAGTGACATTGGAGAGATTTATAAAACAAACAGTATCTCAGGTATTCAAGTACCTATCATCTGCGATTAACTTGTCCACTTATCAATCCTTACTGTGATTAGTTCAAGCACTATGTCAATCCTATTACAGTAACATTACTGACAAGCAGTAAGTTCAAGTGGCAATCATACGTAATGCATGCATATAACCTTTCACTTTGTGTACACACACTTTCTCTCTGAGCCCACCATAGTACCCAGGAAAACACCGCAACTTCAATTTATAATGGATTGGCTCATTCAACATTTATTAAGTCATTATAAAAATTTGTTGATTTTTTTTTTGTTTGTTTGTTTGTTTATTTTTTCCTTCTAGTGATGCAACAATATGCATATGTGCTGTGGCAATTTTGAAACAGCTGTACTCCACTCTTGTATTACTGATATTATTATTGTATGACATATAGGTCAGCATTGACCTCTGTATCGTGTGTCAATAAAATTGCTACTACTACTACTACTGTAATGTACACAAGGCAGTTGCAGATTGTAACCAGTTTGTTCACCTGCTTGGAGAAATTTGAAACGACTATGGGTGCACCTTACACTCAGCTCTCTGCACCTTGCACTCAGCTCTCTGCACCTTACACTCAGCTCTCTGCACCTTACACTCAGCTCTCTGCGGTTTTGCTTATTATCAGGACAGCCGTATCACATGAGGGTTGAATGATTACACTCAACTTGGGCAGAATATATAGAGAACCCCTCTGGTTATAAGAAAGAGTTTGTTAACACATGTATATTCATACGTGAAAAGATATCAATGAAAGTACATTATCTAAACATATGATTTGTGAAGCAAGCAATGCGAACAGGATTATTGGAATGAACACCTAGAGAAACTTTGCATTGTACATTTACCCTCTATATACCTTTGTACACACTCAGTATGCTAACCATGTACATATATTTGAGAACCCTCATAGTGAGGCCATATATCAGTACACCCAAAAATGGTCTTTATGTGGAGGTAGTCTCAATTTGGAAACTATTGGTACATTCAAATTGAACAGAAAATATATGGTTACAAAAATCACTAAATCTTTGTGGTCTCATTACTGAGGTCTTAGTGTGAGGTTCTGTATAAAGTAGATACGATTTCCTTAACACCAGACCAGGAAACAGGAGATGAAAATTACTGTAAATGAAAAAGTTCAATTACACATTTATCGTGGTTTTTCATCTGAATTGAACCAAGTATATTTTATAAACTCTTTCAGTGCCAACTGTGACTTCAGTCAAACTATTTCAAATGAACTGCTCTGAATTATAATAAGGATGCTAGATTCATATTCCTTGTGAAAGGACCTTTCATTCAAGTACCAGCCTGTAGTTACATATAATACAATAGTCCAGGTCATTAGCCTTCCTCGGCAAACTTGTATTGTGCCCAAAGCACACTGCTGAAAACTGATGACTCAGTCCAACATGTGGTACTGAAAGAGTTAAGTGCATAGTGCCAGCATGACAATAGCAGATCCCAATATTGTACATTCAGCACAGATCCATTTATCAAATTGTACAAGATTGCATTACTGGCCCCTGATAATGGCAAGTCTCTTGATTTGACAGCTGCAAACTGTATAGAATCTATGTGCACTTTTTAGCAAGATAGTGTGAGTTTCCACTTGGAATGTGACTAGAATTTCCATAAATGCTGTGGGCAGCATATACTGGCCCCTGATAATGGCAAGTCTCTTGATTTGACAGCTGCAAACTGTATAGAATCTATGTGCACTTTTTAGCAAGATAGTGTGAGTTTCCACTTGGAATGTGACTAGAATTTCCATAAATGCTGTGGGCAGCATATACCCGACCCTCTGATAAACGTAAATCATAAGAGCCTGCCACAGCACCCATTTTTCCAGGAAACTTGGGACCAGTTCAGCAGCTCAGTGTTCCGTAGACTATGAAGAGGCTGTCTGTACCTTTATCTAGTCCAGTACACATCTTCCCAGAATTCATAGTATTTTCACAAGTGGAAGAGAAAATAATTTAAATCATGAAAAGAGTGAACCCTTTTTGGAGCATCGTAACATTGCGGCCAGCACCTAAACCTGAAAACCAATGTCTGCAGATTCCATGTACAGTAGATGTACTTGAATGTACATGCATATGTATGGTGTAAAACACTTCAAATTACAGATTCCCTTGCACAAGTCCAAAGTTGACACTCTGAGTATGCATTACATGTGCCACTTGCACACAAGCATGAACCAGATATATTTTCTTCTTGTACTGGGTCCTTTGATTCTTTCAGGTCACTCCAAGTGTCTGATCCCAAGTATGTTTTAAATTTGGCCATACAGTGGTCCCCCTATTATAAGCCCTCCCCCACCCTCCCCATGACAGGCCACTCTCTCTACAGAGGCCACTTCTGCATGCATCAAGTATATGGTATTTTCATTTTATTTTCCCCCTCAAGAGAGCCCATCCCTCCCATAAGGCCAAATTTCTGGTGCACTTGGGGTGGCCTTACAAGAGGGGGACCACTGTAGCACAGTGCTATCCATATGTCCCGTCTCCACAAATCGTGCTTTTCAATGTCTTGAAGCCTGAGCTCTGTAGTGGCCAATACAGAAGGCCAGGCTTGTGACTACACAGCTGCATGTAACCACTGACACAGGCTGCAGGTGATCACAATCTCTGTTTACCTCCACCTTATCTTATATTAACTTTGTTATGGTATATTCTAACATTCATCACTGCAGATAATACACAGAATGGGATATATTTACAGCTTCACAGATAATCAATGAAACCAGTCTCTTCACTTGGTGACTTTTCTATCTTTTCAAATTGATTTTTGTACCAGTGCCTGACAGATGTTACAGGTGATACTGCAAACATGCACATTGTTTGTCATGTGATGTTTGAAAACATGACCTTAAATCTCAAGTTGAGTACACTTTGGATGATTAAAATATAAATCATGGAACTGACAAGCAAGATGCATAAACCCTGGACATAAACACACTTATTTATAATCCCAGGCAAAAGTTTAAAATGGGAAGACCAGCATAGGCTCAAACCTGTCACCGTCCTATGGCAAGAAATCTGGAGATTTTTTCTTCCCGTGGGGGGAGGGGAGGGAGGGAAGTTTTTTTGTTTTTTTTATTGTTTATTTTTCAACAAAGAATAATGATATAAATGGATTTTTATAATCTTTTTGTGTGTTTCTATTTTATTTTTAAAATTAGCCAAAATTGCACTGAAAAGTAAGAGACACCTGCCAAATGGAGGAAAGGCAACAGGTATGTCTTCAGGTTTTCAGGGCCAGAATTTCGGCGAGAATCCGAGAATCCATTCTCGTAAAGATTCTCCTAAAGTTGTCTTTCTTTAAAAAGATAACTAATTGACAAAACTCCAAACAGATTCTTGCAAAATTTTGCAAAATTCTGGCCCTGGTTTTTTCTGAAGTGATGTGTGCATGTAGCTATGTTGCTAGCAGCACTTCTGCCACTCAGCTTTGGGCCAAGTAAACATTCACCTATCGTTTTAATCCTTTAGATTGGGAGAGCCAACTGAAGTTTTGAATTAACAGAGTTTCAGTAAAGTGGTTCATGGTGGCTTAATTCTTAAATTATGTTTCCTCCTTGAAATGTGACTGAGTCAATGGCTTTCCTGGTCATGTTTAGTATGAAGTGCCACCCATACAACAGAAAGTTGTCGACCTACAGCATGTTTTTTTTAACAGTACTGACTAACAATTCTCATTCACTTTTATTGTCAATTCTCACACACACACACACACACACACACACATAACCATTGTCCCCCCCCCCCCTTGTTTTCATATGAACACTGTAATTTTACACACAAAGCTGGAATTAAAACAAGAAGCAATAATGTTCACAAGTGTTTATTGTCTTTGTAGTATTTCTTTTTGTGAAATACATGTACCACATTTCACACATTTAAACAACTGCTGTAACACATAACAAAGTTACAGCACATGTGGACACATAATATTATGACCCAAAAGTGCCATTCAACTGAGATTATATGATAAATTCATAAACACACATTATGTGTGTATATGTACATGCATGTTTACATGTATATACAAACACATAAATATATACAGGGCTCGAATTTAGCAGGTGTCAGAAGTCCCGAGACACCCTGAGATTGCACCGGGCATGTTCAGATAAAGACAAAGATTTCCAACCGGGCATGTTAAAAATACATGGACATAAGATCCGCTCAGGTATCTTTCGGACTTTCCAAAGGGCAGGCTACCGGACTTTCTTTTACACACATGTGAATGGAAATAAAATATATTTTTGCCACATTATTCTCATTTATGTTCAACAACTTTATTAAAAAGAAACTTCATACCAATCATGGTTGCTGTGTAATCAGTGAAGGTTCAAAGACAAACCTGTGCAGTTTCACAAGTCCGCTGAGTACGTTAAATCTGCTCAGAACTGCCACGTGAGAGGCTACAAGATTTCGCTCTCAATATTTAAGTTGAGCAGTTCTGTCACTTATCCTTACCATACTAGTCCAAAGATCAGAAGTGTCCAAGTTGATAATAATGATAATCTGTGTAAGCGGTTGGCAAAACAAAATGCAGGCAGTAAAATTAAAGGCTAGGTCCTGGAATAAATAAATGTGTGATATGGTTGTTTTTTGTTTTTGTTTTTACTGTACAAGTGTATGTACCATACTTCCTTTTCTTCAGTTTATCGACTAAAAATTCATTTTCGAATTTTTGAAGCTGTTGTGCTGAGCGTCGTCCTATCCCACCTAGCCCGATGATGCAGCCGGTTAAATGTTTGGGCACAGACAAATTCATTCTTCTAGTCTGGGTGCAATTTTATAATAGCATGATGGCAGTAATGCTGAAAAACCTGTAACAATTATAATTTATTCAAATATAAAATAAACGGCAAACAAAACACCACCTGTATAAATGTCCACCAGTGGCTGACTTGGGAAGTTGGGTCAAGTCAAGTTGATCAACAAATCTCAGAGCACCTGCGTGTCTGGAGTTCACCGAAGTTACGCAAAAGTATTACACTTGGTTCAATAATTTAATCCTAGATAATGATGGAAGTAATGCTGAATTTAAGATCTTTAATCATTTTAATGTAATTGAATACAAAATAAATGGCACCACATGAATATCTGTGTTTTGCTACTCAACAAATGTCCGACCACAGATCACTCTGGAGTTCGCCAAAGTTCCACGAAGTAATTAGTACCCCAATACAAATTACAAATGGCAGATTCAAGTGTGCACTTGCAAGATACCAGGAGCGTATTTCAATTGATTCCTTACGATTAACAATGAACTTGACATAACCGAGCATGCAGATTAAGCTCAAGATCGTGAGTAATGTATTCAGAATATTTTTGCAACCATTCAGTTGTTTTTTATGCAAAACAAAGGCTCGGTATTAGATGGCACCACAGACACAAGGTGCCCGCCAGTTCAATTTCAAGGCCAAAAAAGAGAAGCCAGCATGTTCCAAGTTATGTTGCACTTCAAATCAATCCTGATTATTTGAAATAAAGTTTGAAACACAGGCAAATTATGATAATTGAATGAATGACAGTTACATTTTGGTCGTATATGTTGGGAAAACATCAGGGTTTTTGTCACTATTTGACACTTGAGAGTCTCGTCAAAAAACGGTTGTTTGCGGTGTGTTTTGCTAAATTTTCCCGGTCGCTGGTCACTTTCTGCAGGTGGTCGCTCATGACAGTACATTTAACATCAGAAAAACGTTCGTGCATGGCAAAAATTGTCGTTTTGGCCAGGTGGTCACTCAGGTTAATTATAGCCCTGTATATATATATATATATACACACACACACACACACACACACACACACACACACACACACACATATACATACATATATGTACCGTGTATATATGCATGCATGTGTGCATATGTTTGTATTAGATACAGTGCACAGCATTTATACATCAGACTCTCTTCCAGAGACATGAATCACAACAAATGATGCCCATTAATAACTGGACTTCACCATTCTATCCCTCTCAAGCACATACTGTAATTGATTGTAATATGTATGAACTGTTGTTTACTTTGTTTCTATTTACAGCATACACTTCAAGGTATACACATACACATAAATACGCAAAACCTCTGGGGATAACAAGGTTAAATCACTTCCAGAACAAATTGATGATTAATCAGCCTGATCTTTTTGTTCCATTTTCTGACTTGTGCATTCAAATACATATTTTTTTTTTTTTAATTGCAACTGGAAAACTAAGTACCTGTGGTTTGATGTTCATGTAAACTATTTAGCAAACATTTCAACCATCAAAATGTTTAATCTCAGATAGTCAGTGTTCAAGAAGAAAAAAAAAGAAGATGCTATAGTCACTGAGGAATGCTGATGCTCAAACTTTCACAGAAACACAATCATCAAAATCATGAGTCATTATAATACAAATACTACATGCACCAGCAGATGTTCTGTAAGCATTCCAGCCCAAAACAATACACCTATAATGATTTGCCCATGATTTTTGCCTTCATGAGTACAGAATGAGACCTATTTTCACCAACATTTCAAAGTTAAATGCAAACTTGCAGAATAACTAAAAATAATTCTTCCTTACCCTTTGGAGGCTAAATTATAAACTGACCAGTAATTCTAATTAGGTATTTCCATTCGAATGTATGCCCAAATATTCAATACATACATGCCCATTATATACAGGTGGATACATCCAGATTAAAGAATTGGAATACACATTTATTACAAATAACTTTGATGCAAAACACGAAGTATATTGAAATATTCAGTAAAAAATACTTATTGCAGGTTTTCCATGCCCCCTTGTTCTTTGAAACATACATTGACCATCACCTGTTTAATTGACAATGTTTGAAGACTACAAAGTTTTGTTCCACTGAAAATTTAGCAAGTTCATTATTATCAGCTGTCTGAGCAAATGTTCAACAAGCTAAACTAAGACATCCCTATTATTCCAGTACATTGATGAGATCATCGTGTTCAAGTATTATATATTCAAATGTATATATGCATATAAGAAACTGTATGTGTGCATGGTACATGATTTGTCACTTAATACATATATTTGTATAAAATATCATTACAGATGTGGCAAAGTTATTTACATGCATTATAAAGTACTGTCATGTGAAAAGATCTTTACAAGTTCTACACAACACCATGGGACAAAGAATTTAATTTAAGGTGATTCAAATAAATTGAATCCTCTCCCATCTGGTTTATTAATACACAATTTCATTCATACATCTCAAGCACCTGTCAGCTCAGTTTTCAATATAGCACTATATTGTACTTATATGTACTACCCAGCATGCTGTTTCTCAGTGTATTGATGCAAACATTTCAAGTTAACCTTATGTAATGTTTGTTTAAACTGTGAGTGAAAGAGCTAAAATTGTTCCCAGAATTCCTCTGTATGCCAGAGGAAGTGGCACAGGGACTAATTTGGATCAAAGAACATAATGTAGGCCTATTTACCTACTAAGCACTTTGGCTAGCTGAATAGGCTAAAATGTGCCATGAAATTCTGGCTTATAAGCAATATTAAACACCTCATGCACCAAAACTTTATTGTTAGTACATGTACAATGTATCTCTTCACTCCGATGCCCACAATCATGCAGCATTGTACATATTAACCCTCTCCCCCTCAAACCGGCCAAAACCGGCTGGTGGTCAAATGTCGTCTGCTTCAGTGTTTTCAACTTATTTCAACAGTTATGAAAAACAATTTGACTGAGAAATGTACATGAGACTTATCAAGATCACATACCCCAGGTCAACAGCTTTCCTTGGCATGGGTTGGGCACTTAGTGCCCAACGCATGCCAAGGAAAGCTGTTGACTCAGTCTTAATTCAAGGGGGAAAGGGTTAACATGGTTGCAGGGTTGTCCAATAATCCATGGAAGCTGCTTATATGGATTTTGTGCTGGTCGGGTTCCTCGTTCTGCAATCATTTTCTTCCCACACAAGACGTCCAGATTTTCAGTTTTGCTGACATATTGAGTAACCAAGAATCCACTACATGTAATACATTGTCACTGTCTAAAATCCTTTCTGTAACCAATAACAATTCATGGGAATAGTCCTATCTTGCTGCCCTATTTATTGCAGCTACAATTGTACACATGACAACTGTCTTGGCATAATTGCACAGTCTCTCTTGTGGGCTGCTTGTAACAGTTTATAACAGACAACAGAGACCTGTCTGGTCCTACCAACTCAACAATTCACCTCATACACATACACACTTAACCAGATTACTTTTTAACACACTCACACACACACAAAAAAAATGATGGATGAGGTTGCCACTGTCACTGTAATGTACTTTCTCTTTACAATATTGATAGACTGATGTCCATCCCCATGTTGTCAGAGTGGGACAAAATATCAAATTAGTCTTGTATAAACATGATAAACCTATCAGGCTCTTATTCATAAATAAACAGGTGTACTGCGCATCCCACAATCCACCATACAACTGCAGTAATTATCATACATGTATTACATTAAAGATAAAGTTCTCTCTTTTCTTCAATGCTCATTTGAAGTTAAGACAAATGGAAGAACATATTTCATCAACCTTCTTTTGAGAAACTGCTTTCTATTGAGTGAAGTTGAAATGGAGTTTTGTGATGGGAAAATACTTACACATGTATGTGCACACAAGCACATTATTATTATTATCAAATACTATCGTGCTTCAGAAAACAACACTTAAGACAACCTGGAATTTGTGGAATTAACTTACATTTATTCAACCTTAAGCTGTATTCCAGTAATTTCTTTGATAGTTCACATACTACATGTACATGTACAGTTTGTGTAAGGCAGAAATTTGGACTTTACCTTATAAGCTTTAACCATATGTACAAAATATCAAGCTATATTTTCCAATATTGAAGGTAAACTTTAACTTAGTTTTGGCAAGGTAAAAACATCACAATGGTCCCCTAAAGCATTATGTGGCAAGCATTATATACTCCTCTGAATGATTTCATCTTAAGTTATGCTAGCTGTCTGACATATCAGCATTATGAGAAGTTTAATGTTGCAAAGGAAGTATTTTGTGTGGAGAATGCGTGGACCCTTATCTCCTCAATAGTATGCAATTTTCAACATATATGTTCTGATACATTTCACATGTACCTGTTATCAGCTTAACTCCTTCCCCCTTGAATCAAAATGGAGTCAACAGCTCTCCTTGGCGTCGGTTGGAAAGCTGTTGACCTGGGTCATATCTGGATATTTCTCTCAATTCATGTTTTTGTGCTCAAAACAAAGAAAATCACAATGGTTATTTATACCACTGTTCCCAAGTCCACCATAACCCTTTCCCCTTTGAATTGAGACCAAGTAAAACAACTTTCTTAAGGGCAAGTTGGGCAGTTGCCGCTATGAAAAATGGTCTTTTTTTCATTAAATTTCAAATTAATGAAAATTCATTGTAGCAGCCAGCATTTAACCACCACCCTGTTTGGGGGGGGGAGGGTTAATGCAGAGGCCAGTGTGATATCTTTCAGAATATGATTCTGTGTAAAGCATGGCATATATATATATATATGTGTGTGTATGTATGTATGTATGTATATATATATATGTATATATATATATATATATGCATATATATACACATATACATATGTACATATATATATATATCTTGCATACATTTGTTGTACTTACTGTGAATTCATTTAATTTTGCTGTGCTTTTATTTTTCCTCATTTTGCTGATGCTTCAATGCCGCTAAAATGAGAACCAGTTGAAAAAGATTTTTAACATGGCATTAATAGGAATTACAACAAAAACAGTGAATTTAAAATTTCAGTGAAAGGTCAAAAATTCAAAAACCGTGAAAATTAAAACCTGTGGAAATAAATGTATTCACAGCATTTATTTCTAGTAAATTGTCACTTCTATCCCTGCTGAAGTTGATGCAATGGTGCAGTTTCATGAGTCACCACTGATGATGCATATGGGCGATATTTGAATGTTTCTTTCATGTAAAAGCGGAACCTCTTCCCAAAGATGACATAAATGAAAAAGTTCACAGAGCTATTTATAACAAGCAAGAGGTCTGTGACAGTGTGGAAATTTTGAAAAGATGGAGCAAATTCAGGCATAAATTTCTTAAAGTAATTAATAAATGAGACATAATGGATTATTATCTGGGGTGTTTCACATACCAGAAATACTAGTATGATGATTATAAGCACCAGTGTGGCATTGGCCTCACTGTGATCATGTCCACCTGAAAGCACTCTGTGTTTCTTCCTGGATCGCCTTATCACGCTTATCAACTTTCCATTCAGAACCAGCAAAATTCCAAAAGGAATCGTGTACAAGAAGAGGAGCCTAGCAATATAGTGATATATAATCATATGGGCCTCTTTGTTCATTTGTTCTGTATACACAATTTGGGCAATGACTTTGTCACACACGGAAAAGATGAAAA
Source organism: Hermodice carunculata (assembly GCA_964020975.1). Taxonomy (NCBI): domain Eukaryota; kingdom Metazoa; phylum Annelida; class Polychaeta; order Eunicida; family Amphinomidae; genus Hermodice; species Hermodice carunculata. The sequence continues at coordinate 46,079,330 of OZ026614.1, read as the reverse complement.
CCTCTTTTTCAAACCATTGTGGAATGCAGTAGATTATTGCTGCACCAAACACCACACCTACGAGAATCTTCCGTCCTCGGGGACTGAAAATCTGGTGAGCCCGTAAGGGCATGCAGACATAAATATACCTGTCCACGGTGACCAGTACCATCATCCAGATGGTAACAGTCTGAGCTGTGCCCCAGAGTGGGTACACCACCAGCTGCATGTACATATAAGCCTTGCTTTTCATCATGAGGTACTTCAACGGATACCGTCCCAGGCACACGAACAAGTAAAAGCTGTCTGCAATGGCTAGAGCCTGAAGCAGGAACAGCGGCCTTCTGCGCTCAGTGTCCTTTCGAATCACAATGATCGAGACAATGTTGCCAAACAAACCAACAAGGCACAGCAAGGTGATAATATACAAGTGGACAACAAACTCAAACATTGAATAGCTGCTGTAATCTCCCACGTTAATGCAGGGCGAGTCACTAGCATTGGACAGAGAAGACGTATTGGTTCCATTGTGGCTGTACTTGCCAGCAGAAGCCATGGCACTGGTGCCCAATGTTGCTCCTATGCTCGTCATCACACGTAACAGCTCCTCGACAGGGCAATATATATACACTTAAGGCACAGAGAAATTAAACTTGGAAACGTTGGCTCAGACTGTCTCAGGCATTAAATGCCACCTATGTGCCCAATTGACTCCAAGATCATTCTCATGTAAGGAATCTGTAATGGCTTCCTTGTTTATTTTTTCTTGCTTTTCAAACAGTTTTTTGTTTGTTTGTTTGTTTTTTATGTAAATTGCACTCTAATATTCCTCTGTTATAAGTGCAAGATTCCACTCTTGAGTATTACCATGGACAAGCTTGGACTTGTTGATTTCAATCATCATCTCACAAGAACCAGTTGAGAGTTATACCATTTCCTCTTGAAAGACGCTGGATGTTACAATGGTATATATACCATAGAATTAATGATGACTGGGAGTTACAATGGTATATATACACCATAGAATTAAAGATGGTTGGGTGTCACAATGGTATAATATACCTTTAAAATAAAGACGGCTGAATGTTACAATGGTATATATATATATATGTATATATCATAAAATTAAGAAGGCTGGGCATTATTATTTATGAACTATACCTTCACAGCATCCTCATTGTTTTCCCACTGTGACAGAGTTAGTCTATGTTAAGCCTCCCACAGCATCAGAGCTACCATAATCGAGGAAATCCAAAGCAATGCAGCACTTTGTATTGATTTTTGCTCCCTCTTTACGCGTTTGTCAATTGACTGTTGTAGTCTCTGCAGATCAGAAATGGAGCAAATTCATACAGACCTGTTGACAGTAAATGTCCTACTCAGTAAGCTCCCCTCTGGCTTTTCCCTCCAAGGAACAATTTCCTATGATTTAGTGTCCAGCTCCCAACTTATATAGCTCCTGTATGGCAAGATTTGCTGCAACCAACTAATTTCAGGCCCATGGGTATTCTACTGAAGTGTACTTCTTTGCTCAATCTGCAAGACAAACAACAGAATGGTCATTACTAAAAACACAGCTAAACAAATCAGAGTAGCTTCTCTTTCTTCATGTCAAGTCTCATGAGAAATCCAAACTGATAAAATGTTCTGGCAGATGTGGCAACAGCAGAAAAAAATGGCACCTTTAAAGATAGTTGATACAACGATAGTGCATTTAATAATAGCCATGTATCAGAAAGGTCACCCTGGAATGTTCCTTCACTGCTATGGGGCAGTACATCCGAAATCCCATCAAGTCTCATTGAGGTTAATTGAGCCTGTCACAGAAATACTGAAAGAGATGACGTCACAATTTTGGTTGTACAAACATGTTCATCAAGTGTTATTACTTGAAATACTCTCTCCAAAAATATCACCACAAGTCACTGACCTCGCCATATACTTCCATGCAACTGCATGTATAATACAAAACAGAAAATATTAAGCTGCCCATGTACTCATGTTATTTTGGCATTTTAGCTAATTAATGCAATGGTAAAGAGGGTGACTTCTCTCCAGAGCCTAATATGTCTGCAATATCATTCATGAATGCAACAGACTGACATATCTTCATGACCACCAGAGTTTTGAGATCTACATGTATATACAAAATAAAATAAAATTTTGGACTAAATTGTGCAAAAATAGTGAAATATAAAAATGTACATGTATGTACATTCTACAATTTTGTATCCTGTCCTAAAAAGGCAAAAAGTAGGCCACTTATGAGCTTTCCATATGAGGAAAACACTGGTAACATTAAACTTTATTTAGGTGGCACCTGTTGATCAACAAACAGAAATGTCCATACTATCACAGCATATCAACTTTGTACCTATTTGTTATCAATAGCCACATAAAAGGTGGTTTCCTGGAGAGCATGAGCTTGACACACTATGACACAAACATGGAATATTTGTCCTCAAGGTTAGGTTAATGCCAGCTGCAGTGACCATTAGAATTCTTACTTCTGTGTTATTCCAAAAATTGGAGATGTGACTCATTATATATATATATATATATATATATATATATATATATCCAATACTCAAACTCAAAGGGGCATCAAGCTTTGTAGAAAATTCTTTTAATCAGATGTGAGGGGCATTCATATGGTCCCAAGTTTCACATCCTTATCTGTGATATTTCGAATCATTTGTTGATGCAAGAAAGGTTTATTTAGCAATACATGTACATGTATTCCTATTTCATATTGCAATGTTATCTACAAATACAACATATATAGGTCTCTGAAATTGAAACATATTGCAATAGCCCCCAATTAATTATTCCGGGAAGACCTGACTCATGTACACGTGCACATGATAAAATGTACATTTAGCTTGTGGGTACCTTGAACTTCAAAATCTCAATTAAAGTAGTTTGGATAGCTCTGAAGGAAGAGTACCACATATATATATATACATTCAACAGTGAACGATCAAACCATAGGTACATCTCGCTGATCATTTTCTACTGTCAGCACACATTGCCTTGGGCTGTCCAAATATAAGATACAGAGGCAGCTGACTTGCCGCTTTACGGACACTGAAAACACATTCACTTACCTTAATAGGCAGTTAGGTCCTTTTCACTTAAGAAATTTCGTGACAGAATTCTTGTCGACGTGGATCAAGTAACATTGGAATTAGTGAGAATTCAACAAGACAACAAAACTATCTATCTGTCCAGACATAATTAGAGGAAACATGTCCTTGCACCCATGTAAGGGGTTGTACATCTACATGTATATAACAGGATATGTAATTACGGTTTGTTAGCATATATAGGGGTGTCCACATACATTTATGAACTTCCTCTTTCAATGTGCTTGTTGAAATTTGAGCAGCATTGTGTGCGTGACTTAACAAAGTGGTTCCCCTGAAGAGAGACCGCCCTCTCTACAAAGGTCACTTCTCCATTTCACAAAAGTGGTATTTCCATTGTATTATTACTCACAGGAGAGACCACGTACCCCTCGAATATGGCCACTTTTTGGTTGCATTTGGGCTGGCCTTATTAGAGAGGGCCACTGAACACAAGTACATGAGAACTGCTTAATCATTCTTGTCTACAGAAGTTGCCATCTATGATCTAAGTCAAACCTGTCTTTCACATATCAGGTATTATCATGGTGTAGAAAATGTCATTTCACTAACACAAGTAAACCTGTGACATTTTTAAATTTCTTGGTCTGGGATGTAGAAGTAAAGTTCACCTTTCTTACATCATTTGCAAAGTGGATGTCTGGAAGTCTTATTCCCTCTAAAGTAGCAGATTTTTAAGTCCAGTATATCAACTTCAATTTTATTTTTCTACCACTAGCTCTTTCAGTGCTTTCTGGTGCACCTGTTGACCCTTTCCCCCTTGAGTTGATACTGAGTCAACAACTTTCTTTGGCATGAGTTGGACACTAAGTGCCCAACTCATGCCACAGAAAGTTGTTGACCTGGGGCATGTGATCTTAATAGGGCTTATCTACAATTCTCAGTCAGAATTGTTTTTCATTACTGTTGAAATTAGTTGAAAACGCTGAAGCAGACGATATTTGACCACCATCCAGTTTTGCCCATTGAAGGGGGAAAGGGTTAATGCATTTCACTAAATACACTTCCTTTTGTCTATTTTTAAGTTCAGCCATGAAATCTGTAAGCACAATAACCAGGTCTCCTTTATCACAATTACTTTTCATATATCTATATAATCCTTTTCATGCTGGGAGTTTGAATAACCTTATTACAGAAGGTTAACAATGAGTAAAAGGAAATGTTGAGTAGTTAAGGAGCAATTTTCATACATAATTCTTTTCATGCTAGAAGCTAATGGCCTGATTATAGATGGTCAACAGTTAGTAAAAGTCAATAATGACTAATTGTATGGAGTAGGTTTGATTATAATCTTTTTCATGCCGGGAGTTTAGATGACCCAAATAAAGATTGTCAGCAATAATGACTAAAGACGAGATCTCCAGCAACTGCCATATATATATATATATTTGTATCATATACCTTTGTCTATACCCATTGTTATAAATCATAAGCAAACAGTTTACACCCCATATTGGAGGGGGTATAAATTCTTTTCCACATGTCTCACTGGTTAAAAGTTCCTTTTTAGTGTCCTAAAATTACTGTTATCTTAGGAATTAAGCCAGTTCTGATTGGCTAGCATGCTGACTTTCCCATGGACTTTTCCACTGCCAAGCTGACTCAGATCTCCACATCTGTCATGTCACAGTAACCTAATGTAACACAGGTTGTCTTTTGCTAAACATAAAGTTTGTTAAATGTCTCTGAGTGAAAAATTTTGTCTCTGAAGGACATAACTGATAACATCATTGCACAGAAACAAATTCACAAAAGTGATCCTGTGACCTTCAGAATCATTTCAAGGAGACCCAGATGGACTCTCAACTTTGCTCTAACCTACATACACTATCTTTTCAAGTTTGAAGTTTGTTCATTTCTTCAGGAGTATAGATAGGATTCAAATTAAATTCACATATTAAAGTCATTATGTGAGCTTGAGAATTAGCTCAAGTGACCCACATAGAATCCCAACCTGGGCCTCACCCAAAGACATTTTCTTAACAATAAAGCAAAATAATACAAAAAAAAAAAAAAAAAACCCTTTTGTTATGGCTGGGAAAGGATAACTAAGGTTACGATGCAAATTTAAGAAAGAGTATAATGTAGTAGGTTCGAAGAGTAACCTATTTACTGTTGCATCTTGTGTGCCATTATATCAAGATGCCAAAACAGGCATGCAAGTCAGGCTAGTAAGATCATACAACTCAGTGCCCAAGCGACGCTTGTGATCATGTTTGGCACCATGCCACACCACCCTTTGATACGCCTTCATTCACTGATATGCCTCCTCCATTCCCTGGTGTCTTGACCCTCAGTGTGGCCACTTCATTTATGCCTATGAACAGCTCATGTGTGAAATTAGAGTCAAGTCCATTCTGGCATTTTAACCCTTTCCCCCTTGAATTGACACTTGAGTCAACAACTTTCCTTGGCATGAGTTGGGCACTAAGTGCCAAGGAAAGTTGCTGACCTGGGGCATGTGATCTTCAAAGGACTCATCTACAATTCTCAGTCAAAATTGTTTTTCATTACTGTTGAAATTAGTTGAAGACACTGAAGCAGGCGACATTTGACTACCCGCCAGTTTGGGCCAGTTTAAGCGGAAAGGGTTAAACCTACTGTGTAACAAATCTGGTTGCACAATAGACATCATGATGTATGTTGTAGTAAATAAATGGGTCAGAACCTTTGACACTGTGACACAAAATCTGATCAGTCCATCTGGGTCCTATGATACCTCTTTTTTCTTTCTTCTTTTTTTATACATGGACTGATATGGACAACCTGATTTAATGATTTTACCAATTTACTTCACTAATCCAGAGACCATCAGTTGCCTTTTGGATTTAAGCTAAATGTGAATATAAATAAGCGTATTTAATCCTTTTTGGCATGAAGTCTCAGGCTCACACACTTGTCATCACAGACTTTCAAACTAACTGCTGCAAATTTATATTGAAACTTAAGGGATAGATCTCTGTACCAATTCAGGTATTGTTTAACTGACTCAAAGGGCTGGTGTGTTTGCTCGAGTGCTTTGGCCATAGTCATGGCCCTCCAAAGAACCTGCATGTACTTCAGGGTCTTGTTCTGCAAATAATCAATGCATGATTATGATGCTCCAAATGGTGTATGCGACTGGAACAGTCACTGCCCACAGACTGGATACCCACCACTTTGCACACACATGGGTCCTGTGACCTTGAAAATGAGGTCAAGGTCACCAAAATGTAATTAGGTCAAGAAATGATGTCAAGCAACAATTAAAGTACATTTGCAGTTAATGTAGCTTGTTAATCATGAGATCTTTTGCTCACAAGGATTCACCTTCCATTGGACAATCAGATGGTCAGAAAACAGAAACAAGAGGGCTGTGTGAACAGCCCTGCTCAGCTGACCTAAGTGTTCACAAAATCAAAGTTGTAACTGAAGAGACCTACATGTATGTTGAGCTTTAGCTGAGTGCATATGACATTTAGAAGTATTTCTAAAATTTGCCTAAAGAAAATTCATTAAAAATACAAATTTTACTGCAGCATGAGAAAAGAAATTGAAGAATATTTAAAGAGAACTTTAAAAAGAACATTGCAACTTGGTGGAGAAAATACATGAAATTTAGCATTATAATGCCCACTGATTTACATAGTAATCAACAGGAAAGGGGCATTTACCCATAAGTATCCAAATTGAAAAATTCATTTAAAGTCAGGAAGCCACAGCAGTGCCACATAGCCAGCAGCTTTGTTTGACCCTTTCACAAGGACCATATCCACAAAGTTTCAGCTTAATCTAAGTGACAGTTCTGGACAAGTTGAAAATACTGAAAACACATAAAAAATCATGAAAAAATAGACAAAAATTACAGTGCCACCTGGTTGACAGGAATGCCTACGATTGTGTCCTGTGTGATATCAAAGCAATTGGGTGTGTGGATTCGTCGAAGATTTTTTAAGATTTGCCCCCAAAAAGAACCAAAAAATGCATAAAAATTAAACAAGAGGGCTGTGTGAACAGCCCGTGCCTCAGCTGATCTTGACATTCATCACACTTGCAACTCTATGAACTTGGGAAAGGATCAAGGACACCATGTTCTGAGTAAGTCTGACCTTTATAAAATAACACTTACATGTACAACATCAAAGTTCAAGTAGTTCTCAAGTTATAATGAAGAGTAAAATTCATGTATGTTGCACTGTGACCCCACAAACGAGGTCAAGGTCATTCATGTACTGTCTCAGTATGACCTTCATACACAATAATTAACATGTGTAGCTAACTCAAAACAGATCTCAAGTTATCAAATAAACAGTAAATTTCGTGTCAGTTGTCCTGTGAATTAGCATTAGAATGCCCATTGACTTACATAGTAATCAATAGGAAAGCTCCACTGACTGGTAAGTACCGTAATTGAAAATCCTTAAAAATCAGGAATCCAAAGCAGTGCCACCCACTAAACAACTGTTTGACCCTTCCACAACAACATATCCATCACATTTCAGCTTAATCTGAGGGACAGTTCTGAAAACAAGTGAAAAATAGCAAAACCATACAAAAAAATCATAAAAAAATTGCAGCGCCACCTGGTGAACAAATTGGGAACTAGGTGTCCCCGGGAGTGTCCATGAATGATATCAAAGCAATTGGGTGAGCGGTTTCAGAGGAGAAGAATTTTGAAGGTTTGCCCCAAAAAAGAACAAACAAGTTCATAAAAAATCCAAAAATCAATAGAGCATGACCATTTGAACACACTTGATAGAGATCCACCCAAGGCACATCCCCACCAAGTTTGAAGTAAATCTGGTCAAAATTATTAAAGTTATGACCATTACAAGAAATTCCCATGTTCAACTTTCCTATTAAAACTTTTGTAGAGATTTTTGAAAAAAAATCATAAAAAAATCCAAATTCATTGGAACATGACCATTGGAACAAACCTGATAGACACCCACCCAAGGTACATTGCCACCAAGTTTGAAGCAAATCTGGATGATGATTTTGGAGAAAAAGTCTAAAATGTAAATTAGCATTAGAATGCCCATTGACTTACATGGTAATCAATAGTAAAGGTGCATTCAAAATAAATATAAAAATCAATGGAGCGTGACCATATGAACAACTTGGTAGAGATCCACTCAAGGTGTATCCCCACCAAGTTTGAAGTCAATCTGGATGACGGTTTTGGAGAAGAAGTCGAAAATGTGAATTAGCATTAGAATGCCCATTGACTTCCATAGTAATCAATAGGAAAGCTGCATTGACCGATAAGTACCAGAATTGAAAAAATCGTTAAAAATCAGGAATCTGCAGCATTCCCACATAGTGAACAACTTTGTTTGACCCTTCTACAAGGAACATATCCACCATGTTTCAGCTTAATCTGAGTGACGGTTCTGGAGAAGAAGTCGAAAATAGCTATAACACACAAAAATTCATAAAAAATTAGGAAAAAATTGCAGCGCCACCTGGTGAACAAATTAACAACTAGGAGTCCCAGGGAGTGTTCCTGTGTGATATCAAAGCAATTGGGTGAGCGGTTTCGGAGAAGAAGATTTTTTAAGATTTACCCAAAAAAGAACAAAAAAAAAATCATTAAAAATCCAAAAATCACTGGACCGTGACCAATTGAACAAACTTGGTAGAGACCCACCCAAGGCACATCTCCATCAAGTTTAAAGTGAATCTGGCTGACGGTTTTTGAGAAGAAGTCGAAAATGTGAATTGTGGACGACGGACGGACGACGGACGGACGGACGACGGACGACGGACCCTCAAAAAACCTCAGCTGACTGACAAGTCAGCTGAGGTAAAAATCACTGAAACATGACCATTTGCAAAAACTGGTAGAGACTCACCCAAGGTACATCCACACTAAGTTTGAAGAGAATCCTGGCAACCAGATTTGAAGAGGAAGTCAAAAATGTGAATTCTGCATGGATGACAGCCTCCTAAAAGCTCAGTCAGTGATTGACAAGTCAGCTGTGATAAAAAATGGAAAAAAAAAAAAAAAAAGAAAGTGTACTCCATTTCTGCTTTCATGGACAGCTAGATGGACATACAGTCAGACAAGCTGAAAACAGTGTAGTCTGAGAACAAGCGAAAAATAGCAAACCATACAAAAAAATTCATCAAAAAATTGCAGCGCCACCTGGTGAACAAATTGGCAACTAGGTGTTCCTGGGAGTGTCTATGTACGATATCAAAGCAATTGGGTGAGCGTTTTCAGAGGAGAAGAATTTTGAAGGTTTGCCCCAAAAAAGAACAAAAAAATTCATTAAAAATCCAAAAATCACTGGACCAAGACCATTTGTACAAACTTGGTAGAGACCCACCCAAGGCACATCTCCACCAAGTTTGAAGTGAATCTGGCAGACAGTTTTTGAGAAGAAGTCGAAAATGTGGATTGTGGACAGACGGACGGACGACGGACGATGGACCCTCAAAAAACCTCAGCTGACTGACAAGTCAGCTGAGGTAAAAACAACAATTGCTGAATCCATGCCTTTGCCTCATTTATAACCTTGTTAATCAGAGGTCTCATTTTGGGAATGACTGTAGTCAATAAAAAGAGGCTATCACTGTGACCCAGATGATTGACCTAGTGACCTACTTTTGGTACATGACACACCCTTATATATAGGTACATATGTGTGCAAAGTTTCATTAATTTAGTGAGAGTTATAACATGAAAGGAGACGATTATGGCCTATAACTGTTGAGTGGCGAAGCCACGAGACAGTTGTAATAGCCATAATTGTCTCCTTTCATGTTCTAACACATTTGTCATTGGCTGGTAGGAATGGTCATTTGTGTTTAGGTCGGATCAGTGATTGCATGATTGAAAGCGTATTATCTGTCAGTTACGTAATCAAATTCTTACACACACATGTGACTGTGTCATTTCACTTCTGAGTCACTTCATTCGTGATTTCGCTCAGGCGTTCAGGTAGTTCGAGAATCTGCTAGCTGCCACAAAATGGAAGATGATGTGCCTCTAATTGAACTTGATAATATTGCAACTCAGCAATTATTTTTCCAAAGAAATGACGGCACCGGCAGTACTGGGAGGCATGTTGGTTTTTATTTGTAGTGTTTTTACAATTTCACAATCAAAGCTTTGCGTTCATGATATGCTACTGCATCAAGACTACTGACCCGGAGAAGTTTTGCGGCTGATGGTATAATGCATGCTGGTACTTGAATGGAAATTTTTTATCATGGAAATTCAGGTAAATCATTTCAAATTTTATTGTTAGACATTGAAAGGGTTAATTCGGAAAGAGTGAGTTATAGGTTTTACTTAATTCACTCTTTTTGCAGGCCCTTTTTGCGATTATTGAGAGTGAAGGTCAGCCCAAAAAAGATGCATTATCAAGTTTCATAATATATTCTTTTTCATAATCAATGGTTATGGGATATAATCAACACTTTTTGAGCATTATGATTGGCTAATTCCTACCAGACATATGACAAAGTTACATAGTAAAGGAATTACAGCCCAGACACGATTTTACAAGAATATATCAGGGACCCAGATATTTAACCTAGTGACCCACTTTTGGTACATGACACACCCTTATGTCCAGATGCACCTGTGCGTAAAGTTTCATGAATCTAAGTTGAAGGACAAGTGAATTATAGCCCAGACCCGAAAAGCAGACGTCTCTAGTATGTTACACTTATGTACATGTACTAACAATGATCGTGAAGTGAGTGTATAAGGTAATTGACAATAGTCACCTCTACACCCAAGTGATGAAATAGGAAGAGCTGACAATGAAAGATGGTTACGGATGAACACACGGGAAAAGCCATTACTATATGCCCCTCCTCTGGCAGGAGAGTGGCATAAAAAGTCAACCAAGTTGGTCAGAAGATTAATTTCCTGAATTCCAGCAGTGATGTTTATCAAGCACACTTGTACAGCTATTTGTCCAAGTAACATACAAATCTTAAATTGCACAATTTCCATAATGTTGTATGGCCATGCACAATAATGGTCTCCTTAGTAGTGTCTCCAGATCATCACATGTCTACACATTTCAAGGACAAACATGTGGGACATCAAAGTCTACTTTTAGCCTTCATAGTTCTATACTTGGATCTGTCCTGATGCCAAAAGACTCTTACCTCATTGTCAATCCATTCTGTCTTTATTGAAAAACAGCAATTAGTTTCTTGGATACCCTGCACTTAATATGACACATGTACACTGCAATTTCCGCCGTTGAAATTGTCAAAGGTTTTAATATAACGTTGTAGTGTAGCATTGTACCATCAATAGGCTGATCCATTTTGACATAATTTGAAACTATGGAAACTGCAAATGCACAGGTTCATGGATTTTAACCATGCACATACACTGGACACTGCATAACTGACAACAAAATCCATATGCCCAAGATGATAAAATGAATTTTTGCATGGCCAGTTTATAGTGCAGATAGGGAAAAAATGTTCCAATCGAATCAGGCCAATTGTTTTGGAGAAGAAGTGGGAAATGTGAATTAGCATTGCAATCTCCATTGACTTGCATGGTAATCAACAGATATGCATGCAGTTTGACCTTTTAAGGTCACTCAGGTGTAAAATAAACCATACAGATTGAATGCCCATATGTATTTTCCTATTAACATTTAATAGTAACCTTGGGCGTACCATGCACCACATTAAGAAACTATAAGCCAATATGTGAAAACTGCTCAGTCAGCAGAAAAATACAAGGATTTGACCTTGACCTTTGACCTCAAGGTTATATATTATTATATTTGAAAAAAAAAATCCCAGGCCCATAGATTCTCTGTACTAAATTAGCTGATTAGGAGGCAATAGGTCAAGAGGGACAGAAATTTAAGGAAAATAGATACGCCACAAACCAAATTATTGTTATTGCAGAAATCAATAGACTTCATTGTAATATTTATTATACTACATTGTACATGTATACCTATCATACTACTTTGTTCAAATAAATGAATTGAATCTTGCATCTGATTTTTAACAAATTATCAAAATTCAGAAAAATCAGTAAGGGGATGTATGTACATGTTATCAACAGTGATGACGAATGATATCATTCTGAACTTCACAGGACCAGTCCAGTCTTTGCATGTGAGGTCAGTTGAGCACAGGACTGTCACAGTCCTCTTGTTTTTCTTTACACCTAAAATTAGACAAAATATTAAACAACATAGCATGTGATCACCAGTCACTTTTTGCCAGTTGAATGGAGAAAGGGTTAAATAAATATTGTCAAATAACGTGTGGTTTTAGGAAAACATGGCATTTGTCATGACAGGTTTCTGTACATTCTACCAGATACTAGCCATAGTGACTGTAGTTTAACTTTGGCACATAATGATGATATATGGGGGAAATCTGACCAACAATATGCATGATATGAATTATGAGCTAGAAACCATCCCTAAAGTTCTATATTTTGCCGTATGGAGAGTGTCAAAGCCACACTTGCATCATATTCATTTCATAACAAAACGTACATTTAATTTTTATCAAATTTATATCCATAGCAAAAGGACTTATATATATGCCACCAATTGATGACCTGTCACAACTAGCTGTATATATGGCAACATGATCATTTTTGTGGCACATGCAAAATTGACATTCTAAAAAAATAATGGACTCCATTATTCTATTCATATTACATGTACGTATTGACCTTCACTTTATCAATTATATTTTACAATTCTTTATCATCTATGTGAGTTTAATTGGGTAATTGGACTTAATGAATTAATTGAATTACCAAACAATATATAACAGTATCCTCTATTTGGATCCATCCCTGCTGCCAGCAATCTTGGCAGGTAGTCATAAGTTGCAGGCAAATCTGACAAAGTCTTTGTCAAAGAAGTAGGGTCCACAGTGTTTCCATTAGGGACTTTTTCCAGGGGTCAAAAGAAAGAAAATTCAAGGGAGACGGATAGATTTTCACTAATTTTACATGTAAATAAACAAGGCCTATGACCCCTTAGAATTTTCTGAGAGGGTTTTTTTCAGCTTTTGAAAGGGTAATATACCCTCATTTGGGGGCAGGGCTAGAAATAGGGCTTATCCGCTTGTCCGTACTAAGTAAAACTTATGAAGGACAAGTAAAGTTGCCAATGCACTTGTCCAGAATTTACATATAATTCAATTAGAATAAGACTCCACTTGGTTGGCGGACAAGTTAAAAATTTTCCTTATTTCTGGCACTGGGGGGTTAACAGAAACTCTGGTCCAGTCAGTTGATAAGGTGGTCTTTAGACTACATGTATGTATCAGTATGTTGGTGTGATCATGAATGTGGTCATAGTTGGAAATAAATGCATTCACTGACCATAAATAGGTGATGGAGGAAGGGATCAAACCAAGGGAAAATGTTGATAATTTCATTGGTCTCTGAAGGGCTCCCATCAAATCCACCTGGAAAAGTGGAATTACTGCTGCATGATTTGCAAACAAAATGCAACAGAATACCTAAACAAGACATGAAATTACAAAACAAGGCCAATGCTGGACCCGCGTGGATGAGAAGTAATTACTGAATAATTCACCTAGACTTTCAGCAATAACACCCCAACAAGCATTGCTGGATTATCTTTATTGCTTCACTTTATCTGGTCAGTGATGAAAGCCTGAACTCATTCCATACTATGGTCACAGGCCTTGGTCAGTGGTTCTGGTAATGCCTGGCAAGTCATGCTGCAGCTGCCACAAGGGCAGCTGCACCATGACTTGCCAGGCAGTGCCTGAACCACTGACTTAAGACTATAGGCATGTTGGTACTTGAATGAAAGCTCTTTTCATGAAGAATTTATATATGCAATTGGCGTCTTAAATCTAGGTAAATATAGGGAAAAATCAGGGACTGGTATGGAATGAGTTAAATTATTCAACTGCAATTTTGGCACACATCAACTGGGCATCAAGATTGCTGTTAGCTGACATCAAATATTACATGTATCTGCAGTGATAAGACTTTTATCATACTTGAAGCTTATTCCGTATAAGGCCAAAAGTCTGTGATCCTTCATGAGTAATACTTTGTAGTTTGTGCCAAAAGTTCAGGAATAGCATCATACTGTAACCCTTGAATTTCATGTTAGGATCAAACTGAATCAAGAACTTTCATAGATTTAGGTTTAGCATGGACAGACAATTAACTGTTTCAGTGCAACATTTTAGACTGAGTCAACAGCTTTCTTTGGGCAGTGCCCAAAGCATTCCAAGGAAAGCTGTTGACCTGGACCATTATATTTTCTGTCACTACAAGCATCATGGTATTCAAATGAAAGCTCTTTTCACAAGAAACATGGATCTAGCCCCCTTATTATAATTCAGAGCAGTTTGTTTTCACTTTTTTTACTTTAGTCACACTTGGCACTGAAAAGAGTTGAGCCAAGGAAGATATTGACCTAGCTGGAGTACGCTCTGAAAAGGCAGCATCTAAAATTCTTATCCAGAGCAGTTTTTAGCAATAAAAAATTCAAATTAAAAACAATGAGGCTATAATGACCAACAATTAACATTCAAGTGCTTTTTGGCCACTGTCAGCCAGAGTGGGTTACCGTAATCTTGTGTCACCAGTAGCCCTTGCCAAACAAATTAACTCCAGTACCAAAATTAAGGTCTAAGAATTGGATTTTGAAATCTTCAATGTTACTCAGCAAAACACAATGAATTCGATTATAAAGATTTAACCAACTGAAAAATTATGATGTTTTTAGTGCTAATTACTTGCAAGCAATGTCTTTAACTGAGTTGCTCCAAGAAGCTTTATGTAGCAAACAGCCTTATATAAGTACATTAAGAACTGATATGGATGTCTTGCACAGTGTCAATGAAAATTTTCAACCAAAATGTGCATTTGGTGCCAGTAATACTTGCAAATTATCCTGCTGTGCCAATTAGAGTTATAAGTAGCTTTACTGAAATTTTTTCTCATGTAAAACCTTTTTGGGCTATCAATGTGATATCTACGTGTATATTTATCAAGGTTTTACTGACACATTTTCAGTTGGAAAAATACAGGGTTTGGAAAAGATATACAAGATGTATACATATTAATAACTGCAATTATCATCAGCAGAGACACTAATGCATGGCGACAGTTGCAGGATCATCTAACTTGCACCCCGTATATTTCCGTTTCTCACTCAAAGGGGTATTACATGTACTTACTTCAGCAGTTGAAAATCACAACCTTTGGCTAACTAAATCACACCTACATGTACATGTCATATTGGCTTATTAATAACACGCATGCACCATAGTGCCACAAGAACAGGTCATATTAGGCTGATTGGGCCTTGTCCTTTGATCGATGACAGAAGAGACTTGTATCTGGGGCAACTGATCAATAAAACACTGATATTAACTCTACATTTAGGTACTTGTTGGCTGTGATCAATTTGAAATAGCCACGCAGCTGAAGTATGATTAATACACGTTTATGTCACAGTCAACATGTGGAAACCACTTATCAAGTTTTGTCCTGTTTTGAGCTTTGGAAATGACATTAGTGCAGTGAAAGCAGGCTTTGTAATATGTTTAATGATACAATGATCAAATGCATGTGTAGCATGGCCACTTGTGGTCTTATTGATAATATGTGTGCAGGAAGGAGCTAATGCAATTGCAAAGAATAGGACTAAATGATTTGGCATACATACTTTTCAGACATGACCCTGGCCTTCAAGTTCGATTTTTTTTCTCCAGAATTTGTTTTCATACAAACACAACTACATTCATGACAATGAATAGTGATGCAATGTATGCACATATTATATATTTAGGGTAGATATTCACAGACACTGGTGTACATGCCTCTTTTTTGCTCCAAAAACTGAATTTTCAATGCACAAAAAACTGTCTAAATTTTAGACTTTTCCATTGCCTTTCAGCCCCTAAAACCCCCACATGAGGTGTGGTCCCCTCCTCCATTCCCCCACTACCTGAAAAGTCTGGATCCACCCCTGAGAATACTTCAGTAAATATGTGCTCCCTCTACAAGTAGAAGTCACACATACATATAATGAGCATATAATCCTGTGCACAGAATGGTTCTCTTAATTTTTTCAAAATGTCTGTTGGTCTTTTGCTCACCCGAGACAAATACATAAATGTGGCTTGCACAGGGGTCTTGAAAACTATGGCTATTTCCTGGTTCACAGTTTACACTAGTAGATTCTGCCATCTTCAATCTTCTTTTCTGTTGAACTCTTTTTTTCCATTACTCTTTTTATGAGATTTTTTTTTCAGTTGAATTTGAACAAGCAGATTTATATTCATACCAACTGTTAAGTTCTCTTCCAGCTTTTGAGAAAGAAGTATACTTGGGGTGTAAGCTGTAGGTAGTAAAACCAACAGAAGGGTACAGTCACTGGCGGATCAGGGGGTGGGGGTGGGGGAGGACCCATCTGCGATGTAATAGAAATAAATGAATAAATAATAAAAATAATGGAAAATAAAACACTGGAAGATAAAATCAAACAGCTTGGACTTACTGCCGCTTTCAAATTAAATTAATGTCTGGAGGTATACCTCATCATCTATGATCATTGAAGTGTTCCTACTTTCATATACAATCGTTACATTTCAATATACATTCTGGGTGCTTTTTGGTATTATAATGCTATTTATTACATCAAAGGCTTGGTCTACACAACACTGAAACTCATGCTACTGATGTTGCTATTATGGTTATGACTTTTGTCCATTTCATTTTGAAGCCAGCGACATATTTGTCAGGTCACTAATTCAGTCACGCATAATTATAATACATGAGGACAGTCATTTTGCCTCTTAACGTATCCTGATGCCTATCTGTGTAGTTTCTTTTGGTACAACTTCAGAGTTGTCGTTCTCTTCATCTTGTCTTTTTAGTTTTAATATGAAAGTATAATTTTTGAAATTGTCTAGTTTTAACCGAGCAGTTTAGGAACATGTTAAAGCATTATTGTGCTAATTGTTAAATATAGGGAAGTGCTTTGAAGTGGCTTTTTAAAAATTTTATTTAGTGTATTTAGGAATAGCACTCTATGGAAAAAAGGGAAAACCAGGTCCATGTCTTCCAGAATACTATGAAGCTTAACAGTGTCTCTGAATTTGTTCTTGTCTGCATCATGTGTACAATTATGAGGCTGCAAAGTTATATCCAAAAATTTTAATTTTCAAAATTGAAGACTTATATCCCAATATGGGCCTAATAGGGACAATTTGAAGGGCACTTTTTAGGTTCATGGTGTTTGGAACAAAAGAGCATCATTTTATAAGTTTCAGACTGGATTTTACTGAGAAATAGATAAATATAAAATCTGTGTCCTCCCATATGTAGGTCTTTTATGTTGGCATATTTATTCAATTAGCACAATATTTCGTCGATCGGTATGTGCACCAATTGATAGAGCGAGACTATGCAACTTCAACACTGAAAGTACTTTCATCAAGCTACACCAACATTTTAAAAAGCTGCAAAAACGTAGATGTATACATTTGTATCTCGATACATTAAGTTACTCATGAACTCAAATTTTGACTTTTAGAACTGAAAGTATATACAATACTAGTAAAATTATAAGATCTTTGTAGTTCCTTTCTGGTTGGTTGTATTGGCTCTATACATGTATGGTTTTGCTTTCAATACATAATTTAATCCTAGAGGCAGTACTAGGAATCATATGGATACAATAAACTTTTTTCCAGTCTTATAGATGATATTTGTATCCACTGGCATCTCAAGTTAAAGAGACAAAGCTCACCAAAGTGTATACTTACACTATATAGATTTGGTTGTTGTGAATACAAAAAAATGTGTGATGAACCAACTTGAACGAAACAACTGCAGTCATTATGTTGTCGCAGTCACATCAAGTATGCTCACTGAAATAAGTGGCGGTAGACCAGGGCCAGCACAAATTTTGAAGCACTGGCCGTATATACCATCCTGTAAAAAGTTTGGAACTTGTGTAACCCTGTATGCCATAATCTGAAAGGAAATATAAAAGCTAACGGGAAAACCCAGTTTAATTAATTTTGTGTGTCTCAGATATCAAATTGTCCACGTGAAAACGGAGTCTCATATATGCCAGGAAAATGCATCTGATAGTATCAATTTTTAACAAATTTCCAGGGGAGCCCCCCCCCCCCCCCCCCAAGCTTCATGCCTTTAAGGCACTCGCAATTCAAACTCCCCTTTGAGAAAGTCTGGATCTGCCTCTGGGTACGGTGGTCAGACGCAAACTATAAATCACAATCACAGCCTATTTGTTCTGTTATTCTAAACACGATTACAACAACTTGCATACGAAGTGTGAGGGGCTTAATAAACAAAGACAACTATACATGTAATATAGGAATAATTACATCAAAATACCCCATTGTCACTGCATTTAGAGCTACTAGGTATTACCAATCATGATAATATAGCACGTCTTGCTGCCATGTGCTCTGTTCCATCAGTTTTTATTACTGCTGGCTGTTATGCATGTTATAAATTGGATTACCAGCCTGTTGCATCATTGCCTGATTAAGGATATTAAGAATTGCATAATTGTCTAAGTATGTAGCATGTTTCCATAAAAATATCATGTTGATTTGGACAGCTTCTTTGTTTTCCCCTGTACCTTAAGCAGCCTTCATTTGTTGCAGAAATGGATGGCTACTCCTTGTGACCACCCATGTGCTAATTTGTTGACAATGAGATAGTTATCTTTTCACATTACTTAATGCTTTCTACTTCAATCAATGAGACTTCCTCTTTGCTGTGCCTAGTACATGTTCCAAAGTGACAAGGTTTCCTCGGGAGAAAACATTATCTTGAATTGAATTCATCCATATAAAAAGAAATGTTTTTGCTGACTTTTTAGAGAAGCATCTTCCCTCATATATTCACTGTGTCAGAATCAAAGTCACTTTTCATATATTGTATTACTGTAAATTGCTTTAATTTCATTGTATTCTTATTTTTGCTTATTTCCCTGATGACACAAAACCATGAAAATAAAAACACAGTAAAATAGCATTGTAACATTGTTTGAATAAGAATTGTCTTCAAAATAGTAAGATTAAACTGCAGTGAAATGTGAAAAATACAAAAACTGTGACAATTTAAACACTTAAAAATAAAGCAATTTACAGCATTTAAATGTCACATTATGAGAAGGGTTCATAGTTCTGATTGTGTTTAATATCTGTAAACTGACAAAATGAAAATGTTCAAATTAGAAAAAATATATGGAGTTGGTATCATATTTTAAGATAATAGTACATGTATGAACATGAGAATTTTTACAATTACAAATGATCCAAGATCAATTTAAACACCGATTCACAATTGCAGGAAACATGCCATATGCAATGTACAATTTTTATTTTAATCTAGCAGTTCAAGATAATATGCCTGCCCATAACTGTTGTGCATTGGGCTATCCTTGTATGTTTTCTATAGAAGGAATTTAGGCAGGCATAGATTGCAGGCCACAATTATTTATTTATGTGACAAAATCTTCTAATATTTTGTCACATACACATGCAACTAGTTTGTGTCCCACTCAGGGTTAACCAGTTTGAGTCCCACTTACATGTAGCTCCAATCTGATCAGCATGGGACAAATGACCTCATGTACCCATCTTATCACAATCCATGAACCCAAACCACTTGGTTGGGTTGGTTGCTGTTAGGGGGACTGTGTATAAATATAAAATTTTGTTATTTTTACTTTATGTAAATTTTTGAAATGTTTTCACTTCACTTCAATTTTCATGAGCAATCTGCTTTAATATTCACTTTTTGTTACTAAAATGCTGCACTTTCACATCATTTGTAAATTTCTACTTTCACTTTTAACACGTTTTAAAAATTAACTTGCATCTTTTATAATGGCTACTTTGTATTTTGTTTTATACCCATGTAGAGGCATACATATTAACAAATCAGTACAAATGAACAGGAGATGAAGTATGCATCTAATTAATATGAAAACTATCACTATGAATACACTTAGCTAATAGGTGAAGTGCACATTTATCATATTCAGAACTTTGTACACATTAACAATAAGCATTATACATATTATATAACTTTGAGTATGATATAACAGATATGAAGATGTGACTTCATGTATCAGGATGTCAGAGTCATTATGTGTGAATAAAAGTTGATCTTCACTGTATGTTATTATTTCTCACCCACTGAATTACAAATTAAAGAATATAATATCGCTGCCCATATCAGACAGTATGGCTGTTAGTCACATAATACGTATGGTATCATAATACATGTAGTATGGCATGCATATATTTCTCATGCAAATGATCTCCATATATCACAGTATTTTTAGTATGAGTACAAACAGTCAAAAGACAGTTCATTAATCAAGTCCAACAGGACCAGAGCTCTATAAATGGAACAGTAAGTTGTTTTTCATCAAGTGTTTGTTAACAAAGGAGTGTATCCAATACCTGGAAGGTTACAACATGTTATTTACAACACAAATATTAAGCCAAGCATGCTTGAAATTAATAGTACTTTGAGCCATATAGCTATATTTACTGTCACAGTGTTCCTTGGTCTAACAGGGATCTCAGTTAGTCTACACACTGAGCACCCTTTCAAACACTATACAATAGTCCCTCTTTTGAAAGACCCTTCTTTTGGGAGACCACCTGCCATATGTGACCATTCTCATTGTGCAAAAGCACCTTCTAATGATAATTTTCCTCTTTTGGGAGACCACCTGCAGAACCTGACCACTGACTACCCAACATGACCCTAAAAGACCGTTTATCCATCCAGAAATTCCCCATTTCAGATAAGTAAAACCCACATATTTTGTTCAATATTGGTAAATTAATTTGTCAAAACCATTTTACAAATCCCAAATATGTCTATGATAGCAATAAATCAGTGTTCAGATGACTGCAAGAAGGAATAGGGGGTAATAACTGTACATCAATCATGTTTGAATCTAAACTATGGATTAGAATTAAAAGTAATACTTAGTTGGCAGGCAGCTGGTGCAAGAGTTGAACCTCCTTTGAGATACCCCTACTTTATGTGACCACTTCTTGGATGGCACTAGGGGTTATCTCTCAAAGGAAGGACTACTGTATACATGTACATGTGCTGTGTGGCATTGTTGGTATATTAGAGAAATACCAAGTCTTCGGTAGAGCTTGTCCAGAGGCAAGAGGTCCTGACTGGTTTTGTTGTGGTGTGAATTCATCATGGGATATATAAAAACATTGCCGTCTCTTGTTTATGTAGCACGGGGTAACTTTGCTATGGAACATAAGGCAGTGGTCATTATGGCTGTGCCTTGGCACCAGAATGGTCTACTGGTCTAACTACTGCACTGTCAAGTTAGTGTGATGTACAGCAGTTGTACAATCGTCTGACATGTCAGAAAAGATCTCACTTAACCACTCTGGGTGACAAAATGGTTGTTCACTGTAAATCCACCTAGGGCCACTAGTATCTGCTCTGCTGGCAAATGAAGAATTGTTTCCTATCATGTCTTTTAAATAGCTTTGGCATCAAATGGATAACCATTAACTTTAAATAAATTTTATACTGTTTTGTGAGCGAAGTATAAAGTTGTGCACTAGTGTCATCATTAGATGAGTAGATGGGGACAGAACAAAACAATTGTACAGTGTTGGCGAATGAACTGTACATAATTATATTTTAAATAATGCATCTGGGAAGCAGCCATATAGTTATCATCATTAAACTTTGGAAAAAATTATTGAATTTTCATTGGCTGCATGATGTCATGTGATGTGCATTCAAAAATGAACTGATTCCCTCCTCACGATGCTTGAGGGCAATAAATGAAAGGCTGAAAATAGAACAACTGCCAAAGGCCACAACAGCCACAGGAAGACATTCAACCACCTCAAGGATACAAGGATTTAGACTATTGCCCTGAGAAACATATATATATAATATATATATATATATATATATATATATATATATATATATATATAAATTTTATGTCTATTCAAAAAGTTATTTCATCACTGTCTAATACCAAATAATCAAAACGATTATGCCATAAAAAGACCCATTTGGTCAATAGAGATTTTCACCCCCAGAGAAATCAGGACTAATTCATTGGGCTTCATTTTCATAGCACATTATTTCTGCTATTAAAGCTGACTACTGTGGAGTGTGTGACAGATCACTGTTGTAACTTACAAAGAATAAGAGATTATTATCTGAGGGTTTTTTATGATTCAATACAAGCATTCACGGGTTAGAGTAAGTCAACAACTTTTCTTAACTTTTTCACCAAAATTTGAAATTTAACAGATTCTGAATTTTGCCAATGAAAATTACTTGTCCATGGAACAAGTGAAATTTGAAAGTCACTTGTCCTCAAAAGGATTTAATTTGTCCCAGACAATAGGGTCATAGGAATTTCCACATACTGTAAAACTGCATGGAGACGAAGTTTCCAACCAATGCCAACAAATACTGTGGAGGCAGAGCAAGCTCCCCTGGCAGGTCTCTTCATAGTTTTCACTTATGGTGTTTGGCATGACAAAATTTCATATATAAAATCATGTGAACAGATGACCTTGAGATCCAGGTGCTCTTCAGGAGAAATGGGCTTGTAATATATATTGATACTACAAACACAGCTGGCAAATCTTGAAACCACTTCCTTTCCTGGTGCTGCATCACTAAAATGTCATAACAGTCAATAAAGGAGGATAATGCGTCCATCAAGGATCACTCTTTATCAAGTTTATGAGGATGTATCTGTAATATTATGAATGTACCATAAATAATCTAAATGTGTCCATAATCGGCACCATGTGCCCCTGTGTATCCTAAATTGTAGGATTCTACAAGGAGCTATACTAGCATCAAATGTGTAATTATGGTAGTACAAGCGACTCCTTGTCAATGGCACGGTTTTATCTTCATCAAATTCTTCAAATATTGATTGGCTGTCTGATGGGTAGCTCTCCGTGATTCCTGCCACCCCCATTTGTCATCCACCTTAAGTCACCTGCTGGCCCCAGTCGTGTCTGCCCCCACACCTCTCTGTATGTTTTCCACGGACATACGTGCCATGATGAATATGCCTTTTATTGTAGCAGTTATCGATCACTGCCACAGTGGCTGCCCAGGTATCTGAGAAGTGCAGCCATTAATACTCGCATGGCCACGGGAAAAGTGCATTTTCCAGCAGAAAACATTTCCTCAATGGCCCAAGGATTCAATGGCATCAAGCTGATGTTGCTAAGATTGTTACAATCTAGCCAGAGTGGCTCTCAAAGGTGCCAAATTAGGTAACAATTAGTCTTTATTTGAGTCATCATAGGACTGTTTTATCCACTAAGCATTCAAGTTTGTGAGCTGCTTGAATACTGAGAACTCTTTTCTTTTTTGCTTTATCACACGCAAAATCTAATAACCCTTTCCCTAATGCCCTGTCTTTAATAGGTCTAGCTATACTCCTGATTTCCCACACCATTATATTAATCAAGAACAGACCTTTTGCCCTACTGTCATGACTGAAAAGTCAGCTGAGTCCATACAGCTAGACCTTAATTTCTTCATCAGGTGGTGCTATGATTAAGAGAAAATACATATTGAATTTTGTGTGTGTGTGTGTGTGTGTTTTTTTTTTGTGTGTGTTTTTTTTTTAATTTTGAACTTCTCCAAAACCACTGACTTGGTTTAAACTTGATATAAATGTATCTGGACTTGGTCTCTGCCAATTGCAAATTTCTTAGCTAAATGTAAGCGATGAAGCTGTCATTTCCTTAACTTAAATGAAGTTTTGAAATGATGTACATGTATTACTAACAATCCATACAATGTATACGTGTACATGCCAGCATTGTGAGCATAGGGATACTGCTGTAAATGCATGTCTATGTAGTTTCCTCCTATCAAAACCATTGACCAGATAGATCCCATTCAAAATCTGCCGAGATATACCTTGGATGGGCCTTTACCTTTATAGTACAATCATAAGCCATCTTCCAGCAGGTTTTTTTTCTAGTTGACAAATATATAGAGACTAAGACAAAGTCCATTCCCACACTGTCACCAAAAATTTCACAAAATATTATTGCATGTTTATTGTTCTGTAACATAACCAGCACTTTAAGTTTATTGCTATTAAAATAGTACTTTTTAATCTGTAAAGCTCACTTTGATGAATTATTTCTCAAGTGTTATACTATAAACATACCCATTATATTTTTGTACGGTTTACAGTGTTGCATATAAGTGGTACATGTATGTAAAGTTTCAATGTGTTTTGGAGATATGATGTTTAAAATACCACTTGCCAATTAAAAAATCATATTGTTTTCCTATTTTTAAACCTAGATAATTTAGAAACTATTGTACTTAAGTCTCATGGTCTAGAACCATTTTCTAATTGTCATAACCCTATTCCATCATTCAAACTCTAAATTTTCCATAAGCTAACCTATCACTGTTCAACTTATATTATTATGAAAGTACTGTTGTACATATTATCCATGTTCTTCAGTATCATTTTGACATAGGCTGCATTAGCCCAAATATGTTAAAGGGTCTTCAGCAGGGAACTACTCAGAACATGTTTCAGAGCCTGTACCAGTACATCTCTCTGAGTAGGGGCTCCTTGTCTAATCTAAATATTCAACAAAGACAACCCATGTAATTATGAAAAAATATCAAAATGGCAAATGATGAATTAGATAAATAGGTGAAACTTTGCTTATACATGCAGAGCTTCAATATGAATAAGGAATACCTATCAAACCAAACATAATTACTGAATTTGTATAGTAAAAGTTCAGATAAGAATAATTCGGCTGACCCCTGAACTAAACTAGTATGTTCCCTTTCTAGCTGGATAGCTCACCAAACTCCAACTACCTGCCAGTATATAACTGAAGTAGAAACAAACTGGGGCATTAAATTCAGTCCCAGTAATTTTGGAATAAACAGTTACAGCTAGACATCTGAACAAACCTACGGAATTCCTAACAAATACTGCAACAATGGCCATCCTGTACTAGAAATGTAAAACAAACCCAATAATGACACATACTCCTCACTATGAAAGTCTTACAATAAGAAAAAAAATCAAGCTTTATTTTGTTGCTAACTCTGAGTAAATGTTTCAAAAGAATAAGTCAAGTTTGTAATAATTCAGCAAATACTGCCAATTTCTGGCCAAGCATTCAGGACAGCCTATGACTGACTCCCGGCCCAGGAGTTAATGTTTTAATAAGAATGAGTCAAGCTTGTGACAATTGAGTAAATACTGCCACTTTCTGACCAAGCTAAACTTCGGACTTTTGTATTTTATACTCCTCAGAGAACACTGAATGTTTCATCACTTCTGAAAAATATGTTCACCTAGCTTTAAGGTTTAGCTGAGCTAAAAATCAGTGGAGCATGACCATTTGAATTGATATAGTAGAAACTCACACAAGGTCCACCTCCACCACGTTTTAAGTTGATCTGCTCAATGGTTTAAGAGAAAAACACACATATGTATATGTAGGTATATATATACATGTACATACATATACACTACAATATTAATGGTAACCATATGCTAACATGCATGCTTACTGATTGTTCATAATACATCAGGATATTGAAATGAATATACTTTGTTGGAAGGGCATTTGACTGGCAAAAACTGAGGATCTGGCCAATGGTTTCACAAAAGCTGAAGATGTAAATTGTGGAGAACTAATGAACGGGCCATCACAAGACATCAGCTTGCTGACATGTCAGTTGAACTAAACCTCTGTGACGCATGTTCTTTTTACCAAGCTTGGTAGAAACCTATCCACGCACGTATATACTCTCACAAATCTTGAAGAGTATTCACCAAAAAGCTTTGAGACGATATAGAGAATGGATGTGAATTGTAGACACAGACGCCAGGATGATGAATGGTGGGCCATATGCATATGACAAACCTCAGCTGACTGACAAGTCTGCTCAGCTAAAAACTACTCCTGAATGTCACAAAAATATTGCAGTATTTTACCTGAGTGGCAATCATTATTTTTTACCATGTGTTAATGATGCAGAACTTGCTCAGTGAAAGGGCTTCACTTACTGCATCAAACTATCACTGAGCAAGCAAATCCCTCATATTTCACGTGAAAGCTCTGCCAGACCATATTTCATAAATGTCATTACTTTGCAATGGAATGGAGAAACAATTACATTAAGTGATTATTATGATTAGCATTAGAAGTCTGGCAGTGTTCATTGTATGATCAAATAAGAATGTATTCAGTATCAACAATTGTATCATTTAAAATGTGACTAACTAATTACACAATTTTCCAATAACTACCAAATGCAATTATAATTGTCTGCACGATCCCTTCACACTAGCCTATTATGCATGGATAGAAAACAATTGAACACATGTGAATTAAGTCAATGAAATACTCTTGTTTTGTCATCATGTACAATGATACAAATAATATTCATGAAACCCAAACATGCAACAATATTCCCTTCATTGAATCCACTTAATAAAACTACGAAATCAAGTTTCACGTATGGCAACAATATATCATGCTGTAACACTTTGGCATGCAATCATGACAGATCTATGGATCGATTAACATTAAAATTGTGAGAACCTTTCCAACCCATAACATGTCTTCATGCAATTTGATATATTTCCATAAAAAGATCTCATCTCAAAATCATTATTACCCTTTACCACTAAAATTGTCCAAAAGCTCCAATTCACAATGTGGCACAATTTTCAATGTTTTTACTTGAATTTCTTACTAATGGATAACATTTTGAAACAGAATTGTACATGCAATTTACAAGCATAACATGCCACAAGTCAAAAGCTCTTCTTGACGTACATTGGGTGTTAAGCACCTAACCGAGGTACGTGTCAAGGAACACTGCCAACTGGGACAGAGTTGGTTGTGAAATTATCTTGCAGTTACAGTTCCAGATGCTGTACTTGGTTTTCTAATAAAAGATAAACCATGCTTTTATTTACAACACTGCCACTGGACCTTTTCCTGTGCAAACCATAGATACATGTACGACTTATGCAGGAACAAAAAACTTAACTATGTGCTTCCTTCCTTAGCAAAGTTTGCTGAGTTCAAAAACCACATGGAATGGATGAATACAATAGTTATGACCTCAGTCAGTCTCAGACTGGCACCAAACCCATTGATCAAGAACAATATATACTGTAAATTGCTTTAATTTTGCTGCACTCTTATTTTACGCACCTAGCACCATGAAGCCAATGAATTTGGAAAGGAACCCCCCCCCCCAAAAAAAAGACTTGACTGGGCCCATCATTAACAAAGGAAGTTACAAAACTCTATGACTTATAAGCCAATTTATATGTCACAGCATGTATTTGGCAGACACATCTACCA
The DNA here is from genome assembly GCA_964020975.1 of Hermodice carunculata. Taxonomy (NCBI): domain Eukaryota; kingdom Metazoa; phylum Annelida; class Polychaeta; order Eunicida; family Amphinomidae; genus Hermodice; species Hermodice carunculata. The sequence goes on along the minus strand of OZ026614.1, from coordinate 46,051,812 downwards.
TTAAATTCTGAATACCTGGATTTTGAATATAAACAGCAGGTGCAAAAGGTGTCAAGATAAGAATAAACCACAGGCATATCTCCTTTCATTGAAAGATTCCACCTGTTGTACATGCATGACTGCCATACCAAGTGTCCACAGGTTAGACCCATATGTCACTAAGAGTCACTTCAACTTTGATCAGACAAGTTTGTAAATGGGGTCTGCACAGACTGCAGAATGCATGGTCCCAACGAGTTCCATGGCCTTATGACACAGAGCTGGGTAGGTGTTGAATGTTTTTTTTTGTGTATTCTCACTAGTTCCCAGACTCAGTGCCCTCATTTTTAGCCCTGATGTCAGTCAGCTGAGCTTAATTATCCTATGGTTCTCTGTCCCTTGTTATCCCTCCACCATCTGTATGTTCACACATCACTTTTTCAACCTCTCAAAAAAAAAATGTTGGCTGGATCCATTTCAAACTTGTTAGGGATCTGCCCTGGATGGGTCTCTAATATACTAGGTTGTTCAAATGGCTATGCTGCTGTGATTGATCATTTGATTGATATTTGTGTACCTTTATGCTATTTTCACCTTCTCCCAAACTGCATGCTGGATTGTATTGAATTTTTTGTGGGAATGCAAATTAACTCAATCTCCACTAAGTTTGTTCACTTCAGAGTACTGTCAGCATTTTCTGCTTTTTGGCAGATTTTCAAATTAAAAATTAGTGGCAAGGGTACATGTGAGAGTTTGCATTGTTATTCTACAGTGTAGGAAGCAGCAAATCGGACATATTGAATCTTGGAAATGGTGAATACTAGGCCCATTATTACCATAAAACATTAATAGGAGAGTACCTATGGATTTTGCTAGGTGTTGTTAATTTTGACCTTGAGGGACTTTAAAAGGTCAAACTGACCTATCAGCTTATACCTTGGTAATAATGGATCCTAGGCTAATGGTTACAGTTAAACATTCATAGGACAGCACCTGTGGGGTAACTTTTGATGTTCTGAATTTTGACTTAGAGTTATCTTGAATGGTCAATGTGACATAATGGCTTATAGCTTGGTAATAGCGGATCACATCACTTTTCATTTCAAAAGTGATGACTCAAGAACTGTGTGAGTGAAGACTTTCATGTTGCAAACAGTGATGGTCCGCCAAAAGGGGCAGCTTAACAATAGCATTGCCTTCCTTTATTGCAGGTCCCAGAACACAGTGTTTACTTGCAATGCTCTCTTGATATCTGGAGAATTGTTTCAGATACAACTTTGATGTTGCAGATGGAGATGGGCCCGAGTCAGGGATGAATTGAGATGAGCATGGCTGACCTTGGTGACTATTTTGGTAAATTTAGTGCTTTAGTTTTAAGTTGAAAACAATTGAGCCATTGTTTTAAGTGGTCACTTGAGAATCACTGAGCCAATACTTTGATACATGTATTTGCACACGGTAATGGTCCCAAAGCGACGTGACCTTAATCTAATTCAGAGGTCACAAGCCCATTCCAGTCTGCACATTCAAGATCTGCTGAGCGCAGGACTATCACAGTCCTCTTGTTGTAATGGAAGGTTTGCTTTTTAGTTGTACTGCAGCTGAACTTTTTTCCTTGCAGTCTAAAGGACCAAGCAGGATGACACAAGTACCATGCAGGCATTCGAGGAATCGCCAGCAGATGACACATAAACTAATAAAACTTGGCATTTGATACAGTAGTTTCCGTAATGCTTGTCACTTCTAATCTAATAATTACAATTATAAGCAGAAATATGGTGTATATTTTAAAAAAGGAAACTGAAAGAATGTGCTCGTATCCATTTTTTTTTTGGGTGGGGAAGGGGGGGAGTGTATGTGCCCCATGTTTTAAACTAGAACAGACTGATTTTCCAACAGAAAATCAAATGTCTCCCGGTGGAACACTTACGTCTCTGAATAAGCTACAGGTGATAACAAATTATAAATGACCAAGTTTCTTGAAAATTACAATCCTGTTTTAGCTCTCACCCAGATACATTACTCTAGCAATTTTCATCAAGTTCTTCAAGACTTATTGCAGAGAAACCAATTTCACATAAATGACCCTGTGACCTTGAAAATTAGGTGAAAGTCACCCAAATACAATCCCAACCTTGGTCTTACCTTGATACATAATCCTACCAAGTTTCATCAAATTCCATTAAGTTCTTCAAGACTTATCGCACGGAAACCAATTTCACATAAGTGACCCTGTGACCTTGAGAATTTGCTCAAGGTCATCCAAATACAAGCCCAACCTAGGTCTTGCCAAGATACATAATCCTACCAAGTTTCATCAAATTCTGTCAAGTCCTTCAAGACTTATCGCATGGAAACCAAGTGTTGAAGAAGAAGAAGAAGAAGAAGAAGAAGAAGAAGAAGAAGAAGAAGAAGAAGAAGAAGAAAAAATTAACAGCTTGTTTTATGCCATGCAAACAAGAGGCCCATGGGCCTAGTGCTCTTCTGACATGTAATCAGATGACCTTTACAAAAAATCATTTCCTACAGTGAAATCCATGACCTTGAGAATGTAGGTCAAGGTCATCTACATTGTGCAATATCAAACTTCTGCATAATATACATTTGTGGTAATTTTCCTATCATTAGCCTCATTCTTTCTCAAAATATTGAATTCAGTGTCCTTTATGTGCTTAATGACTGGGATTAATGTGTGACAGTCACCCAAAATTAAACAAAATTTGACAATTGGCCGAACACATATTTTGAGAAATGAATTTATTGCATTTTCAGTATCTATGACATTAGTTTTAAGTATCGCCAATGGTGCCACCATGATTCCACACATCTTTGACTTTTATTTGTTCTTTCTAATGATACATTTTAACAACTTTAGATGTAATGATCATCACAAAGAAACATTAAAATCCCTCTGTGACCTTGAGAAAAAAGGCCAAGGTTGTCCATATAATGCAATATTCAACTTCCAGATATGATATGTATCTGTGGTACACTTGGCATCATTAACCTAATTCTTTTTCAAAATGTTTACTTTAAGGTGTTGGCAATGAATTTTGGTCCATATTTTCCACACAATGCTATTGGTGGCACCACCAAATTTTGGCATGATATACAAATACACATGGGTGCATGGTTGGCTGAGCAGTAAGATGCTCACCTTTCACCTCTGCCACCCGGGTTCGATTCTCGTCCTGGGCAGCATGTGGAAAAAGTTCCTACCACTTTAACCATGCACGGTGGTTTTCTCCGAGTTCTTCGGTTTCCTCCACCACAGACAAGGTAGGAAGTATATGCCAACATCTGTGCCATGGAGAGTGACTCGATAAGTCAATGCTTGACTTCTTTCACAATCCATGTAAAACAAATGTGTCTATATATACAAAAAGTTGTTAATCTGTATAAAAGAGCCATCCACTACATTCAGGTATACATGTAATATATCACGCATCGTAAAAGTACCTTCACATCGATTATATTATTAAACTTCTGCATACATTTGTACAGCCTATATTGGAGACCCTTGCAATGTTCAGATGAGAAAAATCTTTTTCTCTCCCCTGTGGTGAGGAAAAAAGTAAGAAGCATCCAAGTTAATGCCTTACCAACATATCTAGCACTGGAGATTGATGGGGGCTGTATCAGGGCAGTTAACATCAGTTACACGAGTTTCTCCTCTAATTATCAACCACTTATGTCGCTATACGATATATGTTGAACATACAAGTTGATTTATACTGGAAAGTGCATGGCTGACTGCCCTGCTCTAGATCTAGCTATTGATTACACCACCACCACAAAAGGCTTAAAAAAATGAAAGACTGCCAAACAACCAATGCTATTACAGATGCTGCACTGAAAAAAAAAGTTAAAGGTAATAGGAACTGGGCAGGAAAAGTGGGCCACTTTTTGCTTCCTGGGTGGGCTCTTTAGCTGTGATGTCATTCTACAATGATATTGTGATAATTACCATTTCTTTGAACTCTCTGAGCCAGGCCTGCTGACCAGGGCACCATTGGTTGAGGTGTTACCTGCTTCTTAAGCTGACAAGAGATTATGTATACTAGCCTGCCCTATGCATATAATTATCATACAATTAGCCACCTGGTGGTAGCAGCAATTCTCATTCCCTTTAATTGGAGCCATGCTAGCAAATGTAAATTCACCTCATAAATTTGCAACTCCGATGACAGACATTTTTTTTTAAATGTAGTTTTATTGAGTTATGAGTCAATATATTTCATGACAGCCTGTTCACTCTGATCTAAACAACATTTTGCATTAATGGGCTGTTTAATGTTGCATAAATTCCCTCATGATTTAGAGCAACTCTGTTCTGAACTTAATAAGTTTGGGAGGGGGGGGGAGAGTTTGAGCTTTTATACTTTAATACATATTACACATTTTGTGGGTTATCTTGAAGATATTTACATGTAGGAAATACAATGTAGTCCTTAAGGTGCAAAAGTAGGAGCTCGTGTCTGACCGTACAAGGGCTATAGGTGAGAAAAAGTAAAAAACCACACTTAGCATACAGGCTATGTGAATAGTATGTGTCAGTGAGTCTTCCTGTCCCTGAACGGGCACACATGATGATTGTTTCTGTGCAATTTCCAAGCATAATATGCACAAAAACTGGGCTACACATGGACATAATAAAGGCAGGTATCTGAAGTGGACAGGGTGAGAGCCATAGGTGGCATTAAAGCTGGGTAGAGTTGCAGGTGGGGGGCACAGGCCATGTAAGTCAGCCACAACCCTATCAATAAGTTGCTTCAAAACTTCCGCCAAGCCAATGATGTATGGCACTCTGCCAGTACGGGACAGCCAAAGGTGACCTGCAGGCAACAAGACCACTTGCTGTCAATGACGCATTAAGATGTAATGCACACACTGGTCCAAACCTCCAGCAACATGCTACAACAAGAGGGCTGTGTGAACAGCCCATGCTCAGCTGGCCTAGAGATTCATCACCCTTGTAGTTCTGTGAACTTGAGATAGGATCAAGGTCACCCATATACAGAGTAAGTCTGGAAGAAAACTAACATGTGTAACATCAAGGTTCATCATTCAAAAATCTTTAAAAAAAACTTAATTTTGATAGGTTGGTATTGGTCGAGCTCATTTTCCTTCACATTCCACATAGAATTTTGGAAGGGTAATAATTGTGAAAGTTTCTTGATCCAACTTATCTGGTTCTTGAGATATTGTGTGCAAGAAATTCAAGACACAAAAATGAACAGCTGGCTCAACTGACGGATGGAAGCTGCAGACTATTGCAATCCCCCTCCCCCCCCCCCCCAAACTGTATATGAGCAGAATCGGCATATTTCTGATTTTCTCCTTAGTGGTAATACAGATTCAATCAAAGCCCCAATAAACAGAGGCCACTGCTTTGGCTGTCATATTGGATATACTCCCACCACAAAACATCTTGGTTATCATTTCAAAGACATTTTTCTCACATGTTGATCACTAAATCATAAATCGAAGTTTATATTGGACTTTTAATCCATGTGGTAATATTTCTGATATCCTAACGTTCAATAACACCTTTACTTCCATTGAGAAAGCTGGGGACATCATCCGCGAAATATCTGGGTATCAGAAATATTACCACATGGATTAAAAGTCCAATATAAACTTCGATTTATCTTGGTTATCATAGAAAATTTTGCAAAAAATATGCACGCCAAGAATGTCTCGGTTACCTTCAATGGTGTCAAATATTGCCCGGTCAATCTTTCCCTTTCATGTCATTGATCGTACTGGTAGGTACAGGTCTTTATACATTTATTCAAACCAGTAACAAAAATCCACATTTATTTTCCCACGATAAAACTGCAATAAAAATTAATAATGACGCAAGTACATGTACAATTTCTCTGCATGAAGTTAAACCAGGTTACATATCAACGGCTACCCAGCATTTTTTGGCAGTGCATCACCTGAACTACTGCATGTGTTCCCTATCCCTCATCTATGTCTGCAAATATTTTCAACATACGTTTTATTTCCTGGTCATGTATAACTTTCTTCAGCAAACTTTATTGTTATTTCATATTACTGCGATTTCGTTATGGCTATTGAATCTAGGCACGTTGCATTTCAAAATCTTAAACAATGTGAATGGGCATATGCAAAAGCCCCTACATCATTATTGGGGATTCCCTTGAATTACTTTCCAGAGATTACAGAGACTGGACATACCTCTTTCCTTCCAGGGTGCCTATAATATTCCAACAGATACACTTACTTCCGTTTGTAATTACATAAATAACAACAGGATTATGATGATCCTGTGCTCTGCTGACTGGAATCTGCTTTTACAGTCTTGAGAAGAAGTCGAAAATGTAAACACAATAGTACAACATATACACTGTATTGCCATATATACATATACAGTGGCAGCACTTACTTACAGTTACTAAGTTTGATGTCCCATAACTTTGTCAAAAATTAAAATATCCACATTATTTTTCGCAAACTTTCATTGTCTAAAGTCCTTCTATATGCTGATAAAATTTTAAGTAATTCTGTTCAGCCGTTCTGGACAAGAAGTCGAAAATAGCCTTTTAACACAAAAATTCATTTAAGAAAAAAAAAAGGTAAGAATCGCAGTGCCACCTGGTGGCCAAAATAAGCACTAGCTGACCATAGGTGACCCCATGTTCAATATCAAAGCAATTGACCAAGTAGTTCTAGACATGAGGAAATGTTAACTTTTTTCAAAAAATAAATTTAAAAATTCATGAAAAATAGAATTATTGTATCATCATCTCCTTCACAAACTTGGTAGAGGTCCACCTGGGGAACATCCATGTGCAAAATCAAAATATTTCATGCAGCAGTTTTTGAGAAGAAGTTGAAAATGTAAAGAGTCTAACGACAGATGGATGGACGGTTTGACAGTTGCAACACCACCTGGTGACCAAAATAAGAACTAGTTGAATCCAGGTGACCTTATGTGCAATATCAAAGCAATTGGTCAGGTAGTTTTTGAGACAAGGAAACTTTAAATTCTTTCAAAAAGTAAATTAAAAAATTCATAAAAAGTAGAAAAATTATTGCATCATCATCTCCTTCACAAACTTGGTAGAAGTCCATCTGGGCAACATCCATGTGCAAAATCAAAACATTCCATGCAGCTGTTTTTGAGAAAATGTAAAAATAATAGTGCAACATATGCACTGTATAGCAATGTTGATTCGAGATGTTATGAGGTAAAGTGTACTAAGGTTCGAACTGGAAGCCACCTCTTCCACCATACTGGATGATGGTTGAAATGAAAGAAATCCTGCAAAAAGTGAGTATGATCATGGTTTTCCAACTTAAGACGGACTAGAGAAAATTCTCTAAGTGGGTTAAGTATAATTTACCCCAGGTACTTTCCCTCTCACCACTCGAAACACTTTGAGCACTACACTGTGTCATTTCAAGCTCCATCTTGACATTGTTTGACTAATGTTCTTGAGTAAATGTTGTATTTTTAGGTATTTGGTCATATCTCTGGAAACATTTCAACAGAGTTTTGTGTTGTTGTTTTTTATAACTTTTGCGTTGTAGTTTTTGCAACAAAGTTCTGACTTGTTTGACAAAATCGCTAAAAATGTGGTGTTTCTGGCAATATGGACGACAGATACAAACAGATTCTATAAGCTCTCAAACCCTTGTAGCTCCAATTTGTATCCTATCCAGCGTTCCACATCACTGGGTCAGTGGCTCCATTCTGAATGAGTACTGTTTCTGAGCTAGTGACATGGCAATTGGCAGTGCCAGTGGACAAACTCGCACAATACCTGCCAAGAAGCGGCAAATGTGATATCACTTCCTTCCATAAATATTGATCTTTGGACCGCCCACTGTGACCAATTGGGTCCTACTATTGGTCACTATAGAGTACCGGTTTTTGAGTGTGATATAGGCCTATATAACCTTGGTTATCTCGATATGCGCCCTCTTGCTGAACTCCATATGTTGCCCTCTCTGCCATGATATAGCGAGTCTATATAGGTCATGCATAATATCAAGTAATAAATCTTCTGTCTAAATGTATCCTGAGAGAAAAAGGGTTAGCCTAGAACAAATATATATAATCTACATTCAATGGTGAACAGCAAGCCTACCCCTCAGAAGGGAGATTAAATTGGCAACATATGACCCATAAAAATACTGGTACCCACTTTTTACAGATATCTTCTTGCCCAATTAGTTCAAACCTAAAATATGCACTTACCTTTTTTCCATCTTCTAAAAAATATTTCCTTCCATCTTCCCAGTCCCCAAAATGGACAGACATGACATTGCAGGCAATAAGGAGTCATAAAACTCAGTCCCCTTTACTTGTTTTTAACTGAGAGAACTTGTGATAAAAGTAAAATCCACATCCAATTTCCACCCTCTTGGGAAAAACTTACCTTGGACCTTGGTGTAAGTCGACTACCCCACAACCTGGTGAAATTTCTACCTTAGTTTCAGCGAATGTATATCTACATGTAGTTATCAATTAATTCACATCATATTTATCTCAATCTAGCTATATATGTTACACAAATATACATGAACATGTGTATAATGAATAAAAATCAGCTCTAATCCAATAATGCTGTGTTTGCACAATAAATGGGTCACTTGATGCAATTATTGTGATTATTGCAGCTGAAAAGAAACATATATCCATAATTTCAATGACGCTGGTATATTTGCACCAAAACATGCGTATTATCAGCTGACCACTGGTACTGTTATCATTGTTTGCACATCATTGTATGCTTTCTGTTTGTTACATTTTCAGTGTGAATCCATGAAGCATAGATATGTTCCTGTCTAGGGCTGTGTGGTTGTCTGGAGACTGACAAGGAAAGCTGAAACGGGTACCCGGCTCATGGGTACCTGTTACGAGTCCTGGGTATTAAACATAATTTATTTGCGGCTCCCGGGACCCGAGTTTTTCCCCTAAGTCAATGCACTAATATATATATATATATATATATATATATATATATATATATACATATATATATACATATATATATACATATATATATACATATATATATATATATATATATATATATATATATATATATATATATATATATATACAGCTTTAAAAAGATGTGGTCTCCCATGAGAGGTGGTCTTTGGAAGAGGTAACACTGTCTATTTTGTAATGTGTAATTTTGCTGCCTTAATTCACTTCTCCAATGTGAGAAGTGTGCACACCTACATGTAAAGGGTAAGCTACAGATGTCAGTGAAAGGAACATAGAAGAGTCATCAAAACAGTGACCAACAACACACTAGATGTCCCTCATGATAGCAGGTACACAAACCTCAGACTATCCTTTACATTCTTTTGTTATTCACTGAACACATTAAGTTCCCAAGGATATCAACAGACTGGCTAGGGTTTCACACAATGTACATTGTAGGGCCAGGGCATTGATATTTTCTGTCAATTTTTCCCGATTGATATAAAATACTTTTCCCTGTAAAATGAAACTTGCTTCAGGGTGATCTGGGGATATTTAAGTGATGCAGTACCTTTAGTTTAAAAAATTACTATTCAGTATTTATTTTTTGTGACACAAAGAAATGGGTTCCCTTTTGGTGATGTATCAAGATTGTAATTTTTGTACTTAATTATTAATCATAATTGTGATTTTGAAGCAGTGAAAGTGTATTTTTTCCATGAACCCAAATCACACAAAGCACACCCTCATGGGCCCCCAAGAGTCAGGGGTCTCAGCATGGGACTTAATTACAGAAAACATATACAGATGTTTTGTAAAGTAATTTGACATTTGATCCCTTTATATATATACCTAACGTAATTCTTGTATGGGCTGGCCAAGTTTTCAGTTTCAAGTATGGACATGTATACAAATAGATCCATATTCATCTCAGACTAACCTCCTCCAGAACGGAACCTTAATTTCTTAGTCCCAGAGAGTAACTCCAACTTTATCAGTAACTGTTCAGCACTCCCCCTTACTGTTCAATGTATCACTGACAGCCTACTGGCACCGCTGCAGTTATTTTTTTCATCATTTGAGAGGCAGGCCACTCACACACAATCCATTATATAGAGATAGGAGCTTAATGGATGGAACTTTCCTAGTGGGGGTGTGCAAGTGTCCTTGCGGCTTGCTTTTTTTTGTTTTTTTGTTGTTGTTGTTGTCGTTGTTGTGGTTTCCTTGATAATTAACGTCATCAAAATTCCGACCACAAACCTTCTGTTGCATGTTGTCATCATTGTTGTTATTATGCTGACTGACAATGTCAAGTAACATATCTCCAAGTTCCTGTAAATAAAGTTGGATATTACCCTTTAATCCTCACGATCCCTAAAACCTACTCCAATTCTGTCAGGAAAGAATCTGGATCTGTCTCTTGTAAAAATATAATTGGTTGGTCTGCTTATAAAATAAACATCTCGTAAGTGGATACGGCGTTCTTAATTTGAGACAAAATTCAATTTCTATGCATCACTGCTATTTCCATTGTTTACCTATATGGTAGGCGCCCCTGCCCCCCCCCCCCCCTACAGCTAACAGTGAACACTATAATGCAATTAACAGGAACTAAAAGAGAGCTAATTAAATTTATCTAGGGGTCTGTGACGCTGTGGGTGTTGTCAGTGTTTCATAGCCATAAAAAATGACTAAGTTTGTTTTAAATCTTGCCCCTTTTTTTTGTGCAAAACATGGGATAAATAAAGGAACGATAACAATAATTAATCACTTGTTGATTCATTGAGGACAGGAAGGTTGATGATGCCAATGACAAGGACAAAATGTGGTATCCATACATGCATATAATTTTTGCCCTCATAGTTTATCAGATTAAGAAAAAAATGCACACCCTGCACTGACATACATATATATTTAAGCAAGTTACATGTAATGAAAAACAGACAAAGCAAACTTACCAAGATTGCATGATCTGAGAGCGACATGTATTTGTCGTAATAGGAGTCCCCCTAGTCACATCAATTTATATCACTATCCCGGGATCATTATGTACACATATCTCAATACTGAAATCGTCATTGTATTGATTGGCTAAAATAAATGAGTTTCGAGGGGGGGGGGGTGGTTTCTTTGATAAATACCAGAACCTTCAAGAACCAGCATACATGTAACATACTTTTGGGACAACTGTGACAGGGAAAATGAGGCCATATTTTGGCAGTCCTGTTTTTAATTGATGCAGGCATTCACACACAAAAGCAGGAAACATACGACACAAAGACACGACTAATCTCCAAAGAAGGCACGACATGTACAGTGGTCCCTGTCTTGAGAGACCACTCAAGTGAGAGACCACCTGGCTTAATAGGTCACTTTTGGCAGGTTTTTGCTACCATTTTTTTTCCATGTTGTTGTACCTCTGATGATCGAGAGACCACTTTTGGGTCTGCTCTCGGGTTTGTCTCTCAAGCCAGGGACTACTGTATACAGTCAGGCTTTTCTTTTATTAGGCTCCTTCCAGCTACCACACCCTGTTCCCAGTCACCTTCTCAAGTGGAAATTAAGTGTGCTATTTCAGTTAGATATGTCCTCTTGTCCATCCTTCTAAGATGGCCATGCAGTCTTCCAGGGCTGTAGAGGTGGGTTTCTTTGAGAAGTAACATTGTAACAGCAAAACCCACATGTCACACTAATGGAACATGTCAGCTGTAGGTGGAAGCACAGGTAACTTCTGCCCCTCCCCGTCCCCAACCATGGATCCACCTGTTGCAGTGGTGACACTGTGGGGATAAACAAAACCTGCTTCATTTATTGGTTGAAAATATCACATGACACTGGAGGCAGGTGCTGCCACCACACAGGAGAGTGCATCTCACATGCCCTTGTTAAAATTGTATGGAGCAAAGTTAATGCACTATGTGGTGGGACAATTTCAAAGGCTAGATTTTACCCATAAACATAAACAATACAATCTGGTAGACACTAATTTGGATTAGAAGACAACACAAGGTCACATAAAGATACAAGTCACCAAACAAAAATGACTTTCTTATTTTCATATTCTTACTGAGATTGTAACAAACTGATCACACAACTTTTGAGTAAGGTTGTCTCAAAACTTAAGAATTTATGTGAAAATTTGAGTCAGACAAACGTGTGCAGTTACAGGTAAACAGGATAATTTGAAAGGGTAATAGGCTACCTCATAAAATCTTTTGACTCCTTGACTTGGTATATGGAAAATTGTGTGCCTTTTGATGAGTTTTCACAGTGGCAGAAACATTGATATTCATTGAAAATCAAGTTTTTTAATCTTATCTTGTGCAAGCTTGAGTCATAGTGTGGTTTCAGCTTGTTGCTTTCACATATACCCGGCTAAATGCTCTTTTGATTGTGAGTATAACTGTAACTCATAAATTGCTTAATAAGTGTGTACTTAATAAGACCAGGTATTGTGTACAGTAACACAGCAATAGGAATCTTGGTCAATCACACTGCTGGACTCAGTAGAGACTGTCTTCTCATGATCAACTGTGGGCGGCTGTGGTCACACCCAGCTCCTCTCTCGTAACCGCAGCGAGTGGCCAGAGATGGGCACTGTTGACTCACTTGCTACTTGCTGTGTCATAGTGAATATAACGACCAATTTCCTGATTTGATGTACATTATGCTTTCCTTACAACTATAGAAGTTGCTGTTTATTTTTATTATGTGCAAACTGGAGCCACAAAGATTAATCAGAACAATCCCAGCTCTCTGTTGAGGTAGATTTGCATATCAAAATAAACACGGCCACCTGGCTTGACTTGCAAAAGATGCTCACGGCAATGAGCAATTTTGTGGCTCAACTGTCACCAGAAAGTTAAAAGGTCACAATAAAGCTGTCTGGCACGATAAGCGAGCAGCAATACCTTTGAGCAAAAATGATAAAAAGTGAAGTTTGAGGAAGAGCGATTTTCTGAACAAATTGGCGTTTACATCTGATATCTTAAACAACTCTACTTTTGCCTGCGGTAGGGCTGACATCGTGTAAATTAACAGTATATACAGTAGTTGTTGTATCTCACTATAATCCTTTGGTCAATATGAGAAACATAATTTAGTGCTCATTTATGCCTGTAAAACTTATCTGTCACAAATCATGAGTTTTTGGTAAGTGCCAACAAGGATGTCACAATATGCATTTATATGTGTAGTCACCTGAATACGCAACTCAACTTACAAAATTCTAGCAGGATAGGGGTGTATATTAACTCATTCCATACTATGGTCACAGGCCTTGATCAGTGGTTCTGGCACTACGTGGCAAGTCATGCTGCAGCTGCCCTTGCGGCAACGAAAGCTCTTTTCATGAAGAATATAAATATGCAATTGTAATCTTAAATCTTGGTAAATATTGGTAAATATCAGGGACTGGTATGGAATGAGTTAAATCCCATTGGATTGAATATTAAGTCACCTTAAATATTAAAACTAAGTTCTCTTGATACTCAGGTTATACAACTGTTTAAACATTTCAGAAATTTGAAATGTGTAGATACACAGATTTTAAAGTTATTAGGTCAGGAATCACAATGAAAAGTACATGTAATACGATATATATATATATATATATATATATATATATATATATATATATACACATATACATACACACAGCCCTATAGCCCTCCTAACTGAGGTGCCCTCTACTGGATGCGAGGCACAGGCATCATCAATTCCTGTTCCTCCCTGCAACCAATCAAAACCTTCCAGTTTTACGTAACTGGTGCAGGGGTTCATGACGTACTCATAAACATGGTACCAGCTGACTACAGCTATCAATCTTCACAGCATTCAGTCCAAACATCTTGTGTTTGCATCTGTTTACTTACTACTTTCAGTGTGTTGATGGAAACTGCCAGAGTGAAACTCACCTGTCATTTGTTTTTTTTGTTTTTTGTTTTTTTTGTTTTTTGTTTTTTTTTTTTCCATTTGACAGCGGTACGTATAGCTCACTTCATTTTCATCCCCACTGCAAATGAAGTGACCTGTACCTCTGTTTACCTGAAATAGAGAACAAAAGGCAGGTGATGCTGTTCGGTATGCCATTCTTTCTGCCAATGTCACCTCCAATACAAAGTGGCCAAAAGGTGATCCCCTTAAATTACCAATCTATAAAATGCTGTTAAAATCAACACCTCTTTAAATGTCACTATCATAATGAAACTGTTCAAAATTAAAGATTTTGAACTTCCCCTAAAAGAATTTCTTCGTAAAATATACCTGAAGGTGATATCTATCAAATAACAATAAACAACAACAAAGTCCTCTATCAGGGAGGAGAACCAGCACAAATAGACAAAAGGGTGCTGCAGGCTATGCCAGGTAAAGCACAATCAAGATGAGTAGGTCTGCTCCATCATTTTCTGCCTGACAAGCCAGGGTATTATCCTGGGAGCACACACAGGTCATTGCATCAGAGACAACACCTGGCCAAAGGGCACAAGCAATCTGCTCATGATGTAAAATGCTGGCTCCATTTGACTACAGTGGAACACAGCCTTCAGCAAGAAACGAGGAATCTCTCCTTTAAGTACTTACATGGCATAATGGACAACTTTTCAGACCTATAACTTTGTTACACTGAAGTCTGCCATCTGATTATTAACCCTTTTCTTATTTGTCACGTTTAGTCCCGCATAAAATATCTGACGTCTTTAGGATACTGAAAGGTAAATTGGCTAATAAAATCGCTCTTCTCATCCACCAGACATCAGTCTGCTGTTCATATGAAAGCACAACCTCGTCACAAACTAGTCTACCTATGTCTGGTTGTCATGCATCACCCACATCAAAAGACTACTGTTCAGCAAAATTGCAATTCTGTAGCAGAATGGGGCTGGCCAGACAGAAATGGCTCGGTGGGTGGACTTACTTCTTGTTCAGGCCTCCAGCTGTTTGTCACAATGGCAATTTTCCTCTTTGTGGTAGATTACAGTGGAAGTAAGATGCTATCAAAACGTACAATTTAATTCAATTTGGCTGCATCATTTAACAAGGGGAAGCAGTTTTACCGGGGCTACAGCAAAAAAGACCACACCACACACATACCGTGTATGTATGTATGTATATATATATATATATATATATATATATATATAAAACATAATCTGCTATTTGTTCCTCCTACTTCACCCCCCCCCCCCCCAAGTTGGTGTAAATTGGCTGGATGTCAATGTCATCTGCTTTAATTTTGTTGCCTGCCAAGCAGACCAATCTGTATTTTTTCTCCCCTCCACTTCTCGACTGGTTGGTTAGTCCATCATAAGGGTGACATACCGCACTTTTATTGCTGTAATTATACACAGAATCTTATAGTCATAGAGCACACCAATGTGACCAAGATAACGTGGAGCTTGGTCTGCAGTGGAGGCAACTTGTGCTTTTGCTTAAACATCTCATGCACAGAAAACATTTTGACTGACCATTGTGGCACATACCCTTCAGGATATCTTGCATTCCCCCGATTGACAGGTTTCCTTGGCATGGGTGGGCACTCTGAGACTCCTTGCTTAATCCGAGGGCCATCGGGTTGAGCAGTAAACATCCTAAACTGCCATTTTTCATGGCCTTCAAGATATTTTGTTTTCATTTGTAAATGCCACTAACAGCCTCCTGCCATGTGCAGGTATCTGACCACTTTTGCGTGGCTTCAAGGTGGCCATGTACAGAGGATTCCACTGTGCTGCTAAAGTAGCTGTGAATGCCTGTAAGGCATTGCCCCCACTTTATATATCTATGTAACATGTAGCCAGGGAAAATCTTGGTATAAAGTTTTCATCTTATCCCTTGCCATTTAAAATAAAAGCATCATGATATGCCTGAGCTCCTCTGCATAATTAGACTTAAAATTACATTTAATGGTATTTACATGTAGGGCAATGCCCTGGCATCATAGTCATGGGTATGGCAGGTGACTAACAAGCCGTACAACGTTATTTTGCACAATTGTGCTCATATGAAAAGTTCAACAACACGAAATATATCTTGGAATTCTCAAGTGAGATTTAAAAGGAAAAAAGGAAAAAAAACAACAGAGCCCAGACTTAAAGTGATGCAAAGTATCATGCAGGATATGTCACCTATGTGGTGGTTGGTAAATTATGTTTCGAACTGATATTTAGTCACACAAAGCCAGCATCTTGTATCTCAGACACCAAAAATTGAGAAAAATTAAGCTGCAAGGACCATGTCATCTGAATAAAGTACCTTCTCTCTCTCTGCTTATGTAGCATTCATTTTATTTAGCTAGCTGTAGATAAGACCATGCTTCACCTATATCAATATCATTCAATTCAAAATGCAACACTGTTTCAACAGAGAAAATATTTTTCCCCATTTTCACGTGTCCTCGTTAGAGAAATATATGTACAGCATAAATGCCAGGTAAGGTAGTGTAAATAACATATGCTGTACTCACCTGTACATTGCATTTGACAGCTATTTAGGCACTTCCAGGACCTAAGTTCCCTGATACGGCAAATAACTATAACTTGCAGTCAATCCAACTTGTGAGAATATATACCAATGACAACGGCTGTCCTGCAGCAACCCCGAAGTACATGTATGCCTGTACAGAGGGAACACAAACACTGTGACTGTGGAGGCAGTAGCTGCCTGCCAGAACTACTACCGTCTATACTACCATCTGCTTGTGGCACAGCTGACCATGTGCTGGAGCCGCTTGAGTAGCCAGGTGGGCGTTTATAATGACGAGTGGCTGGCGGGGAGGCTACGGGTGGCCACTAATACCTTACACCAACACCACTGTTACATGTACATCTGTACGTCCAGGCAGAGTAGCCACTGCTATTCCAGAACTGACATCTCCATTGTCTTCTTTTACTTAAAGTTGTTTGTAGTAGTTAGATCTGTGATATAAACTGATGATGATCACTTTGTTTTTTACAATATATTCCTCCGCTGTCTCCCTCTGTCAGAACAACAGGCTGCATGACTGAGCAATAGGCTTAATGACTGCGGGTTGTAGGCAATAAGTCAGCACAAAACACTACTTAATCCGGTTGTGTGCATTTCATTTGTAACTTTCACTGTCATTAATTTCATCACAGTAACCTGTATTTATACAGCACAGATAATTTGTCACGTGGGCACACTAGGGGCTACTAATGCTTACTCTTACTCATAGCCAATGGGCCACCACTGGTGATACCGGTGGTATTCATCACTGTTTTAGGCTGCATGCATGCTGTCATACACCTGTTGCTATCGAGGCAGGCATGTTGTGTTACCTTTCACATCATGTTCCATCCCCCTTTCCATGAAAGCGAGAAATGTGATCAAGTCATAAATTTTGTGTAATGTGCCTTGTCAGGATTTATGTTACAATATATGTGCCGTACAGTCCTATTTGTAGATCATGCAATGCTCCGGAATACACAGGGAAAAAGAGCAGCACCAGTGTCATTTGTTGTACAGCTAGTAGTTGCTCATGTACAAAA
Source organism: Hermodice carunculata (assembly GCA_964020975.1). NCBI lineage: Eukaryota > Metazoa > Annelida > Polychaeta > Eunicida > Amphinomidae > Hermodice > Hermodice carunculata. The sequence goes on along the minus strand of OZ026614.1, from coordinate 46,034,358 downwards.
CAAGAAGGCTGTGTGAACAGCCCATACTCAGGAACCTTGATATGTTAACCCCAAAATAACTCCCAGACTGAACTGAGCTACATGTAAGAGAAACAGAACTGTACCAAGCTAAATTTTAAAGTTGAAACTCTAGCTATAGCTTGAACTGAGCTACATGTAAGAGGAAACGGTACCTACCTAAACTTTAAAGTTGTAACTCCAGCTATAGCTGAACTGAGCTACATGTAAGAGGAACAGAACTGTACCAAGCTACACTTTAAAGTTGAAACTCCAGCAATATCTTGAACTGAGCTACATGTATGAGGAACAGAAATGAACCTAGCTAAACTTAAAAGTAGAAACTCCAGCTATAGCTTGAACTGAGCTACATGTAAGAGGAATAGAACTGTACCTGGCTAATTTAAGCTGACTGAACATGGATATGAGCAACCAAAATACATAACTTAACTAGAACAGACTGATTTTCCGACAGAAAATCAAATGTCTCCCCGTGCGTCCTTACCATTGTCACCCTTATTTTTATAGATAGGCATACTTTCAAAAAGGTCAACTTTACCCATCTACAATCCCAAGCAAGGTCTTATATAGGAACATCTTCACATATTATTACAACTTCCCCAGGCAAATCTTTCTTGAGTTATCAATTTTACATGACATGCTCATGTGACCTTGAAAAATTGGTCAAGGTCACCCATCTGCAATCCCAAACAAGGTCTTATAACAATTTCAACTTCCCAAGTCAAATTTTTCTTGATTTATCACATCCACGTTGATTTTTGATAAATGGCCACGTGACCTTGAAAAATACATCAAGGTCATACATCTGCTGTTACAAGCAAGGTCTTACAAAAGTCTTATATAGAACTAGAAACATAATCACATGAAATGTCAACCTCTTTAAGCCAAATCTTTCTCGAGTGCATCTGAAATGATTTTTAAAAAGTGGCCATGTGACCTTGAAAATAGGTCAAGGTCACCCATCTACAGTCCTAACCTAGTTGGTATTATGGTACATAAACATGCAAATTTCAACCTCCTAAGTCAAATCCTTGCAGAGTTGTTGCATCTGTGTCAATTTTAGATGACATGCCCATGTGACCTTGAAAAATATGTCAAGGTCACCCATCTGCGATCCTAAGCAAGATCATATATATGGAAATCTTTACATAAAATTTCAACTTCCCAAGTCACATCTTTCTTAAGTTATCACGTCCACATTGATTTTTGACGAAATGCCCACGTGACCTTGAAAAATAGGTCAAGGTCATACATCTGCAGTCACAAGCAAGGTCTTACAGAAGTCTTATATAGAAACATAATCAAACAAAATGTCAACCTCTTTAAGTCAAATCTTTCTCCAGTGCATCTGCAATGATTTTGGAAAAGTGGCCACGTGACCTTGAAAATAAGTCAAGGTCACCTATTAACAATCCCAACCTAGTTCATATTATGGTACATACTCATGCAAAATTACGACCTGCCAAGTCAAATCCTTGCAGAGTTGTTGCGTCTGTGTCAATTTTATATGACATGCCCATGTGACCTTGAAAAATATGTCAAGGTTACCCATCTGCAATCCCAAGCAAGGCTTTATATAGGAATATCTTCACAAAAAATTTCAATTTCCCAAGTCAAATCTTTCTTGAGTTACCACGTCCACATTGATTTTAGACGAAATGCCCATGTGACCTTGAAAAATAGGTCAAGGTCATACATCTGCAGTCACAAGCAAGGTCTTACAAAAGTCTTACATTCAAACATAATCACACTAAATGTCAACCTCTTTAAGTCAAATCTTTCTCGAGTGCATCTGCAATGATTTTGGAAAGTGGCCATGTGACTTTGAAAATAGGTCAAGGTCACCCATCTACAATCCCAACCTTGTTCATATTATGGTACATAATCATGCAAAATTTCAACCTCATAAGTCAAATCCCTGCAGAGTTATTGCGTCCGCGTCAATTTTACATGACATGCCCATGTGACCTTAAAAAATATGTCAAGGTCACCCATCTGCAATCTCAAGCAAGGTTTTATATAGGAACATCTTCACAAAAAATTTCAACTTCCCAAGTCAAATCTTTCTTGAGTTATCATGTCCACAACGCATGCAATAATGTGTTGAAGAAGAAGAAGAAGAAACGGATGCAAAAACAATATGTCCCCCGTTGCACGGGGAGACATAACTGTGCATGCTGATGACTTGTATTCTTATCAGTCATTACATAATTTCTCAAAAAATGGTCAAATATTAGAAAATAATAGTGGTGTCACTGAGTTTACATGTTGGTGGAGATTGAGTCAAGCTGGAATTCCTACAGTGTTCACACAGAATACATCATATACTTTTCTTAAAGTCAAAAATTAGAAAAACACCCCCCCCCCAAAAAAAAAACACAGAAAAAGTGAAAAAATCAGCATCACCTATCAAATAATTAAACAAAAAATGGATCAACAAGTAGGCTACACTGAAAAAAATTCATTACAAATGAGTCATTGCAACATCATCAGTTGAAGAAAGTTCAAATGACCCACCCAAGGTACACCCTAACCAAGTTTGATGTAGTAAACAGTTTTTTTAAAACTTCAAAAACATGCACATACCCTGGTATCCCCATGGTAACAATGCTAACATGCACCTATCGATCAGTACCCAATTTAAAAAAAAGAAAAGAAGAAGTCATCCTCTTCAGGAGAGCAATGAAGGTTGTAATTGGTATTTCCTCTATGCTGGCAGCATATCTTCTTGCATGCACAGTGTTGCCAACCTTCCTGGGAGCCTCCAGGAATTTTATGCTGAAAATTCTTGAAAAATTGTAGATTTTTGACAATTTTTAGCCACCTCCTTGAATTTTATGAGTATTTTCCCTCTATATCTCTTGTCAATTTATGGCTCTCCCTGAATTTTACTTTCCATCTCCTGCATTTTAATTTTGCCAAGTTGGCAACAATGCATGTAGCAACTAACATTCAAGCACACAACTTTGTCCATTTATATCCTGGCTTCTTCCATTCAGTCACAAGGAAGACAATGAGGCATTTTTTAGTTCTCAGAATTTAGAAGGAATTTTCTCCATTGCTGAACTACATGACCTCTGACAATGTTTGAACTCAACACCAGTTTGTGACTGACTGTTGTTTTAGTTCAGCATTGTTTATGGACCCTATAATCATCAAACACAACACCCACAGGGTTGCTGCCTGGACTTTCATTTAATGCGGACCTAAATAAAAACAGATGCAGCTATACCTCTGAAGTTTTGTGATCACCATGTGTCATTTTGCTTGAGGCTCATGTTACAAAGGCACAAGTTTGTGAAAGAAATTCTGTGAGAGGCACTTTTATAAGTCCCTGGTAAGGACTGCTTTGTTCATCTTTTGAAGAGAACCTTCCACTGTGACAGACCACAGGACATGCACAAGAGGATGTTTCAAAACTTTGTTGATTTGTACATTTCTGGCCTGAGCAATTTATAGTATACAAACAACTTACAATCAGCTTTCAAGACTACTTCTCTCATGTTCAATTTACATGTTTGTTGTTCCTTCTGGGCCATACTGCTGAAGAGTTTCAAGCTCTGCTTGGATCTAATTCCTGACAAATTTTTGCTTAATTTTGAGGTGGAGACAGAGACTCAGGCCTATCCTCCCTGACAGCACTGTGACCCGTTTGATCAATATCTCAAGCTTGAAGCAAGTCCAACTCAAAATCTGGTCAACTCAATGTCAGGTGGGAGCTGGTTTTATAACTGATAGGCACACAACAGTTGAAATGATCACCACCAAAGGAATATAGGGCCAGTTATTCTCCACCATATTCTGCTGCTTTTGTACATCATGCTAATCCCTTTAAATTCTTAACTGCTGAATATTCAAATATCATGGAGATCAAAATTATTGAGGTGAACCATAGGTTTCAGTTGGCAAAGCAACAGACTCCTGTACTCTTATAGTCACAGAGTACATGTACCTTAAGTGACTACACCTGGATTTAGGCTGAAACCTTTGGTTCCACCAGGAGTCTGTGCATCTTTTATTCAATGTCTTCTCAATAGCTTGATCTACTTTGATTTTCGGAATATGATTATTTTAGCCTAGCTGCACAGAAAATCCACATATAGCTGAGTACTTGTGTGTCTCAGGGTGGTTTTTTGGCCAGTTTGCCATTACTACAAGATGATGCTGGTACGTTGCACATTTTAATACGATTACCATATGCAAGGAACCAGGGAACCAAAGCATCAAGTGAAGCAAGATGAAGTTTCCCTTTTTCAGAGCTCACAACAGGCTCAACATCATCTTATCCATGTTTATGTTATTCTGACATCCAGATGGCTGACATTTTGCTGGTGTCATTGCTCGACTGATGACGATTCTCGTCAAAGAGATGTACAAGATGCATATACACACTGTACTAGGTCATCTACTGTTGTTTGAAATGCCCCTTGCCCAAGACTGTCACACAGATCCTGAATTTGGTTTGATAAGGTATCAAGGCATTGAATATCTACAGCATCATAAATTAGCCTCCAAGGCCCAAAACCTTTCCAAGTGGGGCATATCAAAGCTTCATAAAGAAGCTTGTGCAACATGACTGGACTTTTGTATTTATGACCTCCAGAAGGCTCGCCACTGATCCCTCTGCATGCAATCACTCCCAACTCTATACACAGGACCTTACTCCAGCATCTTGGAATTGCCTGCCAATAATATCTAAAATTTGCTGATGGCACGGAAGCTTCCAAACCTGGCTATGATATTTTGGAGTCTGTCTCTATGCTGCCAAAATTAATTCAATTGCTGTTGTATATACAGAGCTCGCATGATCGAAGACTACTGCCACACCAAATAGTTGTAAGGGTTTCATAATAACTAGGGCCTGTGTTATAACTTCCTGAACAGTGGACATTTCAGTGGGTATTGCACTGATTGTAGGTAAATATCACAGTAAATCTCGAGCTACATCACCAGCGTCGCTAACCTGAATATGTAGAAACATAACGCAGCCAATTCCCAAAGTATACTTTTGGTGCACATGTGAAGCATTTGCCACTTTAGAATGTTAGAATGGAAGTTATCATGCAAATCCATTTAATTAAGTTTATTTTAGTCACACATGAAACGACCTGAGAATATTTTTACTTGTGCATGCTACATCAATTGAATACGTATTTTGATACAGTGACAAATATTTGCAGGCAGCCTACTGTATTACAGAATGGAATATGTTGCTATACATAATGAGCCGTGAATATCATGGTGACCCTTCCACACTTCAAACCCTGTTGAAGCTTTCCCACTACAATATGAAGGAACTATGTGCGTGTACATTTATGACAAATGAACAGAAGTTACGCACAGCTTGATAATGAACTCGAACAGTTCCACGCCTTGCCTGTATAGATCTTCTTACATCCTGGCACTATAGATACGCTTAATCCATCGTATGTATATATATTTAGGCATGCAGGTACAGACAACCAGAAACACAAGTGTACTTGTTGTAAAGGTCACCATTCCCTATGCATGGAACAGGTGTTTATTACTCATATTACTCAAGCAAGGATAACTGACGAAAAAATTACACAGGTACTGTTACATGAGAGAACCCTTAACCACTGAGTCTGAAAAAATGCATGTCACCATGGTATTGGGGAGTGAGCCTGCCCCACCAAAATTGGAAAACCAATATAAGATCTACCCACACATTAACTGTTGAAAGGTAGAGAAGTGGGGATGGAGGAGAGCAAAAATTAAACCCTAAAAACGTTTACGATGCAGCTGAAAAGGGACTAATGAGATAAATGTAGCACGACTAAGTTGCTGTGAAGCATACCCACACCGCCTCCAGCTGTGTTTACCAACACCAAAAAACCGGTCTGTATGCGCATGCGTAAAATCGATCACTCACTTTACATGTGGTCACCATATACTGTAAATTGTTCTATTTTCGCGTGTATAAATTTTCACGGTTTTTGTATTTTTCACATTTCACTGTAGTTTTAATTTCACTGTTTTGGACATAATTCCCATTCAAACAATGTTAAAATACTATATCACTGTGTTTTTATTTTTACGGTTTTGTGCCATTAGCGAAATAAGCGAAAATAAGAATACAGCGAAATTAAAGCAATTTACGGTATACCAATAAACAAAAGGGCACACCTATACTGAAACATGCTACTTTTCACATCACATCAGCCTGCATTAAAGCCTATGTTACTTAAATTGGATAAATAACAGGGTTGGGAAAGAACAAAATTGTCAACCTCTTAGTATAGATTGTGTCAATAAAATGACACTGGCCAGAATTTGCATCCCCCACACCCACATCCACATGCTCTGACAACAGCAAACAAGGGGTCAGAGTGGCTTGTGACCTAAATTGGCAGTTCCAAGGATGCAGATGCTTTAAGATTTTGTCCATGACCTGTTGAATACACTTGATAGAGATCGACTCAACCAGGCCATGTCTCACTAAGTTTGAAAAAAATGTGGTTAACAGTTTTTGAGAACATGAAAATGTGCATATGTGAATGAGTACGGGAAAGACAGAAGATGGACAGATCACAGACCCCAGGCTACCCTATAACCACAGCTGACCAGTAAGTCAGCTTCGCTAAAAACTATTATTTCAGTCTGTCAGAAGCTGACAAACACATGTACCCATCATCACTTTTAATGCTACCAGTTCTAATCCTGTAAACATGGTACAGTGTGAATACTACCACTTTTGGTTTAAACAATAGCATATCAAGTTAGAACATAAAATCATTCATCTGGTACAAAAAAGAAGAAAGTTTTGTCTGTGGACACAAATTGTTTTGTCAAAGTGCCACAGGGTGCCTCTCTTTATCAGAAGAGATTATACACTATTTGCCTTAACTGAACATCCAATTTTTCATTATCTTTGGTTTATTGACTGTGATATTTACACAGAGTATGAAACAGATGCAAGTTTTGTGCATAAATCAAAATTTGATTGCCTGTAACTTTCATTTCTCAATCAATACTTTGTGCATACATGTACATGGTTATCTGTCAGTCCACTGTTAAACAGGGAGTCGTGGTCAAATATGCCATCATAAAATTGAGCTATTAGGATCATATTAATTTGGTCGTCTCGTAATATTACATTGAAACTTTCACCTTATTTGTGCAAGGTGTAAAGGGGGTCCTATTCAGACTTCATTTATCAACTATGAGTGCATGTTTTCACAGTTCATAATTGAGACATGTTACATAAGCATGGTCTTCTCATTCATGATAAACATTAATGTAAATTCTAACTTCACAGAAAATATTACTTTCTGACTGTGATCATGAAAAATACCACCTTCACCCCTCCAATATTTCCTCTGTTCCACAGTCATCTGCACAACCAAAATGACAGAATCCATAAATATTGATATTCAAATAATCAGAAGTGATTCATTTGGCTATTCTTTCAATTTCCATTGACAGCACAAATAACCTTTTTGCCCATAAAATCATTCATTTTTGTCATGACATAATTTGTATGCATTAATAGGTATATTAGCTATTTATCATTCTTCCATTGACTTAAAATGTCAATCTACATATAGTTTGAATCAAATTATATATATTGTTTTCCTGGCATATGGACTTTGCCCAGCAACATCCTAGATTATGGACTTCGATAAAAGCCTGGATTATGGACCTCTATATATCAAAATAATTCATCAATAAATAACCTTACTCAGGAAATGTGCAGTGACATTGCATTGTATATTCAGACTGTTTACATATATATAAATAACCATGGGACACCAAATAGTGTCCATCTACTTGTAAACAGTAGTCCTGTTGTCTTGACATTAGCAGTACCTATGCACTAAAACAACCTATGAAAGATTTCCTTCTGAAACACAGTTTTGACCACATCATTGTTTAACACTTTCCTGTATAAGATTGAGTCAGGCTTATTTGGCACACTGTGTATCTGTTCTTATCAATACTTGCCTAGTCTTCTCCTTGTATAAGATTGAGTCAACAGCTTTTCTTGGTATGGGTTGCACCTAACCTGCACCATGGAAAGCTGTTAACCAGGGGCATGTTGTCAATTTAGGTATCATCTACAATTCTCAGCAAAAAAGATGTTCTATGTTGAGAATGTTATGTAAAAAGATTACGGCAGATAACTAACATCATGGCATTTTGGGGTGATTTGAGTGGGAAAGAGTTAATTTACTTTTTTCTCTATGTTGTTATATCCTTGTAATATACCCCAACATCACAATCTCTGATCCCAGACACAAACTGAGACAAAGACAGTCAAAATTCCAGGTGCACATGTTTGCATACTGATTAATAATCCTACAAAGTTTCATAACTGTAGTTCAAACAGTTTTGGGGATAATATATGCATGATACAAGTTTCATGTAAGATGCAGGATGGACAAACAGACAGAAAGAGGGTGAAGGGCAAATCTTTTTATTATATCTCAGGGGGAAATCCGCACTCGTGATTGGTTAGTTGAGGATGGGACACTTTTTCCTGTCTCCCACTAAGAAGGTATTGTCACTCTGCACGTCCTGCTAGATGGCACTGTAATTCTGGTCGGCTCCGGAACCAGTCAAGTGGGAACCAAATTATTGTGTGGAAATTTTGTTATTTTAATGATTTGTTCTTAGGTATAATAAAGCAAATGATGTCCTTGGCTTTTGGGGGACAGCAAGAATTCTGAACTTTCAGGATAGACTGCCAACCTTCAGCTTCTCTTCGGATTGACAGTCCATCCCTCAGGTTCACAATTCTTCCTGTCCTCTGCAGCCACGGACGTCGTTTGTTTAATGCACCCCACCAAAGTGGCACAAAAGCTCACAATGCTGAATGATGAAAACACAGGAGATCAATCAAGTTACTTCAAGATTCTATAATTCTAACTTTTTAAATCATGATAGGCTACACTATCTTTTTTTTTTTTTTTTTGATTGATTGATCTGAGTGCAGAGTTGCCCAGAAAGCTCCTGACCAGGGACATACCAGCCTGGATGAGTTTGCACATGCTTCAATTCATCAGTGAAAACGGGGGGGGGGGGGGGGGGGGGTCTAGAAAAGGAAAGCTGGCAAAATGTGAAACTGTACCCTCCAGTCACTATCAACAAAAACACTGAACACAAAAGTATGTGTTTAATACTGTACATAGCTTTATCCTGCTATATGAAATTTTGAAGTTTTCCAAAAGTTGACAAATTTTTGGAGTCTCAAATTCACTAATTTATGCAAAAATTCTTAAATAGATATTCTGTTATACAGAGCCCCATGTGTTGAAATGCAGACATTTTCAGCAAAAAAAACCCCACTTGTTGTAAGAGGTTAGAAAACAGAAAATTCAATAGTTTTAGCATTTTAGTATATATGTTGTTCAATTAAAAAAATTTTAATTTAAATATGAAAAATAGCAGAGAATACCACGAAAACCCCTGTGCTGCAGGTCCATCCACTGTTAAAACTGAACATGGGATGAAATTGATAGCTTTGACCAGTTACCTTGAAACAAGGTCAAAGTCACTAAATCATACAATCCCATCCAAGTATTCCATTAGGAAGGACCCACATACCAAATTTGGTTGGGATACGTTGATCTTTCCATTCTCAAGTTCCTGCAGTGACACTGAATGTGCCATCAAATTTGCAAAATTGACCTACTTGACCTTTAAACAAGGTCAAGTTGATTCATATGCAATCATGCCCAAATACTCCATAAGATGGACCAACACACCAATTTTTAATATGTCTTTTCATTCACATCAATTGTGATGGATGTACAGTTGTCTATAGTACATATGTACATACTGATGATTCATATACAATGTATATGTATATGCATGAAACAGGTTGCACATACATAGTTGTTCTGTATTAGAGTTTGTAATGATGTCATGGTTGGAGTTGTCACAGATGGACGGACAGATCATGTTATTCTGATAATATCCTTTGGCCTGAGCTAAAAATGTGAAATTAAGCAAAAATAAATCAGCAAGTGTCAGCGAGTTTCAACAGACCTGTTTGTTTGCAGTTGTTGACAGCAGCTGACAATGTAGCAAGTTGTTTCATAACATACCCAGATGTACAACATCAACTGAAATTGTATCAGTTTTGCTAACTGGTATACCAGCTGCAATCTGTCTAAAGAGCACAGGCCCAGCATCACTGCTACAGCCCCAGGAGTGCTGGTCAGTGTATACCTGGCAGGGAACCATGCTAATTGTGGCACCTATTAGTACTGGAGGCTGGGATGATAGCCTGCCACTGGTAGGTCATATAATCAAGTGATATACTGACTGAGGTTATCTGGCTGAGATATTCTGACCCACCTGCCAGTCAGCAATTCTCCACGAAAAAAAATCATTATTTTCTTAATTCTGCAGGAGCTCACACCTAAGCTTAAGTTGTTCATCATAAAATGGACCTTGAATGCAGCCCTGTTTACCTGTAAGCAGCTGTTACAGCTGAAATGGCAGCATCAGATGAATGGCTCTGGCAACAGAAGTCTTTCTTACATATGAATAGTAGTGTTTAAGTGGCTAGCAGGGGGGGGAGGGGCCCCAGTACGCTGGTACATGTACAAGTAATAATTTTGCCATAGTACAAGGTACGCAAAATAAGAAAATGTACCAATAATGGTTGGTAGGAAGTACGGAAATTCAAGAGGCTTCCAGTACACCAGTACAGAAAACCTTTTACCCCCCCCCCCCCCCCCCCAGCTAATATATGGCGAAAAAATAATCTTCAAACAGGCAAGGTGATACATGGTCAATATGAAATGTAATACCCTGAACAATAACAACATTGCCTCATATACACTGTAAGCTCACATTATGGGCCAGAGTCCAGGAAGAGTAAACCTATGGAATTTCACACCTGGCAATGAATACTGAAATTCAATGCTTACCTTTCTACCTTTCTGCATTGTGTCCTCTGAAACTATCATGATATGTGAACCTCACTCACTCTCACTGGCACTTTTTCTGCAAACTAACTTTGTGGTTACATTGCAAAAGACTCTGGTCATTGACTGGCAGGGGTAATTCTCCTGTTGTAATGCATATGCTGAACCTCCTGGCTCCTGGTCACTTTGTTTACCAATGCCGCATGTTTCATGGGCAGGCATCGACAAACATTAACTCTTTCAGTGCCAATCATATCCAAAGTTGATCTACTAAATTCAAACTAGTCTGAATTATCCTTAGGATCTCAGATTTATATTCCTCGTAAAAAGACCTTTCGTTGAAGTACCAGCATGCCTCTAGTTCCAGTGACAATATCCTAGGTCAACAGCTTTTCTTGGCGTGCATTGGACGCTAGACCGATCAGGACAGCTTGCCATAAAAGTCAACAATTTTGTTTGGGATGGGTGGGGCAATAATATAAACACCCTCAACAAGGAAAGCTTGTGACTTAAAATTACTATTACCATGAACAAGTTGAATGTTCTTGAACACATTTTACTGACAAGTCGATCAAGCTGTTTAACCCCTTTCCCCAGCAGTTAACACTACGTCAACAGCTTTCCTTGGCACAGGTTGGGGTGATCAACCCATGCCACGAAAAGCAGTTGACCTATTGCACGTTATATACAGGTCTCATCATTTTTCACTAATTTATTTTTTCATTACTGTTGAAATTAGTCAACAATTTACGCAGATGACACCTGACACCAGCTACATTTAGCCCACTGAAGAGAAAAAGGGTCAAGTGTGAGACTGTGCCAACACCTAACACTAAAGAAAACTTGAAAGGGGGTGACCCATGTCAATGCAGCTAACAAATCACAGCGTGTGTCAACCCCATGGCCCACTGGAGGAACATCACAATGTAGATGCTTATCAGACTAAATCCTCTTACTTTTTGTGTTTAAAATGAAGGCAAACTAAGGGTGCAACCAGTCAATTAATGTACATTTCACACATCTGACACATACATTATATTGCAGCCTTTGAAAATAAATCCCATCAGTTGCTGTTATCAAAGCAGTCTACATGTACCTTCATGCAGAAGGTATAAATGATCTTCAAGAATCTATATATATTATATGAATTTGTCAGCCTGACATGTAGCAAGCATTGATATGAACTCCTAGGGCTGGTATCATTGGAAATGGCAAAGTTCACAGATTATGAGGGCACTTAAATTTGGAGGCTCTGATCATACCTGTTTTTTGAAAAGGTTAACTGAACAGAAATTCAAATGCGAGAGCAGCATTCAAACAATTGTGAATTAACTTCTTACAATTTCTGTCAAATTCTCATTATTGGCACATAATTACGAGCTACCTGTGTTTCTATCAAAATATTCCACTTTTTCTTATTTTTCCTTTTTTTGACGGCAAAGTTTTTCTGTTAGAGTATCTTACAGAATTGCCACCATTGCACAAAAGAGGCCATTTCACTCTCAGCTTAAGAAAAAAAAAACCACACACACACAAAAGCTCCTTCAGTTTAGTAACTTAACATATAATCATGTGGGGAATCTACCCACTTAATATGTGCTGACACTTGAATGGATGCATGTCTGTAGCTGGAGGACACATGCATTACTAAGTCTGTGTTAACAAGGATAATACCAGAAAATATTACAAAACTTGGTAGGGGCTCTTTGCACTTGCATATATGTGCAACACTTATTTATTCAAAATATCGTTACAGGGATTACGCCAGTGAAATCAGATGCCATATGGTAACTGAAAACATGAGGAAAGTTTACTTTGGTGGGATTATACATTGATTTGGACACATGAGTTGATTTCTTCAACTGAGTCAAAGCGTTCTCTACTCATTCAACCCTTCTGGAATAACCTTTTATGTGTCAGAGAAGTGGGGAACAACATATGCACTGTACATAACATGCCTCCATAACCTAGATGGTGCGAGGGTTTGCCCCATGCATTCTGGGCATGTATATTTGGCAGCGGCACAGTACATATTGCTTTCTGTAATTAACAATTTGGATGTTTATCTGACAAGAATCAAGCCATTCTGGCATTTTACAAGCAGCTGCCTGACATGTTTATGCACGCACACTTTTCCTTTTGCCAATGGTTTCAAAAGAATACATGGTCACGTTCAGGCCCAAAAAAGGCCAAAATTAACTCTGAAAAGAACAACAAGTATTACACTTGTCAATCTCATTTATGTCTCAAAAGTACTGGCAAATATTTACACCAGGTTTACATGCATATGTCAAAGTATCCCCTGTAATTGGAGGTGATTTGTCATTTTCATATATTATGAAAGGTGAGGCTGACCAGCAGAGTTGAATGAGCATTTGTACACTTTAACTCTCTCAGTGCCAATGGTTAAACTGAGTCAACAGCTTTCCTCGGCATTTTTTGGGCACAAAGTGCCCAAAGCCTAAAGAGGAAAGCTGTTGACCTGGACCACTGTATTCTATTGGACCATAGGCATGCTGGTACTTGAATGAAAGGTCTTTTTACAAAGAATATTGATATCCACCTGATAATCCAGAGACTTCATCTTAAGTACTTCGACTTAGGTCGCAGGTGGTAGTCAAAGAGTTACTTTCATAAAACATCAATAGGAGATATTCATATTTAACTGTGATCCTGCTCACTTCCTGTGTTGCCGGGGCAACAGACTGATGCTTCCACCATGATCAGGGCAGATTTGTATTATATACTACATAAACATCCATAAATAACACCTTTTCAACCAAAAGGCAGCCCATTTCTAATCAATTTAAGCATCCTTTATGTATCAAATATATGTTAATACATTTTCTTAAGATTATTCTGTGTTCATGTTGTTCGTTTTATTGAGAAAGTACTTTTGACCATGCTAAATACATGGATCTGCCCTGATGCAGGTGGCTCCCTCTTTTGCTCAACAGGTGTTAGAGTAGGACTGTATTTAAATATGAATACATCCTATTATTGTATACAAGCAAAATATACATGTTCTGTCTGTAAATTTTTAAAAATATATACTTCTTCTGTTAATGCTTATTAAACAGAACTTTATACTTGCAACTGGATTGCCCAAGTAGGATAAGAAAACTTACTGCTGTGGTGGCAAAAAAGAACTCATGCACGCTCGCTCTCTGCAATGATGTCTGCTTCTACAGCTCACGAAAAGCCCTGCTGAAATATTTGTTGTTTGACTGGGTAAGCATTGTCAACTCCTTTAACTTGAATCTGCCAAATGGCAGCCAGCTGATGTCAGTCACTTTAATGACATCATATTTACGTTTTTGTTATTAGGTGACAGGGACATATCTGTTTCATAAGACATACAGACAGAGTTGTAGTTATATATATATATATAGAGAGAGAGATTTATTTATAGAGGGTGACTCAATTAGTATAGTAGAATACTAATCTTCTCGGAGACCCTCCAAAAGAGACAAATCCAACACAATACACATATTATGTCATACCATAAGATATGGACTTGGAGAGTATTTAACATACAATAACAGCACATTTACCCATTACTACGTAATCAAAATACAAATGTAATGTATTTTGTGACACGTACAATAACAGCATGCCCTTAAGTTATACAGTTGACCCACAAAGTCAATCATGGCATGCTATTGACTCTGTGTTAATCCATGCCAGAAAAGTGTCAACCCACCCTCCCTTGAATTAAGACTTAGTCACCAGCTTTCCTTAGTGCTCAACTCATGTTAAGGAAAGCTGTTGACCTAGGTCAAGTTATCTTGATAGCTCTCATCTACAATTCTCAGTCAAATTGTTTTTCATTACTGTTGAAATTAGCTGAAAACACTGAAGCAGACGACATTTGACAACCAGCCAATTTGAGGGGGAAAGGGTTCTCTGTTCTATCCCTGTAAAAAGACAACACACACACACACATTTTATTCTATCAGAATGGACCATCATGGAGATTGATTAACAATATATACCTGTGCACAATTTGTCCGTTTAAACATCGATTGCATGCAGTTTCCACTCTAACTTTCTTTCAGTGGTTCACCAGGGACATTCTAAATGTTTTCAAAATATCTACCGACGACATGTCACTAAATTTTGGTACTTATGTGACAAGAAAACAAAAGTACTGTTGGCTTTCAAGAATTATTGGCTCCACTATGCTGGTCAGTTGAAAGTGCGCATTGCGCATGCTTGACCACGTACAAACTTATTTCCATGACCTGTCTGCCAATCAGCACCCGAGCAGGGCGAGAATCTCACTACCTTCTATTCTTAGATTTTCACCTGGGAGATAGCAAATTTATGCAAGATGACCACGTTTGTTGCGCAGCAAAAAATGAAGCCGATAGGAACGCAGCATGATGATATTGATGAGGTTCTGACATTTCCAATGATACTAAACATGCCTGGAACCAGCAAAAGAATCGTACGAAGATTGCGGCCACAAAATATGCAATTTTACTGCCATTTTGCAGATTGTTATGGGCAAATATACCAAAAACAATTGATCAGATGTTTATTTAGAAGTCTGTATGAGTAAAATTATCACAGTTATGAAATGAAAGTGTTTCTGCAGCAAAAACTATGTAGTTTGATTGACCAGAAATGAGCATACGATGTCTTTATGTAAATAAACATCCATATGGATGCCCTGAAGCTCGTGTTTGTGGGGCGATCCCAAGATTAAATTTAGCATGATAGGCAATTAACCTCCATAGAATAAATAGCAGAGGAAAGGTTAAAAACTTAGTTGTTATCTTCTTCGAACTTGTTTGTGTCGCTGGCACTGTTAAAAAACAGCACTGCTTTATACTCCAAATCTTCAAATGGAGCTGACCAGCTTGTGTGAGTGAAGCCATCAGCATTTCATTGCATCATTAAAAGCGTACAACATCTTTTAACCCCCTCCCCCAACACACAGTTTGTATGCTTGTGAAAATGTTGAACCTCCCCTTAAGTAATGAGAGCAAAGCATCAGAAAAACAGCTGCATGGGCACATTTGAAGTCCACGGTGGAGAATTATTGCATACTAACACATGTTAACACCAAAATTAGTTGCACATCATGTAGTGGAGGCACACATGACGATCTTATGGCAACATACTGGATCCTCAATGCCAATTAACCATTTGCCTGTAGACCACATTAACTGCTGTGCTCATTTTTCTAAGGATTCTATATTTCATTTTTTTCCCCACACAAATTACGAACAAATTCCTTTATTCAAGTACCTGCATGTCTTCCGCACCAGACCAGAACAAGCGGTCCTGATCAACAGTACTAAAGAGCACTAGAGAAAGCTTTTGATTCAGTCTATAAACAGTTACTGCAATGTGTATAGGACTTTTTTTTTTGACAGTCAGCAGAGAATGTTCTTCTTCAGCTCACACCATGACATACAGTTAATTACCATGGACATGTTACCCTGGGGTATTTTTATAAAGACGGCTATGGCCGTTTGCACGTAATCTAATTAATAGCTAGTGAGTGTTAAGTCAGTTCCTGATGAGCCCCGTTGGTGGCAAAATGCGTCAAACTGCTATGCTCTAAAATTTTGAGATAAAAATCACAGAAAAAAAAACCAAAACAATTTAGTTGGGTTTTCTTGAGCTGCCAGGTACTAGTTTGGTTCTCATAGAGCATTATGGTTTCCTTCGTATTTCCAATCCAATTACCTCACAGAAACATTACTTTCTTTCTAGAACATTTTCATGCAGATTAAACTTTCAGTATTTCAGGAATTATAGCAATGCCCCTACATTTTAATTTCAGGTGAAGACACCTCATGAAAGCGTTAAAAAATTTGGCATAGCAAAAAAAATGCGGAAGTGACATAACCGGCTGTGCTGGGCTACTGCAGCCATCATTTGCCTGGTGCACCTGTCACATTAGATGTTTCGTCAAGTCAAAAACAGTACACCTAGTTTTCACGTAAACTGACTTCTGTTTATCAATGAGGTTGTAAAAAACACCTTTCTTTTAGCATTGCAATTTATTATGAAAATTAATATAAATGTACATAATGAAGACTTTTTTGTATGTTTGTGGGTTTTTTTTGGTTTTTTTTTTGGGGGGGGGAGGGAATGGGATGCATGCAGTTAATGGGATTGTGTGTATATTTTTGGTGCACCATGTTGCGATTCACATCAAAATGCAATTGCAGTTACCCCAATTGACTGCAGTCCATTGCTGCAAAATGACATTCATATCTTAATTGACATATACACCCAACCTTTGCCAAATTATTCTACAGTGCTATCTGCCATAAAGACCACCTTCCATGAAAGACCACGTCATTTTAAGACCACTCTGTGTGGACATTCCTTACATTTCCTTGACAAATTTACTTTCACTCTAAGATCACCTGCACACCATTCTTGGCTTGGTTTTAGGCCTGGTATTATACAGCAGGTATGACTGTACCCGGTACTTGAACGGTGAAGCAGCTACATGTAGGTCAGCACTGACCCAGTCAGCCAGGCCACAACAGCCAGGCATACATCCACAGAATCCTGGTCTTAGTCGGACAAGGATAAACCTTATTGGCTAATTGGACAAGGTAACACACTCTGGTAAGCAGACAGACCATTACAGATTCCCCCAGGGTCAACGCTTCATGCCCTCCAACCTTCAGCTACATGTTCTCGGGGGCAAAAAGAAAAAAAAAGAAAAAAAGCATCATTTTGGAATTATAATGAGAGACAGGACAGTTTTCAGTGGATAGGGGCAAAAATATGAATATTTTCCTTCTAAATCATATTCATGCACATGAAATCATTGTAAGTTTAAAATGTAATTTAGAGATATCCAGATTCTGTGATAAGGAATTGCGGATGGAATCACAGAATTGGTAAAATTAAAACAGAAACATACATTTCTGTAAAATAATGAGATTTTTCTGTGCTTTTCGGCCATACCAAAGCTTTATTTAACATAAACTAATGTCAAAATCAGTCTACATCATCACCGCCATTTCATTGCCATAAACATCAATGAGCAGAGACCTAAGGTGACAAAATTAGATTAATGATTCAATACCAGGAGGCAAAATTAGTTTGTGCAGATCGAACTGCGTTTGCATTATGGCAGCCATGACAGAGTAGGGTCCTGTTGCAACTGGGCACTGCATCGCCATGGATGGCCAAGATTCGTGCTTTACTTAAGCAGGCCTTTACCTTGTGAGTGTGATTTTTCACTCGCCTTAAAAGTTTACCTAAAATAATTGAGGTGAGTTCCTAAAAGCACACCTCAATATTGCATTTTAGTACTCTGACTATAGCAATCAGCTCACCTAGAATGATTTCTTTTTTCACCTCACCAATGATTTTTAGATGTGAAGGCCTGCTTCACCCTTTCCCCCTCACATTACTTGGGTTTTGGTCCACTCTTTTTCTGGAATGAATTCCTCATGAATGGTAAAAATGTGCTATGAACACACCAAAACAGTCGCTGTCTGTTCCTGCATTGCAGGAAAGGTGTCAGCAGATGAGGCCAGCACAGTGTGGGTAGTATGACTGATTCAACATCATAGATTTTAGTAGTGACATTTAACTTGCAGCAAAATGTATAGATTTATTGGTCCATGCAGTATAAATTATCATTGATAGTCCTTTATGGCAAGTAAAAGTGTTGAAATCCGCAAAAAAAATGCAAGGTTCCACAAGTTTGCATTCCCTATAGGAACATGTTTGTTTACAAATGTCTGGTACTATGGGAAAGCCCAAAGTCTGTTCTATTTTGGGATACTCTGGCTAAATTCGATGTCTGTTGATATTTCCTGCCGTAAAAATAAGTCAAATTTGATGATAACATTTATATTTGGAAACTCATTCGAGGTTATGGGGACATCGATCCAAATATGGCACTCAGAAAACTTTGGGCTACACTTCAGGCTGCCGACTACAACTGAAAAGTACTTCCATTTCCAGTAACTGCCATGCACTGCATTGAAAACAATAAACATGGATGCTGTTCTCCGATGAACTTTCCAAAACAGGTGACATAAATGTGATGCAATCATTTTATTTTTGCCGTCCATTATTAAATTTTGATGTAGGGACATCCCATACAAACTATACTGAAGGGGAAAGACACATAATGAACAAAAAACACATGGACATGAGCCACGGGAAGACTCAAATTCATTGAATATGCTGGATATGTATTGTAAACAGCATAATGTTGATCAATGGAGTTTTTCGCACAATCAGTAATTTTACCAAACAAACACTCCATCCTGCTTTTTAGTTACAATGTTGGTATGACAATATGAAGGAAAGGATACAAAAATGCCTACTTCAGCTGATGGTTTTCACGATTTTCCTATAAATGACTCGAAAAACAATTTCCAGGCATGCATTGATACTTTTCGGAATGGAAAAATGCCGTAAAGGAAAACAAGAGGCCCATGGGCCAAATGCTCTGCTGGTACTATGGCTATATTACACCTCTTCATTTCAAAGTTGTGAGTCCTCGAGTGGCTTCTGAACATACATGTATAAAGCTTATGCAAATTCAGTGTATAAAATGTCCACCACATGGCACTTTGCTCCACATGTAATCATAGCTTATTTGTGAAATTCCTGTGATGGATATTGTTGCATGTTCCAGGACAACAATGAGTGAGTCCTTAACTTTATGTCCTCAGTGACCTTGGGACAGAAGATCAAGGTCACCCAGATAATGTAATACAAGGCCCATAGGCCTGGTGCTGTGCTGACATTGCCATTGATGTCCAAGCTACACCCTGTCATTACAACATCACCTCTTTCAACTTTACAGGCATGGTGACCTCACAAAAAGAGGTCAAGCTCACTGATATTATTTAAAATTCTATAGATTTGGACATGGTCTTTTTATCCTATAAATTTGGTAAGTCTAATCCAATTACTTTTCTAGATATGGAATTTTATATCTTAAAACACATTTTGGCTCTAATTTCTGTCAAATTATATGTGGCGCCACTATTATCATTAGCAACTTAGACTGACCTCTTCCACAATCCCACCAAATTTGGTGAAGATCTGACAAAAGTGAAAGATGCTAGAGTGTTCACAAGATTTTCATATTTTGCATAATATTGTAGGTGGCACCACCAACATCAAAAATGAATTAGATTTTCATAGATCCTATAAGTCCTAAAAGTAATATTGGGCTAACATCAAAACTTCTAAAGTTATCACACTGACATCCAAAAGGTTATGGGCGGACAGACGGACAGACCGAATGATGGATGGACGGACATGAGTGATGCTATAAGCTCTGCCACCTTAGGTAAGCAGAGCTAAAAACTGAATAAGTTTCTTGATTCACAGCAAACATGTTGAATATGAACTGTCACCAAGAACTGCTAGATTCACTTGCCTGAATTCATCGCAAACAAATCTTGGATGCCCATGCCATGCCCCATCCAAACATAAATGGAGGAAAATTGCTGACTTGGTCATAACTTGGTTTTTTCTTGTTTTTTTGTTTTTTTTGTTGTTGGTGCCTGGTCAGTCATGCAACAGAGTGGTAGTTGTAGCATGGCTAGCCACGCAAGGACAAAAATTAATTAAGATCCAGCATGCAGGCATTGAATTAAACATCTTTTTATGCAGAATTTAAGTATGCAATTTACAGGGAACGGTCTGGACAGCGCTAATCTAAGGAAAAAGATTCAGTTCTTACTCAGGAGGCAAGTCGTGAAAGCATATGTGTAAGGTCACGATAAAATTTAAATGATTTAGTTGTGCTTTGAAACTTGGCAGAAATCTTATGGGCAATATACAGCCTCTAACACCAGGACATTATTCAGTCTGACTTCAGGCTTTTCCTTAAATGATTGGTATCGTTAAATTTAAAAGGAAAAAAAAAAAAAACTTTTGGTGTAATTCCTTTATATCAGAAATATGTTCAGGCACTGTATCATGACTAACTGACTTAACATACATGATTCATACACTATCGCTGGCGATTTGACATCTGCAATATGAAATTGACGCCCAACTGACATAAATGGGATCTATTTTTACATGGGTGTGTAAAAACATCCTGGTTTACCATTTTGTAACCACACACATATCCATGACTGAATGGCCTCAGTGGGACATTTGTATTGATTATCATCAGGATGTAGCACCATAAATACACAACACAGTCGAACTGACACGGTTTACTTAAACCAGTTGTATTGACAAATCACAAATTTTCAAATTATATACACCCACTGACACAACAGATCCTCCAGGTGTATTACCATGCTGCTGGACTCTTTGCACCTTCTTTGCAATTGTTAGGTCAACTCTTGGCTGGCTTGGATCTGTATCCCATGGTGATGCTTTTTTTTTTTTTTTTTTATAAATTCTGCAACTTAATTTCACTTGTGGACACTTGTCCTCTGCTTACAACTTTCCATTCAACTTGATTTCAATTTGACTGATGTATCATTTTGCATCAAATAAAAATGAGAGTCGACTGATTGTGCAATGAAAGAGTTACTGGAATTACTTTGATACACCAGTCAAAGCCCTTGGGTGGGAACAGAGTCAGTCTCAGCATACATAGGAAAACAATCCTTCTATCAAGTCCAAAATCTTTTTGTCAGCTCAATGCAACCTTTCTCTAGGCTCTGACCATAAAGCTTTCTCTTGATGCCATAAACCTGTCTCTCTACTGCCCTCTCTCATCCCAGGCCATGAACCTGCCTCAAAACCAAAGTAAACCAATGACTTTCCTCTGGGTTATCAAATGAATCTCATTTCATGGCTCCAATCAGGAACTCCTCCCATTATCACTATCAATTAAAATTTAACCTTTCTACCTATCTCCCAACTCCAGTCAATAACCCTTGCCAAAATATCTGTGTTACAAAATCAAGCAAAACCCAAGAAAGCTACATATCAGTTGGTGGTTTTGAGTGGAACAAGGGTGAACTGATCTTCAAAGTCTGAGTTAAGCGTCATTCCTTACAGCTGTGGCACTTACTAGCAGCCACTGATTGTGTGGTCATGCAGACTGTTTGGAAAATTCCCCATCATTAAAGGCCAAGAAGCCATGTGTGCTCGGTGGTCATGGCAAATATGTGAAAGACGATGCACACTGTGAGAAAAGAATGAAAAGTCTCTGAATGAATTAAATTAATCTGTATGTGCATGAGATCAATGCATCTTGACAAGTTCATTACATGTGTGTGTGTGTGTGTGTGTGTGTGTGTGTGTGTGTGCGGGCATGTGTGTAATGAAAAAAAAAAAAATTTAAAGCATCATAACCATTAGGTCACACATGTCAAAATAATTATCTATATATGAAATCTTCGAAGCCTCAAAGGGATATTTCAGGTTAAAAGGAAATTATATTTTCCCCTGAAAGTGAGTTATCACTTTGCATGCTTTATATTAGACAGTTAGCAGCTAAGATCATAACAGGAAGATAATCTGATTTACCTGTAAGAGTTCCCACCGAACTGGATGTCTGGGGTCTCAGAGTCGGCTTTTGGACAGTTGCTGCCTTTATATACATGAAGGGCTAAGACGGCCTCCCTCGTCCTTTTATGTCACTGGACCAATCAATTTGACGAAATGACAGTGACCTGCAAAAAAGGAATTATTACAAGCATTGACCTCCATGATTTCTGTTTCTCTCTTTATCAACTGTTGCTGTTGTCACGCTTCACACTTTATAATTGTACCTCTCATTACTTGCCTATGAACAGATTTCTGAGACAATGTGGAAATTACCATTTTGTTGATCATTTTGCAACACGAAGTGAAAATGACCATGATGCATTCACCACAAAGTGTACCCCACATTGGAGTTGGCGTTCTGGAAGTTTCAGCTAACTAATGGCACAATTATGTGTCCACATCAGTGTGAATGGCAATGCTGTCTGCCAACAGCATGTTTTACCCATCTCTCTTAACTTTTTTGCACGTCATTGTATAAATAAGTGAAACATTCCTCATATTTTCAATGTGCAAAACATAAGTGCATTATGGTTATTATTTTAACAAGAGCCTTTTCTCTGAGCACTTTTCATATTGTCTTTGATGAATAGTTGAACATGTGTATTTCACAAAAGAATAAGTTTGTGTACTTGCCATTTCCTCCATTCAACTTGGAACTGAGAACTTAAATGCACTTGATCCTTTCTGACATTCTACCATTTTAGAAATCCTTGATAAACATCAATTGTTTTCAGACATCCTACCTTAGAGTATAAATTGTTTGGAACACTTAAAAGGGCTGCATGAAGTCTGAGTGAAATCTTACTCATGTGAAAAAGTCTTCCAAATGCTTCTTATTATCAGTGCTTCAACCTCCCCCCTCCCCTCCTTTGAATTAAGACTGAATCAACAGTTTTCCTGGTCATGGGTTGGGCACTAAGTGGCAATTTAACCTACCCCAAAGAATACTGTTGACCTGTATGACGTTACCCTGATAGGTTTCATCTACATTTCTTATCCAAATTGTTTTTCATACTGTTAATTAGACAAAAACATTGAAGCAGACAACATTTGACCACCGGCCAGTTTTGTCTGGTTTGAGGAGGAAAGGTTTAAAAGGCTTTTGCGTAATTTGTATGTAGAATTAAGTACTAAACTTAGCACTGAAAGACACATGTAACTCAAATATTTCTATTTTGTCAGCTCAGGGGAGCATACACTACATGTCCTGCATAATCATAAATTTTCGCGGGGGATATATATTCCCAAATTTTCTTGAGGAAACCCAGTTTGGGAATATTAAACTGGGGAAAATTGTATCAGATTGAATGTGGAATGAAAGCCTGCATCAAGTCGAAAAAATTAAACTAGGGGAAATTCTGAAATGGGAAATTTTGTGCAAGGAAATATAAATGATTATACAGTATATCAATCACAAAGGGAAATATTAAACAAGACAGCTGTCTGAACAGCCCATGCTCAGCTGACCTAGAGATTCATTACACTTGATGTTCAGTGAAGTTGGGATCAGACAAAATAGGTAGACCCTTGTCAAAGGTATAACCCTACCAAATTTGCCACAAATCTGGCCAAAATAATTAAAGTTATAACCATTACAAGAAATTCCCATGTTAAACTTTCCTAGTAAAACTTTTTTTAACGATTTTCAAAAAAATCATAAAGAATCAGAAAATCACTGGATCGTGACCATTTGAACAAACTTAGCAGAGACCCACAAAAGGTACAATGTCACTTAGTTTGAAGTCAATCTGATGGACAGTTTCTTCAGTGAAGTTCAAAAGGTGAATTATCATTAAAATGCCCATTGACTTACATAGCAATCAATCGGAAAGGTCCATTTACCGTTAAGTACCCAAATTGAAAAAAAATTCTTAAAATCAGACATCCACAGTAGTGCCACCTGGTGAACAACTTTGTTTGACCTTTTCACAAGAAATGTATTTACAAAGTTTCAGCTTAATCATTGATGATTCTGGAGAAGTTGAAAATAGCAAAAATAGCAATGTGAGTTAGCATTAGCATGCCCATATAGTAATTAATAGGAAATGTGCATTTAATGAGAA
Organism: Hermodice carunculata; assembly: GCA_964020975.1. Lineage (NCBI taxonomy): Eukaryota > Metazoa > Annelida > Polychaeta > Eunicida > Amphinomidae > Hermodice > Hermodice carunculata. The sequence continues at coordinate 46,009,910 of OZ026614.1, read as the reverse complement.
GTACCCAAATTGAAAAAAAAAACGTTAAAAATTAGGAATCCATATCAGCGCCACTGGAATCCACAGCAGCGCCACCTAGTGTACAACTTTGTTTGACCCTTTCATAAGGAACATATCCATTAAGTTTCAGCTTCATCAGAGAGATGCTTCTGGAGGAGGAGTCAAAAATAGCAAAAACACACTAAAAATCATGAAAAAATTGGAAGAAAATTGCAGTGCCACCTGGTGAACGGATTAAGATATAAGACTCCCTAGGAGTGTTACTAAGTGATATCAAAGCAATTGGGTGAGCTGTTTCAAAGAAGATTTTTTAAGGTTTGCTGCCCAAAAAAGAACCAAAACAAGAGGGCTGTGTGAACAGCCCATGCTCAGCTGACCTAGACATTAATCACACTTGCAGCTCTGTGAACTCGGGAAAGGATCAAGGTCACCCATGTTCTGAGTAAGTCTGACCTTTGTAGAAGAACACTAACGTGTGCAACATCAAGGTTCAAGTATTTCTCAAGTTATAGTGAAGAGTAAATTTCATGTATGTTGCACTGTGACCCCAGAAACAAGGTCAAGGTCATTCATGTACTGTCAAGCATGACCTTCATAAAGAAACATTAACATGTGCAGCATCACGGTACTAACTCAAAACAGATCTCAAGTAATCAAGTAAACAGTAAATTTCATGTCAGTTGTCCTGTGAATTAGCATTAGAATGCCCATTCACTTACATAGTAATCAATAGGAAAGCTGTATTGACCGATAAGTACCTGAATGGAAAATCCTTACAAATCAGGAATCCAAAGCAGTGCCACCTAGTAAACAACTTTGTTTGACCCTTCCACAAGAACATATCCATCACATTTCAGCTTAATCTGAGCGACGGTTCTGAGAGCAAGTGAAAAATAGCAAAACCATACAAAAAATTCATTAAAAAATTTAGAAAAAAAATTGCAGCACCACCTGGTGAACAAATTGGGAACTAGGTGTCCCTGGGAGTGTCAATGTATAATATCAAAGCAATTGGGTGAGCGGTTTCAGTGGAGAAGAGTTTTTAAGGTTTCCCCCAAAAAGAACAAAAATATTCATAAAAAATCCTAAAATCAATAGAGCGTGACCATATGAACAAACTTGGTAGACATCCACCCAAGGCACATCCTCACCAAGTTTGAAGTAAATCTGGCCAAAATTATTTAAGTTATAACCATTACAAGAAATTCCCATGTTAAACTTTCCTATTAAAACTTTTGTGAAGATTTTTGAAAAAAAAAACATAAAAAAATCCAAAAATCATTGGAACATGACCACCGGAAAAAAAACTGATAGACACCCACCCAAGGTACATCCCCACCAAGTTTGAAGTTAATCTGGATGACGGTTTTGGAGAAGAAGTCAAAAATGTGAATTAGCATTAGAATGCTCATTGACTTCCATAGTAATCTATAGGAAAGCTGCATTGACCGATAAGTACCCGAATTGAAAAAATTGTTAAAAATCAGGAATCCGCAGCATTGCCTCCTAGTGAACAACTTTGTTTGACCCTTCAACAAGGAACATATCCACCACATTTCAGCTTAAGGTGAGTGACGGTTCTGGAGAAGAAGTCGAAAATAGTTATACCACACAAAAATTCATAAAAAATAAGAAAAAAATTGCAGCGCCACCTGGTGAACAAATTAAGAACTAGGAGTCCAAGGGAGTGTTCCTGTGTGATATCAAAGCAATTGGGTGAGTGGTTTCGGAGAAGAAGATTTTTTAAGATTTACCCAAAAAAGAACAAAAAAATTCATTAAAAATCCAAAAATCAATGGACTGTGACCATTTGAACTAACTTGGTAGAGACCCACCCAAGGCACATCTTCACCAAGTTTGAAGTGGATCTGACTGACGGTTTTTGAGAAGTCGAAAATGTGAATTGTGGACGACGGACGGACGACGGACCTTCACAAAACCTCAGCTGACTGACAAGTCAGCTGAGGTAAAAATCCAAAAATCACTGGACCGTGACCATTTGAACAAACTTGGCAGACACCCACCGAAGGCACATCCCCACCAAGTTTGAAGTGGATCTGGCAACAAACTTGTCATGCAAGTCTTGCAATTCCTGACTACAATGCGAATCCTGCAGCACTTGTTTAATCTGTCTCCATTTTTGAAGAGGTCCTTTTGTCAGATATTTAATTCTTTTATCTACTTTTTCCATTATTTCAACTTTCCATTCATCAAATTCCTTGCTACAGATTCCTTTCTTATTACGATGTTTCTTAATGAAACCATTGAGTCCTCTTTCAGTTTCCTTTCTTGCCTTTGTGAAGTTGATGTTATGTCTTTCTCTATAGTTTGGTCCTCTTTGAAACAAATGTCTCAATTTTTTGTTTTGAATGATACTTAAATCACCCGTGATTACATGTTTGTGGTCTTTATCCATATACTTCTTGAAAGTACTGTCACATTCACAAGTTTGACTATTCATATTCCCGCTGTCTAAGTCCACTTCATCCACTATTTGACTGTAGTTGAAGACCTTAATACGAATACTAGAAGTGTATTTATAAGCAACTGTGACATAACTACCTCCATTGAACCATTCTTTTTTAGGAATGGGGATTTAGTTGAGTGGATATGTGCGTTTCCCATTTCAGCTACGCGATTGGTGCCAAAGGTTGCAGGTTCGAGTCCCGCTCGTTCCGAACATGAAATATATATTTTCGGCATTTCCTTAATGCTGGTGGATTTAAGTCCCCGATTCTGGAAATAAATGCCGACTCAGTAAATATACTGCATTACCGTGTTGATATGGCACTCGCACATAACTACCTCCATTGAACAATTCTTTTTTAGGAATGGCGATTTGGTCGAGTGGATATGTGCGTTTCCCATTTCAGCTACGCAACTGGTGCCAAAGGTTGCAGGTTCGAGTCCCCCTCGTTCCGAACATGAAATACTCCTCAATATAGTTGCTGATTGAATTTTCAACTTCCTGAAGTCTAAGAATACTTTGTAGATTTATGTACTCGACAGCTAGATTTTCATAGTGTGTTATTACTGGATTCATGTGTTTCTCTTTCTTCTTACTTTTCCACTTTTGTTCTTTCTTTAGCTTCAATTTATGTTCTATAATGTCTTGTACTAAACTAACAATCCTATCTGTAAACTTGCTGTCATTTGTTACTTCATGATCCAGAAGTAACTGTCCCAATTGCTTGATATCTTTTGTCTTCATTTGTGGTAAAGTTTTATTGATGTAGTTTCTTTGATTGCAGTTTCTTGGAGTACATTGAATACATATTGAGCTGTAAGAGATTCTTTATGTGTTCTGTGTTTACTCTTATGTTTGTTCTTCTTTTCCCTTCTTTTGTTGAGTATCTCATATACATTATCATTCTCTGTTCTTTGATCTATGTTCTTATCACATCGATTATTCAACTCATAGAGATATACTGTTTGGAGTTCTTTAATCCAAAATGTTTGTCTGTTCCTTCGCAGACGGATGACAGACAACAGACCCTCATAAAAGCTCAGCTGATTGACAAGTCAGCTGAGCTAAAAAGCAGATTTAAAACTTTCTGAAAATTAATTCTGATGATACAAATCCATTTTTCAAAACAACACATACAAATTATTGTATTTGTGTCTTTTTGTCCCGAACCACTTCCTGGTACCGGTAGTCATTAAGCCTAAAATGTCTGAAAATGAATACTAAAACAGATATATTATAAGGCAACACTTCATAGCAACATGTGATACACCATATTTTTCAAAGAATTGTGTTGGGGTCAGGAAAGACATCAAAGCAATTTTTGTGTAAATACTACTAATCAAATTCATAGAGTAAAAAATATGGAAGAAAACATGCAACAAGAGACCCATGGGCCTAATGCCCTGCTGACGACCATCACCAAAAAATTCATTTTCTGAAACATATTCAATCTACGAACTTGAAAATTAATCAAGGTTAGCCATATTATGCAATATCAAACTTCCACAATATACACATTTATGGTACATTTGGCATCATTCGCCTTATTCTTTATCAAGATATAAATTTAACATGCTTTTCTTAAGTGCTTAATGACCTCGAAAGATAGATCAAGGTCACACAATCATTAGGTCATGATAACCCAAAAAGTAGGTCATCAAGTAGAGTTTATATACAATGTACTCAAGTGCAAGTTTGATCTGGAGGCTCAATTCTCTTTGCCATTATGTCGCAATGTCACAGGTCTGGTGACCTTACAAAAATAAGTCAAGGTAACTGATCTTATGAAACATTAGTATTGGACATGATATATATGTATATATTCTATAAATCTGGCATGTCTAATTGAATTATTTTTGGATATGGATTTTTGTATGTTTCAACACATTTTTACTCATAATTTCCATCAAATTATAGGTGGCGCCACTATTATCAGAGGCTACCGAGATTTTCACCTCTTCTACAATCCCACTTAACTTCATGAAGATCCATAAAAAATCATGGATGCTGGACTGGTCACAAGATTTTCACATTTTGACCTGTATATTACATAATACTATAGCCATCAAAATTGACGTCGACATAGAATTTATACACTTGGTAAATCCTAAAAGTTACATGGGCCTAACTCGAAAACTGTGGGGTGCGGAGCATTCATAAGATGACCCCCATATCCTAACTGGCCATTTGATTTTGACCTTGACCTTCAACTTGGAATAAAAAATTGTTACATTTAAAATGTTCTCCCTCACATCCAGCTTTCCATACATGGTCTGTTCATTCAAATCAGGTAATAACATTTTGAGTTATTGAAGACAAACAATGAACTTGGACAAGTGCCAATGTCCATAATATTTGGGTAATGGTTACCAAAAAAAGTGTATAAACTCTATAGGCTTGCAAACATATAAGTGGAGACTATATGAACAGATGACAGGACTAAACTTTCAAGTAGGGCTGGGACAATACACTTTTCTTGCCATTGGATACATATCTCAAAACAGATCTCATGATACCATATATATCATGATAAAGTTCACTTGTCTGTTTTACTGGGGATCATTATAATAGATACTGTACCATATGCCTACAATAAACCTTATCAAGGATAACATGTCTAGCAGACACTATCATCAAGTTATTTTGAACCAATACATATCAAATGTATGCATTAAAAGATTCCCATCAGTTTCATTTGATGACATTTCAAGAAGAATACTTAGAATTTATTTTGTTATTGTCTAAAAATATCCACTACGATACATACCTATCACGATACATCTTTCCGTATCGAAACAATGTATTACAAAGCAACATACCACGATACATTAATCATCCCAGCCCTATTTTCAAGGTCATCATCCCATAGATTTGCCCTTGAACTTATCCTACTTCTACATTGACAGTCTTCCAATCGATATATACATTACTTCTTCCATGAATATACCAACTGGTGCATGCAGCCTTGGAATTCTTGTGATAATCTTTATATGCACATGCCATTCAGATCATATGAAGCAGATATTAAGTTGTCTACAAAAAAATCCTTTTTTTTTCTTTTTTGTCTTTTTTTTCTCTCTTACTTTTTTCCCCACTGTGTTGATAGTCCTCTATATGGATTCCTAAACCCTCAAGTGCCTTTTAATCAAGTATTGAACGCTTTTTACTTATTCCATGCAGCATCTTAAATCTACAAAATTAAGGATATTCCTCTACCATATCATCCATTGCCACAGCTCTGCCAAATCTTGTTTCACAAAAGGAATTATATGAATTCTAAAGTTGGGGAATTGTCTACATGATCAAGAAACAGCATGTCGGATATTGATTTTTACACCACAAGTATATCACGATATCCCAATCTACGTGACAGCCCCATTACAATTAAGAGGCAGCAATCACGTCAGAATACACTTCAGCACCATAGACTTATAATAGAATTCCAATGATTGCCTTACTAAGGTGTCAGTGCATGACCACCATATCTTTTCTCTGGATGTTGAAACTGACATTTTGAAGATTTACATTCCTTGTTTTGCTGCTCGGAATTCTGCCATGGTCCTGCATGGCAGAATGTATTTGCCTCCTATAAGAACAGGATCAGACAATAAAAGGATTTTTTTCAATGGCTTCAACTGATTTTGAATGATGTGTAGCAGAAAGATATTTTTGCTTGTCTCCACATGCAGACTGTGACAAAGCAGGTACTAAAAATATCAAAAAAGATTCCATAAGTCAGTTTTATTGACCGATTTAATGAAGACCTGATGGGGGGGGGGGGTGTTACAAGTAGTGGTCTAATCATTTTTCATTTTTATTTCATATTCAGGCCTGAAAGTAACACAAGCCTTCAATCCAATAAAATCTGTCACATTCATATCACTGCATGCCCTCACAGGACACAATCACTCTCAATTACAAAGCCACTTTCGTCAAAAATTTTGGGTAGCTTTATAAAGTAGAGATCACTGTATGACCAAAAGACCTTGTAATTTCTTAGAAACATATTTGAGCAAAAAGAAGACAACAGCAAAAGTTAATCTGAACCTATTGCCTTATGATGTATGAGTGTGTTTATTGCAAAGGCTAAGTCAGTGGGTGCTGCGGGGGCGACTCAGCTGGCTCAGCAAGTGTAGCAAACAAATATATGTACACAGTCAACTCAGCACCTCTGTAGACAACTCTCAACTTGGTTATTAGTGTATGACCAGAAGGCCTAAAGTCAATGAATAAGGTAAAGATCTGCTGGGTCCTGTGGGTTCTTAGTAGAGGGCTCTATAGACAGACGGGCCAGGCATGTGGATTTCCTGTGTAATTTGCACCTATGTAACTTTAAAACCACTCTATCTAGAAACACCTAATTTCTTGTGGTAAGTGGGTGTATACTCAGGACTAGAAATTTGGTAACTTATACTGCAAAACTAGTCAATTAATTGAAAGTTACTTAAACATAAAATCTAATAGCAATACACACCTCTAGTCCACAAGAATGTTGTGTATTGGGTTGTACATTAAAGGTTCTCTTGATTGACCATGTTTCAATTTGATACATAGGTGACTCATGGGTTGTTCTCACCATACGATGAGCTTTAAAAAAATTTGGAGGTGGAAATGATAATTTTATTCATATTCTTATTTTAAAAACTCACTGCACCTTCAATCATTGCTTTCCATTCATTTCCGACACCCACAAGGTGTGAAAGCTAGGCTAGTGATGTCACAAACGCAACACCGCTGGCTGACAGGAAAAACTCTGACCATGCTAGCGAGCCATGGCTGTCAAGTGTCACTTGGTTTAAACATATTTTATTCACCCTTCATCACCAGGATTAAAAATGTATGTAGAAATATTCATTTTCGTCCCTGTTCCCGCCCAGGATGGGTCAGTGTGTTGCTGTTAATTGTAGCAATACAAGTTCTATAGCTTGTTTACCTTCCCCCAAAAACCTGAAACTACAGAAAGCATGGACTCGTGCAGTCAAGATTTACAGGGACAAGTGGCAAGGCCCTGGGAACTGATCTAACCTGTGTAGCAAACATTTTGTGGAAAGTGACTTCGATTTGTCAAATATGAAGAAGTTTAAGATAGGATTGGCAAGAAAAACAGACTACTGTTGCCAAATGCCGTCCCATCAGTGGACAATGGAAGGATTCATGGAACTGGCCAAATCAGACATTAATTATAAAACAAGGGGGCTATGTGAACAGCCCATGTTCAGCTGACCTAGACATTCATCACACTTACAGCTCTTTGAACTTGAGACAGGATCAAGGTCACCCACGTACTGAGTAAGTCTGACCTTTATAGAAGAACACTAACATGTGCACCATCAAGGTCCCAGTTCAAGTAGTTCTCAAATTATAGTGAAGAGTAAAATTCATGTATGTTGCACTGTGACCCCAGAAATGAGGTCAAGGTCACTCATGTACTATATAAACATGACCTTCATAGAGATACATTAACATGTGCAACATCAAGGTCACAACTCAAAACAGATCTCAAGTTATCAAGTGAACAGTAAATTTCATGTCAGTTGTCCTGTGACCTTGGGAGCGAGGTCAGGCTGCAAACATCACTGGAGCATGACCATTTGCACAAAATAGGTAAACAGTTATAAAAGGTACATCCCTACTAAGTTTGGCACAAATCTGGCCAAAATTATTCAAGTTGTAACCATTACAACAAAAGCCCATGTTAAACTTTCCTATTAAAAACTTTTTTACAGATTTTCAAAAAAAAACAAAAAAAACCCCCCAAATTATACAAAAATCCAAAAATCACTGGATCATGACCATTTGAACAAATTTGGTATAGACCCACCCAAGGTACATTGTCACCAAGTTTGATGTGAATCTGGATGACAGTTTCTTCAGAAGTCCAAAATGTGAATGACCATTAGAATGTTCATTGATTTGCATAGTCAGCAACAGAAAAGGTGCATTTACCGATTAGTACCCTAATTGAAAAATATTGTTAAAAATCAGAAATCCACAGCAGTGCTACCTAGTGAACATCTTTGCTTGACCCTTTCACAAGGAACATATCCACAAAGTTTCAACTTCATCTGAGTAAAAGATGTGGAGAAGAAGTCACAAGTAATGAAAACCCACAAAAATTCATAAAAAAATTGCAGCACCACCTGGTGAATAAATTAAGAACTATGAGTCCCTAGGAGTGTCCTTATGTAATATCAAAGCAATTGGGTGAGCGGTTGTGGAAAAAGAGATTTTTTAAGAGTTGTCTTAAAAAAGAACAAAAACTTCATTAAAACTCCAAAAATCAAGGAGCGTGACCATGTGAACAAACCTGGTAGAAATCCACTAAAGGTACATTGCCACCAAGTTTGAAGTCAATCTGGATGACAGTTTTGGAGAAGTCGAAAATGTGAATTAGCATTAGAATGTCCATTGATTTACATTATAAGTAATCAATAGGGAAGCTGCATTGACTGACAAATACCCAAATTGAAAAAATCGTCAAAAATCAGGCATCCCCAGCAGTGCCACCTAGTGAACACCTTTGATTCATCTTTCCACAAGGAACATACCAACCAAGTTTCAGCTTAATCTGAGTGACGGTTCTGGAGGAGAAGTCGAAAATAGCAAAAACACACAAACCAGTCCTCTCAACCTTTGAAATACTCTTCATTACATACAGATTATACTGTTTCCAATATGTAGAGGCCCAACCACTCAAAATCCAAATTTTATTACTTCTGCAAAAGATAAAGGAGAATTGGTAGGCCTATCACTATTTTGGTTCTTCTGACTAGTTTGTCAGCTGAGTTTATTATAGCAAAAGTAGAAAGTAGGCCTATATCATTTTTGTGATATCTATGAATCTGGAATATTATCTAATTAATAAGTTAAGTGATTGAATCACTGTTATAGAGTATCAAATGCAAGGAGCAGACTTCTACAAGTCCCTTACTAAACAATTGAAGTTCTACAGACGGATGTCTCTAGTATGATACACTTATGTAGAAAAACATGACCCATATTCATAAATATCAAACCCAACAATGACAGCAACCAGATTGCAGAGTTACCAAAGCATCAACATTCATCTTCCAACACCAATGTGAAGAAACAAATTTCACTCCTGACTTGAGACAGGCAGTCACCCACAAAAGGCAACTGGTGGTTTTAAACTGGTCCTCTCAACCTTTGAAATATTCTTCATTAAATACAGACTATAGTTTTTCCAATATGTATAGGCCCAACTGCTCAAAATCCAAATTTGATTACTTCTGCAAAAGGTAAAGGAGAATTGGTAGGCGGACGGATGATGGACAACAGACCCTCACAAAAGCTCAGCGGACTGACAAGTCTGCTGAGCTAAAAATTCATAAAAAAAATCCAAAAATCAATGGAGCGTGACCATTTGAACTTGGTAGAGACCTACCCAAGGTACATCCCCACCAAGTTTGAAGTGGATCTGGCTGACTGTTTTGGCGAAGAAGTCGAAAATGTGAATTGTGGATGGACTACGGATGGACGACGGACGACGGACGACAGACCCTCACAAAAGCTCAGTTGACTGACAAGTCAGCTGAGCTAAACATTGCAGCACTACCTGGTGAATAAATTCAAAACTAGGAGTCCCCAGAAGTGTCCCTGTGCAATATCAAAGCAATTGGGTGAGTGGCTTCTCGCAGGTCCAGGGTTGTACAGTCTACAATAGGTTGAGTTAGCTGGCCACTATAATGTGTATGTGCAATTTCTCCTGTATATTGCGAGGTATTAAATCCCATAACCAGATAACACTTGTTTGGATTGCTACCACATCCATGCTTTATGTACGCAGCTGCCAAGACCAGTGGGCAGGTGGTCTTTCATTTTTTCAGTCATGCACCACTGTTTGTGACAGTCCTCGGCCAGCTCCCAATAATCAGATGGACAAAATTCCATCTCATTTTACCTTTGTCATTAATATGGAACCAGACAATAAGTCCGTCACAAGAAAATATTTACCATTATTACATAATGGATAAGATCTGAAATAAAGGATATCATCAACAAGGGTACTGATGATGATGAATATGGAAACATAAATTACTGCCCTCCAAGGGTCGCGAGGTTACTGCTGGGTAGGAGTTCTGATATTGAAAGCTATTCATAAATGCAAACTTATATTTTATCATCCATACACAACAAAGGGAAAATTAACTGTGCGTTCAGACTCTTATATACAGTAGGCACAGGCCATAGCTGTTTCAGTGAATGCTAGAATTTGAAACACTACCAGTCCTTGCCCATCCTGATGCAAATTCCAATTTATTGCATTCATGCTTGTTCTTGTTAAATGAAATCTAGTAATTTTTTATAGGAAATATCTCTTTTGCAATGAATTATCATTGCCCAGACGGCAAGTTGGGATTGTCTGGCTGTACCACGGCTGCACTCGCTGCAGTACATGTATTGGTGATGCTAGGGTTCTGGGAGTCCCCTCATGTGGGTAAGGCTGAATGATCTTTTCCTCTGCTACTTCAGCTTTTCTTGTTAATTCTTCTTCATCCTTATCAGTCCACACACATGAAAACTGAATTCAGACTCTCTGGAATCACTATGCTCTGTTGTATCTGCCATGACTCTTGGCAAACTGAAGGCAATCTGGTTTTTAACACATAACCATAGCCAGCGGGTTGTGTTTGTGATGTCACTAACACTTTCCCAGACTAAGCCATGATCATAGAAAATTCCCACGCTTTCCTGTCACAAATATGGTGCACTTTTGGAGCTAAAAAAACACTATTTGAAAATGAAATTTAACATTTTGGTCTATAGATATCATTTCTAGCCACCAGAAACATTTTCTAATTTGTGGTACCCATTCAATCAAGAGAACCTTCAAGCCAAGTACACATCACACATGTACAGTTGCTAATTACGGAAGCCTCAGTGCACCAGCTCAACAAACAAGACACCAAGACTAAGCTTGTACAGATTGATGATTGACAAAAAAATGAAAGGAAAAATGTGAAAAGTTTATTAGAAAGAGTAGCATACAGCTTGACTCCAAATGGACATCTATGTGTTCGTTGCACCTCAAAGGGGGCCAGAAAACTTACACGAACAAAACACCAAGCATATTCCTGAAATTTTGCTCCTGGCACACAGTTTTCGTCTAAAATTATCAAAACTTCAGCCATGTCAATAACCTACTTGATAATTTTACGCTTTGCATTACACATCTCGGAGATGGGTCCCGCCACTTCTCCCATAATCCTTTGCAGTAAACACGCTGATACGCAATACAGCTTGGGGGCTATTTGAAAAATGTGGCTTGATCCCCAAAGTGACACTTGTTAGGAAGCTATCAGAGATACTGGCAATGAAAACCTTAATCAAGATTGCAAGGATCTTGCAACCATAAAATTCCAGACTCTTACAAAACCTTCAATAAGTCATATAAGCTGTTGTACATGCACCTAAAAGACACAAATACAATGTAAAACATTTGTACTGTTTAGATGAACAGGAAACTTGTATATGCTCATAAAGTCATGTCATGTTTACCTGAAAATGCATGAGGGCTGACCCCACCAGGTCACAGAACATTAACGCATGCACGTTGAACACATTTTGTGAAAAATTGATTGATTGATTGATTGATTGATTGATTCTTTATTCTTTAACCAGGGTTACTGGCTCAGTGAGGATTCACTGGTCTTCCGCCAGGCCCTGGTAAGTTCCCTGCTGGTAATGGGTCACACAAATCAACCTTCATTGACAATATCAGACACATGTAGCAACTAACCTGTATAAACCACCTGTTGTCCTGAAGTGAATACATGTGCATGTACATATATATGTCATATAGCACCTTGTGCTCTATCTATGTATGCGGCTTGATACATATACATAATCTATGCACATGTGTCATTGCACCAAACATTATGCTTTTTGTTGCAAACTTGTATGTGGGGAAAAAAAAACTATTACCTGATACATATACAAAGTCACAATGTAGTAAAACAATGCATGCAAAGTATACCTTTTTGGAACTAGCAAGCTCAAAGCTTCTCTTCCAAATTGATGTAATGATGACATGTACAACGTGAAAGTATATTATTAAATAATCTAAGAATAAGCAGTTTATGATTGGATAATTCCAGTCACATGAGGCTTTGCTTTTACATGATGTCTGCTGGTCAGTCGAGATGATTAACTTTGCGTATGCGCATGCATCACAGTCACATGCTATTGTCACATGAAAATGGTAGAGACAGAGGTCCACATTGGTTTTGCTGGGTGCAATCCACAGCATGTCTATTATTTGTTCATTGTAATCACTATTTAAGAATTCATCACCTTTCAACAGTTATGGACTTTTCAGGGAATAGACATGCTGTGGATATCGACCAGAAAAACCAATGTTAATCGAGGCAAAGCCTCAGTTGAAGCCTCAGACAACATTGGTTTTTCTGGTCATATTCACAGCATATTTATCTTCTGAAAAATTAAGTCCATAACTGTAAAATGTTAACTCTGGATACTGAAAGACGCCAAATTTATTACATGGCTGATCCAGCTGTCCCCCCCCCCCCCCCCATCATGTACCAGGCACTGATACTCATGTTATATCTGCCAAACAAAGAACAAAGTTGCTGATTAACCCTTTCCCCCCTTAAGCCGGCCAAAACTGCCTGGTGGTCAAATGTCATCTGCATCAGTGCTTTTTGCCTAATTTCGATAGTAATCAAAAACAATATGACTGACAACTGCAGATGAGACCTATCACATTAACATGCCCTGCATCAACAGCTTAATCCTTGGCATGGGTTGGGCACTTAGTGCCCAACCCATGCCAAGGAAAGCTGTTGGCTCAGTCTTAATTCAAGGGGCAAAGGGTTAAATGACCAGTATCCTTGTATGCCTTTTCTGTCAACTTCATGCAAAAGTCAAAAAAAAAAAAAGGGCACTTTACATCATGTGTCTCTGTCAACCAGTTTCCAAGTGAAAGTGTTAACACTTGAACCATTGGGGAATGAATTTTATTTCAAAGCTGTTTGTGATGATGAAGCCTGCATACTTACGGTAGCTGACTTAATAGTGGCCTGTAACACTGTTTTTCTTGGTGATCAAGGTAACATGTCTTTTAATGAATTCAAGAAACCTTCAGTATCAGGAACACCAAAGGAGACACACACTTCATGTATGCACCTAGGTACTTCATTTGTACATCACATTCCAATGAAAGTGACCTGTGTAATGTGTAGGTCAATAAAGGCTGTATATTATTACAGTGTATCATTTAAACATCAGGGTAAAACAAACTACATTTTGCTTCCGGAGACCCAGATCAATTAAGCCACATCCTGAAAGTAAAGGATCTAATGTCTGGTTAGGCAAACTTTAAAATGGTAAATTTGGAAGAACCAAATATAGAAAGATAAATAACAGATATAAAATAAAATCCTACCTGCATGAGGCTGCATCTAACACATTTCACTCTCTTTTTAAATTTTTTTCCAGTAGATTTATTTAACTTTCCAATAGGACCATTCACTGTAACTTCCTGTCTCCTCATACCTTCACTAAGATTCAGTAGTCACAATTGGTCACTGGAATTATACTGTATGCAAATTAATCGGTATTTCAGTATAGATTACAGACCTGCTGTTGCCGTCACACAACAGAAAAACTTTACAATTTATATATACATGTACATGTATAGCTTATTGATTTGCCTCTGATCCTTATCAATAAGCACACAAAAGGGGGTGGGGTGGGGTGGGGTGGGGGCAATACTCTAATACAGTTAATAATTTTACCCTAGTACAATAATTAAAGTACAGAGAATAAAATACAGAAATAATGGCTGGTGCAAAGTATGGAAAAGGGGCTTCTAGTTTGTAAGTACAGTAAATTTATGAAAATGCCCAGTACAACAACAGTACAGAAAACCCCTTTACCCCCATTTTATACAATAATTCACCTCATTGAATTTTCATGTGCTGTGCTGACATGTGTGGGCTGACCTGAAATGCCCTGCAATGTTTAAGGTCACTGCAGGTTTTTTTTTTATTTAGGTTTATGATGATGATAATGTAAATTGATTCAATGTATTCCGATCAAATTTTGTCCCACATTATAAAGCTTAAGCCTCAGCTTTGCAACTTTACATGATCAATTTACATGGGCACATTATCATCCATCAATGTATTAATCCAGCAATACAAATGTTAAGGTCCTTTGCTGAGAATTGAAGCATTGAAAATTTTTAGACTAACATGTTGTGATCGATTAACATCTGCATGTACGTGCGTGCGTGTCTATGGTTTCTACCCCAAATAAAAGGTGCATTGTTCATACTTTTTGTTTGTTTTTTAGTTTGGTATGTCTCTCATTAAAACCAAGATAAAGAGCCAAGCCAAAGGTTCCAAAATGACCTTTATACTTATGCTTCACCTGAAATAAAGTACATTGGGATCAACATTTTAATTTGCTGCCTCAGTTGATATTGCAAGGGAACTGCCAGACATATTCTCTACCGGCTGATTACTTCCTCTTGTATATACCAAAAACATCTTACTTTCAGGGTCAAATGTATGCAGGCTGTTCAATTTATGCTGAATGCTGTGATTTCAGCCCATGAAGACTGACTTTATGCATTTACCGATCTCTTCTAGCTCACATGCTGTGCTCGGCCATGGGCTTCCATGTGTTCAGACAGCAGAAATGAGGTTCATTGTAGTTCTTTTACCCTGGTTGACCAATCAGATCTATCCTTACACATGTCTTGGTTAAATTGAGTTGGTGTAAAAAGGAAGCATGATGGTCCTACATGTAGTTGGAGTGAAAAGGAACCATGATGGTCCTATGCCCAGCCGATACAACCATTTTCATGCCAAATTCTCATGCTTGACATGTATATACAGGCTTATATAGGTGCAGCTAAAACTGAAAGCATAAACCTGGAAGCCATGAACCACAAGATGGCGTCACCCAGTAGAGGTTCCTGCTCATATCTCTGGACCTGAACCTGATGAGCTGAGGAACATGAGCCATTCATGGGAATGCATGGGTCAGTATACACGTGGAATCCTCCTAGCATACCCCCATTTAATATACAGTCAGATGTACCTTTAACCCTTTCCCCCTTGAATTTGGACTCAGTCAACAACTATCCTTGGCATGGGTTAGGTACTCCCATGCCAAAGAAAGCTGTTGACCTATAGCATGTGATCTTGATAGGTTTCATCTACAATTCTGAAACTGTTTTTCATTGTTGTTGAAATTACTTGAAAACACTGAAGTAGACTACATTTGACTAGCCTGTTTTGGCCGGTTTAAGGGGGGGCAGGGTGAAGATTGGTAATGCCTCTTGTTTGCAGGCTAACCTGTGGTTCACTATTGTAGAGTACTTCAAGATAGCAAAACTGTCAACCAGCATACACCTGCAGGGTAGACTCATTCCATGTAGAGCCGGCACCACATTATGAATGCCCACACAACTTTTTATGTGCCCAAACTCCATATATTTATAAAGCAATGGACTCCCCTCCAAAAACATTGTAGAATAGGCAGAGTTGAAATGTTTAATTCTGTCTTAGAAAATACAGATATTAATGATTTTGTGTGTTGTAGCTGTATATGTTTATTGAGTACTATGTGTAGCAATATTCTTTTGTTTTCATTGTAATCATCATCATCATCATTTGATACACAAAACATGATAAAAATATTGGTAATTGAAAATGGCCAAAAGTGGAAATGTTGCCTAAAAATAAACCTATTACCATGATTATAAAATGCAATAAAAATTAAAACGCAACCAGAAATTGTTAGATCTATGTACCCCGGTTCTGTGAGCTTGGGATCTGGGTCAGTGTGATCCTTCTCAAACTTCTCTGAGACCTTATCGAGAACTAAAATCACCTGCAATATGAAAGGCTTATCTTAAAAACTTTTCATTTTATTGCACTCAAACCAATGCACTTTCAAATGGCTCTGTAACCTTGCGATTTGGGTCCAGGTCACCCATCTTCGAATTCGTCTAAAACCAATTGCAGAACTGTAAGCATGTGCAATATAAAAGGCCCAGGTCAAAACTTTCCACCTTATCGTGTGAAACCAGGCTCTGTGACCTTGGGAACTGGGTCAAATTAAGTCACCCATCTACAAACTCATCTGAGACTTTATGTAGGATAAGCATGTGCAATGTGAAAAGCCTATGTCAAAAAATGTTCGAGTTACGGCGTGAAAAAAAAAAATTCACCAAAATAGCTCTGTGATGCTGATATTTGGGTCAAGGTCACCCATCTTCGAACTTGTCTTAGACCTTATGCAGGACTCTATGCATGTGTAAAGTGAAAGGCCTATGTGTAAAACTTTTCAAATTATCATGTGAAAAAGCAGATTCTCTACAATGGCTCTGTGACCTTGGGAATTGGGACAAGGTCACCCATCTGGGAACTCGTCTGAAACCTTATGTAGGACTATAAGCATATGCAAAATGAAAGGCCTATCAAAACTTTAAGAGATATCATGTGAAAACCAAATTCACTAAAATGGCTCTGTGACCTTAGAAATTGGGTCACAGTCACTCATCTTCATACTCATCTGAGACCTTATGCAGGACTATAAACATTTACAATATAAAAGCCTTTTGCCAAAAACTTTTCTGAGTTATAGCGTGAAGACTGTCCAGATGCACGCACCCACACACTGACACACTGATAAAGTAATTACTATATGCCCCCTGCTCTTTCGGGGGGGGGGGGGGGGGGGCATAATGACACTCTTCATAAGCAATGCATGACTTCCTTGAACATTTATATTTTCAGAAGACAGGCTGCCTTGCATCACAGCATATTTAAAACAATCATGTTTTCTCAGTCACTTACCTCTGTGTCGTAATTGTCATATTCAAGATATCTTTAAAATCATTTTACACGATTAACCTGGTCACAGTGAAAACAACCTTGACACTACGGAGTCTGACTGTGTGTCACACTGACCTCATAGGTTTTATGCTACCAGTTTCCTTTTAGCTTTCAATTAGGCCTACTGTGTGTGCTTACAGATCCACTATAAAAGGATGACATGACCAAATTTGTGTATTAATTGCTGTCCTACACAGATCTGTACAGATATATAGACTGCCTGGCTGTTTATAATCACAGGCAGTAAATTAAGGACCACATAATTATGTGGCTAAATCCTGTCTTATATTAAAAGGATGACATGACCAAATTTGTGTTAACTGCTGTCCTACACAGATCTGTACACATATATAGACTGCCTGGCTGTGTATAATCACATACATAGGGCCTGTATTTTTCCGTTTCAAAATGAGTGTTTTTCCGTTTTGGGAAACTACAAATTCCTTTTCATTTCCGTTTCACTAATTCCAGGGCTCAATTTTAGCACTGGTTAATAAAAAAGGAAAAACAGTTGATCTTATCGCCTCTGGAAAATGTTGATCCATCGACGAACGGCAAAGTGACTCCATATTGTTTACTATGTACATTAACAGCCTCCACCTACAGACGGCGCTATTATCATTGTACCTCTGTTGCGCGTTATATCTATATGCCATGCAAATGAATGGATATGGTAGTAATGGGGTCTATAGCGCGCAGGTGTCCGGCCTGTCGTTAGATTTGCTCCACGTGGTATCGATAACGCCGCGGACTCGTCAAATTTGGATCCAAGTCCGTGTGTTTTGCTTTATGCGATGACATATGTGGTGATTTTGAATTATTTGAGAGGCAAAATTCACAAATTCCGCTTAATTTCCGTGGCATTTGCCGATTTCCGTTCCAAATAATAAATTCCGTTTGAGATCATAGATTCCGTAAATTCCGTCCGTTTTCCGCGATCGCGGAAAAGTACTGGCCCTACATACATGTACAGTAAATTAAGGACCACATTAAGTGGCTAAATCCTGTCTTATATATACTTAATTATTCAGAACTGCAGATGTTTGTGGAAACACATCCAAATGCTTGTACACATACATGTATTTAACAATAATTTTGTAACACAGCTACAATTTTGTACAGGTCAAAATATTTCAAAATCCTTGAGGATAAATATGATTCTGTATCTAGTTTATCCAAGGAAAAAGAACCATATAACTACACCACTTACCTGGTGTCCGTTGAACGCTTATACATCCAACAGAGTTTGCTGCCTTAATGTATTTATTTCACCTACCTACCTACCTACCTACCTACCTACCTACCTACCTACCTACCTACCCACCCACCCACCCACCTACCTACCTACCTACCTACCTACCCACCTACATACATGCATGTACATCTCCACTACTGAGCCAATTAAGTTCACAGAAAATGAATTTTCTTTAATTCTATAATCTGACACAACTTTTGATGATCTCCGGATCAAAGGCACAAGACTTCACAGAGATGTACAATCTTGACATCTAGCTGGGACAGATATTCAATACCCATGGCACTGACTGAGAAAGGCCAGTGACCTTGAAGAGGAGTTGAACAGGAAGGAGCTCACTACACGGTAATAATTTTCTTGAGCACAGTCCATACTATGGATTTTTTTTTGTCTGGGCTGACAGTCAGTGAATTATCAAAACCTCAATGAATTCAAGTGATGATCATGTTACTTCTAGCAGTTGCTATATACCTGTAACAGTTGCTACACTTGCAACAGTTGCTGCACTTGTAGTAGTTGCTATATACCTGTAACAGTTGTATGCTAGTAGCAGTTACTATACTGGTAACAGTTGGTATATTTGTAACATTTGCTGTACTTGTAGTAGTTGCTATATGCCAGTAACAGTTGTATACTTGTAGCAGTTGCTATATGCCATGGCCAGTAACAGTTGTATACTTGTAGCAGTTGCCATATGCCATGGCCAGTAACAGTTGTATACTTGTAGCAGTTGCCATATGCCATGGCCAGTAACAGTTGTATACTTGTAGCAGTTGCTATATGCCATGGCCAGTAACAGTTGTATACTTGTAGCACTTGCTATACACCTAGGCCTGTAACAATTGTATAATTGTAACACTTGCCATACTGGTAACATTTGCTACATTTGTAGCTAGTTGCTGTACTTGTATCAGTTGCCTTATCTGTCACAGTATATTCTGGCTGGATGCAGTGATAGGCCTTAGTCACCTTGATCCGACAAACCCTCATTACGGCATGTGACTTAAGGTGGAAGATCTGAAGCCAGCACCTTTGGATAACCTCTAATCACTTTTTCATATTTTTGGTTAGTTTTATACTTAAACTACATGCTCCCAAAAACTCAATTGTGTGAACATAAAATTTATATGAGATAACTGATCTCAAAATGTTTGTTTACACTGAAAAGTTTATGCAGTGCTGGGCACATGGGTTTGTTTGCATGGGCATGATAATGAACCATGTCATTGTTTGCACAGTCATTAGTTCGTGACCCCTGGAAACCAAGACAAGGGTCACTCACAGGAAACCATTAGCAGTGGAGAGAAGAATGGGCCAGTTCAGACTAATCACTACCATTGTTCTGATTACTTTGAAATTCTCCATTGATGTAAAAACAAATTAGTACAATCCACTTACTGGGCCCAAAATATGGAAAGCTGCATGTGAACCCAAACCCAAACAAGCCAAGCGTGGTGATCCCAAGTTAAAAAAAAGTCTAGATTTAAGCCACAAAATATACTTTTGTTTAATGACAACATCACAGAGGTAAAGCTACAAGTTTATTTCACACAGTAATTAAAACACAGGACAGAAGAAATGAGTATGTGTCATACTACAGACATAAATGAGTAAGAATTCGAAACTTTTTCTTTCAGTGTGATTTTCTCTGAACTGTTTTTTGCTCAACCTCTACAATTTGTATCTCGCCTCACAAAGGTACTAATTGCCCTATCACATTAAAAGCAATGGACATTAAAAGGAAAATATCATATCCAGGAACATTCCCAGGATATTTTTTTTTTTTGACAACCCCTTTAGTGACTTTTGGAGCCATTTATAGAAAGAAAATTAACAACCTGTCAGGCCTAAATTAAAAATTTTATTGGATTTTTATTTAAGTTATTTCAGGACTAACCATTGAATTCGATCCTGGACATGGATATATATTTTAAATTTCTTCTGATTTCAACTGAAAAAAAACCCAAAACAATTTTAGACTTTTGCGGGAAAAAATGTGAAAATCTTACTAAGTCATAAAGAAAGCTATAAAATCTCAAAAAATTCCAATCCTGCAAAATAAAATCTATGGATACAAATCTATGGATATGTAGTAATCAGAAAAAATAAAGGTTTAATGTACTTGTGAAAAAATTAAACGGGTAATTGTGATCCAAAGTTGCCAGTCTCGTTGAGCACTAGCTTCACAGCCTCCACCTTAATTTTTGCATCAAGGTGAATGAAACCTTTCCTTTTAAAGATTATGTTTTCATTTTTGTGACCTTGAAAAGGTCACCCTCCTTGGTGCAGGCTGAGTGTCTGGCTGACCACTCATTCCACATGATCCTGCGTTATGCCTTAGCCATAGAGTGGTCCCTGCATTGCCTGCCAATAAAGTGCTCAGTGGCAGCTGCACTTTGACTATTGGTATGATTTACAGTGTCAACATCTTCCTGACTGCTTCCCCACCCCCATCCCCAAAGGTGTAAGACCACCCCTTTCATATGGCAGTTTTTCCAGATCCCCACTGCACTGCTGTTCAAAAAAGCATACCAATAATCTACAATCGCTAAGTTCTCCATTTCGGCTTATTCTTCAGCAACTCTATGTCTGCCAGCCTGACTCTGCTACCTAACTCTACTTGCATGCATAAGAAAGGATTTTTGTTCATGTGGAGGTGGTAAAAATCAGGATTGGATCAATAGGTTATTATTGGGCCCAGAAGGCAATTAATGACTTGCAACTTTAAAGCACTATTCTCATTTTTATAAAAGCATCTCACTCAAAACAGATTTTCCATTTATTTGACCTTTTCTCTTGTACCAAAGCCTGGTGTTAAATCAAGACGTATGATGCCTGTTGTAATGGTGGGTGTCAGGGCGGTGACTCTGGCACTGTCAATTCCATTGATCTGCCGCACATGAAATCGTCTCCCGCGGTAAATCCCTATGCCCTTATCTGATAAGTGATCATGTCAGTCTTTCTTACCTTTCCTTTTTAAATGTCAATAGGGAAAATATACAGCCATGCAGGCCACTGGTCAAAGACTATACAGCTTCAGATGCAGCCAATTTAAGCCATAAAATAACCGGAACCTTTACATAAATCAATAATCAAGAGGAATGTGACAGTCATTTGTTGAGCTGATGGCTTGAAAATCTCCAAAGGAAAAAAAAATCAGTCAAGTATGGCATACAGGCCATATTTGAAAAAAGATAAAAATAGCAAAAACATGCACACACCACAGCCTGTCTTTTGTGTTAAGAATGAAACATAATTATTTAATATGAGGATAAATATCTCCAAAGTTACCATAAAATGACACAAAAGCTTGGCATGCAGCCAGACACTAGAAAACATGGATCAAGTCTGAAGCTACTTGGACCACAAGCAGTGAAAATGCAAACAGACAATGGGTTACAGGTGGCACACATATAGCGTAAGCTCAATCACATGTCTACTGAATTAAAAATGTTGAAACTGGCACTATATGACATCAGTGTTTTTTTTCCTATGTTGCCATGAAAACTAGAACATGTCTTAGAAAACACCAGCTCTTACTTTTATACTCATCTAAATTACCTGAACATCCCCAAAATTCTATTGTGCCAAGCTTGATCTTAAAGTATAAACAAATGCTAGAATTTCTTGACTTTCACTGTAATATATTGTATTTGTATGCAAGATTTGCATATAATTAACATATATTTACTACCTGAGTCACACATATGTGGATATAGACTTTGCTAAAAATGGACCAGACAATGGCCGCCGTCACTGCTTTCAAAAAAGAGCAATTTATCAACAGATACAGGTATATAGGAAGCTCAGTATGATGTAATCAGGAATCATGTCATGGGGACACACCAATGGGCAAGTGATACTGTATCTACAGGAGGACAGCCAACTTAATTGCTCAAATCGAATACACAAATAAGTTTCCCCATCTACAATAAAACCCCAGTCAGTTTCCTGATTAGACTCGTTAGATCATAATGACGCTCCTCCAGGGAAATGTTGCGAACTTTGTGTTTCCCAATTGATTATATCTGCCATTGACGTACATACACACCTCGTTCAATCAGCGTAATTATCCAAAGATAATTGCCCAGGTACAAAAATATTTTGATTTCAACATGTGCTTTTCACTTAAGGTCAAAGAGTGAACATGAAAAGTATTTTCATACCATTTAAATGTGCAAGGGTCTTCAGCACGAACAGTGCATGAAGTTAAATGATGTCCTATGGCTCCTGTGTAACTTGAAACATTGCATGATATATACACAGGATTTACTTAGGCATCTGTGATTTATTTGACACAAACTTTACTGTTCTTACAATTGGGCTGAACCAGTTTCACAAAATCTTCAAAGCTCTGAAAAATGATATTCAATGGCATCAACAGAAACAATTATCACCAGGGGTAGATTTTAAGATTTTTAGCTGGTAGCCAAAAGGGGCCACCAGCTGGTAACATCTGGTGGTCCTTCTGAAATTTTGGTGGTCACCTATCAAAGTGTGTATTTCTACATTATTTTCAGTGAATGAATGTAATGCTCATACAAGGTATAGACCTAATTTCGTGTTATTATGACACTGAGTAAAATCAATGATCCTGATGAAACAGCCAAAATAAATATTGCAGCACCCACATTTTTTGGTAGTCAAACAGACTCCCACTATAAGCTATGGTGGTGATTCGTAACTTCTGTTGGGTATCTGCGGATCACCAGACTACCAGTAAATCAAACCCTGATGACAATTTTATTAACCAGGAGTCTGAACTTTCCAAAAATAATTTTAGTCAAAAAATACAAAAGGTGACCTAATTTTCAATGGGTAAGATTCAAACAAATTGATATTCTCATATACAACACAAATGCCAGCAAGTTCTCATTGTGTACAGGGCTCAACAATTTTTTGAAAAATCACTTGTCCGCACAGCAAGTGGATATCAAAATCCACTTGTCTGAATATAACTTGTAGTGCTGGGATCGTTTACCATTTTTTTGTTATCGATTATCAGAAGTTGTTTGAAGTTTTTATCAATAGCTGTATTGATTATTTCAAGACGCTGCATCAGAGTTCAAAATTTTGTTGGAGGTATTAAGAAAAGACATGGAAAATTCAATATTTAATACTACTTCGCTCCAGCACACCATTGTTGGGGACACCCTACATGTATTTGAACATTGTCAACATTGTGGATTGGAGCCTCACACAACGCAAGCGTCTTCAACATGGCTTGCGCCCTGTGAACAGGTGTGAATCTTCCATAATTTATAGAGGGAACACACAAACGGGAAGCTTTGTTTATATTGCAGCATGCGAAAATAATGATTCAAGTGTGGATACCAACAATTCTTTGGAGTAACAGGTAAATACGCAAAAGCTGGGGATAGAGGGAAGTGCCGAATGTGTCCCAAATCAGTCCATGAGAGTGGGAGCCATGATGATGCTCAGTTCATCATAGATCTACTCCATGACCACGCTGTCACTTGCGTGTGACTCGCAGTTGTGTGTTGTTTTTGCCTGGGAAGTCAACTCATGGCATCATGCAAACTTTGATGTTTTTTACGCTCTGCTTTGATATAGTTGGGGCAGATCAGACTGATGGTTAGTTGCTGTGACCCTGCTCCAATTATGGGTGTTACTGCCGATACCTTCAAGTTCGATCTCGTAATCACATATACACAAGGGTCGAAATTAGGGGTAGCATTGGCAGCATTTGCTACCAATTTTTATGATCTGCTACCTATATTTGTTGTGCGGTAGCAAACCTTTGCTGCCAAAATTTTGCAGGTCAAAATCACAAATTTAGCAGTCCAGTTTCTGTCAAAAAGTGCCTTAGCCTTAGAGTGTATCAGTTTGCATGCTTAATTTCAATATTTTCGGGGGGGGGGGGGGGGCATGCCTCTACACCCCCAGGTGGGCACTCGCCAAACCCTCGTGATTTGCTACTCAATTTTCAGATTTGCTACCAAAAATTAAACTTGGTAGCACATCCTTGCTACTGGTTAAAATCAGTTAATTTCTATCCCTGATACACCACACGAACAGTGAAAATACCTGCTTGTTTTGACAGAAATCAAGTCTGTAGCCAAGTCCTGTTGAATACAACTGCTGACCAAGTTATTGTTTAAACCTGGAATGTTTACTTAGGTATTTTTATCACCTATTGGCGTCCACATGCACATGGCTACATTGGTGTGTACACTTGGACTGCAATGATCGCCAACCTTTTTTGAGTCACCAAGGCACTGACTGTAGTTGTTTTCTACATTTTTCTGAACAGTAATTTTTTGAGAGGGAAATTTTTAATTCTCTGACAGGGCAGGTAATTTAAAATTTTCACTTGTCCAGCCACCCATTTTACTTGTCCCAGGCAATCTGACACGCGATCTGTCATGCTGTGGTATGAATATACTGTAATCATGTCACAATCAACATTATCAGTTTGCCTATGCACTAGATATTATGCTACTTTATTCTGGCTGATGCACATGTGCCATGCCAGTAAGCCAAGAGGACTTTCACTTGCATGTATATGGTGACACAAGGTTCATTTTAAAATCTTTAACAAACTGTTACAAAATATGATGACAATTAACTTACATAAATCATTTCTGTGAGATAATTAGGTCAGATGACCTCATGCATAAAAATAGTCCTACCTTCTATGATTCCAAAAACCCCAAACCAAAAACTTCATGGTTTAGATGAAATTCTGTGACATCTGGAAGTCAACGAATACCTATGTAGACCTATGTAAACATAAAAATTTAAACTATAAAACCTCACTTATTTAAATGTCTGTATGTGAGTTTATGATAAATTGTTAACATCTGTTGCTACACTGCATTTTAAATCATCTATAAGTCACAGTTATACTCAACTACAATGAAACTTGAAAGGCCTATGCATGCAGGCACGTCTGATATAATTTCCCGGTAAGTAACATTCTGGAAGAGTCTGCAAAGGACCATTATGAGCTTAAATATATGAATAATTATCATTATGAACTTTCTTTTGACAAAACCTTCACTTATAATGTTTCCATGGTCCTTTCCCCCTTAAGGTGGAAGATCTGAAGTCAGCACCTTTGGATAACCTATACCGTACTGGATGCCATAATAGTCGCAGCTGGAGGGGTAAAATGATTTTTTCAAAGCCATACCTGCGACTATTATGCCGACTACAGTCTAAACTTCCCGGGGACTTAGCCTGGGAGGAAGTTTTCTTGACGATGGAAAAGACCGGTGGCCATGTTTGTTTACATTGCCGGTGTACATACATTGTGATCGTCGTCAAAAAGTCTCAATAATGCAATAAAATGTATAACTATAGGCTTACCCTTACTATAATCTGCGTATTCTTGTTCATAGTTTAATATGCAGACAGAAAAACGGGGGAAATTCGCTCGATCAGTGTTCATAAGACAAGCATGCAAGTTTGCCATGTGTTAGTCACATGACACAGTTGTGTTTATGCAATCTCGCGAGAGTCTCGAAAACGAGATTAGTCATGGCGGCACCCTAATGGAAACGCATGTGGATCATCCACGATGTTTTTGCAGCGAGATTTAAGAAATTTAAATGACAAAATTTTAAAACAAATACCAAAGTTTGATAACTCATAATGTTTTTAAGTAGCTGTATGATAGCATTTACCCGCTGATAGCGAGAATCTGACACAAAACGACAGTTTCAACATGAAAGTGAGGAGCGAGATTCTAGTTCACTTTTCACATACTGAGACAAAATAAAAAGGCAACACAGGTGGATGTTTTTAAGTTCATTTACTTTCATTTTAACTTTATTCACCAGCTTTAAATCATAGATTTTTGTTCATTCCTTGTCATGAGCAGCCTGGTTATACTTCTTCATGGTGATATCAGGGAGACCGTTTTTTTTTAATTTTTTGGGGTGCGACTATTGTGCCGCACATACCTTGAGGTGTCTTATTCCCCCTCCACAGTTGGGGGTGCGACTTTTGTGCGGGTGAGACTATTATGGCGTCCAGTACGGTAATCACTATTTCATATTTTTGGATAATTTGATGCTTAAACTACATGCTGCCAAAAACTCAGATGTGTGAACATAAAATTCATATGAGAAAATTGATCTCAAAACTCTTGTTTATACTGAAAAGTTAAAGCAGTGCCAAGCACATGGGGCTTGTTTGCATGGGCATGATAATGAAGCATTGTGAAAACTAGGCAAAGGCCAAGACGGCAAATAGTGCCTGTCTGTGAAGCTTTAGCCCAACTTTAGCTATAAGATGCGTCTGACCTGTTTCGTTCGTTCTGAACTCCTCAGAGACTAAGCCAAAGAATGCCAGCGTTGGTGTTTTACCCGAAATTAACACATTCACGTCTCCCACTGTTGGACATTAGAACAGTGTAAGACTGAAATGTTTTACATCAGAATAAGCTAAGTGCCAAACCGGGCAGTAACGAGTGGCCGGTCCACGTGCCTGGTGTGCACGTGTTTTTATTTACTAACATTCCGTTGTCAAGGAGATGTGAGGTTTCCTTGTGTGTGGTCTCTGTGGGTGTGAATTTCCCTGCTTGAGAGTGTGCAAGTGTGAAGCTTTACACATGCATGTCTGGAATGTTTGGGACTGGGGTAAACCATAACTTGGGTGCATGTACAACATGGACCCATTAGTGGAAAAACTTTTCCACTTATTATAAGAGTCAATTGGCAATCTTTGGGCAACAGAGACATGTGCTGTTCTGTAGAAAGCTGTCACAAACAATGTCAGTGGGAAGCAGGTACGGGAACTGCAAAAAAAAAAAAAAAAAAAAAATGATAATGAAGCATGTCATTGTTTGCACAGTCATTAGTCCATGACCCCCTGAAACCAATTCACATGGGTCACTCATAGGGAACAGGAAACCATTAGTTGTGGAGAGAAGAAAGTGTGATGTTCCCAAGTTAAAAAAGTCTAGATTTAAGCCACCAAATAAGTGATCTCTTGGGATCATTTTGGATGGTCACTGGTCAGGTACTGCAGGTGGTCTCCCAAAAGAGGTAAATTATCATTAGAATGTGCTTTTGCACAATGAAAATGGTCACAAAAGGCAGGTGGTCTACCAAAAGGGGGTTCTTTCAAAAGAGGGACTACTGTTTAATCTATACTTAACACTCTTAAGGCCTGATGGTGTGAAGTTATTTTCAACATACATGTATATGTATATGTGTGTGCACATATGTCACATTTGAATGCATGTATCTGGAGCTGTTTGTTCACATCACACATCATACATAGTTCACAATGTGAATTTACAGAAAACACATTCATAATTGCTGCCTTGATGATCTTTCCAAAAACATGTTTTTTTGCAGGTTATCCAGCAAGGTAATACAAACTGATTCTTTTAGATAACAGGTGGACTGGCCATTATAACTTGTTCATGTACAGTCTGCATTATGTGGGGTACAGTAATCCCCCTCTTGGAAGGCCCCCATGAGAAGATGCCACCCTCTCTACAGAGGCCACTTCTCCATGCGTCAAGTATGTTATTTTCACCACCACTCTCATGAAGCACATTTCTGGCGCACTCAGGGTAGCGCCTTATAAGCAGGGGACCACTGTGTATGGCTTTGAAATGTTTATGGAGAGTAACAATCTTAGTTGTCAGCTGTTATCTCTGTGAGGCAGCAGGCAGGGTTTCTGCCAGATTTTTTTTCCCAGGGGGCAAAAATATTCTAATATGGTGCATATATTTTGCTGAAGAGAGTATAGGGAACATCTGGTTAAAATATCACTTAATTTGAGATTTTTTAGCATAAGCAAAATACCCCAACCTACTTAAGGGTATGGTTTATTACCCTTTTCATCCTCTGGTGGAAATCCTGGCAGGATATCCAACACAGGTGTGTGTGATATCAGACATCTCAATAGGTAAGTTAGCCTGGCTGAATGTATTCTCATACTAAAGACATGTAGTTACTTTCTAATCTCTAAGAACAAGAAGATGTATTGTTGTCCCATGATCTGTGGAACTCTTGTATTCCAACAAGTGTGCTTTATGTATATGTGCATGATAAGCTATATATGCATCCATAATGCTCTAAGTCATATTGCATGTAAAATCATTGCCTATTTATTATACTTTTGTATCTGAACTTGAGGCAGATGTACCTGAGTAATACCATGCTAAATGGCAACATGATTTTTTTTGGCTGAAAAATAAAAAACGAACACAGAAAAAAAAAACAGTTTTCCTTTCTTCCATATTCTAGAAGTCATAAAATTATATATATTACATTGTATTTAAGTGCTTTACTTTTTAATTCATGAAGTATGATTTTTCTCACTGTTGTTTTCACTCTGATTCTGCTCACTTTACTGGATTTTGCTTTACAGATTTCCCAACTTATTTCAGCCTTCTACCTGTCCATGTATGGCTGAAAAGAAGCCACAAAAGACAAGTATACTGGCATACATGCATCCATCCATATCACCAGGATATAAGAAAATAGTGTTCCAAAAATGTATTACCTTCAGCTGCCTGCTTTTTATTTATCAGTTAAAACGCAATCATAGATTGCCAGATCTATATGCCCTGCTTTTTATTTATCAGTTAAAACGCAATCATAGATTGCCAGATCTATATGCCCCCCTCATGCTACAACTTGTCTGAGACCCTATGCAGGACTAAAATCATGTGCAATGTGGAAGGCCTATGTCAAAGAGTTTTCAACTTATTGCATTAAAAGCAAATTCACTAAAATGGCCCTGTGACCTTGGGAATTGGTCACCCATCTCAAAACTTGTTTGAGACCTTATGCAGGACTATAAGAATGAGCAACATGAAAGCCCAATGTCAAAAACTTTTCAACTTATGTGAAACCAAATTTACTAAAATAGTTGTATGACCTTGGGAATTGAGTCAAGGTCACCCATCTTTAAACTTTTCTGAGACCCTATGCAGGACTAGACACATGTGCAATATGAAAGCCCTATGTCAAAAACTTTTCAACTAATTGCGTAAAAATCAAATTCACTAAAATGGCTCTGTGACCTTTGGAATTAGGTCAAAGTCACCCATCTTCAAACTTGTCTGACACCTTATGCAGGACTAAAAGAATATGCAATATGAAAGCCTTATGTCAAAACTTTTTGAGTTATCATGTGAAAACCAAATTCACTAAAATGGATCTGTGACCTATGGGATTGGGTCAAGGTCACCCATCTTTGAACGTGTCTGAGACCTTATGCATGTGCTTTATGAAAGCCCTATGTCAAAAACTTTTCAAGTTATTGCGTGAAAACCGTTGTGATGGAAGGACGAATGTACACACAGACAAAGTAATTGCTAAATGCACATGGCCCCTCCCCCAAAGGGGGCATACTTACAGCTAGAGGGCTTAAATTCGTTGGCCTAGTCTAAAGCCCATATGGAAGCTGAAGTATTACTTGCCAAACAATGCAAGAACTGACCACCACTACAAGTATAGCACAGTCAGTTAAATGTGTAGAAGACCTTAAATACAATTCATACACCAAACTGGACCTGACCATCATATACATGAACATTAATTAAATATTCATATTTTTAATAGCCAAAGGCAGCCAGTTTTCAATATGGATCTGGTCTTTTCAAAGGTAGGTCTCGAATAAAATTTGCTGACACATCGTCATATATCAATGAAGATTGACTGCTAGCAGACAATCTCAACCGTAATATCTCAACAAGGATTGACTGCTTGCAGTCACTGTCAACTGTAATATCTCAACAACAATTGACTGCTAGCAGTCTGTCTTTGTTGAAATATTATGATAATGTAATTACACTGAGTGGAACTCAGATGGCCTCCAAATAAATACATTTAAAAATCAAAAGTAAAAAAAAAAGAAAAAGAAAAAAAAAAGAAATTTGAAAAATAGAACTGTCAGAGGAGCTGGTTTTTTATACTATCTGGTCCATCCTCAGGAATATCTCTGACAACAATTGAGCAAACCTGGACTCAACAAGCCTGCAAAAAATTGCATAACTCATAGTTTGCTTGTTTGTTTGTTCTTTTGCACAGAGGTTGCACACTCATGTGGCCTCCAAATTAAAACATTCAAAACTCATTTCAAACATTTAAAACTAGAAACTGGTCAGAGACCGAAAACCTCTCAGCCAGGGTTGATACCTGGGAAATGGTAGTTTAGGTGAAGGCCACGTACCTGCATGTGAGACCAGGGGGTTACTTCTATTTGACCTAATGACAAAGCTTTGGTGCAAATGCAATGAGCAGAGACATCATGGCAAGGTCATTTTTCTTCAATGCAGCACTGTGACCTAAATATGTGACCCAGTGACCCAGTTTTAACTAGGTTTCTGAGGCAACCTTAGGACCTACTGTCATAAATAATTGCTGCAGCTACAATGAGTAATTTAATATTTGGAGATATCATGGTAAGGCCATTTTTTTTCATTGCAGCAGTGTGACCATAATATGAAACCTAGTGACCTAGTTTTCAATAGGCACCTGAAACACCTCAATGGCCCCCTGTTATAAAAATTTGGTCTCTGTAAATTGAGTATTTTTGGAGATAGGGCATAAACAAGGCATGGACGGATGGACAGACGGACACACATGTGACAACAATACCCCTCTGGCCTATATGGGCCGACAGGTAAAATGAAAAGAGGAAATCCAAAAGTAACTTCATGTGAAAAACATTATGCATCCCCTTAGTAGGTGCCTCTCACCAGAGGCCCCCATCTAAATTTCTGGGGTGCAGAGTTGGCTGAGCGGTAAGATGCTCGCCTTTCACTTCTGCGACCCAGGTTTGATTCTCGTCCTGGGAAGCATGTGGAGAAAGTTCCTACCACTTTAACCATGCACGGTGGTTTTCTCTGAGTTCTTCAGTTTCCTCCACCACAGACAAGGTAGGAAGTATACACCAACATCTGTGCAATAGAGCGTGACTCAAGAAGTCAACGCTTGACTTCTTTCACAATCCATATAAAACAAACGTGTCTATACATAAGAGGGCCACCCTTCTTCTGCAGAAAGTTTGACCTTGACCTTTTACCTGAAAGCCACCTCTTAGCAAATTTATAGGAAGTCACACCTGAGTAAATGAGGACAAAATTTGACGGACTTCAATCATACCCATTTGAAGACGTGATAGGGAAGCCATTTTATTTTGCAGACATTGTGACTTTGACCTTTGACCTAAAGGTTATCCACAGTCATATGAAAAAAAAATTCCCCAAATCTATGGAGCATCTGTAACAAAAGTTTCAAGTGAATCTAGCTTACGGTTTTGAAGAAGTCAAAATGTGAACTGCATGTACCATTGTAAGCCCCATTAACTTAATACATGGTAATCAATAGGAATGCAAAAAATAACCCCCCCAAAAAACTCATTAAAAATCCAAAAATCATTGGAGCATGATAATTTGAATCTAGTTGGTAGATACTTACCTGATGTACATCCCTACCAAGTTTGAAGTGAATCTGGCCAACCATTTTGGTGAAAAATTTGAAAATGTGAGCGAGCATTGCAATCCCCATTGACTTACATAGTAATCAACAGGAATGTATGTAGTTTGACCTTTCAAGGTCACTCAGGTTTGAAATAAACCATACAAATTGAAAGACCATAGGTACTTCCCTATTAACATTTAATAGTCACCATGGGCCTATGATGCACCATTACGTGGGTACGTGTTTTAGCCAATATGTGAAAATTGCTGAGTCAGCAGAAAATGCAACAGATTTGACCTTGACCTTTGACTTCAAAGTTATATATTATTACATGGGGACAATTTCCCAGACCCACAGATTATCTGTACCAAATTAGGAGGCAACAGGTCAAGAGGGGACAGAAATATAAGGAAAATAAGATACGCAGCGGTGGCGGAGATGGCGGATAACGAGACTAGAAACACTGTATGTATCCCCTCCTACAGGGAATGCATAATGACAGGACATTGATTCTCCATAGGTATTAAGTCCATTATCAGGTGCATCTCTGACACAAAAATGGTACAGATGCATTTATACTTTGATATCACAGTAACATTGTTCATTTTGACAGACAGACAGACAATGCAGGGGATGACAGTTAATCCCCTCTACAACTTTACACGTGGAGGCTATCAATACAGTGATGGGACCTCAAGGGACAATACAAGATCCTGAATACTGCTTTATAAATTAAGTACTACAATGTACAGCAGATGCCATGAAAGCTGATTGATTTCCAAATGTTACTAAGAAACAGACAGAATAGCTGGATAGCTGTCTGTAAACGAGGACCCAACCTGATCAAATCTGTAGGGAGTATCTGTGAGCAGGAAACAAATGAATGGAGCTGAAACTGCCAGTACTGAAAATAAATGTTCTATTCAATTATAAAGTTCATGATCCTGACAGTTGCTGTTAGTGCACTGCTAATCACTATAACACTTCAGTCTATCTAGTCTGTGACTATTAATGTCCCTGAACCACTGATCTGTGATTAGGGGGCGGTCATTATTTACCGGGGGGGGGGGGGGGGGGGGGCACAAAATTACACATGCTCCTTATTGGGGGGGGGGGGGGCACAAAATGACTGACATGGGGGTCATAAAATTGGCCCCCATCCTGGGAGGGGGTGTCATCAAATTGTGAAACAGTTTATAACAAAGTCATACAAAATGTAATACCACCGTCAATATTTGCCTCTTTTCTAAACAATTTGAAGGACAAAATTATTTATTCTATACACTATATGTGATTTTCAAGTTTTCAGAACTATAAACAGTGGTACCTGGCTTGAGAGAATCCTCTGATAAGAAACTACATTCCCCTTTTTAAAAAGACAATATTTTCCATGCTGTTGTGCCTCTAATGAAAGATTACCTGTTTTGAGGGACCATATTTTGACCTGCTGAAGGGCTGGTCTCTCAAGACAGGGACCACTGTACATGTACTTTATTTTTTCAACTTGAAGCAATATAACAACAAGCAGTGCTAGCGTTTGTAGTTTTCTGTTTTTACTCTGCTGACCTACATGTAAGGTCATAGAGCTCATATGACCTCTTATGTCCATCTTTCCATAAACAATTGGCATTTTAACTTGTAAAATAGAAGGTGCAGTATTCTATGCTCATATTGTGTGTATGAAGATCTAGGCCAAGTTTGATTTTGGTGATGTCACCTGCTGATATGCATGTATGTAAATTTTGTGCATTTTTGGACACTATTTGGTGTATGATCACCTGTGGTTAAACACAATGTAACTTTATATTTTGATTGAGGTCTTTATATTTAGAGTTGGTGCAGTTCATACATTGTCCAGAAGGTAAACAGTTTTGATCACTGGCATGTGGAACTTAACATTGTGATGCAGGAAATACAATTAACATTGTACCATTGAAACAGTCCATAATATTATCCAAAGAAACAACAGCAGAGTCCATTATCCTCTTGTTTAGGATAACAATGTTGTTCAGGATTGCGATGTTTACATTGCAATCCTAAACAAGTTGTTAAATAAAGATATGATTATTGTAAATGAAAAGCTGTTTCATGTTTTTCCCTCTTTTTGTATTAATTGAGAACATTTCCCCTTGACATACGATTGCAGGATGAAATTTAATTCAATGGGTCAAGTTCAACATGCTCCTCAGTCCCAAGGAATATGTGTTTACACCGGTCATGCCATTACAATATCAATTTTCTGGGTCCATATCTGTGGTCTTGTTGGAGGGATGGCTGCCAAAGAAAGGACAGTACACTGTTGTGTTATTAAAGAGGTCTTGTAGGATGAAGCCACATGTACAGTGGTACCTGCTGTATGCAACCACTGCCATGAGCAGCCACATTGCTTTTTATGGTCACTAGTCTCAGAGAAAGGAATTTACCTGTGGTGACAGGTCACCTGCAGTATGTGGCCACTTTTTCTTGGCAGAAGGAGTGGCCACATACAACAGGCACCACTGCATTCCTATTAGGGTCATTTACATTCTGGTGAACCTGGAGGGACTTTAAATTTTTGTCACTATATATACTTGAAAAAACGTTTATATATGGTACCTACATGGGCATGTAGGTATCCAAAGTTCAAAGGAACTACAATTTTATGCATCTCTGTATACCCATTGAGTAGTTCTGAAATCCTGAATGTAAACAACGGGGGGGGGGGGGGGGGGGGTCACAAATTCTGCAGACTTGCTGGGGGGGGGCACAAAAACTATGATGATACCCTATCCCAATATCCCGAGGCCCCCCCCCCATAAAAAAATGACCGCCCCCTTAGTATATACCATCATCTCACTGTTCAGCCAGGCAGTCTGGTAATTGTTGACTTTACAGGACAATTTGAACATGTCCATAAACAGATTATCTGCATGGGGGACGTCCTTCTTCTGGGATTCAAAGGAACCAACAATTTAGTTCTGTGATACAGCACTCAATTAGAGGAGTATGAAAAATCAATACCAACGACACGTAATTGATTTATTTAGACCTGGTTATTTGTGAATCTGTCTTGCTGGGCTGGTCCACTTGACCAATTGTCTGTGCACCACTTGGCCCTCAACTGACAGAGAGTGGTGTCAGCTGATCTACACAGACTTCCGCAGCTGGCCTGACAGCCACGCGCTCAAGTTCCATGGATCAATAGCTGGCATTAAGAGGTACCCTGATCAATTATAGAAAACCTACAACCTGGTTTATCATCTGCTTATGTGGGCTATACATGTATTCCCAAACAAAGTCAACCTTCCAAACACATTACGCTTCACCGACATTGGTTTATTGTTGTCTGAACAATGCGGCTAAACTATCATTATCCCTACCCAGTCAAAGCTGTGATTCAAATCCCCTGGAGATGAGGATATATGACCTATTCCTTTTGCATAATAAAATATCTCCAGCTAAAGCCAGGGCAGACCTTTTGGGTACACAATCAGGAGAAATTGTTTTCATACTTTTTTTTTCACTAATGGCATGCAATTCAAAGTATAAGACATTCACTGAGTGATAAAATATCAGAAAAGTACAATCTGCAGGTGTGGATATGGCATGGCTGTTCCTGTGTATATAATCAAGCCTTAGTCCTAACAAGTTCTTGTGGAGCACTTTTTTAAACAGGAAATCTGACAAAACTGCTTCATGCACTTTTGCTTTTTTACAGCAAGAGGGAGAGCAAGAAAAAAATCAATTAGTGATATGCATGGGGTTAGAACAATGTTATAATTACAGTGCACAAGCAGCCTAAATGTTACATGTCAAAAACGAAGCAAGACCAGAAAGAAAAAAAATACTAGAGAGGGGATTTGTTCAGCAGCAAATCCATCTGTGCGCATACCAAAGTCTAAATTGGAATGGAATGACCTTGATGCATCCTTCATCTGAGGCATACCATGTTCATCACTTCTTGGAGACACACATTCTTCAGAAATACACTGACTGTAGGTTTGTTGCTAAGTAACCTCCACAAAAGACACATAACTGATGTATTTTGGCCAGAACTGGGCTAATGGCTCACCTTCTAAAAACTTTTGTAAGCTGCCCTTGGTCAGATTAAATTATAATAAATACAACAGCTGAAGAAAGAATGTGTAAATACAAGAGGCCCTTAGGCGTGATCACCATCACTAAAAAATCATTTCCTGAAATGTATTCAATCCACGAACCTGAAAAATTAATCAAGGTCATCCATATTATGCTATATCAAACTCCCAGATGATTTACATTTGTGGTACATTTAGCATCATTCACCTTATTCTTTATCAAGATACTGAATCAAATGTCCTTTTCTTAAGTGATTAATGACCTTGAAAAATGATCATGGTTTCACTAACATTGAGTCGAGGTGACCCAAAATGTAGATCACCAAGTACAGTTTTATGTATAATGTAATCAAGTGCAATTTTGATCTAGAGGCTCAATTTTCTTTGCCATTGATGTCCAAGCTACAGCCTGCCATTACAAAATCACCTTTTTCAACTTTACAGGCCTGGTGATCTAACAAAAAATAGGTCAAGATCATTGATCTTGTATAAAACATTAGCATTGGACATGGTCTATAAATCCCATAAATTTGCCATTAATAATTCAATTACTTTTTGAGATATGGAATTTGATATCTTTAAACACATTTGGCTCATAATTTCCCTCAAATTATAGGTGGCACCACTAGTACCATATGCAACTGAGATTTTGACCTCCTCCACAGTCCCACTAAATTTCATGAAGATCTATCAAACATCAAGGATGCTAGAGTGGTCACAAGATTTTCACGTTTTGACCCATATAACATTATATTGTAGAAGGCACCATCAATATCGAACTCGACCTACATTTTAATACACTTGATCAGTCTTGACAGTTATTATGGGCTATCTTGAAAACTGTGGACTGTATCACACTCACAAGCATAAAGTTTGCTGATATCTAATCTTCACCAAAAATGATTTCCTGAAAAGCATTCCTTTGATGACCTTGAAAAATTAATCAACGTCATCGATATTATGCAATATCAAACTTCCACATGATACACATTTGAGGTACATTTGGTATCATTCACCCTGTTGTTCATCAAAATATTGAACTAAATGTTCTTTTCTTAAGTGCTTAATGATCATGAAAAATATTTCAAAGTCACACAATCACTGGGCACAGTGACCCAAAAGTACATCACCAAGTAGAGTTTCATGTACAAATTTGATCTAGAGCTCTGAGACTCAATTCTCTTTGCCACTGATGTCCAAGCTACACCTTGCTATTACAGATCACCTCTTCCAACTTTACAGGCCTGATGGTGATGACCGGGCCATCATCTCAAGCATGGCCTTCCTCTCCACAAGTGGGACCATGTTATGCAGAATACATGTACAGTATACCCTAGCACCCCTATGTTTGTTTGTTATCATATACATGTTTATTGTCATATACAAACTTAATATTCAGTTAATATATCTTGGTCTTTACAATATTATATTGTATATGTAAGTTTATGCCTAAATATACTTACATCAGTGGATTTGGTGTATGATCTTGGCTACGACTGTATAGCATATACCTACATTTTGGTATATCCTGGTCTGCAGGATTGCCAAGGCCCAATTACATAACATACCAAAAAGTGGTACTGCATATGGAAATTGAGCACTGCTTTTGGGGGGGAAATTGGCACTACCTGAGTTCAACTACGGAACTTTGAAGGCATTCCACAAGCTGAAAATTCACTAACATAATTAACAGGCAATGACATTAGTATCCCCAAACTAAGATCATTTACCCCACTCCTACATAACGGTTGGGATGACATCTGTACCTGCATACACTGCACATGTACTTTTTCAAGATATTTTAGATCTGGAATTTGTAATTCCTATATAATTTGCATAATTTTCAACATGTTCTCCCCCCCCCCCAAGTAAAAGGCACAATTTCATCCACAGGGCTACATCATAGCTATATTTGGAATTTACAGTTAGTATGCTGTCCATGAAAAGCTGAGAACAAATCTTGGTTATAAATAAAGAAGAATCCTCAGAGGAACAAAATGTCTGTACTGACAAACAGACATAAGAACCATAGGCCTATACTGTGACCTTGAAAAAGACTTCAAGGTTTGATGTTCTAATTAAGCAGTCTATAACTATATACAGCCATTGGGTTAAGTCTTACATCAAATGTATCAAGAGCATGGGTGTATCAGGATTGCCTGAAACAAGATTTTGCATGACAGCATTTTACCCAGCAACACTAGGGGGTCATCAGGCAAGGATGTGATTAAAGTAACTGTGTGCTGGAAGCACACAACCTGCCTCTTCATCTCAATGTTGTAATCAATAGGCATTAAATTTGTGGTCTCCAATTAAACATGCATACCCATGTTGTGTACGTATTATTTCAGTTACTATCAGTTATGTGTACCATTTCAGTCCTGCTGACTTCATCAAAGTTGCTGCTTTTTATACCTCTTTTGACTTTGTAACAACTTTTTTTTCTGACTCAGTTTATACAGCATCAACCACCCAACCCATGTCAACGAAATTTATCCACTCAAGGCATGCTATTCTGATAGGAGTCACCTGCACTTGTCATGAAAGTTGTTTTTCATTGATACAGTGGTCCCTGTCTTATAAGACCCCTTTGACACGAGGCCACCCCCTCTACAGAGGCCCCCTATCCATGTATCAAGTGTGGTATTTTCATTTTATTGTCCCCCTCAAGGACATCCCACTTCTAGGCCACAGTTCTGGTGCACTTGGGCTGGCTTCATGATTAGGGGATCACTCTATTGAAATTAATGGAAAACATTGAAGCAGGCAATTTATCATCATCCATTTTTAATTTTATTTCATTTTATTTTATTTTATTTTATTTCATTTTTTTTTCGGGGGGGGGGGGGGGGGTGCAGCACAATGCTTGTATTCTAGAATGTGACTCAATCACCAGCTGAGTAAACTTTCTCTTATCAAACTTTCTCTTATCTGCAGATATGCATCTGATTTTATCTTCAAACACGATACATAGTAAGTACCTTCAATTTTATACAGCTCCATATTGCAAAAGATACAAGCTACTGTTCAACAAAACGACAGGCTGTTCCTTCCTTAATTACACAATATGCCCAGGTTCATTTGGTTTCTCTTGCGTAAGTTCTCACCACATTTATTCCAATACACCTGCAAGAACCAAACAATAATTCTTGTGTGGCATTGTGTCTGTCTGTGGTGATCAGGGCTGTGAGAGCTTTTTTCTATATTTAATGGGTAGACCAAAAATTTCATCAGCATGTATTGAACACAGAGGCTTTTGCTGCTTGGATTTGAATTTCTACGGATTGGCCCCTTATACAGGGTTGTAACAAACCAGGTGTCTTTTACAAACGGACGTGCCAGTTTTCAGATAGATGTACTTGCATGACTGTTCAAGAGACATAAAGATTGGATTGACTTTTTATGTTCAGATATATCACCTCTTTTGATGAACCAACCAAAAGTCAGGTAAATAAAATTTCCATTTAAAGCAGGTGTCCTGTCAAATAATCAATTAATGGTGGTGCAGGACGTATATCATTAGATATGTCTCTATAAGGAGGGTTGACTGTAATTAAGACTTGTCATGCTATCTCTTATTGAAAGCAGTTGTGGCTGGACTTATGACATAAGTGAACCACAAGTTCAGGATCAAGTACACTGTTGACAGAAATACATGCCATCCAGCCATGGGGAGAGCACAGTTCACCATTTATTGAAATACTGAATTACATTTCATGAGTAATGGGCCTTTCACAGTTCATAAAAATTAACTTTTCAGTTTCAAAATTCACGAAAAATTATAAAGCCCCAACTCATAACAGGGGACAGCACGTCAGCCATAAGTCGGCTCACTAATTTCAGTGCTACTTGCTATTTAAGACCAACCCTTCTGTCAGCCAAAAACGGTCACATACATTGTATACCAGACAGAAAGGTCAGAATTAGCTCTAAGGTGTGTATTCGCCCCAAAATATACAACTGAATACACAACCTTTTGGTGGACTAGAGCTGTGTATTCTGATGAGTTTCTATGTGAAAGGAACCTTAAATAAACTAGTCATTTTTGTAGCTGTGGGTATATGATTTTCATGAGGTATTAAGTTATGCATCTAGATTTACTGTCTGAAATTTATTGTTTCTATGTGCAGTAGTTTTCAAGTTATTAAGTTGCGAGTAACAACGTTAAGTAATGGGAATACACAACCCTATAGACCTCCATTGACTGCAGTTTTTGAACCTTCTGTTCTTGCCTCGCCTATTGGATGTAAATTTACAAGAATCTAGACTTGTGCCATCAGAGTATGGTCACAGAAGCCAGGTGGTCTCTCACAGCAGTGGTCGTCACAAAAGC
This sequence comes from Hermodice carunculata, assembly GCA_964020975.1. Lineage (NCBI taxonomy): Eukaryota > Metazoa > Annelida > Polychaeta > Eunicida > Amphinomidae > Hermodice > Hermodice carunculata. The sequence continues at coordinate 45,969,473 of OZ026614.1, read as the reverse complement.
CAGGTGGTCTTTCACAGCAGTGCTCTTAAATTGCAAGTAATGTTTACTTAATCTCCATTACACTAAATAAGTAACAAATTAACAAGAGACAATACAGCTACACATTAGACCATGGAATTTAGTGTATGCAAAGTTATACACCATGCTGACCCAGCTGGCACACTGTCAGATAGAGCTAAGCCTCCTCATGTGCCTCAAATCAGCAGTCATATTATGTCCATACTTTACCAAATATCTAAACCTCAATGTCGTCAATTTCATACCCATGACCTGCACTTTATGAGCCAGCAGCTAAAGTAGGTTGTTTTTTTTCCCTGTGACTTGGCTCTGGGGATGTTCAATATGTTGAAAATTAGAACTTTATTTTCACAACGCATACAAACATACATTGTATATTATTGGTTGAGAATACAGGAATGACAGTTTGCAGAGGAGTGAAAACTCATCAGGCTGGGCACCAGATGTATCAATATGCTTTGGGTGGGAAGGGAAGGGGTGGGTGGGGAGAGAGAGAGTGGGAAGGGGGAGGGAGAGGGAGAGAGGGAGGGAAGGAGGGAGGGAGGGAGGGAGGGAGAGAGAGAGAGAGAGAGAGAGACAGAGAGAGATGGTTAGGCCCAAATTGTTGGGCACAGCTCAACCTCTGACCATGTGCAAAAACAAAGGCAAAGCTTTCCTGTTTCCTTGAGGACAATCCTGTGTTCATTATGAAATCTTCCATGAGCAAAAAAATTGACACAAATGTCATCCCATTGTCGTTATTAGTAAAATCTACTCAACTATAACGGGGATGCCTAATCATGTCCCATTTTTCAGCTAATTAATAAATACCATACTCCCCTAATTTGTTGATCAGAAAAAATTAATTTGGTTCCCTTAAAGTAGACCAGGTTCCAAGTTTTCTCTACCCCATGAGCCAATATTCAGAACTTACAAGAAGTAACAAGAAAAGAAGATTTGCTTCAAGGCAAATCTGTCTATGTGTCTTCAAAAGTTCTAAATATTAAATGCTACAATATTTTTTCCATTGGTACATTGTTCTTCACATTTCACTAAGCTTATGGTTAGATGAAAATTTCAAAGGTCCAAACAACATTGACCTGTGACCTTTAGAGGTCACATGGAAATAATAAAATGTGCAGTGTTGCAATATCTACAATTTAAGCCAGACATGACTGAAATTGGATGAAAATTGACCCAGTTATGGATAGATGAAAATTCAAAGGTCCAAATGACCTTGACCGTAGACCTTTACAGGTCACATGTAAATATAAAAATGTGCAGTGTTACAACATCTACAGTTTGAGCCCAACATGATCAGAATTGGATAAAAATTGACCAAGTAATGCCTACAAGAAAATTTCAAAGGCCAAAAAGACATTGACCTTTGACCTTTAGAGGTCACATGTAAATCATAAAAATGTGCAGTGTTACAAACATACAAATTGAAGCTGGATTAGTTACCTGTACCTGTAATAGTTTTGGACATATTCAAAATTTAAATTTTTAAATGGCTCCAATTTGCATAATTGTCAAAATCTTTGAACCTCTTTGCAAAAACCCAAGATTTCATGTATGGAAGTATAATTGTGCCAAGTTTGGAGTTTCTACATATAATAGTTTCAAATGAAATGCTGGACAAATTTGCCTGTAAAGAAAGAAAGAAAGAAAGAAAGAAAGAAAGAAAGAAAGAAAGAAAGAAAGAAAGAAAGAAAGAAAGAAAGAAAGAAAGAAAGAAAGAAAGAAAGAAAGAAAGAAAGAAAGAAAGAAAGAAAGAAAGAAAGAAAGAAAGAAAGAAAGAAAAACAATATGTCTGTTGGCACACAGACATAATCAACCACATGGAGTTACTGCAAGGGAAGCTGTGGCCATATTGTCAAATGTGAACAAGTTTCCTACACTTACCTGTACATACACTTTAATGAACTTGAACTTGAACTTGAACTCAAACTTCCCACGCTACTAAAAAAAGTTTTGCTGCCTTTAGAGATTATTTCGAAATGTTACAATGCCAAGTGTTATTATAGCTTTGCTTGTCAGTAAAGGTGTGAAGTAGTAATGACCATCATAGTATGTACTACATACATGTATACTGCACATAATATTTCATTGCAACTTTCAAAATAGAGTTCAGAGAACACATTACCCTAGGTGCCTACAATGTTTTTCTTCTCAATTTTGAGGGTTTTTCTTCCTTTTTTCTTTTTGCAATACAACACTTTATGTACAATTTCAACATTGTTGTCTATGAAATGAAAGAACAATTTTGGTGATTTTGGGGTAAGCTCTGGTGACAGAGACCACTGTATAAGTAAAATAACAACTAAAGAAAATCATTCAGTGAAAATATGAAAATTTATTTTGCAGGAATGTAGCAGTATAATTGGTGCTTCATCATTGCTTATATGAGTTAATTGCCCGTGGCAAGTACAAACAAATCAGAAGCTGTGATAAATCCCTGTTGAGATGTTATGGTAACATTGTCCACTTGTGTGCCACTGCGACTGCCTTCAAATAAATACTTCAAAAGTTTCACAACAAGTTTTAAAATGAAATAATAACAGGAAGCTGGTTTTCAATAGGAACATGGTCCATTATAATATGTATCTCTGATAAAAATTTGGTGAAGCTGCGATAGATCCTTGTTGAGATATTATGGTAACGTCGTCCTCTTATACACCACTCAGACAGCCTTCAAATGGATACTTTGAAGTTTCATAAAAAGTTTATAAATACAATAGGAAGCTGGCTTTAAATAGGAACCTGGTCCATCATAAGATGCAGCTTGGACAAAATTTGGTAAAGTTGCGGATCATATTTTATGACATATTGCGGTAACGTCCTCAGGGTTGACGGCAATCAGAGGGCTTTCAAATAAATACATTGAAGTTTCATAACATCTTTTTTTTTAAATAAGCGGGAGCTGGTTTCTGACAGGAACCTGGTCCAGCATAAGGTCCTTCTATAACAAAAATTTGGTAAAGGTATGGTGAATATTTTTTTAGATATTATGCTAACGTCATCCCCTTGTGTGCCACTCAGACAGCCTTGAAATAAATACTTTAAAAGTTTCAGAAAAAATTTCAAAATAATAAGAGGAATCTGGTTTTCACTAGAAACCTGGTCCATTATAAGGTGCATCTCTGACAAAAAAATTGGTAGAGCTACAGTAAATATTTTTTGAGATATCGCTGTAATGTCAACAAGACAGACGGATGGACGCACAGATGGACAGATAGATGGACAGACGATGCAGGGGACAACAATACCCTCTGGCACTTTATGTTTATTATGGGTAAAAACAGGTAAGCTCCATTGATTTCAATTTCATTGCTACTTTCAAAATTGGTACGCTACTTGGCCTGAAAGTGCTTATGGAATTAAGCGGCATGATCCTGATCCAAAGAAGGTGTGACTTGTGACATTGACCGTATTGTACACACAAATACAGGGCACACGCCATAATTCCTACAGGACTGTTCCAATATTAACTTAAAAGAGGGAATACATACATGTGAAAATATCTAAGTTGACATAAGCTGATTCTGTTATACATTTACTGACAGAGCACTTTTTCAGACTGTACAAAGTGATTATTGTTAAACATTTCAATACATCCAGTGTTCCACCAAAGCAGAATAATGAACTTTCCTCAGGGACTTATTACTGTCGGCCAAGCACATCTGCATACAGCTGTTTCTTTTGATAGGTCTCCTCTCCAATTTTCATAAAAATATTCTTGTGGGTTGAAAAAAAAGGTCAAAAATGAAAATTAATGACAATAGAGTGATAAAGATTTGGAGCATTTATGTTTCAGGGAGAAGAGCTTCAGGTATAAATTTCCAGTATAAAGTAGTACTGTTGCTTGCAGGTACCCTGTAATTAGTGGGTAAATGGACACTACGTATGGTTTTATGTTGCAGATCTGCTCAGATACTGTCATAAAGAATTGATGTCCTCACTCTATGCTGATGATGTACCAAATGCTGTTGAACTTTACCCAAATTTTCTTACTTTTACCTGCAAATCAAGATGGAAGAATGAGTGACAGCCATATGTAAAATTCCAGAAATTACAACTCTATATCCATTATCCAATGGATTAAGCCTAGAATATTTGAATCAACAGAGGGCAACCATTAATAAAAGGATCACTTAACACTTCCTCTCACATTAAAATGCATCAGGAGATGGGCGGGGATACCCCCTGGCCAGTGGTGCCCTCTGATGACACAAGCATTTTAGGCTTATCCCATTTCAACAATATATTACATTGGGGATCAGCAGAGTAAATGTGCCTATTTTAATTCTTTCTTGCCTATAATACAACTGCAATAGTCATGTTTTCAGGTAGGATGGGCAGACTGTTTGTACCCAACCTACAAAACAGCAACTTGTTGCATGTAAACAACATCCATGGGTAAAGCTCACTCCTTCATTGAGGAAAACTAGTTGACTCACTTCAATAGCCCACAGCATTTTCAATTGCGAAGATACTTGTACTAATACTTCCACACAACTATATGCATGTACTTATATTACTACAGATTTGAAATCATAAACTGTAATATTTCAAACACTATATAGCTTTATGGAGGTATTTAAAAACAAGAGGGCTGTGTGAACAGCCCATGCTCAGCTGATCTAGACATTCATCACACTAGCAGATCTATGAACTTGGGAAAGGATCAAGGTCATCCATGTTCTGAGTAAGTCTGACCATCATAAAAGAACACTAACATGTGCAACATCAAGGTTCAAGTAGTTCTCAAGTTATAATGAAGAGTAAAATTTATGTATGTTGCACTGTGACCCCAGAGACGAGGTCAAAGTCATTCAAGTACTGTCTGAGCATGACCTTCATACAAAAACATTAACATGTGTAGCTAACTCAAAACAGATCTCAAGTTATCAAGTAAACAGTAAATTTTGTGTCAGTTGTCCTGTGAATTAGCATTATAATGCCCATTGACTTACAAAGTAATCAATAGGAAAGCTGCATGGAACGATAAGTACCCGAATTGAAAATCCTTAAAAATCAGGAATCCAAAGCAGTGCCACCTAGTAAACAACTGTTTGACCCTTCCACAACAACATATCCATCACATTTCAGCTTAATCTGAGGGACCGTTCTGACAACAAGTGAAAAATAGCAAAACCACACAAAAATTTCCTTAAAAAATTGCAGCGCCACCTGGTGAACAAATTGGAAACTAGGTGTCCCCGGGAGTGTCTATGTACGATATCAAAGCAATTGGGTAAGCAGTTTCGGAGAAGAAGATTTTTTAAGATTTGTCCAAAAAAAAAAGAACAAAAAAATTCATTAAAAATCCAAAAATCAATGGCGCATGAACATTTGAACAAAATTGGTAGAAACCCACCCAAGGTACATTGCCACCAAGTTTGAAGTTAATCTGGATGACGGTTTTGGAGAAGAAGTAGAAAATGTGAATTAGCATTAGAATGCCCATCGACTTCCATAGTAATCAATAGGAAAGCTGCATTGACCGATAAGTACCCGAATTGAAAAAATCGTTAAAAATCAGGAATCCGCAGCCTTCCCACATAGTGAACAACTTTGTTTGACCCTTCTACCAGGAACATATCCATCATGTTTCAGCTTCATCTGAGTGACGGTTCTGGAGAAGAAGTCGAAAATAGCTATAACACACAAAAATTCATAAAAAATTAGAAAAAAATTGCAGCGCCACCTGGTGAACAAATTAAGAACTAGGAGTTCCAAGGAGTGTTCCTGTTTGATATCAAAGCAATTGGGTGAGCGGTTTCGGAGAAGAAGATTTTTTAAGATTTACCCAAAAAGGAACAAAAAAATTCATTAAAAATCCAAAAATCACTGGACCGTGACCATTTGAACAAAATTGGCAGAGACCCACCCAAGGCACATTTCCACCAAGTTTGAAGTGAATCTGGCTGACGGTTTTTGAGAAAAAGTCGAAAATGTGAATTGTGGACGACGGACGGACGGACGGACGGACGGACGGACGGACGGACGGACGACGGACCCTCAAAAAACCTCAGCTGACTGACAAGTCAGCTGAGGTAAAAATTGTTAAAAATCAGAAATCTGCAGCATTCCCACATAGTGAACAACTTTGTTTGACCCTTCTACAAGGAACATATCCACCACATTTCAGCTTAATCTGAGTAATGGTTCTGGAGAAGAAGTGGAAAATAGCTAGAACACACAAAAATTCATAAAAAATTAGCAAAAAATTGCAGCGTCACCTGGTCAACAAATTAAGAACACAGAGTCCCTAGGTGTCTTCCCGTGTGATATCAGAGCGACTGAGTAAGCGCTTTTGGAGAAAAAGATTTCTTAAGATTTGTCCAAAAAAAGAACAAAAAAATTCATTAAAAATCCAAAAATCACTGGAGCATGACCCTTTGAACAAACCTGGTAGACACCCACCCAAGGTACATCCCCACTAAGTTTGAAGTTAATCTAGATGACGGTTTTGGAGAAGAAGTCAAAAATGTGAATTAGCATTAGAATGCTCATTGATTTTCATAGTAATCAATAGGAAAGCTGCATTGACCGATAAGTACCCGAATTGAAAAAATCGTTAAAAATCAGGAATCTGCAGCATTCCCACATAGTGAACAACTTTGTTTGACCCTTCTACAAGGAACATATCCACCATGCTTCAGCTTAATCTGAGTGACCGTTCTGGAGAAGAAGTCGAAAATAGCTATAACACACAAAAATTCATAAAATAATAGAAAAAAATTGCAGCGCCACCTGGTGAACAAAGTAAGAACTAGGTGTCCCAGGGAGTGTTCCTGTGTGATATCAAAGTAATTGGGTGAGCGGTTTCGGAGAAGAAGATTTTTTAAGATTTGCCCAAAAAAGAACAAAAAAATTCATTAAAAATCCAAAAATCAATGGACCGTGACCAATTGAACAAACTTGGAAGACACCTACCCAAGGCACATCCCCACCAAGTTTGAAGTGGATCCGGCTAACTGTTTCGGAGAAGAAGTCGAAAATGTAAATTGTTGACGGACGACGGACGGACGACGGACGGACGACGGACGGATGACCATAAGATAAGCTCAGCTGAGTGACAAGTCAGCTGAGCTAAAAATACTGTGAGTTATTGATCAGTTTTCCAGACTCAAAACAAACATCAATGACCCCTGCCTTGGCTCCAGTCAATTTGACAATGTAAATCATATGCACGGCACAAGGTGAAAACAGTGTTAGATAAAATTACAGCACTTTCACACCTTTGAAAATTGAGCACTGCATCATCAAATATGGTTCTGTAACAGACGAGTCTTTGTGTGATGGCAGTTTACCTGAGACTTCATGGTGAAGATCACACAGTTTAGGATAAATCAGCCTCAGATAATATAATACAAGGGAGTACAGAATTACTCTAGTCATGCAATACTCCCTTGTTCGTTGTATCGGCAGTTAACATGTGCACATTTCCAGAGAAAGTACACGTAGTGCTTTGGAGTCAACAACCAATTTGTCTTGTGAGAACATTGTGGCTTTACTGGAAGTAAACTTACTAAGTGGGTTCTACATGTACAGCTCAGATCAGAAGAAAATTTGTGGGAATCCCCTTGACCTATACATAACAATTAAGTTAAAAAATATACATCCTGCTTCCTCCTAAAAGTCTCTACCTTACTAGCTTGACTCTTTCAATAACAATCATGTCTAAAGTTGACCTACTAAAGTCAAACTAGGCTGAATTATCATAAGGATCCCATATTTGTATTCCTCGTAAAAAGACCTTTCATTCAAGTACCAACATGCTCATAGTTCCAGAGAAAATATCCCAGGTCAACAGCTTTTCTCGGCGCACATTGAGCGGATTGCACCCAATGCAATGGATTCCAACAAAAGCTGTTGACTCAGTCCAAAATTTGGCACTTAAAGAGTTAATATTTTCATGGTGCATTTAACAGATTGAACATGTTTTATTGATTAATTAAAAAACATGACCACATCTGTCTAATTTTGCATCAGCAAATTTCTTTTCAGCGTTTTATTGGGAAAGTTTTTTTGCCTGTTATTTTATATTTTTTGGTTTATAGCTTTCCTAAACAGTCAAAAGTGAACATACATTGATACATTCTACATGTAAGATAAACATACATGTATGAGCCAACCGACCACCTAGATATGGATCTGAGAATGCCTCATCCATAAAACATGCAGGGAATTGACCAATTTTGCTTTTATGCTTTATAATGCATCAATACTGCTGTATGCCTAGAATTGACGGTTGATACAATACATGTATTATACAAGTTTTTCACAGATGCCAACATTCAAAATGCCATTTCAGGGACATTAAAGTGAGAACATCAGGGACAGAGCATATTTAACAAAGAATATATGAGAAAATATGCAGTTTCAATGCAGGACAAACACCGTAAATTCATAAAATTTTTAGCTAATTCCAGGGACTGTCCCTGATGATGAGATGCAATTGGCATCTCTCTCTTTTTTTCTTTCTTTTTTTTTTTACACCTGTGTTCCAAATAGAGGTGTCAGTCCAACTTAAATTCAATGGTTTGTGATGTAGGAACACACAATGAAACGAAAGTTGTCGAATTTCAATTTATGTTAATTATGCATACTTGCAAGATTTAAAGGCTTGACCATTTCTAAACTACCATAATTGAAGGGACCAGTCTAATATCCATTCAAAGGATTGTGTTCAAGCTTAAGGTACATTTAGTTATCACTGAAAAAAAGTTTTAAATGTTGCTGATTTTATGGCACACAGACAGATTTGCTGTCAAGAATTTTTTTTCTTCTATTTTTCAAATTAAACTCCATTCCGAATGGTTCACAAGCTGTTTGCAAATGAGAATGGACTGAGAACATTAATGTTTGTCAGGGTCCATTCCTTTCAAAGTTCATCACCCAGACAAACAGACTTGATCCACATCTGTATTCTACAAGGTTTGATGTCCAGCTACTGGACCACAGTAGTAGCACTTGCATTCTTTTTCCCTCTGACAGCATATGTGCAAAGTAATAGATACGCTTCAGCTTTGTGGATGGCAAGGGCTCAGATTCCTCTCCTTACATAGTTTGGCTCTGACAAATCCTGATTGATTATATGTTGTACAGAGTATAATTGTCTCTCTCTGAGTCAGAAGCTGCTTACTGTCAATGTGACAGTTCTGAGTTTCTCATAACTGCATTATAGTTTCGACAGCTCTATATAATACGTACATGTACATGTAATTGGTGTTTTCTGATGACACTACCTAAAGAACCATACATGTGTATACATATATATAGACTGCCAGGTGATGTGATCGTTTAACTCTATCTCCCTTGAATAGAGACTTAGTCAACAGCTTTCTTTGCAGTGAGTTTGGTGCTTGGCACCCAACCCACAGCAAGGAAAGCTGTTAACCTGCAACATGTTCTCCTTATAGGTCCCATCCACGATTCTTATTCAAACTGTTCTTCATCACTCTGGAAATTCATAAAAAAAGTATTGAACGGACGACATTTGACCACCAGCTGGTTTAAGGAGGAAATGGTTAACTGTATATTTTCATTTACTTTTTAATTGTGCACTAAACTGAAGCATATCACCCAGTGCCTTTATGCGACAGGAGGCAGGATGAGACTGATCATTGACTACCTTCATGTCACCTATCGGAAGGTGCTTCGTACAGCAAGTGCAGCATCAACAGTCACAACATGTACAACGATGAACCGCAGTTAATACAGCGAGAATACTTGAGCATGCAGAGCCCAGTCCTTGCTTGATTGCAACTTGTAGTTGTAATAGACGTACAGTGAAACCCTGTTATAATAACACCATCTATTTCCTGTCTGCTTCACGTATCTGAATATGTCAGATAAATGAATGATATAACATAGGAATTTAACTTTAACTCCCTCAAAACCCTGTGTAGTTATATAAAGTGGGTATCATTATAATGAGGTTTAATTGGACATTTTCAATCTATATGTCCATCTTTAAAATAAGCAAGTTTAATGACTTTTGTTTTGTTCCCTGTAAACAAGGAAATATCTCTAATCTTCAACATGACACATACACAAAACCAGGTGCAACACTTTCCAGCTATTTTAACATGGTTCAAACTACCCAACTGTTGTCCACTCTGATGTTTTTACTTACATTTCTCACACATAGGAAATATTTTGAACAAGATTTGTGAATAAAACCCATCAGGTACCTACAGGTACATGTGGTCAACCAGCTCCTCTAACACATACATGTATTGAATGCTTAAGGACCCAAGAGCCCAGACCAAAGAATACTGTTGACCCCATGTTATTCTGACAAGAAAAGGGTTAATTATCTTGCTTCTCTAAATATCTACTCTACAAGGCACATACATGTTAGCATTTTTAGGTGCACTTCTTGGGACTTAATTGCTGACACACAGCAACAAGTTGGTACTAACCCATGCAACAACATCTTTAAACCATCTCCCCCTTGAATAATGACTGAGTCAACAACTTTCCTTGGCATGGGGCATCTTATTTTGATGGGTCTCATACACAATTCTCAGTCAAGTTGTTTTTCCTTACTGTTGAAATTAGTTGAACACAATGAAGCAGGGTAAAATTGACTACCAGCCAGTTTTGGCCAGTTTAAGGGGGGAAAGGGTTAAGTATTTCCCCTTTTGAATTACCGATTGTCAACATCTTATCAGTTTGGTGATCCATGATAGTGACAAATGATTATTAAACCTTTGTAGTTCCCTGATTAAAAATGAAATTGTACTGTACCAAAACATGTTCAGCTGGGAACTTCAATGTGTTATTCACCTGGATTTGTTCCTGTTCATGTCAGTGTTTTGACAGCTGGTTCCTGAACATGTATGCACAACACAAGTCTATTTACCCTGTTACTTCAACACATCCAATAAACTTCCTTGTAGAACACTAGTTTTGAAAATAATTTATTTGTTGGCCTTTACATGCCACAGAGCAAAAAATCTTTCTTTCTTTCTTTCTTTCTTTCTTTCTTTCTTTCTTTCTTTCTTTCTTTCTTTCTTTCTTTCTTTCTTTCTTTCTTTCTTTCTTTCTTTCTTTCTTTCTTTCTTTCTTTCTTTCTTTCTTTCTTTCTTTCTTTCTTTCTTTCTTTCTTTCTTTCTTTCTTTCTTTCTTTCTTTCTTTCTTTCTTTCTTTCTTTCTTTCTTTCTTTCTTTCTTTCTTTCCTTCTCTCTCTCTCTGTCTGCATTCCTTCCTTTTTTTTTCCTTATTTATTTGCATCACTAGTTTGATGCATTTATATTGATCAAAACATCACATACAATAAATATATTCAAATGCACAATGCACATTTGTGGCACTGCCAGGTATTCAATTCTTGCATGTTTCCTTGTTTGTTTGCTACTACATCTTGGTAACAAATATATGATGACCCCCTTCTCCTCTTTACCTTTTTCCTGCTTCATATCATATGAAATTGCACATTTCATTCAAATTAACTGTTTAGGTGAAAAATGGTCATTGGTTCCAAATGTTACGGTCAGAATAATATTAAGGCCTCCTCGACCAGCCTTATCTGGTATCAAATGTAAGTACACTCGGAAAGTATGTACAGTGGTCCCAGTCTTATCAGGTCCCTCTTACCACAGGCCACCTCTCCCAAAAGACCACCATTCCTATGCACAAATAATGACATTTCCATTTATAATGCTGTTCCCTTCTAGAGAGGTCACCCCTCATTGCCTGTAAATATAATACAATGACAATGTTGCTACACAAGAGCTTGAAATTAAAATTGAGCTGTTCCCTGAAAAGCATAAGAAATGATACGATTAATATGCGCGTTTTTACAATATTTTTGAAAATAATAAGCCCTTCTGGTTGATTTATTATTCCAATATATAAAAACCACACTCAGTGTCCCATGCAGCAAACACATGGTATTTTCATCAAATCGGTGATATGGTTTATATCAGCGTTCAGCACAGGAGCACTTTCGCATGATAGCAGGCAAGTTTGTGTAGTGTGAAAATTCAACGAACGTCTGCTTGTACAGAATTATACAAATGTGACCTCAGGCCAAATTCATCTGAGGTTTCAATCTGAGTTCTTTGCTGAGGGATTTTTTAACAAAGACCCATTAATGATTGAGCAAGATGTTGTGCATACATGTACTTGCAAACAGGTGTCTATCACTGTCTATTTCATTTTCAGAACAAGCAAGACTCGAACTTGCAACCTTTGGCACCAGTCACCTAGCTGAAATAGGAAACGCACATATCCACTTGACCAAATTCCCATTCTTAAAAAGAATGGTTCAATGGAGGTAGTTATGTGCGAGTGCCATATGAACATGGTTATGCAGTATATGTGTCGCACAAGCCCAAAATCACCAGACCTGAGCAGCCTTCAAAGGCATCATTGCACTGCACAGAATGGGACACTAGATAATCTATTGCAAGTAAAATCAAACTGGCCTAATAATGCATCAAAATATGAAACTTGATTAACTAATTAAATGACACTGAACCTTAATTGTTTCAGCCAGTCTTTATGTGCTGTTGATAGCTAGGCCTCGGGCCTACCTCAAGTTACAGGCAGCCAAATAATTTATGATAGACCTGTCTACATGTCAATGAGTCTGCCTTTTTATCCAATAACATACCCTAACAGGTTACAACACAATGACTGCTAAAAATATGATAAAATCATTATCACATGTACATGTATGTTAGCTTCATGTGGTACACTGCAGTCTTACCTGGCCCTGGCCAGCAATGCCACATTCAGGCTTGGTCCCCATGTGTGGTGTGGCTTACCAACGCCAAGCATAAGTCCATGACACGTTCATCAAACCTGTGGTAACTAATACTTCTAACAGACAGATTTATGGTAAAAAAACAAAAAAAAAAATATACATACCAGCTCTGGCATTTTGAATGGTGGTGGAGATCTAGCATTTACAAGGATTCTCTATGTTGATACCTGTGACCTTAAAAAAGGGCGAGTTTAAATGTCACCAAAGAGTGAGCTCAACTGCAGTCCAGATAAGACGCTTTAGCTATGGAGGTTCAATCATTGTATCTTTATTTGGTGAGAAATTATTGCATTTAATGTGCACAGATGTACATGTACAGACATGACAGTTATGACAATCCCTCTTCACCTTAGTCAATACTTTCACAAAAAGTGTTGGTGCAATCAGATACTGTATGTATAATACTTCCAGCAGCACATTCGCAGGAGTTTATCTCTACCACGTTCACGCTGCTTCAGTTGTATACATACAGCATAGCAATGATACTGAAGCAGTATGCCTGCCCTGACTCAATGCTGCCACAGAAGCACTGTCGCAGTATGATACAGTAGAATCTCCAATTAAGACCATATCCATAAAGAGACCATTTCTATATTAAGACCACCAATGTACGGACCTGTTTTTTATTTATCCTTAATTAAATTATATCCCCATTAAGACCACTCCCCTATTCAGACCACATTTTTCAGTACCTTAGGTGGTCTTTATAGAGAGATTCCACTATATATGGCAGTGATACTGTACCTATGTTCTAATGAAATCTGACACCATGTTCATAATTTCTACATTGTATCTTTGTAACAAGATGCCTATCAGCCTAATCCTCTGCTGACATATAATCTGACAACCAACACCAAAAATTCATTTCCTGAAATACATTCCCTCAATGACCCCGAGAAATAACTCAAGCTAATCCATATGATGCAACATAAAACTTCTACATGAACACACATTTGTGGTACACTTGGTATTCCCCTTATTCTTTATCAACTATTGAATTTTGTGTCCTTTTAAGTGCTTAATGACCTTGAAAATAGGTCAAGGTCACTTATTACAAAATTTGACACTTGGCCTAATTTATGCATATTTGATGCAACTTTTGCAGATCCATCTCAATTTATTATGACATGGACATCACAATAAAATCGTTTCCTGATATCCTTCCCTCTGTGACCTTGAGAAAGTAGGTCAGGGTCATCCATATTATTCAATATTGAATTTCTGTGTATGACACATGTTTGTGGTACATATGTATATTTGGTAATTTTTACCTTCTTATTTCTCAAGGTGTAAAATCAGAGGTGTCTTTTACTACATCCTTAATAACCTTGAAAAATGTCTCAATGTCACCCAAAACTTAACAAAATTTGACCATTGGCCTAACACATACATTTATTTGTTATTAATTTACAAGTTCCATCTCAATTCACACTCAAAATAATGAATTTAATGTACTTTTGATACCTATGATGCTAGTTCCACTTATCTACCAGTGATGCCACCATGACCCCACATCTTGAGTTTTGTCTGTATAGCATTGATACATGTGCACAGGTTCAGGCATAACATCAATAAGAAAAAAATCATTTCCTCACATATATTCCCATGACACTAAGAAAGGAGGTCAAGGTCACCTGTATTGTGCAATATCAGACCTCCACAAATGAAACACATTTATGGTATATTTGGAACCATTTGCCCAATTCTTAATCAAAATATTGAATTAAATGTCCCTTTCTTAAGTGCTTAATGACCTTGAAAAATTGGTAAAAGTCACACAATCACTGGGTCATAATAGCCAATAATGTAGGTCATCAAGTAGAGTTTTAAATACAATGTACTCAAGTGCAATTTGGATCTAGAGGCTGAATTCTCTTTGTCACTGATGTCCTTACTACAACCTACCAGTACAAAATCACCATCCAACTTAACAGGTCTAGTGACCTTACAAAAATAGACCAAGGTCACTGTTCTAATGTAATATACTAGCACTGGACATTATCTATATATTCTTTAAATTTGGCTTGTCTAATTCGATTATTTTTCAAGATATGAAATTTTCTATCTTTTAAGACATTTTAACTTGTAATTTCCATCAGGTTGTAGGTGGCATCACTAGTATAATCAACCAAAATTTTTATCTCTTCTACAATCCCATTAAATTTCATTAAGATCAATCAAAAATTAAGGACGCTGGACTGGTCACAAGATTTTCATATTTTGACCTGTATATTATATAATAATATAGGTGGCGCCACCAACATTCATGTTGACAAAGATTTTCATACATTTTATAAGTTCTAAACATTATATGGGCCTAACTAAAAAATTATGGGGTGCACAGCATTCACAAGATGACCCCTGTATTAAAACTGACTATTTGACAATGACATTCAACTCGGATTAAAAAGTTATTACTGTTCAAAATATGCGCCCCACATCCACCTTTCCATACATGGCCTGTTCAAATCAGGTAAAAACTTTTCAAGTTGTTCAAGAAAAATACATATGGACAACCGCCAAACTCCATACATGTAATTACTGGGTCACGGTGACCCAAAAAGCAGGTCACCAAGTACAGTTTTATGTATTATGTAATCAAGTATAATTTTGATATGGAGGCTCAATTCTCTTTGCCATTGATGTCCAAGCTACACCCTGCCATTACAAAATCACGTCTTTTAACTTTACAGGCATGGTGACCTCACAAAAATAGGCCTAGGTCTATATATATATCCTATACATTTGCCAAGTCTAATTCAATTACTTTTCTAGATATGAAATTTTATATCTGAAAACACATTTGGCTCATAATTTCTGTCAAAGTATAGGTGGCGCCACAAGTGTCATTAGAAACTTAAATTTAACCTCCCCCATAATTCCAGCACATTTCATGAAGATCCATTAAAAATTGAATTAAAGATGCCAGAGCATTCACAAGATTTTCATACTGTGACCCATATATTACTGTAGATGCCGCCACCAATATTAAAAGGGACCTAGTTTTTTTATACCCCGACAAGTCATGAAATTTATACTGGGTTAACTTGAAAACTGTGGTATGCTATTGCCCTAAAGAGCTGAAGCTTATGGACGGATGGATAGACAGACATGAGCAGTCACATAAGCTCTGCGCCCTTAGGTCGATCAGCAGAGCAAAAAAAACACACACAAAAAAGCAGCAGCCTCAATATTTGCACAGTTTGGCCCAAATATTACATAGTGGTACAGGTGGTGTCCCCAATATCAAACTCATCTAGATTTTCATACATTTGATAAGTCCTAAAAGTTATATGGGGCTACCTTGAAAACTATGGACTGTATTGCACTCACAAGCAAAAGTCCAGACAAATGGACCAGGAGACAGGAGTGATCATTAAAGCTAGAGCTGCAACCTATGGTCTGCAGAGCTCAAAAGCATAACAATATTGACCCAAAAGACTGTTAATGAACTCTTGTATATTTTGGGATACTATCTGACAAGAATTACATACAGGTATCATTAAAACATAACCTATTTAAAATTTTCATGTCTATCTTACTAAACCAGTTTGTAAATCACCATACCCAATCTCGTATTGTTATCTGAGTAACTTAATCTGTGGAACCAAATATATAAAACTGACAATATTTCTTCAGATAAGTGGAGGGTAATGTGCTGGTTATTTTATGTTAAATTTCTGAACATGATAAAATGAAATGTACCCAAGGATGTGAATATACATAATCACCACACAGTTATTAAACTATAAAAAAAAACATGAAGTGAAATGGATACCTTGAAAAAACTGGCCATCAGGCCACATTTGTTCGGCCCATCAGTTGCCACAGTAAAAAAAGGAACAAACTTCCATTTCAGGTGTTTTCATGTTGTGAAAATTAATAAAACAGATAAAAATGCAAACCTTTTGGAACCACGAAATCCTGTTGGCCCTATACAAGAGAAACAAGTGTTACCTGTGAACTTGGCCAATACGCCATGTATTTATTTAGCAATCTTATGTTTTACTTATTCAGATAAGGCAAAAAGTTGAGACCATGTGTCATATCATTATCCAGTCTTACCTTATGCTGTTTACATATTTTCCACATGTGTCAACAAATAAATGTACTGTCCAATATATGAGTGACAAGTTTAACTCTATTTTGCATGATGCACGGTCTAATGTACCACGTACACCATGGTTTCACATTCATGTCAGCACAAATCCTTCTGTTCATGTGTTGAAAGAAGAGAAAACCCCTCAACCGTAAAGACTTTAATGTACCACAAATAAATGATAGATCACAAGACTGTGGCAATGTTAAATCCATCCTTTATAAGCAACATTAAAAATGTTTACACAGGATAAGGTATTGAGAAGATTTTTCTCCAGTCATCATCTACACATGTAACACTGTGTAAGGCATATCGATTGTCAGAAGCAAATTCTGCCTAGTCTGCATAGCAAAGATTACACATGCCTGGATATTTTTGTACTTGAACACTGGATTATATGCTTTCAATACAACAAGCTAGGAGGTCTGGGGACAAAAACACATGTATTCAATTTGCAAGAACCTCCAACTGATAAATCAATTCCACATTGAATTATTTTCATTTGGTCAGGGTGTTTTTCATGACGGCTTGCCCTCATATTACTTTTCTGGTCAGTCAATTGTTAAAAGTTTCCTAAGACTCAGGTCCTGTGCTTTTCATGCTGCGGCGTTAGAAGTCAGTACCCACATTTGGAAACAGTATATGAGTAAATGTGAACAGACAACAACGGTAATGGGTGACTGACTATCTTTTATGCTCAAATGACTAACAAATCAGCTGAGCCCCCTCCCCCCCTCCCCCCCAAAAAAACAAACAAACAAAAACAAAAAAACACAGACACATACAATGCCAAATGCAACAAAGCAAGCAAACTGGACCAGAAGAAGAGGACCACAGGATGAAATGCTGATGACATTCCTTTAAAACATGCAAGAACAAGACCCGTGCATTGTGCACACAATATTTTATTCCTTGTGGGATCCTCATATCACTGATAAACTGGTAAACCACTGAGGCATATAATATAACTGAAAAAATACAGCAATCATGGGGCTCCCAACTTGGAAAATTATTGTCCTGATTAGCATAAATTAACATATGGGAGCAGAACAAAGATGTAATCTACACCCCAGTTGGCTTTTGAAGTCCTTGAAATAAATTGACACTACGATCTTTCAGCACTCTGAAACCGTCATGAAGATTCTGTAAATATGAAACTAAGCTGAGGAAAGCCTTGGTCAGCTGCAAATGGACGGGCACAATACAAAACACTCCACATACTCCACTGGAAAAGAATATGTTAAAGTTAAAAAAAATGTCTACTTTCCAAATAAAAATGCCTAAACAGCCTTGCAAATATAATTCCATTTTCACCACCTGTCAAATTTTCAGTACCATTCAGAAGACTTTACAATCAACAGGTATCTTGCAGTGAGGACCACTTATGTTGGCTTTATACCTGCACAGCGTTCAGAAAGCGTGATCTCTGTGTGGTCAATTTATGACGGAATGTGGCAAGAAAATTTACACAAAAATTGACATTTAGATATCAGCATCATCCAATAGCATTTGACAATGAACAATTCTTGCTGCACAACGGACAGACATATGTGTATTTTTTGGTCACAAAAAATTGGAAAATCTATTTTTCTTTTTTTTTTTCAACTGCTATTCCAAGCACAGTGCCAGAACGGGGAGCATGGCATTTACAATTGACTTGTGTTGACTCTTGATACTTACCAACTTGCTGTGGGTGCCAAAGCGGACATGTGGTTTCTGAGGCAATGCCTTGTTAATTGTAAATATCCTCAACACAATTGTCAAGATTGTGCGATGACTTGTAATGTGCATTTGAGCCTGGTGGGCTGTGATTTAAAATTGTCTGCAGTTACCTAACTGAAAATCTCATTCCACACTGGGAACTGGACCTTCCATTGAAGGCTGACATGTACAGCAATCATCACATACCCCCAATCACAGATATGCACGAAATGGCCCAAATGTCAAAAACTTTAACAGGCATACAGAAATGCAATGAATTCTCATCAAAATACACAATGTAGATGACAACACGCACGTTCCCTATAACCAGACCAATATGCAGTGGTCCTTCTATTGAAAGATCATTCCACTGAAAGACCACCTTCCTCAAAAAGCCATCTTTTTGGAGATACTTTGGGGGTGTTTTCTGTGTTATTTGTAACCCTTATGAGAGGTCACCTGTCTTAGGAGACCACTTTGATCATCTTTAAAGGTGATATTTCAAGACAGGTCCCACTGTATGTCATTTGCTCTAAATCCGTGGCTGTACAGAGATTACTTTTCACTCTGAATTATTTTGTAGAGGTTCAAATGAGAGTGTGGACCTAAGCTTTTCTTGTTATGAAGTGGGTCCTTCACCAAACAAGTGACTAACCTGCATGAAAGCAGGCTATTGAGGCAGTCCTTATCCAAGGAAAAAAGATTGATCTACTCACCCTCGATTACTGACCACATACTGACCGTGCGATACCTGGTCGCTTTAAAGCCTTGGATTTCTGGCACCTTTAGCTGTAAATCATAGCCAATCCCTGATGTGCATTATGTTTGTAAAGTATAAATCCTTAATAATCCTTTTTCTAGCAGTCAATCATACACAATCATTAACATTTATTAAACAGACCAGTGAGCACATATCCTGTTACTCCCTTAATATCATCAACATATATGTATAGACAGTTGACACTTCTCTGTACATGCCACGCCCCAGGACCCCTGCTTCACACATTCACAAGTTTTAAATACTCAATCTCCTTATGATGAACGAAAACAGTTCGAATTCTGGTTTGTATCATTGTACCTGTAATTCAAAGTTGATGGGGAAAAGATGCCAATGGAAGTTGATACACTTAAGATATGTTGTGAACAGCAGCAAATATAGTTTACCTTGGCATGCTTGCATAAAATGAATTATTTGTTTCAACACATATTACGTACAGTTTTGAAGGATGCTTTCATTCAGATATCTTGTGAAAGTGTAAAATTATAGAAAAAACTGAGACTTCTAAAATATGAAGTTAAGAAGTTATTGCAGATCCATTTGAATGGGAAATATTCAGCTGCAAAGGCAACACGATCATTAATGTTCAGGGTGTGATACATTATTGCATTTCTCTGAAATGGATCACGTGCAGGTGTCATCAAAGACAGGCCACTGTCCATATACTGGTTCAGTGAAGCATGAATTGGTAAAGAAAGTCATTCTAGCATTACCTTTGAATTTCAATCCACAGTTTCATAAAAATGCAACTTAATATATGAGCATTGCTGTACTTTATTAAGACGTCAGCTGGGATACAAAGAGAACAATGAGACTATGAATATAATGGATTTTCACACCTGCACATATTAGAAAATGGTCAGATACATACAACTCAACGCAGCCCTTCCTATATTTACTAAATTCATGAGAAATAACCCAATATAAAGACATGAACATACTTTTGAGCAAACCAAGATGTTTTAAATATTTTGTTTAAATGCAGTCACGGTCCAGAAGAATAATACATTTTGTAACTTCATTTATCATTAAAGTGTATCATACAATTCAAAGAGAGGACGTGACTTTAATAAACACACATTTTTTCATTAAAGAGTAAACCCATCCTACACATGCTCCACTGATACAAGCCAGGGGGTAACAAGTATTTAAAAAAAAATAAAGAAAAACCCACACATCACTGGTCAGCTCAGTACTCTTTCCCACTTAGATTAAAACTGACTCAATAACATTTTTTGTTTGTTTCAAAGTTTATTGGCAAGGGTATTTTTTACCCAATTTCCACCAAGAAAGCTATTAACTCATTCTATACCAGTCCCTGATTTTTCCGTATATTTTACCAAAGTTTAAGATGACAATTGCATATTTAAATTCTTCATGAGAACAGCTTTTGTTTAAGTACCAACATGCCTAGAGTCTTAAGTCAGTGGTTCTGGCACTGCCTGGGAAGTCACGCTGCAGCTGCCCTTGCGGCAGCTGCAGCATGACTTGCCAAGCAGTGCCAGAACCACTGACCAAGGCCTGTGACCACAGTATGGAATGAGTTAAGCTGTTCACCTGAGGCAAGCTACATGTACATGTAGGCTGATAAGTATCACCTACCAGTCTCATTCAAGCCATTTTCTTAGGTTACAATGTTGTCGCAGACAAAATTTAACAGCTGCCTGGTTTTATGCATTTTCTTAGGTTACAATGTTGTCGCAGACAAAATTTAACAGCTGCCTGGTTTTATGCAATTTAGGTGGCAATTATGTGAAGGCGAATAGAAGATCTTACCATTTCAATGTTTCATTTTTTTTTGCCATTTAACTCATTGCATTAGGTTTCACTACTATTATTATTATCATACATGTTTCAAACCAGTGACTACCAATTACTACAAGTCTACTAATATTCTTGATAATTTTATATAATTTTATGATATGTATCTCTGATTTTATATTCATCTACACATTAAGTTTCTATTATTATGAGCTTCCATGTGTCAACAGAATCGTATTCTGAAAATGGATTGCTAAATAAAGTTGTAATCCACATTTCTGCCGGACCATCAGCAGTTTGCAGTATCACAGTCTTCACTTCCATAGTTCTGGAATCCTCATTTTTACATGAAAGGGGACAGGATCCACTATTACCAAGACACAAGCCAACACATGTCAGTTTTACCTTTTGGGTTCACTCAAGGTAAAAATTAACAACACAATAAGAAACCCCATGGGTTACCTTTTAAGCATCCATGGGCCTTAAAGTATCCACCATTACAGGGATTAAAGCCAACATGTCAGTTTGAACTTTCAAGTTCACTCAAGGTCAAAATTAGCAACACCAAAAGAAATCCCAAAGGTTCTTTCCCATTAGTGTTTAATGGTAAACATAGGCAAAATGTGAATTACCATCGCAGTACATACTGATTTGCATATGGTAATCAATAGAAATGTATGCATCAACCGACAAGTTCTCAAATTGAAAAATTTGTAGAAAATTCTGCAGTATCACCACCTAGTTAACCCTTAAAGTGCTGATTTAAGATTGAGTCAACAGCTTTCCTCGGGACACTGTGTGCAATGCACGCAAAGTGTCCCGAGGAATGCTGTTGACTAAGACTAGTTTTTGCTTCAGACAAGGCTTGCTGGTATTTGAATGAAAAGTATCTTCACGAGGAATTTGACTCTTCTAACCATAATATCTTTAATGGTAATGAGAAAGCAACTATAGCAGTGATTAGCACTTTAACGGTTAACAACTTGAATTGACCCTTCCATATGGTACATTTCCATCAAATTTCAGAACAATCTGATTTTGGAGAAGGTGAAAATAGCTTCTACACACCAAATTTTGTCAAAAAATATGAACCAAAAAAAAAAAAAGGGACAAAGCCACTAGTTGAACAAATTAAGGTCCAGCAGAAATGTCCCTATGTAATTTAAAAGCCATTGGGCAAGTGGTTTCTGGGATGGCTTTTTATTTTGCCAAAAAATGAACAAAAAAATTTAAAAATCAAACGCAAAACATCACTGGAGTACGACCATTTTCAAGACAAACTTGGCAGACAACCTTACAAGGTAGATACCCACCAAGTTTGACAAGGATCTGGCAAATGGTTTTGGAGAAGTCGAAAATGTAAATGTGAAATGATTATACCAACGATGATCACAATTGATGGACAACCGACACCAGACCATCTTATAAGCTCAACTGACTGACAAGTCAGCTGAGCTAATAATATAGGTGGGCCCACCAATATTAAACTCAACCTAGATTTCTATACATTCCGTAAATCCTAAAAGTTAATATGAAGTTAACACGAAAACTGAACTGTATCATTTCACAAGCCAAAATTTATGGATGGACAGAGGGGCTTATGCATAAATATGCATGATATAAGCTCTGCAACCTATGGCTAGAACAGCTAAAAGTGTACTGTATTTCCAGAGTACATACACAAGTCTTTCATTTGGCCTGAAAAAAGTTACTACATGTGATTTCAATTGAAAATTTATTCTGCAACATAAGATAGATTTTTAATTTGATTATTCATATCTTCCACAATAAAGCCTCTAAATGGAAAAAATATGCTTGAAAAATATTCTCCATGTTCTCCCATTTAAGGAAATGTGCAGTTTTACATGTGTTCCACAAACATACTAAAGAAGATTGAAGATTACCATGTGCATACTACTGAAAATTTAGGAGTACTCTGTTTTTCAAACTGATCATTCATTTGATCATTTCCTACTCAAATCACCTGGATGTAAACTGTTATCCACTTTAAAGTTTTCACTTAAAACAAATTTCATGTTGGTGGAAAATGTTTTTTGCTAAGGATTGCATTTAAAATCTATTATGATTACACACCCCAGGTGAATTACTCTCCTTGGCATGGGTTGGGTTGGGTCCAATGCACCACGCATGCAATCCATGCCCAGGAAAGTTAGTCACTCAGTCCATTTTCTGAACAGGAAAGACTTAAATAGCGAAAAAGCCACATCATCCGCTGCCGGTGCATGTACCCTGACAATCATATTGGTGAACATAATGGCCCTTTCTGATGGTCTAATGAATGCTTAAAAGATCTTGGTTTCGAAAAAAAAATGTTATCAAGATATATGTACCTGTCTGCAATGTCATACTGTATGGACCTTCTTTAGATACATGTAAGTTGTACATGTACACGTACAGTACGTGTGTTTTCACAGGTAAATGTATCTGTCCCATCCACTTTTTGACCATTCATAGAGTGACTCCCCAGTGTCTCCACACCTATTATAGCTGTTTCCCCTTACAAATCTGAATTTGATGAATATTTCTTAAAGCTCAATTGGCAATGCACATAAACACACCCCAACATGTTCTCTGACTGTGACTATACATGTACTTGCTTTACAGAGCCTAATGATATCCTTTATCAGAAACCGAGCATGACACACCTCGGGATTGATATGGCAATATGTTATACCTATACGAAGCAACACACAATGTGATGCCTGTTTGCAAGAGTTGACCACACACAACCATTAACATATGGGCCACTGCATGCTCATCTTTCAAACTGGGGTGCAGATTGACATGCCTTGGTATCAGTCACTGTCCAAGGCTGTTTCACTGGTGAGGTGCAGCCAGGATATTCTGCCATGAAACCCAATGAAGTGTGGCCTATTTTACAAACTTCTCCAGCAAGTGAACCCATCCTCTAAACTAACGTAAATTAAATTGCTTTAATCATGCTATATACGTATTTTCACTTGTTTTGCTGATGGCACAAAACTGTGAAAATAAAACACAATGAAATAGTATTTTAACATTGTTTGAATGTTTGAATGGCAATTATGTCCAAAATAGTAAAATTTAAATGTCAAAAATACAAAAACCATGAACATGTAAACAGACAAAAATAAGGCAATTTACAGTAAGCATAACAAAATGGGAAAAAAATGTCAGAAATTAGGAACTGCGCGAACAGCAGCACAATCCAGTGAACAACTTTGCTGAGGCCCCAGTAAAGGTACATTAAATTATCACCCAATATGAAGGGAATCCAGACAGCAGTTTGTTAACATGTCTACAGGTCAAAAATTACAAAATCCATGAAGGAATATTGTTTCAGTTGTTCCTGTTGGAGAAACTAAGGTTTACAGGTACCAGACTGTTTCAGAGAAACTGGCCAAATTGGTTTGGAGATGTGTTTTTAAGATTCATACAAAAAAATTTACAAAACATAAAAAACATGCAATCAGAGATTGGTGGATCCATGTCCCCTCGCCTCATTTATAACCTTGCTAATCACAAGTCTCTTTTTGGAATGACTGTAGTCAGTCAAAAAAGGCTACCACTGTGATCCAGATACTTCACCTAGTGACTTACTTTTGTTTCATGACAACTTTAGGTCAAGATACATGTGTGTGTGTGTATCATTAAACTAAGTTAAATAGTAAAGGAACCATAGCTCGGCTGCAATTTTATAAGGATATGTCAGTGTTTGTGACCCAGATACTTTACGTAGTGACCTACTTTTAATACATGACACACCTTTATGCCCAGATGCACCTGTGTGTAAAGTTTTATTAATATAAGTTGAAGGACATGCAAATTAGAGGCCGGACACGGCCAGACATGTTTAGTAGACGGACAGCCATAAGGATGCACAATACTGGACCTAGTGACCTACTTTTATTACATGACAAACCTTTGGGTCAAGATGTGTGTGTGTATGAAGTTTTTATAAAACTAATTCACATAATGAGTAAAGGAATTACAGTCCTGACATGATTTTACAAGGCTATACATCTGTGACCCAGATATTGGACCAAATGACCTACTTCCATTACCTGACACAGCTTTATGTCCAGATGCACCTGTGTGTAAAGTTTCATTAATCTGAGTTAAAAGACAAGTGAATTATAGCCTGGACACGAACAACAGTATTTATATCAAGGCCTCATCATGACCCAGATACTTGACCTAGTGACCTACTTTTGTTCTAAGACACACCTTTGGGTCAAGATATATGTGTGTATGAAGCTTCATGTAACTAACTAAATGAGTAAAGGAATTACAGTCAGGACACGATTTTACCTGGATATACCAGTGACCCAGATATTTGACCTAGTGACCCAGTTTTACTTCATGATATGCCTTTGGGTTAAGATTTTTGCATGTATGAAGTATCATGAAACTAGGTTACATATTAAAAGAATTATACCCCGGATATGAATTTACAAGGATATGTCACTGTGACCTAGATACTTCACCTAATGACCTACTTCATGCATGACACACCCTTGTGTTCAGATACATGTGTGTGTAATGTTTCATGATTCTAAGTCAAAGAACCACAGAATTACAGCCTGGACATTAAGTGTAATGTACTTATACATGATTGTATCACTGCGACCCAGATACTTGATCTAGTGACTCAGTTTGGTTTCAAGACACACCTTTAGGTCAAGATATATCTGTGTGTGGAGTTTCATTAAACTAAGTCAAACAGTAAAGGAATCATAGCCCAGTAACAATAATTTTACAAGGATATGTCACTATGACCCAGATACTTGACCTAGTGACATACTTTTGGTACATGACACACCCCTATGTGCAGATGCACCTGTGTGTAAAGTTTCATAAATCTAAGTAGAAGGACAAGTGAATTTTAGCCCAGACAGGAATAGTGGACAGAAAAAGCGATGACTATATGTCGCTTTTCCAGTAGGAGGGGGGTATAATCAATGAAGGATAACCTGTTAAAGAAATTTGACAGAGACCTAGCCCAGGTACATGCGCATCCACACCCACACCTAATTTGAAGAGGATCTGGCCACAATAATATTATAAGATTACCAAAACCTAAATCATCTCTGTCTTTATATTTTTCATGGCTGACTTTAGTTTCAGGAAAAATAATGTAAACTAGAAAAGATTTGCTTCAAAGCAAATCTGTCTGTGTGCCTTCAAAAGTTGTAAATATTATATGCTACAACTTTTATCCTTTGGTACTTCACATTACATTAAGCTTATGGATGGATGCAAATTTCAAAGTCCAAATGACCTTTGACCTTTGACCTTTACATGTCACGTGTAAATTGCACAGTGTTACAATACCCACAATTTAAGCCCAACATGAACCAAATCAGATGAAAATTGACCAAGCTATGGCAAGATGAAACTTTTAAAGAGCCAAATAACCTTGACCTTTGCCCTTTTGAGGTTACATGGTCTATATAATAATATAATTATATATATAATTTTCATCAATTGTGTAAACGAGGCTCAAAGCTGACATTTAAAGCTATACACAACACATGCCAACTCTTTGGAGGAAGCCCAGCTCCTTTCCTTCTTGCAATGCAACTTTTTTAAATTTCACAAATTTCTAGCCAATTCTACCCAGTAACTTATTGCAAGGGCAGTCTGGAAGGTAATTAAAGTGAAGTTCTTTCAACTTTTTAAACTGTCCATACCAAGTTGTCCCAGGTAATGGGGAAACTTTAACACACACATAAAAAATCAAGCAATATACAGATCTTTGACAACACCAAGTTCCAGCAGAGACAAGACTGCAAACCCCAGATCAACAAGACTGGCTTTGGGGACTGCGAAGGTGATCTTGTATTTACGCTATTACGCCAAATCATGATGTAAAATGAACAGCTGTGTGTTATGGACTTTTCACATTAAATCACCGTCAAAATCACTGAACTGATGTATACATAACACAGAGCTGGGCACTGATCCAGAGCCTGGCGCCACCTTATCATAAACGTATGTCAGGTAACTAAATGTAACTGTACCTGTCCGTAAATCAGTTGTGTGTTGAACAAACCTCTCATCAAACAACATGCTGCTTCAACAAAAGCTTGTGAACACAAGACAGGATTTTGCCAATATGACATGGGCCCGCTGAAGTGTCTGAGTATTGGCTGATGGGACTGATCGGACTAATCACACCAGACCTTGTATTGCAGACTGTCGTGAAGTCGCAGCTATTTATGAAAAACCACAGAGCATTTTGTTTC
Organism: Hermodice carunculata; assembly: GCA_964020975.1. Taxonomy (NCBI): domain Eukaryota; kingdom Metazoa; phylum Annelida; class Polychaeta; order Eunicida; family Amphinomidae; genus Hermodice; species Hermodice carunculata. The sequence continues at coordinate 45,942,102 of OZ026614.1, read as the reverse complement.
AAAGTCACTCTTTTAAAACACACTCTTTTGCTCTGTATTTCAACATGTTTAAATTCGGCTAATATATACAAGTAAAACACATATTCTTTGACAGAGGTAACAATCATATAGTATACATATCACAATTGTATCTTGTTGGGATACAACCGCATCGCAACAGGTCTTCCTTTGTTGTCAGACAGAAGCTGGCATGTCTGTAATCTCTAGAGCTTCCAGCCCAACAAAACGTTACAATACAATCTCTGCTATATTTAGCTAAATTGTGTCACACTTCCAGTGGATTGTGTTTCCAATTTGTTTTCACATACCATGGATATTGCATAACAAAAGTTCAACAAAAGTACCATGGGTACAATTACACAGTGTCTCTTTTCTTGTTAACTTGCTCAGTGCTCAATCATAACAAAGCTGTTCTCAGCTGAATCATTTCGATTCCAGATTTGAGCTACTGCTAAAGAGGCCTTTCATAGAAGACAAGAATGGTCCAGGTCATTGGCTTTCCCTAGTGTGCTTTGGGTGCATTACGTATCCACAGTGTTTTGAGGAAAGCTGTTGCCTCAGTCAGCAACCTAGCATTGACAGATTTAAAAAGAGAAAGCCTGGCTGAATCTAAGATGTGGCGGTCAAATCATGATTTGAAAATTGTCATTAACTATCAGCCTGGTTTACTTTCCCCAAGGCTACCCTCTGTCATTATATTAATTACCATGGTAAATACACAAACCAGACAAGTGCCTGGCAGCTCTGGACCTCTCTGAAATGATGATGATGATGATGATGATGATGATGATGATGATGATGATGATGATGATGATGACGACGACGACCATGGTACCCTTAAAATATTATGAAACTCTCAACTCTTAAATAAGTAAGACAAATATGTGACATAAGCACGCATATAAATCATAAATACTGATTCCTATTTAACCCTTTCCTGACCATAAAAAGACTGAGTTTATTGTATTTCTCATCATGGATTGGCTACAATGTGCTCAATATGCACCACGCAAAACTGTAAAACCTGGGGTAAGCCATTATGATACGTCTTATCTACAATTCTCAGCAAATATATCATCTGTGAACATGACATTATAAAAGTAAAATCATTAAAGCATGTAAGAATTGACATCGGGACGACTTTGGGCCATTTCATCCACAGTGTTAAACCATCAATAAAGATGCATAAATAAATACATCTTTACATTTATATAAATATATATTTACATATACATTTCTTTACATACACATAGCAATCAACTCTTCTCACAAACACTCTGGTCTACTTATGAGAAAACATCTTTCTGCCCAAATTCAAAATGTTCTTAAGCCTAGCTGTCAAAGGCCTTCATTGATCCATGGAGTGACCACTTAATTGGAATCATGCCTATACTACGCTCCCAAATTAAGGCCTACTTAAATTTCTGTTGTTGAAAAACGTGATGAGCTATAAGTTATTGATTTTGCAAGACAAAATAGAATATCTCCCAGTAGGACATTTTGTTTCTGATGGATAATTGATAAGATCATTGCACCAAAACCAAGTTCACATAGCAACCCTGTGACCTTGAGAATTAGGTCAAGGAAACTTAGACGCAAACCCAACTTAGCTAGGTCTCATGCACAATTCTTAATCAAGTTGTCTTCCATACTGTTGACACAACAGTAATCATATTTGTGTCTTTTTGTGCAGAACCAGTTCCTAGTAGTCATGACCCTACATGTATTCCACAGACAAAACTCTTTACTCTCCATAAAATAACCTGTCACTGTCTAACCTGTATACGTATGGAAGTACTCTTTTCCATATTGCACACATTCTTCTGTTGAATTTTGACATAGGCTGTTTTAGCCCAACTAAATAAAAGGTTCTTCAGCTGGTAACTAATCAGAACATGTTTCGGAGCCTGTAAAGAACAGCATAAGGCAAACAACATCTAGCTACGAGCCAGATTTGGCTGTTTCCAGGGTAAAGGGTTAATAACTGTACAATCTTCATCTGGGAAAGCAGCATTATAACTGACTAAAGTGGCCTCCCTTGGGAAGGGTGCAACAACAACTGAACACTGAGGACCAGTAAGCATATAACATACCTGTAGCACTTACTGGCAGCATCAGGTAAATGCGTCTTTACTGATTTTATCTTGCCTTCTGAAATACATTAACACTGTGGCCAGCAAAGTCAACAACTGATCTTCACATTGGACATCTACATGCAGAAAATGGTGCTACAATGCCTGTGAAGCATTCTATAAATATAACTGTTGCACTAAAATCTTAGTTATGATAAAAAGTATACATAATTGCACAGCTGCCTGGCAACCAACAACCACTATCTTACTGAAATTATGTAACTTCACTTTGGGAAGGCAGATTTCAAGGATATCTACTTTGAATATGTCACAGGAAGATATTGAAAACATGTAATACAAGTTGAATATTCTCTTAATTATCACACTTGCTTGCCACATGTGCAGTTGTCTTGTCGCACACTATCTACTTTCCCAAGGATTTACATATTTGCAATGGACAGAGTTCATTACTGGTTTGGAAGAAGTAGCTGCCTCTGATCTCCAGCACATGGCATATCTTTTAACATACATATGTGTAAATGAGTCTTTTAACAAACATGCATGTAGATGAGCCATTTATTATGTATGTGTGTGTATGAGTCTTTTACATTGTACATGTGTGTCAATAAGTTTTTTATTGTACATGTGTGTCAATGAGTGTTTTATTGTACATGTGTGTAAATGAGTGTTTTGTTGTACATAAACTGTGTGTGTAATGAGTCTTTTATTGTACGTGTAAATGAGTCTTTTATTGCATATGTACGTAGATGAGTCTAAATGTACATGTGTGTAAATTAGACAGTGTCACTACCATATCCAAACCGTAGTGCTAATGAAACAAATCCAAGTCAATTCCGACCAAAGGCAATGTTCCTTGGTATGTATAGCTGAAACACATAAATTTATAGTTCGTATTTACCCAAAAGAGACCAAAACGTAAGTGTAAAGGTCCATAGGGTCGAAAAAGCCATATCTGGTTTTCACACGACAGACTGCAAAACGTTTTGTTTGAAATAATTATAGTCTTATTGTACTTGTGTGTCAATGAGTCTTTTATTGTATGTGTGTGTAAATGAGTCTTTTAAGGTAGCGGCCATATTTCGACCGCGCGTATAGAACTAGGACTTTAACCTAAACTTTAAACTTATTCGTTTTTGCCATTTCACCCGGAAAACTATACCTTATTTTAATGGTACAGATGTCTAGATTTGAAAGAACCAGGTTTTGTATAAATGTGATGAGTTTTGATGGTGTCCTGAGTAATTTTCCTAGGGGGTATCAGATAGCACTTTTTGCAGCGCCTACTGGAAAAATATTCCACAATTAAGTCTAAAAACTATGCAGGATTTAAGTACTGACCAATACACAGGAACCGTTCTTACCGTTCATGAAATGAATGAATATTGAAAATGTTGTTGAATTCTTTCATCGCCATCATAAAGTCTTACAATTCTGTCACTTTTAGCACTTCAAAAGTCACGGAAGGAATAGTTAGAACGGAAAATCCCAGATACGGTTCCTAGCTTAGGTATTTACCATCCAAAATCTGTTCATTTCGATAGGATAAACCTACTGGGTTTTTTAAAATGTTGTTTACAAAATTGATTGATCTTGCGAAAATTGTTTTCTGAGTAAATCGCAATGAAAGGTAGAATGGCCCGTTTTCGTACATGATTGTCTGTAGCGGGAATACGGTTTGTTTTCTCCGGCTCAACTTTGTAGTACACATGGTACACATGCAAACCTCACATTTGATGTTTTGCTCGTAAAACATATTGATGTTTTCTGTGTTAAAAAGCATGTTTTAAAACTCAAAGACTCCAAAGGCAGCCACGCTGTTGGTTTTACCTGGCTGGTTTCCCATGCGGCTGCCTGACTTCAAACGGGAATTGTAAGTGGATTAATCACGTGACCTGACGTGTGATAACCTTGACCCTAACAACCAGTGTTTAAATATGGCGGCTGTAAGTGACGACCTCGTGTATTTCAAATGTTTGTTTTACGGAGAAGTTCACTCAGCTGGCATGTTCTGCTCACTCACTTCTCATCATGTTGGATCAAAGAGCAAAAGGCCTTTATTTACGCCATGGTTAGTGCCATGGCCATGCAGTGTTTTGGAAAGCTTACAGCAAATTTGTCTTGTGTTTATTATTTTGGACGGAAATATTTTCCATCGTATGTACAAGGAGCAGTGTTGTAACTTGTATATCAAACAAAATTGAGCATTTTATTTTCTGATACTGTTTTGGGAGTTCGAGGAAAAAAGATTATCCATATTAGTTTTGTTAGATGCAGGGTGCTGTTCAGTTGGAGCATAGAGCAGAATGGGATGGACCACTTTGTGTTCTCTGTCAAATTTTATAGAACATTTTTGATATTGTTACCAACCAAAGATAATTGGATATTGAACATAAGTAATAAAACTTTTCTTCAAAAGTCTCCGTCCTCATTGTCAAATTTCATGTGAAGTAATTTGACCTCCAGTTCTCTTCCATTGTTGAGTTGATAGATGCCGGGGGGGGGGGGGGGGATTTATAGACCAATTACTTTGATGTAAAAGCTGCACTGGCTATAATATTTTAGAAATGGGAAAAAGGAGACCGTTTTTCACTAAGGTATGAATAACCGTGAATATCTTGTATTTCAGTATTATAAAAAGTTTATTTACATCCAAAAGTGTTTTCATTTTTGTTGTATTTGCATTCGTTTTGACTTGGGCCAATCTGCAGTATATCATTGTATATATATATATATATATATATATATATATATATATATATATATATATAAAAGATACATATATATCTCCAATGCTAATTTTCCAGGGTAGGGCCTATATGCCTTGGTTTGACCAGAGACATGTTTTAGGGGGGGGGGGTGCTGTTTGTTGTTTTTGTAATTTTATAGCTAAGCACTTCAACACAGCATGGTCAATATTGATAAATGTCAGCATAATTGCCAGCCAATGCAAGACTTTGGATACGTCTGATTTTGGTAAATTATACGTTCTTATTGCTCACTCAATACCCCCGAAACCTACGTTTTATTTGGGTTAATGAAAATGTCCAAGCAATAAATAATTTAAATGATTGGCATTCTATAGGCTTAAAGCATGATGATAATATTCAGTTATTTATATACTTGAAAAGGAAACAAAGAATAAAGCTTGCCCGAGTTGTGTTATCTGGTTCGCAAGCTCTCTCTCTCTCTCTCCGTTACTGTTACACTCTCGGCAATCTGACGCTGGCGTCATCCTGCTTTTGATTCTCTCTTTGTTTTTGACATAATTCTTTCCTACTTGACTCTCTAAGTCTGAAAGCAGTGACTAGGGACTATACGGTTTCTGGGTACAGTATATGAGATGACTAAGAAAGTAAGGTCAATGCCCGCACTGTTTTATTACACTGATTGATGAACGTATCAGGGGCCGGTAATCCACCTATGAGGTTGCTTTCTGAGGGTAGAGTCGTATTATTGCTGAAAACACAGACCCCACCCCAGCCAAAAGTTTCAAAGAAATGTCTTACAAATGCCGGGAACCCATTAGTTTCAACATAATTTGCGACAAGTGTCCATTGTAAGGTTTTGACCACCATTGCAATGTTTTCCTGGAATGTCAACACACGAACCACGCAGACAACGAAGTGCCGCCTGAGATGAAAGGATATATCATTACAGGAACTTGGGTGCAGCATTGCATTTACTGAAATTCACCGATCACCAATTGTGTTTACTCATCACGTAACAAACTGATCAGAACACCAGCAAACTTTTATTATTTTAATGCTCATAGTATTATTATTGCATGATGAATGCTGATTTTCGGGCAATCCTCCGTTCGGCCGCCTTTGCTGTAATCTTCCGTGCCCGTCGATCGAGCCGCCATTTTGACAAAGGGCGATCGTCAAAACGGGTCATCAAGAGTTATTTTATTTCAATCATAGACCATAAGATAAACAAAAAGAACAGAGAATTTCTCGGTCGATACAGGAAGGGTTGAAGTAACATCTTTTCGTCATCATATCATGTGGCATTGTCAATTCACTCAAGCGATGCCCCATTGTCTCATTAGTCATAGTCCACCGCATTTCCGCGTTGTCAGGGCCAGAGGCGGCGGCCGAGTGCTATCTAAACTTGGCGATTAATTAACATAATTCAACAAACAGACCAAGCACGTGTAATTGACAGCCCAAAGTTAGTGATGTTTTTCTTCATTTTTCTCCTATAAATATTTATTTTTTTAAAGTCAATTTTGGTGAGCACAAAGTTAAGATAATGGGCTTCATGAAAATGGAAAAAAGTCATTTTATGATGAGTCACCATATTGCCGCTGCAGTCGAAATGTGGCCGCTACCTTAACATATATATGTGTAAATGAGTGTTTTATTGTACATGTGTGTCAATGAGTCTTTTATTGTACATGTGTGTCAATGAGTGTTTTATTGCACATGTGTGTCTGAGTGTTTCATTGTATGTGTGTCAATGAGTGTTTTATTGTACATGTGTGTCAATGAGTGTTTACTGTATATGTGTGTCACTGAGTGTTTTATTGCATGTGTGTCAATGAGTGTTTTATTGTACATGTGTGTAAATTAAGTCTTTATTGTATGTGTGTAAATGAGTCTTTTACTCTACACGTGTTTCAATGAGTCTTGTATTGTATATGTGTGTAAACAAGTATTTTAATGTACATGTGTGTAAATGAGTGTTTTAATGTGCATGTGTGTCAATGATTCTTCTATTGTATATTGTTGTAATATAATGAGGATTAGACAAATAACCCAACGCAAATGCATGTCTTCTCCTCGTGTATACACGTACATTGTTACACAGTTTGCCACAATCACATTGAAAATAGGAAAGAAAAAATTAAAATCTGTACTGACCTGTTCATTTTAAAGTTGTGGGTCCTCAAGTGGCTTCTGAACATATAAAGCTTAATGTAAAAATTGCCCACCAGATGACACTTCACTCCACATGTAATCATAGCTTATTTGTGCAACTCCTGTGATGAATATTGTTGCATGTGACAAGACAACAATGAGGGAGTCCTTAACTTTATGTCCTCAGTGACCTTGGGACAGAAGATAGAGGACACCCAGATTATGTGATACAAAAGGCCCATAGGCCTGCCTAGTGCTGTGCTGACATTGCGATTGAAGTCCAAGCTACACCCTGCCTTTACAAAATCACCTCTTTCAACTTTACAGGCATGGTGACCTCACAAAATGGGTCAAGGTCACTGATATAACATATGATTGTAGCTTTGGACATTGTTTATATATGCTTTAAATTTGGCAAGTCTAATCGAATCACTTTTCAAAATATGGAATTTTATATCTTAAAACACATTTTGGCTCATAATTTCCATCAATTTATAAGTGGCACCACTAGTATCATTCCAAACTTAGACTTTGACCTCCCCTCATATTTTGACCCCTAAATTGCATTTAATATTGTAGGTGGCACCAACAATATCAAAATGAACCAAGATTTTTATATCCCCTATAAGTCCGGAAAGTTATATTGGGCTCACTTGAAAACTGGACAGTACTGCGGTCACAAGATTTTCATATTTTGACCTCTATATTACATAATACTATAGGTGGCGCCACCAACATTGATGTCAACAAAGATTTTTATACACTTCATGCATACCAAAATATTATATGGGCATATCTTAAGAATTGCGGGGTGCAGAGCATTTACAAGATGACCCCTATATTCAAACTGGTCATTTTACCTTGATCTTCAACTCGAATAAAAAAATTGTTTAGTTCAAAATATGTGCCCCACATCCAGCTTTCCATATTTAGTCTGTTTGTTCAAATTGGGTAACAACTTTTCGAGTTAGAGGAAAAACAATAAACTTGGACAACCGCCAAACTCCAAAATTACTGGGTGACAGTGACCCAAAAAGCAGGTCACCAAGTACAGTTTAATGTATTATGTAATCAAGTGCAATTTTGATCTGGAGGCTCAATTCTCTTTGCCATTGATGCCCAAGCTACACCCTGCCATTACAAAATTACCTTTTCAACTTACGGGCATGGTGACCTAACAAAAATAAGTCAAGGTCACTGATATCACAGGACATTTTACCTTTGGCCATGGTCTATATATCATATAAATTTGGCAAGTCTAATCCAATTACTTCTCCAAATAAGAAATTGTACATCTTAAAACACATTTTGGCTCATAATTTCAATCAAATTATAGGTGGCACCACTAGTATCAGTACCAACTTAGACTTTGACCTCCCCAACAATCCCACCACATTTGGTGAAGATCTGCCAAAAAATAAATATGCTAGAGTGTTCACAAGATCTTCACATTTTGGCCTCTACATCACATAAAAATGCAGGTGGTGCCACCAATATCGAAAGCAGCCTAGATTTTCATACACCCTATACCCTATAAGTCCTGAAAGTTATATTGGGCTAACTTAAAAACTGTGGACGGTATCGCGGACGGACAGACAGACATGAGTGGTCGCATAAGTTCTGCAACCTTTGGTCAGCAGAGCTAAAAAAACAAAACAAAACAAAAATATAAGTAAATAAAAAATGCAAAAAATACAGGAACATATACATTCAATTGTATGTACATAAAAGAGAAATGACCTTCAAAACAGGCGCTAGTCATCAACATTATCATTATCGTTGTCTTCATTGTCAGACTCTGACTGGTCTTTTCAAAAACGCTTTGTATTGCAAATGTAGTTCATAGTTGCATCAACAATACTGCAATTACTGTCATGAGAAAGTTGGTCATGACCAAATAAACACAATTTGCTTTTGCCAACGTTAGAGAGATTATAAAATGAAAGACCAGTTTGAGACATGTCATAATGTCATACTTCTATTGTATACATTTGTAAATGAGTCTTTTAATGTACATGTGTGTCAATAATTCTTTTAATGTACTTGTATAGATGGGTATTTAAATTTACTCTACATGTATGTCAATCAATGAGTCTTTCAATTTACATGTGTGTCAAAGAGTAATTACTATGTCACTGTACATGTGTGTAAGCGAATCTTTTAAACATGTATAAATGAATATTTTACTGTATATGTGTGTAAACGAGTCTATATGTACACGTGTGTAAATGAGTCTTTTAATGCACATGTGTGTTAATAAGTAAGTCTTTACATGTACAAGTATTTACAACACTGCAATAGCTACCAGACCCTGGTATAATGTAAACTTTGGGTCCTGAAACAATACCTCACTTACTTGTCAACAGTTTACATTTGAATGACTGAGGGGGATTAAATTATGAAATCATATTTGTGCACCGCACACACACGCATATCCCACAACATAAGAGGGTGTTTTCAGTTTGGCGAAATGGTCACCCCTAGTGTGACATGATCTTTATTCTTCAACAAATATCTTTACTTAAACCAATATATTTACTTACAACAAGTTATTCATCCTGAAGTAGCCAAAAATTCCATTACAATGTCCTAAATTATGCCAAAATGCTAAAATTTGGGGGGCGACCTGGCCACCCCCTCCCTTTGTAAAGTGGTGCAAAAGCAAGTTGGGTGGTGAAGGGGCAGGTGGGGGGAAAATTTGTAGAGCTGTTGCAAGAAAATCCGCAGAAATTTCAACTATCCAGAATTGCAAAACAAATTGGAAATCTAGAAAAATCAACAAATCGATCCGAGGTGCAAGCCGGCTGGAGTACAACTGCACAACGGTCGCACATGAGCATGCACAAAGCCCGACATGCACTTCGCACGTGACTGGTATTTTGTGCACCCGCACACACGCACATCCCACAACATAAGACAGTGTTTTCAGTTTGGCGAAATGGTCACCCCTAGTGTGACATGATCTTTATTCTTTAACAAATATGTTTACTTAAACCAATATCCTTACTTAAGCCAATATATTTACTTACAACAAGTTATCCACCCTGAATTAGCCAAAAATTCCATTACTACGTCCTAAATTACGCCAAAATGATAAAATTTGGGGGGCGACCTGGCCATAAGCCACATTGGAAAATATGGTGCCCCCACATAAGCCGAGTAGGAACTAACGAATCCAGACAAGAAAGGAATGTAAAGGGAACTGTAGCTTCCAAAATGGTATCTTATGAAAGTAAAGTGATGCGGGTGATACTTTGAATACCAGTGCTTGCCCCTTCATTCACCGATTTAGCATAACCAGCCTAACCAAAATGTGTGACTTAAGTTGCGCTTATGACTGGAAAAAAGACAATGTTTACAAAGACAATATTACCAAACAATGCATAATTCAATCAAGTCCTATACACAACCTGTGTAACAGAGAACTGATGCATTACAATCAGCTCCGCACTGGGAACATATGCTTGTGTCTGGAAGTTAAAAGATTAAAACTGAACAGCTTACATCAACTTATAAGAACTGCAATGCATTACCACTGACATCCCGAATCACATATTCCACAAATATTGTCTGTACAAGAAGACATTAGCTGTATAAACAAGGATAAGATACCCAGAACAGGGGTCCTCGGCCCTCCGGTCCACGGGGAACACTGAATTTTGATTGCATTTTAAGTGAACAAGGGTCCTTGTCCCTCTATTCGTAATGCAAAAGCCAATAACCTGAAAACATTACTACATTTGTTTAAATTCTCTATGGCAAATATATATATATATATATAATCCCTAAGCCACTCTGTCCTATATACAATGCTGAAATCCAATGAAATCGTGTATTACATCACTACATCTTACATCAAGATGTATTGGAACATACAATTAATACTGGTTATACATTTATACAAGTAAAGGTGAATAGGGGTCCTTGTCCCTCTATTCCTAAGAAGTGGGTGGGGGTCCTCGGCCCTCCATTCCCTTACAAAGACCTATGTCACGACGTCCATGGTAAAGTGAAGATCTCTTGAAGCAAGAGTTTTGGACCTAAATCTAATAATGAATATTTTGGAATTCACAGGGATGGTGATACGGTGAACTAGGGGTCCTCGGCCCTCTAACTCACAGTTTACTACATGTATGTGGAAAATTAATAAGACGGACAAACGCCTTGGTGGCGGCAATGACCCTCTTTCAGCTTATATGGGCCAAGAGGGGAAGGCATGTATAACCTGATGTCCCCCAGCAGGGGTCCTCGGCCCTCTGCTAGCTAAAAAGGACAAGTGACGGTGATCCATGTCCATATGATACTGAAACAATACATGGGCCATACGCAACTGGAACCATTCATTAGGCAACCAAGACCTCCTAAAACCTGATATATAAGATCCCCATAAAGCACGGTTTGTAACAGGCATTAGCGGAGCAGGGGTCCTCGGCCCTCTGCTACCTTGAACGGACAAGTGGGGTCTTTAATCAGCCCCTGTTGGAACTACACAGTATGGTTCCTCTACCACCGGTCTGTAGTGGAACCCTGGCTACCTCAGCCCATGGGTTTACTGCTGGCTCGTATATATCTATCAAATGCATCCGAGCTCCAATGACCCATAGTTCGGATATGGGCATCGGAAAAAGCTTTTGCCGCAGCTTCGGTGGCAGCCCCTATTCTGAAGCTATGACCCTTAAAAAATCGTGAATTTAGGCCACAGAACTCTACAGAGCACTTCAGAGCCTTGTCGAACTTTCTCCTACAACAGACTTTGCCATCCAACTCAAACAGAGGACCAGGTTCCCGTCCTTGTAATTTACAAAACTTCTTCAGGAGTCTAACTGGACAAACGTCCCTCCGGGTGGCCAATACGCGGCGCTTGGGCATGCACAAAGCCCGACACGCACTTCGCACTTGACTGGTGTTATACATAGATTTTTCCATGCCTCCTGTCAATTGATGCCAAGACGACAAGCTTCCACTGCCTTTTGCAGCCTGTGCTGGGCTAAGCCAATGACCTTTTCACGTTTTCTCTTCACATGGAACATGTAAAATATGGCATGCTCAGGTAGGTAATTGATACCCAAGTCAATTTACCAGTGTTTCCGTTCGGATCCTTTTCAGGGGGTCACAAGAAAAAAATTTTAGGCAAGACAAGATTTTCACAAATTTTACATGTAAATATGACTTGTGACCCTTTAGAATTTTCTCACAAGGTATTTCAGGTTTTGGAAGGGTACTATATACCCCCATTTGGGGCATAGCAGAAACACTGTTTACCACATACATATTGCACTTAGGACCATTTAATTTTTGTATTTGTATTTTATTTTATTGATGTTTCACCTGTGTTACACAAACTAACACATTTAACATAAAAAATAATGCAGCCACTTTTTACAGAGATATGAGAGAGTGCCATTTAAAAGAGGTTTTGATTAAAAAAAAAAATTTGATGTCCATTAAAATATGTCCATTCCCGTTCCTGTGCTGAGATTCATATTTAGTTTGTGCCGCCTGGAAAGAGAGCTCCATTTGCTGCCCACCAATCCAGAACAGCCGATTCCACACAGGTATAAGATGATATGACATTCTAATTATCATTAAAGGAAGTTTTCATTTTAAAGATATCCGGTGGCCATAAAAAAAAAAGTCCAGTTCTCATTCCGGTGGCGAGATTTGTATATATGTAGTTTGGGCCACGCAGAAAGAGAGCCGCATTTGCTGCCCACCAATCCGGGACGGTCCATTTCACACAGGTATGATATGATAATATGATATTCTATCATTGTCTCATAAATGTATAAAAGATAACATGCTCTATGCAGCCACTCTTCACCAAGTTATGAGAGACTTTTAAACTTTACAGAAAAACAATATTAAAATTCTGATATATACACTATTTACACTTTTTTTCAAATTACATTAAAAAGAATTATTGTCTTTTCTCTAGGCATTTAGATAAGGTGTTGGCTACAAGTCTTATAACATCACCGTCCTAGTTTTCAAATACAGCCCTCATTCTGTCCATTTCATTTAAGTTTATAAAGTCTGGAATGTCTTAACTCATACGATCAACCAATGACTGTCTAAATTGGGTATAAAAATCCGATTCAAAATTCACATGAGATTCATTCTCCACTTTGTCCTCACAGAGAAAGCAAAACCGTTCATTAGCTGGTAATTTGTTTGGGCCATACTGCCCTGTTTCTATACAAAGGGGGGCCATTCCACACCTGAACAGGGCAATTGCCCGCCTGTGTTTGTGTGACATCCCTATTCACAAGTACTTTTCTGGTTTGTATACATGTTTGAAAAGTCTGTACACTCTAAGCTTGTTCTGTTCGACACCACATATAGCACTTTTCTGGGCCAATGCCATGTGCCATTTGTCAGTCAAAAAGTCCCACAGCCTATGTATACATTGTATCACATCTCTAACATTTATCCAAGAGTGCAGGGTTTCATCGTCACTCAACTCAACCATTCTGGGTGCATTTTATGATAGCAAATCTGATTTCTGTGTGCCCAGTTTTGCTTGTTCTTAGGCACACCTGTCCAGGTAAATATATATGTTTGTGTCCATGTATTTGTGTTTCATCCATACCGGATAGTCTGCACCACATCTTAATCACACAGCTCCATTGGTGGTAAAAAGGGGCTGGCAGCATTTGGTGTCCTCTTGATGATGCCCAGGAAGTATCTGCACATCCTCTTATGCACTGTATTTATACAATAAAATTCTTTTGTCTCAACACTGCTGCACCATACTCAATGATTGGCAGGACCAAGGAGTTATATAGCTTAGTAAACACCTCATAAGGCATCTTTCCATATGCCTTTGACTTTGAGATAAGGAGGACGAGTGCTCGGTGGGCCCAGTTAACCATTTTTCTGGTCATTACGTTGAAATCGAGGTGCTCTGTTAGCCACAGGCCGATGCATTTGTACCTCTCTGTAAATTCCAATCTATTTTCACCACATGAAAATCTGAAGTCTGACAGTGCCTTTGTCGGATTGCAGAAATGAATAACTTTTGTTTTTCCTGCATTTACTTTCATTTTCCATTTTTTACACCAGTCATTCAGGACATCAAGTTTCTGTTGTAAATCCTGTTCTGTTTCAGGAAGGAAAATGATGTCATCCGCAAAAAGTAAAATACTTAAATTTTCCTCTCCGATTTTCACTCCAGTGCCTGTTCTTTTGACATTTACTGCTATTTCATTTACGCGTAGCTATCGATTGAACAGAGTGGGGGACATATTGCACCCCTGTTTTAGGCCTGTTTCCACACTAAACCACTCTGTATCAAAGCCGCTTAATCACACAGAGCATTTCACATCAGTATACAATCATTGTAGAGTATTTAACATTTCTCCTTGTATTCCATAGGTGTTCAGTTTGTGCTACAGTAACGCCCTATTTACATGGTCATATGCCTTGCTAAAATCAACAAAGCCTACGTAGGTATCGTTCCATTCTTTCTTCCTTGTTTGTACTATATTTGTTAGCACCACTAGGTGCTCTTCACAGTTACAATGCTTCCTAAACCCATTTTGCTTGTCCACTATTTTTTTTTCTTTCTGTCCAATCCACAATTCTAGCATTTAACACTGAACTGTATAATTTTGCAACAATCGGGGTCAAGGTTATTTCCCTTGCGTTCAGTGGTGACCGTGGATCCAATGTATCACTTTTGGGTATGGGGTTAATGATACCCTGTGCCATATTTCTGGTGTCTTTCCAATCCTAAAACATAAGACAAAAAGTTTGTGGACGAAGTCAGCACTGCAACTGGGTTTCTTCAGACTTCCAGTAGGATCTCATCAGTTCCCTGTGCCTTTACCCAGTCTTGCTTTTCTTATTGCATTCCTGACTTCCCATTGCTGGATAGGTGCATTTAAAGACTGCAGCTCATGATTACAGCTGGCTAGAAAAGCATGTAGACTAATTTGTGGCATTTCGTTAGTCTCATTTATGTCCGCTGGGGGGGGGGGGGGGGCGGGGGTAGCAGTCCTTCATATAGTCTTGCTTTCACTTTTCCAACACAACCTTAGGATCCTCACTTATAGACCGATCCTCTAGTCTCACTTCAAATGGGATTACTTTACATTTTTCAGTACCTATTTTCCCAATTTTTTGCCAAAACTGCTTTGAATCATTTGAGTGCACATACATAAATTCTTTTTGCTGTTTGACCCAGTAGTTCCTCATTGCCCTTTGCACTGTTCTATCGAATGCTGTTTCATGTATTTTCATATTTGCTTTTAAGCGTGTTTTGTGTTGCTGATGTGCATCACGCCATCGGTTTGTTGCCTCCCACCGCCTATTCCATAGTCCACTCAATTGGTCTGTCCACTTCTAAATTGTTGCCCATCATTGCCCTCAATATATATCATGCCAACATGGAGCCCATTAAGCTAACATAACTAAGCAAGACAAATTGAAATGTCTTTATAATTTTACACATGACACAGTTTTGCAGCACTAGAATATTTATGTAGGAACACTAGCTGGTGCAAAATCACTTTTTAAGTATGTGTTTAAACCTAGTGTACAGTCAAACACCTCTGACAGCAGTGCATGCAGCGTCTTATAACCAAACACTTTTGAGGGTCCCACATATAGCTATAACAGCATTATAAGGACACTGTGATAGCTGAACCTGATAATAGCTAAACACTTTTTTATGACCCCCAGAGTGTTCTGATAAAATAGGTTTCACCATGCCAGTTTTCAATGATATAGCCACATTGTTGTGGTAGTTTTTACATTATTTTGATCTCTGGAACAATAATATATCAGGTTCAATAAAATTTGTTCTGACAGTTCTACCTAAAAGTGAATGAGTTAAGCTTAACCCTTTGCCCCTTAAACCGGCCAAAACTGGCTGGTGGTCAAATGTCGTCTGCTTCAGCGTTTTCAACTGATTTCAACAGCAATGAAAAACAATTTGACTGAGAATTGAAGATGAGACCTGTCAAGACAACATGCCCCAGGTCAACAGCTTTCTTTGGCATGGGTTGGGTTAGTGCCCAACCCATGCCGAGGAAAGCTGTTGACTCAGTCTTAATTCAAGGGGGAAAAGGTTAAAGAAGAATGACTGTCACTTGCCACAGGCCAGCAATATTTTTACTTTCGAGTAAAAATTATCTTTTTGCCATGGGATAATTTAATTTAAAAGTAAAAATACATCGGTGCCCTGTAGCAAGGTCATGTAAATTCACTTAAAGTAGATGTACTGTGTATGGTCAATTCTGTTTCACTGACAAACTTCTTCAAATCAAGTTATTTTAAAACCATACACCTAGGCATAAAATTTCCTGAGCATTCATTTTCCCAGCTTGATTGAAGAATTACATGGAATGTAATTTTCCAAAATCAATTATCAGAGAAGACTTTGTCCTTCTCATTGTTAATAGCTGTCATTTTAAAACAAATTTCCTTTTTTTTCTGTTTCCCTTAAATATCCCAGTTTTTATTTTCCTAAAACTTTGTTGTTCCTTATTGGCATTCCTGCCCCGTGAGCACCTCTCAGTTTTCTGATTGTGCAGAAGCCAAAATAATGCTGAATTTTTCCCATTTACACCCTTTTAATAAATTTTAAGACCTGCAATGGTCAAAATTCAGATCTGACATTGAGGTTGTCACTTAAATTCTGTAAAGTTTCCAAAGCACTAAATACAAATAATATGGGAGAACTCAGTGAAAAATTTAGAAAAAAAAATACCTTGTGAAAATTTGTGCCCATGCACAATGATGTCATTGTCACCAAAAGCATATCTTGACTGACATTAACTTCACATTAATATATTTACCATATTAAATATAACAACCAGTGGCACCTGCTCTAAAGCCCACCCCTTGTGAGAGACCCCGTATATTTTTAAGACCATCTTTCATGAAACTATAAAGCCAATTTCTCTAGTCAATGTATCTAAATTTTAAGACCACCTGCAAGACAAGACGAAGTTGAGCTAGCAGTAGGTGTGGTCATATCCCTCTCTCACAAAAATCATCCAAAAGTAGCTGGATGTAAATTATAATCTGCCTTAACGCTTTAACTTTAAATTTCTCTTACCAGGAAACATTTTTGCTGAGATTTGTATGTATGACCATTCATGATGGCATGCCCTAGGTCAATAGCTTTCCTTGGGCCAGGTTGGGTGCATTGTGCCCAACCCTTGCAAAGGAAAGCCACTGACTCAGTCATTCTCTGACCAAGAATGGGTCACATAGCAGGTACTGTTGTAGTTTAATTTATCAGACAGCACATATGTTACCGACAGGCTTGTTCATATTTTTTGCAGTAAAAACACATTTTAATGTGTAGCTTTTCTGCCGTAAGTATAGACTGCTTGTGTGCCAGAAAAATTATAGTTACCAAACAAACTTTCACATTAATTTGCAATAAGCTTTGGCCCATGAAGTCAGAATTAAGCCCATTGCATTGTGATGTTTTGTATCAATTATAGTTTCCTCCTCTGGAGTTATACATGGAAATAAATTATTTCTGCAATATCACAAAAGGGCAATTGCTTCCCTCCATGCCCAAGGCAAAAAAAAATGTTCATTTTGTAAATCATTCAAAAATGCATTCACAAGATCTATCATGCTGAAAACTAATCAGACATTTTTTGAGTATAAATGCAGAATGATACACATGGTTGTAAGTCAAAGTGTGTCATATGTGCTAATTGTCAAGTCCTATTAATAGCACAGTTTAACAGCTATTAACATGTATATGAAGCTGATGCTCTCTTTTATTTTATTTTTTTTTAATCGTGGTTGTGGTAGTGGTTGGGAAGCTTACTGAATATTAGAGCACTTCTCCACCATCAGACACTGGTGTGGCAGCTTTTACATTCGGAAAGTCTCAGTGGCTTCCACAATTCACACTTACCACGAGTACCTTTTGCCAGAGAGTTCCGAGGAAAGCCATTATTTCAGTCTCCAGATGGTTAATGTATCAGCTATTGGTTCATTATGGAGATCATTATTTCAATTAAAAACGAACAAGCAAACAAAAAAAAAAAAAAAAAAAACGCTGCAAGAAATATCCATAGAATTATGTGGGTTTCAAAACTGTCCTCTTCTTGAAACAAGATGTTGATCAATGAACCTTGTAATCTCTGACTCCCAGCTTTTAAGATTCACCAACAGAACTTTATTTCATATGCTTGTATAACTTGGGCATAAGTTATCAATTTTACCAAATTCAAGACTGAAACAATGGTAATTTTGTACATTACTTCTGATTCAATGTCATGTCTTTCATATAAAATTCTTTCATCCATTTTGTTTACATGTACTGGTTTTATCAAGTTTAATACACTCACCAATGTATTTCTATAAAAGCATCATCAGTCACCCCCTTAACATGCTATGGCCCTAAAATGTACAAAATTGTACCCATTAAGATTACTGTAATTTGATGATAGATTGTCCTATCCCATTGTCCTTCTCATTTCTATGTAATACAAAGCCAGGGATACTAATCTCATGTTAAAACTGATACAGTGGTACCTGCTGTATGTGGCCACCCGTTCTGCCCAGAAAAAGTGGCTACATACATCAAGTGACCTGTCACCGCAGGTAAATTTTACACAGGAATTGACTAGTATGTCTGAGCCAAGTGACCACAAAAAGCAATCCGGCTGCTCATGGCAGTGGTTGCATACAGCAGGTACCACTGTATACATACTGTATATGGCAAGGCAAATACCAACTGTCTGTAATGTAGTCTGCTTAGGCCTACTGAGAAAGGTTTTTTTTGTTTTTTGTTTTTTTTAAAGCTACAATAAAGTGTCTTTGATGGGTCTTTCTGTGACCATAAGTTGTGCTGCAATGTCTCTGCACAACAGACAGTGCAAATTGATATCCAAATAATGAAGCCCCTTGGCAGGCCCTTTGTATTCTCATCTTGTCAGCTTTGCATTGGCTTCCCCGGGGTCAAGAATGCTTATATATTTAAAAGATACATTTCAGCAATTAACACATTTTATACCAAGCTGTTCAAGGCCTCCAGCGTTGGCCTCAGTTGGTGGTTTTGGCACTGGCTAGCAAAGTTACACACCAGCTGCCCTTCCAGTAGCTGAAGCACAACGCAATTGGCAAACAATGCACAACCCTAGCTGACTCCCCGAGACGGCATCTGAAAGAATTAAAGCTCTTTCTATGGTAGTCCCTCTTTTGAGAGACTGCCCCTAGCGCCACCCAAAAGGTCACATAAAGCAGGTGGTCCCTCAAAGGAGGCATAAAAAACATGAAAAGTACCACAGAAAGACCTGACAACTGTGGTCTCTCAAAGCAGGTGGTCTCCCAAAGGAGTGGTCTTTCAAAGGAGGGACTACTGTATGATGAATCTGAATGTGCAATTGTCAGTTATTAATCACACACAACAAAACAAAACAAAACAAACAAAAAAGAAACATAACCACCACCAGAAATGCATAAATGAGTCCAGAATTTGAGTGGTCCTCAATAAATCGGAGGTCTCTGTGAATCAACTGCCCAGTATACTAGCTTGTACATGTATATGGTAGGGTAATGGTCTGCATATTTTAGGCTCTCTTCTAAAATGGACTGAAGGTCACAAAATATCAAGAAGGAAATGTGCATCACTTGACCTTCAAGTATTATTTGCTGATGGCATAAATCACATGATATGAAAGGGCCAATTAAAAACAGGTACTAGGTACAAGTCACTAAGTATAAAAGGTCCACACAAGATCCTTACAGCCTCTATGGACTCTGTTCTTTATGACCTTCATTTTCCACCATGCAGTTAGGGCTCACTTATGACGCCAGAAAATAATCTGTTTTCTGAATGGAACCATTGCCTTGCCGAGCTTATCAATATTGAACCAAAGTATTTTTGTTTGAGAAGGGAAAAAGATAAAGTACATGAAAAGGATGCAAAATATTACAGATCAAAGTTATCACAGATTAGTACTTCACAACAAACAGCTGATCAATTTGCTAGATTTATGATCTCTCTTATACCTCCCTGGCATAAAGTAACTAGTATATAGGGATGGAACGGACATTATATACTTTGGTATTAACATCAGTGCCATTGCTCTGGGGAAGTTTTCCTTGCGTGAAAATGTCTCTTTGAAATTATGGTTTCTGTAAAACTGTCAGTGAGGTTAGGAGCATATCACTTCACTATGTACATCAAAGCATTGCTCAGTATGAAGAAAGCCTGATGTTGTGCTTTGATGTAACACTAAAAAGGCAACAGATAATTCCGGATTCCAGATATGGATATTCTATTTTTTTTTCTTCTCATTTTTTTTTTTTAACAGTGTGCCATTTAAGTATGAATAAAAGATATATGTACAGATATTCATACCAACCAATACCAAATTGACTCTGCAGGTTTTTGTACTATTTAAGAATTGAAGGTTGTTTTCTGGCAGTCCATGGCATGAATGAAAACAGTGGGTCGAATTGCAAAGTACCTGAATCGCGTTAGCAAATCATGTTCTTCTTTTTGTTACGATCATACATGTATATGTAGGTGCCCAGAAGTGGGCAGTTAGCTGACCACATCAGCTAGCTGCCCCAGTTGTGTGCAACATATATGGGCAGTACCTATACATGTATGGGGCATCTCCATATGCAATGTGGAAGTCTGGGGTGAAATAGATGTTGACCACCATCCAGAAATCAAGTGCAACAGACACATGCACTGAGAGAAAGATTGCTACAGGGCAGTCACCTGCCAGCGTGGCCACCTGCAAGAAATAAAATTTCTGGGAAAAAGTGTGTACCACTTGTTTTCTGTTAACTATAGTTGTTTGTTCTGAACAAACATGTATGTATGCACAAGCTGTGACAAAGAAAACAGTACCAACTAGAAAAGATGATTTGCTGCATAGCAAATCAGTGCGTGTGTCTTCAAAGCATATTGGTGTGGTAATGTACAACTATTCCATAACACAGGAGTACAAGTTGGAATGGCATCTGTATCTACTATAGCTTTGAAGTTATTCAAGATTTAAAATTTCTAATGGTGCTATTTAGCATAATTTAAATTGCTACAACTTTTAGTTTTAATTCATTAGCTGCGCAATGGTCAACAACCCCTTAGTAGAAGTTGGTCACATGTAGATTGGGCCGTGTTACAATACCCCAAATTTAAACCCAACATTAACCAAATCGGATGAAAATTGACCAAGTTATGGCAAGATGAAACTTTCAAAGGGCCAAATGACCTTGACCTTTGCCCTTTCGAGGTTACATATTCTTATAAAAATGTGCAGTGTTGCAATACCTACAATTTGAGTCCAAATTGATTAGAATTGGATGGAAATTGGCCAAGTTATGACTGGATAAAACTTTCAAACATCCAGATGACCTTGATCTTTGACCTTGATAGGTCACATGTAAAATTCAAAATGTGTAGTGTTACCATAGCTACCATTTGAGCCCAACATGATCAAAATTGGATAAAAATTGACCAAGTTATGGCTAGAAGAAAGTTACCATGAAAAGTGGCCTTTGACCTTGAAATGACCTTTGACCTTGAGATGACCTCTACCTGAAGTGAACCTTGACCTCAAAAATGACATTTGGCTTAAAACTGAACTTTGACCTTGACATGACCTTTGACCTTGACATGACCTTGACATTTGTGATGACCTTTACCTTGCTATGATCAAACTCCTATACACTCGGAACCACATCTACTATAGTATATCAGATATTGAAGATTTAAAACTTTAATTAGCCCTCATTTGCATAATTTTGAAAAGCATGACCTCTCATTATAAAAAGGCCAGACTTTATCTATAGAAGTATAATTGTGCCAAGTTTGGAGTTTCTAAACATGTAGTACTTTTCAAATAAAATGTCGGACAAATTTGCCTGGAAAGAAAGAAAGAAAGAAAGAAAGAAAGAAAGAAAGAAAGAAAGAAAGAAAGAAAGAAAGAAAGAAAGAATTCCTAGAAAAACAGAAAAGTGTGTGTTGACACACACACTTTAATTATGCACTTTTGTTGTTGTTTTTTCTTTGGGGGGGGGGTATTGGTATCAATTATGCAGTTGGCATGCACATGCATTGATTAAAGGGCAATGCCTTGATCCTCCAAAAAAAGTATCCTTGAAAAAAAAATGTATAACACAGGAACATCATTGGATGGAATCACCTAATGTATCCAGGAAGTCCAAATACTATCCTAAAAATACCACATGGTGTATATAAACATAAAAGTCACACCCTGTGTTTATTCTCATGTACTTGTGTCTGATGTCTGAGAGTTCTTGCAATGGATACAATCACTATCTCCCCAGGGACCATTCACAGTCAGTACAGCTGAGCTAGCATTTCATCCGGATTGGTCCCTGAAAATGTCACTGCCCGCATGGTGGGTAATAACCAATTAAGTAAGGTAACTGGGATCTTATGGATTAGGTTAATGTGATTTCTCCCCGAGACACATATTGTTGAGTTAACAAGCCTTGCATACATGCGGCATTCCATATGGTGTTTCCAAAATACTTCTATGCATCTATATGCATGCATTGAGGTAATGATTTTAATGCAACAACATTAAAACTAAACAGATTTGTAAGCACATATGGAAGATTTGTCAGATCTTTTTACCCTATGAAAAGCTCCATCTCAGAGCCCTGAGTCTGCAGACTAAAACTTTACATATTTGATAAAGTTCCGTGAAAACTGGTCATCCTGTGCGCCACCATCAAATTGATATTTGTCACCTGATCACTGCTCAGTTATTAGAAGCTTGTCACAATTACATTCCCTTAATTAAAGCGTGGACTATGATGAGGCACACTAGGTATGAGCATGGACTTGCAGTTGCTTTCATGTCGTTTTTTTCCCACGGTACTATAAAATTGCATTTTTATTTCTGTTCAGAATTCCACGTTTTTATATTGAAAGAAAATATGTGCGTTCTTTTGAAGTGACAAAATGTCTTATGGGAAACAAAAAGGGGTCTGATTTGAACTTTGATGCAACTTTCAAAAATTCTAATGGGTGAGTAACTTTTTAATTTTGCCTGGCAAATCAATATTGATGTCACTGAGGTAGCATTATGTAACTTGGATAGTATTCAGTGAAGACAATGTGCACACACTCACTTCATGTGCATACCCTAAGACCTTTTTCATCACTTGATGAGCATATCCTAAGACCTTTTCCTTCACTTGATGAGCATATCCTAAGACCTTTTCCTTCACTTGATGAGCATATCCTAAGACCTTTTCCTTCACTGGATGTGCATACTTTAAGACCTTTCCCTTCACTTGATGTGCATACTTTAAGACCTTTCCCTTCACTTGATGTGCATACCCTAAGACCCTTTTCTTCACTTGATGTGCCTGCCCTAAAACCTTTTCCTTTTTTTATATCTAACAAATAATATAAACATCTGAATTTTATCTAGCCCAAATGATGTTACGTAAGTTAGACCATTAAAATTTGAATAAGGCTCTATTCAGTTTTCCTTCTGCCAGGCAAAAGTGCTTTGAAGACATCCCAAGTCAAAGTTCAGACTGAGTGATTGATCATTTGGGATGAAAACTACTGTTACCAGCTTTACATTCACTCCATAGCTGCTATGGATTCTTGTCAGAAGTGAGGTGCATATAGTAGCAAATAGTCCTTTGATGAATTGACATAAAAAAGTGCATTAATTTGGGCACTAAATTTGAGATTTTGTGTGCAGTTTGTCCAATTTTATAGTTTGATAAGTGGTATCATGATCTACTCATTACAGTATTATGTTAATCCTACTAGCAATCAGAAGAATTTTCAAGAACCAAACTGGAGTTCAAAAAGCCGGAACCAATATGCAAGACATGGAAACAAAATCAACCAGGAAATGCAAGTATACATGTAATTCAGGTCTTCAATAATTCATATTCATGTATTTCAGCCCTATGCAAGTTTCCCAGCCAAAGTGAAGACACATTAGCATTTGGTCCATTTTGGACTGATACAAGTGATCTCTGCATTAAAGGCCTGGGGCTAGACTGATAAAAGTGGCAATATTTATGGTACTCAAGAAAAACTGGTAGGATACTGTAAGGATTGAGATGATACCATAAGGATTGAGAGGATACTGTAAGGATTGAGAGGACACTGCATCTTTTTGTGATGGAACATTCTGTAATTCTGCAAATGTTTGTTGCTGAGCACATCCAACATAAAACAATGATTTACAAATCTTCACTGATCTCCTTGTCTTCCATAATCTACTTTTGGTTGGTAAACCAGGTGCCAAAATAGTAACACATTTTCTTAGATCCACATCCCGTAGTTCCAACCTGAGCACACATAATGGTTGCACAATCGATAAATCTACAGCAGGGTACTGAATGTAGAAAAACTCAGGCTTAATTATCATGTCTGAGCCCCATATATCAATAACCGAGGGAAATTTTTGTTTGTGATCAGGCCCGGCTTAAAGTCCACTTGGCCCATAAAAAGCATATTATCATCCCATTTATTCTGTAATGTGAATGACTTTTCCACTGGTGCACATAATTGCCCTGATAAAATCTATAAGTCTTACCTGATAGGCACATGTATTGCAACACAAGGCCGTCTTTGCTGGGTTTCGCTAATGCTAACTAGGAGTCATCTCGCCATACTACACCACTATTCGTTTTTTCAACAGTCCAATGAATGAAAACAACTTCGATCACAATACGCAAGAAAAAAAAAGTGAAATAGATTATCTGAAGACTTGCAACATGCTATTTGGGAATCAATCACTCTCAAATATTGGCTTGCCACTTCACAGCCTACTCACCCACGCAATCAAACATTCAACATATACATACTATGGTTTTCCAACAAACAACCTGAAATTCACAAGTTGGCTGTGACCACCAAGCCAGTATTTTGCTTTATTATCAGGCATGCGACACATTAAGACAATCAAGACATGATCAAAGAATGCTTACTAGCTTACTACAGTCATGGTGCCATATCGGGCAATGAGAAGAGACTGGACCAGGCCTGTAATTAGTGTGAATCCTGATGTGTGTATGGATGGAGCATTCAACATAACTCTTTCTTTGCTGTTCCTTTATACCTGTTTCTAACTAAAAACAACACGCAGTGGTAGCTGTATGTTGTTTTCCCTTTCCCTGTTAAACTCACCAAAACCAGCTGGTGGTCAATTGTTATCTGCTTTCATGTTTTTGACTAAATATCAACTGCAATGGAAAATATCCCAGGTATGGTAGCTTAACTTGGTTCAGGTTGGCCACCAAGCAAAGGAAAGCTGCTGATTCAGTCTTAACCCTTTCCCCTCAAATTGCCCGGATGGATGCAAATTGTCATCTGCCATAAAGTTTTTACTTCCATTTCTCATTACCAGCAAAATGTTTTTGCTGAGATTTGTATGAAAGACCATTCATGGTGGCACCCCCCAGGTCAATAGGTTTCCTTGGTATGGGTTGAGCCAATGTGCCCAACCCATGCCATGGAAAGCTATTGACTCACTTGTGCTCTGACCAGGAATGGGTTAAGCAATTGAATCAGTTGTACTGTGACCAGGAATGGGTTAAAATCAATTCTTAATTCAAGGGGGAAAGGGTCTGGTGCAGTTACCACGGTGACCATTTCCAACTTCCAACACCACCATTTTAAGACATTGCCCTCTGTGTCTGAGTAAAATGCAGGCACTGCTCTGATCATTAGCCAAACACTAACATTTCTTGCATTTGGCTTAAGTAAGAAATGAAAAAAAAAAATAGGCAAAAAATATTCTACAATGAATTATTAAAGTACCAAGACCAATTTTTTTGTAAATTATGCCCAAATTGCCAATTTTGGCTGCATATTTTTTAAAAGTTGAGATTTGTCCAGGAAAATGTACCTGCATTTCAAGCCCACTTGCCACATGATAACCACTGCTGACTGGCACAAAGAGTCACAGCAAATATGAGTACTACCATAATATCTAGGTCTCTCTATACATGTTATATTTGTTCCTACCACGTATTATTAACCCTTAATACATCCAGTGTATTAACTGAACTTCTGGCCAAGTAACCCATCAGCATTACTGTCTACTAACTCACAATGCAATATATACCTTGAAAAGCATATCTGCTTCCCAGCTAATCTGTCTGTGTGCCTACAAAGGCAAATTCTTGAGGTATGTCACAGTTTTTACTCTGTTCAAGATTTACAATACTACAACTTGAAAAGAAATGCATACACATGGCATACTTTTGAAAGCCTTAACAATTTCTTATAGTTTTAAAGATATTCAACAATTAAATTTTCTCTAATTAGCAACACTTTTAGTGATGCAATTTCAATGGTCCAACAGTTTTTGGATGTGCCTTTATCACATATCATGTACACAAATTGCTCTTGGAATGGAACCTTTTTACTGTAATCAATTTGAAGGCGCAAGTTTTACCTTTTCAAATATCCATAGTTAACTTATTTCGAACACTGTGACTTTGTTCTCGTATCCATTAGAACTTTTGGGACCCTGAACAGATGGGCTGCAAGGCCTAAATACTGAACAGACAGGCCTCCAGCTCAAACATCCTGCCCTGTAGGCCCAAGCCTTCCGTAATATGAGCCTAGCTGCTGAACATTTTCCACTCAATATTTGAGTTTCACAGAACTTCAATCAGTCTAGGAATCATGTGTGTTATGGTACTGCTGCAAACTGACAAAATCAATCACTTTATAGTGACATCTGCCACTGTTTGTCTTCTTCCGTACTGCATGGTGAACACTGATGAAAAGCCTATACTGTTGAGTTGGCTAGAAATGTATGTGAATTGCATATTCAATGAAAGCTTTAGTATGGCAATGAGTTCGGCAAAAAAAATGGTAAAAGCATAGACTTGCCAGATTTGGCCCCAAGAAAACTCAGAATGGAGAAACATACTCATCAGTTACATTTTCCATTGCGTTACTTTATTGTAAGAATTGCCCTTGTGTTCTGGTGTTGTAACACTATAATTGTTACCTCTGGCCAAGTCTTTATCATCTGCACCCATTTATTCCAGTTCACTGCCAACCAGCATTTTATACAAAACCTTCGGGTAATTATTCCACTCCCCCTCCCCCACTGTCAACAACAGTTAATCTAAACTTACAAAGCACTTATTTTATGTACCTATCGTATATTTAAATACCTAGTCTATAGCTACCATAATCAAGGATCTAATAAACCTACTACCCCAGTAAGGTCCTGCATGATAGCATGATAAATGGTGGGACCACAAGGCCTAGATCTGTAAAAAGGGTGTACTTTGTTTCAGTATGATGTAATAGCGTGCCCTTCATGAATAATTTGTGTTGACCTTTTACATTGAAAATGTCAACCAGCTTGTATGGTGACAAAGGCTCAATCTGTGCTCCTTGCAGAGTACTGAATGTTTAATTTGTGTTTGTGGCTGCATAATAAATTTATGTTTGTGGCTGCATAATAAATTTATGTTTGTGGTTGTCAAATATGAGAATATATGGGATGATTTTCAAAAAAAGTATTTGTATTTATGGTCAAAGAGATGTCATATTACAGAAGTAAATAATTTGCAAATGTTATTCTAAAACAGTTCGACTTGCGATTTAAGTTTTTGGCTGAGTGGACATGAAGATAATTAACATGACGAAAGTTCATAAGGAGACACTCATGTTGCATATCATGAATTTCATGTCCACAAAGTGAAAACACTGTTTTCAAATAAACTACTTAAATTGCCATACATTTTAGTTGTCAGTCATGTCATTACTGTGTGATGATTAACTAACACTTAGTGTAAAGTAAGTGTAAAAACTTTTACATTTTCATAGGATTAGGACTCCAATAGCTCTTCTGAAGCTTTCTGTTACAATCGCAAGACATACAGAAGCATATTCACTGTACATTTGGTACTGCTGAAGGCAACGTTGTGCCCGGACTCCATTTACACATCGCTGTCATTGGAAACATTGTTTTTTCCAAGCACATTAAATTTGCCTTCGATAAAACTATCTGCTAACTGGAAATAACTTGTAAAAAAAAAAAAAAAAAAAAAAAAAAAAGAAGGTAATAGATTTGATGCTGTGGAAATCAATCACAATTGGTAACAATCATTTTAAACAAATTACTGCAGAATAAATATGTGCAATTTAAGAGCTGTATCCAGCACGACAAATTATGTGAGTCACTGACTGGCACTGGGGGTCCACAAATGGTCAGCATGGCTTTAGAAGTGCCTGGGTTAAATGTTTTTCCTCTGAAAGTGACACATGTACAACTCATAAATGCTTAAAACATTTATAGCTTGTACAGGATATCCATTGCAGAAAAATAGCATTCACTGGTGAATAAATAAACGAAAAAACTGCTTTTGGATGTCTCAAATTTATTTTCCATTCAACATTGCAGATACATGGTATGGGTCATGCTGCATGTCATGTGGCATCTTTGTCCTTGTGCAACCTGTACAGGGCAATGCATTTTGGAGCCCAAGGCCCGGTTAATTGCATGAAGCAAAGAGGCTGCCAAAGTGTGACAGGAGAACCTGCTACACCTGACCTCATTAACATTTGTGTTTACAAAATAACCTGTCATGGTCTCTTTTGTTGAACATATTATTAGCCTGATCAGATTTTCCAGCCTGACAACTGTTCATTTACATTTCAAATTATAAAAAAAGTCAGGTTTGAAATTATGTTTACTACCCCCCCTGTTTCTTAAGGACCTGGAGTATACCTGTGAAACTTAACTTGTTCTCACTTCCAACATTTGGTTTAAGATACTTCATACCTGCTGGCCTCAATGGTAGACATGTGTATTCATATGAGAAATTAAATCATTATCTCTTAAGTTCAACATCCTTTCAAAATCCACAGGTTTGACACAAAGAACTCTTTAAAACTTGAAGTGAATAGCAGATCTGTACCAGAATACCAATTTCATCAATTTCAGGCTGTCAGAATGCTTGTTTTAATAGAAGCTTCAAACTTCTTTCTCACGCAAATCTAGAAGAACTGCAAAAGACATTTCCAATTCCTTTGCATTGTTCCAGCATATTTGAATCATATTGTTTCACACATGAAGAAATTATTCAAGATTTCATATTCTGCAATTGTGATTCATGCAAATGCATAAGAGACACTTGCAGAATATGGAATATTTATAAGTAATTTATGTTCAGTGTGCCATTATTTTACTTTGATTGTTACATGGTTTAAAAAAAAAACAAAAAAAAACGCCTGCCCTCATCAATATTTGAATTTTTGAGTTAGAAAAGAAGTGAAATAAAACAAGAGGCTCATAGGCCTAATGCTCTGCTGGCATCATGGCTATATTGCACCTGTTCATTTCAAATTTGTGAGTCCTCAGGTGGCTTCTGAACATATAAAGCTTAATGTAAAAATTGCCCACCAGATGGCACTTCACTCCACATGTAATCATCGCTTATTTGTGCAACTCCTGTGATGAACATTTTTGCATGTGCCAAGACAACAATGAGCCAGTCCTTAACTTTATGTCCTCTGTGATCTTCGGACAGATCAAGGACACCCAGATTATGTAATACAAGAGGCCCATAGGCCCGCCTGGTGCTGTGCTGACATTGCCATTGAAGTCCAAGCTACACCCTGCCATTACAAAATCACCTCTTTCAAATGTACAGGCATGGTGACCTCACAAAATGGGTCAAGGTCACTGATATTATACACGATTCTAGCTTTGGACATTGTCTATATATCTTATAAATTTGGCAAGTCTATTCCAATCACTTTTCAAGACATGGAATTTTATATCCACATCCAGCTTTCCATATATAGCCTGTTTTTCAAATCGAGTGATAACTTTTTGATTTATTGAGGAAAAACAATAAACTTGGACAACCGCCAAACTCCATAATTACTGGGTCACAGTGACCCAACAAGCAGGTCACATACAGTTTTATGTATTACATAATCAAGTGCAATTTTGATCTGGAGGCTCAATTCTCTTTGCCATTGATGTCCAAGCTACACCCGGCCATTACAAAATCACCTTTTCAACTTTACAGGCATGGTGACCTCACAAAAATAGATCAAGGTCACCTTTGGCCATGGTCTATATATCATAAATTTGGCAAGTCTAATCCAATTACTTTTCCTAATATGAAATTTTACATCTTAAAACACATTTTGGCTCATAATTTCTGTCAAATTATATATGGCACCACAAGTATCATTAGCAACTTAGACTTTGACCTCCCCCACAATCCCAACAAATTTGTTGAAGATCCACCAAAATATTAAAGATGCTAGAGTGTTCACAAGATTTTCACATTTTGACCCCTATATTACATGATATAGGTGGCGCTGCCAATATCGAAAGCGGCCTAGATTTCCATACACCCTATAAGTCCTGAAAGTTATATGGGGCTAACTGGAAAACTGTGGACGGTACTGCGCTCACGAGCAAAAGTTTATGGACAGACTGACATGATTGAGCAGTTGCATAAGCTCTGCGACCTTTGGTCAGCAGAGCTAATAAAAACCTTCCTGCCCTCACCAGTTGAAAAAAAGTTCATGACAAACTCACAATTAATTTTGTAGGGCCTTAAACATCTCAAATATACATCTGACCATTTATTTTATAAATGCAATCAAGAGTTATGGGCAAAACCATACTTTACACATCACACCAACGAGGCTAGAGAGATCACACAGATTGTGTAGTTTGGCTTGCTTTGAACATATTTATTTTCTGATCAGGAGGAAGGTCTATGCCAATGACAAATTCCTCTTGAGGAAAGTGGACCACATCATATATTTGACAAAACAGAACAAGAAGTCTTTTGGTGTAGCATGTGCTATTATTCAAAATTATGAAAGCAGACCTCGAAATTGTAATTTTTGGTCAACAGCTAAAGTGCTTACGGACCCAAATATTTGGCATGTTAACTTCAGTTTTACAATTGAAATGCACATATATTGAGAAAAAATACACTAGCCAAAGTAAACTCTCCACAAGCCAGAAAGACTTTTTACCAGCATTTGGCTTGTGGCTGATGGTGCTAATTTCAAGCTCTGGAATGGATGGTAAGTATGGGAACATGGACTTTTGGGAGCACTAAGCACACTATGGGACCATCAATGAACACAAGAGAAATTCTGTGGTAAGACAGACAGAGAAAACAAACTGAAATCTTCCAAAAAGTGAGATAAATATTAGAGAACACCATCACACTGAAATCTTGCAGTATGCTGTGGCTTTTGCTTTTGTCATCAAAACTAAAGCTGGTGGCACCACAGAGTAAACTTTTGCAATAGGAACCTCTTAGGTTTATTTTTGACGTATATGTTTATTCCAAAGTATAATATACTGATGATACACTGATGAAAATTGAAGTTTAAAAAGGGCAAAATATCCTGCATGTAGCATGACCACAGGCAAAATAAAGTTATTCAATACTGCCAATTCAAAATAAATGTTCAGCTGGATGCAGCCCATCCATGGTCAAGACAGCATGATGGCACACTGTGTTTCACCAATGTAAGAAATGAAACAATGTTTAACCAAGCATACAGGATGAATCTGCATTTTACTTTGAAGCTCAATTCCAGAGAAAAAGTTAAAACAGTGATATGACATTATAATGTTCCAAGGTGTGTGGCAGAGGGGTTTGAAAGATTTATTGACTAGAACTGCAACAGCTTTAAAATGTGGTAAACCAACTCCCTAGGTGCATTATAGGTAAAGGTTACAGAAAGAGCAGGGCACTATGACATTATAAGTCTTATAAGTTAATTGCTGCCAAACAATAATACACTTTATACACTTGCATGTGATGATGCCTGGCTTCCATCACTTCAAGCTCAGGAATGTTTTTTATGTTAAGATATTGTATGATGAGAAACTGGTTTAGCTTAAACATGATACTTTATTCTTTATGAGAATTGTGGCTTTGGCCTATACATGTTATATGTTGACTTGCTGAACACAGATACAGACTGTTCAGAACATGATGGTCAACTGTCATGTAAGTCACAGCCTCTCAGGTCTCATAATTGTGTATATTGTGATTTGGGAAAGCTGTGCACACCTAGTATTCTGAATTATGTGAGTTTTAATGTTGTTTTATACCTTGCTTCTGATTGTTCTTATTAACCCTTTCCCCCTTGAATTAAGACTGAGGCAACAGCTTTCCTCAGCATGGGTTAGGCACTAAGTGCCAGTGCCCAACCCATGCTGAGGAAAGCTGTTGACCTGGGTCATGTTGTCCTGACAAGTCTCAACTTCAATTCTCAGTCAAATTGTTTTTCATTGCTGTTGAAATCAGTTGAAAACGCTGAAGCAGATGACATTTGACCACCAGCCGGTTTTGGCCGGTGTAAGGGGGAAAGGGTTAAATAACCTAGATGTTTTCTCAAAAGTTAAATTAACAGTAGCCTAAGCATGATATTGCCCCCACAATTCTTACAGATAACCTAGTGACCAAAATGAGCCTTCCAGCTAATGTCTTTTTTTATATTTGTTCTATGAATAAATGCAAAAATCACCAAGCACTATCATAGCACATCACCAATTACCAATCACTTGCACTACAAATACGATATAGACGGCCCTCGCAAAAGAGCAACACAATGTATATTTTACAGACCAAATGGCAGTGAGCAAAGTCATGTAATTACCAGCTACACGTACACCGCTACATCATAAAACATACATCTGGAAGCTCTTTGCATTGGTTATACATGGGACCTTGTCTTGACAACTCTATGACTCCTAGTGCTTCACACACCCTCATGAAACATGGCTTCACCCTGTCCCACCCCTGACAATTTGTGATGATAGCCTGTGGTGAGTAAAACAAAAAACAAAAAACCAAAAAAAAAAAAAAAAAAAAAAAAAAAAAAAAAAAAAAAGAAAAAAAAACCCGGTATGCTTCTTTGATGTCATAGAGATTCATTTGCCTGTAGCTGGAGCATAGTCTTAACCCTTTCCGCCTTAAACTGGCCAAAACCGGCTGGTGGTCAAATGTCGTCTGCTTCAGTGTTTTCAACTAATTTCAACAGTAATGAAACACAATTTGATTGAGAATTGTAGATAAGACCTATCAAGATCACATGACCCAGGTCAACAGTTTCCCTTGGCATGGGTTGGGCACTTAGTGCCCAACCCATGCCAAGGAAAGCTGTTGACTGAGTCTAAATTCAAGGGGGAAAGGGTTAAAATTCTCAAGCCACAGCCGGTCATGATACTGCTGCATGGACAGCCTGAGTGCAGGCCACAAATAACATGGTATTTCTTCTTGTATTTTTCCTAGCATGCAAGGTCTACGATTGCCAGAGTGCTTTGAAATTGTAATGCCTAATTGGTGGTCTGTCTCACAGACACCTGAGTTGCCGCATTAAGCATGATTTTACCATAATAGCCACTTTCCATGAATTTAAACTGGCACATTTGGTTACCGTAAATTGACATTGTCACCTGGCTATGATCGGATGCTTGCATTCAACAGGCTTGATCTCAGGTGTTGCTAACTTTATACATGTACATGCAGCTCATTAGATTTTGACTAGCTCAGTAACACTATAGCCATCTAGTAATGACAATGAGTTGCCTCAGTTTCTAGTTTACTCTCAACTTGATGTCCTAGCGCAACTATGGAATCATCTAGTAAATACTAAAATGGCAATAATATGTAGCAATTATATGTCATATCAACAATTTAACTCTTTCAGCACCAGAAAGTTTAGACTGCATCAACGTATGTCCTTGCCACACTTTGGTGCACTTTGCCAAGAAAAGCTGTTAACCTGTCCAGACCATTTAACCCTTTCCCCCTTATATTAAGACTGAGTCAACAGCTTTCCTCGGCATGGGTTGTGCACTAAGTGCCCAATCCATGCCGAGGAAAGCTGTTGACCTGGGTCATGTTGTCTTGACAGGTCTCATCTTACATTCTGCTGTTAAACTGTTTTTCATTGCTGTTGAAATCAGTTGAAAACGCTGAAGCAGACGCCATTTGACCACAAGCCAGTTTTGGCCGGTTTAAGGGGGAAAGGTTTAAAATGGTCTCTGCTCTCTTAGTAATGTAACTGTATGATGTTGCTCTGCACCATTATAATGGTCTTTATCCTCTCATGGCAACTGTTGGCATGCTGTTGACCTGGACCATAATAATGTCATATCACCATTTTAACTTCTTCAGTGCCAAGTTAAGACTGCATCAACACCTTTCCTTGCTGCACTCTGCGTGCACTCTGCCAAACAGAGCTATTGACCTAGACCAATATTATGGTCGCTGCCTCTCTTATGGTAACTGTAGGCATGCTGTTGACCTGGCCCATTATAATGGTCTCTGTTCTCATATGGTAACTGTAGGCATACTGTTGACCTGGCCCATTATAATGGTCTCTGCCTCTCTTATGGTAACTGTAGGCATACTGTTGACCTGGCCCATTATAATGGTCTCTGCCTCTCTTATGGTAACTGTAGGCATGCTGTTGACTTGGCCCATTATAATGGTCTCTGTTCTCTTAAGGGAACTGAAGGCATACTGTTGACCTGGACCATTATAACAGTCTGTTCTTTTATGGTAACTATAGGCATACTGTTGACCTGGCCCATTATAATGGTCTCTTCTCTTATGGTAACTGTAGGCATGCTGTTGACCTGGACGACTGTAACGGTCTGTTCTTTTATGGTAACTGTAGGCATACTGTTGACCTGGACCATTATAATGGTTTCTGTTCTCTTATGGTAATGCAGGCATGCTGCTACTTTAATGAATAATCATTTTACAAAGAATATGGATCTAGTATTATTTTGTGCATTAAGAACATCTTGACTTTTGTCAAAATTGGCCATGACAGAAGTAAAGAACATGAGCTGTCCATTCAAGGTAACATCTCTGGGAGAATAACTACATCAAAGTCAATGACAATAAACTATCCTTTAAAGCCCACAGATGCCTAGCTTCAGCTGACTGAATTGATACTCCATAAAAAGTATCATGCTTCAGTGCTCTGTCAGTGCACTTAAGAGAGTCAATGATATCCACTGAGGCCTCGTTGCTGGGCATGATTGTAGCAGCACCATGCCAGGTATTCCCTCCAGCATTGTTCTGGTCATTGACATCTCATTCACCTACATGTTCTCCTCTGTGTATACATAATTCTAAGATTCATAAAAAGCAGCACTCTAATTCTGCTGATGGATGAAGTGGTTTGTTGTTGCTGCTGCTGCCATGACAACAAGTGATGAGATGGGAACAGACAAGGGGCAAAAAGATGAGGACAATTAATCTATATGCCTGGCTTTTCTTCCTGGACAGCTTGTATTGTGGCCATGCCAAACAGTCATGTGACTCACCAAGATGCATCACCCAAGCTGCCACAACTGTACAAGATATATGACAACTACTTGACCCAGTAGTCTGACCAACTCCTGTCTCACGTGGAACACCAGACATTGAAAAGTGACTCAGAATAATTGTGCTATACGTAAATTTCATTCTATTCATTTAATTTTTCCTTTGTGTTCTATCATGAATTTTATCTTCAGAATTTTGGACACTGCAAGAGTGCAAAATTAAGACACTATGAAATCTCCTCATTTTGAGTAGCCTTGGGGCACACAGACACAGGGCCTACTACTACTACTACTACTACTACTACTACTACTACTACTACTATTACTACTACTACTACTAATGGAGGGGTCTTGTTGCAGAAGATAAAAACCTAAAATAAAAACAAAACGGAGACTGGTGAAAAGTGATTCTAATAAAGGAATGGTCAAATTACAGAGCTGTCTAAAATAGGGAGATACAACCGTACATACAAAATATGAGAGTGTTTAGCTAACCCTCAGACATTAAGAATTATTTTGCTATATTTTTTTGTTTTTATGCCACAAACACTGCAAAAACAAGAGGCCCATGGGCCCCATGCTTTGCTGACCATCAACACCAAAAAATTATTTCCTGAAATGTGTTCCCTCCAGGACCTTGAAAAATTGATCAAGGTTATCCATATTAGCACTGGGATGATAATACAAATAATTGATTGAAAAGTCAATCAGCAGAGCAAAGTCTATGGCCTAATTCTAGTATCAATTTTACTTTTAATCTGAAGTCTTATAACCCAGTCCACAGATGTGTGGTTGAACCACCTGCTTCTGGGCTCTGTCTGCCATTAAAACAAAGATTTATTTATTTTTTTTAATTTTAACAAGCATTCCTGTTGGTCAAGTTAAACTGACCACAAAGAATGGTAGGCCTATTGCTGGCATCCACAGCACAGGCTTGTCGAGGAGTGCTGTTGTTGACATCGTCAATGATTTACTTCATGAAACAATCAAATAAAGGCTTACAGGTACTCCTTTTTGTGTGTGCCTGTTTACTTGACAGTGTTTTTGCAAAATTTGCCAACTTTGATCCAGAATCATTTATCAAACAATTTATTTAAGCTAAGTTGCATGGGTAATGACAGGTTCAGTGCGCTGACATGTGGTCACCTAACAGGGGTGATCTGGGTTGGTTTAATTTCTTGACACATAGCCTTGTGTTCCCATGATGCATGTTTGTAACACCTATCAACCCATGCCATTTGAGGTCAGGTGGGTTTAATAGCAAAGCCCATTACAGTGCAGTGAGACTAAAAGTTTCATCCTGCATATGAGGACGATTTTTGGAATTATCATCTTCTAATCTGCCTGAAGTTCATATAATTATCTTTCAAATATACCAGGTGTGGTAAAATGAAAGCTTAAGTCTTATTTGGTGACATATGGAGAGGTTAAATTATATATCCGCTAATTCCCCATGTTAATCTATGGAGAAATGGTGAGGGTCATGGAAACTGATGCCAAGATGTGGGCGGTCAACCATGAACAGGATGGGCAGCACCACCTTTAGGTGAATTTAGAACTAACCCAGATATAGACTATTGGGCCAATACAGTTGACCCCTCCATGGATCTATTGGGGTGAACCATAGGTTGTGAGAAAGTACACCACGTAAAATTGAATATGCATGCAATACAGGACAGCGACAATGTACATTATGCTAATTAGCAGCATCTAAAATTTTAAAACTTAATACCTTCAAAACTATTACAGTGAAACCTCCCTATACTGAACACCCTTGGGACCGGATAAAAGTGTTCAGTATAGGGAGGTTTGACAGCATTGAAAGTATATATTTGGGACCGAGAAAGGTGTTCATTATAGAGAAGTGTTCGGTATATGGAGGTGTTCAGTTAGAGAGGTTTTACTGTATAGATAGAGATGTCATTTCAACTTCTACTAGGGGGTTGTTGACCATTGCGCATGTAATGAGTCTAAAACAAAAATTGTAGCAATTTAAATTATACTAATAAGCAGTATTCGGAATTTTCAATCTTGAATATCTGCAACACTTTAATAGATAGAGATGCCATTCCAACTTCTACTTGGGGGTTGTTGACCATTGAGCGCCTAATGAATTAAAAATAAAAGTTGTATGAATTTAAGTTATCCTAAATAGCACAAGTAGAAATTTTAAATCTTTAATAACTTCAAAGCTATAATAGATACAGATGCCATTTCAACTTCTACTCCTGTGTCATGGAATAGTTGTACATTGTATACCAATAAGCTTTGAAGACACACACACTGATTTGCTATGCAGCAAATCATCTTTCCGAGTTGAAACTTTTACCTCCTTCACATTCCCATTCATGAAGATCTATGAAACATTAAGGATGCTAGAGAAGTCCCAAGATTTTCACATTTTGACCTAGACATTGTATAATACTGCAGGTAGCAAAACCAATATCGCACTTGACCTAGGCTTTCATACGCTTGATAAGTCCTGGAAGTGATATAGGGCTATCTTAAAAACTGTGGAATGTGCCGCACTCACAAGCAAAAAGTTTACAGATGGATGGACAGACATGAGTGATTGCATACGCTCTGCGACCTTTGGTTGGCAGAGCTAACAAGCACAATAGGTGAGCATAATAATATCTTACATATGTGTGCATTTGTGTTTCACATTTGTGAATTTGAAGTTTAGTTGAACGTTTCAAGAACAGTATACTCATGCATGCCATTTAAGAACAAAGACTATGAATTGCTCACAGAGGGTATTTATGATTAAGTGCAAGCGTCTATTTAGATAACATAATTGATCTGCATTGCATGACATAACAGAAGTTTGACTGCCACTCTTCTCACTTAATATATGATAACAGTAAGCAAATGAACATTAAACACAAGGAGGTGACATACTGTGCCCCTATTTCCATTTGTTACTTTCACTTTAACCCTTTCCCCCTTGAATTAAGACTGAGTCAACAGCTTTCCTTGGCATGGGTTGGGCACTTAGTGCCCAACCCATGCCAAGGAAAGCTGTTGACCTGGGGCATGTGATCTTGATAAGTCTGATGTACATTTCTCAGTGAAATTGTGTTTCATAACTGTTGAAATTAGTTGAAAACACTGAAGCAGACGACATTTGACCACCAGCCGGTTTTGGCCGGTTTAAGGGGGAAAGGGTTAACATTTGTTACTTTCTATCTAACATCCTCCATCCAGAAGCAAGGACATTATTCTGAGCTCAGCATTGGATCCCCTGGAATACTGCCTGGGTCTGTCTGCTTCTTATTGGATCATTACCTTCTGGCCCAGTTAAAGACTAAGTCAGGACTTTCAGGTTTGTAACGAAATGTTCCCAATCACCTGTAAAAAAAACTGCAGGATGAACAACTCCTGAATGTGTTATCTGAACCATCAGGCCCCAATGCCAGTCACAGTCACTGCATGGTGGCCATTACCTTTACATATACTTGCAGCTTATTAACCCTTTCCCCTTAAACCGGCCAAAACCGGCTGGTGGTCAAATGTCGTCTGCTTTAGTGTTTTCAACTAATTTCAAAAGTGATGAAAAACAACTTTGACTGAGAATAGTGGATGAGCCCTATCAAGATGACATGCTCCAGGTCAACAACTTTCCTTGGCATCAGTTGGGCAATTAGTGCCCAACTCATGCCAAGGAAAGTTGTTGACTCAAGTGTCAATTCAAGGGGGAAAGGGTTAAACAAATCAGACAAGTCCCATGACCTGCCCAAACCTACAGTCACCACTGATGTGAATGTGCCATTGCCAGTGTATCAACTTTCTTAATTTGCATTCCTCAACATGACTTCAAATTTTGTAAATTATTTTCTGATTGAGTTTGGACAAAAACAATATTCCTAATACATGTATATTGATAGCTTTTTTGCCAGTCTCTGTTCCTTCATCAGTTTATGGCACTTTCCTGAAATTTTCATTTTCCAGTCTAAACACATATTCTGAATTAAGAGACCATCTGAATAGTTGGGTGAAGGACACAAGAAATATACATGCAGGCATGTATACACATGGTAACTACTTTTCACAAATATCTGTAATAAATTACATACTTCGCTAGTAAGTCAATATGAGAATCCTTGATCTACACTGGGCTAGTACCAAGCATTAGCCAGCTAAAAAGGGTGTGAACCGGCTAATAGTTTTTGTCAACTATTAGCCAAACTGGCTAAAAGATGTTGCATATACAAATTAAGATTGTACATATGTAGAATGTGGTTACAAGATCACAATTTATTAGTAAATGATCATTATCCCTTAATCTGGTTGTTTGTGGCAAATAACATATTCTTGATTTTTTGGCAAAAAATGGTTCATGCAATAAAATTCTTAGAGCTAGCCCCAAGTAGTACCTCCAAGATTTAATTTGGCTAAGTCTGGCTAATATATTTTCAGCTGAGTTAGCCAGACTGGCTGAAATGATAACTTTTCTAGCACCAGCCCAGCTACATATGGCCTAGCAGTATATGTTTTGCTTGCTTAGAGGACAGAACTTCACGATTACACTTAACACTTCATTCATTATTTATGAATGTATACATGTCCATTAGATCCCATACATGCCAGATTCATTAAATTAACTTATCAGGCTACACATTAGCATTTTAAACTGGCAATACAATTTACTCTCAACCTATAGGCCTATGCATGGGTAAGCAACAAGCAAAACTGCTCAACAAGTAAATTTATGCTCAATCATATAAATAGCAAACCTATTGTGGGGTGACAATGCTGCACTGTTGAATTCTCTGAAGTGGAGCAGAAATTTACAAGGAACAAGCAAGAGCATGTACTTTCTGAACAAGTGCTCACGTTAAGACCCAGCAAACTTCAAGAAATGTGGCAGTCTATTACATGCAAGATGGTGTTTAAAAAAATAGCATGTGCCCAAGCTGAGAAAAGTATATGTATATGTACAGGCTACTGCTAGAACTTGTGACAGCGAGTACACATGATGATGCACCTAAAAGTAAAATGTTTTCATGAATATTCATGAACATGTACTAGCTTGCTTAGTATATACATGTACAGTGTGCAAAATTTTGCAAGTTGATTTTCACTGTCTGCTGTGCAATCTCTGCATATCAAGAAATTTTTAAAACAAGTAAATCCTAGAAGTTTTTTAACAATTTGCAAATGGAAAGGTACCATTTATAATACTGCAGGCACTATGTCTTCTCATGCAAATTGGGTGGGGTGGGTGGTGGAGCAGAGGGGAAGACATTCTGGCCAGCTGTTTTCATTTTTCTCCTATCATCTTCAATACAATAGTGTCCTTGCCAATAATTTGAGAATAGTAAATCAAACTTCGACAAATTATTGCTCCTAGAATAATCTTGCTTGAAATTGCAGATGGGGAGACAATATAAGCTCATTTTAATGGTGACAAACCTGTGCAAAGCAAAATATATTCCTGACTGCTGAATTGATAAGGATTGACAAAAGTTGATGATTGACTGGTCACTGTGTATCTTAGCAAGACCTTGTTTCATTTTGCCAAAGAATGACTTTTGACCTCATTTTTTAAAAGACACAATTGGCTCTTTTAATTACAGTATCATTCTATTGGGAGGAATTTGACAAAGGTTGATCAAACTTAGTGAGATTATGCATGTGAATGAAACTTCACTCAAACATTGGCAGGAGTAGGACCTTCGCCTTCTTAACATGACAGTACCAGAATAACTTACAAATGGTTTTATAAAAATTGATAAAACATTATCAAATGATGAACTTTGTGAGATTATCCCTATAAATAAGTCTTCATTCTTAATTACACATGCATGACCTGGACTTCATTTTCCTGGCCCCAGAATGGCTTAAAGGAAATCCATTTTGTGTGATAGCTTCTGATAAATTTGAGCAAAGATGATCAAATAAATCAGATCATACTTTCTAGTGAGAACTTTAACTTGCATTGAGTAACCTTGACTTTAATCTCAGTATCATGAGTTCAAATGACGGAAATTTGCTTCCAATGCTGTAAACTAAGATGAATATAATGAAAGCTGACTTAATGTGATCAATGTATGTATGTTTATAAAATTACAGTTATAATAAGATTGAAGATGGATAACATTGACTTCATTCTCAGCATCAGACACTAAAGGAAAATATATTTTTATTACACAATTCTTCAAGTATTTGACCTAAAGGGACTTAACCTGGTCCCATAACATTTCTTAAAAATACTCTGCTTTCACATTTTGACATTGTGGTAAGTCAAACAGTCAAAAGAAAACTGGTTTCTGCTTTCACCCAAGTTGGTTCACACATACAATAAAAGAAACCCTTTGGGATAGCAAGCAAAAGTGGACACATATGACTTTTTTCAGAGTGTTCTAGTTTTCTGAAGAACCACATGTCAATTTAAGCTTTTCCCACTTGAAGAAAGACTGAGTCAACAGCTTTTCTTGACACATGCAGGACACTTCTTGGGGCATGTGATCTTCATAGGTCTCATCTATAATTCTCAGTCAAATTGTTTTTCATTACAGTTAAAAGTGGCTGAAAACACTGCAGCAGACAACATTTGACCACCAGCCGGTTTTGGCCAGTTTAACTCATTCTACACTATGGTGACAGACCCTGGTCAGTGTTTCTGGCACTGTCTGGCAAGTCATACTGCAGCTGCCCTTGCGGCAGCTGTAGCATGACTTGCCAGACAGTGCCAGAACCACTGACGTAAGATGATAGGCATGTTGTTACTTGAACAAAAACTCTTTTCATGAAGAATTTAAATATGTAATTGTCTTCTTAAATCTAGGTAAATATACGTAAATATCAGGGACTGGTATGGAATGAGTTAAGGGGAAAGGGTTAACTCCTATCGAAATCAAGGCAATATGGTCCACGTGTAGACAGTATATAGGGAAAGACGAAAACCATGATCACCTTTCTTGGGAAGCCAAGGGACAGCAGCAAAAGGATTGTACCACTTGGAACCATTGCTATCATAAATTATTTTTTTTAGTATTAGCAAACTCTGTAATTGCACCCTTCACTGACAAAAAAACAATATGCTAAATTGCTTTCTCCACTGTTACCAAGAAAATGCACGTTTTCTTTGTCAGATCAGGAACCAAATCCTAGTGGTTCTGCTCTGAGTGCAGCCTATTCAGTCTGATCACTGATGGGCATTATATCATGGAGTTTGCACCTGACTGCAGCCATATCAAAATTTATCACCAAGGGGCTCCTCAATTACTGTGACCATGGTGACCCTGGGGCCCAGTTCTCACTTTCAAATTTCCTGGATTCCAACTAAGAGTCCATGTATAGCTATTACCACAAACATGTACTATGTTTTATTAATGCTAGGGTGTTGAACTATACACAATATGCTCTCAAACAGCAAACATTGATTTTAGGCTTCTTGGTTGACAACTACCAATGCTAACTGTCAGTCATTATGATATTATGTATGAGTGTGACTATACATTTGATGACTGCCTTGCAGAATATACAAGGTCTCTCCCTTGAGAGATTATCCCTCTAGTTGCTCCAATAATGGAAGGTTAAACCCAGTAATCTCTCAATACAGACATTCAAAATAACACAGAAAAGATAAAGAACAAGCAGCACCACAAATAAGATATCTCTCATTGAGTGGCACCACAGCCACCATGCTCACTACGATGTACATGTACATGTAAAAAACAACTGGCTTTTGAATCACACTCAGGTACTTGTCTGAAGTAACCTCAGCATTTATATGCAAAGATTTAACAGCGTCACATATGTACATTGTAATGATCACTCGAATGTTTAAACAGCTCATTGTAAATGCCCAGCTGTGAAAAAAGTACCAGTATATCCCTTGGTTATTTTTACATATGATGAGGCTCTACAACGGATTTGTGAAAAGAAACAAAGAGAGCACACCTCTGAGATTTTCAAGTGTTGAAATTTCAGCCACAGTCTGGCTGTATGTAAGTCTGTAATTACAAGCTCTGTGACCTTGAATATAAGGTCAAATACTTTTGTCCAAAAATGTTTTGGTTTTCATGTATCTCCTCTCCTCAAACAGCTCTACGACATTGAAAATGACACTTAAATTTGTACTCTGGAGATGCCTGATCTGACCAATTTTGATCAACTTTTGTAAATGTCTTCATGTTGTACTGAAACACATTCTGCGTTCGTGCATGGCCTTGCAGCCTACAAAATGAGTTCCAGATCACCTATCAGCAATCGCATGTAAGGTCTTACAAAGATATCTACATGTCTACGTTTAGTAGACCTTTATGAAACTGTTTAAGCGATTGCAGATACAATGATTTATTGAACAGATGCAGAAACAGCATGAAGTAATAAAAAATTGTACAAAATGTATAAAAATTCATAAACTATAAAAGAGTCTTTTGCTACATCACACCTTATGAGCTGAATTTTGGTCTACCTGTACAGACCCATATGTAGCTTTGATGCTGACCAAATCCGAGGTTGATCACAATGAAATATAACCGACATGATACAGAAAGCAAATTTCTGACAACAGTGTGCCGTCAGTTAATACAGAAGTTACACATTGCACTTTTTACTGTCATGAAAAACAGGAAATCTATGGAAATTGCTATTTACATTTGATTGAACATGAAGAGGTGAATTCAGAAATTTCAGAATGGAGGTGCACCAAATCTCCAGTAGGAATTTCTGAGG
The DNA here is from genome assembly GCA_964020975.1 of Hermodice carunculata. NCBI lineage: Eukaryota > Metazoa > Annelida > Polychaeta > Eunicida > Amphinomidae > Hermodice > Hermodice carunculata. The sequence goes on along the minus strand of OZ026614.1, from coordinate 45,898,158 downwards.
GTGACAGACTCTCTACAAAATTAATGTGTACATTTAATTTTAATTGAAAATACACTCCCTGTAGTCAAAAGTGGGGGCACGTGCCAGGAACAGCCCTCCACCCCCACCCCCTCAGAAAAACTGCCTTTAGTTCAAAATATTAGCAGAACACTTTATTTATAAAGCTTCAAAGATCGTACCCTTCAATATAAGGCAGACAAGAGCAACTTTCAGCTCCATCTGTCATGCAGTTTCCATCCCTTTAGGTCCACTGCCAGACTTAATCAAATCCAAAAAATATAGTCTACTATAGCTGATTTAATGAAACTAGGGAAAAGCATGTGTGTGACAATGCTATAAGAAAGTAACCTGATACATGCCCATTTTGGGGACAATTGTGCAGGACTGTTCCCCAGAGAGCACCCCCCCCCCAAAAAAAAAAAATAATCAAGAAAATAAACATACAAATAAATAATGCATTCATCTGCTTCATGCAACAACAGTGCATTCTAGGTTCCTTAAAATGCCACAGACCAAATCGTGGTCTTCAAAGACAGGTGGTATTCCATATAGGAGCTATATATTGCCAAGCAAAGTAGCCTAGCTGAAAAGGTGGTCAGCTTTCATTACCATAATGGAATTCGCTCTCAATTCAGGAACCACTGTGTATCAGACTTTGTTTTACGGGTCAGGCTACATGTACCTAGTACATGATGTGACAAGTAGCATCCTGGTGAAAAGGACATACTGTGGAAGGGTACGGAATCAAAATCAAATTTGAATATATCCTGTATGACTTTATACATGCAGAAACTGTGTCCGTGAGTGCAACATCCCATCCATCACATGCAGTACCTATACGTGCTGCATTTATATGTGCTACACACATTAAACAGTAATCAGACAGGCTTTATGTATAGACTTTCTGCAAGACTGGCAAAATTAACTGTCACTTTTGTCATTTATAACCAACATTAATTTAATTCAAGTGAACCTGGGTCTGTTGCTGTGGAGCAGGCGTGTGGTTATAATCTGCACTGATTGTTGTCACAGGTCAAAACACATGAATAAGTGGGATGAGGTTGTATCGTGGAATAATGAAAAACTGATCTGGGGTCCTCTTTCTCAAATTGGTGTCAGTTATAATATTGCAATAGGTTGGACTTGTTTCTATTTCTGACCGTTTCCAAAGCCACAGTTTCCAAGTATCCTATTTTGAGGGTATAACTCTAAAGATTTCTTCATTTTTGTCTCAGGTTCACCCAATGGCACAAATTTTGTAGGAAAATCATGATTCTAAAATACTTCCCACAATTTTTCTTTGCAGACCAGTGCATGTGAAAACCAAAACAAGAAGGCAGTGTAAACAACCCATACTGGTCAAGCTGACCTATATGTAGTGGGCCCCCTCTTATAGTCTTAACTAACTGCCCCCCCCCCCCCCCCCGCCCCTTCCACAGAGGGATTCCAGAGTAACTCTTCAATAATTCTTTAAAAAATATTTTAGACATTTGCAGATTTCTTCAGCAAATTTCAAGAAACACTAGTATTTGGCTAATGGTCACAGCATTTCCTGCCAAAGCTTTCCAGTGGAATTTTAAAGAAGTTGGCCAAACAATTTCAGCAGAAGTCCCCCCCCCAAAAAAAAACAACTTAAAATAGAAGAATAAATTATTAAATAGATATAAAATATAAAATAAAGAAAAGAAATTACTGTAGCATCACCATTTGAGCAAACTCAGAAGAAACCCAGCCAAGGCACATCTCTACCAAGTTTGAACAGGATCCAGTCAGGCCTTTTTGAAGAGAAGTTGCATACCTGTCAAGTCTCCCCCATAAGGCGGGAGTCTCCCACTTTTTCACCTAATTTTTTTTTTATTTACGTGACAAATTTTGCAAATTTGGCAGGATCTCCCCCATGAAAATTTAGCATTTTCTATCATACCCTTTGTTAAAATTTTCAAATTTACAAAAATCTCCCTATTTTGAGGTGTGCAATGCTGACAGGTATGAAGTTGATAGGTGAAATTTTTGATGGATGATGATGATTACGATGACAACAACCACAACAATAAAGAGGACCAAACAAGGCAATTATTATGTCTTACTTGATTTTGCTCTGCAAAAAGGAATGATCTCATTTGAACCGATCTTCACATTTAAGCTCCAGCATACTTTTCTGCTTCTCACTCATCACACAAATGCCATCAGTCTTTTTCTATTACATAGAAGCTCTTACACTCATGCCAGTTCCAATAAATTAGTGGTCACCTGTGCACAACAACCTAAATCTAATTAATGTGATCCCAGTTTTTCTATAAACCAGTAGAATCACTCATCCATCCCATGCTTTTCAGATTTCCTTTGGGTATGTAGCTCTGCTGCTTTCATTATGAGCTCTTATGATATGCCACAATCTGACCATTTCAATATTTTCCAGTTCAAGCAGGAGGGACCAATAATATCAAGTGTCATGTTTCACCTTGTACTATAAAAAATGTCTTTTGACTGAAAGTTCAAGAAGAGACCCAGCTACCAGGGTAACATTAAGGTCTGTTTTCCAGAGATTGTCTCCATGAGCTCTACGCATGCAGTTAACACCAATGGCAAGTTTGGGAAAACTCCCGAACAAAATGTTAACCCATTTGTTCCCAATCAAATTAAGGGCAAAATAAATAGCTTTCTTCAATACAGGTTGGGCACATAGTGTCCAAATCACCCCAAGTTATGTTAACCTGTAACATATGCTCTCCCAATTAACAGACATGATCCACAATCTTAATTCAATAGGTTTTCAATCAATGAGAAAATCCAGTAAAACTGTGTAACTTTATGACATTTCACAACTGCATTCAATGTTCATTCTTGGAGAGGGCATGGGGTATTATTAGCCGTCACTTTGAAAAACTCGCCCCCTATTGAAGAGATCAGGAGCTCATTTGGTCAATAGACAACAGAGGGAGATTTATCAATGCCTCTGTTGCTTGTCACAAAGTTAATTATAATTATCCTGTGTTTGAGGGTAAATTATCATTTTCTAGAGTGAAATTCAAAAGTAGTAACTCACTGTAGATTACAACCTAAACATTGTTACAACTAAATTGTGATGCGCCTGCATCATTGACATAGTGCATTAACACGGAGACAAAATCGAGTGTACATGTACCTGAGGGACGTTTGATTATACATCACATCTGACATTGAATAACTACGATGAATGCAAAGAAACACAGCACACCAGGTCGGCGTTGAAAGTAGGCCTACTGCATATTTGTTTCCAAAGAATACCCAATTGAACATAGAATAAACAAAATCTTGCATGGCTGGAGAGCGAGTTACTATTTTCTCTCACTTGGGATCGTTGCTGGTGTGGAAAATCACTTGTGACCCCAGGATGTAAGATTCTCCATTTATTTGATACAATTCAGGAGAATGCTTGGTCTCTGAAACGTCAAGAGTGGGAGCATGGAGCCTCATGCAGGCCCTTAAAACAAAACACTCCATCTCTTATAGGTTTTGCACACAATCACCTCTCACCTTTAAACATAAAGTGGAGTCCTGTATTAGGACCTGATTACCCTGATGCCAAAATTATGACCCTAATTTGAAAAGTATATGTACTCTGAATAGGCAGCAACGAATGCCTCAATCTTGATTTCCAAGAATGAACACTGCAGCAGTGCATGCTATTGGGCAGTTTTAGCTTGGAATTTATTTTTTTTCACACAGAAATGCATGTACATGTATATACAATTTTATATGCAGCATAGTAATTAAGACCTTGTCTGCATGCCAATGGTGCATGGCCAAGCATAATTTAAGATGCTTAGACTCTCCATGCTACGGTCAGCTGTTTCAAGATGACATGCATTACCTAAATGCAGTATTGGTAACTATTTCACTTTGCGGCTCTAAGGAAGATGCTCTCATGGCTGATAAAGACCCACGATAACCACAATAAATGTAGGTTTTGAACCACGGCAACTTCTGTGTCACTGTGGTTCCTGGGGTCATAAGATGACAAATATATGTAACTTGTTTCTAATTCGGGAGATACTGTTATGTTTAAGTTAACACTCTTGATCCCATGGTGATAAGTCTGTCTTAAACTGTTAAGACTAACACTGACCCCATACATCCTGTTAAGATAACCACAATAAATGTAGGTTTTGAACCACGGCAACTTCTGTGTCACTGTGGTTCCTGGGGTCATAAGATGACAAATATATGTAACTTGTTTCTAATTCGGGAGATACTGTTATGTTTAAGTTAACACTCTTGATCCCATGGTGATAAGTCTGTCTTAAACTGTTAAGACTAACACTGACCCCATACATCCTGTTAAGATAACCACAATAAATGTAGGTTTTGAACCACGGCAACTTCTGTGTCACTGTGGTTCCTGGGGTCATAAGATGACAAATATATGTAACTTGTTTCTAATTCGGGAGATACTGTTATGTTTAAGTTAACACTCTTGATCCCATGGTGATAAGTCTGTCTTAAACTGTTAAGACTAACACTGACCCTATACATCCTGTTAAGATAACCACAATAAATGTAGGTTTTGAACCACGGCAACTTCTGTGTCACTGTGGTTCCTGGGGTCATAAGATGACAAATATATGTAACTTGTTTCTAATTCGGGAGATACTGTTATGTTTAAGTTAACACTCTTGATCCCATGGTGATAAGTCTGTCTTAAACTGTTAAGACTAACGCTGACCCTATACATCCTGTTTCAGGTTTCAAACTGCAACTTTCTCACACTAAAAATTGTTTGCTTCTAATTGTTTCAAGCAACAAGAGTCTAATTTTAGTACATCTGAAGTAAGATAGTAGATGGGCCCATGCTTTATGTTTTAAACATATTTATTCTGCAATCAGAAAGCAGGATAGCTCCTTTACAAATCCCTCTACTAGAAGAGAAAAACACAGAAAGAGCTAGACATGACGACAGGCACATCAGGGCTGTCCAACAGGAGCATTGTAGCAAAATTTTGCCACAGTGCTCTTCAAAATTGCTACAAATTTTCTCAAAAATAAGTGTTTCTTATTTGAAGAAGTGGAGAAAATGCTACAAGTAAAGAAAATTTTGCTACAGAGAGAGTTGGACAGCACTGCACATGGGAGAAGTGGAGGCCACAGACCACAGTTATAAATCCTTCTATTTTTCATATTAGCATTTTTCAGTCTAAAAAATCAGCATTTTGGTATTTTAAAATTCCATAAACAGCATTTAACAGATAAAAATGTTAGAAAAACATAGATGGATTTTTATCATATAATTCCCAGCTCGTCAAATTGTGATAATTGAAATACGAAACAACACCTGGATGTCAGCTTTATACAGGTGTATGAACTGTGCTCTTGCCAGGGTCGCATCATTGTCCTTCCCCACCATAAAGTTCCCACCTGGCCTGGAAGACAGTGCACCTATATGACCACCAATGAAGCAACTCTGTGATGCAGCAAACCTGACTTAGCTAACTTTATTTAAACAGAAGCTACAGCATGCTGAAAACACAGTATTTTCACAATTACGGACTATCTCCGTTGGGATGCGCAACCAGCCAATCACAACTGTGGTCTGTAACCTGTACCACTGTGTGGTCTGCACATTGTGAATGAGGAGCTCACATTGGGATACACGCGAGTAATATGGAGGAGAGTATAGACAAGACCTCAAGATTCTTCAGCAACTAGACTACAGTATCAAAGCTGCATGTATGCCTCTCTCAGAGACCAGTGCATGAATCAAATGACAGGCATCACTCATCATGGTAACCAGCAAAGACAATCATGCCTTTTCTTTTTTATTGTTTCACTGTGTTTCAAAACTACATTTTGTATGACTTACGGTGTGTCATACGACAATGATGTATATGTTATAGTAAGAGTTTTCTGGTTTTTTAACAGTTATATCTTGCATGTATTATGAACTAGTCTGTACATGTTTTGCATTTATATTGTAGAAAGCTTTAATGCCTGGCCTTTTAACATACAGTAGACCCCAGACGTCTCTACCAGCCTAATTACTGTAAATGTACTTTTTTCACTTGAAAGAATTTTCCCCCTGTCTCTTTTTTTTTTTTTTTATTCAGGTATTCATTTAACTTAATTCTTAATTTCTTTATTTTGGGCAATGCTCCCATTAGGCAAATGCTAGAAATACTGTTTCAGTAGCCAGACGGTCAGACAAAAGACTGACCACCATTTAAACTCAGTGGACTGACAAGTCAGCTGAGCTCATAAATGAAAATACAGCAAATATCAAGTGAACATACAGTAGATCTATTGTAAGCACAGCCTGATGAGAAGGAACAACAGGCTGTGACTTCATCTTCTTGTCCATGGCATGCCAATGTAGCATTTTGGCAAGTCCCTGAACTCCAGCCCTCCCAGCCCCCAGTTTTAGGTACATGTAATCACATGCAATTTTGATCTGGAGGCTCAATTCTCTTTGCCACTCATGTCCAAGCAACACCCTGCCATTACAAAATCACCCCCTCAGCTTCAGAGGGCTGATGGCCTAACAAAAATAGGTCGTAATCACTGATATTACATAACATACTAGCATTAGGCACGATCTATTAGCCCATAAATTTGGCAAGTCTAATTCAATTACTTTTCAAGATATCAAATTTTATATCTTTGAACACATTTTGGTTCATAATTTCCATAAAATTACAGGTGGCGCCACTGGTATCATATATATATATATATGAAATTTTGACCTCCTCCGCAAGTCTACTGAATTTCATGAAGATCTATCAAACATTTACGATGCAAGAACAGTCACAAGATTTTCACATTTTGACCCATGTATTACATAATACTGTAGGTGGTACCACAAATATCAAAGCCAACTAAGAGTTTCATACAGTTGATAAATCCTGAAAGTTCTATGGGGATATCTTCAAAACTGTTGACTTCATTGTGCTCACAAGCAAAAAGTTTCCGCATGGATGGACAGACATAAGGACAGATGGACAGACATGAGTGATCATATAAGCTCTGTGACCTATGGTCAGCAGAGCTAAAAAAAACTGTGTCACTACACAGCAGACAGTAAATGCCTCAGGTTATGGTGCAAGTATGTTTTAAGAAGTCATGAAGGTCATGCCAAAGTAACACAAAGCAAGGTCAACAAGATGCCAAGCCTGATAAAGTCTTGGTAGAATCAATTACAATTTCCAACAACATTAAAAAAAAAAAAAAAAAATAGTTGGGAGCTTGGATGGGTTAAAGCCTGCAAAATCATAATTGGGGCCTGTTTGTTTGTAGGCAAGCTAAACACTGAAATTTAAGTGGGCATTTCTGAGCCTGATTATAAGGTTGCTGACCACATGCAGCAGTCTTTGAAGTTATATCATGTTGTTAAAAAATGCATGTAGATATGGTACTAGTTGGGGGGAGGCAGCTACTCCTATTAGTGATGATGTGGGTGTGTGACACTCTGAAGGCACCTCTTTTCAGCAAAATTCCCATAACAAAGGTCCAGTATTTTGCAAAAAATTCCTTTAAAAAGGATAATTTTTTCTCTTTTATGACCCAAAATTTGGGTAAATTTCCTGAACTAATATCAAAATTTTCTTCCTGGAGCACTTTTCACACCAGTTTGGGACCATGTTTTCTACTATTTCAGTCAAAAAATCCCTAACAAAGGTATCATTTTTGTATAAAAAAAAGTGGCATAACAAAGTTTTTTTGTGAAAGATCAAGACGCACATACCCACCAAAAATTTGGGGAATTAACCCTCCAACCCTGTACTAGTTCCTCCTTTGACTTGCCATCTGCTTTTTACACTGCATCCAGCAGGTACCTAGCACCAATATTTGCTATGATACTTGACCACCATTGAGAGACCACCTGCATGAGACCACTTCTGACCCTACCTGCTAATAGTAGTTTCCCAAAGCAGAGATGGCTGTGGTGGCAGCTTTCATGAACAGTTCCACATCATGCCTAGCGAACCCAACCAAAATTACCTCATGGGGATGGGGTGGTGGTTAATTTTCTGAACCGTCTATAATATCTGATGACCAATACAAACAACCTTTGAGTGAGGGTTGTAATTTTACATGACTTTTAATGCCAAATTGATGAAAAAAAAAGCTTAGAAGTTTTGTTTATATGAAAGCGATTACTCATTAGTACATGTTGTTGGCCAAACAGCCAGTAGGATATTGCGCTAAGTTCTGATTATTATTGTGTGCTGACGTGTTACAATCTTTAAGGAAAATGCCTTTAGTACCCGGTACCATTCTTTTTACATAACCTCTTTCTCCATAGATACATGTATGATACTATCAGAAATTACTATTATTGTTAAGCTGTGAAAACTGTGATTTGGAAATAGAAGACCCCTACGGGTAACGACGTGCATGCAGTAGCGGGATGCAGTCGCTTGAATACCCGAGTTGGCACCTTCACTACTATATAGGCATAGTTATGGATGCATCTTCCTATTCCTGCCGTAGCCCCCCAAAGACGATACAGCCATTCTTCTCTGAAATAAGTAGCCCTCCATCCTTATCCCCACCAGTAACAATTGGCGAAAATACCTTTTTTAATATCATGATATCAGTGTTGCAACTTTTATCGTCCTTTTATAGACCAACCATGCTGTGACAAATGTCAGATGTCTGAAACAGTGGATGGGGCCACACCGGGGGCAACACACTGTTCGCCCCGCAGTTTCACACTGCACCGGATCTGTCCAGGTCAGGACTGAACAACTACCAATGCAGGATACATTTCTCAGAAGCCTCAGAGCGGAATGTGGGGTTGCGGGTCTGTATGTTAAAAAAAGAAAAAGGCACGCAGGACAATGAGGTTGAACTCTGTCTTAACTGGCAAGTTCACTGCAAGATCTGAGGCGGGATCTGAGGAGACCAAAAGTTTATTGCTGACAAAACATGTTATTTGAGCATAAAAAAAAAAAAAACTGACAATGTAAATGACACTTACCGGTTTCTGGTTAGTTTTGATGCAGTGGTAAATGAAGTATGTAGTCAGTGGTCTGGGTCTATGGAATGGGTGGTCAAGGGTTGTGACTTGTGTCAGTTGTCACTTTAATTAGTGAACCAGTTCAGCAGTTATACTGTCCTCATACTCTCATTACTGCGGCGTCCTTATCTTTCAGTCACACAACGCCAGTTTCCGCGTTGAACTCACACTTTCCGAGTCATTGCTTTCTGCCTGCAAAGAATGTAACCCAAGCAGGGCATGGGCACGACAATGCAGTGTGAGAGTGTTGTACACTTTAGAACCACGTGGTCGACACACAGATCAGAAGTTTGGGTGAGTTATCTTTGCCGCCACCTAGCGGTGCAAGCAGTGATCACCTGAAAGTGACGTGTGAAATGTCAACATGACTGAACCCGGCGATCGACTTCTTTTAACTGTATCTTGGACTCTAGGTAAACTCGGACATAACGTTTAGCGCCTCTGTCGGAAATACAATAACCAGATTGCACACTGAATTCGTTGTTTTTAATGTCCGTCTATTTATGATGGTTTATTTTACCAAATTAACAAGAAAAAAAATTGCGTTGCCTACTGTAAAGCATTTTGATTGAGGAATGAGCTAATGGGTACTTTTATGTTATTTTTGTCAACTATTGCACTAGTGCCAAGACTCAGGTGAAGTTCAGCTGACAACATATATAATGCACCATTAAGCTTGTTTAAGGTATCATACACAAGTATGTTTATTTTCGTTAACTTTAATTTTCTCTGAGTCGAAAATTTCCCAATTCTTGCCAGGATAACTTGATCGTTTGATTTTCCGGAGAGGTCACAAAAACGTTGACCGTATCATTCAGAACAACAACAACAACAGAATAAAAATTAAAAAATAAAAGATAAAATAAAAATAAAATAAAAAAGTCAGCTATTTTAATGTGTAGTTTGTATATGCTGTAGCTTAAAAAATTGCCCCAAAACATTTTTGTCGCTGTGCAGCTGAATGTTGATGTAGTGCTTTCTGTGATTGAAAAAAAACACGCTCTCTCTCTAAATGTTTTCCTCCACTAATAATGCTCTCTGTCACTATTAACTTCAATGAGCATCTCTAAACTTAAAGTGAATACAAACAATACTTAAGTGTGTGTTTGTCTATTTCACGGCAAAAAGCTATACAATGGTATGTGGCACAGGAGTAATTAAGTCTGTTTAATTCCTCGGCCATGTTTGAGTTTAGGCCTACTAACCGAATGTACCTAATTTGCAAAGGTACTATTTCCAACACAACTTCTGAAAATAGTTGTATGGAAAACACCAAGTCGATGTAATTTTGTTAAAAATCCATGAATTGAAAAAGAAAGAAGAAGAAATAAGAAGGAATACGTATTTGCGTGAATGCAAAACTAAAGTTTGAACTAAAAAAGAAGATTTGCTTCAAAGTAAATCTGTCTGTGTGCCTTCAAAAGTGGTAAACATTAATTGCTACAACTTTTGTCTCCTTTGCTACTTTACATTCAATAAAGCTTATGCCTGGATGAAAATCTCAAAGTCCGAATGACCTTGACCTTTGATCTTTAGAGGTCACATGTAAATTACAAAAATGTTGTTATAATATCTACAATTTAAGCCCAATATGAACCAAATCAGATTGAAATTGACCAAGTTATGGCTAGATGAAACTTTCAAATTTCCTTGATCTTTGAACTTTTGAGGTCACATATAAATTAAAAAAATGTGCAGTGTTACAACAGCTGCAATTTGAGCCTAACATGATCAAAATTGGATTAAAATTGACCGAGTTATGGATAGAGGAAAATTTCAAAGGTCCAAATGACACTGACCTTTGCCCTTTAGAGGTCAATACCTACAATTGGAGCCCAACATTATTAAAATTGGATGCCAATGATAGCTAGATGAAAATTTTAAATGTCCAAATGACCTGGATCTTTGAACTTTAGAGGTCATATGTAAAAAAACACAATAATGTGTAGTGTTACACTATCTACAATTTGGCTCAACATGATCAAAATTGGATACAAAGTGACCGAATTATGGATAGATGAAAATTTCATAAATGCAAATGAATTGACCTTTGACCTGAAGAAGTTGCATGTTAATTACAAAAATGTGCAGTGTTGCAATTCCTACAATTTAGGCCCCCTCATAGTTAAAATTGGATGAATATTGACCGAGTTATGGATGGATGAAAATTTCAAAGGTCCAAATGACCTTGATCTTTGATCTTTAGAGGTCACATGTACATGACCTATATTTGCAGTGTTACAATACCTACAATTTGAGCCCAACATGATCAAAATTGATCGAGTTATGGCTAGATGAAAATTTCAAATGGCAAAATGACATTGACCTTTGCCCTTTAGAGGTCACATGAAAATTACACAAATGTGCAGTGTTACAAACGTATTAATTGAAGTTAGATTGGTTGCCTGTACCTATAATACTTTTGCAGATATCAAAGATTTAAGTTTTCAAATGGTCCTAATTTGCATAATTTTCAAAACCATGAACCTTTTTACAAAAACTCAGAACTTCACGTGTGGGAGTATAATAATACCAAGTTTTGAATTTCTATGTATAATACTTTCAAGTGAAATGTCGGACAAATTTGCCTGTGAAGGAAGAAAGAACTAGAAATGAAGACTTGCTTCAAAGCAAATCTGTCTGTGTGCCTTCAAAAGTTGTAAATATTAAATGCGACGACTCTTGTTCTTTGGTACTTCACATTCCGAAAAGCTTATGGCTGCATGAGAATTTCAAAGACCAATTGACCTCGACCTTGGCCTTTGACCTTTAGAGGTCACATTTAAATTACAAAAATATACAGTGTTACAATGCCTACACTTTAAGGCCAACATGAACCAAATCAAATAAAAGTTGACCAAGTTATGGCTAGATGAAACTTTCAAAGGGCTGAATGACGTTGACCTTTGACCTCTAAAGGTTATATTTTATAAAAATTGCAGTGTTGCAATACCTACTATTTGAATCAAAATGATTAGAATTGGATGGAAATTGACTAAGTCATGACTGCATGAAAATCTGAAAGGTCTGAATGACCTTGATCTTTGCCCTTCAGAGTCACATGTAAGTTACAAAAATGTGCAGTGTTATAAAACCTACAATATGAGGCTAACATGATCAAAATTGAATAAAAATTGTCTAAGTTAGGGCTAGATGAAAATTTCAAAGGTCCAAATTGCCGTGACCTTTGACCTTTAGATTAATTACAAAATTGTGCGCTGTTGCAAACATATCGATTGAGGTTGGATTGGTTACCAGTACCTATAATAGTTTTGCAGATATTCAAAATTTAAATTTTCAAATGGCCTTATTTGCATAAATTTTTAAATTGTTGAACCTCTTTACAAAAACTCCAGACTTTGTGTGTGGAAGTATAATCATGCCAAGTTTGGAGTTTCTACGAATAATATTTTTCAAAGGAAATGTAGGACAAATTTGTCAGTAAAGAAAGAAAGAAAGAAAGAAAGAAAGAAAGAAAGAAAGAAACACTAGCAAAGAAGATTTGCTTCAAAGCAAATCTGTCTGTGTGCCTTCAAAACTTGTAAATAGTAAATACTGCAACTTTTGTCCTTTGGTACTTCACATTCCATTAAGCTTATGGCTGGATGAAAATTTCAAAGTCCAAATGACCTTGACCTCTGACCTTTACAGGTCACAAAATGTGCAGTGTTGCAATACCTACAATTTGAGTCCAAGATTCAATTCCCTAAATATTATACCCTTTCCAAAAATTAATGTTTATCTTACAGGTATATTCATGCATAAGCATAAGACTAACAAGTTACCAATAATCTTCCATAATTTTTCACATTTAATACTGGGATACATACACTTAATACAAGACAAAAACACAAATATCATGTAAAAACCGTCAAATGCAATAGGTCAAAATTTAGCATTAAATATCATGGACTTTCAGTTTGGAACAGTGTACCAGGATTTCTAGCAGACATCCCCAGTAACAATTTACTCAAAATGAAATATAAATTTTTTTTGCAAACAACTTAGAACATTACGTAAAGGATTGTAAACATTAGTTCGTGTTTTTTTCCACTTGTTATGAAATACAACTAAGAATATTACGTAAAGGATTGTAAAAGATATTAATATACATGTATTTTTTCCACTTGTTATCATGTACAGGTGCATTGTAAAATTGTTTGATTACTTTTTATACTGTTTTTGTAGAACTAATTGTATAGACTTGATTAGGAGCCCATAAGCCTGTAAAGGTTTATTATGTGCCTGCCACAGATTATGTGTTTAATTACTCATATGTGTACTAACGATTTTGTAATATGACAATTTTGTATTTATTTTTTTGTTTCGATGTATTGTTATGATATGTGGCAGTAAACATTCAACATTCAACATTCAACATGATTAGAATTGGATGGAAATTGGCCCCAAGTTATGGCTGGATGAAACTTTGAAAGGTCCAAATGACGTTGACCTTTGACTTGTAGAGGTCAAATACAAGTTTCTAAAAAGGTGCAGTATTACAATAGCTACAATTTGAGCCCAACATGATCAAAATTGGATAAAAATTCACCAAATTATGACTAGAAGAAAGCCACTATCGAAAGTGGCCTTTGACCTTGAAAAGACCTTCGACCTTGAGAGGACCTCTATCTGAAATGAACCTTGGCCTTTAAAATGACATTTCGACCTAAAATTGGCCTTTGACCTTGACATGACCTTGATATTTCAGATGACCTTTGCCTTGCTATGATCGAACTACTATACACTCGGAACCTCATCTACTATCGTATATAATATATTGAAGATTTATAACTTTAATTAGCCCTCATTTGCATATTTTTGAAAAGCATGACCTCTCATTATGAACAGGCAAGACTTCATCTATAGGAGTATAATTGTGCCAAGTCTGGGGTTTCTATGTATAATACTTTTCAAATGAAATGTCGGACAAATTTGCTGTAAAGAAAGAAAGAAAGAAAGAAAGAAAGAAAGAAAGAAAGAAAGAAAGAAAGAAAGAAAGAAAGAAAGAAAGAAAGAAAGAAAGAACATAAGGAAAAACAGAATAGTGTATGTTGACACCCACACTTTAATATACGACTCATGTTCACGTTTTTCTTAATGTTTCATAAAATGTTCCAGATAGTTATTCTTTATTCGCGCCGCGTCCCCCGACCCCCACCCCACCCCCCAAAAAAAAGAAAGAAAGAAAAGAAGAAAGAAAAAAAGTGGCGCACTTTTATGATGAAGGTGAGGAAAATATTTCAATTTTGTGTCATGTAACATACACGTTCTGGCTGAGATAGCTTTTATGTTCTTTATCTCGATTTTTATCCAAAAACGGACACTCAACTTCTGCACATTTTCACCCAAATAAAAATGATGGGCGCACACATTCACAAGTATCAATGATACAATTTTGAATAAATCTTACCGTGACCAAGTAAACACATCAGGAAGAGTCTTTATGATATACCTCATTATATTTTTCAAGTAAAGTCCTAAAATGGTTTTCGTATTAAATGGAAAAAAAGTATTAACCTTTTCAAACAATTTTGAAATAATATTTCATTGTGTTTTTATTTTCACGGTTTTTTACCAACAGCAAAAATAAGAATACACCACATGCATAGTACCCTTCCACATCAAGGATCATCACTGGAAATGTTCCAGTAAAGACCTTATTGCCATGCTCCACAACATTTCCAAACGTTCAAGTGTAAACAAAACGTTCTCTCAACCAAAATCGCCTAGAAATATTTGTACTTTAAATGTTTCAAGTAAATGTTTCCACTCAGTTGGTTCAACCATTACTTGAACTTCCGATAAACAGGAGGAATTGCGTGACAGAATTTTAAGTTATTAACCCAGACCTGTAATCTGCCGAAATGGCACAGTGTATTACATAACAAACTTGATTATCCTAAATGTCGAAACACCCAAACATCCAGGATTTGTTTTTCTATAGGCCGAGACCCGCAACACACCATGGGAAAGAAATAATGTCACTTATGTCATCCATTTGTCTGCAAAATGTACTTGATAAACATTAGAACACCATGATTTTTCCTTTCTCTAGAGCCACTTGTATGTCCGTCACCGGCATCACGGCGTGATACCGGAATTGAGGAAGAGGATGCGGACTCCTCGTCAGACATTGCAGTCTGACCGTGAAACAAATTCGCTTAACAATTACATTCCTAAACTAGAAAAAAAAAGATTTGCTAAATAGCAAATCTGTGCGCCTTCAAAAGTTGTAAATATGGCTAGATGAAAATTTCAAAGGTCCAAAGGACCTTTACCAAAAAAGGTGCAGTGTTGCAATACCTACAATTTCAGCCTGACAAGACTGAAATTGGACGCAAATTGACCAAGTTATGGCTAGATGGAAATTTGAAATGTCCTAATGACCTTTGACCTTTAGATGTCACATGTAAAAGACAAAATGTGCAGTTTTACAGTATCTACAATTTAAACTCAATATGAACCAAGTCTGATGAAAATTGACCAACTTATGGCTAGATGAAAATTTCAAGGGGTCAAATTACCTTGACCTCTGACTTTTAGAGGTTACATGTAAATTACAAAAAATTGCAGGCTTGCAATACCTATTAGTAAGGTCCAACATGATTAAAATTTAATGAAAATTGACCAAATTATGGCTGGATGAAACTTTTGAAGGTTAAAATGGCCTTAACCTTTGACCTTTAGAGGTCACATGTTAATTACAAAAATAAACAGTGTTACAATACATACAATTTAAGCCCAACACGAACCAAATTGGATGAAAATTGACTAAGTGATGGCTAAGATGAAACTTTCAAAGATGCAAATAACCTTGACCTGTAGAGGTAACATGCTAATTACAAAAAATATGCAGTGTTGCAATACCTACAATTTGGGTCCAACATAGTCAAAATTGGATGAAAATTGACAGTTATCGCTGGATGAAAATTTCAAAGGTTCAGATGACCTTGACCGTTGAGCTTTAGAGGTCACACGTAAATTACAAAAATCTGCAAATTTACAAATCTGTCAATTGAAGTTGGATTCGTTACCTACACCTATAATAGTTTTGGAGATATTCAAGATTTAAATTTTCAAATGGCCCTTATCTTCATAATTTTCAAAACCGTTGAACTTACAAAAACTCGAGACTTCGTGTATGGAAGTATAATCATGCCAAAGTTTCTTCGCACACAGACATAATAACACTTATATTTAACAAAGCGGGGCATGAAATATCAAAATCGATAGAAATGTTGAAAAGGGATCTTATTAAATCAAGAGTTGCACCAAAAATTTCCCCGTGAGATGAATAAATATTTGGCATTAATAGTCATATATTCACACACACACACACACACACACACACACACACACACACACACACACACACATGTATAACGTTGTCTTCTTTTTGAGACCTTTTGTTGGCTGAGCAGAAATTCGATATAGGTCTTTTCATAACACTTGCAATGGTACACTGTTGCAGGAGAAGACAGCTGACCGTTGTGTCATATATATATATATATATATATATATATATATATATATATATATATATATATATACATACACATATATATACATATATATATATATATATATATATATATATATATATATATATATATATATATATATATATAAAAGTCTGCTTTGCTGACAAAATGGTATCCCCAGGGAAAGTGAATAACACATATCCACCTGCCGTTTACTTATTTTGACGACTTAAGTCCAAGTAAATTGGAAAGTTGGAAATTAGATAAAAATATTATTGGAGGGGGGAGTGAGAGAGAGAGAGAGAGAGAGAGAGAGAGAGAGAGAGAGAGAGAGAGAGAGAGAGAGAGAGAGAGAGAGAGAGAGAGAGAGAGAGATGAGAGAGAGAGAGAGAGAGAGAGAGAGAGAGAGAGAGAGAGAGAGAGAGAGAGGTCACCGTGGCATGCGGTGAACATACCCAGATATGTTTGTATGAAAACATTAAGTTTTAGGTAATGTTGTGCCATTAGATCACACTTGCGCAGCGGAGTTGGCTTAACACGCAGCTTGGGTCTGTATTGGAGGCAAAGGATCTTTTTTTTTTCAGATAAGACAAGGTTATCTAAATATACATGTAAAAAAATATATCGGAAATGATAATGCCTGCATAGCCTATCCTCGTTTTGCGCTACAGATAAGCTGCACTTAATGAAATAAAGATTCCCGAATTTGTACATCAACCAGAATCGAAACGTCCTTGCTTCCCTGTTATGCATAACAGTTACAATATTTGCTTAGCTTCACAGTGTACATTTAAATTCCATCAAGGTTAGTTATGGTCGCAGCATGGCGCCACCTCCAATGTGGTCAACGGAAACTTCCTGCCATCAAGAATAATCACAGGTAAAACATCGGATGTACAGCGTTCATGTCATAACTTTTTTATTCATTTTTTTAAGCCTCCAGCCTAAAAACGAAAACATGTACAAAAGAGCCCAGTGACACTTGATTAAATGATTTTATGCCACTCGTTTGTCTGATAACTGAAAAGCCTAAAAATGAATAAAACAAGCTTACAATATTTTTGTTTTTCATTCATCAAATACCAATAGTTTTACAAAGTTATGCATCTTTGCGTGCATACAATGTAATTATGGCGGGTATTTCTGTCGCAGGTCATTATATTGGGAACATTAATACATGTATAAAAAATTACTCCATCCTTAACATAATATACTCCCTCGAAATGAGATGGAATTTCATTTGCGTATAGATTTCTGTGGTCTAAGCTTTATTAAACAATAGGTTGGTCAACACTTCGGAGATGAAGATACTGTTGTTTACCCCAACCTGTTTGTCCTTTTGCTTGCGGATGATACCATTGTCATGGCAGAAATTGCTGAGGATTTACAAGCTGCTCTGGATGCTATGCAAGAATATTTTGAAAATTTGTGTCTGACAGTAAATGTTGACAAGACCAAAATCGTAATTTTCTCAAGAGACACTCTGAGAAATTTCCCACAATTTGTTTTCAGCGGTGAAAACGTTGAAGTTGTTGACACCTTTAACTCATTCCATAATCCCTGATTTTTCCGTATCTTACCTAGATTTAAGACGACAATTGCATATTTAAATTCTTCATAAAAAGAGCTGAGGTTCAAGTACCAACATGCCTATAGTCTTAAGTCAGTGGTTCTGGCACTGCCTGGCAAGTCATGCTGCAGCTGCCACAAGGGCACCTGTAGCATGACTTGCCAGGCAGTGCCAGAATCACTGAACAAGTGATCATAGTATGGAATGAGTTAAGTATTTGGGTGTTACCTTCAATTACAACAATAGATTTGATAAGTGCAAGTAACATCTGTATGACTAAGCACATAAAGCTATGTACTCAGATAAATAAAAAGCAAAGAAAATGTATGTCTTCCAATAGATATTATGTTGGAACTTGCCAATATTGACATTTGGTGCAGAAGTATGTGGTGTCGGTGACAATTCTTTGTCAGAAAAACTAAATTTGAAATTACTTAAATTGATCCCTCATGTCAAAAAATCTACACCAAACTGTGTGGCATACGATGAATGTGGATGTTTTCCAGTGCATTTAGCAATCAATAATAAGCTACTTGGCTTGTGGAGCAGAATACAGGTATCTAGTAACATACATCAACATAAAATTTCTAGAATTTCTATCACTTTTTACGTGTGTTAGATACAGCTGGAGTTTTTACTTCAAATTGGTTGGTAAAAAATTTAGAAGTCTGCTTGACTCCTTGGGTATATCATGTGCACCAATGATAATTTTAACTTGGTATGGTTTAAATCTGCGGTCAAATTACGATTGAAAGACCAATATATTCAATATTGGTCGAGAAACGTATAAATACCGGTACCATGGACATCTGTTTAAATTATAGACTCTTTAAGCATAGATTTTTTTATGGAAAAGACCTGGTTATACTGTCATTAAAGGACAGACTACAATTGGCCAAATTCAGAACCTGTAACTCAGTTAATATTTTAAGATTTGTAAATGTGGAGAGAGAAGGGAGAAAGTGTAAGCTGTAGAACTCTGATGAGGTAGGATATTAATTTCATTACCTGCTTTCTTGTAACTACACTTCTTTCAAGCGGAGAGGAAACTGTATCTAAAGAAGTATTTCTATTGCTCGCACTCGCCTAACGTTTTGAATTTTTCCGAAGTGGTAATTGCTACAAATGTATTAACCATGATGAAAGTTGTAAAGTTTATGAAAGTTTTCAGTAGTGTTCTCCAATGAGGTACAAATCTCAGTTTCTGCACATTACATGTTGAAATGAGTTATAAATCTCCTGATGGTAATCTCTTTTAACAAGTCATTCATAACTAAGATATAATGCATATTTATTATCTCAGGTAATGTGTGCAACAATTATTTCATAACTGATACATGTGGTACAAATCTCACTTTCTGTGCATGTATTATTAAGGTGTAATATAACATGTTGAAATGAGTTATAAATCCCCAGATGGTAATCTCTTTCAACAAGTCATTCATAACTAGGATAATTATAATGTATATTTATTACCTCAGTTAATGTGTACAGGGATGTGGACAGACACATCCCTGATGTGTGCAACTATTATAATAACTGATACAGGATTTAACTCTATAGGCCTACAGGAGTGATTCTTGCTTGTTCACCATGGTACTTTTACTTATAACTTACTATTCTAGTCATGTTTTCTGAAGTGTAGTGCTATCTTACATCTCTAACATTGAATGACAATATCCCATACCATGTTAGTAGAATATAGAAATGTCTTTGTCTAGTCACACTGTATGTACCTTTTCATGTTATTTCTCAAATATCATTGGTGGTGCTGTGTCACTATTTTTTGTCTGATCATGCATACTCTGTGATGATTACTCTTGTAGCCCTTCACGGGTTTCTTGAACCTTTGCGGGAGCGTGGTTCCTGTGAATGAAAATGAGATCAAGGTCACTGAAATATGAAATATTATTAAGAGGAGAAATAGTGTCAAGGCACAAATGAGGTGAATTCAAGTTTTACCTAGCCCATAAGTCGGAACATATCAAACTTATATTGAAATTCGAATGTCGAATAATGGTCAAAACTTTATTGACAATAAAATTTTGACCACAGGCCTATAGTTTTCTGCTTTTACCATGTATGCTGTACAGAAAATTGAGATAAGAAATGGGCCATATTAGACATACTTTTCTGTGTTAAAATGTTTTATTCCATATATTTCTTCGTTTAAAATAGTTATTATACACTTTATTCTGTGTTTCATATCAGCAGTAAAAGAACTAAAACAGGCCATGATTTTAGGCCTGTTAAATTCATAATATTCCACCATATTAAATTTAAGGGCCCCGCCCCCGGCGATTCCTTTTAAATAATTTTTAAACAAATCCCGTGTAACACTGTTTTGGGATGCACCTGTGCCTGTTATAAACATGGGTAAGAAGTTTTTTTGTTTTTTTTAAATCTCTTTCAACTTTTCCTATTCTCTGATCCTCAGATTGAAATGTCTGTGGTGTTTGAAGTCGCAAAGCATCTGAGTGACGTCACGAAGTCGATGCAATCTTGACTAATGGTATGTTGAGGCCCGGATGTTGGCGAACAGGTGCGAAAGAAAGAAATCACTTCAGGGCAAAGACGTTTCGTGAACCGTGTTTTGTGACTCAGGATCATGATAGTAGGATCATTGTATTACGCAGACTCAGTGTAGATGAGTGATGGTTGAGCACACGTTCGTGTAGCAAGGTATGTAGTCGTTAGCGCCTGAGGAAGAGAAACTAACTTACAAAGTTGCCTTGGCCTTCGGCCAGGTAACTTCCAATTCTGCGATGAACTTGCTCTCGGGTCATCGTTGCAGTTTGGTTGTGAGGAAATGTGTGCGAAACGAAGATACGTACCTCTTGAGATGGATAAGATTTTGATATGATGCCATAACCCTCATGAATCGCGAAATGGGCTAAAGAAATATTGTGAATTGTGTGAAGAATTTACAGATGAGCGATAATAGATGAATATATACATTATCAACGCAAACAGTGTTGCCTTGGCCCATGTCAACTCATACAAGCTTTATACACACATACATACAAGCTTTATTTATACTCAGTTTTTACAACGAATTAACATTAGCTTCCCAACTATTTTGACCGAGTGTGTATAAATAATCAGACAAAAGTGAAAGCAACCTCTCACAACGATGAAAAGATAAAATATGTACGACATGATTGAAAATAGTACTTGTAAAAATGTAAAAACATTTACATAAATAATAAAATGCACGACGCAAATGGATCGTGCATGAGAGACTTGGTAGAGCATTAAACAATGGTAAAAATGAGGTGCAAATAATAGATAGATTATTGCCGACAGAAGGAGAATTTACAGGAAAATCCATCCCATGCAGTGTCTAAAGTAGTAATTAAAAAGTAGGAAATTCTTTGGCTGTTCTGAGTTCATTGGGGAGCGAGTTTCAAATCTTATTACCGAAATTCTTAAAAGAATGAAGACCCCCATTGGTCGTGTGACAGATTGATGCTCTCGAAGTATTTTTGCTCTCAGAGAATAGCCATGAGTATTGGGCTTGAACTTTGAAGACACTGTTATAAATGTATTCAGGGTTGCTGGACAGCTTTATAAACTTCAGTAGCAAGTTTTTCATTCTGGACAATTCCAAAGTAGGAAGATTTGCCATCTTCAGGAGAGTGCTATAATCCAGATCGTACCGATCAAAAATAAACTTCAGAGCTCCAAATTGAATTTTCTCCAATTTGGCCGAGTATGAAGCTCCACAAAAGTGCCAAACTGCTGGGCAATAGTTGAAATTCGAAAAGACAAAGGATTTGTAGACACAAAGTCTGGTATTAATATCTAGAAAATGGCTGAGGCGTAGCAGACAGTTCAATTGCCTAGAAGCTGATTTAATAATTTTAGAGATGTGATGAGAGAAGTTCAGTCTGTTGTCAAGTTGAACACCCAGCAGTTTGAGACTTTGTTGGCTTGTAATAGTAGTTCCTCTTATATGTATTTCAGATGAGGTGTCTTCATTAGAAATCATACACTGAAACTTGGAAGGATTAGCCTCCATTTGATTTTCTTCACAATGTAGTGAGTGATAGACCATTTAAAATTATCTTATTGGCTAAGGTTTTTTAGTATTAGCCTTGACCAAGATGGTATTGTGGTCAGCATAATTAAAAAGGGTTCCATCTTGAACGGCACAGAAAACATCATTCATAAAAATATTAAAAATTGATGGTCCAAGACTGGAGCCCTGGGGGGACGCCCTTGAAAATGGATTTCCAAGAACTGGTGGCATCGAGAATTTTGACTCTTTGTCTTCTGTTCAGAAGATAGTCTGTAAGTAAATTAATGGATGGGGTGGTCATGCCATATGCATGAAGTTTGGTAGTGATCAGTGAGTGGGGGAGGCAGTAAAAAGCCTTCGACAAATCCAGGAGTATAACTCCAGAGAGTAGTCCATTCTCAAGGGCATCCCTCCAAGTGTCGCATAAGTGGATAAGAACATGCTGATAGCTAAAACCTGCTCGAAAAGCAGATGGACAATCATGGTATATCTTAGGGAGAAAGCCATCAGGCAGGTGCATTTCGAGCAGCTTCTCCAAAACTTTGGAGGAGCTGCTCAAAATGCTGACCGGCCAACGGTTCTTCCTCTCCAGGACATTTTCTTTTTTGTATATAGGCAAAACTTCTGCTGCCATAGCAGAATCTCGAAAACCAGATGTATCTATACATCTGTTAAAGAGTCTGCAAAACTGCAGAGCAACGATGTCCCTTGCTGTGGTTAAAGCTTTGGCTGGGATCTGATCATAACCTGTAGCTTTTTTAGTGTTCAGGCCTTTCAGAACAAGCTGAACCTCTTCAGGGGTGGTGTGCCGAAACTGAAAATTAGTTACTGTCTTACATTTGTCAGAAATATTGCGGGTACTATTGTGCTTTCGAAAATATTGAACAGAGGCTTCAGTGAAAGCAGGGGTATTAGGAAATTGATAGGGGTCAGGCAGGTTATGATCAGAGCTGATATTTTCAGCAGTAGATGAGTAAAATGAGTGCATAGAATCGGCAACCTCAACCGTGTCTGTTAAGACCTTACCACCATCCTGAATCATTAGAGAGGAGGATGCTATTGCTTTTGAAGAAAGAAGTGGTTTTATGGCTTTCCAGAAATGCTTGTTTTTCGGTCCACCCTCGCATCTCTCGTGAAAGTACTGTTTGATGGATCATCGTCTGATTGAAGTTATTTGATTTCGCTGTGGCCAATACCTTTCCCAAGAACTATTTATCAGAATGATATTGTTTAAAACTTTACACTTCTTGTAACGTCTGAGTAAGCGAGTTTTATTGTAAATAGCCTTTTTTCAAGGTTTTATTCATGAAAGGAGGTTCCTGAGCCCAAATTTTCTTGGTTTTTATAGGAGCATGATCATCTAGAATGTCTTTAATAAGTATTTTCTGGGCCCAGAGCATCTGCATGTCATCTGGGTCTTCAAAAATTTCAGTAGCTGAAAAAGGGATCATGCCAATATCCTGCCTATAGCTATCGGGATGAAAATTTTTGTAAGACCTGTAGGTAATAGTTTTGGGGGAGGTCTCGGAGTCTTTCATCTGGCGATGGTCACTATCATGGAGTGGGCATTCCTAGATCCAATGTCAATCACCCGGCTTGGCAGGAACTTGTTATTGACATTGGTGAGGGCTACATCTATGAGGGAAGGGCCAAACTGTGTATGACATGTTGGCTCAGTGATCATGTTGTCCATGCAAAATAAGTACATGTAATCTGTCAGAGGCTTGGACTTGAATTTTGAAAGGAGGTCATAGTTCATGTCACCCATGATTAAGATGTTGTCATAAAGAGATATTGACTGCTCACTGAGAGCTTCCATATCATTAGAAAAGTTACTGTCATTTACCAAGCTTGGTGATTGGTATATACCCACAATGAGCCATGGAACTTTCCCGATGAAAAGTTCCACAGAAATAGATTCAACATAGGTAGTTTCAAAACTCAATTGTCGGCATGGAATGTCGGATCTGACGTAAAACAGGAGGCCACCTGAACTCTGCAAGTTCCTTTGTTGAAATTTTGTTTCATTGCTTAAACTATTATTTTCTTTAATTTTTTAACGTCTGCAAAGTAAAATGAAAATAATTGGAACTGTCTACACCAATGTCATTTACTGTGAATTGCATTATTTTTCCAAAACAAGTGTCTGCGCCTGTGTGCATGGTGTGTGTAACAAATTGAACTGATGTCAAAGAAGCTAAAGTGTAAAAGGGGAAAGAACATCCATGTAAGCATGTTTCAACAAATTTCCAAGTTACCTAAGGTCTAACAAAAATATATGTGTGGTTACGGTAGCCCGACCAACCCCACTGAAAAGGCCAGAGCCCTGACCCTAACTAATTTTATGAAAAAAAAAAAAAGGAAGTTTCAAGCCGCCCATCCCTAATGAAAATTGATTAACTGTGGCTGAACTGAAGGATTTTATTGGGCTTGGGCTGGGGAAACAGCATAGCAACACAAAGGTCTATAAGGCATAGCCATGATTGTTTGGTGATCGTTACTGTTATATTCACTAGATTCTAGGTATCCTTTTGCTGAGTTACCAGGGCAGGTGGTTGTTAAAGAACTTTTAAAACATGACTTACTATCTTAACTTTAATCTGCTTGCTCAGTTGTGTGTGAAGCAGTCACAGCATATATTATATATATATATATATATATATATATATATATATATATATATATATATATATATATATAGTAAAACCTCTCTAACTGAACACCTTCGTATACTGAACACCATTTCTTGTCCCAAATATATACTTTCAATGCTATCAAACCTCCTTATACCGAACACCTCACTCTACTGAACACTTTTTTCGGGTCCCAAGGATTTTCGGTATAGGAAGGTTTCATATATATATGATTATATCATTATTGATACTTTTGGTTTTGTATATTATAACACCCTAAGATCATCCCAATACTATCCTAATTTACAAATCATTGGGTCTGAAATCCACTATTTTCAAAATGTCAGACAAGTCTGTGAGTTTGTCCCAATTGGATATTTTGATAAGGTAGTATCCAAAATATATGTGTGATTAGTGTTAATGGAAGGTTAATTTTTCGAACAGATGTAATGGAAAATATATAATTGGACTTTTTCAGTGTGAGCATTATGCTAAAAATGTAAATTCAATGCCTTGAAATTACCAGTTGTTGGCGGTGGTGGGCCCCAGAATAGGAATATTGTATACTATCAGACACTGAAGTCACCCGGTGGCTATGAGTTAAGTAGCTCCACTAGGCACAGGAGCCAAGAGCCCCCAGTGAGTCCAAGTTGGAGCTTAGTGGAGAAGGTTGCCCCGATAGTGGATACAGGTCCGAAAGTACCAGCAGATTTTTATATAATTGGTAAAAAGAAAAGAAAAAAAAAGGTGTATCATGGCAGAGAAGCATTATTTCAGAATTTTCAAGACTTACCTCTCTAACATATGAGATTTATTCCTGAATTCGCACTCGCCAGTCACATGGTACAGAAAGGTGTTGTGTGCATCATCAGTAATGCAGTCACAGAATAATTGAGTGACCACACAGGTAACTGGAGAAATGTATTTTCACCGAGTACTGTGCCTGTGGGAGCTGGTGACATTACAATGAATCCGAGAATAAATGTGTTTCTACCAATTTTGTGGTTTTGAATAAAACATAATTATACATGTGCATATAGTAGAAATACTACCACAATTTTTGTGTAGTTCTACACCATCCTCCGCCCTCCCTTCCCCCCCCCCCCAAAAAAAATGCACAATCCGATCTGTCTATGCTCCGTAACCAATCCAGTCATTGTCTATGTGTAAACCTATTCGTTAATTAATATCATCACATTCACATTAAAATTTTAAAAATTCTAGGGTGCAATAACCAAATGAATTTTAAGAAACAGGTCATCAGCAGAAAAACATCAAACATGTTCCTCAGCCTTAAATTCCCAGACATACTTTTTTGGTGATTGCTGCTGCTTGTATGTGCTGAAGACAACCCGCTTGAATTTTAAGAAAATATGAACCTGAAAAAAACATAAATATGTCCGCTAAGGGACAGTTATGCAAACATTTCTGAAACATAGGGAACCATTCAGATTCACAAACTGCTGGGCAGACACTTTGCCCTTCCAGACCATACTGGACTCAATCTACAAGTGCAGGTACAGGAATATATCCAAACTGCTCCTCTCCTAGAACATACAAAGTTGTTACGACTGGAGACAGAGAAACATCGGATTCACAAATTACGCTCTATAGAGCCATTCAGCCTCAACTTCATGGGGAGGTGACCTCACTTGCTTTGTATAATGCTAAATTTTTTCACCAAGCTCACCTCTTCATGATCCCCAGAACCTTTTATTGACACATCAGTGTACAATAATAGGTATTATTTAACCTTGGATGTACTGTACCAACTACGCTCGATTGAGCCTTTCGGCCTCAATATCATGCATGGGGAGATGAGCATTCTTGCTCAGTCTTATGCTAAATTTTTATTGTCTTAGCTCACCTCCCCATGTTATTTCCACTCCAATTCAACACATATAGTATTAAACCAGGAAAAAACTGCAAACATTCTTTAAATCAAAACTAAAAGTTGATTTACTAGCCCCTATCTGGGGCTATTGGAACAATATTGTAATTGTTCTAATTTCAAAATGCCTGATTCAATGCACCAGCTGATCCCAGCCAGATGACAACGCCAGCCTTTCCTCATGTGGAAAGACTGTTCCTTTAAAAAAGAGATCTTTTTGAAATCACTTCATATCAATCAAGATATGAACGTCAGGCTAATATTACACGTTAGCAAATGCACGTTTTTTTACGTAGTAACCACAGTAGCTGAACATAGTGTATAAACAGGCTAACACATTTTTTTCAACAGTCCCTGATGAGATTCAGAGGCATCGAAACTAGTTGGACATTCACCAAGCCTCCTAATTATAACCACCACGGCTACTTGCTTTAGTAATTTAGCTCAAATATTATTTACCCATGGATGCAGATACAGATTGTATTTCTTGCTGTCTGCCCCTGTGATAAGGCATTGGGTGGAAAATTCTTTTTTTCACCTGTTAAACACAACCATCAAACAGCACTGGTTGACCTGAAACAGGCTGTTTACTTACCAGATTTGGTCAACAAACAATTTAAAACTTTTGTTGGAAAGTGAGTTACGTGGTTACAAAACTGAAATTTTGCTTCAGTCCCCATTACGCATGAGCAGACCCTTACGTAACGTAGTGACATAATCTATGCACCGCACTTTAAAAATGACGGTCTTAACAAGATCTCTTCAGTGCCTGATGAGATTCATATGAGTCAAAACACCTGTCACACTACAGCCGCCTCATGTACTGGCTACTTGCCTCGTCCCTTTGCTCAAATATATCAATACATAATGTGTAACAAGTACTTGTTAAAAAAAAAAACAAAAAAACCCCCAAACAAATGCTTGTTAATTAAAAATCTGTAAAAGATAACAATTCATGTACCAAATTTGCTGTCCATATCTGAAGGAACACAAGCGTTTTTCATTTTCGTCAATAGATGGAAGGACTACTACACATGTGCCAATCTCAAGGTCAATCAAAATGAGCGTGGCTGCCGCGAATTTTTCACTTGTTTATTTCAATAAATTTCACTACAAGGCATTTATGAATCATGACAACTCTGTCTGTGGTCATAAGTGGATAGATACAATGTTTTGACAAGGAAATTTCAATCCTATAATATGAAGACCTAAACTGGGAGCTGGAAGTCACAATATGACCTTGATCAAGTATATATTTTGGACAGCTTGTTTACACGTGCCGAGTCAAAAAAGCCATTTTGAGATTGACAGAGAAGAACATCGATTCATTTATGCCTGAGCAAAGCAAATAGACATAATATTATATGTCTCTGAATGTATTTTCTTATTCTCTGAAGTCCACTTTGAAGTTGAATAAAGTTTTCTTTCCATTATTTCGATAATGGACGTCCATTTTTTTACCACAATATCCCAGAACAAAACCTGTCCTGGAAAATTTTATCTTCGCCAAATTGGCGAACTTATTCGAATTTTCTTTCGCCGGATCAACTATTTTTTCGCCAGTGGCGAATTGGCGAATGGCTAGCGCGAGCCCAGCTTGCTTATCATGGCAAGACTTAGACAACTTATGTGAACTTATATGCACTGATATATGCAAATAATAGAAAAGTTCAAATTAAACTTAACCAGAGAAAAGCTTCATATCCGTATACTGTAAATTGCTTTATTTTCACATTTATATAATTTTCACGGTTTTTGTATTTTTGACATTTCGCTGTAGTTCTAATTTCACTGTCTTGGACATAATTCCCATTTAAACAATGTTAAAATAGTATTTCATTGTGTTTCTATTTTCACGGTTTTGTACCATCAGCGAAATAAGCGAAAATAAGAATACAGTGAAATAAAAGCAATTTACAGTATCTGTATGTATCAGATGTATGATGGTTAATTTCAAAGTTGATTTGGTATTGTGTCTCCTGGTTTTAAATTTTAAGGTCCTTTTTACAGATTGTGGTTAATTTATAAACCCATTTTATTATTGTGAATGATTGATGAAAATATTTTGAATCACAGCATGAAAGCCCCAAGTTTTTCAAGTATATTCATTTATTTTGTTTTAGTCGGATTTCACCTGCATTTTATATAAAACACAAATAATTTAGCTTTGGTAAGAAATCTCAGCAAAATCTGGGACAGATGATGAATAGCTGAATAAATGGATCCAATCACCAATAATGAAATGTGTATCTTTATTCTCAGAAGTTGTCATTTAAGTTGGAGCCTGGATACACTGATTTGGAATTAATTAGTGCAACACATTGTGGAAATTCTGAGAATGTGCAACCGAGTTCAAAAGCTATCAGATTGTCAGTAAATTTTGAGAATACAAGATGTATATTATTCAAATGTTAACATAGGCAAAATATTTCATGAAATAATGTCAGAGTTGGTAACCATCAAATTGAACATACAAATAGCATTAAATGTCAAGCCTTACGAATAATTAATGAAACACTTAATTGAAAACTCATATTGATTATGGTGTGACAAAACTGTCTAAAATAAAAGTATTATTATTTAAAGCATTTATGAACAGGCACACAAATTTCAATAAAATTACCAAATATAACAGGATTATTATTGAATGAATGTAAGAATTTTTCAACAAGGATATTATGTTGACTTAATTATTTATTTGCTTTTTCCTTTCCCTTACCTTATTTTTCGAAATAGTGTATATGGGGAGCCATTTATCCCACCAATTTATATTAGTTGCTTATTTGTGTAAATATTTCAGCAGTTAAATTCAGTCTGTTTGAATAATTTTTTGAAAACAAAAGATAGTTTTCATTATTATTTTACAAGAAATTACTTAAGTGTATATAAGATAAAATGCAAATCTGAGAAGAACATTTTCAATTGAATATCATGGCTCGCTTTTCTGGAATTCTATTGTGCCAGAAGTAAAACAGGCACATTGTTTGATGTAAATTTCAGTTGAAAATGTGTACATTTGCATACTTTGTAGAATATACTTATTATAAACACATAAATATTATGTAACTTACTGGTTTTTTTGTTTGTTTGTTTGTTTGTTTTTTTTTCTTTTTACACCTCATACTGTTGTAAGTAATGTGCATACACATATATGGTATGAGTGTTGTGGATTTGTACTGTCATCATCATCTACAGTGTTGTCAATAAATGAGGCAAATCTTGCTTCAAAATCTCCACCACATGTGATTTATGTAATAACCCATAGTATATAAAAGTGGCAAATAAATGAAATCAAATCAAGTGGGAGATTCCATGGCATCACTATTTATGATGTAGTCAGCTCCATGGCAGAGAACCATTGTTTTGGAATTTTCATAACTTTCCTCTGCATGATGTATGTCATATAATACCTGTATCTTAGAATAATCAATGGCCACATTGTACTTTTACAGTGGTCCCCCTCTTATAAAACAGGTACCACTCCAAGTGCAGCAAAAAAAACTGGCCTTAAAAGGGGGGGGGGCTCTCTTGAGGGAAAAAATAAGATGAAAATACCATACTCGCTGCATGGAGAAGTGGCCTCTTGTCAGGTGGGCCTTACAAGAGGGGGACCACTGTAGCTAAATTTAAGATGGGAAGAATATCTTGACATTGTACATAAGATAGTTGGATCTGTGTCATGTCAGAATATATATCTAAGTGGCTTGGTTAAGTCATTAAACATGGAATATGCCTTAAGATGGACAAGAAATGGCAAAGTCTGAAATGAAAAACCAACTGAAGTATTTCTATGTATGGGTGCATAATACAGAAATAAAATATGCAAGAGTACTGATTTTTAAAAAGAGCTCGGACTAGGCTGAATGGCCATTAGTACCAGCAGCTATTGTCTTCACGGCTTGGACAAATAGTTCAACTTGTCAAGAATGGTTAGGAACACTGTGCTTGCTCTTCTAGACCCATGTGAGGTTACACTTGTCACTTAATACATGTGCATTGTGTTTACATGTGGAGAGTAATAGAGTAAAGGTGTTTCAGATGGCACCACTGGTAACTTAGGTGACAAAAATTAAGTTATTGAAATCAGCATGCTAGTGTCACATTGTGTCAATTTGCTCGGATCAGTTACAAACTGAATGCACCACATCTTCGAATCCAAAATTCAGTTCGGACTTCCAAAAGGAAATTTGATATGATCATCATGCCAGTCACCACTGTAATGTAACATAATTCTTTTCTGTTTTAGATTTGTCAACATGACACAGTCCAGCAGCTGTTTGTATGAATGGTTAATCCAGTCTGTGCACAGGTACCTCAAATGTTTTATTATCTAATACTGTACAGCAAGTAACAGTTTTGTAACACTATGTAGCAAGGTACAGTTGTTTTTATAGGTCTAAAGTGAACATAAATTCTGACCACATGTTATTTTGTTTTCAATGATGCAGTTACCATGCATATATTATAAATGTAAGGAATCAGGAAAAAATGTCAAGCCCTAGTTTAATCCTATAGACCAGACAGAGGGATAGTACAAATTTTTAATCAATACCAATTGAGAAATATTTGGCAGTTCAGAGTATTAAAAATCTTGAAGGACAGACAACATGCAGACATTTTCATGAAGAGAAATTGAGGACTTGCCTCTCCCCCCCCCCCCCCCCCCCCCCCCAAGTGGAGGCACTGACTGTGCACAGTTGTTTTCTCGCTACCTTGTCATAGCAAAACCCATTTGCTCTGGTAAGCCTGATTCGCGAAACAACTATCCCCAAAAAGCCTTACTATGTGGAATAACATGAAAAATAACTTGGCTGGACAAAAGTGGGCAGATGTGTAAATGTCATTAAAAAGGTGAACTGATACGTTTCGTGTGGAACCGCATTGGGTGCTTATTGCGCAATGAAGAAAGGTTCTGTCAGAAGGATGTTCTCTTTTTGGATTTCCCTGCTGCTGCATTGTACAAGTAGGAATCGCTGTGTTGCACATTTAATTTGAGCAGACACTCCATGTTGTTAAAATGCACACCATTTACAGATGTTGCAAACTAATTGGGTAATTGACCCCACAGGTGGTACACGATCTAATATCACCTCATGAGCATTGTAGAGCAAAGCTATTATGTGAAGACAGAGGTTGTATTTCTTTGTAATTACTTTAAGTCTGCAACTACATAGTGTTTCTTGGTACATGTGTTTTGTCCCAGAATTATAAATCAGAAATTCAGGTATTTTGAACAGATGTGGGTTTTGTCCTCTTGACTTTGTGATGTTACATTGTGTGTGACCTAATAATTACAAGCATAACTCATCTATCCACAGAAAGGAACAGAACATCAGTAAACCCAACCCTTGAGTTTCAGTGAACTTTTCAGTGCAATAAATAAACTATAGGTACATGTAATTCTCTGAGCATTTTGAATATTTTAATATGAAAATCGTCATTGCGAAAAGACACTGCTGTTAAAACATTTTGTTTGTATTGTTGAGGCATGCATGAGCACACGTGGTAATCCTGACAAGTTTATTAATATTGAGTGTGGGAAAGATAATAATTTTTTGTTGAAAAACTTCGCGATTTTACAGGTTACAGAACGTACAGAATAGTCATTTCAGTATACATGGTATCTGTGCATCATTAAAGTCAATTGCTTTAAAACTTCATTATATACCCAGTGCTTTGACTGCACCCTATGCACTACTCCAAATATGTATGTATTGGTCTCTTAATTTTCACAGGTTTTCTTGTTTAACAGAAGTTTTGATTTACATAAGAAGTGCCTGTTAAGTTCAGGAATATAGTTCCAGGAAATCTGAATATTTCTCAGCAGAATACAGTGCTTGCAAGTATCTATTCCTTTTTGTGAAATGTCAGAATGTACTTTTTAAAAAGAACTTCATTTGAAACTGCAGAAACACAACAAAATACTTTGCATGCCACAAGTTTCGTATAAATGCTGAAATTTAAATTGCTTGAAATAATAGCGATGTTGGTCAGTGTACTTTGAAAAAAATCATATTTGTGATCTCAATATAGCCATAAATTGCTGCAAATTTACTCAGAAATTTGGCATTATGCATTTCCTTGTATTTCCTTATGCTCACAAGTGGCCACTTCATGATGACCTCTCCAGTCAAGTGCAGGTGTCAAAGTCCTATACTTGGCTGGGTCTGTGAAAGAAGAGAATGATTTGATCCCATACCGGACAGATTTTAGAGAAAATGAGTTCTGTTTTGTAGTGATCATATATATGCAGTAAGTGTACATGTATTTCTAAACAATACATGAAGTGCTTCTAGCTATTAGATATCCATAAGCTAACACAGTGCACAGATGACATACAAATTGCCTTGTTCCTCGTAAGTGACCTCTACTTTTTTGTATCAGTAAAAGCAGTCAATCATTTTTAATATACCACATTTTACCACCATTAACACGTTACTGCAGCACATGCTACTTAAGACCACCTGTATTGCCAACAAAAAAGTGGTCACATGTTGCGTTTGGTTTTAAAACACACAACAGGTAAAATTTATTGCAGCAATAGACTCAGGTCTCATGAAAGGTCTTCAAAAGATGCGTGGCCTCTCAGGAGAGGCAATTTTAGAACAGCTACCATGGTGGTGTCAAGTGGTCAGATGTACTTTGATGGCTATTAAATTATCATTCATAGCAGTCCTGTTCTCCTCAAGCCAGGTTTAGTCGGTATAATATGTTCAGAAAGGGAAAATATGGCGACTTTGGGGAATAAAAAGTTTTGAGTGAATCATCTATGAAATGCAGGATGGAAGTGACGGACATGGAGCCAGTGAGCAAGTGGTTGGAGGACCTGCGGCTGATGACAGAGATGGAGTGTGTATGTGTATTGCAGGGCAAATCTCTCAGTCAGGACACCACAGACTTAGTATTTACCACAGCAAAAACTGCCAAAGGTAAGACGTCAGCTTTACTTTAGACTTTGGCTCAGTCAAGTGTACAAGTTGATTGATTGACAGTGGCACGTGTAAGAATGAAGTAATTTACATAGTATTACACCTGGTATGTTTATGAGGAATGTTTATTTTTTAAAAGTGTTTTAATGTGTATTAGGCAATTTAAAATTTGAAGCATTATTGGTGTTAATTAATATGTGGTATCTATGTCACTGAGCAAGATAGATTTGATAATGAAAAATATGTTAGTATAAATTGTGCTACAGAATGTAAGTAAATGTAATACTGGTACAGAATGTAAGTAAATGCTACTATGTATTAATACTTTACCCATCATATTATGTACATGTATCTGATTGCTTGTACATTGTTTTACATTGTAGATTCCATTGAAGTCATCAAAGGTCGAGCCCATGTGATCAGTGCTCAGTTCTCAAAGTTATTCAGGTATAGAAACTTTGTTTTGCTGTGTGAACAATGTTCTGGTTGATTACCTATGTTTCCAGTGCAGGAGACTGTTGTTCAGATATTTGTCTTATTCAATCCAATATTATGGTGATGGTCTCCATTATTCTGCTTTGTATGCTTTAAAAGTATGTCAATAGAGTCGCTGCCATCATCATCATCATCATCATCATCATCATCATCATCATCATCATCATCATCATCATCATCATCATCATCATCATCATCATCATCATCACCATCACCACCACCACCACCACCACCACCACCACCATCATCATCATCATCATCATGTCAGGATTTTAATTCCATGTACATGTATATTAAAAACAGGCATATTACAGATAGATACATGTTATATGATTTTATTTTCGCTGTTTAGTTGTATGCATGAGTCTTTAGTCAGCAGTCAAGTTTCTATTGTATGCAAAGGGACCAGTGTACACCAACAAAGGTTATTGAATAAGGGCATATAATTTTTGTGAGTCTCAGTGCATATTTTCACTTAAGATGTTTTCATGGCATAAAATGCCACACAGAAATGAAACAGTTTATGTTTGAAATCATGGATCAAAAAAGCATTCATCACTATAGACCACTTGATATTTGACTAGGAAAATTTTGATGGATGATGTTTCATGCTGATGGAAATTGGATTGAAATCAGTTTGCAAGTATAATGTACAAGTCAGCTTTCCAAAACAAGTACATTGAAACCTGTTTTCAGAGACCACCCCTAGGGCAAGCAAAACAGTGGTCACATAAGACAGGTGGTTGCTCAATAGAAGTAAAATAACATGGGGAAAGATAGCAAAAAGGACACAGTAAACATGGTTTGAAAAGGCAGGTGGTCTTTCATCACAGTAGTCTCTCAAAACAGGTTTCACTGTAGAACATATATTGTTTGTGTGCCAAAATTTGTGATTTAAGAATGCCTATGCTGATGAATGAGAAGTTCCTATTATCAGAACATATATGTTGAAGAAACATTAGATGGTGACATCATGAACATTGTGTACATTATTTTAAATTATTCCATACCAGTCCCTGATTTTTCTCTATACAGTAAAACCTGTTTTGAAAGACCGCTACTAGGGCAGTCCAAAAAGTGGTCACATCAGGCAAGTGGTCTCTCAATAGAGGTGCAATAACATGGGAAAGATGGCAAAAGGGACATGGAAAACATGGTCTGAAAATGCAGGTGGTCTTTCCTCACAGTGGTCTCTCAAAACAGGTTTTCGTTGTATTTACCTAGATTTAAGACGACAATTGCATAGTTAAATTCTTCATGAAAAGAACTTTTGTTCAAGTACCAATATGCCTATGGTCCTAAGTCAGTGGGTGTGGCACTGCCTGGCAAGTCATGCTGCAGCTGTTGCAAAGGGCAGCTGCAGCATGACTTGCCAGGCAGTGCCAGAACCACTGACCAAGGCCTGTGACCATAGTATAGAATGAGTTTATAACTATTACAAAAATACTTAAAACTGACTGTACAGTGGTACTTGCTGTATGCAGCCACCTATTCAGCCAAGAAAAAGTGGCCACATACAGCAGGTGACCTGTCACTGCAAGTAAATGTACAAAGAAACTGACCACTATGTCCCAGCCTTGTGGCCGCAAAAAGCAATGTGGCTGTTCATGACAGTGGTTGCATACAGCAGGTTCCACTGTATATGATTAATCTGTGCCTTAAAACTGTGATATTAATTATTCTTAAAATGATTTTATTTCTGGTATGAATTCAGAAAACTTGAGAAGCAGCGTTGGAAGCAGGTGCACAGTGGGGCCTTGAGGGTGACCTGTCAGATACGGTCACTATTACATGACTGCAACAGTAGCCTCCCTGCCACCACACCCACATTTATACAGGTGTGTACAGGGGTGGGAGAACAGCACAGACTTCATTCATTAAACAGGATGTGAACAAGTGTTTTGAGACAGGTTAAGCACAATACTGTGATGATGATTCTGTTGTAAATTTATCTTTCATCACATTTAACATAAGGGGACAAACATCTAGGTCTGGATCTATATTTAAAAGCTTTTTGGCAGGAAGGTTGATGGGGGGCAAAAAGTATTTGATGTTAACAGGTGGATTCTCAGCCAGTAGATCTGTGGTTGAAGCATATTTCTGTTGGTAAGTTTAAGCAAGAGCAGTGTTTTGGCAGGGTTGAAGATAAACAGAGGTATTTTTGTCAATCTGTGCCTTGAGCCAAATGTAGGCTTGTGTTGTTCCAATGTCATACATATGTTCATTGCTGCAAACATCAGGTGTAACCAGTAACAGGTAGACAAATGAAGATTCTCCTGTTTTCCTGCAGTCTGTGTATTATGTTTGGAAGTTTACTTTGCTCATGGCATGGGTTGGTATCATTGGCACATGTAATGGCTGAATGGTACATCGAGAAAAGATGCTGTGTTGAAATTTATACACTCATGGATCTGTTCTTTTATGCTCTGTATTGACAGGAGCAGCAGAGAGTCATGCAAGGTTGTGCCAAGCTGGCCCAGTATGTAGAAAGGTACTCATCCATATCTGTCACATATTTTTCAATGTAGGCACGCCTGAAATCTATGCATTTAATATTTGATGAGATAATCATTGGTTCAAATTGGCTATTTGGCCATGATTGGTAGCTGTTGGGCATTTCATATTCTACCCATTTGTCCGAGAGACCAGTCTGGTCATGTTTAATGTAGCCTTGCTACATTAACACCTTTTAAATAATAATGCAAACTCGTGATTCTTTTAATGTAGTGTAGTTTGAATGCACTAAGTTAGAGTGCAAAATATTATTAAACTAATGGGAAGATGAATACAGTAAAACTTGTCTAACTGAACACCTGTATACAGAACACCATTTCTTGGTCCCAAATATATATTTCCAATGTAAGCAAACCTCCCCATACTGAACACCGCACTACATCGAACACTTTTTTCCGGTCCCAAGGGTGTTCGGTACAGGGAGGTCTTACTGTAAACATGTTTTTAGTAGTGAGGTTAGTTTGAATCTTCTAGCCAGAGTAATGACACATACATGAGTATTGTAATGTTGTTTGTACATTGAACTTTGGAAATATAAATGAATATCATATAATCTCAATTTGTAGCATGTCCTGATTATGTGTTGGAAGCAAAATGGATCAATATTTCATGCATTATTCTGAACTTTCGAAGCAATCATATCTTTTCTCTTTTTGCTTAGTAACTCATACAGATAACACTTAATACAGTGCTGCAGGTTGTATGCAGCCACTGCCATGACAGATTACTTGCTCTTGGTGGCCACATTTTCCCTGGCTATGAGATTCAGTTTCTTTGTTAAGTTGCCCGCAGTGTCAGATCACCTGCTGTGTGTGACTTTTTTTGTGACAGAAAGGATAGCCATGTACAGCAGGTACCACTGTAACACAGCATATAATCCATGATAAGTAATTCTTCAAAACAAAATGGGGAGTATGTGGAGATAAAACACAGTTTACAAGAATGGATAGTTGTCATGCATGAGTGATGTTTAACCTTTTCCCCTTTAAATCACCCAAAACCATCTGGTGGGAAAATGTTGTCTGCTTCACTGTTTTCAACTAATTTCAACAGTGATGAAAAAAAAATTGAGAATAGTTGAAGAGACCTATCAAGATCACATGCCCCAAGTCAACAGCTTCCCTTGATATGGGTTGGGCCCAGCCCATGCCAAGGAAAGCTGTTGACTCCGTCTTGATTCAAGGAGGAAAGGGTTAATGTCCAGTGCACATGCACCCCACCTGAACGACTACTATTGGGAGGTTTTATGGCATCCATTGTCTTGATGTTGTTTTTCGCAGCCACCAAGAAAGTGATGGCAAAGAGCCTCAAAAGGGTGCGCTCCTGCAGCTGCTGACATCTCTTGGCCAGGCTTTCAGCTCTCTGGTGGACCTTGCCCTCAGTGCCTTAGTTCAGGTGAGCACTGCCCATCTTATCCTGAAATGAGGATGGTGGTAATTTCCTGTAACATTTCAAGCCTTAAATGAATTAGAATTTAAGGTCAATGCATGAAAAATGTATGCTATTGAAAGCTGCATGACTCAGAGATTTAACATATCAGCGCATTCAGTTAAGAAATTTAAGGGAAACAAAATGTGAAAAAAGTTCATAAATCTATGTGTGTGACATTTTCTCTTGGTTTTTTTTGTTTTTGTTTTTTATTAATTAACAGGTCTCAAATTTTTGTGATTTGTCCAAATATTGCCTTCCCAATTATAACAACCTTCATCACTTTTCACACATAACAAATTTCTTAATTTACAAATTTGAATTAACCCATGCCTGGCTAGAATGTGACCAAGTCAATAGCTTTCCTTGTGGGTTTGAAGGCATTGCACCCAACCTGTGCCAAGGAATGCTGTTGACCTAGGACATGCCATCAAGAATGGTCTTACATACAAATATTAGTAAAATGTTTGCTAGTAATCAGAAATTTAGGAAAAAATTAGTATACTAGTAATTAGAAACTAAAGCAAAAATTAAAGAAAAAATTACATCCAAGCATTTTTGGGTGATTTGGGTGGGAAAGGGTAAAGGTGTTAGTTCCATAAAAATGCTTTTAATGGCCCTGATGTGGTTTAATGTTTTGTCATTGTGTTCATTAACAGAGTATGATAGAGAGTCTGGAGAAGGCAGAGAGCCCCTACAGTATTAAAGCAGGCATCAACAACCTGGTGTCACTGGGAACAGAGGGAGAGCACATGTGTTACCTCATCGCCAAGGCAAGTAGCCACTTTGACATGCTGCCAAGTAAATTCTGACCAGCAGGAACCTCATGCACACCAGCATGCAACTTTTGCCCTTCAACCCTTGAAGTGCTTATCATGGCTATAGTCATTTTCTCATTACCGTTAAACACATAATGGTTAAGAGATTCAAATTTGTCATGATGATACCTATTCAAATACCAGCAAGCCGAGTCTAAAGCAAAAAGTAGTTTTAGTCAACAGCTTTCCTCGAGGCACTTTGTGCGAAAAGTGCCTCAAGGAAAGCTGTTGACTTAGTCTTAAATCTGCACTTTAAGGGTTAGAAATGACCCAGAAGCATCAAATTCATAAATGTAGCCAGCTGCTTTCTTTTCATTTTCTTTTTTCATTCTTCAGGAATAACATAGGGAGTTTATTTATTAATAGTCAACAGCTTTCCTTATCATGTTGCAAGTGTAATGGACCCAAAGTGTGCTGAGTAAAACCAGCTGAGGGAGTCCCCCGAGGGTTAAACAGACTTGGCAGGTTCATTGTATAAAGGTCAATATTTATAGGTTTTAAAATCATGCCTGGGCCCAGCACATTCCAGGTAAGCTGCATGGAAAATTCTTTAGGAACATACCAGCCATATGATATAATTACATCTTGAAAAGCAAGTGACGCTTTTCAATATCTTGATCTTGTGTTGATTATGTGGCAATTGGGTAAAAAAAGTATTGTCTTACAAAATTACTGTATATTTGACATTTGCATGATGCAAATACCATGTGGGAAGCATCAGTATTTTCATTTTCTTTCAATGATTTTCATTTTGTTTAGTGATATTCAAGTGTAATCCAGTAATTTAGAGATTGTTCAATTGTGTGGTTTCAGTGTGGAGGAGTCAAGGCGCTGGTGGCTATCTGCAGACAAGAGTCCATGCAGTTTGCCCACGCTCAGGCCCTCAGAGCCCTGGCCACTGTGTGCTGTGTTCCTGAGAGCTTCACGGAACTGGAGCAGGTAAAAGTCAGGTCCTGAGCCACAATACAGAAATGTGCATTGTAGACAAAAAAAAAAAACCTAGGATAAGATATAATTCATATTACATAATTTGTCAAGCTTTTGTACATACATACATGAAGCTTTTTGTCAGTCCCTGGCATATGTGTGTAAAGCGACAAGTTTTAAGAGGTTTTGAGCATCCCTCCTAAATTCTTTATGTGAATGTACCTGATTGTACTCAGTTGGTAGAAGGGTGAGCTTGACCACTCTCAACCATCTCAATGAATAAAATTAATGTATTTGTGTAAGGTGTTAAGGAGAAGCTTTTAGAAAAGAAGGCGGAAAAATACAGACACACAAAACATGTATTAGGTGCAGATTATAATGCTTGATTGATGAAACAGAAAAGCAGACTTTTGGGAAGTTTGCAGGAACTGACACGGAAAAATCAAGAAGTTGTCGAAGCATAAATCAGTCCCGGGCATGTGGTAATGTTCTCATTCAGCTTTGTGTTGAAAAGTACATGTACTTAAAATCTTGTTTGTACTCATGGTATCCATAGTAAGATGGGAAACGCATGGTACATTAATGTGTAAATATTGATATACATGTAGGAGATATTGAACCATTTAACTTACTTTGTTGATTAACATGGACAATAAACTGAATATTGTAAATTAATGATACTCCAACACTCTCTCATTTAGGGAGGAAGATCCATTTTTCTACAAAATAACAAAATCTTGTTTTTCTGCCAGAGCAGTCATTTATGATCATTTTCAAAGTGCACACAGAGTACTGTTTTTTTGTAATCCCCCCCCTCCCCCCATCCAATGTAGTATCACTGAATTGCTGATTTTGATCCAGATATAGATCAAGATTTTTACTGTTTAGGAGAAATGGTACATGATCCTTGCACAGAGCAAACGTCTTTGTAAGCTGCGATTTGTTCAAGAGCAAGTAGTGTAACACTCTTCTGTGCTAAATTTGAAGAAAATTGTTGATTTTCAGCAATTTTTAGGGGTCTTTTTTTATTGACGTGATGTAATCCCCAAATATCTTTCATTTCCCGCATGTGTCAGTTGATGTATGCAGATAATTTGTATTGAGAAATTAAGATAATGGAAAGATGCCCTGACGTCTGTACCTATTTATAATGTGCATTGGGGCTTGAAGTGAATAAATCATGGTGGTTGGACAGTATGGCAAGAGGCTGTTTTTGATGTGACATGTAGTCTGTATACAGTTGCTCAATTTAGCAAATAAAAAAACTTCTTGGGGGTGGGGGTGGAGAGATGGGGCAGTGCCAGAGAAGCTAAAGATTTTTTTTGTGGCCTTGATTACTAGTTTAACAAAAGAAAGAATGTGAATTTATGAAACATGTTCCCATTTTAGCTATCAAAATGTATCAGAGAAGGTGTTATTTATTAGAATGATGTCATAGTGCAGGGTTCACACCCCACCCCGACCCCCCTCCCCCCAATTGCATTGGTTCACATCAACTTTGACACTCAGACTGGATGGGAAAATCTGGCTCTTTTGATGTGCATAACCTTGGAGTGTCTGAAATTGGGTCACAAAAGTGCCGTAAATGACTGGAAAGGTCAGGGAAGGTACATGTATATCCTTTTATGAGACAATCCATATTTAAAGTTCAGTGTTCAGAATGACAAAAGGGTATTATTGCTACATGATTACAGGTGGGAGGAGTTGAGTGTTTGAGTGACATCCTTGGTGACATGTCCTGTCCGGAGTCAGTGCGTTGTGAGGCTGCGGGCGTGGTTGCCCAGATAACATCTCCGTGTATGGAACACTATCAACATTTGGGCGGCTTTTTGGAAAATATGGATGACTTAATTAAAGCATTAACAGGTAAATACAGTCAGGAATTGTAAAGTACACGACACATATACATCTCCATCCCATTAAGTTATAGTTAGGAATGAAATATATGGTATGCTGTCATCGCATAAATTTACATGTAAGTCAGGAATGAAATATAATGGCATGCCTTTATACTGTAAAGTCAACTCAGGAATGAATTATGTCTTCACTCCATGATTTCATTTATATTTCATTGTGGCAACTGGATATATTGACTTTAAATATTTGGATAAAAGTGTCTCATGCTGGTTGCTATATTGTATATATAATGGAGTTCATTGCCAATAATGTCAATACAGAAGTTTATGACAACTTGTAATAAATGAAACGCAAATAGGGTGAAGAAACCTGATTGGGCTTATATATGGGCCATCATACAAATAAATATCCAGAAATATGTCTGATTGTAAGGCAATATAACATTTGTAAAGATGACACAAAAGAAAAAAAATTACATTAGATGTATTACCCTAAGTTGCTGATTACATTTATTGAATGTCAAATGTTGCAAATATGAACAGAATATGAAACTGTTCAACACTTGGTCAAATGTGAAAAAAAAAGAAAAGTTTGGTCAGTGGTAAGGATGGCAATGTGCTTACAGTGTTGTCAGAAGAAGCCAGCTGCCATGAGGTACTGTTGCTGAGTGCTGCGGCACTGGCTAACATCACCTTCATGGACAGTCTGGCCTGCGACTACCTTCTGCAGTACCATACGGCACCTATCCTCATTGCTGCCTGCCACCACAACAAAGCACAGACTATCTTTGCCAAGGACCAGGTAAGTCATAATTTCGACAAGTTAAGATAGTAGCATGTAGTAGAATGGTTTGTTATGGCTGTGTTTCAACAAAAACATTTCGTTTTATTGAGAATTACTTCGTCCCTCCCTTGAGCCGTTAGAATTATGTTAATTAGTATAAGGCATTTGAAATATTAAGAGAAAAAGACCAAGCAAGACCAGTGGCGGATAAACCTCAAACAGGGAAAAGCCAGACTGGTTTCGAATCTTCCACGTCAGTGGCAGTTGGAACACCATAAACCGCTGCTTATATAGCATGCATATGGGTAATGTTGCTAACATGCATTAAGCAGATGTCACAGAAAGAGCACGCCAAAATGGGTGCTAAGACTACCAGTCAAACGGTCCAAGCTGATGGGTTTAACGTAACATCTCATAGGCATGATGGTGTCACGTCGTTGTCTAACCAAGACCTGGTTACTGAAAAGACAAGTGCCAAACTACACAATAAACTTGAGAGAAGTGATGTCCTGGGGCAAAAAAATCCTCCTGTACTGGCTCAGGAAAAGAGAAGGTATCCACAGGATAGCAAAATGGAAATGCAATTTTTTCATTGTTCCAAGGGTAAACTTATGGAGGAATTGACGGATTGCTATGTAAATGTATAGATAGACACAGAACATAAATTTTAGTATAAGACTTGGCAAGCGTGTCAATCTACCCATAACATTGAGGCCTAATGTAATGAAAATGCCACGATGATTCAGCAAAACATATTCCTGAAAGAAGTGAGAAGAGAAAATTGAAAAAGGTCAATAAAGAGTAATAATTTTTGTGCATATGCAATGAAATGAACATAAATATAAGAGAAGCTACAAATCCATTACAGTTTGAAAACAAAGTAAGATCAGAGCTTGAGTGATCAAAGTCTATTATTACTGGTATTATTGTACCTGAAATAACAACTGATATTGTACAATACATATTTAATGAAGCTCAGTAACATAATGACCAGTGCATGTACTTGCATGGCCCCCAGCACAATGAACTTGGCCCGGTCTTTGGACCCACCCCACATATTTGTATGTGTGGGCAATAAAATTATTTATTCATGGAGTGGCTGCAAACTTTAGATCTTAAACATTGTTAAAAGTAAGCTAAATAGAGATGGAGCTCCAATTTTGACTTGGAGCACAACTTTGTTTTCATATATTGTGGGTGAACGTGACAAGAATTTGCATGAAATTCATCAAAATTTAAAGCCCCCCATCCCCAGTTCTTAATGTATCAGTGACAGACCATGACCTGGCAACATAACTGGACACTGCGACTATTGAGGTTGATAAACAGATTTTTTGGTTTGATGCTTTGGAGGTGTTGCTGAATGTGTGGCTTCATGGGTAATTGAAAGGGTCTAAGTACATGGCCACTGTCTGTTACTGGAGATGCTCATATACTCAAGGGGGGAAAAAAAGAGACCACCCCTATTGGTTCAACATAGGCTGCTCCAAATATTAGTTTATATAGAAAATATGGGCATCACTTTAGAATGTTATGTAACGTGGACAGGACGGGTGAGAGTATGCCTGAGCAGTCACACAAAAAGAAATGTCCTGGAATGGAGATAATGGCCAGAAAGGTGGGAAAAAGTGTATCTGGTGCTTATGGACTTTATGGGGGATCAATGTGAGTCGCACCCAGAATGCCACATCATACAGGTCACTTTTGGCTCTGAATTTGACAGGGGTAGAATCATAGGTATGTTGGAGGCTGGTCTTTCCCATCGTGAGCTTGTTGGGAGACTGAGGTGACCTCTCCCTTCTCCCACCCCACCCCCACCAAGAGCACATTTTTCTTTTGTCTTGTGGGTGGGGTGGGGTGGGGTGGTGAGGGAAAGAGGAAAGAGAGCAAGTTGTGACTGTTTATCGATATATTTGTGTTAAAAGGGTTTGGATGTCAAACAAAGTTTTGTTAGGATGTCTGAATTATAGCTTAACTATTTTCGACAAAAAATTCCTAGTAGTTCAGTTGTACAAACTTTGCACAAGACAAAAAAGTGAGGAAACTTTGAGCAGTCACTTTAATACAACTTTTCATAGCCATATGGAACAGGTGGTATCATTTGACTCTGACTTACCACACACACGCACACACACACAAAGTCCACATTTCCA
Source organism: Hermodice carunculata (assembly GCA_964020975.1). Lineage (NCBI taxonomy): Eukaryota > Metazoa > Annelida > Polychaeta > Eunicida > Amphinomidae > Hermodice > Hermodice carunculata. The sequence continues at coordinate 45,853,663 of OZ026614.1, read as the reverse complement.
CATGTAATGTCAATGATAATACATGTATACAGTATATTGATTACTTGTAGGTTGCCACTGTTTTAGCCAACATGGCTGCCTTGGAGATCTGTTGCAAGGAGATCACAGATAACAGTGGGCTGGAGCTGCTGGTTCAGTTCCTTCATGAAAGCATGCCCAAGTTTGCCACAGAAGCCGAGGCGTCTGCGTGTGAGCGAGTTCAGCAAAAAGCAGCCATAGCCCTGTCCAGACTGAGCAGAGACCCACTGACAGCCTACACCATGGTGGACCTACAAGGTAGGCTGCCAGGGAGTTTATGCTGGAGGAGTCAACCCAAAAGAGACCTTGGTTTACCCCTTTCCCGCTTAAACCGGCCAAAACTGGCTGGTGATCAAATGTTGTCTGCTTCAGTGTTTTCAATTAATTTCAACAGTTATGAAAAACAATTTGACTGAGAAATGTACATGAGACTTATCAAGATCACATGCACTCAGTCTTAATTCAAGGGGGAAAGGGTTAAACTTACTTTATTTCTTGAAAGAAAAAACGATTGGAGAGCAGGCAACGCCTATATGAAACCCTCTCGTGAGAAAACGGTTGCAACTGGAAAAAATATGTCTTTATTATTAGATTCCATCACACCAATACATCTATGTATATAATTTGATATTTTCAATATTTGCAAGGTGGTTGGGAGTATATTGATGTGTGACCAATGTGATATAAACAGTTATTAAATGTATTAACAGTAAATACAATTAGCATTCACATCTGGATCACCATAGTGGGTTGGTTTACTATGGAGTACAGTGGTCTCTCCCTTTTGCAAGACCACCCCAAATACAGGCCCAAAGTGGCTGTATGAGAGGGATGGCCTCTCGGTAGATGGGCTGTTTTGAGAGACAACTGGGAGGAAAGACCACCTGCATTTTCAGACCATGTTTTCCATGACCCTTTTGCCATCTTTCCCATGTTATTGCACCTCTATTGAGAGACCACCTGCCTGATGTGACCACTTTTTGTCCTGCCCTAGGGTGGTCTCTCAAAACAGGTTTTACTGTATAACTAAAATGCTGTACTGTATGCATAAGAATGGTGGCCTTTGAAGTGGGATAGCCTCTGATGAGAGGGGTCAAACCATAGGGGGCCACTGTGGCTCTTTAAGTGAGTTCACTCAGGCACACAGTGAAAGAATGCTAGTTGATAGGCTTTAATCTATTGGATAGGTCACTTGGGCATTTAACATGCACAACAGAAAGAACAACATGGGTTAGATCAATACATTAAGTAATGCATTTTGATATCAGATCGGTTTTACATGTAACAGCTTATTGCATTTCATTATGTAGTCCAAAATGGCCAAGGCATAGAATAAGTCAAAATCTTATTAACTAAGGTTGGTTTGCTCTGATAGTACACCATTCTTATGAGATTCACCTTCTAATAAATTACAGCGCACATTTTTCAGAGACTTTCTGTGGCCCATTGAGGCATAATATAGTGGACAGGGCAAACTATGCCAACATGAATATAGAATGAGGAGCTGCTTGAACAACATACGAAACCTGTGCAAAATAATACAGTGGAATCTCCCTATTAAGACAACCTCAAAGACAGAAAAATGTGGTCTTAATAGGGGAGTGGTCATAATGGGGATATTTAAGGATAAACCAAAACAGGTCCATAAATTGGTGGTCTTTAATATAGAAATGGTCTCTTTATGGAGGTGGTCTTAACCCATTCCATACCATGGTCACAGGCCTTGGTCAGTGGTTCTGGCACTGCCTGGCAAGTCATGCTGCAGCTGCCCTTGCGGCAGCTGCAGCATGACTTGCCAGGCTGTGCCAGAAGCACTGACTTAAGGCAATAGGCATGTTGGTACTTGAACGAAAGCTCTTTTCATGAAGAATTTAAAGATGCAATTGTCGTCTTCAATCTAGGTAAATATACATAAATGTCAGGGACTGGTATGGAATGAGTTAATTGGAAATTCTACGGCAATATGTATGTAATTAATTTTGCATTTCCATCTTTGTATAATATTCTCTGTACTCAGATCACTATTCCTAAAACATCTTTAATCATATTGAATAACAAATTATATGTAGTTGTCTTAATGTATTTTGGTATTACACACAGGGTCAGTTAATTACATGTAGTATGAGGTATAGAACACTTGACTATGCAATGTGAAGAAAGAGTAGATGCTGATACAAGATTTCTTGTTTCTTTGTATAGCTACTGTACGACTTGTACAGCTGTGTCGTGAGCCACACTTACGGAACCACAGTGATGCTGTTCTGGTAGCTTGTTTGGTAAGTACTACCAAGACTGTACTGTTACACAAAGCTATACTGGTAACCAGAGAGTGGAATTGTCTGATTTTATGGGGAAGAAACCTTTGCTCGTAGACTGTTTTAGTCTGTCAGACAGAACCCCAGGTGTCCAAGACATGTCACAAGCTACTTTGACATTATCCATGATGCAGTGGTTTTTGCCTCTGCTGACCAAAGGTCAAAGAGGTCATATGATCACTCTTGTCTGTCCATCCATCCACTCGTAAACTTTTGCTTGAGAGAAATACAGTACACAGTTTTCAAGATATCCTCATGTAACCTTCAGGACTTGTCAAATGTATAAAAATGTAGGTTGAGTTCAATATTACAGTATTATGTAATAGCTGGGTACATTGTGCATAAAATTGTACTTGGTGACCTACTTTGTCGATCAACATAACCCAAAGATTATTGAGTTTGGCGCTTATTCGAGGTTTTTGTTTTTCTTCAATAACTCAAAAAGTTATTACCAAATTTGAACAATCAGACCACGAATAGAAAGCTGGAAGCAGGGTTCACATTTTGAAAATAACAATTTTTAATGGTCCAACCCATGGAGGGGACCCTTTCTGTTTGTCTGTGCGCCCATCTGGAAGTCCATCCGGAATATCGGTCCGGATGTGCACATTCTGGTTATTGTGATATCTACAGAATGCCTCCATGTATTTTGCTCAAATACCTACCTGGCAAAATGAACTGATTAGATTTTGGTGTCACCATGACCTAATTTGAGCAAATGCCAGCCTAAACATGCTCATTAAGGCTTGTTACCACAGTGTCTCCTGAATGTGCCAATGTATTTTGCTCAAATTTGGAAGTATGCTTATCTAGCATGCCAAGATGAACTAATTAGATTTCGGTGTCACCATGACCTAATTTGAACAAATGACAGCCTAATTATATGTTTGTTAGGACTCATGACTGTGATATGTCCAGAATGCTTCCATGTATCTTACTCAAATTATATAGTATGATTGTGCCAGGATGATCTTGTCAGATTTGGTGTCAATATAACCTAATTTGAGCAAATGGCAGCCTAATTACATGTTCATTAGGGCTTGTTACCACAATATCTCCAGAATGCTTCCATATATTTTGTTCACATTTTGCAGTATAATTATGTTACATGACAACATGAACTGATTAAATTTTTTGTGTCGCCATGACCTAATTTGAGCAAATGGTAGCTTAACTAGATGTTCGTTAGGGCTTGTTACCATATCTCCAGAATGCCTCCATGTATTATGCTCTAATTAAAGTTTGATAGGAATAATTAAGGGTCCGCCCTATGGGGGAACCCTTTATATTTTTGGGTTGTCTGTCCGTCCAGATGTGCACATTCTCGTTACCTTGATATCCACAAAATGCCTCCATGTATTTTGCTCAAAATTTGCAATATGCTTACCTTACCTGGCAAGATGAACTCATTAGAATTTGGTGTCACCATGACCTAATTAGAGCAAATGGCGAATTCTTCAGTCAACACTTTGCCTTGAAGGTATGTCTAGTTAAAATCCAGGTTGATGGTGAAGGTCAATTGGCCAGTTGGAATATTGGGGTCATCTTGTGAATGTTGTGCACCCCATAGTTTTGAATTAGGGCCATATAACTTTTAAGATGCATAAAGTGTACAAAAGTCTACATGGGCTTTAATGTTGGTGAAACCACCTAAATTATAATGTAACATATGGGACAAAGTGTGTAAATCTTGTGACCAGTACAGCATCCTTGATTTTGTATGGATCTTTATGAAGTTTAGTAGATTTTGGAGGAGGTCAAAATCTCAGTTGCATGTAATACTTGTGGTGCCACTTATATTTTGACAGAAATTATGTGTTACAATGTGTTAAATGATTTTAAAAAATCCATATCTATAATATCAGTGACCTTGACATATTTTTGTAGGTCACCAGGCCTGCAAAGTTGAAAGAGGCAATTTTGTAATAGCACGGTGTAGTTTGGCCATAAATGGTAAAGAGAATTTAGGCCCATATAACTTGTAGGATTTGTGAAGTGTATGATGGTCATCAGATTATATGTCAGCAGAGCATTAAGCACATGGGCCTTTTGTTTGTGTCTGACTGGGATAATATGCTTTCTCTTACAATTCATAATAGTGGCTGCTGTACCAACCATCTGAGAAGACAGATTTACCTCTGTTTGTAGCATGTAATAACTAATATATTATCCAGGGAAACACAATCAGGTTGCAAATTTTAATCTTTTAATTATTATTATTTTTTACTCTTTCAGGCTGCTTTACGAAAAATTTCAAACCTCTGCGGCTTGGAAGACTTCAACAAAGGGGATATAAGGCAGTTAATCCAACCTCGTCTCATGGATTCTTTCCTGATCTGTTCTGGCATGGAAGAAAGCTTTGTCTAGACCTAGAGCAGAGTGAAGATCTTGTCAGTCTGAGCATGAAGACATCAGTTACCTGCTGAGTGAGCCTTGAAAACAAGCGTGATGTCTATCACATGAGCAGTTTTCTAATGTTTGGGTACCTTTTTCATAGCATCATAAAAAGGTGTGTGTGTCTCAGTTTCCTGAAAACTCGAGAGAAGTGTAGCTAGAGCAGTCAGTAAAATTATCTGATCATAATTCTGCATTTGCTCTTTCTCAGTCAAAGTGGGAAATTGTTGATGAATCAGTATTTTTGGACGATATTTTGATAGGGCATTGAGCTATATTTAGCTTTTACCATGCAGGGAGTAAACTTTTCTTCCAGCCTAGAAGCATACTACATTTTGGGTGCTCCTTACACATTTATAAGGAAAACTGTTGATTACCTTTATGGCATTCCTTCATAGAAGAGCTATATACACATTCACATAAAATGTGGTTGCATCATTCACTCAAGCAAGACAATCATTTGTTCCATTCAATTCATCTATTTGACTTTTTTCTAAATTCAATTCAATTCATTTGGTTGACAATTATGATACATGTCAATTGTGACCTTTGTGAAGACTGAAGTGTTTATACTGTTGACAATTTTGTAACAAGTAACTTTTCAAATAGTTTGTAAAAGTCTAGAATATTGTTAACAGCCATGGCTATTTGGGAAGGCCTTTCAGATTTTAGCTCAGCTGACATGTCAGTCAAGGCTGAGCTTATCTTCTGGTTGCTCCTTTTCACTGTAATGATCCCTCATCAATTTCATGTTGGAAATTTACAGCTCAAAAACTCTTGGTGAGATGATTGTCAAACTTGGTGGGAATAGGCCTTGTTTGGGCCATTGCAAAGCTTGAAGTGATTTCTGGGTAGTTTTGATTTTTCAGGGTCCATTTTGTGGCAGATACCTAAAAATGGCATCTTCAAATATTGCAAAGTCAGTGGCTTTGAACAGACATATATGTAAGGACACACATAGTTCAGTGGATTTAGTATAGGGTGATTATTCAAGAACTGTTAAAGGTGAGGTGTTGAAATTGTGTGTGTTGAGAGTCTTCTACAAGAAATATGATAGAATTGCATGTGGATGCAACATATGCCAAAATCATAGTGAATCTTACTGTTCTCATTATAACAGGAAGGCTGTTTGAGCTGCAGGAGTTTGATATTGCACATGGTGATAGTCCTTTGTACATGTTGTAAGGCCCAGGTTAAGACTGCACAACGGTAACTTTGACCTAATTTTCACTGTATGCAAGGTCAGCTGAGCACAGGACTATCACCGCTCTTTTGTTTTTACAGACTTTTTCTTTGTTACGATTCTTAAAAATGACTTGTTTTCTTTATGTATTTGTGCTTAATATTTTAAGTGTCAATAACCCTTACAAAAAGTAAGTGGTAAGCCTGTGTGGTGTGATTGTCACTACCATAATGGTGACCAGGCTTTTGATTGAGACCAAAGGATACTTTCTCACTGAGTTTACTTTCAAAATCTCACTGAGTTTACTCTCAAAATATGCTTCATTAATTTTTAATCTCAGTTACAAATCCAACTTACTAAACTTACATCTCATGAATATATATATATATATATCTTTAAAATCTGGTGATGAGAGAAAAGAATGTGGAATATGGTACCGTATGGAATATGTATTGAAGTAACTTACATACCTGATGCAAGATTTTATGTGCATGAACATTGATGTAAATATAGTACTACCAAGATATATGAAAAAAAGAGTAGTGGAAAACAAAGTTCTCAGAATGTTTTATGAAGTATGTCATCAGTTGATTTGCTCAAGAAACCACAGCCCATGTAGGTATATTTTGCTTGGAAGACTTTGAACTGCCAATTTGCAAGAGTAGAATTTGCATATCATCTTGTCTGGGACAAGTTAAACTTGATGAAGGACAAACAAAGTTTGAAAGAAATATCATGCAAAAGAATAGGGTACTTTCTTATACTTGGTCAAGTAGACTTCAAAGAGAATGCAGAGCCTGGAGTCTTGCATGTTTACCAAAAATTGTGTAATGGTAAGATTAAGTACTGGTATAATTGCAGTACTGATGATCAAAGTTGGATTTTACCATGAAATTTTTCATCATAAAATTGTAGACAAGTACATGTTACATTATGTAAGACAGTGGATGCTGCTGTAAAGACCACTTCCCTTAAGAAACCTTCCCTTAACCATGTCTTTAAGTTTGCTGTTTGAAGACACGTGGTTGTATGTATGTATGCCCCCCCCCTCCCCTCGACGATGAGGCATACAGCAAATGCATTTTTGTACATCAATTACATGTTTATGTCCATTCTGTAAATTTTGTGCTTGGAGTCCATTTCTTTTATTAATGTAACACAGATTTGCAATCAAGACATTAAGAGGTGTCATGTAATTAAAATTAGGTCACTGAATCAAGGTCACACTGCTAAAGATGAAGGGGAGTATACTCCTGGCGACCTGTGATTGCATTTTGATTCTGTATTAAGGGCGTGGAACACTTTATGAGTCTCGTGTATAAATGTTTCAGTTCTGTCTATGGGTGCCATCTGATACCCTAAAAAGTACATATTTTCTGAAAGAAAACATATCATCAAGTTTTATTCTTGCACTGAATATAACATTTTAGTATTGCTATTGATGTAATTAAATTTTAATTAAAATTCTTATATTTTGTATAAAATTTAAAATAGCATTTAAAGTGAAACTCAGATTTAGTTTATATTATCAAATGAAAGTGCACATAATTAATGCTCTCCAAAGCATTATTTTAGATTTAAAAAAGGACTTCCTTCTATTTTATTCCTGTTCAAAAAACAAATAATTGAAATTTTAATTTTGTTTTAAATATCCTGTAAATTTTGAACTTAAACCCTCATTCAAAATTTGAAATATGGTTTTGCCATTGGACGTGTACTGTTTCATTTCCTATAAGAAAAAGGTTTCCCATTTTTGATGTTTGTGCATTTTTTTTTTTCAGCTAAAATAGGTAAAATTAAACTTTTAATGAAGCAAATAAATTCAATTTCTTAACACTTACACGGACTTCAGTATTTTTAATAGCTTAATCTAGAAAACATATAGTTTGAATGATATCAAATAGGAACTCTAGTGTATGTAAGGACATGTTTAGAGTGAAGTATGTTTTTTGTGTAAAGTACTGTAAAAGTGTACCACTCCCTTAAACCTACATTCTAAACCCATGTGCAGTATAGGACCACTCTTTACATGTGGTAAGGTTGATCTTTAATATGTACCACCTAAGGATGTCATAAAGGGACGTCAAATTTTTATGATATTGTTCATATCATTTTATTTTTTTATGAAACAACTGTTGACAGAGGCATTCTACAGCAATAGTTTAGGTATTTGATACTTTTATACTTCAGTTATTATGATGTGTGTTGGCTGATGTGAGTCATTTTGATACATATACCTTTAAATAATTGTATGTGTGATTAAATCGCCATCCATTTTTACTTTAAGCTTTTGACGTTAGAGCAGACTTGACTTGCATATTTTATTGGAATACTTTGATCAGGGATATATTATTTCTACATGCATATTTCTGATTTTACATATCACAATCAACTCATGGAAAAATAAGCTAATGCTGTGATGAAAAAATCTGGTGTAAATGAATTAAACTGAAAAAAAAAATTGAGCAATTGAAAAATGAGGAGATTATATACAGTTACGCTCGCGTTCAAGTTAACAAACGCTAAACGCACCAACGTTTCCCAAACACTTTCCGTGAAAGTCAAACGTTTTACAAACGCGTAGCAAACACTTTGCAAACACTTTCCAAACGCTTTACAAACACTTTGCTAAACGCTTTCAAACACTTTTCCAAACGCTTTCAAACACTTTTCCAAAGGCGTTTGGTGAAAGCCGAACGTTTTCAAACACTTTTCCAAACGCTTTCAAACACTTTACACTTTGCGCCAAAAGTGTGTGATACATGTTCATGTACATGTACACTTGGTAATCTAAATTTAGTTTTTTGATTTAATGAGAGGAATATTTTTAACAAGTGTCTACAAAGCTTATCAGCACCTATAATTCCCAACAACATGTGCATGCCTTCATTTATGGATAAGCCAAAAAGCTCTACTATGTATATTTCACAATAAAGTTGAAATTATGCTTTTTCAAAAAAATAAGTTCTATCTAACAGTTTGTACATGTATCACTTACAATGCATGTGTATATATTGTAGGCTATATCATTGTTTTCTTGTTTGCGTGACAAATTGCAACTGGATTTACGGCGAAACAGTTTTTGAAAGATGAAGTATTCATGACATCTTAAATGAAGAATTAAGTCTTTAATTAATTTTAGTTGAATTAGACACTTGGGTAAACGTATTTGGATTGTGTTTTATATAAATATATACAACCTATAATGCTGGATAAGTGCACATTTACATGTAGGTACATCATATATTGCTGGACCTGTTGAAAATACGTTTGGAGATTCTTCATCATTTAAATGGAAGCGTTTGAAATGCAAAGTGTTTGAATGCGTTTGTGAAAGTGTGTGAAATCGGTCGGGTAATTCTTCAACGCGTTTGGAAAGTGTTTGAATGTGTTTGGAGAAGTGTTTGGTAGCTTTGTGAAAGTGTTCGAACGTTTTGTAAAAGTGTTTGAGATTTTTCCCAAACGCTTTCCAAACACATTCCAAACACATTCCAAACGTTTCCAAACACAAGCCAAACACCAGCAAAACGCGAAAAAAGCGTTTGGCTGTTAACTTTTAGCCGGGTGTAACTGTAAGACTTTTTGAAGTGTATATAGGTATTTCACTTAGAATTTTGTTTTTCTTTTTCCATCACTGGTCTTGCTGAGTTTTCAGGTTTTACTTGGTAGTTCTGTGTACATGTATTTGTCAGTTGTACTTCAGTTTTATGTCTATAAATGATACGAGCCAAACAGTGTAACAGATATGTGTTTCATGACCATGGAATAGCAAACATCAGCACCAATCAAATTGTAGAAAATGGGAAATGCACATACTAACTGCACCATATCCTCATTCCTTTAAGAGTGGGTCAGTGGAAGCCAGTATGTGTTGATGCCATAATTGACATGGCCCAGTTTATTGTATTTAATCTAGTACAAATCAGGAGTTGTCCCAGATTGGGGACTGTACATATGTAAGTCCACCAGCATCAAAGAAGCACCACAAATGTATGTTTTGTGACCACAGAATGACCAGGTTTCAAACCAGCAACCATTGGCAGCAATCGCCTTGCAGAAAATGGGAAATGCACATTCCAACTTCATGAAACAAATAGGAGTGCTGAAAATGGGAGTGCTGAAAATGGGAAATGCACATACCAACTTCATGAAACAAATAGGAGTGCTGAAAATGGGAAATGCACATACCAACTTCATGAAACAAATAGGAGTGCTGAAAATGGGAAATGCACATACCAATTTCATGAAACAAATAGGAGTGTATCATAAACATAGTGGAAGGATTATAGTTAGAAGTGAATGTACTACTAGTATGTGGTAAAAATTTCTTCAATCTTTGTTGAGACTTTGACTTGTTCATGAGTTGTTTTGCATTCCCATTTTGGTTTTTCCTGCTTTAAAATTTTTATATCAATCTGTTGTCACACCATTTGTTGATCTGTTGAAATTGAGATTATCATGGTTGCTTTTTCAAATTGGTGCAATGACGTGTTGCCTGCTAGCTAAGAAAAGCTGGAAATTTTGACTTCAATTTTAATATGTTCTAGTCATTCATGGAAATTGTAAGTAATTAAGCAGTAATATTTGTAATTGATTGTGAATGAAAATCGAGGTTTACTGTTTAGTTTTCTAATATTTATGACCTGCATTGAGGAAATAATGCAGTACTATTGTGTAGCTCGCACTGATAGCTTTTATTGACATGGCACTGTATTGCATTGGGTATCCATTGATTTCTAGGTATCTATTAATTTCGTGTATTAACTCATTGAGTCTGAGATTTATTGATTGTCCGGCAATTCTGGTGATCCCTGCTCTCTGAAAAGGCCCTTGGCACAGTAACTGCAAGATTGTCAAAGTAAGTTTGGTCACTGTTTTTTCAGGATTGCCAATAGAGAAGTTGTCTATTCTGCACTGACTCTGTACTTACTCTTTCAGTGTCAACTGGGACTTAAGTCGAACAACTTAATTAAAACAAACTGCTCTGAATTTATAATTTGAGTATAACATGCATGTTCATTGTAAAAAGACCTTCCATACAGGTACCAGCATGCCTATAGTTACATGGAATATAATTGTCCAGGTCAATAGCTTTCCTCAGCAATGCACCCAAAGTGTGCTGGGAAAAGCTGTTTTTTTTTTTTTTTTCAAGACCAGAACATAAGGGGCCGTGTGGGGCATCAGAATTGTCTGAGAGCTGGGGTCTTGGTTGCTTAATCATAGAGCATTTTCCAAGTCGTGGTTCAGATGCTCAGCTGCAGGGATTTTTTTTACGTTGTTTTGGTTCATCTACATGACTTACCTAATCTATACATTACGTTTAGTGTATATACCAAGGGGCAGTCATGGTGTAATTGTAAATGGGTATTGAAAGTAGTAGACAGCATCATGAAGAAAGATCAATTGACACCTCCAGTCATGACGGATTGGTCAGGGAATGTTGGTGATCCGTCTTGACCACTGGTGTCCTCTAGTGATGCATTCTAAGCGTAAACAATTGTCAAATGTGAAATATGGAGTAATTATTCAGTAAATATAATGCTCAGACTACTTACATTATCGTGATTATGGCAACTTTTTTGCCATGTTTATTTTCACAGTCAGTGCCCAAAAATGATATTATTTTTAACAGCATAGGGTTATCCTATGATGATTGTTTGTTCACAGAGTAGGGTTAACTCATAAGATAAAATTGTTTGATCACAGTATATGGTTAACCAATAATATATGATTGTTGACACAAAAGGTTAATGCATGATTGTTGTGGCATATACATGTACATGCATGCTTAATCCACATAGCAAGATTCTACACTTTTGAGATGGTGCAATAACTTTCATTTCCATTAATACACACGATTTAAGGAATTTTCAGTCATTCCATTTGCATTATAATTGATTTGCACATTCCTAATATTGTATTTCTAATGAAATAAAAAATTATGCAATATAGTTTGCTTTCTTTGCCCTGTTCCTTGAAGTCCACTCTTATGAGAGCCCATCCCATCTAGGGATGGGGGTGGGGGAATTGTTTGTACAGTTTTTGCCATAGTTTTCTAGGTACTTATAGTGAGGAGTCTACAACAGAAAGAGGAGCACTCTGCCTCTATTGGCAGGTTGTGCACCATTCATTTCTTGTGTTATAGTCCTTTTAGTGGTAAATGTAAAACATGTTGAATCTCGACACTGCAGCCAGTGCTCTGTGCAGAGACCAAAATACAATAAATGTGATTGAATGCATAAAGTACTGTTTCATGCAGGATTATTTGCATTACAATGTGTGTTTCAAAGCATAATAGTCGTGTACTCGTAGTTATAGATTTTCACAAAATGGGCCTCAAAATGATTTATATATGGTAAGAAATATGGTGCAAAAACAATGTAATTGTCTATGATCAATTACAGGTCCAGCAGGCATAAAAGCAGTCACAAGTTAATTCTTTCAAAAGCTTCATATTGCGCAAATGTCCCGGGTCTTCCTGTGAGACAATTTAGTCTGGCAAATAAAAATCTAAAAAACATTCATCATGTGAAATTATGTACTGTGCCTTCCCTGGCCTTTTTCTTACCCCAAAAAGGTTTGTTGATATCAAGAATTCTTGCACCAAAAATGTAATTCTCGGATACCAAAAATTGATTTCTTGATATAAAAAAAAGCATCATATGTTAGCCTGAGTTTTAATGTCCAAAAATGTGTTTTTATATCAAAAATTGCCAATGTTTCAAAAGGGATACATGGGGCTTCAATGGTTGGTCCCTTGTGAATGGATGTGTTGCTGAACGAAATCTGGCAAGCCAGAGTAACAGTGCACCAAGCTTAGTACTGGGCGGAATTAACAGATTAAGAGAAGTCCTGCACATGGTAAGGGATAATAGCTAGAGCAGTTGAAGGATCACTCCATACACACATTCCTGGAGTGTTTAAAAGGCATGCTGCGACTGGATTATCTCCATCATGTTGTGAATCTGAAAAGCACTTTATGCCTTGTTTGTGCATATATAACATCCAACTGAGATTTGGCAAAATTATGGATAAAGAAAACGCTACTTTCTAAACTAAAAAGTTAATGCAAATCGTGTGACCCCCCAAAATCACTTTGATGTTTTGCATTTTGCCAACAGCTACATGTGAATAGATGGTGATCATGACTTCTCTAGGGTTGCAGCATTTTGCTCTGAACTTTAAGCTCAGGTTATCATTTTACCTGAGCTTATAACATAGTCTCAAAATCTGTCGTCCGTCGTAAACAATTTATAGTTTGACTTCTTCTCCAAAACCGCAGGCTAGATCTGCTTTAAACTTGGAAATGTGCCTTGGGTTGGTCTCTACCCAGTTTGTTCAATCGGTCACGGTCCATTAATTTTTGGATTTTTAATTTTTTTTGTTCTTTTTTGGGCAAATCTCAAAAAAATCTTCTCTGTAACCACTCCCCCAATTGCTTTGATATCATATAGGAACACTCCCTGGGACTCTTAGTTCTTAATTTGTTCACCAGGTGGCGCTGTAATTTTTTCTAATTTTTTATTAATTTTTGTGTGTTATAGCTATTTTCGACTTCTTCTCCAGAACGGTCACTCAGATTAAGCTGAAACATGGTGTATATGTTTGTTGTAGAAGGGAGTGAACAAAGTTGTTCTCCATGTGGTAATGCTGTGGATTCCTGATTTTAACGTTTTTTTTTTTTTCAATTCGGGTACTTTCCGGTCAATGCAGCTTTCCTATTTTTTACTATGGAAGTAAAGGAGCATTGTAATGCTAATTCACATTTTCGACTTCTTCTCCAAAACCGTCATCCAGATTAACTTCAAAGTTGGTGGCAATGTACCTTGGGTGGGTTTCCACCAGGTTTGTTCAAATAGTCAGTCCCAGTGATTTTTTTATTTTATATGAATTTTTTTTGTTCCTTTTTTGGACAAATCTTAAAAAATCTTCATCTTCGAAAACGCTTCCCCAATTGCTTTGATATCACACAGGAACACTCCCTGGGACTCATAGTTCTTAAATTGTTCACCAGGTGGCACTGCAATTTTTACTAACTTTTTTTATGAATTTTTCTGTGTTATAGCTATTTTCGACTTCTTCTCCGGAACCGTTTCTCAAATTAAGCTGAAACATGGTGTATATGTTACTTGTACAAGGGAGTGAATAAAGTTCACCATGTGGTAATGATGTGGATTCCTGACTTTTAACTTTTTTTTTCAATTCGGGCACTTACCGGTCAATGCAGCTTTCCTGTTGATTACTATGGAAATAAAGGAGCATTGTAATGCTAATTCACATTTTCGACTTCTGCAAAACCGTCATCCAGATTAACTTCAAAGTTGGTGGCAATGTACCTTGGGTGGGTTTCCACCAGGTTTGTTCAAATAGTCATTCCCAGTGATTTTTTAATTTTAAATGAATTTTTTGGTTCTTTTTTTTTAGACAAATCTTAAAAAATCTTCTTGGAAACTGCCTACCCAATTGCTTTGATATCACACAGGAACACTCCTTGGGACTCATAGTTCTTAATTTGTTCACCAGGTGGCGCTGCAATTTTTTCTAATTTTTTATCAATTTTTGTGTGCTATAGGCATTTTTCGACTTCTTCAGAACCATCACTCAGATTAAGGTGAAACATGGTGGGCATGTTCCTTGTAGAAGGGTCAAACAAAGTTATACACTATGTGGGAATGCTGCAGATTCCTGATTTTCAACGATATTTTCAATTCGGGTACTTACCGGTCAATGCAGCTTTCCTATTGATTACTACGGAAGTAAAGGAGCATTGTAATGCTAATTCACATTGTCGAATTCTGCAAAACCGTCTTCAGACTTGGTTGCAATGTACCTTGGGTGGGTTTCCACCAGGTTTGTTTAAATAGTCATTCACAATGATTTTTTTAATTTTAAATGTTTTTTATTGTTCTTTTTTTAGACAAATCTTAAAAAATCTTTTTCTCCGAAACTGCTTTCCCAATTGCTTTGGTATCACACAGGAACACTTCCTGGGACTCCTAGTTCTTAATTTGTTCACCAGATTGGGCTGCAATTTTTTTCTTTTTGAATGAATTTTTGTGTGGTATAGGTGTTTTTCGACTTCTTCTCCAGAACCGTCACTCAGATTAAGCTTAAACATGGTGGATATGTTCCTTGTAGAAGCGTCAAACAAAGTTGTACAGTTTGTGGGAATGCTGCGGATTCCTGAATTTTAACAATTTTTTCAATTCGGGTACATACCGGTCAATGTAGCTTTCCTTTTGATTACTATGGAAGTAAAGGAGCATTGTAATGCTAATTGACATTTTCGACTTCTTCTCCAAAACCGTCATCCAGATTAACTTCAGACTTGGTGGCAATGTATCTTGGGTGGGTTTCCACCAGGTTTGTTCAAATAGTCATTCCCAGTGATCTTTTTATTTTAAATGAATTTTTTGGTTTTTTTTTTTGGACAAATCTTAAAAAATCTTCTTCTCCGAAACTGCTTACCCAATTGCTTTGATATCACACAGGAACACTCCCTGGAACTCATAGTTCTTAATTTGTTCACCAGGTGGCGCTGCAATTTTTCTATTTTTTTATGAATTTTTGTGTGCTATAGGTATTTTTCTACTTTTTCAGAACCATCACTCAGATTAAGGTGAAACATGGTGGGCATGTTCCTTGTAGAAGGGTCAAACAAAGTTGTACACTATGTGGGAATGCTGCAGATTCCTGATTTTTAACGATTTTTATCAATTCGGGTACTTACTGGTCAATGCAGCTTTCCTAGTACTTACTATAGAAGTAAAGGAGCATTGTAATGCTAATTCACATTTCTGACTTCTCCAAAACCATCATCCAGATTAACTTCAAAGTTGGTGGCAATGTACCTTGGGTGCATTTTGGGTACTTGTTGGTAAAGGCATAAAATCTGATTGTTTACTATGTAAATGAATTTGCCTCTGATAGAGATTCACATTTTCAACTTCTCGAACGAAACCGTCAGCCAGATTTACGTCATACTTGGTGGCAATGTTACTCTAGTGGGTTTCCACCAAGTTTGTTCAAACTGTCAACTTATGATTCAGCTGAGCATAGGATCAGTCCTGATCCGCTAGTTTATATCCTAAAAGTGCCTCCAGTTGTGCCCAGGTAGCAAATTAATCTGACGTCAAAGATGAAGTGTCATAGGGGAAAGAACATCTATTTTAAACATGTTTCAACAAATGTGCAAGTTACCTAAGGCCTAAGAAAAATATATGTGTGGTTTTGGTAACCCGACCAGCCCTACTGAAAAGGCTCGACCTTTGATAAATTTTATGACATAAAAACAAACCACCCTTCCCTAATAAACATTGATCCACCCTGGCTGAAATAATCTATCGAGAAAGGGGCCGTAGTGTGCTGTTATTTTGCAGTAAAGTCAACTCAAACACAGCATTCTATTTCAACTTGTTTGGAGATTTAATTTGGGCCGGGGAAACAGCATAGCTGCATAGCCACGGATGTTCAGTGAAACAGCATAGCTGCATAGCTGCAAAGCCATGGTTGTTTGGTTATCATTCTCATAATATTTCACTAGGTTCCAGGTATCCATTCTCCGAAATACCAGGGCAAACGGTTGTTCAGGTATTTTTAAAACATGACTTCTATCTTAACTTTAATCTGCCTGTTCAGTTGTGTCTGAGGCAGTCACCATCATTAGTTACAAATCCAAATGCGACACGATACTCTGGCAAATCATGCACAGATTGGTGAGTCTCATTTTCAACATGGCGCAGTGCATTGTGGGACAATCCCACAAAAGTACATTTGATTTGGATATTAAAGTGAATTGAGGCCATGTGTTTTTAACACTGTTTGGAATGAGCATTGGTTAAAATGTACGAGGTGGACTGAACATAATCAAATGTACCCACGTTTGCACACGATTTCATTCGATATCAAAATGCTTGGAACGCTGTTTGTTGATGATCAGGTCATTGTTTATTCATGTTGAGGCTTGCAAACATTTTCCTGGCTAGGATTGGTAGATAGTAAGAGGCCCACAAAATTATATACCTCATAAAACAACTTATATATCATTTCATTATTGATGCTCTGCAATATTTGCAAAATATATACTTTTGGTTTCATATATTATAAAACCCCCCAAGATCGTCCTATTACTCTCCTCATTTACAAACCATTGGATGTAGAATGTACAATTTTCAAAATGGCAGCCAAGTCCATGTGGGTTAATCCCGATTAGATATTTTAAAGAGGTAGTTTCCCAAAATATATGTGTGATAAGTGTTGAGGGAAAGTTAATTTTGCGAAGGAATGTAATGTACAATATATAATGGGACTTTTCCAGTGTATGCAGTACCTTAAAATGTAAATACAATGCCTTGAAGTTACCAGTTGTGGGTTGCAGTGGGCCCCAGAAATAGGAATATTGTATCTGACATTGAAGTGTCCCACAGGTTATGAATTAGCACTGGGCAGAGTGCCTAGGACACCCGTGGGTCAAAGATGGAGCTTAGTTGAGACAGGTGCCCACATAATGCGTACAGGTCCGAAGCTTACTGCAGGTATTTATATAATTCCTAACAAGTCATTGTACTCAGACTGAAAAAAGATTGTTGTGTGCAAGACTTCCTTCCAAAATTGGAAACAGTCTAGAATTAGGATAATGTAAACAGAATAATTATTTTGTCCAAATACTAAAACACTAGCATACAAGTTACATCTTCGGTGCATATGCTTTAAATTTTCAGCTCCAGAAACTCTCAAACAAGTCAACAGATGCATCCAAATCATAAACAGTTTGCTCTGGTATGGCAACAGTCTTCTATCACATTTTTTGGGCAGAGAAGTGAGAGGATTTTTATCCCTGCCTTTACTTATCACCCATACCCTTTTATTTGCATCCCATTTATTGTTTCATGAAATATAGTGTTGTAAAGTGAATATAATTGCCATCTCTTCTCATGTTGTAGTCCACAATAGGAGACATTCATATTTAACTGCAATCCTGATCACTTCCTGTGTTGCCAGGGCAACAGACTGATGCTTCAACCGTGATCAGGGCAGATTTGTATTATATACTACACAAACATCCATAAATGCCACCTTTTCAACAAAAAGAGAGCCAATTTCTAATCAATTTAGGCATCCTTTATGTTTCAAATATCTGTTAATACATTTTCTGAAGATTGTTCTGTGTTTGTGTTGTTTATTTTATTGAGAAAGTACTTTTGACCATGCTATTTACATGGATCTGCCCTGATACGGGTGGCTCCCTCTTTTGCTCAATAGGTGTTAGAGTAAGACTGCATTTCAATGTGAATACATCATATTTAAAATGTAGCATTGGAGATATGTTTATGAATTTAACACACACGTTCTCTAGATATGTGGCAATTGGTGTCAATATAAGATGTGTGTATTTAATTTATGCCAGAGATTTTTTGTTTTGTTTATAAACCAAAGTAGAATTGTACATTTTTTAAAAAAACAGAATTTGCTCTTGATTATTACCTGTATATGAATTATGTATATATATAAAGCAGTGAAATAGAATTTATATTTTTGGCTGATGAAATGGAATTGCATTTTTTTAAATGGAAAATTATTGGATGGTGACAGAATGTGGAATATGTGTAAGTGTTGCCTATATGCAAACATACACAAGAGCCGAATGTGAGACCATGGTTTGATTGTTTGTATTGAAGGGGAGGGGGCATTTGTTTGGCATGCTGTAGAGACCATGATTTGATTGTTTGTATTGAAAGGGGGGGGGGGGGCATTTTTTGGCATGCTGTAGAGAAGATCTCTCATTGTGTTTCTGTTAAACAGTTTCAACCCATGATAACGTGCAGGTGAGTTCTGCTGTACCCACTTTGTACTAGAGTCTACATGCAATACAATAACACTTGTCAAACTCTACAAACTGAATCATTGACACTGTGTTCCTGTTTGGCTTTTTTGAACATGTGTACAAAGGAGTCTGGTTAAGGAAGACAGAAACAATTTGGCATACTTTCCTGTCATTATTGCCAGAATTCCTTGAATCGAGACAGCTGTATTGATCTGTTTCAGTTTTACAATAAACAGCATATCCTGTATGCGCGCTATCAAAAATTATGTACATAATGAAAACACGACTTCCTTTCAATGTAGTGTGATCTTCAGAAAACTGGTCATCTGCATAGCCTATGTAATGGTTGTATTAAAGGTAAAAAGTTTACATCATTTCCAAAGGAGAAAAAATGGCTACTCAGAGAACAGCTTTGAAGTCAAGTTAGTGTCCTTGTTGACCTGAAACTAATACAACAGCTTTGTGCTTGGTTTTGCACACCAAGTAAATGAAATCTGAGTCATTGACATTTGTTTTCTGATACAGTACAAGCACATTAAAGTGTAAAGTTATTTTCACCTTGTGAACAGTGTAAAAGGCATGCTAAGATATTACACACAGATGGTATGGAATGGCATTACATTTATGCAATGGCACCAGTGCAGATGCTTCCAGTGAGTGGAATTGTATTTTCTGGATAATTATTAAGGAGAAAAAAAATGTTTCTTTGATCAATGTTTTGAAGCATACTAGTCTTGGATGAAGTTACAGAGGACATTATTTTGTAATATCAATGGCCAATAACTTCTTGACTTTTTTTTTAAATAAGAAGCATGCAAAAGAAAATGTTGATCTGGAACACAGAAACCTGTCCCCTCACTTTGCCTTTGAATGGTATTAACATAAGTGCATATATAAGTGGTGCCCTTGGAATTTTCGGTCTCGGGCATGCAGTAGGGTCTGCAACAGTTTTTCCATGTTTGGCACAGACTTGAATGACTGGTTGTTTCCGAGACCAACATGTGATTCAAGTTTACAATATTTGCCTAACAACTGTAAATCTGGTCAAAGATCCCCTAGTATTTACGTAGTATTTGTTCAAGTAATATGTAAGAGTAGTTAAGACAGTGTTATCTTTGATACAAACAATAAACTAGAAAAGAAGATTTGCTTCACAGCAAATCTCTCTGCATGCCTTCAAAATGTGAACAGTTTGAAATGCTATACTTTGCCATTGTTCAACATAATCTAAATTTCGTGTATTAGCCTAACTTTTATAAATTAAACTGCTCAGCTTTGGTTCTTGGTTCAAGGGATGTGGCCATGTCCCAAACTTATAAAGTGGAGTTTGAATGAAACTATCTATAATAGTTTTGAAGCTATTCAACATTTTAATTTTGTGTATTTGTTTAATTTGCATGAATGATAAGCCTAGAAGAACTTTGGTTTATTGTTCATTGGATGGGGTTATGCCACAAACCCATAAATTGAAGTAGAAATGGCACCTACATAATAGATTTGAAGCTATTGAAGATTTACATTTTGCATATTCACCTAATTTGCATAAATTAAAATCCTACAACTTTGGTTCATGGTTCATTGGATGCAGCTTTGCCACAAACCTGCAAATTGAAGTTGTAATGGCATCTCTATGTACAATAGTTTTGGAGATACTCAACTTTTAAATTTTTTAATGCCCCTTATTAGCATAATGTGAAATTCTACAACTATACTGTCCATTATAGTGGCAAGTGTCACAAAGGAATATATGCACATTGAAATTTGGAGTCCATCTGCAATAGTTTTGAAGATATGGCGCTTTTAAAATTTTTGTTGCCTCTAAAATTTGCATAATTTTAAACGTCATGACTATTCCAAATGAGATGCACAATTTTGCCGGTTATGTCAGTCACTATGGCAAGTTTGTTGGTTTTTTCCAATAGTGTCTGAAAAAAAAACCTCTGGGACCAACTTGGTCTGAAAGAAAGATGGGAAAGAAAGAAAGAAAAAAAGAAAGAAAGAAAGAAAGAAAGAAAAAGACATTGCCACATTTTATTTCTTTGTTAATCTTATTTTTCTGACATGAAAGACCACCTGTCTTATGTGACCACTTTTGTCTGGCATTAGGGGTGGTCTTAAATTGCAGGTACCACTGTACAGTGAAACCTCTCTAGAGTGGGCACCTTTGTGACCAGAAAAGTGCCCACTCCTGAGAGGGTCAGCCCTTCTGAGCAGTATTGATGAGTATAATTATGTGCATGTACAGTGTACACATATTATAATTCAGAGGGATGTGTATACATGCAATACAAAACTGTCTTTGTTCCTTTATTACTTAAACAAATTTTAACAGATGCTGTCACAAAACTACATGTACATGTACGTGTGGACTGAGACATGCACTATACTGACTCAGTATTGGCTATGAAGAACAGGCTTCATCTCACTGGTTTCAAGAAAACAAAGACATGAAAGTGTCCATTGAGATGACACAAATCCACACACTTTTTCTAAAATTCACCAAAATGTGATAACAGTTACTGAGGACTGTAAGTCAGACTTTGATCGGTCCAGAAAACTCAGCTCTGTATGTAGTCTATTTTTAACAGAGGGTACACTCTGGCCTGTTCTGCCTAGAAGTCCAGGCCCTCTAATCCCTTGGGACCGATAAGCCCAGCAGACTCGTAGCCTCAGGTGAACTCTGACTGGTCAGTCTCAGCCATGATGCACTTACCGCTCTGTCCAGCATTAGTGTGAACATGGATCAGATATGTTTCTTGCATGAACAGAAAGAGATTCTCTGTATTTTATTGAGAACCTCATTACACAGTTGTTGGGCATCCCCCCCCTTCCCATTTGCCATAAGACCCAAACCTTTCCAACCATAAACCCAGCAGGCATGGCTAGAAGGCTGCCTATAAGACTGGTTCAAGTATCATGAGTGCAAAATGGTTGCCCAGCACCATGGAGGCTTATAAGTACAGCAGAAGCCCTAGTCAAAATGTGGACTGTTGGGAAATTCACTGAATTTAGCATACATTAAAATTCCCCAACTTTTGTTTTCATGCTATTGGATTTGCCAGATGTCTCAAACCTATATGTGTAAGTTAGAACTTTGTGTCTATCTATAATATTTTTAAAGATATAAAGCTTTTAAGATTTTAATGGCCCATAATTTGAATAATTTTAAACATCATGACTATTCCAAGAGTTCTTACCACTCTGACTGTGCACGGTGGTTTTCTCTGAGTCCTTAGGTTTCCTCCTTCATCATGTAGGTAGGAAGTATACGCCACGATCTGTGCCATGAAGAGTGATTAATATAGGCTTGGCCTGCTTCGCAATCCATGTAAAAGATATGGGTCTATACTTTTATTCCAAGTCAGGTGCCTAATTTCACTGGTGGGTCAGTTATAATGGAAAGTTTTGTGGTTTTCAGAATAATAGTGTCCAACAAAAACTCCGGACAAATTTGGTCGTAAAGAAGAAAGAAAGATAGAAAGAAAGAAAGAAAGAAAGAAAGAGAGAGAGAAAGAGAGAAAGAAAGAAAATTCTTGGAAAAACAAAATGTCTGGGTTGGCACCCTAACATAATTATGCCTGAGCACAAACTACATCAGTACATATACTTGGCCCTTCGGGGCAAAAATGTGTGAGTAAAGCTATGCTATTTATGTCTGGGTGCCAACCCAGACATATTGTTTTTGCAATTTCCTCTTTTCTTTCTTTCTTTCTTTCTTTCTTTCTTTCTTTCTTTCTTTCTTTCTTTCTTTCTTTCTTTCTTTCTTTCTTTCTTTCTTTCTCTCTCTCTTTTTCTTTCTTTCTTTCTTTCTTTCTTTCTTTCTTTCTTTCTCTTGCTTTCTTTCTTTCTCTTGCTTTCTTTCTTTCTTTCTCTTGCTTGTTTTCTTTCTTTCTTTCTTTCTTTCTTTCTTTCTTTCTTTCTTTCTTTCTTTCCACCAAATTTGTCCTGAGCTTATCTCTGACTCCGTGCAAGCTTCTCTGTTTCAACTTGGTATGGTAATACACCTAGTAGGGAAGTTGTCTCTCTGATTTGGAATAGTCATGATGTTCAAAATTATGCTAATAGGGGCAATTAAAATTTTAAAAGCTCCATATCTTCAAAACTATTTTAGATAGATCCAAAATTCAAAGTTCAGCATATAGGTTTGTGACATCTGCCAATCTAATGGACAGTAAACAATAGTTGTAAAATTTTAAATTATGCTAAAAGGCACTTTGAAAACTTAAATCTCGAATATCTTCAAAACTATAATAGATAGAGATGCCATTCCAAATTCAATATATAGGTTTGTGATAGAGGTGCATCCAATGAACCATGAGCCAAACTTGTAGGATTTGAATTTATGCAAATTTGATGATTACCTAAAATTTAAATCTTGAATAGCTTCAAAAATATTATAGATGGACAAGCGATTTTAACTTCTGCATATAGGTTTCTGATATAGGCGCATCCAATGAACCATGAACCAAAATTGTAGGATTTTAATTTATGCAAATTAGGTGAATACACAAAACTTAAATCTTGTATATCTTCTAATTATTATAGATAGAGATGCCATTCCAACTTCAATACATAGGTTTGTGCTATAGGTACATCCAATGAACCATGAGCCAAAGTTGTAACATTTAAATTTATGTAAATTAGGAGAATACACAGAATTTCAATCTTGAATATTTTCAAAACTATTAACAAAATTTCAGTCTTGAATATCTTCAACACTATTATAGACAGAGATGCCATTACACATTTGGAGCTTATGTCACAGCTGCATACATTGCATTGCAGTTTCTCCAGGCAACAAGATTGATTTGGTAACAAGCAAATCAAATTTTCTAGTCCATTCTATTGTATTCTGTACATGTATATATGTATGGATTGAGTCCTGGAAAGTATGCTGTGGGCAAATTTATTGTTTACTTCATATGAAAAAAAAACAATGGTAACAGTTTGAAGATTGAATGGGCAATCTTCACAAACTGTCCCCTTATATCTGATTACTAGATACTTACATGTATATCACACGCAACATTCAAATTGAGCATTGGGGTAGGTTAAGTGCATTGGGCTTATGGGAACAGCATTTCAATGAACAGAGGAAATAAATGATTGTCTGAGTCGTTTAACTGGAAACTACTGGCATGTGAGGAGAACTTGTGGTTAGTGATGAGAATTATACTGGCCTTCTAGGAACTGTTCTTATAAATATATGTAATTCTTCTTGCATTATATCAGTGTAATAGTTCCATGGACAATGTCCCTCCTGTAGTCATGTAATGGATAATTCAATTAAACATTCAAAACAACCAAACATGGTGTGATTACAGTAGCCCCTGTCTTGAGAGACCCCTCCAATGGGAGACCACCTGTCTTGATAGACAACCTTTTCAAGATACATTGCTTAGCACTTGTTATATTGTCTATATGTCCTATGAGGGACCACCTGTCTTGAGAGACCACAATTTTGGTCATTCCTAGAGGTGGTCTTTTAAGACAGGTTCTGCTATGTACTGTACTTATGGCCTTTTGAAGAACACTAGTTAATGTCCATCACTGGGAGTACTATCAGTGCAAGCAAATTAATATTTTTACTGAACGAGATCAATGTCAACACAAAATGCTGAAGGCTAACTCTAACAACAAAGTGACCAAAGTGACCATTTGTGTGGTGAGTGAAAATGACAGCAACACGAACAAGAACTTCAACTCGGCATCAGCTTCATTGCTGCACGACAGCCTTTACTGTTTGAGATTGAACGGATGATTATTATAATATTGGGTCAAAAAAATATAGCTCGGCCTGCTACACCACAGGGACAACCGGCAAAATGGTTGTCATCATATTCTGTCTGGTCAATACGATTACGAACCCATTCATACTGACCGGCAAAGTTACTGTCCACCGATAATACTGGACAGTGACTTCGCCGGTCAGTATAAAAATTAAGAAATGAGGGTCGATTTTGTGTATGTTATGGCATAATGACGCGCGTGATTGAAGTTGACATCGTGGGCGTGGCGCACGCCAGTGCGCCTCGTCCGATGCCAGCTTCAATCACCCGCGTCATAATGCCATAACACACAGAAG
Organism: Hermodice carunculata; assembly: GCA_964020975.1. Taxonomy (NCBI): domain Eukaryota; kingdom Metazoa; phylum Annelida; class Polychaeta; order Eunicida; family Amphinomidae; genus Hermodice; species Hermodice carunculata. Next base: position 45,828,845 of record OZ026614.1, on the reverse strand, counting down.
CTGCCCTCATTGCTTATATTTACATTTCCCTCTTAATTTTTCTGCTCAATTAACGAAATTTAGAAATGTAGTACTTAAAATTAAGAGAAACGTCTAGAAACTGATTTACCCAGCATGTTCAAGTGTTAAGTTCCGGAAACCCAGTTGGGCGAGGCTTATTGGAATGTGGGTGGGGCACTTGTGTTATGGTCCCATAACACACAAGGCTACTGTGTTATGGTCTCATAATACTACAGGCTCTCTCCTATACTTGCAATGTTAAATGTTAGATTGAATGTAAATATACAGAAATAAACAAACACAAGTCTTGTATGTCGGGACGTGGATTGCCAAAGAGTAGCAGGGATGCAGGATGCGGCAAGGCAGCAGGAGGGAGGTCTTCTAGACAGTCGAAATGCTGAGACATGAATGAGATTGATTGGCTACCAGCACGCCTCGGTTTCAAGCTAAGCCTTAGGCTGTGACGTCACCAAAATACACAAAATCCAACATGGCGGCCATGATATTAACTGGTATAACATACAAATAAGAAATTTGTAAAAAGTGGTACAAAAGATGTGTTATGATCTCTTACCTTTGTATGTTCTCTTTCCACAGATTTAAATCCACATTATGGTATTATTCCAGTCTAATAATAGGGCCATGGTAGTCCAATATGTCCATTTCATTTCTGATCTGTCAGCCATTGCTGACCCTAATATCCAGAAGTCATGTACATGTAATTTGATCAAATTTTGTACAAGCAATGTGATGACAAAATATTTTGCCATCTTCTGCAAAAATACTTTCCTGATGCAAGCAGTAAGATGTAGGTCCAAATTAGAAAGAAATAATCTTGTGACCTGACTTTGAATTTCAACCTCTAAAATCCGCCATTTTGCAAAAAAATCCACTTTTTCTACAAAGCTCCACTTTTGTACCATGGGGTCTATTCCCGGCAATTTGCACCAAGAATGCACTGCCAAAGCATACAGATCCATAATCCAATGGGGATGGTGGGATAGTGACAACCCTGTGTCCACCTTTCAGCCAAAAACGAAGGAACCCCAAAATGACATATTTAGGGGGTATGGCCCTTCGAATTTTGATCAAATCTGTACAATTTGCCCTAGAATGCTCAAATATATTTTTTTCACAACGTAAAATATCAGTAAGTATGAAACTTAGCCTAATCTATGTTATTACAGAAAAGGTTTTATTTTATCAGTAGTTCTAAACCCCCATTACTTCTGATAAAATGGACTGTTCTGTTATTCAAATTGGACCACTTGTATCTTGAAAATTTAACCCAATCCAGCCCAAATTTATACCCTCTTGAAAAGCATGAACACTTGTTGGTCAAGTTACAGCATGAAAGGGTCATGGATCTGTTTTAAATTAAAATGCCAGAGCAGTATCTGGTTGGTGGGTGTTCCAAACAGGCATCTCTTGTGTCTTCAGCGGGGTATCGGGTGACAGGATGCTCGTAAAATGACCATTAATCGTAACCAAATAAATGCACTGCTTGTTATATACAGTAAAACCTCTCTAACCGAACACCTCCATATACCGGACACCTCTCTATACTGAACACCATTTCTTGGTCCCGAATGTATACTTCCAATGTTAGCAAACTTCCCTATACTGAACACCTCCCCTTACTGAACACTTTTTTCAGGTCCCAAGGGTGTTCGGTATAGGAAGGCTTTACTGTAAGTGGTAAATGACTTATCACACCCCTTTCATGTGATCCGCGAACACCTCAACCCTCCCAAATAGCAGGGACTAAGATGTGCCCATGCGTCTTTGTTTACATAAGCACTGCCCAGCAATGGAACCGAAACGAGGCTGCTGATTTGACCCCTAATCTCGCATCTCATTAAACCCAGGTCAGCATCTCGACTGAGAGGAAGGAAGCAGGTAGTAGGGAGACAGGTCGAGTTACGGCAGGAGCTGACGGGAGGGGAGGATGAGCACCGGGTAGAGCTAAAGTGGGGTGAGTGGGACGACCACATACAGTGTGAGGGGTGCTGTATGTGGGTCGAGTTCAGTGCTGCAGGACTGGCCTGCTCTCTGAACGAGGCAAGGGAGGAATGTTTCCAGTTTAGGTGTGGGAAGACTGGGAAGTGCAGGAGGGTGGAGGTTTTGGAGGCACCGCTGGCAGCCCTCAAGATAGAGTTAGAGGAGGCTAGGTATAGTTTTAGGGCTGCAGCTGGTGTGAGGGAGGAGATCCAGGATAGGGTGGAGCAGGCTGAGGGGGAACAGGATGGGAGTAGAGGTCAGGAGGGAGGTGAGGATGAGGGGAGGCAGAGAGTGGTAGGGCCTAGCGGGAGGGGGGGGCAGGATATGGGGAGAGGTCAGGAGGGAGGCGAGGATGAGGGGAGGCAGAGAGTGGTAGGGCCTAGCGGGAGGGGGGAACAGGATAGGGGGAGAGGTCAGGAGGGAGGCGAGGATGAGGGGAGGCAGAGAGTGACAGGGCCTAGTGGGGAGGTGAGTGAGAGGGCCAGGGCTGTGGAGGGCAGTGATTTGGGGCAGGGGAGTGGTGGGAGGGAGGAGGTGAGACAGGTAGCAGGCTGTAGTGACCAGGGGGAGATTAGGGAAGGAGGGGAGGGGTGAGCACAGTTAGCAGAGGGTAGTAAGGAGGAGGGAGGGGAGGGGAGCTAGGGGAGAGAGGGTTAGACAGGCAGTAGTGGTGGGAAGTAGCATTGTAAGGAGGGTAGACAGGATGTTCTGTAGGCAGGATTGAGGGAATAGGGTTAGGGTGTGTTTACCAGGGGCAAAGATAAGGGATGTGGAGGAGCATGTAGAGGGGTTAGTCAGGTCTAGTGGGGAGTGTCCGAGGGTTATGGTTCAGGTAGGGACTAACAACCTAGCGGACAGAGAGGAGGGGGAGGAAGGGGCAGGGTGGGAACGGAGATAGTGCTGGGGAGGTACAAAAGGTTGTTAGACAGGTTAGGACAGTTAGATTGTGAGCCTCTTGTGATGGGGATTTTGCCCAGGTATAGGATGAGTGGGTGGGAAGCAAGCAAGATTGTAGCAATTAATAGGCAGCTGGGAGGGTTGTGCAGGGAGAGAGGGTTTGGCTTCAGGGATGTATGGGAGGACTTTGTAGGCAGGAGGGAGATATTTGTGTGGGATCGTTTGCACCTGAGTCAGATAGGTGCGAGACAGGTTAGGGCAGGTGTATAGTGAGTGGGTGCAACAGCAGCAGGGAAACTAGGTAACCCAGTACCCATTCAAGAGGCTCGGACTGGCAGGGGGGAGAGAAGAAAGAAAGCAGAAAGGAAGGACCAGGGATCAAGGATTAGAGTGGGGTATGTAAACTGCAGAGGAGTTACAGGAAAGATGGTAGATATTTGCATGGTAGCTGAGGAGGAAGACATGGATGTAGTGGCCCTGACAGAGACACATTTAAGGGGAAAAGAACAGGATCAATTAGATATACCTGGGGGGGTATAACTTCACAGGAAGAGGGAGGGCAGTAGGGAAGAGAAAGGGAGGAGGGGTAGGTTTTCTCATTAAGAAGGGAGTGAAGTGGCACAGGGTTGGGATTGAAGATGATAACAGTGACATTAGGAACGAGATACAGTGGATAGGAATAGAGTCACAGAGGAGTAAGATAGCAGTAGGGGTAGTATATGTAGGCAGAGAGGGATTACAAGAGGAATGGAATGACCAGGGGTATGAGCAGTTCAGAACACATATCAACAGTGTACAGGAGCAGGGATACCAGGTCATGGTTGCGGGGAATTCAGTGGTCACATAGGACATGGATTAGACAGGATTGATGGAGGTGATAGAGACCAAAACAGGTATGGCAGGAAGCTCCTCAGCTTCTCTAGATAGTTTGGGCTACGGAGTTTGAATAGGGTCATGCATTGTAAAGGAAAGTGGACATGGGGTGCAGGTGACAGGAGATCAATCGTAGACTATGTGCTGGTAGATGAGAGAATGTTCAAGGATATTGAGACATGTAGCATTGATGAGGAAGGGCACATGGATATTGGAAGCGACCATAATTGGATAGTTGTGAATCTTTGGTGTGTGAAGAAAGAGAAGAAACAAGGGGGCATCAAATGAGTGTGGTGTGTTGGTAAGGATACTGACTGGGAGGCATACAGACAAAGACTACATAATGAGCTCAGATGGTGGGAGGGATGGTGGGTGGAGAGTAAATCAGTTGATATTCAGGGGATGGCAGATGACATGAGGAGAGTAAAATTTGAGGTTGCAAAGGACGTAATAGGAAGGAAAAGAGTACCAGTAGAGAAGAAAGGGTATAGCATAGATGCAGAGATAAAGAGTGCAATTAAAAATAGGAAGGTTAAGAATAAAGCTTGGAGGTTTGCTAGGAAATACAGACAGCAGAATGAAATAGCTAAGGTGGAGGAGGAGTACAGGGAGGCAAGAAGGATCGTATAGGAGATGAAGACACAGAGAAGGATAAAGAGGAATGATGAGATGACGAAAAGGGTTCTGTTAAGTGGAGGTGATTCATCAGCAGTTTTCTGGAAACAGATGTTGAGAAAAAAGAGGGTAGGAATTGACAAGCTTAAGCATAAAGGCAAAGTAGTAGAAGAGGCTAAGGATAAAGAAGTGGCATTGCAGGAACACTGGGAAGAAATTAATGACCCACAGTGGGGGTTGGGGGAGCCACCTAGTGGTACAGTAGAAACAGGACCTGACAGGTGGGAACAGGAACTATGCAAGAGAATTGAGAGAGTAGAGATTGAAATAGCAGTAGACAGGTTGAAAGTAGGAAAATCTCCAGGGCCAGATGGGGTACTAAATGAATTTATAAAGTAAGGTCCAAAAAAATTGTGGGAGAGTATGAAATTTCTGTTTAATTTGGTTATTGAAAGAAAGAAGGCCCCAAGAGAATAGAGGGAGCTGAAGATAGCATACATCCCGAAGAAAGGATCAGTGGATAGCCTAGATCAGTGCAGAGGGATAGCATTAGCCTCAAATATAGGAAAGATTTTTGCACGTGTAATGTACATGAGACTAGGGAGAGTTGTAGAGAGGGAGGGTTTCTTAGGAGAGATTCAGAATGGTTTCAGACCAGGCAGGAGGGTCGTTGATCATGTGTTTACATTGTCACAGGTGCTAGAGATAGCAAGGAAAAGGAAAAGAAAGGTGTGCATGGCCTTCCTTGATGTGCGGAAAGCTTACCACAGGGTTTGGAGAAATGCACTGTGGGCTAAAATGGAAGGGCTAGGCTGTGGAGGTGGCTTTCTGGAAGTTTTAAAGGCTCTGTATGCAGATATAAATTGTAGTCTCAGTATAGGAGATGTGGAAACTCAGGGGCCAAGGTTAGACATCGGGCTAAAACAAGGTTGTGTGTTATCACCGATTTTGTTTGCCATATACATGAGAGAACTGGGAAGTGACCTGTTAGAGAGCAATAAAGGAGTAACAATAGGAGGAGCAAAGATACCAGGGTTGTTCTTCGCTGATGACAGTGTGTTAATGGCAGATACAGGAACTTTTGAGGATAGCAGGTGACTATGGAGAAAAGTGGAGATTAGAGTTTAGTGAGAAGAAAAGTCAGGTCATGGTCTTGGGGCAGAAGAGAAGACAGAGGAGAAATGGATGGTAGGGAAGTTTAGGATACAAGAGGATCAAGAGAAAGTCATTAGGATTGAAGAGGGCGAGTAGTACGAATATTTAGGGGTGAACATTAAGGTCACAGGACAGGGAATGTTTAAGTACCATGTTGAGAAAAGCAGACAGAAGGTGAATAGAGCGAAAGGTATGATAAAGGTCATGGCAGGGAACAGCTTCAATAGATCATTCACAGGAAGGGTGCTGTGGGAACGTGTAGCCATAACTGGGATGTTATATGGGTTAGATGTGATAGCCATTAGTGAAAACGATAATGAATGGATGGAGAAGGCACAGAGGGAGATGGGGAAATGGGTGCTTGGGGTACCACCCTGTGTAGCAACAGAGGCTGTGCTGGGAGAGTTGGGATGGTTACCAATAAGACATAGAATAGCTAAGGCTTGGTTAGGCTATCGGGGATATTTGCAACAGGTGAATGAAGAAAGATGGTTTAGGGAGGTGTACATGGAAGCTGTTAGTGAAAAGACAAAATGGGTTCAAGAAATAGACAAATTAGCTGAGAAATATGAGTTGAGAGGGCCAGATGAGATTGCAGTGGCGTGGAAATCGTATATAGGAAAGGTGATTCAAGAGAAACATGTGGAGCAGTGGAAAAGAGGGGTTGAGGAGATCAGCACACTGAAAGCATATAGAGCTGTAGACAAGCCAGTAAAGACTAAATGTTGGGATGGTAGCAAGGGTTCTAGACTGTTATTTCAGGGCAGAGCAGGAGTGATCAATCAGGAGAAGAGGAAACAGAAGTGGACGAATGGGAGTGATGGGAAGTGTAGGGTGTGTAGGGAGGATGTGCATGAGACCATTGATCATATGATGACATGGTGTACAGGTTATAGAGCACTAGAGACCAGCTGTTTGTACAATGGAGAACAAGAGATGGGCAGTGTAAAAAACTTGGAGCAAGAAAGGGACATGACAGAGAATGATAGGTTAGCATGGATACTAGGATTGAAGGGCGATTTTCCAGGAAGTAGAGTTGGTTTAGAGTCAGTGAAAGGCTTCTTGGTGCAGTGCTGGGAGAGTAGGAATAATATGTTAGGATTGGTCACTGAAGAGAAAAGAGGGCAAACTTAGAAGGGAAGGGAGAAGGTAGCCCTCATTAGGGCTCCCATGACCCTGCCAGGTGGCTTCATCAGCAGGGCATGTGGGCATGCCAAGTGCAAAGTTGCGACAGTGGGATAGGGCTGAGTGTGTGTGTGTGTGTTTTACCACAGGCCACCTGACTAGCTAGTCAGGACTGGGGCAGAGAAGCAGAGTGCCACAAAATATTATTAGTATAAATGGGTTGGTATTGATCAGACACAATATGATGATGGATTGACCATTTCACTATTTGGTAGGGTGGTCACTTGGTTGTGGGAAATTTTCATTTACTCCCCTCAACGTCAAATCACTTCGGTATATGAAGAATGTGGGTCGTCGTCAGACGTGACGTGTGCATGTAAAAATGATCGATTTTGGGTAGATTTGAAGCCTGAAAATATGAAAAATGCAAAGTCAGTTATATTCGGGGCGTGGCATTATGGATTAGTTTCAGGTGGCGTGGCTTCATATTTTCGGGAGATTTTTTAATATGGTGCTATAACTCAAGAATTGTGGGGTGCAGAGCATTCACGAGATGACCCAAATATTCAAACTGGCCATTTGACCTTGATCTTCAACTCGGATTAAAAAATGTACAGTTCAAAAATTTGCGCCCAACATCCAGCTTTCCATATATAGTCTGTTTGTTCAAATCGGGTCATAACTTTTCGAGTTATTGAGGAAAAACAATAAACTTGGACAAGCGCCAAACTCCATAATTACTGGGTCACAGTGACCCAAAAAGCAGGTCACCAAGTACACTTTTATGTATAATGTAATCACGTGCAATTTTGATCTGGAGGTTCGATTCTCTTTGCCATTGATGTCCAAGCTACACCCGGCCATTACAAAATCACATTTTCAACTTTAAAGGCACAGTGACCTCACAAAAATACGTCAAGGTCACTGATATTGGCCATGGTATAGGTATCATATAAATTTGGCAAGTCTAATCCAATTACTTTTCCAAATATGGAACTTTACATCTTAAAACACATTTTGGCTCATAATTTATGTCAAATTATAGGTGGCGGCACTAGTATCTTTACCAACTTAGACTTTGACGTCCCCCACAATCCCAACAAATTTGTTGAAGATCCACCAAAATATTAAAGGTGCTAGAGTGTTCACAAGATTTTCACATGACCCTTATATTATATAATAATATAGCTGGCGCCACCAATATCGAACTCGGCCTAGATTTTCATACACCCTATATGTCATGAAAGTTATATTGGGCTAACTTGAAAACTGTGGACGGTATCGCGAGAACGAGCAAAAGTTAACAGACGGACGGACAGACATGAGCGGTCGCATAAGCTCTGCTACCTCAGCAGAACTAAAAAAAAAAAAAAAAAAAAAAACAAAAAAAAAACAAAAAAAAAAAAAACAAAAACAAAAAAAAAAACAAAAAAAACAAAAAAAAAAAAAAAAAAACAAAAAAAAAACAAAACAAAACAAAACGAAACAAAAATAAATAAATAGATAAATAAATAAATAAATAAAAAGTAACCCCCCCACACAAAATCCCAAACGATTCTTGACATAAAAAAAATCATTTTTTTTATGTTTCACCATGTAATAGGCAGGCATGTTATCAGATTTTCTGCCCATGCATTTTTCTGTAATGCCACTCCTACCTTTGTTACCACAGTATCTTCAGAAAGTACCTGGTTGGATTCGTCTCAAGTTTGGTACAGGGGAAGCATGATAAGACAAACATTGGATGATCAAATGTTCAAGTCACAGTGACATATTGCATGGTTTAACTATGACCTATTTACAGTCAGTAGGACGTTTATACTGCAATATCTATAAAAACACACCAACACCATCAATAATTAGGAAATAAAAATTTGACATAATTGCAAGCATTTTCGTCGTTTTGAGTGGGAAAGGGATGGCTGCATAAGGATTGAAAGGCCACCTGAAAATTTAACGTCTTTAGAAAGTGGCAATGTTCCATGTTATATTGCTATACGTATGCGGACCTGATCCAAAATGTGGATCATAATCCATTCATACTGACCCAAATTGTGGATCATAATCCATTCATATTTGTGATTGAAAGTTCTAACATAATGTTGTTCCTAAACTTGTTAAAACGGTGCCGTGTTCTATAATTGGACGTTTCTTTCTTCATCTGGGACTGAAATGTATGGCAAATTGTTTAATTTTCTGTGTATATGTGATATATGGACTAGGTATATACGCCTATAATTCTGTATCTGCAGATTTTGCATCATAATTTATATGATCATGTCACTTGGTATCAAGTGATAGTTCTTCCGAACTAGAGTTGCATGGACTTACTAAATTCGATTTAGGTTTGTGTGATGAATCTCTTTTGCAGTGAGTGCAGGCAAAGATGTACTTCGCCTGATAGGTGCTTGCACCCTAGTCATACTTTACGCTTACATCGCTTGTGAAATCACATTACTTTGTCCTTTTAAATACAGTAAAACCTCCCTATACCGAACACTGTTGGGACCGGAAAAAAGTGTTCGGTATGGTGAGGTGTTCGGCTTTGGGAGGTTTGATTATGTTGGAAGTATATATTTGGGACCGAGAAATGGTGTTCAGTATAGAGAGGTGTTCAGTATATGGTGGTGTTCGGTTAGAGAGGTTTTATTGTAACAGGATTTTGAAAACTGAAACGGGTAAGGGAAGTTTCCCATTCAGAGAAAAGAAAAGCATTAGAAATTACATCTGGATATATATTGAACATGTACGAGTACTTTTGTATTTGAGTTAGACCCATACAGGATTTTATACAGGGGCCCAAGTATAAAATAATGCATGACCTGTTCCAGACCAGTGCGAGAATCAGCACGGGGAACTTCATATCGGCAGGAGCGATAGCCAGCACTAATATGAAAAATTCGAAATGCTGATACGAGTACTGATATGGAACAGGTCACGTATTATTATGTTTATCATATTCATACATATATACATGGTGTACCTACTCACTATGAATAAAAATACAGCATATTAAAATATTGTCACATATTTATTGATGTTTCTATTCTATGTAAGTGTATCGCAGGCATCAATGCCAGCTGGGTGATCCATTCTATATCACAGAAAAATTTTTTCTTTCTCACTACGTGGTGCTACAAACTGTACTGCTATGACATGCCTAATTCCATATTCCCCCCCCCCCCCAAAAAAACCCCCGAACAAACAAACAAACAAAAAACAAAACGGCGGCACGCAATATAAGAGGTTCATTGAACGTCAAATATCGCGTGTACAGAATTTACCATATCTTTACTAATAACATCTTGGGGAATATGATAACATTAAAATATATCACCAGACGCAAATTAAATTGACGGATAAGTTTGTTTAGTTCCCTTTTCACGACACAAAAAGATGTACCTATTTGTAAAATTATATTTATAATGATCACATTTATCAATTTCAAAACAAATGTATACAAATTCTTTTAAATCACAATACATGTATCTTGATACATTTTACAGCAACATTTTAAGATGATATAAGTATTCATACGCTATCTTTACCATTTTTCATAGAAATTACATCAAAATTGTAAATGTAATTGTAAAATTCTACATTGCACATAGTGACATACATGTAAAAAAGCAATTTATCCAGCAACCCTAGGTGTATCACCCAGAAACGATGGAAAAAACCGACTGGAGGACAATAGTAAAACTAATCTAGTAGCGAACACTGCATGCTGCCAGGAAATGTCGAGTGCATGGCCGGCCGGATCCTACGACTCCCCGAAGTGGACAATACAATACAATACAATACAATACAAATGTCGGAAAAGTGTACAACATTTGAAACGTTAGCTCAGAAGAGCTAGTCAGTCCGATATTAAAATAAAATTATAACTTAAATAAAACGGGAAAAGTAAAATTTTAGCATATGACTAAAAGTAAGGACCACTAGGTGAATGCGTGATTGGTTAAAACATAAATATAACAGGGCAGGTGTAATGAATTAGGCAATGTAATTAAAAGTGATGACCATGGTACAATAAAATTAAATCATGGAGAGGGGAGATAATTGATAAGGCCAAAGGGAAATGAAATAGGTTTACAAGGAATAACTCGGTGTGGCTGGTGTCGCACAAAGCCAACCATTGGTTAGGAACAGTGTGACGTCAGTCAGACCAATGGCAGTAGTTGGGGAAACATCATGCTCTGCACATGGTGCATCTACAGGGATCCTCAAATCTACCCTAAGTTTTTATCTGTCTTTTGAATACCCCATAGTTGGGACAGGTTCTGAGGTCAGGAGACAAGCTGTTCCAAACCTTTGGTGCCAGATAAGTAAAAGAATGTAAGCCATTTATAGTTGATTTGAAGCATGGCTGATGAAGAGTCTGAGAGCCGGATCTCAGACGGTCTGAAGTGTTCCTTAATGTGATGAGGTCATTTAGATAATCATGCCTGCGATCGGTCGTTTAGGATTTTGTAGACCTGAGTTGCCATACCTCTTAACCTGCCTAGTTGAACGGTAGGGAGGTTAGCTTTTGAAAGATTTTCGTATGATTAACTAAAATCCTGTTAAACAAACCGGAGTGCTCTTTCCTGCACTCTTTCCATCTTAGAGGTGCTAGATTTTTTTTACAGTGATGCCAAATCAGTGAGCAGAAGTTGAAATGACTCACAATGAAGCTGTTAAAATAGCGAAACTTGTTTTGAAATTCAGAAACTTGGGCAATCTCTTCAGGACATTAATTTGTCTTGCAGCCTTTTTACAAATTTCATTGACATGAAATTCATAGCTTAAATTTTTGTCCAGGTTGATACCAAGCAATTTCACAACTTTGCTTTGATCAATTTGTTGATTTTGGATCTAATCTGTATAGGTTCATCAAGGTGTTTACCAATGAAAATTGATTGGAATTTGTCAGGGGTGGCCATGAGGAGGTCAGAGATAAACCATTTCATAGCCAAGGCTACTTTTTGTACCAAAATATTCTTGGCAACCAGGGGATTCTTGTCGCTGGGTGGATAATGTGTTGTCATCCGCGTAATTAGTGAGAGTAGCCTTGTTTATGATGAAGTACAAGTCATTCATAAAAATGTTGAAAAGCACCGGGCCTAATTTAGACCCCGAAGGGACACCTTTAAGCAGGTGTTTCCAAGAGCTGAAAAATTGTCCAACTTCAACTCGTTGCTTTCTTTCACTGAGGTAAGATTTTAGAAGTTTTGCGGCCTGGTCATCTGGACCATATTCTTGTAGTAGACGAGTAGGAATACTACCAGTCTTGAACGAGACATTTCCTGGCAGCGTTATTCGGTACTGTGTTAGTTATACTACTATCAGCCAGTCAGTATTTTCCACCGTTTCTGGGTGATACAGCTAATGTTACTGGATACCTGCTTTTACCTGTTTTACCCGGCAGCAGCATTTGCCACCAGGTTGGTTTTACTTTTATCCAGTCATTATAGCTGTATTCAGTTAATAACTATTAAATCAAAGCAAAAAATCACAAATGGCGATAGCATGCTCATTTTATTACTACCAATGCACAACATTATTGCGCACTTTTTGGAAAAAAACATTCCAAATAAGGGATTGAAAGTAGTTCCAAGAATGGTGGATATGGATAGGGTTATCTCCCACTCTGTGTTTTCCTGTTTTTGAAGCTAATAATGCTATAATTACTGCATATATCACCACAATGAAAAAGCCAGGATAGCCTGGTTTCCTTGGTGCTGCTCGGGAAGAACATTGGAAACGGACAGAGAACCAGCCATTGGATAAATGTAGAACCGGTCGCTCGGAGCATATTCGTCAGACTGGCCTCGTGCAAGTACTCGGCCAGTTTGGCGACTCGTATGCACCACTTGGCTGGTTCTACTATAATACCACATTGAATAAATAGAGACGTCAAACTTTACAGCACAGTATGCAACATGTGTGCAGTCTCATTTTTAAATAACATTGGTCCTTAATTTCACTTTAGCGCTAAACGTTTCCTTTTATTGATGTACGAATCGGATGGTCTTAAATGTAAGCATTGGAACATACACAACGACAGGCATAAGATTTTCTTTTAAACGAAATGTTTTACTCGTTGTTACAGCAACCGTAACGTATATTTGTTGTTCACCAGCACAAGGAATAGGCCTATGGACAAAGCGAACCGTCGCACCCATTTAAAACAAATCCCTAGGGCACTATATGTATGTATGTATGTATGTATGTATGTATGTATGTATGTATGTATGCATGTATGTATGTGTGAATATAATTCTGTACGGAAATTTTGCAATTGGTCAATTGTGGTGTTTTTGTGTGATATTATCGCAAGGTCACGCATATGCAAGAAGGAAAGTACCCGCATGTGATGAAATGAACTTGAGTCGTCATGATATTCGAATGTAACCTTTTGTCCAGCATTATCTACCGCACACACACACACACACACACACACACACACACACACACACACACACACACACACTGAAAACAGAAAGTATTTTTCGTGTGAAAATGTTTACACTATTTTCAGTTGTCTCCATTTTGGCTGCTGGACCGAGCAGCTGAAACATGTTCATGCTGTCTTCACGATCCATCCGCCTCGAAATTTCAAAGCACCGTTGTTGTCACTTTCAGCATATCGCTTTATATGCGACACGCGGAATCTCTTGCATAGATAACATATAAACATATCGAAAACCTCGAAAAAAGTTAACAAACTTCCACCAACAAATAACCCCATGGCTCCTCCGATATCACCTGCAAAGTTACAGATTTAATGTCAGTGTCTTTAAATTAATGAGCGATACATCATCCATGCTTTTTAAAAAACCCAACCACTGTCACATCGTAATTTGTATCACGTAATTTTCCTTCTTTTGACACCACATGCAGCTACACGCATTTTCCTCCACACAAGTTTCTACATTGCGCGATGTGCTTGGTACGTTCATGTACATGTATATATTTATTCCAATCACCTGCAGATTTTGCTACGCTTACTTTCCATTGACAAAAGAGACATTGAGGACTTTAGGGATACATACCCTTTGGAGTGAATCACCACTCGAAAACTTTGAGGGAGTTCTAACCAAAGTGTCAAATATAACGACACAGGATAATTCTTATGCTTTGTGAAAGCTTTTAAAGTGTGACACGCATTTACCTAATCAACAGGTTAGAATATCAATGTCCCCTGTGATACTGCTTTGGCTTGTATCATTCAACAAAGAAGTATGTATATGCGAGATCCTTGTATATGTATTTAACAGAACAAAATGTACATGTGTCGTTCTCGCCACACTAGCAACGTTTAACTCAGATAAAATAAACTGATCAAACAGTAAAAGGCCCGCTCTCCAAATACTCACTGAGTTTGGAGTCAGAAGGAGTCAATGTGCGTAATTGATAAGTATGCTTTATTCCCACAATATGTCAGCAACACATCGTGGGCTTAATATCAGTACCCCCATATCCTGGCACCTGATGCCAATCAGCAAGGTCTGATTTTTTTTGGTGGGAGATTGATAAATCGATTTTAATTAATCATTTTTCCCTGGCCAAACTGCAGGTCACAAAGTACAAAAGCATTCGATATTTTCATATTTTTGCCACAGGTTGTGCCTTGCAAAGGAGAAACGCTGAAACAACAGCTATACACGAAGAAAATAGTAAATGCAAGGTGGGATTTTAATTAAGCCACGAGCATGGCCAAAATCAAACCAATGCCACTTTCATTGTTAAAACTAAATGAATAAAATGAGCCACCGAGAAATAATATCATTTAGTAGAATGAGTAACTATGGTTTTAAAATCAGTATTTGTTGATTTAGACTTGTTTGAATGAGGATGCCATTCCATGTTGTTTATATTAAATCTACAGGTCAGAGTGTTTTGTCCCTGCCCAAGAGAGTCATGCTGGAGCTTCCACAAGAGCAGCTGCAGCATGCCAACCAATCAATGGCAATCACAGATAAAAGAACCCTCTTTCTTGCTGCACTTACAGACCAATGCCAGAATACTGTAAGCCTCTTGTTGCCGAACGACTTCATAGCTAAGTTCCCGATGAAAAACATCCACATTAAGGAAATTCTCCCTGAAAAGAAATTATCATTATATATTACGGATGAAAAAAAAAAAGACTCTGCGAACATCGGAAATAAGGATTATGCAAATTGATATGTTTTAGAGAACCTTGCAGGCATATATGGTCCCGGCAGCTCAGATGGCACTTGTAGAACGCCATTGGTTATTCGCCTTAAAAGTGCCATGAAGCATACATTTTTGACAGTTTACGAAACCAAGATTAAATCAATTGGTGATGTTATGGCAGAGATTGCAAATTTCACTCTCATGCAGCATCGACAAATTAGACGTACATATTACAATGATCCCTATTATGTCTGGCAAAGGCTGAGTCAGATTTACATTGTAATATATTTTGTCATCAAACTTGTTGATGGCAGTACCTTTACAAGATAAGAACTATCTTTGACGTAATAAAGAGAATGTGTTAAGTGACCATGGCGATAGATGTGTGTGGCTCTTAACATTAAAACACAGCTGTATACACATCGCTACTCCATCGCTACGGGGCCTGCAGTGCCTTCCACAGTGGGTGCCATCAGCATTTTATTTTCATGTCCACGCCCGGGGGGGGGGGGGCACATACTCAACATCAGAGTGGGTGTGTGCCGCGGACATTTTTGTACAATGCCCTATCTTAATCCTACACCAGATGTAAAAAGGTATCCTTTCTTAATCCTGTACTGTGTTGAAAGGAATGCTGCATTGGTGCATCCTCGTGCATTCTGGAGACCAACATACCAATTTTAAAAAAGTTTTAGCATATTCTTACTTCCCACAAAAATTTCCCCCAAAGAACTTACTAATTATATCCTATATCTCCAGTTCACTCAAATAATTAGTAGCCCTATCCTAATCCAGCTTTTTTATTATTATTATTATTATTATTATTATTATTATTATTATTATTATTATTATTATTATTATTATTATTATTGTTGTTGTTATTATTATTATTATTATTATTATTATTATTATTATTATTATTATTATTATTATTATTATCATTATTATTATTAATTTTTTTTGGGGGGGGGGGCTTTTCTAATCCTGGGAGTAATTAAAACAGGGCCTTTTTCGCGGCACATACCCAGTAGAATCCTACATGGGAGTACCCTCCCCCTCCCCCCCCCCCAGGGCCCACGGTCGACAATACGCGGCATGCACATGAATTTTCCGCTACAACTACAGGCTGTCCTAGTAACGCTGGTCTTGCCTGGCGAGATACGGGCCGCTGTCTGTTCGGGGAAGCGAGATGTTACTCATATTTTGAAAAAAAAAGAATACCAAGTACAGACAGATGGAAATTTATTCTTGTAAAAAATGTAGAAAGCACTGGACGAATATGCCTTTGGTATTTGTAAACTTAAATTGTGTAAAAGACACTAATTTTCTGAGAAAGGGGTATCTAGCCCTGTCTGTGACAGTGACATGCCAGTGTGTTCTCCGTGATTGACGGGCGTGAGCCCCGTGCTTTGTGGCTGGAAATTAATATGCATGTCTCGTATTTAACTATAGCTTAAGTTTGTTAATGATTTGCTGACAACATATTCTACTCATAATTCTTAAATCAAAGGATACCTCCAACAAAGCTTCGGCACATTTACAAAGTACGAAAAGTGTACTTACTTGACAAAAGCAGAATCAAGGTTATTTCGGGACAAGAAGGTGATCCAGGAAGATTTTACATCATCCAAAGTTTTGTAGAATTTTTCATCTAGACTCCCAATAACACTGCCAATATCATATCCTTTCTTCATTTCATTTAGCATGTCTTTCAACTCAATGCTTTTAATGGACATGCTGGTATTTACCACGATCGTATTATTGGTATAAACGTAATACTCCTTAAGAGCGTGTTCACTTAGGATGGTTTGCCACAGACGCTTCAGGGCGTATTCCAACTTCTGCCAGTTACCCGATAAAGAATGGCTGCGGGTGCGCGCTTCACTCAAAAAAAGCTTCAGCTTTTTAACTTTTTCATCCACATCTTTAGATGTAAGCTTATGAGCTACATAGGTTTTAGTGAGTTTCTTGTCATGCGGATAGGTCGAAACCAGCTTGACAGCTTTGTATATATCTGACCAAGTTGTCGTGTTAATGCGTTGGTGTTGTGTGCGAAGGGAATTTGCTGTGCTGTTCAAGTCTCTGACAATAGCAAGTACATCATTTTTTCGTTTTTTTATGGTGCCATGAAGTGCCTCAAGATTTTTCTTAGGGATCAGTAAATAATCATCATACAGCTTCTTCAGGTAGAATATGAATAATTTGGCATTTTGAATGTATCCATCTTTTGCGAGTCTATACCAAGTGGAGTTCATGTAACGTTTTCTCTGGACTGTTGTGGATATATCTATCAACTGTTCCACACTTACAATAAACTGATTTAATACCTTATGGGTATCTCTGTAGGTCTGTGTCAAACCAACTATATCATGTCGGATGTATGGCCTTGGTAAAGCTGCATAATCCGAGGCTAATCCTTCAGATGAATTTTTTGACAGCTCAATTGGAGTCACATTTACAAAAGCTGTATACATTTTCTTCAGCATTTTGAGACCCTTCTGGGCAAGTATTTTCCGTGCCCGCATGTCATGCGTCACAATGCCATAGAAAACTTTTCTATACCCCTCATCTGAAAAATTTTGCAATTCCCTAAGCCTTATTTCAAAAGTCTCGAACATGGTTGAGTACCCAGGGGCGATCTGACCAAGAGTCTCTGAGTCATACTTCACCACACCTTTGTAGAAAAAATTGTCAAACACCCACTCCATTCTTTTTATGCCGTGCTTATGCATACCATACAACTTTTTTGTCTCCACAGAAATAGTGATCAGGTCAACCATTATGCGATTCCATATTCGTGTTAAATTAATATCAATGAGAGTTTGAATATCTTCTGTGGTGGCATTTAGATTCTTTATGAGCTTTTCGTCTTTGTTAAAAATGTCCACCACCAGACGGTGCGTCGTGTCTCTGGCATGGACGTAGCGTTTTTGAAGGGTTGTTGCATTGACGTAACGCAGAAAAAGACTTGCGTCGAATTCACTCGTCGCAGCAAACGACAAACTCGCGTCGTATATGTTTCTGTCACACGGATTTGGGCACAAACACTCATAACCTAAATATTTATACTCCTCTGAAATAAAACATCTAAGTAAATATTAAACCATATAAGGCTCTTAAAATTCACATATCATTACGCATGTTCAGATACACACAAACAACTTCAAAGAATTTTTTTCTATTAAATAAAGGAATAAAGACCTCAATTAAAACAATAAATAAACACCCGAATTGGAAAAATTACGAAAGAACCCATACATTTGACCTGTAGCAGACATAAATGTTCCCTACTGACATTGATTACTCGCAAAATCAAATTGGATAGCACGTTCTTTTGGGGAAAGAACGGTCACGGTAATCACAGAAAACGACAGTACACTCTCAAACTTTCTGTTAATATTCCAAGAACGTGCTTGTAACTTTATCTGCGGTAATTTACTGTACTTTCTAACAGTGACTTGCGGCATTTTTCTAATATTTTAGTGTTTGTAAGTACGACGATAGTCTTCTGAGAATAGACGGTAAAATTTCGGCATTTTTAATTTGTGTACTGGCAACATAAATACTAGTCATGTATTATTTTATCACGGAAGTTCTATACTGCAACAGAATCGCTACCAGTAACGAGTCATTATTCATTTATGGCTTCATAGATTGATTCTGGTGCACCATTCTTTCTGCTCTGAAGCTATACCTTTATGATAGCAAGGCACTAAATAAATTTGTGTAATCTTACCTACAGCAGGTCGGACGCAGTTGAGATATTCTCTTAGGCTGCAAATACGAGGCAAACCTAGAAAATGAAAACAGTTATGCTAAGAAATCTTTTTCACATCAGAACATCAGAACAGCACCCTTCCTCTTGGAGCTTCAGGTACTTATTTGGTGCGGCAGGAAAGTGGCAGTCCTCTGCCAGTATATTGTCCTAGGCATCTCTTGCAACTTCAGTTCATTGTTTTTTTGATACAGGTGCATTCAAATTAACATAAAAAGGAGAGTTGTAATTTTTTAATTATTCTTATCAGGCACATTTGGAAGATTTGAATGTTCACCAGTTCAAAACTCTTAAAGACGAAGAGGCAATTTCAATTCAAAAGATTGTGTTCAGGATACAATTGATTATCATTGAACAAAATCTGAAAATATTTTAAATTTTATTTTCAAGGCAAACAGACAGATTTTCTCTCAAGTATATTTTATTTTCCTAGTTTTTATAATACGCTTCGATTATATACCCTCGTATAACGGTTTGTTCATAATTGTGCTCTACTTCAGTGAGACTGGTTTAGACTAGATAAATAAGCAGGTGGTAACACAAAAGACCGCGAATTGAAGAGAAGTTGCATTCAAAATGAAAGTTTTGTCGAGATATTGACAATATAGCACAATAGCATGACAGAAAAAAATATATGCTTAAGGAGCGACAAACGAGGCGAGGAGGCAGACAGTGGCTGGATTCTATCCTGCATTTTAAAGTACACAAGTCCAGAGCCATATAACAACCATAACCCGAAGGTCCAAAGCACCACCTCCAGTCTTTCTACATAAGTTTGCTACTGTCTGATGATGGCCACAAAATAGCGTCTTGTGTGTTCTGTAAGCCGACAGTCTATTTCCTCTCCTGTTGTATGGTATAGTTACGTAGTATCTAAAATATAATGTAATTTGACCAGGTGATAAAAGTTTTTTGCCTCGCCGGTTTGAACTGCTAATGCTCATGCTCCTACCGGTTCGAATTAAAAGGACGCATTTACGGCATAAAGGCCATGTTTTTTTTTCATCATTTAGTTTAAAGGAAGAAATGGCACATGAAAATACGTTAAACGCCCTGCTACCTGCACGGTGAGGCATATAAAAGTCCCTGCAGTTACATCTTTCCTCGACAAACCGGGTTTTACAGTCGATCTTACAGCTGCTTGTGGAGTACTTCTCCACATACTTCAGCGTGACGTCTCTACTACAGTTATCATGTGGTGGTTCGAGGTTCTTCACCTGTGTGTCCAAGTACAATCGCAGTGTTAAAAGACAAGGAATTTATTTAATGAATATATTAATTTTTGCATAATTGGCACATGGTCAAGATATAATTCATTTCTAAGTTCTCGATTCACGACATACCTGCAGAAGTGAATGGAATGTTGAAAGCAATTTTTCACTGTTCCACCCTAAGTGTCCAACTGAACTGCGATGATTTTATGCTCTATTGCAAAAACAAGTTTATATACATAAACAAAGATATCAGACAAATCATAATGTTTTTTATGAACTTCAATATGCAAATAAATCGATCGATAAGATATATTAACAGAGTGTATAAAATATATAAAATATAGAACTTGAACTTAAAGTGCTGCTGATTGGGAGGAGCCAAACAGACGTGGACATCGATGAGAGTCAATTCCCCCTTACAATTTGTTCAACATATGAGCACACTTTATATTTCCTAGTGATAGTGATTACCTGTAAAGCTGAGCAATAATGATCTCTGTATAAAAAAACTAATAATAATAACATAACATAACATAAACAAAGTACCGTTTATTGAACTCAGATGTAAATGCATCCGGACTGCTCATAATAAATTACACACAAAGATTTATTTCTTGAGATTGGCATCCAGCAAATGTCTTGCAAAATAGACCAATACCTGAAGTAGTTTAAGACCAACAAGAGCATGCGTGCCAGTGGCTACTGCTTGTCCCAAATCTCGGACCAACGGGAACTCGTCAACATCATGAATAAGCAGCTTCAGTCCAGCACCTCCATTCGGTCCACGCATATATTCATACTGCTCTGCGTTAATTCCTAACTTAAGACCATATTCTGTTCCTGCAAATGACACAAAGAGCATGTCGTGGATTTAACATTCATTTAAATAATAATAATAATAATAATAATAATAATAATAATAATAATAATAATAATGATAATAAAAACAACAACAACAACAACAACAACAACAACAATAATAATAATAATAATAATAATAATAATAATAATAATAATAATAAGAAGAAGAAGAAGAAGAAGAAGAAGAAGAAGAAGAAGAAGAACTTAGACCTAGAAAAGAATATTTTGTTCACAGCAAATCTGTCTAGGTGCCTTCAAAATGCTGCACTTTTTCATTGTCCAACATAACCTACATTTTGCGTATAAGCCTAATTTGCATGGATTAAAATGCTACAACGTGTATAACTTTGGTTCTTGGTTCAGTGGATGTAGCAATGTCACAAACTTATTAAACTGAAGTTTGAATGATACCAGTCTACACTAGTTTCGAAGCTATTCAAGATTTTAATTTTGTGTACTTGCCAAATTTGCATAGATTAAAAGCCTACAATTTTGATGCATGGTTCATTGGATGCCGCTTTGCCATCAACCTCTAACTTAACGTTGGGATAGCACCTCCATCTAATTAGTTTTGAAGCTATTTAAGATTTAAATTTTGCATATTCACCTAATTAGCATAAATTAAAATCCTACAACTTTGGTTCATGGTGTATTGGAAAACATGTAAGGCTAAAATGTCTAAAGGTGAATATTAAAACAGAAAGATGCCAAAAGATAAAGTTAAGTTGCAAAACAAACAAGTCTGAAAACTGTAAATTATTGTGGCCAAACTTTCTAATAATCTTTGGATATTAACAGTAAAATTATAAGGCAAGTCAGAAAATAATGAAAGTCATTTGTATTTAAGTCAAAAGAATGCAATGAAAATATTAACCAGATATCAAGTACAATTAGGCAAGCTTGTAACTGTCGTAGGCCGCTACTAGCTACCGATAGCCCCTGGGGGTTTAACCTAACAGAAAACAAGCTAGCCTAAAATGTCTGAAAGGTGAACATTAAAACAGAATGATGCCAAAAGATAAAAGTAAGTAGCAAAACAGGCAAGTCTAAAATGTCTAAAATTATTGAAGCCAAACTTTCTAACCATATCGGGATATTTACAGCATAATTTGCAGAAATATTTGATCAAAAGTACATCTTTGAATCCTCTTGACTCAAGTTTATTGTAAATGAATTTGGTTCTAGATGCAAAGTACTAAAATTTAGAACAAATACGACCAAATCTCAAAATCTGTGACAAAAAACGTATTATATCCAATAGTTCCCGCAATATTACTGTCAGGGAAAGGATGATCAACTACTTCAAAGTACAACTCATCTATTTTGTGATAGACTTTAATACAAAACCTGTCATTAGTGACCTGAATATCCAAGTCTAAAACACATCTCTGGAACCATCTGAATTGTTACCCTCCAAAGGGATATCTTTTGGGAAAATTTCTTCAGTAATTTCACTGAAATTTTGTACATTTACACAAGCAATGTCATCAATATATCTTGCGTTGTTAGATAATTTTGTAGCCATTTGAAAGTCGTTTTTCATCAATTTATCCATATACTTAAATTCAAGCCAGGTTAAATACAAATCTGCCAGTACAGGGGAGCAGTTGCTACCCATTGGAATGCCTTTTATTTGTTGGAAAATCAATGGTCTGCATTGAACAAAAGTATCATCCAAAAGAAATTTTATAGCATCTATCAAAGTTTCAACAGTGTAAGGTTTAACGGTATATTTGAATATTTATTGTGTGACCAATATGCTTTCTTTGTATAGGAATTAATATTTATGTATGGTTTACCATTATGCTTAAACATTTTGTTGATTAATTCTGAAAGTGAACTTTTGACTTCATCTATGGGTAGATTTGTGTACAGTGTAGAAAAATCAAAACATTTGATATTTTTTGCTTTTACATTTTGATTTTAGATACAAACTCGGAAGAATTGCTAATACTCCAAAAACAATTTATTTCACAGTTTCTGGAAATTGAATTACAGTATTTACGAAAATGATTCCTAATTGCAGTCAAACACAATGTTACTTCTTTTGATAATTGTTTCGTTGTACATTTTGCAGCACCGGCTATGAATCTAGATTTAAAAGGGTTTTTATGTAATTTGGGTATCCAGAACAAAAGCGGAATAGAGGAGTCCTCTTCAGAAATTTTGATATTAAAATTCCTTTTCATCTCATCTTTATGTGTTTCTATCGAATTATCAATGGATTGTTTGTGTAATTTATATATATCATTTCCTCTCATGTCTGAAATATTGTTTATACCAAGTTCTTTTTTTCAAAACATCCAGACAATATTTTTTGCAGATGATCCCAAAATTGTTTCCTGCCTTATCTCTGTTAGTGACTACAAATCTTTCTTGTAGTTCTTTGACTGCTTTTGAAACTTCAGGTTGTTTTATATTAACCGTATTGAAATTCTTAATGTGGGATTTGTAACGATAAATTATATTTCTAAAGACTCTTTTCAAGTTTGATAACCATCCCTCAAATTTCTGAAACTCCATTTTTCTTTCTTTGCCCATTTCATACAGTAGGAATCAAATGCATCACATGTATCCTGAAAAATACTGTCAATGTTCAACTTGGGTCATATCCGAAATTTTGTACCTTTTTTCATAATTTCTTTTAAACTTGAATTTGGTATAATATCCAGATTACCTGTAAATACATGTTTGTGGTATGCATCAAAAATTAGAATATTTACTGTTAGACATACAGTCACAATTTTGATTCGCTGCGATATCTTCAAGAGTAATTGAAGCCAGATATTTCTTGTAATTCATGATACTTTGTCCAATATTGTTGCCATATTTATAGTACATGATGGGGGGGGGGATCTTTTATTTTGCACTCCTTGGAAATCATGTTACGAACAAATTTCAATGTGAAAAGGGACTGAATGTTTAGTGAATCAATAATTTTGTGTTTGAAAGGAAGGCTGCAAAACATTTGATCTAATTTTTTCTAAGAATCTGGTTTCCGAATAGTTGTTGTGTAAGCGTACATAATTTCATAAAAATTTGCGGAAATGTGTTTTCTGAATCAGTAAGACCCAAATATTCATTGATTTTCGTTATGTCTCGAAGAGCTGTACATAATTGATCATTGCCATTGGAGAAAGCCCGTAGTAAATTTTGGACTTTTGTATCCACATTCTTACATTTCTTCTTCTTCTTCTTCTTCTTCTTCTTCTTCTTCTTCTTCTTCTTCTTCTTCTTCTTCTTCTTCTTCTTCTTCTTCTTCTTCTTCTTCTTCTTCTTCTTCTTCTTCTTCTTCTTCTTCTTCTTCTTCTTCTTCTTCTTCTTCTTCTTCTTCTTCTTCTTCCTCTTCCTCTTCCTCTTCCTCTTCCTCTTCCTCTTCCTCTTCCTCTTCCTCTTCCTCTTCCTCTTCCTCTTCCTCTTCCTCTTCCTCTTCCTCTTCCTCTTCCTCTTCCTCTTCCTCTTCTTCTTCTTCTTCTTCTTCTTCTTCTTCTTCTTCTTCTTCATCTTCATCTTCATCTTCATCTTCATCTTCATCTTTGAATACCAGCCTGATTATTATGAAAAGATGGGTAACTGCTGTCAAGAGTTGCAAAGTCCAATTTCCTAACATCACCGAAGCCTAAAATTCTGTCATTGAGTCCATAAGGAAAAGCCGAATTAAAAGTTTTGATCCAAAAATCTTCCATTTGTAATAATTTACTTGTGTTAACATAACTGTCTTGGTCTAACAAATTTGGCTCTATGTAATCAATAATTTGTTTCCGGTAATCCAAATGTGAATGTTCCACAGAATTGAAATGGTTGCACAAAAAAGTGTTCAACTTGTGATTATTAATTGTAGTTTTACGACCACTAAATCTCTTTTTAACTAATTGAGTAGTTAGGCCCACGTATTGTGATTTACACTTGATGCAGGATATCAACTAAATGATATTGGAAGATTCAAAAGATAATACCAAAGTTTCCGATTGGGGGTTTCTCAATTTGAATTTTTTTAGGAACGTTAATGTGAAATTCTTTGTTCTTAATGAAATTTGACTTGTAGAATAGACAGTTACAATTTCCGTTAAAATATATTCCAAAATCAGCGCTCGAGGCTAACGCTGAACCGTTTTCACTGTTTATCTCACTGTTCATGATTGTTTTATGTTTTACAAGTAATTTTGAAAGCCCATATTGCCATTTTACTATAATCATGTCCCTAAACATTATCCTGGTTCGTCATTGTTAAGTCCACCATGTAACAAAATTAACAATAACAATAACAAAAACAAGTCCAAATTGGAGCTAGACTAAAGACGTCACCTGGAATTCCAGTATGCTTTGAAGATCATAGATCGGGACCAGCCTGTGCAGACCTATCAACCAAGCATCAATGGTTCAAAGCGAACAGAATTATATTTGTGTCTTTTTGTCCAAAACCACTTCTTAGAAGTCATTACCCATGAAAACAATACCTGCATATATCTGTCTTAAAAAACCAGCTCTACCAGTGAACAATTTTTGTCTTTTTTGTGATTATTTGCGAAAACAGGAATGATTACAGATCCCTTGATCATCTGTTATTCGCATGCAAAAATATACCATTCGTTCAAAAATTTATTGACAACAGTTTCAAAGTAATATACTAAAACAGTGCTCAATTACAATGGAAAACATCTGTTAGTAATTTTTGCATTTAAATGCTCGTTTAACGAGATAACTAACACATACGCAAGTTAAAGAGATCTTGAAAAATATATATATATTTTATGAGTATTGAGGATAAAATCTCAAACTAAAGGACAACATGAAACATACATAGACTCTAGTTCATATTCAATGTAGATGATACTCCAAACTAACCAGTTTTCGCTTAAAAGAACAATAAAAAATTTAAGAAATCCACACCAATTATATGCCTGATCTGTCAAGTGTAGTAGAGTACAGCCTCGTGTCAACCACTCTTGAAAGTGCAGGCACCTGATTTCATCATCGAGTAATATAAGATCTTCTGTCAACTACTCTTGTACATTCCTGTTTAGTCAACCAGTATCACAAAACCATGCATCACCGACTGGTATAAATACATGTTTTGACAAGTAATGTAACAAAGCCATGTACCAAGGACCTTTGGCAATGCAGTGGAATCTATCTATTAAGAGCAGTATTGACACTGACCAAAATAGGTCTGAATATGGAAAGCACAATATCATAAAAACAAAAATTGGGACCGTGGAATGTGATTGTAATATGGGAGTGGTCTTATTATCGAGAGGTCTTTATAGGGGAGATTCGACGTACTGTATACCTGTTTCGTTAACTAGTATGACAAAGCCATGTATCAAAGATTCCCATTTCTTTAACCAGTACAAAAAGCCGCGTGTCAACGACGCTTGTAAATACCTGTTTCATTAACCACAAAGGCTAGGCCGGTGTCAAAGATTTTAGTTACTACCTGTTAAGGAACCAACAGCACAAAGTCCTGTATTAAGGACCACTGTAATACATCTTTTGTTAACCGACAGTCAAAACCCCTGTGTCAACTACAATTATTTTTATTTTGTTTGTTGTTTGTTTGTTTGTTTTGGTTTTTATGTTTTTTTCATACCTGTTTCGTTAACAAGCAGATTGTGATTCTTTCCATTGAAGGTATAGCAAAGGCCGTGGGCCGTCATTTTTCTGCTGAAGTTGCTGGCGCTGCATGGAAACCCCGACCACTTACAACTGAAACATAGTCGTGTCACTGCATGATCATACCATGCTCTTTTAAATAATATATGGTCCACATAAGTTAGAAAAACAGCAACTTAAACATCTGCATGAAATTTTCACTGTGGAGGTTTCTGTGGTTCTCTCGCCTTGCGCATTCTAGCATTTTGCATTCTGACTCCTTGCATTGCGCCTTCTCGCTGAGAATGCGCGAGGCAAGAGTACCAAAGCAGATCCCACACATAGTTCATTTTATAGTAGAGTATATAATTACTTGGAACACAGCCATGCTATTGTTTATTCAAGTAAAAGCAATAAGAGGTGAACATTAAGATTCTGTGGCTTGACTGCCAGACGAGATCGTATTAAATCATTTGCACAGATACCACTAAGTTTGAAAATTATCGCGTGCCTTTTACGTTATACGATTGTGTTGCAAGAACAAAAGAGGATTGTGACAGTGTATTTAGCTGACCTTCGATGTACAGACTCAAGCGATCGTAGGACCTTTAGAATTGCATCAAGATCACCTTTCTTTAAGACCATCACAAAGTGCAAATAAATATAAACAGATTCCAAACAATGACTCAATAGTTTTCAAGTTAAAACTCAAAAACATTAAATTAAATAGTCATGTAACCTTGGAAATTGGCTCAGGATCAAACATGTGCATCTCATTTCGGCCTTCATGAAGGACCATTATCACGTGCTGCAATAAACTTGTAGCTGAAATAATTCTCCCCATATCAAGAGATACCAAGTAACTGCAATGTCCTGTAATTTTGAATATATTAATTCAATATCACCCGTGTGCGCTGTCATGTTGGCATTTTTTCCGGATCATCATTGTGTGCAATATCAAAGTCTTCACTCATACAGTTCTGGAGTCATCATTTTGACATGAAAAGTGACAGGATCCACCATTACAAAGATATATACTAATATGTCAGTTTGACCTTTCAATATCACTCAAGGTCAACATTAACAACATTAAAAGAAATGCATAGATACTTTTCTATTAATGTTTAATCTTAACCAAGGGCCTAGAATTCAGCATTACCATTATATAAGCAATATTTGAGTTTGACCTTTCAAAGTCAAAATTAACATCGACAGAAACCCAAAGGATACTTTGCAATGGGTACTTTACTATTAATGTTTACAGAAATCATGGCCCCAGGCACCACTGTTACCAAGCTATAAGCCAAGGTGTCAGGTTTGGTGCTTTGCCTGTCGTGACAATGCTAAGATGCATATGTACCATTACCGATAATTCATAAAATTGGAAAAGCCATTAAAAATCAGGAAATGCCAACATCACCATGTAGTGAACAAACTTAGCGGAGACCGAGACCGAGACCGAGACCGAGCCAAGGTACATTCCTACAAAGTTTAAAGAGAATCCAGCTAGCAGTTTGAAAGAATAATTTAAAAATTTAAAAAACACATAACAATCTTTAAAAAATCGCAGCGCCACCTGCTCTACAAATTAAAATTAAGGGTTCCCCACAGGTGTCCCTATTTAATTCCAAAGTAATTGGTCGAGCAGTTTCTGTAGTGAAAAATGTAGCCTTCTTATGAACAAAAAAAAATTAACAATCATTGGAGCGTAAAAATTTGTACAAAATTAGCAGACACCCCCCCAAAAATACACCCGCACCAAGTTTGATGTAAATCTGGCCAAAACTGTCTACGTTATGATCATGAAAAGAACTTTATATGCTAGAGTTTCCTGTTGAAAGTTTGATGCTTGTGTGATGTGAAATCATATTAATCCAATCTGCATACCTTAGTCATAAGTGGTGATTGCATAAGCACTATTGAAGGTACAGTCTTTTCCCGTTAAGTTAAGATAATCAAATCAGATAAAATATTATGGATACACAAATCACTACAAAATAACACTAGACTACTTACAAAATTTGCTGCTTATAATCTGGACCCCCCCCCCTCATTTCTAGATTTACTGGGCCAAATAAATAACAATGCAAAACAGTCACATGTCGTTGTTCAATCTTGTGAACACATCCTTGGATATAACATTGTAATGATACAGCGACGGGATCAAAAACAGCAGGATAGACCAGAAGAAAGCGTGACAGCCATCACATGTCTGTACTGTAGCTCTCCGGGAATGAAATGCTGAAGATAAGACCTATGCAAGTTTACATTCACAAACATGAGGATTGTGATAGGTCTATGCTCAACTGAGTTTGGATACACAGACTAAAATGGTCCTGTGACCTTCTGAAGAAGATCAAAGTCACTATCATCACTGTTTGCAATATCAGAGTCTTCACTCACAAAGCTCAGGAGTCATCATTTTAAATGAAAATTGTCAGGATACAAAATTATCAAGCGTTAAGCCAATATTTGATTTTTAAGGTCATTCAGGGTCAAAATTAACAACACTGAAAGAAAGTCGATAGGTACTTTCCTACAGGCATTTAGCTGGACATTGTCCTAGGATCAAACATTACGGACTTAATCGCTAATATGTCTGGTTTGCTGCTATTGTAAAAGTAACAATGCTAAAATGTTCACGTGCCCTTACAGATACTTTCTAATTTCGACGATTCGTTTAACATTAGGAAATGCTAGCAGCACCATGCAGGGATCAACCTGAGTAGAGAGCGAGTCATGGTACATTACCACCAAGTAAGAAGAATATCCAATGGGCGCTATGGGAGATGAAGAGAGAAAAGAGAGAAAAAAAAAAGAAAAGAAAAGAGCTGCGTGATGGTTGCGTCTATTATTGTTCAGGAAAATACCATATTGTAAAAGTGATGTGTACCTTATAATCATATCTTCTTTGGAATGTGCAGCAGTTGTATAAATATCTTCTAGATTGATGCCAGTGACGTTATATTTACTTCCCAGACTTTCGTTGTACGAAATTCCAGAAAACATATCATTGATCAGCTGATACCGTCCTTGTTTAGCAACCTTAGTAATTCTGAAAAAAGTATCAATGGGAAGAAAAAAGTTGTATATATATATATAACTTTATTTCTCGACATCAACGAAGAAGTGTTCTACAGAAATAGCATGTTGACTTTGATGAGTAATTCACGGCAATATGCCCGCAATATGCAATTCCGCAATCCCATCAGCAATGCCACCTTTTATATGCCCCAATATGCGGAACCTCAGAAACTTAAACCAAACGTACAGCTTCATGTGTGACCTCAGGCAAGCAACGACATAGGGTGGTAGCATATACCTAAAAATCCCAGTTCTAGACTTGCCTCAGGTTTGGATTGATGTTGTCATAGATGGCGTGTCCCTTGTTGATATGCTGTACTCTTTCAAAACACAAACATCAACATGCTTCGCTCAGGTGACATATAGCACTTAACTGCTGGCACACAAAACTCCTTACCTGTCTACAAATAATGAAACGATGCCAGAATATAGATTTTGGCATAGAAGTGCTCCTCATGCCCTATCCCAAGTGCAGACATATCAACGGAGACGTCTTGGGCCTCTTAATGATATCTTTTGCGCTTTACCTATGTGGGGTTAAATCCCGCCTGAATTCCTGGACATAATATCCTTTGCAGAGTATATTACCTCACAGCAATATGAAGTTATGTGTCCCTTCCTTGTGAATATTACCCTTCGTCAATATGGGGTAAAATGCTTCGATATATCTATATCTCTGGTCGCCCATCTTTCATGTGCGACAGTCGCTGTGTGAATACGTTACATGAAAAATATGCAAAAAAAGGATGAAGAAATCGATCTACTACATGAAAAGAAGAACCTGACTTCAAAAACGAGAGAGAGAGAGAGAGAGAGAGAGAGAGAGAAAGAGAGAGAGAGAGAGAGAGAGAGAGAGAGAGAGAGAGAGAGAGAGAGAGAGAGAGAGAGAGAGAGAGAGGATTTAATGTAGGCCCAGGGAATAGGCAACAAACTGGAAAAGAAAAAGAAAGACGCTCGTGAAAATGAGGGTAGTGGCTCCGAAAACAAAAAAAAAAAAAACAAAAAAAAAAAAAACAAAAAAAAACCCAGAAAAAAAACCAAAACACCAAAACCAAAAACAAAAACAAAAACAAAAACAAAAACAAAAACAAAAACAAAAACAAAAACAAAAAACCCCCAAACGAATAAAAAACAAAAAACAAGAAAAAAACCCCAAAAACCAAAAAACCAAAAAACCAAAAAAACCCCAAAAAACCAAAAAAAAAAAAACCAAAAACCAAAAACCAAAAACCACAAACCCCCAAATCCCCAAAGAAACACAATTAAAAAAAAAACAAAAAAAAAAAACAAACAAAACAAAACAAAAAACAAAGAACCCCCAAAAAACAAAAACAAAAAAAACCAAAAAAAAAAAGAAAACCAAAAAAAAAAACAAAAAAAAAAAACAAAACCCCCCCCCCCCCCAGCTTTGTGGAACGATCCCGGGGGAACGATACAGAGTGATTCCTGAGAGCAAAACAGATCCACGCTCTTCGACACACGGAAGCTTCAAGTCAAATACACACAACCCGATGAACTAATTCAAAACTATGAGGCAACGAAAGTGACCGCATGTAAACACTATTAAAGAGGCAGACACGTACATGTATGTCCATGTGTACAGAGAAACAGAGTCATCTGAAGGGGTTAGTTTCGCTAAATCAACAAACTAAGCGAACGGAATTTAGAGAACAAGAACATCGAATCTTTGAGTCAGCTTCAAAATATAAACGAGACCATGGGAAATTAGTCAAAGAGCTGGGAAGCGAAGCTCCTCCGGCACTACACACAGCGGAAAAAAAAATGAATGGCTGCAACGGTTGAGACACTTTGGTTCAAACATACTTTATTTGTAAATACAATTGGCCGACAGGCTCACCAGCAAATATTAGGGCCTCTTGTAAGAGACAATTTGCAAGAACCATGTCTGATGAATCGAAAGTAAGGAATAGTGTCGTATTTGAAGAAGTGCGAAGTGAATAAGATTTTTATAGCCACATAGCTACCTTTTCGAAACTTGACTTTGAAAAATCAAACGAGAGATTGATAATTGCACCGACGAATTTAAAAAAAGCTAAATACCGGGGTAAAGGTGGAATATTGAATGAAATGGTCAAATAAGGTAGAAATGTTTTACTTCCCGTCAAATAAGGTAGAAATGTTTTACTTCCCGTCAAATAAGGTAGAAATGTTTTACTTCCAGCTTTAGAAATGTTATTCGGCATGATTCTCCGTGTTTATGAAAAAACAAGCCTACTTACGTCGACTCACAAAAGAGGTTCTAATAAAGGAGGTTCTACTTTGGATCCTATCTAATACAGAGGCATTTCTGTAGTTGTACATCAAATTGTTCTGTACAGTCAAACTCGTATACAAAGTCACATGTAGTAACACTGGAAGGAACAATATTGTTAGATTCATTCAAGGCCCATTTTATCAAGTTAATAGTTTATATGTTTTGTACATATATGCTTCGGGGATTCACCACAGGAAAGAAGCTTTCATTTAATGTCTAACATTGATTAATTGGCGACAGATGCGAGAAAAACATCAATGAATATTATATTTTATTTATTGGGTCGCACGTGACGGATGCATTGCAAATTCAGAACAAACAAAACCTTGCTGTTGTTAACCTTGAGAAACCCCCATGCCGATCAATCAACGTGGAACTTTCCCAGTAAAATTACCACAAAGTGTCCAGAGTCATAAATGTGGTCTGTCTCTTTTTTTTTTTTTTTTTGCTAGTTTGTTTGTTTGTTTGTATGTTTGTTAGTTTTTTGTTTTGAATCAAGAATATCTCGCTGGTCAACAGTATTTTTCACCGTGTTCTGGGCGCAATACTCACATAGAGAGGTGAGAACAGTTGTTGAGTCAGTTCCCCAAGTGTTAAGAAAAACTTTCCAACGTGAGTTGCCGAACTTACCTGAAAACATTCATGTTGCAGATGGTAACAGCTGGGAATTGAAGTGAACTGTTGTAGTTGATTTGTACGTTCACCGTGACCGGGAAGGACAGAAAAAACAGTGTTCTTTCTATGATCTGATAACACAGGATACCAATGAACGCTCCAAACAATACCATCCATATGAATCTGTGTACACAGAAAAAGAAAAGGAGTCGAAAAACGAAAACGAAAACGAAAACAAGATAAAACAAAACAAGAGGCTCGTTGGCTTCATGCTTTGCTGTCATCATTTACGTTATACAATATTTGAATCCGCGACATTTTAACCTCAAACAATATTGGGAGAATATTGGCTTTTTTGTGTTTTCGGCAATAACACATAAATGTCACAGCCTTACAATATATTGCTGTTTCCATTATCATTACCAGCGGTAGGATTTTACACTATAATTTCTGGACTAAATAATGCATCTGTGTTTATACTGCACTCATTGTTACTCTTGCTAACTTCTGTGTGAAACGTAGCAAACTTATAAGCAAATCGTCAGCTTTAAAGACCGACACAACAGCTCTCAATAAGAGGTCTTCATATTTAACTCTATTTACTGCAGACCTGCTCTGGTCCCCTCAGTTGCTGGGTACCTGTGGGACTGAGCATTTGTCATTTAAACATACAAGGTCTAAACATTGCTTAGCTACACCAACTTGAAATAAAACTGAAGCAGAAGTTCATTGATGTACTGGTCCTAACAGAATCTTACTTGAATGATACTTCGTGTGGTAACGAAATTTACACCCCTGGGTACATACTTTTTTCGTAGGGATCGTCCATGTAAAGGGGGCGGTGTACTTTTGTATACAAAACATTAGCTGTCCCTCTGCTAGACATGGCGATTTGGAACACAGTGACATTAAATGCATTATATCGCATATAAATATTCAGTCGTCAAAACCATTAGTGATTGGTGGTGTTCATGCCCGACACACTCTCAAATAACTTGGCTCAATGAACTTGAAAGCATGATGGACTTGGTTACTTTAATAGGAGGTAACATTGTTTACAGAGATTATAATTCTGATCTTCTAAAAGGTGATAAACATCCGAAATATGTGTAAGAGGTATACCTCCTGGAACGAGTTATTGATGGTCCAACATGTCCGACGCTCGATGCGGATAGGTTTCATAGACCATAATTTACACCTCAAAACCAGTTTTTGTCAGGAACTGTTGCTATTACCCTGATGCTATGAGCGATAACCATATAAATATATGGTCTTTCTGATGAGAAAACCTAGTCTTCTAAAAAATAATAGACTTGTTGAAGCAAAATAAAGAAGCTTAAAACGTGTTGATTGTGATCTCCGGGATGCAAATGGACAAATATCACATTCCTGAACAGGTCATTATCTGTTGGTATTTTGACTCAGTATTTGAAAAGGGGGCTCAACACATTGGTATCTTAAAAGGAATGCGAAACTTGTTACTAGTTGATGTATGTCAGATGTATAGTACTTTGGTTTTATCTTACTTAGGTGTTTGTTGCAAGGTATGGGGGTTGTCCTAGCAACAATTCCATCCCACAAGAAAAACAAAAATTGCAAAAGCGTGCAGCTGGTATTGTTTTACAGTGACCAATACAGGGTTACTCAATCGTAGTGGGCCACAAGGTCTCTGCATCGAGTTTTACAATTATTGGTGGGGTTTCACCCAGACCTGTTGCTTTCTTGTCAGTCAATTTCCCCATTCGTTGTAAGAGCGGTAGTTACTGCATGAGATCCAAAGTTTTGAGAGTTTCCTTTCACGTTGCCCGCAATTGCACTTATACTATGATGCTAAGCTGTTATCTGACTTTTGATCTATCTGATTGTTTCTGCTCTGAAGGAGAAGCTACAGAAAAAAATTAAAAGTTTAATGTATGTGATTTGGCTCTTAAATAAGATTTTCTCCCATTTATGTATTATTGTACCATAGCAACTACGTTTCGTTGTATCGATTAAGAGTGATCTGATTGCTTCCCAGAAGGATTTCTTTCGCTTGAAGGACTACATCAGTCTTTAAAGTAGCGTTTGATAGATTGTTTACGTAGTAAGATCAAGTCTTTTCCATGAACTCGGTATACTTCCCAGTGACCTTTATACTTCTCACTTCACAAACAAAGCATACAACATTTGCAATGATTATACCTAAGGGAGAATCCACACTCGTGATTGGTTAGCTGGGGATTGGAATTTTTTCCTGTGTCTCGCTGAGAAGGTACTGCCACCCTGCACGTCCCGCTAGATGGCGTTGTAAATCTGATCGGCTCGGGAACCAGGCAAGTGGGAGCCAGGCTATTTTATGTTCGGAACGAGCGGGACTCGAACCTGCAACCTTTGGCACCAGTCGCCTACCTGAAATGAGAAACGCACATATCCACTCCACCAAATACCCATTCCCCAAAAGAATGGTTCAATGGCGGTAGTTATGTGCGAGTGCCACATCAAGACGGTAATGCAGTGTATTTACTGATTCGGCATTTATTGCCAGAATCGGGGACTAGTTAAATCCACCAGCATTAAGGAAATGCCGAAAATATATATTTTATGTTCGGAACGAGCGGGACTCGAACCTGCAACCTTTGGCACCAGTCGCCTAGCTGAAATCGGAGAAACTCACATACCATTACCCACTCCACCAAATCAAATTTCATGACCTACATGTACCAAGCAGACGACGCACACAAGGCAAGATAGCCCACGGAGGACGGTTTGCATAATAATTCTGTTGTTTTAATAATTTATTGTTTTTTCGGTATAATAAAGCAAATGACGTCCTTGACCTGAGGGGACAGGAAGCATTGTGAACCTTCATGATGGACTGTCAACCTTCAGCTTCGATTCCGGTTGACATTCCATCCCGCAGGTTCACAATTCTTCCTGTCCCCCGTAGCCAAGGGCGTCTTTTGTGTACTGTCAGTCGTTGCCGATCAGTTTGTCCGGGGTTTTCTTTTCTTTTCTTTCTTTTCCCCCTTTTTAGTCATTTTTAAAGACATGATAATAAAGCTTACCTTCTGGCTATATATGATGAACTTTCCGTAATGTAACGCACTCCGTGGAAAGTCGTTTGCTGTGTGAACGCATAAAACATTCCCTTAAAGGTCTCATCTGAGAGGTCTGCATTAACAGTTTCATTTGGTACAACAGTCACATTGGTACGAATGTCTTGAAAATATATACTTCGATTTCTTTCTACCGCCATGTTTCCTGCTGTTTTTGCAGTCATGGCTAAGGTGAGTGTTGTCCGATTTTCTTGCACTGCGGATCTCGATACATTTTTAAACCAAAGATCGGGCCCGGTTCAATGAACAATTTAACGACTCTCTTGTTCAGACGCTGTCAAACTACGGTTACTATGGCAACGCGTTAACTATTCATCCAGATCAAACACAGTTAATGCATTATTTGTTCAATAATGTCCCAAATATTGCGTTTTTCAATTGTAATGAAAAATTAATTAACTGTTTACCATTCAAGCACAGGTTGTAGTCAGTTTGTTTGATTGTTTCAGTCCATGGTAATCATCTCCCGTCCTTGAATTTAGGGAGAGACATGACATTGTATGTTTGTACAGTGTAAGTATGTAGTAATGTGTTGCGTCCGAACAATTTTGTCCGGACTGTTTCTCGAAAAATTGTAGTTCCTAGTCATTTTCAATTTTTATAGCATGTAGGTCTTACATTATGAGAGTGCCTTCTGAAAATGTTGTGGAAATATCCTGCTTCGTTACTTAATCAACAATTTTCGTTGAGCTAGCTATGTGGATTTCTGATGCTTAATCTATGGTAATGCAGTGGAATATGATGTGTAACGGAGTGGAAGTCGATTCTTTCCTTTTATGATGATACGCAAACACGTTTGTATTTTCAATAAACGTATCAGTACATAAATTTGAAAAGAAGTGTATTCGAACAAAAACTGGTAGGCCTATATTGAATTGTTGCAACATCAAAATCGTAGTCATTCGAGATTAAGGCCACGGAGTGACTGTACGCTCACATCCATCGAAAATTGAAGTGGGTACTTAATTTGTTTACAACGCCTATATGTTTGATCATGTGTCAAACTGATATTGTCCGAACGTCAAGGGGAAACTATAATAATAAATTAGTGCCAATTATTAATTTCATTGATTTGTGTTTGTTGAGAAAAATGTACTGGGCTGGTAATTCACAAAGTCATGCTTTTTACATTTGATATAATTTGGTTATTTTTGGAACAGGCATCAATGGGATACTGGTACTACAGGTTGGAAAAACTGTAATCGCATCAGTGCAATTTATATTGGTCACGCTGGTAAAATCTGTCAGTGACATACTGTAGAAAGGTACGTTTCAGTGGTAGAGAGCGGCAGACGTCCGCAGAGAATGGCGGCGAGGGGCATTGAGCAGCCTCCGAAGGTGCCACTACCGAAATCCAATTTCAACTTCCAGAGTTGTCCATCAGATAATGGTGGTCAGCGGCTGACAGCCTCTCGCCGCTGGGTGCCGCCAACCGCCGTTCTCTCCTAACAACTGCATTGTATAGCATGCCCTTGCTTATATATTGTTCTGAGGGAGAGAGACTCAGATTCATTAACTTCAGTAGATGAATTCATTCATATACATCAAATAAATTTCGTTTTTATTCTCACACGCCTGTCAATTCACTGTCACTCACACAAATATTTCATTTAAAAACTCTTATGGGAAACCATTGAATTAAAAGCCAATTTTTAGCTCTGTTGACTTGTCAGTCAGCAGAGCTTATAGAATCCGTTTGCGTCCATCGTCCGTCTGTCGCTAGACTTTTTATATTTTCGACTTCTTCTCAAAAACCGCTACATAGAATGTTTTGATTTCGCACATGGATGATCCCCAGGTGGACCTCTACCAACTTTGCGAAGGAGATGATGATGCAATAATTTTTCTATTTTTTTATGAATTTTTTAAATTTAGTTTTTGAAAAAAATTAAAATTTCTTCATCTTAAGAACTACGGAGCCAATTGCTTTGATATTGCACATAGGGTCATCTGGGGTCAACTAGTTCTCATTTTAGCCACCAGGTGGCGCTGTGATTTTTTCCTATTTCTTAATGAATTATTGCCTGTTAAGTCTATTTTCGACTTCTTCTCCAGAACAGCTGAACAGAATTGCGTAAAATTTTATCAGAATATAGTTAGACATTAAACAATGAAAAGTTTGCGAAAATAATATGGATATGTTAATTGTAAGCAAAGTTATGGGATATCAAACTTCGCAACTGTGAGGAAGTGCTGCAGCAGTATATATATATATATATATATATATATATATATATATATATATATATGGCAATACAGTGCATATATTACACTATTTTATCCCATTTTTGATAGAATCCTTGGCTTCTGATTGGTTAATAGCTATGGTACACTCTTTGTATTACCCTCATCTGTGCATTAATTACTGCAAAGGTGAAATACAGCGCGATTCCTGAAACTGACCGGGGAATACAGCGGTATTCTCGTAACTGGCCGGGGAATACAGCGCTGTATCTCCCTATCTGGTTAGTGCATCGATCAGCCACCAGAAGTCTCTGTCATGCGATACAAGCCTTGACGCGCTGCAGACAACATGATGCCGGACTGTGAAGTGAACTGCAGCAGCAGCGGGTCAAACAGCGAACAGGAAACCCCTGGAAGGGTTTTCTTTTTTTTTTTTGGGCTTGGTCTTATATTATTCCTGCCCATGTTAAGTGAATATGAGTCATGAAAGTGGTTTAAGAATTTGAGATTGCATAATGAGACCTCACATCAAATCTAATATCAGTTCTGACAGCATGTGTATTTTTTGGGCATGAAATTACATCATCAAAAATGGGATAAAATCGTCATTCACTGTTTTAGTATGAAATACAGGAAGTATCTCCCCAAGACAGCTGCATTGCCCTCGGCTTCGCCTCGGGTAACACAGCTGTCTTTGGGGGAGATACTTCCTGTATTTCACACTAAAACAGTGAATAACTAATAGTATTTACCCTTTTTTGACTTCTTCTCATAAACCGCTGTATGGAATGTTTTGATTTTGCACATGGATGCTGCCCAGGTAAACCTCTACCAAATTTGCGAAGGAGATGACGATGCAATATTTTTTCGATTTTTAATGCATTTTTTAATTTATTTAAAAAAAAAAATCTTCATCTCAAGAACTACTTGGCCAATTGCTTTGATATTGCACATAGGATCACCTGGGGTCAACTAGATCTCATTTTGGCCACCAGGTGGCGCTGCAATTTTTTCCTATTTTTTAATGAATTTTTGCGTGTTAAGGCTATTTTCGACTTCTTTTCCAGAACAGCATGATAGAATTGCTTAAAATTTTATCAAAATATAGTTGGACATTAGACAATGAAAGTTTGCGAAAATAATGTGGATATGTTAATTTTTGACAAAGTTATGCGATATCAGACTTTGTGACTGTGAGTGAGTGCTGCCAGTGTACACCGGCAAGCATTGAAACAGCAAGGTATGTCAATTGATAATACATGTACTACCATCAGCAGAGCTTATAGAATCTGTTTGCATCCGTCATCCGTCTGTCCGTCCATCTGTCTGTCCTTCTGCAAAATGTATTTTAAGGACAAACTTTGCTACTACTCTACATACATGTATATAGCCGCACAAATCCAGACTGCAGTCCATGTGCTCCAATACTGTAAAAGCAGATCCCAGTCAGCAGAGCACAGGATCATCATGATCCTCTTGTTTATTGTGTAAAATTTAGACACAATTAATCATAGCTCTGGTAGAACAAACATTAGCTTAATAAAAAGATCCAACAGATTTACATTATTTTCACAAAAGTACAAACAGCATGTGGGCTGGGGGTAAGGTGTTGTAAGCTTCAAGGGATGCACTAAAATAAAAAAAAAAAGATGACATGTTAACTAAATCAAATTTATGACCTATTCTCTGTTCTAGAAAATGTGCATCTGCAGCCTTAGGAGTCACACGAGGTAGAAATAGAAGACACAACATCATCATAATTTTATGGTGCGTATACAGTTCTTCTTTTGTTTCACTCAATGTGAATGCATACAGGAGTGAAAACCTAACAGAACCAAGCTTGCATTACTTGATACTTCATGGTTCCTTGTAAAAAACATAAAAAATTCTGAATATTCAAAAGTATTCCTTTTATTTGGTGATAGGGAAGCGGACCATAAAATAAATCACTTGTGAAAATAATGAAAATTTTTAACCATCTGACGATGGAAACAAATTCATTCAATGCCGCTGCACATGTACATCATTATAATCTGGTTGAAATGGATCAACCTGATACATGGCACGTGAATCAATTGATTTTACAGCAAAAGTATTCCTTTTATTTGGTGATAGGGAAGCGGACACTAAAAAAAATCACTTGTGAAAATAATGAAAATTTTTAACCATCTGACGATGGAAACAAATTCATTCAATGCTGCTGCACATGTACATCACTATAATCTGGTTGAAATGGATCAACCTGATACATGGCACGTGAATCAATTGATTTTAGAGCCACTGGTATTCCTGATGTGAAGTCTGCTGTATCATGTGCCACAAACCACTGGTACAAAAAAGTTCTAAATGCAAAATCTGAAGCTATGAAATAATTTTCATTTAATTTCATAACCTAAAATGCTGAAGACTATTTTTCAAAAATTTCCACACGGTTGATCTTTTGCTTTTAGGCTATAAATTAATTAAGCCCTGATACAGTTTAAAAAGCAATTAAGCATACCCA
This sequence comes from Hermodice carunculata, assembly GCA_964020975.1. Classification (NCBI taxonomy): domain Eukaryota; kingdom Metazoa; phylum Annelida; class Polychaeta; order Eunicida; family Amphinomidae; genus Hermodice; species Hermodice carunculata. Next base: position 45,788,839 of record OZ026614.1, on the reverse strand, counting down.
TACATTTTCATATTTTCAGTGAAATGGGTGATTGTCTCACATCACCAAGAACCTGATGGTGTTATATGTGTAATTTTTCGGTGTCCTTTAATCCTCTCCCCTTTAAATGTAAACCACACCAAACAGCCTTCCTTGGCTTGGGACATGTTATCTTGATAGGTACCATCTATATTTCTCATTAAAATTGTTTTTCATTTAAGTGAATTAACCAAAAACAATGAAGCAGACAACATTTAATCACCAACCAGTTTTGCCCGGTTTGGGTGGGAGTGGGGGTGGGGGCTCTAGAAGAGTACTTTCTGTAATTAACATACATTTTTGGCACTCTTCTTTAAAGTATTTGGCAATCACCTAAAACACTTTTACAAGTATGGTTTGTAATTAAATCGAGAAATGATTATAATTTGATAGTAATACTTACCTATCCACTTCATTTGGTATATGATCTCTCTGATCACATCCACTCCTAAAATTTTAATCCAAAAGAAAACACTTCTCCATTCCTCTGTACTGGAGGCCAACGGGCAACCTCTAGCAATTGACCACGGAGGGGGCTCCACTGGCATGCCATCATTATGTCCTTAAATGCTATTTACTTTAAAAGGACACCCCAAGAGGAGGTGATGGCTCTGATATCAAGAGCTCTAATCTGGTGCACGTGTTTGAGCTCTGGGGGTATTGTTTTCTGCTAAATAGGCCAATGTGATTGCCTTGCTGACCCAGTTGGATGCAGTGTTTACACATAATCATGGAGAATATGCCCAAACCAGTCTTTTTCTTTAGGCAGAAATAAGGGGCATCTAACTTTCCTGAAGGAATCTGTTCCTTTTAAAGAGAACGTTACGGTTCTAGCTGGGCAAAGAGATCTGTAAGGTTCCTGTCAATCCAAATTAGTGACAGAGCCTTGATGGTAAAGCCCACAAAGGTGGTGACTGGCCTATCAGAGACATGTGTCTTGCTCATGAGCAAAGTGTTAGGTTTCCAAAAAAAGTACTTTATTGTGTGGTCCCCTGGCCAACCTAACCTACAATGTCCAAGGATGTAAACTTCACCTCTCCTGGCTTCAGTGCCAATAAAACGAGTCCATGTTCTTAGGTTGGGAAAACAGAGAGCAGACAGTGGCGATTACCACTGATAGCTCCCATTGACGAAAGATGTTGCATCATATTGGTCAGTATACAAAAAGAGCTCTTAAGAAGATGACACAGTACCATGCTTGAGCTGACATTGACACCTTTATGGCAAGAGGGGAAGTGAATACCAACTTATAGCCATCGGTGGCACACACCCCTAGACCTGTGTCAAAGAAGTCCAGTGAAAAACCGGGTAAATGCCGAATGGAGGCCTTCTTAGGGTCTGCTTCCAGTTCCTATTTCACACCACATGACAAACACTTGGAGTCATACACTTTTAAGGAAGTGGTACAAAGTTGGCCTCTTGCAACTTGCACTGACACCTTGTCCCAGACATCTATAATGTCCTCCTTGACAGTCGCAAGCATTAAGATGAGGGGCAAACAGATTGCGGTGAAATGTGCTGACTTGGGTAGATATGACCACGGTTGGAGAGCCTGAAGAGGCTCCAGGATTAGTTTGAGGATCTCCACAGCCCATGACCACCAGGGCAATCAACATTAGATACACCTTTTTTGCCCTAACCTCCTCCAGAACTCTTGGGATCAAGAGTTCAGAGGATTGGGGTACTGCCATATACTATCCCAACTTATATTGAATGCTGCCACTGCCCAAGCTTGATTGTCCAAAATTGGAGAGACATGTTGGTAACTTGCAATTGTCTCTCATGGCAACAAGGTCTGTACAAAGGGTCTCACAGAGGTCCCATAGAGACCTGATTGTCAACAGGTGAATTCAGTGACCACTCCATGCTGATTGCCTGGTGCCACTGCAGCAGTTGCTCAGCCTTCATACTGAGTGCTGTCACTAGATGTGCACAGTGAAGCCTTATACATGTGTCCACACATCACAGCAGGAGCACTGGTTAAGTGCAAGATGGATGCCAACTAGGTCCCCCCTTTATGTTCACATATGCAAGTGATATCCAATTGACTGAGTGAGCTGCAGCTTGTTTGTGAGACAGATCCTCCTAGAAACTCTCCAATGCCAGATGTATTGCTTTTAGTCCAAGCCAGGTGATGGGACGAGACTGATATTGAGAAGACCAGACTCTGGATACAGTGTTTGAGCCCATGTGAGCCCCCACCTTTGAAGCAAGGCATCTGTGTAAATGATTTCCTGCAAACTGAGAAGGACTAATAACTGGCGGTGCATCATGTTGTCCCTGTTTGCCACCCCTACAGTGACTGGCATACTTTGCTGGGGATCACTGGGGGTTATTACTGAGATATCCTATCCCGTGAAGTTAAGAATGCCTGCTGAACTTGCCTTCAGTGAAGTCTCCCCATGTGGATGCGAAAGTCCAGGGATTTAGGTATACATGTCAGCTCCACCACTCCCTGACTGAAAGGGTGACATCATATATCCAATATACTGAAGTGATCTTCCAATGGCTGGAAGAGGAGTGGAACTGTCTGGTGAACTGCCTTGAAAAGGGGTGCCATAGCTAGGCCAAAGGGGAGCACCCAAAACTGATAGACAGCTATGTTTACCAAGAGACACAGGTACTTCCAGTTAGCTCTGCCTGTCAGTATATAGAAATATGCACCTTACAATGCTCAGGTCACCCAGTCACCGGGACAAACCACAGCTGCTATGGGTGCCAGTGTCTCCATATTGCATTTCTCCCTGTGGAGAAAAAAGTTGAGCCCAGAGAGGCCTCTTCAGTGAATGCTACCTGAGAGGCAGAGTATGACTGGGGTGCACCATTAAGTGTGCTGTGTGCCTTGCTGTGGACATGACCCTGAAGCCCCTTTGCTGTATTTCTCCCCCAGTGACCACCATGACCTTTGTCACCTCAACCACTGCCATGCTTGACTTTCTTGCTTTTTCCAAAGAATTGATACCCTAGGACTTTTCCCAGCAGTATAAGTAAAGAAAGCCCTGCTGCATCTGCAAGTGAGATTCATGTTAACTGTCCTGTCTCACAGACTGCAGGACTTTAGGATTGAAAAGCCATGTCTGGTGTATTGGTAAAGTTTATAGGTGCAGACCCAGATGCTGGTTGATTACCACCAAGCTTAGGAAGGCTTGTTACTTCAGTAACATGGCATTGATGTCCAGACACACCATATTCTCAAGGGTATGGTGAAATGATGGACTGCTGCAGCAAGCCTATAATATTGAGAACTTTACAAATGTTTGAATCTAGGTCTGAGCAGTTGGCGAGCCTACATAGCACCTGGCTCTGGGTCAGCAGTTCAACATTGCACCCAGACAAGGCCAATAGGACTATCCATATGTGGGTGATAATCCTATCAGTTATCCTCTGTGGAAGGTACCACTGGCAGGTTTGGTTTTTTTTTCCCAGACATAAGGTGCTGAACTCCCGGACATAAGGTGCTGAACTCCTCCTGAGCTAGACAAATTCTTGAAGCCCTAAGTGGAAGCTGGAAACTAATACATCTTGAGGAGACTCCTAGGCTTGAGAAGTAACTCTGATAAGTTGAATTTGTGTGACCAGCTTTTCAACAAAGCCTCCAATTGCTCTGACATGGCCTAAGTCTAGTCTCTTATATATGTGGAGAAGGGGATTGCTACTTATTCCTGTTCTTCTGCCGTCTGGGACCTGAGGGTCCAAGCTTCTTAGGGAAACCTAGACTCTTGTTCTGGAAGTGGCCAACTATTTAATCTGTATTGCTGGCCATTACACTAGCATCGCACAGCCCTTCTGTGTCCTCACCAATGGAGTCCATGCACTTCCTCTTCCCAGTGTGGAGGCCAATGGTAACATCATCAAGCATCTCCTTCACCATGTCCCCTGCTGCTTAGGCTGCTGGTTCAATCATGCTATGATGTTGAAGCAAGAAGTGCTTGGACTTGGGTACACAGATGGGACTCCTCCTCATCTTGAAAAGGATCTGCCACTGATTGCATAGAAGAGAGAGCGCCTAGGCTCACCCATTCTCATGGTGGGTAGCAGTGTAGTAACCATCACATAGTTCGGAAAGAAAACATAACCCATATTCATAAATTTCAACCCAACAATGACAGCAAAGAGATTCAAGCATTAGATACCATAACATCAATATTAATGTTCCAATACCAATTTGAAGAAACAAATTTCAATCCGGATTTTTGAGACAGGTAGTCTCAACTTTTGAAATATTTTTCATTAACTACACACTTCAGTTTTTCCCAAACATATGGGCCAAACCATTTAAAACTCGAATTTCACATTACCACACTGCCACTATCCATCGCTACCACTGCATTTACTTGAACAAAATTAGTTCTGTGAGTGCTTCACATATCCATCAAAACTTTTTGGCAGCCATAATTTTGAAGGACTCATACTCTCACCCAGCTGTGCTCTGATCAGCTGAAAGTTGTTTTTTCCCCAAAAATTATAGCCACCAGAAAGTTTTGATGGATATGAGGTGCATCAAAACACACATTGTTAAGCAAAAATTATATATCAGCATGACCTTGGAATTGTCAAATATTTTTTGTATGTACCATGTCCAAACTGCAAAAACTAAGAGCAGGGCCTACAAGTCCTACAACACATGACACTGCGAGAGGAACAATGCGGTAAACATGGAATTGATGAATAAAAATTAAAGCTTGTACGAAAAGAATAACGAATAAAAAAAAAATAAAAAAAAGAAGAAAAAACAGATATGAAAATTGTGGAAAGCTGCAGGAACTAGAATTTGATTGCGAGTGGAATACCCCAATTACAATGTGATAACCTCAGAGATAATGAGTGATTAAAATACCTGCCGAAAAAATGATTCGTACACTTGTATTTCTTTCCAACTGTTGTTCACTGTTTCATTTTCTTTTTATTATCAGTGGTAATGATAACATTGTTATCATTTTTATAATCACAAGCCTAGACTATAAAAGGACTACCAGTTTCACCATTTTTAATGTCGCATCAGACTTACGTTAATGATACGTATATGCAATTTGTGCTCTGTATAGCCCATAAAAGAACCTGTGCATAACTTACAAGACATAGCTTTTTTCGTGCGATTGGAAGAAAACGTCATGATAAGGATTAGCTGAGCCTGAGCTCACATTTTGACGTCAAAATTGGAACACGTCATAAAGGCCAGACGTTTACTACGCTACCCGAGTCCCCAGAATTACCAAGATAGTCCATGAGCCAGACTGAAAATTGGTACCATCTGAGGGCATCAAACGAAACCTTTATACCTGCGTTGGTACACCTTAGGGTATAACAAAAATGCATGATGGACTTTCCAGAAGCCCCGCTGGCGCCCGTTATTGCAATTTTAAAATTTTATACCCAGACGGCCCAAAAATGCTGTATATGGTGAATCCTGTTTGATATAGTTGGCCACTACATTATAATAAGACTTGAAATATACATATTATGTTTGTATCCCGTTAACAGCTGGCACAATGAATTTCATGCGACCTAGAAACACTAAATGAATGCACACAGGTAAGAAAAAAAAGCCATTATTATACCCACATTGATTGGATTTTGGGAGGGGGGGGGGTGCTGCCCTCAGCTTGTAGAGCTAGTATTACATTTCTGCAATCTCAATACCTCATGATTACATGGTCCAAATCTCTTTAAAAATGGTGCAAACATGCCTCTGGGTCATCCTTTGATCCCCGGATTTTTTTGTCCTTGACCCCATTTTCAAGGCCACGTCCTTGTGGAGGATATAACCGGTAGCCTGCAGAGATTGTTCCTCCATTGTAAGGTACATATACATCCTGGTGAAATTTCACAGTCTTTGCATGTATAATCACACTTTGCTTTATTTTACTAATTGGAGGTGATTATATACTGCATCATGATGACTATATTTTGGTGACCTTGACATTACTCTGAAGGTCACACACTTGTGGGTAGGTACATTTTGGATTTTTGTTATATAAAATTATATGAAAGGAGACAAAATCCGTTTTACGCACAGTTATCCGGGGCATTTATTTCTATTCTTACCAGTCCTCCATTATGTATGATGACCTATATATAAATTATATATAAATTTTATATATACATATATATATATATATATATATATATATATATATATATATATATATATATATATATATATATATATATATATATATATATATATATATATATAAAAACATTTTTTGCGTTTCAGACGAACCGGTTTTAGCATTGTAATGCATTGTCAAGCTCCATAACGCATAGATGTTGAAATAATTTTCAGTCCAGTATAATCTTGACGTTATCTGTTGTTATAGTGAAATCTATTAGCATAGAAGCATATTATGACGTTCATATATTACGTTGCTAATTTAGGACTATTACATGACGTCATTGCCATATCAATTAATAATAAACGTCTCGTAATGAAAATAGGCCTAATTTGTCCCAGATTACTACGAATAATTAGTAAATTACTCTATTCAGTCTAGGCATGTATTTACGTTGGAATGTGAATTTTTGCTTTCTTTCTTTGTCAGAATCATTTGACATCTGATACATGGGACATACTAAGAATTTAGGCACAAGATTAGAACATAATTAATACGTTCACTGAGCTGGATTTGCCGTGTCTCAGGCACCCGTATTTGTTGTCTGTGCACAGTCATGTGCCTGCGTAGTTCGTTGCCCGTAGATCCTATGTATACCTCATTGCATCCTCTACAGACAATCACATGAATCAAATGCTTGCTCAAACAGTCCATTTCTGTTCTAATTTGAAAGTTTGGTAGCTTTCCTGTTGTGTCCAGCGAAATTGTGTCAGTAACTATCATGTTTATACAATTCTTACAACGAGGAAGACCACATTTTTTGCTCCCGCCTTGACTGTCCCTTGATTCAAAGTTTGCTCTCGTGACAATTTGTTTTAAATTTCGGGGCTGTCAAGATTTTAAGGGTTTCACGTATTTGTGGTATTATCACTGGATTGTCAGGATTGTATCTTGTGATCATGACCAGATTTTTGTCGTCCCCCTTGGGATTTTTGCGGTCCTTTCTTAATGATTCTTGTGTTACACTTAAAGCTTGCTGAATAGCCATTGAAATGAGTGAATGTGGGTAGTGCCTGGCATGTAGAAAATTTCCCAGTTCATCCAGACGCGTTGCTTTTCTATTTGTATTTTCTTGAATTGTACAGATCCTTCTTGCTTCATTATATGGGATATTTGTCTCAGTGTGCCGTGGGTGACATGAATAGAATGGCACATACGTATTTTTGTAGTATATATCCAAAGAAATCTTTCAACAATTTTGAAGAACTTTCAAGTCCAAAAATTCTAATTCACATTGACTATATTTTATTTCATATTGAATACTTGGTTCAAGCTGATTAAAAAGCTGGTGAAAATCGTGTACATCTGAAAGCGACTTTGTCCACATTATAAAACAGTCATCTAGATAACGTTTCCAGTTCCTTTTAAAAAAAACATGGCGAAGGATTCGGATATATTTCTAAGTTTTTCGTATAATAAAACTTCTAGATATATCCAAGACTAAGAGTTGCATAAGTGGGTGCACATTAAGTTCCTATGGCACACCCTTTTTTCTGTATGTAGTATTCTCCATCAAATTTGAACACATTATTTTCTAATATTAGTGAAAGACCTTCCACAATAAATTCTCTTGTGATTTTTTGTGTCAGGATATTTGTTCAGACAGAATTCAATCGTACGCTTTCCTAACTCATGAGGCATGTTACTATATAAATTAATCACATCAAAACTGACTAAATACCAATCCATGACTTGCTCTCGTGATATTTTATTGATGGAGTCGATATTACCACGCACTTAGCTGTCGACATGTAATAAGTACGGTTTTAAAAATTCGTTTATGAGTTCACTAAGCCTACTCGTATTGCATACTGGTCCTGCGACGATTGGCCGGAATGGTAAATCTGTAGGTCGAATTATACGGACATAGATACCATCTTGTTCATTTATAGCTTTTTTGATAATATCAGACTTATGAACTTTCGGTAAGCCGTGTAGATTACTTGTTCTTGACTGCAAACCATCCAGATAATTTCTTTCTTTCGTTGTAAAGATGTTACGATTTTTGTCAATAAATTTTTCTTAATTTATCACTCACTTTATTTTCTCTGTTTGGCTTGCATCGCTTATAAAATTGTTCATCATTAAGTAATGATTTCATCTTTTCAGCACAATAATCGGTGCATAATGACAACTGCTCCATCCTTGTCTGCTTCCTTAATTATGATAGTTGCAATTCATTCATAGCTTGTAGCTCCTCTTTAGTTAAACTATTTTTGTTAGTGAGTGAAGGTACTTTGTGGAGAGAGTGCGCAATTTCTTTCAGTCTGTCAATACATTCATCTAATGTCTCATTTTGACTTTTAGGAGGGGTGAAAGAAATTTTTCCTTTGACCAGTGATTCATCCCATTCCTTATATGTATTGTTGAAAAATTCTTTCAAACGTAATGTACGACAAAATTTTAAAATATCACACACTTGTTCTTCTGTGTCTTTTCTTGGTGCGGTGTGAATTTCAATCCCTTTTTAACGCAACTTTACTTGTCCTTGTGTCAATTGTTTGCTTGATAAGTTTATAATTTTCAAAATAGATGTATTTGAAGTTAATATCTTCTTTGCTCCTGCTGTTGGGGGTATTGTTGTGCTCTATCTCTCAATCTGTTGTATCTTTGCTCTTTTTGGTAGGTGTTTCTTGCTTTTCATGATTGTCTCCGGTTTCTTTGTGGTCTTTGTCCTCTTTGATTTGTGTAGCCTTTTTGCTCTTGTAGAGGGCGCCATTGTGTATTTGGCCGTGGTCGTCTTTCTAAAAAAGGAAACTCTTCTTCAGTTTCTACATTTAGGCCTAGTTCATATCTCTGACCTTGGTTTTGTCTGTCCAATAGGTTTGTGTCATATCTAGGTTGAAATACTTGAAATCTATTGTATGTAAGGAAGTCTACGTTTCTTCAATTTTCATTCCTAGCTACCATTTCAATAGTTCCTTGTTTGATCTTTCTAAAGGGCTCCATAAATTGGTTAAACATTGACAAATGTTATTTGTCTTTTAATTCTGATGTCATGTCCATACAATGAACCTACAGCTATTGTACATAATATTTTGGTTTTGTAATATTTACAATCAAGAGGATCTACATTCATTTCAACAGCCTGAATCTAATTGATTCTGTATGTTCAAATTTACAATTCAATTTGGCCAAAAGGTGGTATCTATTGTGATATGCTAATATGTGTGATGTAAGTAAGATATATACATGTAGTGACAGTAAAAAACAATATACGTACATCGCGGTATACATTTTCTGGCATATGGGTAACCCTAGCTTGTCCATGGGTTCCAACTTCTCCAAACAGGGAGACTGTCTTATTGATTGGCACTTTCCTTACCATGAATAAATATTAATCACCATTGTTTGGCAGTGTATGAAAGTTCCTCAAAGTTGATTAGCAGTTGTTTGGATGAGGCATATATTGACCTGTTCAAGTTACCTTATTCTACAATGTTTAGCACTTTTACTATTATAAATCTATATTGAGTACCAATGATTAGCAGTCTTTGCACATTCATTAAAATTGATTAGCACCTCCATTTCTTTAAGTTTCTATTTCAATTAACAAACTGTTATTCAAATCTTGCTACCTTTTGCCTTGTGACATGTATACTCATCAAACGAATCACTCTGCAGATTTTTTTTCACCTTTTATGCAAAATAACATACATCTCTTAAATTGCGTATATTGACTAAAAGCTGTGCCGCAGAAAAGTCCATTATGCTGTTTTGAGTTCCTGAGACATACACAAATCAAAAAAGCATTGTTAAGTTTGGTGCCCTCAGATGGTACCAATTGGTCAAAATTGGGCCCTAAGCTCATGGACTAAAATTATGTTTTTCCATGGAATTCAATTAAGGGTTGTATTTTAATCTCTTTTCCTCTTGCGTTTTAGTGGTCATTTCCAAAACATGTACATTTGACGGTGGATAATCACCTCGGAACAGCTTTATTGGTGTAAATTAATGCTGTGCTTCTGGGTAATTAACCTATACTGCATTATGGGCCTGTGCGAATCAATTAGACTGCGTGGCTAAAGAGGGAAACGGAAGCACAAATCACTGAACTGTGTGTCTGAACTTTGCAGAAAAACATTTTAGGTGTTTCGCAAAGAACCATTTTACAACTTCGTCTTTATAGTGGACTCATCATGCATGTGAATAATTTGGGAATCAATGTTCGTGGAAGTGACATTTTGTATACAAAATTTACACATATTTGATTCGATGATATTGCAGCAAATGTTCGCCTGCAGTTGGTTGGAAGGAACCGATCAGGCAGGGTCCACCAAGAGACCATCAGTAATACAATTAAACCCCCAGACACCAATATCCATGTTGCATCCTGGGGTAGGTCCCTTTGGCCTTTGTGTCCCGGTATGTCACCCTATGTATGAATTCACAATTATCCACGAGAGACAATTCCCTAACAAACCAATGACATTAACATCTTTTTTTTTTTCTTCTTAATAATCGTCAATATTTTATCTGCTAGGTGACCATGTTATAAACAACTATTTTGGACAGTTTGAAGTTTAGGTGATACTGTACTTGTTACCACTTATATAAAAACTCGCCAGTACTTTCGGACCTGTATCCACTATCGGAGCAACCTCTCCATTGAGCTTCGTGTTTGACGCAGTGGGGCACTGGGCACTCAGCCTATTGCTGACCCTTATTTCATAGCCTCAGGGCGACTTCTATGTCTGATACAAAATCCTAATTCTTGGGCCTACAACTGGTCACTTTTGTCGTTGTATTTACATTTTGAGGTAATGCTCTGGAAAGGCCCCATTATATATAGTACATTACATTCATTCGACAAATTAACCTTCCCTTAACACTAATTATACATATGTTTTGGACGCTACCTCTTTAAAATAGCCAATCGACTTGGCTGCCATTGTGAAAATAATGAGTTCCGCTGCTTCCACACCCAATGCCAATGGTTTGTAAATGAGCATCGGGGCAATCTTGCCGAGTAGGGGTTGGAAGAGGGCTATAATATATAAAACCAAAAGTATATATTTTGCAATTATTTCAGAGCATCAATAATGATATATGTGCTATGGCCGCGATTCACTTTGATATCCAAATCAAGTGTACTTTTGTGAGACTCTCCCACAATCAATGCATTAATTGCGCAATGTTCTAAATGGCGCTCGAGTGTGCCATGTCGCATTTGGATTTTTAACTAATGATGATAACTGTTTCAGACACAACCAAGCAGGCAGATTAAAGTTAGGATAGTAAGTCGTGTTTTTAAAGTACTTTAACGACCGTTTGCCTGGTGACTCAGAGAACGGACACCTGGAACCGTGCTGACAACATGTGGCCATGATTCGCTGTGATTTTCCTTTCCCACAATGCATTGCACCATGTTTAAAATGGCACTCAACGTGTGTGCAGATTCTGCATGCCTTGTGTTGCATTTGGATTTATAACTAACGATGATAACTGCTTCACACACAGCCGAGTGGGCAGATTAAAGTTAAGATTGCGAGTCCTCTTTTAGAAATACGTTGACGACCGTTTGCTCGGTTAACTCGGAGAACGGACACCTGAAACCTAGCAATACTAATACAACACCCATCGTGGCTATGTGCAGCAGCTATGCTTTTTCCCCGCCCCAAGTTGACCGTCCAGACACGTTGAAATAAAATTCTGTGTTTGAGTTGACTTAACTGCAAAATAACTGCACACGTTGGCCTGAACGACAGTTTTTTTACGGGTGGTTGTTTGTGGGGCGATTTTGTTAGTTGGTCGCGTGTTGCAGCTGGTCTAACGCTGTCCAGCAGGATCATTGTAGCAAAATTGTGCATCATAGTGCTTGAAAAATGCTACAGAATTTATCCAAAGTAAGTGTTTCTCATGTGAAGAAGTTTATTGAGAAAATGATCCAGGGAATGTAAATTTGCTCCTGCAATTGGACAGCACCGTGGTCTTGCGCGTCAGGTCATTTAACATTGCCAAAGTGCCCATGCCAAGGAAATCTGGTCGTTTTGACCAGGTGGGGACGGGGGTTGGTAATTGCAGGTACTACTGTACCATGATTATACCTATTCCCATGCAGAACTTGCCAGGGTATATCAAAGAGAGTTAAAGTAAGAACATTTTCAAAAATAAGGTGAAATCATTCTTAATGTATGAGATGGAAGGACTGGAGAGGGACCGCTTTATATATTTCTAGTCATACTTAAATAATCACCAGTTGAATCATACTTGTGAACTTGTGCTTTGAGCTGAAATAATTACTTACCTTAATGTCAGGTGTTTCACTCAATATGATGAACAAGCCGGTCCGAGTTATTGTGCAGGAAAGTATACAGATGTGCAGTACAGTAGTGGCGTTTAGAAGCACATGTACATTAACAACACTATCTTTACCTCTTCAATCAATGCCTCATGGCCATAAAATCTGAAATATCAGTTTACATCTATGATACTGCAAATCAGTAGGGCTCTGATGATGAAAACGTTTATTATGTACAGCAAATTAAGCAACATTTAAGCAGAATGAAGCACATGTACATGAGCAACACTATCTTTACCTTTTCAATCAGTGCCTTTTGGTCCTAAAATCTGAAATATCAGTTTACATCTATGACACTGCAAATCAATAGGGCCCTGATGATGAAAATTTTATTATGCACAGCGAATAAGGCAACATTTTAGCAGAATGAAGGAACACTTTTGCAAAATGAAATGGGCAAGTCTGTTTTTCCAGTAAAATGAGTGAAAACGGCATAAGGTGTTTCCCGAACACATGTCTTGGACACAGTTTGTAGGTCATAAAAGTAAATCTTGTGACTATATCACAAACCATTCATGGCTTATTTCATGAACGAAATCATGCATATTATACTTTGTATTTTCATCGTTTGTACATTGTGATTGTGGCAGATACGCGTAGGGCGAAAAAAGGCAAAATTTGAAATGAAGCCGCTTCAGTGAAACATCTTCAGCTTGCTAATTTTGCAGCTACACGAATCCATCCCTTTTACCAGCGGCAGTACTTCTGCTTGCCTGGATGATGAACTTCTTTCAATAATGTGATGACAGTTTGCAGATGATTTCTGGTGTGTCACTAATTATTTTAATAGTGTCATGATGTTTTTTCTCAGGTGGTTCTTCAGTGCCTCAGCAATGAAAAGTCGGGATATAACATGTAAATTTGTTGTGGCTGATTTGATATATATATATATATATATATATATATATATATATATATATATATATATATATATATATATATATATATATATATATATATATACATATATATACCTATAATATAATGTATATATTCATGCTTTGATCAGTAATTCTGTAAGCATGACTTGTCAAGCAGTAATATGCAGCTACATGTTATTGTAATGTGGAATAGTTTGATAATTTTGTCATTATTTGGAGTTCGTGAGTTCTGAATTGAATATATTTGAATAAAACCAAGCATACTCTGTATTGCAGTACTGAATATGGAGTTTGTCTATTCATTTAAACCATGTTGTTGATGAACACAAGATTTATTTTATCTAAATTGTTGGTCACATTCAACTGAACCTTGTTATAATCTACCTGGGACCGTCATTTTTAACAAGAGACAACAGGTACAATGGCTGCGGACAAAAGTTAAGCAATTCCATTTAGAGTGGAACAGTATATCTTTCATTATGGTATATAGAATGCTGAGCAGCTGTCTGATATCAGAACCCAACCTTTTGTTTATGTTTATGCATCTGTTGGGTCCCCTGTTGTCTTGAATTTGGCCCAAGATGGGAAACAATGGACACAGGTCGTGTAACAAAATTCATCAGAAGGCACACATCAGAGCAACATAACTAAACTCAGGTTAACTGAAGGTGAAAAATTGGAAAACACAGGATACAGTTGATCCAACAGATGCGTAAACATATGCAAAAGGGTTGTGTTCTGATATCAGGAAGGTGGTCAGCATTCCATGCACCATAATATAGCCAAATAAAACAGCTACTTTTAATATTCTGTCTTAACATAAACATTCGCATTTTCTTGATTTGGGAGCACAAGACACCTTTCATATTATATATTAAATCATAACATAACATCCAGTTTCAAACAAAAATGTATATATATATTTTTTTATCACGCCCTAATATCGTGAAACCTTTTTCAGTATCAGAATGTGAAGGCATTTTTAATGCTATGAATGTCTTGTTGGTTCATTCCCGATAGCAAATTTGCCTGACAGCTGTTTATACACATGATAATATCGTATGTTATATGTGGGAGTATACAATGATCTGCAAACATTTTAATGAGAAATAACATAAGATACAAAAAGCCAATATTTCATTCAATGTCCAACTTAGCGTGTACTTGTAACTTTATATCCACGACCCAACATGTACATTATATATATATATATATATATATATATATATATATATATATATATATATATATATATATATATATATATATATATATATATATATATATATTGAATGCACGACCGGTGTGTTTATATGTATGTATATGCAGAGACTCCGCTTTTTTGGCCAGTATTGCAACACATGTAAATGTGTATAAGCTATGTATATATTCATGACGTGATGTAGCACACATGTAGGCACATGCTTCAATGAATATGTAACTTTAGAGTATGGTAAACCAGTATCGAGAAAAGGTCCAAAATTTTGGAATGGAGACACCCCCATAATCAAAGTCTGGCGACGCGCCTGGTACTTAGGGTAAACGTAGTTCAGGCAGCTGATTTTGTTGAATGAGACAATCACAAGAACAAATAGGTTTGGCTCTTTTATCGTTTTTGGTCGAAATGTCGCCACCGCCGGACTACGATACCGATATTGTTTCCCTATGGATACCTAAGGAGAAATATTTCGACAATATGTAAATGGATTCCAGAAGACGTTTGGAATTTATTGCGGAAAATTTTACCAGGCATTGAACCAATATTATGACAAACACACACTTGTGAAAGTTAAAACGCGATTCTTAACACGAGGCTGGGCTCTTTAACCCATCAAAATTATTAATAGCTGTGAATTAAGTGATACTTTCATCAATTTTCATGAAAGTGTTAGCTGGATTTCTTCTTCTTCTTTTTTTTTTTTATCATCAACTGTTTATTTCTTTTATATCCGCCTTACAATATTTCCTCATTTCATCGGCAGACTGAAATGAGTTTACAATAACGAAACAAACCTAATATATTTCGCATTTTTATATTGATCTATTACTTCTGAGACTTTTCGTCGATATTCTAGCTCTTTCTTACATAATACATAAACATCCGCATTTTTTCCATCCTGTTTGATACAAAAACTTTAAAAAATGACAAAACAAATAAGTGTTATAATTTCGTTTACCCAATAGTAACTTCCATTTCCAATTTTGTAGCCTAAAATTAGTGTCTTCAAACAGAGGTCTAAATTTTCAAATCCTAACAACTTAAATGCTTTTTTCACATTTTGCCATAGTTAGCTGGATTTCCAATCCGACCTAAGCTAAACTCAACAAATCGTGTGGCCATCAAATCGTTTGCATTCACATTAGTAGGCTTATCTCCCTGTTGTACTGTAGCTCATCAAATAGAACTATTCAAGCTCATTATTACCTGTATAGCTTGCCTGCTGTACTGTACACCATAGGCTGTCAAATCATTATCATTATTATTATTATTATTATCATCATCATCATCATCACCACCCCCACCACCACCCTCATCATCATCATCATCATCATCATCATCATCATCATCATCATCATCATCATCATCATCATCATCATCATCATCATCATCATCATCATCATCATCAACATATTTATTTCAACTGGATTGCCTGATAGTTACAGTAAAATAATCTGGAGGCTCTCTAGTACATATAAAAACACGCAGTAGTATATACAATAGACATCGGACGAATCAGAAGACTAAATACACAGCTTGTACAGGAGTAATACAACTGATGCCACATAATAAAAACTTATGAGTAGATCGTATATATAATTAGAGGATGAAATGTCTAGATTCTGCTATGAATGTCTGAACAGTCCACAAAGATGTATTCATTATCATTGTCCGATAAATCACCACTACCTTTCAAGAAAATATCCTCTTGATTGATTGGGTACCACAAATTAGAAAGTTGATGTATAGGATAGTTAGAAATGGTTTATGAAAACCAAAATGCTAACTTTCAATTTCGAATGTTTTTTTTTTTTTGGCGCTAAAAGTGCGTCATATTTGCGACAGGAAAGCGCGCAAATTTTCTTCGATCATGGCCCGGTGTGGGAAAGTGTAATTGACGTCACATGGGGATTCCGGAGAGCATGGATTGAGTTTTTTATGTACGTGGTCTGATGACCATGAAGAAGAATTAATAAGAAAAGCTGAAGCAGCAGAGGAAAAAAAACATTCAGCCTTACACACATGAGGGGACGCCCAGAGCCCTCTCCGTCAGCATTACTGCAGGGAGTGTATCCGTGGTACAGCCAGACGATCCCAACCAGCCGTCTGGGCAATAATAATTCGTTGCAAAAGAAATAATTCCTATAAAAAAAACCCACTAGATTTCATTTTACAAGAATAATCATGAATGCAATAAATTGGAATTTGCGTCAGGATGGGCCAGGTCTTGTAGTGTTTCAAATTCTAGCATTCACTGAAACAGTTACGGCCTACGCCTATGGTATATAAAAGTCTAAACAAACAGTTTGTTATTAATGTTGACATACTTTAGTTCTTTAATGATGATGGGACAAGTAGCCTCTGGCTAATTCAAATTCATTTCCTCGTGTTAATGCAAAACAGCGTAGATTTGTAACGCTTACAAGTGCAAAGTGAAAAAAAAATAATAAAAACACAAGATACTGGCGAACATAATAGAATTACAGTACAAAAACATGACGGGTACTGTTCATATACCTACCATTATCATCAGTATCGTCTTCCCTCAGAAAACGCTGAAACCTAAAATGCAGACAATGTATTTCCCTGTTGTATCTATTATAGAACAATCGGCAGCATATGAAGCAGATGGGGTACCCTGCCATAACAAATTTACTTTTTCAGACTGATGCAAGTTGTCAAGTAAAACACCAGTATTATTTATTCTGAGAATTTCAAACAACCAGTTAATTTTCTCTTCCCATATGTGTGGTCTATGGATGATTAAATATAAGTTTCCATTTATGAATATCTTTCAATATCAGAACTCCTACCCAGCAGTAACCTCGCGACCCTTGGAGGGCAGTAATTTATGGTTCCGTATACATTGTCATCAGTACACGTGTTTATGATATCCTTTATTTCAAATGGTATCCATTATGTAACAATGGTAAATATTTTCCTGTGACTGACTTATTTTCTTGTTCCAAAGGTACAATGAAGTGGAATTTTGTACACCCGATTATTGGGAGCTGGCCGTAGTTCATGGCTGAAAAAGTTGAAAGGCCAGCCGTCCAGTGGTCTTGGCAGCTGCGTAGATGTGGCGTGAATGTGGTAGCTGTCCAGACAAGTGTTATCTGGTTATCGGATTAAACACCTCGCAATATACAGTAGTAACTGGACATATACATTACAGTGGCCAGCTGACTCAACCAGTTATAGACTGTTCAACCCTAGACATGGGTATGGAACAACATCGGTCCTTGTTTGTCCATGTTTGCCACCCATTTTTCCCGTAAATTTAATCAAAATGATTAAACACATTGAAGTTTTGTTACAATGTTACTTTGCAACAATTAAAATCCCAGACCGGCGCTGTCACTGTGACATTCGATTGATAATTATGTGATACATTGTAACAGTCGTAAAATTACTAGACCTATATTTTACTGTAATGCAAGCTTTGAAATCAGAATCATACTAAAGATTAATTTGTAAATACTGTAAAAAAAATAATGAATCATTGTTCCTGGTTGTATTAGTAATTTGGCCAGTTCCATGAATCCTTCCATTGTCCACCGATGGTAACATTTGGCAACAGCAGTAGCTTATTCTTGCCACACCCATCCCAAACATCGTCATATTTGACAAATCAAAGTCATTTTCCACCAAGTGTTCGCTACATAGATTAGATCGGTTCCCAGGGTCTTGCTACTTGTCCCTGTGAACCTTGACTGCACGGGTCCACGCTCTCCCTAATTTCATGTCTTTGAGGGAATGTAAACAAGCTGTAGAACTTGTATTGCTACAATTAACAGCAATACACCGACTCATCCTGGGCAGGAACAGGGGCGAAAATGAATATTTCTACATACATTTTTAATCTTGTTGATAAAGGGTGAATAAAATATGTTTAAACCAAGTGACACTTGACAGCCATAGCCCACTAGCATGGTTGGAATTTTTCTCTGTCAGCTAGCAGTGTTGTGTTTGTGACGTCACAAACCTTTCGCGCCTTGTGGGTGTCGGAAATGAACGGAAAGCAACGATTGAAGGAGCAGTAAGTTTTAAAATAAAAATGTGATAAAATTATTATTTTCACATCAAAAGTTTTTTAAAGCGCATCGTATGGTGAGAACAACCCATGAGTCACCCATGTATCAAATTTGAACATGGTCAATGAAGAGGACCTTTAATTAAATATCACTCGACCACTGAACTATTAGAGTTGGATTTACACCTGTAGCGAGTAAGTGACACACAGTGATCAGTACATGGACCCTTTGCACAATGAACTCGGGGCAGTACAAAAGGTAATGGTTTGTATCTTCAGAAGGATGAGAGCATGCACACGATTGACATGATGTAGACGGGCGATTAAAACGGAGAAGTTAAGACGTAGCTGCGTGTGGTATAATGTTCAGGAAATGACTACCATGTTTGAAGTATGAGGGTTTTTTGTCAACATTTCAGAGTAGCAAATTTAATTTCGATTTAAACTGCGGCAGGGAATCAGTGTGGCGAGCATCAAACGGGAGGTTATTCCACAAGTTAATAGTAGAGGGGAGAAATGACTCGCCGAAGTGATCTGTGGTAAACCTAATTTGGCGTAATCCAGCGCGATTTCTCAATAGATGTCCATTAGTGAATGCAACATCACGAGGAACAAGATCATGTAGATATTGTGGAGTCGACCTACTATACATTTTGAAGAGAAGAAAAAGTTTGGTGTATTTCCTCCGGTTTGACAAAGTTTTCCATCCAAGCTTTTCTAGAAGAGAGACACGTTGAGTGTATCTAGGTGCACCAAGGGAAATCCTGGTTGCCTCACACTGCACAGCTTCTACAGATTGTGACAGGTTTGCAGTGCATTTGTCAAACAGGACACACCCATAGGCCTACCCAAGGATAGGACGAATCATGGTAGCATACAACCCTTACGAGAGTCTGGCAAGAGAGTTTGTATTTGAGTGTGCATAGAAGTGCAAACCTTTGACTGCCTTAAAAGCGTGTTACATGCTGGTGCCATGACAGACTGCTAAATAGTGTAGCTCCAAAATGTGTATGTTGAGTAGCCTCATGTATCGGTGTGTTTCCAAGGAGTAGGGTGTAGATGATCTGGCTTGTTTCATTAAGATGAAAAGATTTGAAAAAATAACAGAAATCCATTTAGTCGCATGAAATGTCATTCGAAAGAACTTGCCCCAAAGATGGACTTTTACAAGGTTAGAATTAAGGTTTTCAGCTGTGGCAGTTAGCTCGTAAACAATTTCATGAATACTAGAGTCCCCGAATAATGGGATGTCACAGGCAATGTTATCAGTTATGTTGTTTATGTAAACAAGGAAAAGTAGGGGACCAAGGATGGAACCTTCGGGCACTTCAGCGTCTATGGAGAGCCAAGAGGAGGTCTGTCCTCCAAGAGTAACGCGTTGAAGTCGGTTCGAAATGTGGTTTTCTATAAATCGTAAAACAGGATCTTCAAAGCCCAATTGTTTCAGTTTAGAAAGAAGTAGACCAGCGTGCCATACTCTATCAAAGGCCTTGGATATGTCCAGGAAAACCATATGAGTCTCGTGGCCCAACTCAAGTCCTCTATAAATAGTATGAAGTATGCTAACAAGTTGATTTATAGTGGAATCGTTTTTCTTGAAACAAGATTTTTTGGCAGATAGTAAATTGTTTTAAGTTAGATACTAGGATGTTATAGACTTAACGCTCAAGTACTTTGAGACATTACAGAGGAGTGAAATTGGCCTGTAGTTTTCCTTTGACAGTTTTATTACTTTTTTTTTGAAAAAGGTACACACGTTGGACCTCTTCCAAGGATTTGGAAAACATGGGTTAGATGAACAGCGATTGAATAGATCAGTAAGAGAACGCGAGATTGAAGGGGCCCAGTATTTAAGAAGGGTGTTACCAATGTCGTCAGGACCACAAGCAGAACTAGTTTTCAGAGACTTAAGAATCTTTTTCACATCATGTACTCGCACATGAAACATAGACAGGCGGGCCGCAGTCCGATAGGCAAAGGCAAAGGGTTATCATCATGCGGAATCTTGCACAGATCAGCAAAATACTTGTTGAATGTCTCACACTTTTCCATGTCGGAAGAGGCGTTCCTTTCATCATTAATAAAATTTGAAATATTTTGATAGAGTTTGTGGCCGAGAATAGACATGCTGTGGTTCCACCATCTTTTAGGGTTAATCTCTTTTGAGTCCAGTTTAGTACGGAGTCTGGTAAAGAAACGATTAATAGGGTTTTTGATATTGTTCACTGTAGATTTCGTTTCCGTTTATATAAATGGAAAAGACGTTGAATATTTTGGGTAGTGAGGAGCGTGTGGGGCCAAAGCTTTTCTGTCAGACACTTACACGTATTCCAAGCACGATTCCGCTGCCTTATAAACCTCTTAATGCTACAGGTAATCCGAGGCTTGTCCCTGGGTCGAATGGTGACCTCGCGGAACGGAATGAACTGTTTACAAGTGTCAAAAAAGTGGGCTGACTAGTATGACACATTGTCACTTTGGGAGTCGAGTACTGTAAGACCATTTTCCCAGGGAGCATTGTGGAGTACATTCAAGTTATCAAAATCTGCCCCCTTATAGTTCCAGACAGGGTGTTAGAAGGGGCGATCTTTGTAATGAGTCGCAGAAAAAGAGCAAAAAACTGCAGAATGCCTTTCCAACTCTAATATGCAGGTTTTTACTATAGGTACATCCAATGAACCACAAACAAAAGTTGTAAAATTATAATTTATGCCAATTAGGTACATTTGAAAAGTTTAAATGTTGAATATCTTGAAAACTACTGCAAGTAGTAGTGCCCTTACAACTTTGATTTCTAGGTTTCTGCTATAGGCGCATCAAATGTACCACAAACAAAAGTCGTCGAATTAAAATTTATGCTGATTAGGGGTACTTGAAAAGTTTAAATGTATAATATCTTCGAAACTATTACAGGTAAAAGGGCCATTCCAACTTTAATACATAGGTACGTGCTATAGACACATCGACTTAGCCACAAACTACAGTTGTAGAATCATAATTTATTCTAATTAGGGGCACTTGAAGAGTTTAAATTTTGAATATCTTCAAAACTATTAAAACGAGATGTATACCATTCACATTTTGAAAATCATTATAGGTTTCTGGTATATGAACATCCAATTGATGACGACCAAAAGTTGTAAAATTTTAGTTTATGCAAATTAGGAGAATAAACAAATGTAAAGCCTCAACAATTTCACAACTATTATACAGATAGAGGTGTTATTCCAACTTCAAATAACAAGTTGGTTACAAAGCCGAATCCGATGAAATATGGACCAAAATGGTAGCATTCAAATTTATACAAATTCATCAAATTTAATTCTTGAATATTCAACATCAAAATTGTTGCAGACAGAGGTGCCATTCTAACTTCAATTTATAGGTTTAGGAGACAGCCGAACAATGAAGTGCACTTTTGCCAGTTTTATCCATGCGAATTAGGAAAATACACAAAATTTTAATCTTTAATAGCTTCATCACTATTATAGATAGAGGAACAATTCCAACTTCAATTTATAGGTTTGTAAAACAGCTCAATTCTTTGTGTCTCTTTTGAACAGTTCAGTAAATATGTTTTTTGTTGCATGGTTTAAATAAATACTGAATAGGCAATCTTTAAAAGTTTTCTTGGCACACAGACTTTGCTGACAAGCATATCAAATTTCTCTAGTCTGAATTTTGTTTTCTGTGTGGCATCAATGCATTGCATGTTATCCGTTTGCTTTACAACAGGTCATTATGATCCGGTGATTGAAATACCACACACAATTCGGATAAAAGGTTTAAGTGGCAAGAGGGACCAGATACGCGATTTAGATTAGCTTTGCTTTCAGATGATCTACAGCATAATATATCTATGAATAATGTGTACTTGCCAAGCCAAATGATCTCGTCAATGACACGGTCTCTAGTGTCACCAAACTTTTAAATGATGCTGCTCATGGTGCAAAAATCAAAAGCGCATTTACAGGTCGAAGATGTACCAAGAAATGGCCCAAATTCAAGAGGAGACTAGAATGGACAGATTTACAAGCAAATCTGTCTGGGTGCCAATTGGAGCTTGTTTTGAAACCCCATCTGATACTGTTTTGTGACATCATCAATCATGGGTCATCAGGTACAATCTGCTGAACAGTAGCAGTAGAATAACCAGGCAAAAGGTGTTTTGTCAATCAATGCAATCTGAGTGTCTAATACAACTACCATTGTTTTTTCAGCCAATAGCTGAATTGTTTTTTTTTTGAAAAATTACCTATAACTTTAATAATTTATAGCATATCAATATATCCACACCTGGTGCACAATTTCAGCTATGGGTCTCATAGTATGTAAAATTTCAATGTTGTAACTTGCATAATGGCTGAGAAAACTGCGTCACAAAATGTGGCGGAAAGGTATTAAGAAATACAGAAAGAATAAAGGACTCCTACAAAAACGATATGTCTGGGTGCCAACCCAGACATAATGATATGATTCAGACTGTCATAGAGTTAACAAACATTTAAGATGGCTGTCTATTCAAGGAAACCCTGTTATACCCATTTATCGCATCAATTTCGCAAGAAGCGCAAACAATACAAACGGTTACTAAACAGAAAAAAAGCAGAATAATTTAATTTACCAGTTGAAAAATTGGGAAGATCGAAACCCTTCTGCTTTTTGTTTTTGAATTTGTAGGACTAGCTCTAAGTAGACAAATGCCTTTAATGAAAAGCAACCCGATCGATGTGAGTACACGGATAACTCATTTCCAGAACTTGTTGAACAGATCAAAAGTCACGCGTGTACTGAAACTCTATAGATAATTTAATAAAACTGAACAATGATAAACTCTTTCATGATCTTAACGTTAGGATACACAGGGGCTGATTCAGATTTTCTACAATGGGGATTCGAATTGCTAGTGCCGGGGGCATGAACATTTTTCCGGGTGGGGGGGGGGTGGGGGGTCCAGGGCAGGGCATTTTTGAAAAATCGATACTCGGAGACACCTTTTTCAGGCATTTGAGACTCTATTTTCACATAGACCATTTGACATCTGAGACACAACATTCACCAAGCTGGGCTTTCCGTCAGCTCTCATACTTCCTTTCAGAGTATGACATACAGGGTTAGGAAAGTCCCAAACTTTTTACAGGATGGCAGGGCCAGAGCTTAAAAATTTAGTATTGGTCCTAGTCTGCTCCACTCATTCTGGTGAGCACATTTAATGTGGCTGCAACAACATAATGACTGCAGTTATTCTGTCTTTTATGTCATTGATTACCACTTAGATAAAAACCCGCCGGTACTTTCCGATCTGTATCATCTATAGGAGCAACCTTCTCCCGTAAGCTCCATCTTTCACTCAGCAGGGGCACTTGGCAGGTCCGGCTAGTGCTGCTACTTAATTTATAGCTTGGAGGAGACTTCAGTGTTGGATACAAAATCCCTGTTGTGAGGGCCACTGCTGCCAATGTAGCCATTCTACAGGTAGGTAAGCAATGGGTGTACCTGGTTACTGGGTTCAGCGGTTAACCCTAGTGATGACACAACAATGCTTGTTGAGTGAATCAAATTGATTTTTTTATTCAGCAAGTCTGTGTTGGGCTGCCTAGTGGTTCTGCAAAGATTAAAGGATTAGCTAGTCTTCAGCTTGGGAAGCTGGAGGTCTTTGTTGGGAATGACAGGGTGTCTGGAGAACACCCTTGTCCCACAAAGATTCAGCAGCAATGAGCTAACTTTAAAACTTAAGAGGCCCAAAGGTGCCTGGCTAAAGTTCACCAAACTCCCACCAGAGGCAGCACCACCTAGTCCTGGCTGGGTGTTGCTGGCTTCTGCATGGTGCATTATTGACTTTTGCCTGCAGGCCCTAAGATGATCTGAAGTTACCACAGTTTGGAAAACCAAGCCCAGTTGGCGTTAGCTAATTCCTTACATTCCCAGACTTGAAACAATTACTTTCATGACTTTTAATTGTTTAAATGTACCTATACAATTTTTTACAAACCAATTTACTGAATTAAACTGGAAAGCTGTGTTGTCTTAATCCAAGGTTTTACAGAATAATTACATATACTGTGGCAAGACTGAGACAACTTTAAGCTTGAAAACTTACTTTAAAATGCACAAAAGAATAGATCACATTGTCATGAGTGTTAAGTTTGGTTCCACCTATTTCTCTTGGTATCACATATATAATCTGGAACAAACTGGACCACTGAAGCTTCGCCCATGTGGCCTGGCCATTCAAACAAGGAACTCAACAGTGTGAAACTGTAGAAAATACACAAGAATTACAATAATTGAAACATAAAGTTGGAATAAAATATTTGCAGAACTATTTGCCAAGCTATAATTTTATTTTCTTCTCCTGGTCACTTGATGGTACATTCACAGTCAATTTACCTCCTTTCACTCCTGTGAGACTCACTATTCCATACAAAGGAAAATTGGTGATCATGTGCTTCCTGATCTTTCTTACTAACAGAGACCTGAAAAGTGACCAAAATGTGAATCAAGTGTAAAATAAAACATGTATGTGATAATAAGTGCTGAACCTGACACTTGGCTGCAAAGTTTGAAAGATCATTTAGTCTTCAGCCTGGAAAGGGGGATGTGTTTGTCGGGAATGACAGGCTGTTTGGAGATGCAACAGTAAAGAGGCTGCCCAAATGGCACCCTGGCTTATATACTGAGACAAAGCAGACTTATTTGCATACAAAGTACCTGAGACCTCCTTGAGATGGAATTCAATTTTGGTAGTTACCCTACTTGCCAGTAGAGGGCCTCACCTGTCAACAATTCAGCAGAGGCTCCACACAGGACAATCCCAGTTTTGTGCACTTCCACTTTCATAAGGCAAAATTAAAATATAGGTTCTCCTAAGCTGCAACCCACATCTGGTTACACCTACAGCTGGTAACTGTACGGCATTGTGTTTACATTTTCAAGTGATGTTCACTCTGGAAAGGTCCCATTATGTATTGTACATTACATTTATTTAACCTTTGCCTAACACCAATCACACATATATTTTGGATACTACCTCTTCAAAATATCCAATCGGCTAGCCTATTGGCACTTGGCTGCCATTTTGAAAATTATGGATTCCGCACCGAATGGTTTGTGAATGAGGATAGTATTGGGATGATCTTTGCGGGTTTATAATATATGACACCAAAAGTATACATTTTGCAAAGGTTTCAGAGCATCAATAATCATATGATTTATGCTGTGGCCGCAATTCACTTTGATATCCAAATCAAATGTTTTTTGTGCGACTGTCCCGCAATGCATTGCGCCATGTGTAAAATTGTGCTTACCACTATACTGGTTTAAAGTATCGTGTTGCATTTAGATTTGTAACTAACGATGATAACTGCTTCAGACACAACCGAGCAGGCAGACTAAGGTTAAGATGGTAACTAATGTTTTAAAAGTACTTGAACGGTCGTTTTTCTTGGTAACTCGGAGAATGGACACTGGAACCCAGTGAAATATATCGATAACGATCACCCATGCATGAGGTCCATGGATCACTTAACAACCGAATAATCGGGGCTGTGCTGTAGTCTGTTTCACCGAACAGCCATGGCTAAGTACATGTATCTACGCAGTTTCCTCGGCCCAAGTTAACCCTCAAGCTGAAATAAAGTCTTGTAGTGTTTAAGTTGACTTTACTGCAAAATAACGGCACACGACATCCACTTTCTCGATTCTTTGGACCAGGGCTACGCTGTTTCACCGAAAGACTGTGGCTATGCAGCTATGCGGTAAGCCCGGCCCAAATTAACCGTCCAGACAAGCTGAAATAAAATACTGTGTTTGAGTTGACTTGAATGCAAAGAGACGGCGCAGGACGGCCACTTTCTCGATTAAATCTTTCAGCCATGGTCGATCAATTATTATTAAAAATGGGCGGTTTGAAACATTTTTTTTCAATGTTTCATAAAATTTGAATAGGGTCGCGCCTTTTCAGTAGGGTGCGGTCGGGTTACTGAAACCACTCACATATGTTTGTTAGGCCTTGGGTAACTTGGACATTGAAACATGTTTGAAATGGATGTTCTTTCCTCTTTTACACATTTCTTCTTTTGACGTCAGTTTAATTTGTTACGCAGGCACAGTCGCAGGCGCTTGTGTATATCATAAACAGCTGTGGACCTAAAATTGATCCTTATGGTACTGAAGTCGTTATTTTTAACATGTAGGACGGTACATCATCATTGGTTACACATTTCTTCCTATTCTTAAGATTTTCCAAACAATTTAAGAGAAATGCCCTTTACTCCATAATATCTTAATTTTTGTAATAAAATGATATGATCTAATGTATCAAAAGCTATAGTTCAGTCAGATTGATTAGAAAAAGCTACAGTGAAAAAACAGAGTTCCATGATTCATTTCTCTGAAAAAACCCCCACACACTTCACGTCCCTGAGTATGCCCAATTTCTACATTCAGGCAAGACAAATTAATGTAATTCCATCTCCCACGCCACCGAGGAATTAATATGTGGTACTTGTTCTGTATTTTGCACGTGGCCTGTTTTACCAACACCTGTATATATCTTTGGTTTGGGCGTTTTTTAAGTCAACGTTTGGTTAAAGCGGTAAAAATATATCAAAACGTTGAAGAATGATATTTCATTTTGGCCGGTAAACTGAATGCGGTAATAGATTTGATGTCACTACGGGTTTCAGGCCACGTAACAAAAACCTATCCAATATGACGTTAAGTCCATGTGCAACCATTTTGACAATATTGCAATACATGCACTATGTTGCTATACCCATATACAGCAGTTGCACCCACCGCCTATGATCCCAAGGTCTGATATCCCATGCCTTCATAAAAAATCTTATCTTCACTGTTTTCGCCAACTTTCATAATCTTTAGTCAGATTATATTCTGATAAAATTTCAAGCAATTCTGTTGCGCCGCTTTGAAGGATAAGTAAGAAATAGGTTTAACATACCAAAGATCAATTTTAAGAAAAATCATAAAGACACTGCATTACCTGGTGACCGAATGAGAACTAGATGACCTCAGGTAACCCTGTTTGCATTATAAAAAAATTAACCAAGTAGTTGCAGAGGAGAAGAAATTTTGCTTCCAAAACAACTGAAAAATGTTAAAAATAAAAAAATCATCTACTCTGCAAAGTGCGTTGAGGCCTACATAGGGAACATATGTGTGTCTGTGTTCATGCGACGATTTTGACAATATGGCAACACATGCACTGTATTGCTATATACTTGTCCAGCAGTAGCACTTACTGACAAATGGTCCAAAGGTTTGATAGCATAGTTTCGTTTAGAATAGACATATTCTTATAATTTTCGCAAACTTTCATTTTTGTTAGATGATATTATGATAGATTTCAAACAATTCTGTTTAACCATTGTGGAGAAAATACGAAGAAATCAAGCAAAAATCACGCAACCTCCCAAAAAAACCACAAAAAAGTACGAAAAGCCAGCCCCCCAACAAACAAAAATACCCCCCCCCCAAAAAAACGACCTCCCCCCAAAAACATAACAAAACCCGAAACAACCCACTCACCCCCAAATACAAAAGAAAAAAAATAAGAAAAATAAATAAAAACAAAAACAAAAATCCCCCCACACCCCCGAATAAATAAAATAAAATAAAATAAAATAAAATAAATAAATAAATAAATGGCAGATCTATCTGCTCATCTAAATTGTCTACTATG
This sequence comes from Hermodice carunculata, assembly GCA_964020975.1. NCBI lineage: Eukaryota > Metazoa > Annelida > Polychaeta > Eunicida > Amphinomidae > Hermodice > Hermodice carunculata. The sequence goes on along the minus strand of OZ026614.1, from coordinate 45,760,571 downwards.
TGACCTCAGATGATTCTGTATGTGTTCTATATCGACCAATCTGTTCCCGAGGAAAAAATGAAATGAAATGAAATGATGAAAAATCAAAACTTTTTATACCTCAAAATAATTTATTACATAAGCTTTGCCGAGTCCATCCATACAACGATCATAAGTGTAACATTTTGGAGCTGGTGTCGGTCTCATCTCCCACACAAATTGGCTTATTTTTTGGTAATGATAAAGACGTGCTTTTTTACAAGTACATTGACAGCTTCACTGTACAAAATAATGACGCTACAATATTAGCATATCTTTTAATTTTACTTATATACTTTTTAATAAATTGCATTCAACTATCTTTGAACGATAAAATAAATACAAAAATATATGTTTTCTTATTTTGATTTACAGGAAAAAATAGAGAAAAATTCACATTAGTTTTTAAATCAGTTTATCCAATTATTTATAACATGACGTTTTAAGGCTGGGCTGATGACTGCCATCTGATGGTTACTTCATGCACTCCCCAAACAGCGGTGATAACCTTTTTGTTGTTTTCTAGGGTGGGTGAGTGGGTTAATGTCGGTTCGAATTTTTGACATAGCTTGCTCTTTTTTTTTTTTACGACAGGGCGGCAGGGTCACGAGCCAGCAATCTTCGGCATCAACTACCTTGCCGGGAAAGGGAAACACACAGTCATGTCTATTGTGTCAAATCCCCATCTGCTGCACATTTCAAGTTCTTTCTATTAACCAGTCCCGCCCTCTAGGGGCCAACAGTTACAGTACAAATTTCACAGTGACCTCTGAGGGCTAAAAATGTAACTGTTACCACTGCGACCACTGACTCAAATCTGAATCTGAATCTGAATCTGAATCTGAATTTAGTACGTTACGGGGAGAGTTGAACGAGGCTCTCTTATAAAGAGATCTTTAAAAATTTATGGTTCAGGCAAGTTTTTAAAGCCTGAATTGTACCAGCATGCAATGTTGTATTGTTCATATGGTTCCAATCAGTTATTGTCCTGTTAATAAAAGAAGACTCAAATTGAATAGTAGTGCACTAACTACTTTAAGACATGTACTGTTATTTTTTACTGCTTTGTCCACAACATTCTGCAACAAAGCCATCAAAAGTCCGGAGGTGTATTTTTCAACCTGGTTTCTTTGTGGAGTCGGGGGTAGGGGTGGGGGTGGGGTGGGGGTGGGAGTGGGGAAAGTGAAGGTAACATACCTTCCGTCAATTTGAACATGAAGACGAGCTGCAAAAATTTACGTCTGTCACGGGGGGGGGGGGGGGGGAAGGAGGAAGAGAGGTTTAGGCCCTTTAACATATGAGTGACACACCCTGGGGTTCTTGATTTATGGTCACCAGTGATGAATCGAGCTGCTTGTCTTTGCTCATGTTTCGGTCTATCAATGTCAGTATGGTTACTTGGATCCCACACAACTTGAACTGCACAGTATTCCAGGACAGAGCGAACTCAAACTGCAATATAACATTGTCCAAAGAGTAATAATGTTGTGATGTATGTTTGGTATTTAGAATGCAACACTTTTAAGCGTTAAAACGCATGCCCCATGTTTTTGCCCATTTTAAAGGTTTTGGGGTCGTTTTGTAGTGTCTCATGATCTTCAGAATTGTTTATTTTTCCATCTAACAGACAGTCGTCTGCAAACAGTCTCACTGGTGAGTGGAGTAACAATTATCACATTCATAATGCAATAATATATTTTACGAAGAGGTGTATAGCTTCTGTATACACGTTTGGGAAACGGACTTGGGAATATATGTTAACTGGAGCAACACTAGTGTGCAAAGTCCTGCAGTATGTTAACATCGCTTTTTGTGTATTACCCATACTATGGTACTGTTTACCATTCATGTACTTTCAATATGGACTTCTGGGATTGTCTTTTTCAGTCATACATTTTCACACACACACACACGCACGCATGCACGCACACACACACGCACACACACACACACACAAAACAACAACAACAACAACAACAACAACAACAACAACAACAACAACAACAAAACACAATTCTATATGTCAAATCATGGGGGGGGGGGGCATTTATTCTCTCCCTGTCAGACGAAGAGGTTACTAGCTCATGTTTGTGTTTATATGTAATACGAATTATGACACTCGCTCTTGTGCAGTATGACGTAACTACATTACTGATACTTGGTGCTTACATCCTTTGTTCAATTCTACACAGAAGCGTATGCTGTATTATGAAGATATGGGTAGAAGTGATGTTCATGTTAGAGTCATTCCTCATATTTGAGCTGTTTGTCCATTTCATAATTTTGTATTATGCGGTCTTAGGCCTATGTGTTACAATTTTTGCCTACTTATACACCAGAATTGGTCCACCACACAGTGATATTTATAAAAATGCGAGTACGATCAGGTGCTTCTATTGTGTGGATGGTATAATATAATTGACAAAGTTACTGATGTCTTTGAAACATTACATGTTCTACTAATCGCCCTGTCAGGCGACGTGCATCTGAATTTCATCCAAAGTTCGCCTACTGTGATATCACCCTATGTCATGTGAATATTCGTAGTTTTTCCCAGGATAAACTGATGTGTAGAAAACATCTTCAGGGCAAAATTATGACATCACAGCTGCAACTGAAACATTTTTGTCTGCATGCAATCAAGATAATGATATGATCTGCCTGGTTTTCACAGTATATTGCGTTGAGATAGATAATCTAACTGTAAGTGAGGAAGACATTTATTTGGTACTGGCATCACTAGATGTTAGTAAGGCAAGCAGCCCTGATGGGATCAGTCCTATATTAGTGAAGAAAAAAAACAGTCTCTTCAGTGGCGCCCTCTCTTACCAAACTATTTAACCTATCAGTCGAGAATAAAAAATTTCCCTACAACTGGAAGAAGGCCATTGTTACTCCTATTTTTAAAGAGGGTGACGTTAGCTTGTGCAGCAACTATAGACCTATCTCTCTCCTAAGTTGTGTTGCCAAACTTTTCGAACGAATAACTTTTAAGTATGTTTTCAACTTTCTTAGAGATAACTTTGCTCTGTCAGAAAAACAGTCGAGTTTCATGCCGGATGATGGTACTCTAAACCAACTAGGATACTTATACCATGAATTTGCTAAGGCTGTTAATCTACAGAAAGAAGTTGGAGTAGTTTTTTGTGATATCACTAAGGGATGGTTCAACATTTTCATCATTTTTGAATTAGTACTTACAGTACGCAAGGGGGGAGGGGGTTAAATGGGTCTGTACACTTTCACAGGATATGGAAAATGATGGTCAATTTTTGGTCTGTTTTGTGCAATGTTGCTATGATTTGGGGGAAAATCATCATTTTTAAAGTACTAATTTGGGGGGAGGGAGGGGGGTCATGAAATTTAGTACCCTAAGTACTAATTCAAAAATGATGATAATGTTGAACTATCCCTAAGACATTTGACAGAGTGTATCATCCTGCCCTCCTTTACAAGCTGCACAAGGTAGGCATCTGTGGTTCTCTTTTAGACGGGCTCAGCAGTTATTTGCACGATTGAAGTCAGCAGGTTGCTCTACATGGTGATTTGTCGGACCGGGGTAGTACCGAAGCCAGAGTATCCCAGGGATCACTTCTTGGTCCTCTCATGTTTCTTGGTTATGTAAATGACATCACTGATACCGTAAGGTGTAACAAAGTTGTTCGCCGATAATGTAACTTTGTTTTTTACCATCGCCGATCCCATCAGCTCTGCCAACGCTATCAACAGTGGCCTGAAATCTATAGAGACCTGGTCTCACCGATAGCTATAGTCACTTTCAATAGTACCAAAACAAAATCCATGCTATTCACTAATAAGAAGGCTCAAGTTCAAAACCCACCAATTGTTTTCCTCGGTTACTGTTTAGAGAACATATCAGAATATAAACATCTTGGTGCAATTTTTAGTTCTGACTTATCATGTTCAAACTACACAAATTCCCTTGTATGCAAATCCAGGAAACTAGTTGAAATATTAAAACTGCTACAATATAGACTCAATAGGCGTCCTTTGGAAATTATATACTTCACATATATTAGACCATTACTGGAGTATGGGGATGTAGTTTGGAGTGGATGTACTCTGGTAGATGCTTCATCGCTTGAAAGTGTTCAACTGGATGCAGCCCTAGTAATAACTGGGGCAATCTGTGCACTAGTCATAAATTATTATACAGTGAGACGGGATGGGACACTTAGGTCACGCGTCAAGTAAACATAGATTGACATTGCTATATAAGATAATACATGGGCCAACACCCGATTACCCCCATAACTTAATTCCAGGAAACGTGTCTTCTGGAAATGCATACAATGTAAGATAAAAAAATTAATAGAAGCCAGGTATACGCAAGAACTAGTATTTACAGCAATTCTTTTATACCAGCAACCATTCGTCAGTGGAATATGTTATCCAATTCAATTCGAAATTCTGAGGATCTTGATACATTTCAGCGTAAATTAGACAAATACGGACCAAAGATAAACGATTTATTATACATTGGCAGTCGGCAAGAAAACATTCTACATTCATGAATTAGAATGGGTTGTAGTTAGTTGAACCACGACAGGCATAAAATTGGCATTGTGAGTTTCTCAAGTTGTGCTTGTGGAGCAACAGTTGAAAATTCTTACCACTTTTTCTTTTAATGTCCTCGCTTCATTACCGAAGTTCAACGTAACACTCTTCAAACGTTTATTGGAACCAAGGCTCCGTTTACATTAAACACACTACTTAATGGAAGTTTAATATGTTCAAAAGCCTCTAATGTAGCTATCTTTGAATCAGTACATTATTCGCACTGGCAGATTCAATTGAGGCCCGCACTGGTTTCACTTGGAAACTTGTGTGCACAGTTTCTACTTGTTATAGAGGTATGGGTAGGCCTACCATTTAAGTGGCCACGTGCGGGCAAACATCAATGCTTTTGTAAATGACCATTTCAAACTTGTTGTATTATACATCTCTTGCAGTCAATGCAAAATACTTAATATTCGGACCATAGTATGCCATGTCCAGTGGTGTCAATAACTTGCACACTGTTATGCGGGTGTTAATATAGTGTCCTGTAGTTGTGTCATTATTTTTTACACCGTACTCTGTATTTTACTCTTTCTTTTTCGCAAGAGAAATTCGTATATAATTAAATATGTTTAAACCAAGAGTCTCACTTGACACCGAACAAAGTTAAATTCGGACCTCTAGGTGGCATTACTTGGCAATGTTCATTTGTAGAAAGTTGATAATTTGCATAAATAAAGGTGTAAAGGGGTTTACAGATATGCAAATAGGTGAATTCTCTTAAAAATAAACCCCTCAAGTGTTGCCCTCTGCGGTACCAAAATGATCTATAGCAAAATAACCAAGATGAAGCGCTGAAACCAATAACATGCTATATTGGCTTCTATTTGACCTAGTCCGATCGTTGCATCAGCTGTTGCATTTTGAAGCGAACTGTATGTAATTAACGATGGTTGATGAAATGAAACTGATACTATTGTGTTATAGTATATGTCTTTTGCCTTACTCGGGTGCTCAGGCGGCCAATTCTTTAAAGTTCCTTGTGTGACCTATTTGGTACTTGTCTCTAATTTGTAGGGCTTTACGTCTTCAGATGCCACTTATAAATAGCCTTTATAAGTCAATTAAATGTTTGTCTCCAGCAGCTTCAATCGAATATCTAGTGCATGTGCCCGTCTACACAATAGGTAACTGTGTCTTTACAATGGTCCTACGCACAACGTTACATATATATATATATATATATATATATATATATATATATATATATATATATATATATATATATATATATATATATATATATATATATATGTATATATATATATATATATATGGCAACATGCTATTGTTTTACAGGGCCCTCCATCTATTTGAATGAGACCTTAAACACAACTCTAAACATAACAATTATGTAAACCAGAATCATCAAAAATGTTTCATTACAGAAATTCAGGAAAGATGGGTGAAAATTTACCTCTAAAATGTTTCAGACACTTTCAGTGGCATGCATCATTTTCATGGACAAGTACGTGTTTGTATGCTCTCTAATCATAAAACCACAACCATACACATAATGCCAGACAAATTAGAATCACATAGACATGTAACATCCCGACACCAGAGGCACCCGCCACAGTAGTTAACTGGCTTCTATCAGGCACTGGCGTATTTGTAACATTTCCAGAATTTGAAAGGTAACATTTAGTTTTTTCTTCTTGGTCAACAATGTCTGCACATTTTCCATCTGTTGAAAACTTTAAAATCTCATCACCCGGTTTAGATTCTTTACAATAATATCTCTGAAAAGCCTTTGCATTACATGCCACTTCCTCGGAACATAGTAAATTATTTCCTGGGCCCAGGACAGCAATTCCCTTGAAGTTGCGAAGAACATGTCTTCCTAAATATGAAACTCCAGAATTTTTAACTGTTAAAGAAGTACTTACTTTCACACCTTCAAACATATATGCACATAAGGAAAATATAATGCAATCTTTAATTGCTAAACCTTTTGATATTAGCCCGTGGAAACCGTTTGGTTTTATATCTAAGGTTGCACCACTTACAACGAGTTCGTCGGTGGACATACCTTGGAAAGCAAGAGCATGTATTGCTAATTGAATATTATCTCCTCTTTTAAACCTTATTTCCACATAATCCAGGTCTGTACATTCATTGAAGGCATTTGGTTCAATGGAACTAAATTTGTTGTCGTAGATATATATTCGTGGCCAGCTTGGTGCAATCCAGTTTGTACTTGCTGGAAAATTCCTCTGTATTCGCCCCATGCTAAAACTGGTGAGTGCCCGCAATTCATTGGCTTCGAATGTAAAACTGCACAGCAAGAAGCTTTCCCCAAAAGCATACTCCCCAATTGATCCTATAGTATTCCCAATCACTTTCACCGAGTTTGGGTTCGAGGCTTTCAGGAGATTTGCTGGAATTTGCTGAATGTTGTTCCTTTCGAGTTGCAGAAAGCCCGTTGCAACCCCTGGGCCAGCGTTACAGGGATTATTTTTGACGTTATCAGCACGGGAAAACCTGATACCTTCTAAGGGGTCCATCTTTGAAATATTAGAGTCCCGAATTATCAGAGTTTTTAATGTTGTATTTGCAAAGGCCATGGCATTGATGTTCAAACTCATCGTATTTTCAATAGCAATGGTATCAATGCTACTACCCTGGAAAGCATTTGCCTGGACGGTCAGCTCAACTGTCGAGCCCAGAATTACATTAACATTGTCGCAATTCCGAACTGTTCCTGTTTGTAAACTTCTGATCGGATTCCCAGAGAGTTTTATATCGGCTGCTATTTTTGTGAATCGATTGCTGTATCCCTTGATGTTTCTGAAGGTACCATCGCTAAAGCTACTGAGACGATTTCTCTGTAAGCTCAGCAGATGAATTCCAGACCAATCTGAGAAGACATTCTCCTCTATGCTACTGATTTCATTATCATCCAAATTTATAGACATATATGAGCTTTTCTTGAACGCCTGAAGGTCTGCAAGTTTGACCTGGTTTATGCTATTATTGTTTAGCAACAGTTTTCCAACGTATCGGGGAAGCAAAGGAATGGATTTCAGCTTTTTGCCTCTACAGTCTACCTCTCTGAAGGTTTCTGTCCTAGGCCACGTAGTAGCCACTGTGAAATACGAACAGGAACACACCGACGGACACTGTGTGTTTGAAGAGCAGGTATTTAGCATCATGAGAAACAGGAGAAGTTTGATATGTACTCCGTAATATTTCTCCATTTTCACTGAAAAACAAGTGGAATGAAAATATAAAAGTTTCTGATAGGTTAGTCCACACGAAATTTTTTTTGAAACAGTATGGTCTTTTATTTTTATGTTTTTTTTTGTTTTACAAATGTTTGGGAGGCAGGGGTCCATAAAATGGAGCATGTCAGATACAAGTTTCTCCATGACAGCAGCACCTTCGTTTTGTGTCACTAATATTTGCAAATAATAAAGCAGGTAAGATTTATCTCCCAGGTGCCGCCAGAACAATAATAGAAAACGGGGGGGGGGGGGGGGGGGTTAGGTTCACTTTCATCAACAGGTAACATGTTTTTTCTTTTAACAATGAGGATGTGGTATTGAAATGTCGAACTGCCTTTAAAACTTTTCATCTACTGTAAGCATTTCACAGTAAGCCCGCTGCTTTTGCTTCCCAATCGTGTTTTAGATGTATTTTTATTCAGAAAAAAAAAAACAAAAACAAAACAAGAGGGCTGTGTGAACAGCCCATGCTCAGCTGACCTAGACATTCACCACACTTGCAGATCTGTGAACTTGGGAAAGGATCAAGGTCACCCATGTTCTGGGTAAGTCTGACCTTTATAGAAGAACACTTACATGTGCAACATCAAGGTTCAAGTAGTTCTCAAGTTATAGTGAAGAGTAAAATTCATGTATGGTGCACTGTGACCCCAGAAATGAGGTCAAAGTCATTCAAGTACTGTCTAAGCATGACCTTTATAGAGAAACATTAACATGTGCAGCATCACCGTACTAACTCAAAACAGATCTAAAGTTATCACGTAAACAGCAAATTTCGTGTCAGTTGTCCTGTGAATTAGCATTAGAATGCCCATTGACTTACATAGTAATCAATAGGAAAGTTGCATTGACGGATAAGTTCCCGAAGTGAAAAAAATCCTTAAAAATCAGGAATCCAAAGCAGTGCCACCTAGTAAACAACTTTGTTTGACCCTTCCACAAGAATATATCCATCACATTTCGGCTTAATCTGAGTGACGGTTCTGAGAACAAGTGAAAAATAGCAAAACAATACAAAAAATTGATTAAAAAAAAAATAGAAAAACCTTGCAGTGCCACCTGGTGAACTAATGGGGAACTAGGTGTCCCTGAGAGTGTCTATGTACGATATTAAAGCAATTGGGTGAGCGGTTTCAGAGGAGAAGAATTTTTAAGGTTTACCCCCCCCCCCCAAAAAAAAACATAAAAAATCAAAAAATCAATAGAGCATAACCATTTGAACAAACTTGGTAGAGATCCACCCAAGGCACATCCCCACCAAGTTTGAAGTGAATCTGGCCAAAATTGTTTAAGTTATTACCATTACAAGAAATTCCCATGTTAAACTTTATATTAAAACTTATGTACAGATTTTTGAAAAAACAAATACAAATAAAAACATAAAAAAATCAAAAAATCATTGGAACATGACCATTGGAACAAACCTGGTAGACACCCACCCAAGGTACATCCCCACCAAGTTTGAAGTAAATCTGGATGACAGTTTTGGAGAAGAAGTTGAAAATGTAAATTAGCATCAGAATGGCCATTGACTTACATAGTAATCAATAGGAAAGGTGCATTTACCGAAAAGTAGCCGAATTGAAAAAAAAATCGTTAAACATCAGGAATCCGCAGCATTCCCACATAGTGAACGACAATGTTTGACTCTTCCACAAAGAACATATCCACCACGTGTAAGCTTTATCTGATTGACGGTTCTGGCGAAGAAGTAGAGAATAGCTATAACACACACAAAAAAAATAGGAAAATAATGCAGGGCCACCTGGTGAACAAATTAAGAACAAGGAGTCCCTAGGTGTCTTCCTGTGTGATATCAAAGCAATTGGGTGAGCGGTTTCGGAGAAGATTTTTCAAGATTTGTCCAAAAAAGAACAAAAAAAACAAAAAAATGAAATCACTGGAGCATGCCCATTTGAACAAACCTGGTAGAAACCCACCCAAGGTACATTGCCACCAGGTTTGAAGTTAATCTGGGTGACGGTTTTGGAGAAGAAGTCGAAAATGTGAACTAGCATTAGAATGCTCATTGACTTCCATACATGTAGTAATCAATAGGAAAGCTGCATTGACCGATAAGTACCCGAATTGAAAAAATCATTAAAATCAGGAATCCGCAGCTTTCCCACATAGTGAACAACTTTGTTTGACCGTTCTACAAGGAACATATCCACTATGTTTCAGCTTAATCTGAGTGACTGTTGCGGAGAAGTCGAAAATAGGTATAACACACAAAAACTCATAAAAAATTAGAAACAAAATTAGCGCCACCTGGTGAACAAATTAAGAACTAGGAGTCCCAGGGAGTGTTCCTGTGTGATATCACAGCAATTGGGTGAGCGGTTTCGGAGAAGACGATTTTTTAAGATTTGCCCAAAAAAGAACAAAAAAATTCATAAAAAATCCAAAAATGCCTGATTTGCCCAAAAAAGAACAAAAAAATTCATAACAAAATCCAAAAATGACTGGTCTGTAACCATTTGAACAAACTTGGTAGACACCCACCTAAGGCACATCCCCAACAAGTTTGAAATGGATCTGGCTGACGGTGTCGGAGAAGAAGTCGAAAATGTGAATTGTTGACGGGCGACGGACGGACGTCTCTACTATGATACATTTATGTCGAAAACCATGACCCATATTCATAAATATCAAACCCCACAATGACAGCAAAGAGATTCCAGAGTTACCAAAGCATCAACATTCATCTTCCAATACCAATGTGAAGAAGCAAATTTCACTCCTGACTTGAAACAGGCAGTCACCCACAAAGGCAACTGGTGGTTTTAAACCGGTCCTGTCAACCTTTGAAATATTCTTCAATAAATACAGACTGTAGTGTTTCCAATATGTATAGGCACAACCACTCAAAATCCAAATTTTATTACTTCTGCAAAAAGATAAAGGAGAATTGGTAGGCCTATTACTATTTTGGTTCTTCTGACTAGTTCGTCAGCTGAGTTTATAGCAAAAGTAGAAAGTAGGCCTTTATCGTTTTTGTGATATCTATGAATCTGGAATATTATCTAATAAATAAGTTAAGTGATTGAATCACTGTTATAGACGACGGACGGAGGACCATAAATACAGCTGACTGACAAGTCAGCTGAGCTAAAAACGATTGGGAAACATGCTTTGCCTTTATAAATCCCGCTCGCGAAAAAAAAAAGAAGAAATAAAAGATCCAGTTTGAATGTATGACGCATGGCCTTATTGGTTAATATTTTGAGCAAATATTTTCCGGCTTCTTTTTGAAGTATGGTCAAATTCTATTGCATGTAATGCATTGTTCGGCCGGGATGTCGAGTTAACTCGTTAATACAAACTACATATAAATTATCTATGTTGTACATATCTGTAGTTTACTTCGATAAAAATTGAGATGGTGCATCGATTTTTTTAAACCGCATGGGTCAATTTAGTAGAGGTCTCTCATTTAAATATAAAGCGGTCGCTCTTTATACATATCTGTGATAGAAGGTTGAACTTTGCGAAGTAATCCTTTACAGCATAAATGTGAGTTGATTTTTTGGATTCCTTTATACACGATAGCATGCTTTCATGAACAGTCCAAATATTTCTGACTGATCTTGACAGCTTTACTGCAAAAGGTAGAAATAAACAAACTTTTGACAAACTTACTGTTTTATTTCACGCAGATTGGTTGATTCACATCTGAGCATGCATGTGTAAACAATTAGCAAGTGTGTAGAGAAGTTTTTTTTCATTTGTTTTATAACCTGGCTCAGTCATGACATAGGTCAGTTGGGGGAGTGTTATCCGAATATGATGGTTGATGACTGTAATCAAACGCAAACAAGATTGACTGCCTGAACTCTCAATCAACTCTTGACAATTCCTTGGCGCAACATTTACACAAAAATTAAAAATATGCACGTAAAACAGCAGCTCTGTGTAATGAAAGATCAGCAGTGTCTCTTACGGATGATGATAAAAATCGTTTTGTGAACTGGTGCAATCTTTGTGACTTTTTGTCAAGAACCGCTTCCTAGTAGTCATTACATTATATTATATATGGTGCATGTCTATTCTTTTCATTAAAATCCTGGCTGTTGATCGTGCTTACCAAACAATTCACCAGTTTTGACGATAAAATATTGGTAAACACGTTTTGCATAGGCATATATTTCATGTTTGTTTTCAGCTAGAATGCTATCGTTTCTTCAAGATATGAAACTATGTAATTCATCTACAAACTCTGAGTGTAATATTGTTCAAGTGAAACAGAAGATGGTGCATGAGTTTGCGAAAACCATGAGCTCAACTTTTATATGTACGGTGCAATTCACCGTGTGGCTTTGTTTTTATCTTTCTCATCACACCTTTTTAAACTAATTTACGTGTTAGTAGATCTATTCACCAATATCAATTGTTTAAGTATTAATAGCAATTTGTATATGAACTATATATATCTGTGCGCATGCTCAGATATTGCTGATTCAGCTTCAAATCGCTCGTACTTTTGAAAGATTTTTTATACTATATCAGGCATCAACTACCGCAGATTTTTACTGTTCTGCGATTTATGAAGATATAGACACACCACAGGAAAGGTTTTGGACTTGCTTTTATGTTTTGTTGATATTGGACACCGAAACCATTTCTTCGTTTGCTGCAAGGATAGGCTGACCCTGCACCTGGGTAATTGGACTATTAGTATTACGTAACTATCCAGGTATACACGGCCTTGCGCAACATGGCCCCAGCCACAACCGTACCAAATGGGGAAGAAAACGCTTCTGGTTCGGCACCAATTCGTCAACTATCTGATATTCTAGCGGTGCCAACTGCTCAGATTGAGGGAACTTTTCTTCAGTCCCTCCCCATAGTGTTCCAGTACAACCACCAGGATGGGAAAGACATGTTACAACATTTATCACTGGATCGACTTAAACGCATTCATAGAGCACTCTGTGACCAGGCTCTGGACACCTTTCCTGAGTTCAAAGACAGAATGCCTGTCAAGAGACAAGTGAAAAAACGCCTTATTCCGGATATATGCGTATTTGGCCATAGCATTGTCAATGTAAAACCACTAAAGGATATGGACAAGATATTTCACCGGAAAAGTCTCAATAAGGAACAGGACGAGGATATAGACTGTTCCACAGAACAGTTGATATAGACTGTTCCACAGAACAGTTGACGGGAGTTAATACAGAGTTGGACGTTGAGCAAGTAAGTGACATCTTGAGTGCCGTTGTCGCTCTCCGATCGGATGTGAATGAACTAAAATCTTTAAGAGCGGAAGTGAATAGGTTAAACATATGCCTTGAGAGTGTGGAATGTGAAAACGTTGTGCTACGTTTCGAAGTTAATGAGCTGAGGACTCGGTTTAACAAACTTAATAAAACTGTGAAGGAGCGTAGCGCTCCAAAAATTGAGAGATCTGCCCCAATTATCACTTGTTCAGAGCTCTCCGACAATGAGTCGGACTCCGATCTCAGTGTCGATTTGACCAACGATGTGTCTTTTACAAGGGAATATATTAAGCGATGTAGCAAAGCTAAACCCGAGAGTACCAAGAGGAATGCACTATTACAGCCATCTCAAGGTACTAGTACTCTAATAGAAAACATCACTCCCACTGGCAGCAAGGTTACGTGTTCTAAGGTAGCTGCAGCCTCAACTTTCAACTACTGTGATATATATGTTGGTGGACTTGCACGTGAGCATACCGGTGAAGACGTTATCGCTCACCTAGAGTTAATGGGAGTTTGAGCAGAGGGCCAAGCAGAAAAACTGCGTGATAAAGGCGACTGGGTATCTTATAAGGTCCAGGTGCCCAGTTCGGATAAAGGTGCAGTGTTAAATACAGCAAATTGGCCCAACAACGTGGTTGTCAGACCTTTTCGTAAGTCCAATACCCAGAAAGGTCGACTTAAAGCTTATAATCCCAATGTGTGGCGCGGCAATGAGTCACCGGACCAGCAGAGATGGCGGAAAGGGGTTAATCACTGGAGCAAACTTCAAAAGTTCAGCCAAGGCCAACGGAGGTCGGGATTTTACAACCGACAGCAGGAGTTCAGGTATCACCGTCCAGACAGGTGGGACCGTGAAGACTTCAACGACGGTGACCACTGGGACCTATACACCAACGACAGGTGGGACAGCTGGGGCAGGCGGTGAAACTTATTCGCTGCACGATACTCCCTTGAACTATACGGAGATTCGACATAAGCCTACACAGGCTAAGGATCATACTGGTGAAACATTATACATTGAATCCTTTAATTGTCATGGCATAAAACAATCCTATCCCTATATTGTTGAGCGTTTTGAGAAAAATGACATTTTATGTTTGTGCGAAACTTGGCTCAGGCCTGGTGAACTTGACACCATGAGAAATGTTTTGATAAACGACAAATCTTTATCGAATTCTACAATTTCTGTGTTTGTGAAATCAGGCATGAGTGAAGCACCCTCGGACTACTCTGGGCGACCATACGGTGGTGTTGCCATACTCGCTAAGGACAGACCAGGTATACATATTAATGAGATTGAAACCAACTCTGATCGCCTTTTAGCTGTAAGTCTGAATGATGCTGATGGTAACCCAGTTCGTATTGTAGCTTGTTGTTACTTTCCATATTATGATAAGTCAGGCAAGCATCAAACTGACGCCTTCCAGGAAACCATTGATGCATTACAAGGTTTGATTGACGGTTATTCTGCTCTTTGTCCTGTAATATAATGCGGTGACTTCAATGTACAGCTTCCTTCTAAAGCGAAGTTACAGAACCAGTGGTATAAAGAAAAGGGTTATAGCATTCACAGTCGCATTTTCTATGATTTTCTCATGCTCAATAATATGATACTGGCAGATTTTATGTTTAAGCAACCTGTTTCATATACGTATTTTTGCCATAAAAATGATGTTTATACTTGGTTAGATCATTTCGCAATTTTTTCTCATGATTCTCCTAACGTTTGTAAATGTGAGATCATTCCCCCTGAGCCTTGTAACACCAGTGATCATTTGCCTGTGTCCCTGGCAGTCAAGATAAATATGAACACGAGTATGAATATATATAAAAATCATAACTACACAGGGTTCACTAATCCTAACTGGAAAACTGCTCATCGAACTCGAGAGTATAAGTCTATACTTGAAACAAACTTACTTACAATATTAAATTTAGATTTTAAAATAAATGATAATCAGTCAGATCATAACGCTTTTATAGATAATCATATCAACGAGATAAATGAAACCATCCTCTCAGCTGCACAAGAGGCCAAAATTACAAGTAAGAAACTATATAAACCCAAAAAGTATTGGTGTGCTAAATTGTCATATCTCAGAGACCAAAAGAGGTTCTGGTGGTCTCTCTGGATAAATAACGGTCGTCCAAAATCAGGTGCAGTTCATGACTGTTATAAAAATGTTAAAAATGTGTTTAGACGCGAATCTAGACGCTGCATACAAAACTACGTTGATGGTGGATTTAGTAAGTTAAACAGCTTGTTTAAAGAACGTAACTTACCTTTTATGTGGAATAAGCTCAATAAACACGGTCAGAAGCGAAAAACGTCAACTATCCATGTTCAACAATTTGGTAATTTTTATGCTAATCAAATGAATACAGATGCTACCGCATATCTAGATGCTGAACAGAAACTTATCCACGATTTTGTTGATGATAAATGGAATAAGCATAAGAATACATATGGTGATTTTAACATTACAGAAAGTATGGTTGATGATATGTTTCATAAGCTGAAAGGCAATTGCGCTCCTGGATGTGATGGTATCACAATAGAACATCTTCGTCATGGGAATTCACTGATACTTCGAACCCACCTAGCTTCGCTTTATACCTTTATGTTAAATCATAGAATTGTACCTGAGGTGTTTCAGTTGGGAGTAATAGTACCTGCTCTTAAGAAACCCCACCTCGATCCCAATGATCCAAATAACTATAGGCCCATTACTTTGAGCTCTATTCATTCCAAATTTATTGAGCTTTCCCTATTTCCAGATGACGATGTCAGTGAAGTACAATTTGGATACAGACAGGACAGAAGTACATCATTTACTTGCTCATACTTATATGATGTTATTTCGTACTTCAATAGCTCAGGTTCTCCAGTATTTACATGCAGCCTTGATGCATCCAAATGTTTTGATAGTATTTGGCATGATGGACTTCTGTATAAATTATGGCCACGTATCCCTTTAAACAAATGGTTGTAAATTGTATCATGGTATCGAGGTTGGAAAGCTTCTGTAAAATGGCATGGAGAGGTAAGTGAGGTTTTTCCTATTAAAAGAGGGACCCGTCAGGGCAGCATCCTTTCACCAAAATTATTTAATATCTTCCTCGACGATCTGCTATTAGAGTTAAGAGGATCTGAGTGGGGGTTAAAAATTGGCACTAAGCTACAAAACTGTTTTGCCTATGCTGACGACGTCACGCTCTTTGCCTCTACAGTTCCTCAGCTTCAACATTTAATTGATGTTGGTTACAATTACTCTGACAGATGGCGCTTCTCCTTCAACATCAAGAAATGCGTGTGTATGATTGTAGGTAAATCTACCTTTGCGGAAGAGCCAGTGTGGTATCTTAATGACAAAGTTTTGAAAAATGTAAAACAACTCAATTTACTTGGTGTATGTTTCAAAGTGACATGAAGTCTGATTCCCATGTCTCAAACAGAATTTCTAAAGCTCGAGGCGCAATATTCCGATATTCTGGCACTGGGGTATGTAACCCAGGATTAGCCTCTGATGTCAAAACTTGCATTTGGAATACCGTAGGGGTGCCGTGCCTCACCTATGGCTTGGACTGTATTGATTGTAATTCACGTCTCAAACGCTCTATCGAGACTGCACAAAGTTCAATAATTAAATCTTTACTGGGTCTCAGTAAATTTTCACACTCAACCCCGATCCTAGCAGCTTTGAATAACCTAAAGTAAGCGAAATTATAGAACGGGATACCCAATCCTTATTTCACAGAATTTTAAAAGTAAATTCGCCAGTTCGTGACTTAAATGTCTTTCTTGTCGCGAAGCAAATTGTCACAGGTTCCACGGTGAAAGGCACACTTGTTGACCGCATAATAAGAATGGGGCTCTCACCCACTGGTTTGGTTGTCTCTGGTGCTGTTACCGGCATCCCTCGTGCAGAGGGACAGGCGGCTGAGAGTCAACTGGTCGATTGTGGACTGGTTGATTCTCTGCGGTATGTTCTGCTGCGCAAGGATTACAATAAACCCCATGGTACCATGCACCACATGGCCAAACTTTTAACCAGGGTGTATTGATTTTTACTTTATCTACAGAATATCATTTTTAGCTCATAACTGCCTGGATATATTTTATCTTCTGCATATGTGTCAACCTGATTTTCTTGAGTTTTCCGTTTGTGTTTTATAATTTTACCTCTTTGTGACCTGTATTGTGGCTTCCTTTTGAAGTTATGTATGTCTTAGTTCTCACTATAATTTATTATCTCGATTTTATGATTGTTCCATTATGATTCTGTGTATGTACCTATGATTTTGTGTATACATGTACTTATGATTTTTGTGTATATTTATTTATGTAACCATTTTCCCCATTACTGGGGGTTTAATAAATTATTATTATTATTATTATTATTATTATTATTATTATTATTATTATTATTATTATTATTATTATTATTATTATTATTATTATTATTATTATTATTATTATATAGTTTATTCAACCTCCGCGAACGGAGAAAGTACAATACATATAGCTCGTACATCGAAATAACACCACAGTGCACAATGGCTAAGTATGTACATATAATGAGAAATAATAACACACATATATCACTGTAGATCTTTTAGTATCAGCAATAAAGTCAATTCAGTGAGCTCGTTTCGTTCGGAGTATATTTGAAACATATCCACCCGGATAAATCTCTCCGCCCGACGTATTTGAAGTCCCAGCGACACTAACACTTAGGGAGTAAAGCGTAGACAATTTTATTTGAACACTTTAGAAAAAAAAATAAGCAGGTAAATAGGGTTTGGACCCAATATTATGCGGACCAAAATCCAGCGTACTGTTAAGTACAGCAGCCGGTCTGACATGTTTATCATTCTTTTAACTTGTCTTTTATCGCAGGATGTCGATTGTGACCAACATGGAATGGGGGCAGTGAGCATAGCATGTCAATTGTCAATGTCATTAGACTATCGTGTATTTTTTCTTTGTTTTGTTTTTTGTCTTTTTTGGGGTTTGTTTTCGGGTTTTTTTGGGGGGTTCTCTTTGGGTTTTTTTCATCCACTTACGTTCTTTCAACGATTAAATAATTTTAAATGATGTATCATAAGTAATGAGTGGAGCGCCCACACAGTAATAATAGCGTATACTAACTGTCTCAGTTTGTCTTAGCAGACTAAAGATTTTGAATATTTCGCCCACTAAATGAACATAACAATTCATTCAAAATACAAACATCAATGAATCACGACAATTTGAAAAAAAAAAACCTTCCCAGAGATCCACTAAGGGTATATCCCCATCACGTTCTAAGTGAATTTGGTTGAAATCTTTGGGAAAGAAGTAAAAAAATATGAACTAGCAATGATGTGCCTATTGACTTGCTTGGTAGTCAATAGGAATTTGGCCATAAACTGACAATTAAACGAACTGAAAAATTCGATAAAATCAGGAATAAACAGCAATACCACGTAGTGAACTTTTTTTTTTACCCTTCCACTACATTTCCTCAAATTTAAAACATGTTGAGTGGCGGTTTTGGAGAAGTAGAAAAAAGCGAAAACACACAACAACTTCACAAAAAATAGAAAACCTTCTCAGCGCCACGTGATAACTGAATTCAGGTCTATGGTTGCCCAGAAGTGTCCCAACGCAATTCCGAAGCAATTGACAGAGTGGTGTTGGAGATCGGTTTTTATGATTTCTTTCAAAAACAACAACAAAAATTCACATAAAATCGAAAAATCATTGGATAATGACCAATGTAACCAGACCAACCCAAGGTAGATCCCCACCAAGTTTGAAGAGGAGACACGTGCGCCACCTTGAGCTAAATTGGTTGGAGATGCAAGTTGGTATTTTCTATAAACATGTTCCTAACCTTGACATCTATAAACGTATCAATTATCAGTCATTTATCACATCTTTACCAGACAAAACTAGACAAGTCATTTTGATGTAAATTGTGACACATTTATATGTGCAAACTTATTGTTCTTTATTCCCGGAATATTTTTGTGATTTTCCTACCCCTAACACTGGAGAGTTATCGGACTGTTTGACACGGGGGGGGGGGGGAGCTCTGTGTGTAAGTTAAAAATGTGAAAGGATGACGGCGATGATGATGGACAGACCACGGGCGACTCACCAACCTATAAACTCAGCTAACTGACATATCAGCTGCGCTAAAAACGAAGACGAGAGCTGTTTCGTTGCTCCCTTTGAGTGGAGCGCCAACATCACTTACGGAGGCAAGTTGTTTCATTACTTTTGTTCCAGAAGCTCATTGTACAATGTTAGGGGGTGACATTTTTTCAAAGAGCGGAATGGAGTGTTTCTACCTTTATATTCAAGGGGCCATTAAGGTCAGCGGTGTAGGTGTTTTTTTTTTTTTCAAATTTAAGTTCCACCTGGAAGTGTATAAAGTCCATTTCGATCACTATGGAAGACATTATATTTAAGATAACAGTTGGAAATAAGCGATAAATACAGGTCAACATATATAAGCCCCCAGTGAAGCCCAGTTAAGTTCTTTAAAAGTTTTAGAAGTACCATAGATAACTTGCCTAACGATAACAGAGCTACCGGCGGGCACTTTTATTTTCAGTATTAAATTTAGATTAAAACTAAAAGACAGCCAATATCAAAGACATCGCAGACCAAAAATCCTCGTCACACCTGGATGGAAGATACTTATTTACATATGCGGAATAAGAAACCCCAAAATAGTCCAGTTCACCTGGCAAAAAAATTAATCTTAATTAGATTTCCTAGATTTGACTTTTTCCGATTTCATTTGGAGTCTGGAGTTTTGTTAGAATGTACGATACAACGCGCGGCATTCAGTGTGACCCTGATAGGTTTGGTTACCCTGATAGACAGTTCACCCGCTGTACTGGACATTTAATTATTCACCACTCAGCGAAACAAAATAGTATTGATAAGGTAACTGGGACAACAGTACAAGCATAGGAACTAAAATCTGACTGTAAATCATTTCCATTTGATCTATGCTACAAAATGCAAAATTAGAACTGACACGGTGAAAGAAGCTCTATTAAAAATAAATAAAAAAATAAAAAAATGAAAAAGCGATAACTGTATATTCGATAAAATGCAAGAAAAACAATTGTAAACTAGGAAAGATGATTTGCTGCATAGCAAATCAGTGTGTGTGTCTTCAAAGCATATTGGTATGGCAATGTACAACTATGCCACAACACAGAAATAGAAGTTGGAATAGGATCTATTATAGCTTTGAAGTTATTCAAGATTTAAAATTTCTAATGATGCTATTTAGCATAATTTAAATTGCTACAAATTTTATTTTTAATTCATTAGGTGCGTAATGGTCAACAACCCCCTAGTAGAAGTTGGAATAACATCTCTATCTATTATAGTGTTAAAGATATTCAAGATTGAAAATTTCAAATGCCCCTAATTTGCATAATTTTAAGCATATTCCTTTCTGTGTAAAAAACAGTCAAACTCCTTGTATGGAGGTACAATCATGCCAAGTTTGGACTTTCTATGTATAATAGTGTCCGAGAAAAGTGTCGGATAAATTTGCTGGTAAAGAAGAAAGAAATAAAGAAAGAAAGCAAGAAAGAAAGAAAAGAGAAACTGGAAAAGAAGATTTGCTTGAAAGCAAATCTGTCTGGGTGCCTTCAAAGGTTGTAAATATTGAATGCTTCAACTTTTATCGTTTGGTACTTCACATTCCATTAAGCTTATGGCCGTATGCAAATTTCAAAGTCCAAATGACTTTGACCTCTGACCTTTACAGGTCACATGTAGATCGCAGGGTGTTACAATACCCACAATTTAAGCCCAACATGAACCAAATGGGAGTAAAGTTGACCAAGTTATGGCAATGTGAAACTTTCAAAGGGCCAAATGGCTTTGACCTTTGCCTTTTTGAGGTTACATGTTCTTATAAAAATGTCCAGTGTAGCAATACCTACAATTTGAGTCCACCATGATTAGAATTGGATGGAGATTGGCCAAGTTATGACTGGATGAAACTTTTAAAGGTCCACGTGACCTTGACCTTTGAACTTTAGATGTCACATGTAAAATGTGCAGGGTTACAATAGCTACAATGTGAGCCCAACATGATCAAAATTGGATAAAAATTACCAAGTTATGGCTAGAAGAAAGGCACCATCGAAAGTGGCCTTTGACCTTGAAATGACCTTTGACCTTGAGATGACCTCTACCTGAAGTGAACTTTGACCTCAAAAATGACATTTTGGCTTAAAATTGACCTTTGTCTTTAACATGACCTTTGACCTTGACATGATCTTGACATTTGAGATGACCTTTACCTTGCTATGATCGAACTCCTATACACTCGGAACCACATCTACTATAGTATATAAGATATTGAAGAGTTAAAACTTTATTTACCCCTCATTTGCATAATTTTGAAAAGCATCACCTCTCATTATAAAAAGGCCAGACTTTATCCATAGAAGTATAATTGTGCCAAGTTTGGAGTTTCTACATGTAATACTTTTCAAATGAAATGTCGGACAAATTTGCCCGGAAAGAAAGAAAGAAAGAAAGAAAGAAAGAAAGAAAGAAAGAAGAAAGAAATGAAGAATTCCTAGAAAAACAGAAAAGTGTGTGTTGACACACACACTTTAATAATAATGAGTCAAAACAGACAGTTGATGTCAAGGACTGCTGAAACAAACCATGATTGTAAAGCAATTATACCCCTACCCCAAAGTCCGAGTTCCTCCGACAAGGCACAATTAGATCAAGGTCATCTGAATCTAGAGTTGACCTGGCCCTTATATGACAGAGGACTAACAAGAAGACGAATATAATCCTGTGCTCTGCTGACAGGCAGAAGAGGAATCTCAATTGGTCATACAAGTATATGTGAGTTTCATTCTCCAAGTTTCAACATACTTTGCGATCTGTTTGAAACCAAAAAAAAAATAAAATGAAATAAAAAAAAAAAAAAAAAAAAGAAACAAAAAACAAAAAAAAAAAAAAAGAAAAAAAAAAAAAACAAAAAAAACAAACTTTGGGCACTTTTACAGGAACATGAACCTGCACAATATGAAATTTATAGGTAAAAAATATATATCATGCAAATGCTAAATTCAGCAAAGTGGCTCTTTGACCTTGCGAAGTGGGTCAAGGTCACCAATCTTTAAACTCAACCTACCAGAATAGAGGACCATACACTTGTACAGTATCGAAATCCTACCCCAAAAACTTAATTATACCTTCTAGTCGGAGGGTCAAAAGCCCATTTCGGGTGAACCTGGATCTCTCCGATAATTTTTTTTTTCTTTGCAGATTTTGGTAGCTTAGGTAGTCCCATTCCAGAATCCAGTTGATGACCATGCGTCACTGTTGAGCATTTCGAAGAATGCAAATTAAGGCGGTCATTACTGAAATTCAGTTTTTAGCAATATCTCAAGAAGTAAGCATGCTTGCAAGATGAAATTTGTGTCTATACCAATGTTTTCATGGTCAAAAAATCAGAGGAGACCACTGTTGAAAAGCTGTGGTAATACAGAACACCAAGGAAAGCTGTTGACTATCGTTTGATTATTCTCTTAAAACCTCTTTGCAACATTCATTCAAATTGTTTTGTTTTAAAGTGCAGGAGAAGAGACTCTGTGCCAGTTCAAAGACACAGTTGGCATATACCTATAATGAAGTTAACAATATAAAAAGATCAGTTCAACAGATTCTATAAATATAAACTACAATCTGCAAAGAAAAAAACTTTATCCGTTGGATCCAGGTCAGCCTCATCCCCCCCCCCCCCCCAACTATTCTGCAGGACAATAAACCTGTGAAATATGAAAATTGTGCTTGCAAAAATACGCATCAAGCAAAACTAAATTTAGCAAAGTGGCTGTGTGACCTTGTGAAGTGGTTCAGGGTTTAACATCTTGCAACTTATTCTAGCTCTTCTAGAGAACGATAAAGCTGTGCAATATGAAAGTTGTAATTCAAAAATGCAAGAACCAAATTCACCAACTGAGACTTTGTTTTGGGGAATTGCTTAGAGGCGTACGGGGCATTGGGTGCAAGTCGGCCCTGCCAACATTTCAAAAAATAACCGTCACACCTGGTTAAAATTTCTGTATATATACATTGCAATACACTTGTGCTCTAGATTTACAATGTTGCCACCGTTTGGCTACATTTTTTTTCTTTTTCTATACTGAACCCCAATGAAAAGTATCCACATAAAAAAATTAACACATTAATTTTGTAAGTTACCAAGTACTGTGTGTGCATATATGCATGGTTTGGAGCCTACATCAGGGTCATTCAGGACAACTTTTTAACTTTTGCTGGGTTGTTACATAATGCATGTGACTTTTGTGCACCGAATATGGCTTCTGACCACCACTCCTATTGGATGGCTAAAATGACCTGATGTTTTCAGTGGCCTTAAAAAGGGATGTTCAGCCAAGAAAAAAGCCAGTGGTCTCAGGTGTGTTGAGGCGATCATGCCGCGTCTGAGCCAAGGTCAAAGACACCATGCTTTGGGGCTTGCAGAGGGTGGAGTCCCAATCACTCAAATCGCACAAAGAATGGGGTGTACTCGGCGCACCATCCAACGACTAATTGAACGGCAACAAGAAACTGGATCCGTAGATGATCGGCCTAGGCCTGGCCGAGAAAGAGTGACAACACCTGGCCAAGACCGTCACATCCGGCTGATGCACCTGCGAGACCGTTTCCGTACAGCAGCCCAAACAGCCCGTGAGACTCAAGGGGTGAATCACCGTCCTGTCAGTAGTTCTACTGTGGAGAGGCGACTGAGGAGCAGTGGCCTAACAGCCAGAAGACCTTACAGGGGTAACCTGCTGACCCAACCCAGAAGAGAAAGACGACTGCAGTGGTGTAGAGCACACTCCAGGTGGACTCGCCAGCAGTGGAATACCGTCCTTTTTACTGACGAGTCCCGTTTTTGTGTCAGCAGAGCAGATGGCAGAGAACGTGTGTGGCGCCGGACTGGGGAGAGATATGCAGATGCCTGTGTCCGTCAGGCAGATCGATGGGGTGGACCCTCTGTCATGGTGTGGGCAGGCATCAGCAACCGCTACCGGACACCCCTAGTGGTCATTCAAGGGATCCTCAATGCTAGGCGGTACATTGATGAGGTGCTGGAGCCGCACATGGTCCCATTTATGGAGCAGCATCAAGATCTGGCGATCTTTCAGCAGGACAATGCACGTGCACACTCTGCAAGATTAACAATGAACTTTCTCAATGAGAACAACATCAATGTCATGGAATGGCCAGCGTTCTCACCCGATCTGAGCCCTATTGAACATTTGTGGGATCAGTTAGGCCAAGGTATTGAACGGAGGACACCTAGGCCTACTACCCGAAACCAGCTGATCCAAGCTCTGCAGGAAGAATGGAATAATGTTCCCCAACACAGAATTCAAACCCTGGTCAGCAGTATGCGCCGCAGATGTATAGCATGTGTTGATGCTCGAGGTGGCCACATCCCATATTGAACAGAAAAATTTGTGTGACTTTCAATTAGGGCAGTTAATGACATTTTTTGCCTGTAAGTGACGTTAATGTCGGTAGAGCGTGACATTATTTTTACGCCAGAAAAGTGAATGCTTTGTTAAGTTCTAAGCACGTCTAGGTATGAAATGTTTCAAGTATAAACAATAAAATACTTCAAAATTGGCATGTGGATACTTTTCATTGGGGTTCAGTATATGACCTTGCGGTGGTATTGTTGCTTAGTAATGGAAGGTAGCGAATCCCACAGTAACTTGCCATGGGCACATAGTCAATGGCATGTGGGGCATTCATTTCGATTTTTACCACATATTTGGGTACAAAACAACCTGAGGGAAGGACTTGTCCAAGCCTGTCTATTAAGCTTTTGGATGCTTTAGTTTTCATGCTTGTTTTAATGAAACAATCAATTATAATAATGTTAAGTTATTGCAGCGTTATTTTTTTATAACAAGGATGCACTCGCCCAAGGACCCAAGATACTTAATCCAAGCAGGATACAATGAAAGGCCAAGAGACAGAACACATTTAGTCACATGATATTACTATCTCGTAATTACGAGATATCTCGTAATTACTAGTTACTCGTAATAACAAGATAGATATTACGTAATTAGAAGATAGATAACTATCTCCTTATTACGAGTTACTATCTCGTTATCACGAGATAGGTATCTCATAACTACGAGATAGTTACCTGGTAATTAGGAGATAGCTATCTCCCAATAAAGAGTGAGTAACCCGTAATTACGAGATAAGAAATAACATTCGGTTAGCACCAATGAGCCACCATACTTTCTAAATTTTTAATTTGGAAAAGTAACCATTTCTGACTGTCATTCTGTTACAGGTTTGACTGGGAATGTGAAATTCGTGATGAACAACTTGTCGCCGCTTCACAGGCGGCTGAGTCCGCATACCGGCCAGAAACGGAAGAAATTTTTGACTGGGAACAAATTGACCAGGTCGACAATGAAGAAGTTTTTATTTTATCATGAACGTTATGGACGTATAAAAACTCGCCATTGAACTAGAAAATACATTATATGACCCACTGTTGTCATGTATGCGTGACTGCGTAATCCATGCAGAAACGTTTTACACTGCTTGTGTGGGAACATTCAATTTGATCTATCCCTCACAGCACGCCCTTCATATGATAAATACAATGTACGACACAAAGCGTACATGAGGTGCACTGGGCGGAATCTGGAGCGAACTGGTGTCAACGTCACTGTCTTAAAGATTGGACTTCCAAGTGATTAAAATATTAATCTGATTCGCTCCAAGCAGTACTCAATCCATTCTACTGTTGAGAACTAATTTAGTTTATGCTCGTAATACAGATTCAATGTATGTTTTTAAAGTCATATGTTGAATTAGTGACAAAACGAAAGAAGACTTACTAACCAGCACGTCTGTCCTACGACACGGTCTGTGAACAACAATGTTCAATGAAAATTGTGACGAATGGTCTGTGATCTTCGGACTTTGTTCGTGAGCTTTCGACAACGTTCGGCCAGCGTACTTTTACAGTTTGATGACATGTTAACAATGTTACTAACATAGTAAAATTTACAGGTATTTGGTGGATCCCCTAAGACATATACTGTGTATGCTGATTATAAAGGTAATAAGTAACAAAGTAACGATACCTTTTACACTATGTGAAGAATTTAATGCGATTGCTCTGCCTGTTTATTAGTGCCCAACCACCCCCACGAAAGACCGTCTGACGCTATATGCCAGTGTGACTTGTTTTAAATGACCCAAGTTTCCAGATTTTTACACAATAGTTTGATCACAAAAATTATACATTGTAAACAAAATGCCAGAAATGGCATATATAAATGGGATGCCCTACCTCAAGGGACTACAAAACCGCTCTCGACATTTTAGCCTCCATTTTGTTTAGCTCTGTAATGTTCCTTTTTGGCATGAGCTATATAATTGAAATCCCCCTACCCCTCCATCTCAAAACCAGTGTTCATAAACTATTTTTGCGCCTGTATGTGAGCACTGACATACGTTTTCCCAATAGTCTTCCTTCCTTTCCTTCTTCGGAAACTACGTAAGGTAGTGTCGTTTTGTTTATATAAGTTGTTTCTAACAACTTCACGTAAAGGCAAAAATGTTATGAATATACTTCCCGGGGATGTGCATCTACTGAGCATATTATTACAGTTGTAGAATCTTATTTATAATGACGCGGGGCACTTCTAAGTTTTACAGCTTGATGTGAAGAAAACTAACTGTACTAGCGAGGCCATCTGACTTCAATTTATATGTTTCTGCAAATATGTGCACATCCAATAAGTAATGACAAGCAAAATGTAGCATTTAAATTTATAATATGAGGCACCTACACAAAATGTAAATCTTGCATTCCTTCAAAAGATTTATAGACAGGGTAACCATTTCAACTTTAACACATATGTTTTTGCTATACGCAAATGCAATGAGTAGTGACTGAAAAATATGACATTTCATTTTGGGACTCTCTATATGCTCAACAACTGGGTGAATATGCTTGGATGCCAAACCCCACTGGCACAACAGCTCGCCCTGTTGATGCTTGGCCTAAATCATGTTGGCACAACATTTGGGCACAGTAAGCAGGTTCAAATCCTATTGGCACAACAGCTGGGCGAATAAGCAAAGCTGAGCCCAATGGTCACATCACCTGGGCAAAGTAAGCATGGTTGAACCTTGTTTGCATAACAACTGAGCAATTATGAAGGGCACTGAACTCTATTGGCACAACAGCAGATATATACTGCTACCAAAATACTATTGGCACAACAGTTGGGCAAATGAGCACAGCCGAATCTCATTGGCACAACAGCCAGGCGAAAGAAGCCCAAAACTGCCCAAACTTATTTGCCCAATATCTGAACAAATAAGCATGACCGCCCCTATCTGCACAACAACGGCGAGAATAGACACGGCCTGTTATTTGATGTTAATCAGGCAAATATACAGAAATGAAATGTTGCATATCTACAAAATCAATATCATCGTCATCATCATTTGCGAAGTGTGATGAATACCAAGGTTTCCATGAAATTGGATACACCAATGTGATTTTATAGAATGTGGTCAAGGAAAACCAGTACTTGATCAAGTGCAGTATAAACGATTATCCTAAAAATGGGACGAAGTACGCAATTTGATGATCATTTTCTCTGGTATTGAGATTCACAGCATGCTCAGGAGAAGAGATACACCTTCAAGGAAAAACTAAAGGTCATTTTCAGGATCACCACACTGTCCCCAAAGTGTCGGTAAATCAAATATTATCACACACCACACACAATCCACACACTTACTGGAGCACATGACGGTGACAATTGCACAACACAAATATTTGAAAGCAACAGAAAATGTCTTAAAATATGGGAAAAGGTGTGTCTATAAGACTCTCGAAGGCACCGAAATCCTTAAATTACAAACTTTTTTATGGTTCCCTGCTTATATATTAAAAACCTGTAATTTCAAGTCACGTTTGAGGTGGAATTGATGGCAAATTGTACATAAGGCGCATTGCATTTCGGAATCGAGTTCCCGATGAAAATATGTACCATTGTATACATAACTTGCAGCACGGGATCTGTATGAGGTCTATGCATCACAACCTGACAATGTATGAAATCTGTTAAAAACCAAATGAAGTATGCATAGATGCCTCATGTATAATCAAAAGTCCCAGCTTTCTCTTACATATGAGGGGCATCATGCATCGAGAATGCATGCCCCCACAGCACACATGTGCACAGAACCGGAACACAGACGCGCTTTTTAATACTTCAACATGGAAGTGTGATACATGGCCATTACTCTTGCTTCTGCAAAAACGTAAATGCAGGTCATATTGTAGGTCAGCCTAAGTCTAGTTCAAGTCTAGCATGGGATCTCAACACCAAGCATTGTGATGCAGTGGTCACCTGCAGCACAAAACCATGGGTAACTGCCGAGTCGGTCATTGGCAATTACAGTGGCTTTGTACATGCAGATCTGTAGGACAATGTTTGAACGACACAAACATGAACTCGGTCAAAACCTTTTTTTCACACTCGTGTGATGTATATGTATGTTATGCTTTTACCATATACATGATATGTGAACAGCTGCACTATTTCAAAAACAAGTTTCAAAAAACCTTGTCGCCTATCGGCCTCCAAGTCAGTGTTATGTATATGGGTGATGTGGCGATCATGTGAAGCATAAGTCGAGGCAAGGCAGTATTTGAACGGACCAACAGTAGTTGGCCATTTTCAACTCCCTTAAACTGTCGATAATCTTAATACGTTGATCATATGACAACAGAGATGTGTATACAGAGACACCCTGGAAAGCACAACCAAACGTCTGTATTTTATCACCTTTAAGGGCTTATTTTAGTGGAAAAAGTAAACAGTATATCTTCAATAATAACAAACACAAGAAAGCCACTAAATAAGTCATCGTTCCATCCATAGCAGTTTTTTTTTATTAATTCAAGTCTGACCCCTGTACATTTTCATACTCAATGAGAGAAAGTTATCCCTAATGGCATGTGGCCCAGCTATAGGCCTTCACAGGGCACACTAAACTGACAAATAAATCGAGGTAAGCATTTTGTACTTTTGTGGGTACACATGTAACTGTAGCTTGAATGACATCCAATTACTTCGATACATTTCTAAGTTTAGTATTGTTAATCGGTTCCATAAGAGTGGTTTTCCTGTAGCATTCAGGTAAAAAACATACTAAATTGGAAGGCTGCCTTTTATGAATGTGGGTATGCCTGGTTGTTTGGATTTTAGAGGTCTCTGTACTGATTGAGTGTGTACCCGGTCACAGAGTTAGCCTGCTTTGTTGGGGTGACTCTCAGGTAGCTTGTAAACAAAGTGTTGACCTACATTTAAATGACTCATTTCATTGTACTGTCTGTACACATTTTGGAGGTGATCTATAAAGATCATAGACAGGTCTCACTCAATGCACTGGGATGTGTGACTAATTGGAAAACTCTGGAATAATCTCTCACTCTCTCGCTCTCTTTCTCTCTCTCTCTCTCTCTCTCTCTCTCTCTCTCTCTCTATATATATATATATATATTGTAACGGTCGAGTGGTCTTTTGTGTTTTTGGTTTGTTACATGAATGGTAGAATATTCGCTGAATGTTGTTCTAAGTATCACTTTGAATTTACTTCACCATGAACAAGTTCCTGTCTAGAAGTAATTATCACAATACTTTATTCACAATAACATAACAAGTAAATTGATGGATGTGGTTCACTCTTGGCATCAATTACTAAGATCTGGTATGCTGCCTTGTAACTCTCATGCGCTTGATATAAGATCATTAAAAGTTCAACACAATTGTCCATTTAATAACTTTGGTTGTTTTAAATATAGTTTCCAGTTGTTTCAATATCATCACAGTGCAGATTCTCTCCTGCTCTTGTGCATCTTAGGTTGACATGTGTAGAACCCTAATTTCTCTGGAAGTGTACCTCGACTTCACTTGGTTCTTGAAATATTTCTGTCAACTTTCCACTTACACGGCTTTTACTCTTCCAAATGGGAAAGGTTGAAGGAGGCTTCTAATTGAAGAACCTAACATTCATCACTGCATGTATCATTTAGACTTTAACGATTCTTCACAGTACATCAAGATTATTGAAACATCAATTAAACTTCAATGTAATATGGAAAGCCCCACTGGTACCCCACAGTACATCAATACTATTGGAACATCTATTGGACTTCAATGTAATATGGAAAAAACCCCACTGGTACCCCACAGTACATCAATAGTATTGGAACATCAATTGGACTTCAATGTAATATGGAAAACCCCTCTAGTATCCCACAGTACATCAAGAGTATTGGAACATCAATTGGACTTCTATGTAATATGGAAAACCCCACTGGTACCCCACAGTACATTAATA
The DNA here is from genome assembly GCA_964020975.1 of Hermodice carunculata. Lineage (NCBI taxonomy): Eukaryota > Metazoa > Annelida > Polychaeta > Eunicida > Amphinomidae > Hermodice > Hermodice carunculata. The sequence goes on along the minus strand of OZ026614.1, from coordinate 45,730,059 downwards.
GTATTGGAACATCAATTGGACTTTAATGTAATATGGAAAACCCCACTGGTACCCCACAGTACATCAATAGTATCGGAACATCAATTGGACTTTAATGTGGTGTGGAAAACCCCACTAGTACCCCACAGTACATCAATAGTATTGGAACATCAATTGGACTTCAATGTAGTATTGAAAACCCCACTGGTAGGCCTATCTTATACTATAGTAAAATAATTATAATGTTGGAACATTGCATGTTATTATTTCATGCATAATTAAAGGCCCTATGTTGAATCTTCAGATAGGCCTATCTACAGGGATAAGAGAGCATCAGATGGAACATGCACCTGTCTATCACTCTGTGACGTCAGTTGGAGGTACGGGGATGACGTCAGGTCTGAGCGTCTTCTATTACGGGATGTTCTGTTTCTAGCGTCAGTGTTACTCCTTAGATGCTTCACGTCTGAGCCACGGTGGACATCTGGCTCCCGATCCTTGTGAGGTCCAGCTTTTATACCTTTCCTGGATGAGTGATCGATACGTGATCAATGCATGATCAAAGCGTGATCCCCTACAAAACCCCATGCCCATGGAAACCCCACTCAGATTTGGACATGTGCCAAGGCTTCATTACCATCATTACTGGTCATCACACATCATCAGAATGCCATGGGTAACCATTGCACAATCATTTAATCTCTTGGTGAAGTTTAACTGTTCAACATGTTGTAATATCAGTGATTTGGGACATCATAATGCATTGATACTGAGATGGACACGTACATCACTCATGATACCCCACAGAAACCCCATTCAAGTCGGGAAGTAATCTAGTGTAAATGCAAGACCCCACAGAAAATTGGATGCGTGCCAATGGCTTATATATGGCTTCTTTTGGGACTTATTATCAATATTCGACTTCATTGTGTACCGTAAAACTGTTGTAAGTAAGCGCTGAACCATTGTTTTATAAATCGTTGAAGTTTGGTCACATGAATATAATACAAAACAGGTGAATTTGGACTTCATAACCTAAGAAACTGAACTTTGTCTTGCAGTGTCAATATGGCGACCAAAATACTGCCTTGCCCATGTTCACATCGGTTGCGTGAATTAGCCCCATAAACTTATGTCATGAAGTTCGAAATAACTGATGAATCACTTTGTGAATAAATATTCTGTCTCAGTGCATCATAGAAAGTGAATTTAGGAAATATAAGATGAAACTAGCATGACATTATGGGTCCAAATTGGTTGTGCATGAAAATGCTGTTTTTAGGCCTAGCCCAGATGGACTGTCGATGTAGATGTCATCAGTTGCCGATCAAAACATAGAGCACTTGTATTTAATGATGGAGATAAGTAGACAATAAAATTTATGTTGATAAAGATCTGTTGCTGATTTCATTTATACTTTGGTCAATAGATCTGCAATTAATCTGAATTATATTTGTTGTGATAAACATCATCTGAGTGCATCATCACTAGGGGGCGGTACTTTGCAAGGAGGTAAAAATGTCGATGTCAATGATAATCATTCAGACGAGTCATCTTGCATGTCATGCCTCTTGCTCAGTGACTTTGTTTCTTTACATTTACCCACCTGTAATAATTGAATGTGTCCTCACATAATTCAGACATTCATACATTGGCTCATTTGCGCTTCATTGTTATCCAAGGAACTCACAATGAACAACATCATGGGAAAATATTCATATTGATCACATCGCATCCTCATCCTTACATCATTGTAGTGTGCATATATATATATATATATATATATATATATATATATATATATATATATATATATATATATATATATATATATATATATATATATATATATGTGAAGCAGAACCATCATAAAAGTCACAGTCTCTCCTCAGTGTTCAATGGGCATCAAATCTGCACATCTCAGTTCATGTATAACTCCAATTTTAATGTTACAAATTTCAATTAAACAACCAAAAACAAAACAAAAAAAAACAAAAACTCTTCATTCACTTTCAATGGATGTCAATATGTAAAATACAGGTGTCTGTTCTCATCAAAGACATTAATGAGGGATATGTATTTCATTGTATTTCACTTAAGAGGATCGCCATTCGTTTGTTGATGCAGTTATTCCTAGATTATCACCAGTGCTTGACTGATTCATGTTTTGCTTTATGCTTCAGTTCTTCCTTCTGCTTCCTTCTTAATTCCTTCATGAACTTGTCATAGCCCCCCTTATCAGGGCTCTTGGTCAGGTTAGCGGGTTTGGAGGATGGCAGAGGATTAGGGTGTGTTCTCTTCCTCTCAGTTGGTGGACAGAAATCAGCTGGCCGCTAAGGAGGTCTGCGTACAGCGGTAGCTTCCACCTGCACTGGCTCCTCTGGCTTTGTTGTCTCTGGTGTTGGTAAGTCAATAGCCCTATTCATTTCATCGGGTGTTGGAAGTGGTGGGAGGGAAGTGTCTTTTCCATCATCATCACCATCATCATCATTATCCAAGCCAATGATGTGCCTCACATACTTTGTCACTTTACCACCTCTCATATCATCTTCAATGAGGCCAGCAAAACGGTTGTGAATAGCTTTGAAGGTCTTCGCTTGAAGCTTCAGCTGATTGTTTAAATTCTTGTGGCTGTCAATCATGTATTCTATCAGTCTATTGGTGGTTGTGGTGTTACTGTCGATCATCTGAGAAAATTTAGATGTCACTCGTGCCAGAACTGTTGTTGCTTCCCTTTGAAGTTGATTTCTCTGTTCATAATGGTTAGGGTTCCATTCAGGTGCAGGAGGCTTTCCAGGACATCAGTGTTTTGTTGTCTTTGGAGAGGTAGCTCTTCCACTATAGTTCTCATGCGAGAGTTCAGATTTGTCAGTTCGGATGATACTGAAAGTAGTCGGTGACATACTTGGGTCATGTCTTGTCCTGCTGGCATTGGTTGAACCCTTGCAGCTGTTACAATAGAACTAGTGAGGGCCTCTACTGTTCTTTTGATAATAGTTTCGATGAGGTCAATGTTTGGTTCAAGGGTAGGTGGAGTTTCTTCTTGTTTTTGTGTTGTCAAGTCAACATGAGGAGTTGGGTCTACTGAGAATGGTTCAGGGGAGTTAAAGAAAGTTGGGTCATCTGGATGCAGTATTAGTGGTGTGGATGGAATTTCTGTAGGTTTGGCAAGACGATTATGAAGTGGACCCAGCTCCACTTCCACTTTTGTCTCTTTGGGGTCTGCTTGAGCCATGTGTTCAAGCATGGTGATGATTCGAGGTTGCTCAATGAGGTAGTCAATTACTTCTCCTGGTACCCCCAGGGTCAGTGCTGGTTCCTCTACTACTTCCTCACTTTCTTCATCAGCCTTTGCTTTTGGAGCTCCCACCTCCTCAGTGAACTCCATAGATTCCTTTTCTGGTTTAGCTTCCTCATTCCCTAGGACTTCTGCCATTGGTATTGCTTCCTCGTTGTCTGTGAATTCTGCCTTAGGTCCAGCATAAATGGTTTTTGCCTCTATCTTGGCTTTTTCGTCATTGGTGACTGCTACCTCAGATATAGCTTCCTCATCACTCACCACTAAAACCTCTCCCTTCGGTATGGCTACTTCATCCTTTCTGACTTCTGCCTTGTGTACGGCTTCCTCGTCCTTTTTGACTTCTGCCTTGGGCATGGCTTCTTCATCCCTTGTCATTTCTCTTTTGTTCCTTTGGATACTCTGGTAGTATGTGTTTGACTCTTCCCTGCTCATCCTCACTGCCTGGTCAGGTCTCAGGAAAAGGTCAGTGAAGGTGCCCTGCATCACATCTGACAGGTTCTCATCTGGGTGCACAGACAGGCAATGTTCCTCAGCATCACTTTTCTTGTGAAACCTAATGTAACAGGTTTTGCAGGAAAATGGCACATCATCTTTGGTCATATGCAGGTGTATATGATGGTTCTTCATCTGTACCCTTGTCCCAGTAAAATGACACTTCTGGCAACTCCATGCCATTCCTCGTTTTCCCTCACCAGTCTTCTTGCTTGCCATTCCTCTACAACATATAAATCAGAAAGGAAAAATTAAAAAAAAAAAAGTGAAAAGCTTCATAATTGGGGGTGCTCCCTTTGGTCTCCTCTTTTAGTCTTTTTTCTTTATTGCTGATTTTGCCCATTTTAACTTCATATTTCCCTCATATGGTTTTAGGCGATTATGATGGACTATCCTCCTTCGACCTTGTGCATCAAACTGTATTTTGTAATTGAGATCATTTATTTTCTTCACAACAAGAAATGTTCCTTCAAAAGGCCGACGCAATTTGGGTGTCACATCAAGTTGTTGTGCTTCACTTAAGTACCATACAAGGTCTCCCACTTTGTACTGGTGAAATGAGAGTTTCGCATCATTGTTGTCTTTCTGGTGCCGTGCTGATTGCTCCAAGTATTTCCTTGCAACATCATGAGCATGTTGCATTTGCTTCTTTAGTTCATCAATGTAACTTCCATATGAAGTCACCTCTTCACCTTCCTTTGTTGAAGATCCAAAAATAACTTCTACGGGAAGCCCTACTTCCCTTCCTAGCATCAGTAGATTAGGAGTCATCCTTGTGCTTTCATGAACTGTTGCTCGGTGTGCTCCTGTTAGACAACCAAGGTACTTGTCCCATTCTCTTTGTTGCCCCTTTAGGAATGCCTTTATCATCCGTATTAGAGTCTTGTTAAATCTCTCTGTCTGCCCATTACATCTTGGGTTGCCAGGGGAGGTATGTGTCTTCCTTATCTCCAATAATCTGCAGAGTTCAGTAAACAGCTCACTTTCATAGTTCCTACCCTGATCTGTATGCAGGTCATAAGGACATCCAAATCTTGAGATTACTTCATTTAAAATCTTCTCAGCACACGTCTTTGCAGTAAAATCTGGTATTGGAAAAGCTTCCACCCACTTAGAGAAATGGTCAATGACTACTAAGATGAATTTATTTCCCCTTGGAGTTTCTGGAAGGGGGCCTAAGACATCAGTAGATAATCTGTCCATCGGTGCTCTCACCTTCATACCTCCAAGTGGTGCCTAGGCATTTCTTCCTGGTGGCTTTATGGCTCCACAATCATGGCATTTTGCCACCCAATTGTTTGCATCTTCCCTCACTTGAAACCAGTAGAATCTCTGGAGGATCTTTTCTCTTGTCTTCTTGCGACCGAGATGTCCTGATTAAATGCTGTTGTGCATCTGACTCAGGATTTCTTTCCTAATACATCTTGGCACAACCAGTTGTAAGTGATTACCTGTGCCATCCTTCTTGTGGAACCTTTTGTACAGAACTCCATCATGCATGTCAAGGCTATGCCAAAGATTCTAATAGTGCCTTGTGGGAGGAGAAGCTGCACACACTAATGTTCCAAAAGGTCTTTTTCCTTCCTCAAACCACCTTACAATGGGACCTATATCAACATCACACAGCTGTTTACTTCGCAAAGTCTTCATAGAATATGGAAGAATCCAGCTCAATACTTTTGAGACTCCACGAATCATTGCCATTGCCTCATCATAATTATTTGTCTGTATCCAAAGAATGTTTTCATTCTTTCTATGATTTTGAGCCCTCCAATGCTAAGATAGTCGAACACTTTTGGTCTTGTTCTACCATCATCCTCTATTTCTGAGTTTACCACACCCATCACGTCAAACTCCATCTTTTTGTCTGAGTTTGCATCTTTGAGGATTCTCTGACACTTCAGGCCTGAAACCACACTACTAATAACAGACCATACGCTAATTATAATCCACCATACCTTCTGGATCAATGACATCATAGTGATTTCCCTGGTCTTCTTTGGTTTTAAGAGGTATTTTTTCCTTAAGACCCTAATTGAGCCATCTTCCTGTAACATGGAACTTTGCATGACCACTGCTCTCTTTTCACATTTCTTACAGGGTCCACACCTCAAAATTTGTGCAGATTCATCCTGTTCACAGTTACATTCTCTTGGGTTCAGACATCTTGACATAAAATCAGCATTTCCATGTTTCTTCCCAGGACGATATTCTATCACAAAATCAAATGCACTCAAATCTTCTATCCATCTAGCAATTCTATTTTTAGGCTCTCTTAAGCTAAAAAGCCATTTCAAAGCTTGGTGATCACCTCTTACAACAAATCTTCTACCAAGAAGATAGTGTTTGTAATGTACTATAAAGAATCTTACTGCAAGTAATTCTTTATCTGTAACACCATAGTTTCTCTCAGCCTTATGTAAGGTTCGACTACCATATGAAACCACCCTCTCTAAATCACCTTGTTTTTATAATAACACTGGAGACCACTCAATGCCATCTCCATAACTCTCCGGAATGTTGCTGGAGAATTAGAGAGGCCAAATGGCATGGTTGTATTCTCATATAAACCACACTTAGTTATGAAAGCTGTTTTGGATATATCTTCTTTCCTGACGGGTACTTGATTGTATGCCGAGGTAATATCCAAGGTGCTGTATAGAGATGCTCCAGCCACAGCATCAAGACAATCATTGGTATTTGGAAGTGGGAATGCATCTTTTTCAGTTACATCATTAACTTTCCGGTAATCGACACATGGCCTTACAGATCCATCTTTCTTTCTGACAAGAACTATTGGGCTTGCCCATGGAGAACTGGAAGGTCTTACTGATCCTTGTTTTATCAATTTCTGCACAGCTTCTCTATCTTCTCCAGCAAATGCCATTGGTATCCTCCTTGGTTGTTGTTTGATGGGTTTGGCATTTCCAGTATTTATCACATGCTCTGCAAGGTGGGTCAGTCCTAAATCATACTCATCAATAGAAAATGTATCACCATACTTCTTCAACATCTGCGCAACTTTGATCCTCTCATCATCAGTCACCTTTTGTGTGGACTCTTCATATAGCTGCATCAGATGATCAGGGACCATTGTTTTTTTGGTCAGTCATTCCCATATGATCCCCCAGTTTACTCTGAACTTCTCTGATTCTGTCTCCAATATGTTCATCAGGCCCATGAAAAGTGATCCTCTTAGTTCTACAATAATTGTTTCTCTCTCCCTCATCTTCTTCAGCTAGCACAATTCCTGTCTCTAATTCCACTTCAACTGCCCGTCCAATTACTGTATCCTGTCTAATAGATACATCCTCAATAGATGGGTTCAAAACCCTGACCTTGACAGTAGTATGATTAGCTACATCTACCAGACTTGATGCTAGCATCAGTGAATGGTCCTCCATTAGATTTGGAGCTGCCTCTAAAAGTAGATTTCCCTCATAAGTTCCATCATTGCTCAGATCCACAAATACATCCAAAATAGCCTCGCTCATTCTTGGAACAATGTACTGATCTGAAGCATAAACCTTGCACACCCTCTTTGGCAAACCAACAGGAACAGGAACTCCTCTCAAAATAATTTTTCCCTCACTCAATAGCAGGTCAGCTGGGCCAGTATGATCCAACAGAAGTACATCAGCTCCTAGAAGCACCTCATCTTCAATATTGGCTACTGTTACTCTTTTGTTAATCATTACAGGTCCTATATGTAAATCTAATGAAGCTTGTCCCTCATGAACAATGGGCCTCCCATCTGCGGTTACTAACTTTTTTCTAGAATTTGTGTCACACATTTTCGCACACTTTGAAATTTTTTCAAACACACGAGGTGATACGATAGTTGACCCTTAATATATATTCCAGCATATTCTGGAATTTTTCTCCTAATAACATCAAACTCCTCAGACTTTGTACTCAATTTTTCATCACATTCTCCCTTCTCTTTTGTTGTTAGGCCAGTTCTCCCTTGGGTCGTTCCATGACCTCTAGGCTCGACCCCCTCTAGTTTTCCTGAAATTTTGGCAGAGTACCATTATCCTCCGACATCCTTACTTCCTTGCAATTGGACATATTGTTCTTCAGCTGTACATGTGGACTATCTGATTGTTGCATCATTGCTGGGTGAGCAGCCATCTGCAACTGTCCCATGACAATGGGATATGGGCATTCCCGAATAAAGTGACCAAGCTGTCCACACTTAAAACAGCACCTATTGTTTGAAGTCTGGTTTGACCTTAACACACCATGTTCTATCTTGCTTTTATTATTAGTCGGTTTGTTACCTGACTGATTACTCTTCTTTAAAATAGGATATTCTTGATTCTTTTTAAAGCACTTTTCTTCCAGTTGCCCTACTTTGATTTTTAAATCCTCATTGGCTTTTAGCATTTTTTCCATCATCTTTTTGAGATCTTCAACACTATTTTCCTTCATCTCCACTTGGGTAGGGTTTCTGGATTTTGCTTCACTGGCTACTTCTGATTGACCTTGATCCTCTGGTCTTGTTCCATGTCCATCTAACTTTGGTCTACCTGGTGCTCGGGTCAACCTCTCATCAAATTCTTCTTCTTCGTCACTGCTATCCCCTGCTCTAAGGATTCTAGCTGGACGCCTTGGTCTCTTACCAGAACCATCATCACTGGGGCTATGTCTTCTCATTTGGATGAAATTTACCACTTCATACACTGCTTCATCTATATCAAATGGGTCCTTGATATATTCTACTTGGAATTGGGCTTGATCATTGTACAATCCATCAAGAAAACATCTGAGAAGATCTTCCTTGTGAGTCCTCTCATCCCTTTTCCTGTAAGCTTTGTCATAGAGGCGCTTTAGTTCGGCAGCATAATCTTCTGCTTTTTCACCTGGTTTTTGGTCCCTATTGCTGAACTGTGCTTGAAATGTTTTCTCTGTTTCTACTTTCCTGAATCTGTTACCAAGTTCTTTAACAGGATTCTTAAAGTAACATCTTGTAACACGAGACAATTGATTAAAAACAAATTCTCCTGCTTGGTCTTGTAGACGGGGAAGAAGTTCATCCAATTTTCTATCATTATCCCATCTATGCCTCTCAGCCACATCAATAAACTGATTGTACCAAACATGCCACGGTTCTTTACCTGTAAATGGGGGAAGTTTCACACTTTGACTTGTACAAGTCCTTCTCCTATCAACATCAGTGGACAAAAAATCTGATTCTCTATCCGAGGAGCTTGTCCTGAGGTAAGAATTGCTTCTCTTTCTTTGCCTTTGATGGGGACTAACATCATTATTTACAGCTATTCCAGTAAACTGAGTTTCATCCTCATCTAAAGACATCTGCCTTACTTTGGGGTCTGAACTGTCCTTGCCATCAAACCTTCCCCTGGTTACATCCTTTGGAACTGCATTATTTGATGTGGTTGACCTGATTGTACCCATGAGGTCTCTTACAACATCTTGCATTGCATTACCCAAACTTTGTGCTATCTCTCTAGATATTGCATCTACATCTAGTTTGGATTTCTGGCCTACCCTCACATCATTTGCATCATCTTGGCAAAGATTTCCATCGCCTGCACCTTCATGGGTGGTAGTATTATTATAGGGCATCCCACATGACATCTGTGGAGGTCTATCACATATGTTACTCATAGCTGGTGGTCTTATTATCCCTTTTGTCCTTGTTTCTTCAATTGCTAAAGCCTTCCTCACAGCATGAGGATTTGAAGATATAGCTAGCCCACTGACAGTCTGTGGAGTTGAGTTCCTTGTGCTACTGCTGAAAATAACAGGAGTTCCTACACTCCTTGAGCAGGTTTCACTAAGATGGTGATAACTCATCATATTTCCTTGGGATATGTCTTTGAATGACCCCCCTGAGCTTATAGAAAAGCCTCTAGCCACTGAACAGGACTCTACATCTGATTTTGTGCAGGGTGCATCAACAATTACATCATCATTGGATATGTCGTCAGTATTCCTACCTGACCTTAGCTCCATATGACTCATTTGCTTCTTCAATTTTATAAATAGACTGGGTTTGAATCACAGGATATACAATGTTTGTATATCCCACCGCTGCCACCAAAATAATGTAACGGTCGAGTGGTCTTTTGTGTTTTTGGTTTGTTACATGAATGGTAGAATATTCGCTGAATGTTGTTCTAAGTATCACTTTGAATTTACTTCACCATAAACAAGTTCCTGTCTAGAAGTAATTATCACAATACTTTATTCACAATAACATAACAAGTAAATTAATGGATGTGGTTCACTCTTGGCATCAATTACTAAGATCTGGTATGCTGCCTTGTAACTCTCATGCGCTTGATATAAGATCATTAAAAGTTCAACACAATTGTCCATTTAATAACTTTGGTTGTTTTAAATATAGTTTCCAGTTGTTTCAATATCATCACAGTGCAGATTCTCTCCTGCTCTTGTGCATCTTAGGTTGACATGTGTAGAACCCTAATTTCTCTGGAAGTGTACCTCGACTTCACTTGGTTCTTGAAATATTTCTGTCAACTTTCCACTTACACGGCTTTTACTCTTCCAAATGGGAAAGGTTGAAGGAGGCTTCTAATTGAAGAACCTAACATTCATCACTGCATGTATCATTTAGACTTTAACGATTCTTCACAGTACATCAAGAGTATTGAAACATCAATTAAACTTCAATGTAATATGGAAAGCCCCACTGGTACCCCACAGTACATCAATACTATTGGAACATCTATTGGACTTCAATGTAATATGGAAAAAACCCCACTGGTACCCCACAGTACATCAATAGTATTGGAACATCAATTGGAATTCAATGTAATATGGAAAACCCCACTAGTACCCCACAGTACATCAAGAGTATTGAAACATCAATTGGACTTCTATGTAATATGGAAAACCCCACTGGTACCCCACAGTACATCAACAGTATTGGAACATCAATTGGACTTTAATGTAATGTGGAAAACCCCACTGGTACCCCACAGTACATCAATAGCATTGGAACATCAATTGGACTTTAATGTTATGTGGAAAACCCCACAGTACATCAATAGTATTGGAACATCAATTGGACTTCAATGTAGTATTGAAAACCCCACTGGTAGGCCTATCTTATAGTAAAATAATTATAATGTTGGAACATTGCATGTTATTATTTCATGCATAATTATAGGCCCTATGTTGAGTCTTCAGATAGGCCTATCTACAGGGATAAGAGAGCATCAGATGGAACATGCACCTGTCTATCACTCTGTGACGTCAGTTGGAGGTACGGGGGTAACGTCAGGTCTAAGTGTCTTCTATTATGGGATGTTCTGTTTCTAGCGTCAGTGTTACTCCTTAGATGCTTCACGTCTGAGCCACGGTGGACATCTGGCTCCCGATCCTTGTGAGGTCCAGCTTTTATACTTTTCCTGGATGAGTGATCGATACGTGATCAATGCATGATCAAAGCGTGATCCCCTACAAAACCCCATGGAAACCCCACTCGGATTTGGACATGTGCCAAGGCTTTATTACCATCATTACTGGTCATCACACATCATCAGAATGCCATGGGTAACCATTGCACAATCATTTAATCTCTTGGTGAAGTTTAACTGTTCAACATGTTGTAATATCAGTGATTTGGGACATCATAATGCATTGATACTGAGATGGACACGTACATCACTCATGATACCCCACAGAAACCCCATTCAAGTCGGGAAGTAACCTAGTGTAAAGGCAAGACCCCACAGAAAATTGGATGCGTGCCAATGGCTTATATAGGGCTTCTTTTGGGACTTATTATCATTATTCGACTTCATTGTGTACCGTAAAACTGTTGTAAGTAAGCGCTGAACCATTGTTTTATAAATCGTTGAAGTTTGGTCACATGAATATAATACAAAACAGGTGAATTTGGACTTCATAACCTAAGAAACTGAACTTTGTCTTGCAGTGTCAATATGGCGACCAAAATACTGCCTTGCCCATGTTCACATCGGTTGCGTGAATTAGCCCCATAAACTTATGTCATGAAGTTCGAAATAACTGATGAATCACTTTGTGAATAAATATTCTGTCTCAGTGCATCATAGAAAGTGAATTTAGGAAATATAAGATGAAACTAGCATGACATTATGGGTCCAAATTGGTTGTGCATGAAAATGCTGTTTTTAGGCCTAGCCCGGATGGACTGTCGATGTAGATGTCATCAGTTGCCGATCAAAACATAGAGCACTTGTATTTAATGATGGAGATAAGTAGACAATAAAATTTATGTTGATAAAGATCTGTTGCTGATTTCATTTATACTTTGGTCGATAGATCTGCAATTAATCTGAATTATATTTGTTGTGATAAACATCATCTGAGTGCATCATCACTAGGGCGCGGTACTTTGCAAGGAGGTAAAAATGTCGATGTCAATGATAATCATTCAGACGAGTCATCTTGCATGTCATTCCTCTTGCTCAGTGACTTTGTTTCTTCACAATATATATATATATATATATATATATATATATATATATATATATATATATATATATATATATATATATATGTATATATATATATATATATAGCAGCTATTTTCCTGACTGGAGAGAATTTGGAGATCTGACAGAAGCTGTGTGACGTCAAGCCAGTGGGAATGTGAGTCATTGTTATTGGCATTGAGATAGATACCCATTTTTACATTGTACCTGTGGAGTGTGAACAGTGTCTTTGAGTGGACTGGTATATTCGGTGTTAATTGTACCACATTGGAACCAAACTTCACCTCTGTGGGATTGGATCGGCACCACACCTTTCAGTACCACATTGGAACCATACTGTACCTCTGTAAGATTTGGACCAGATCACTTGGCAGCTGTCATAGGACTTGAAACTATGGCACAGTACCTGTGGATAATCTCACCAGGGATTAGGAATCACCTAAGACTGTTTAACTATTGAAATACCAGCCGAGATAAGTTTACCTACTTTGTACTGATTTGGATTGTTAGTATATTGTTACTGTTGTCATTCTTTGTTGAGTTCTGCTATTATTCAGAAAGTGGGCATCGTAACACTTCCATACAAGTGATCCAGGAACATTTGCCAGCACTGTTTGCTTTCTCAGCAAAGGAAGACATGTATGCTTCAATTGAATACAAAATGTGGAATTTGTTAAGCTGACAGTGCCATCATTTGAAGTGCAATGAGCCAACTTGAAAGAAATGCATGGCAGAATATGCACACAGAAACCACTGCACCAGAACCACAAAGAGAGTTCAAATTTTTTATATTGTAAATTAGGAGGATACAAAGGAACAATTGTGTATACATCTCCCAACGGAGATAGTCTGTAATTGTGAAAATAGTGTGTTTTCAGCATGCTGTAGCTTCAGTTTAAATAAAGTTAGCTTAGTCAGGTTTGTTGCATCACAGATTAGCTTTATTGGTGGTCACATAGGTGCACCGTCTTCTAGGCCAGGTGGGAACTTTATGGTGGGGATGGATAATGATGTAACCCCGGCCGGAGCACAGTTCATACACCTGTATATAGCTGAATCCAGGTGTTGTTTCGTATTTCAATTATCACCAAATAACGAGCTGGGAATTATATGACAAAAATTTATCCGTGTTTTTCTGACAATTTTATCTGTTAAATTCCTTTCAAGAAATTTTAAAATACCAAAATGCTGATTTTTAGGCTCAGTGAGATGGTGTATACAAAGTTTCTTCTCCAATTTTTGAAGGAAAAGATTCCTCTAGCAATTTTTCAATGCATTGATAATTTTATTTTTAGTAACAACCCATTGTTAGATCCTCTCCGCTATCACAAGATCAGAACCCCTATCACTTACGTTGGTTTCTTTATAGTCTTTGACTGGCTCCTCTGTGACGTTTCCCCGTGTAATTTACATTTTGATTTTGACATTATGATTTTACATGATGAGTTCAAAACAGGGATACCCAAGTCTCCACCTTTGTCAGAGCTTTTAAAAGGGATGTTTGTGGCCATGGGCAGTTTTGCAATTTTCCTCTGTAGTCGTCAGGTTTTCAAACACCAGGTGTATCCTGTTGAAAGGTCTTTGTTCCAGGAAATGCAAGAATGAAAACATTATAAAATACTCATTTGGGCACGATGGAATGGCAAAATGACACAGCGCCATGCTTTTAAGATATAACTGCATGGAAAGTTATAAAAAAGAGACTGAATGATAAAGTCAAATCATGAATATGATCAAAAACAAGTTGACAAGGACAAAAGAGACAAATTTATTACATTGACCAAACACAAAGTGGAATTCGGTAACAAAAGTTATTTTTAAGAACCAAAATTAACATAAATCTTTAATTTGGCACGTAAAAACCCGTCTAGTTATCCAATCCAATAAGTTTGGTTTCTGTCAGTGCATTCATTGAAACTTTAAACAGAAAGCATAACGTAACCTATACTACAGTTAGCAAACGTGCTTGAATAATGTCAATTATATTCAACACAACATTACATTTATCTGCATGGACAGCTTACACCTGGTATCATAAAATGGCCAAATGAAACCAGCATTACCGGCTTTGCTGCAAAATTCTTTGATAAATACATGATATAAGTGAAGCATATGGCCACATTCAAAACAATAATCTCATATGCCAATATTTTCAATTATGCTTAACTCCTTTTCAGAGTTATTCCAAATTACCTAGATATGTTTAACTTGTCAACAAGACAACTGCTGAAGTAAAGACAGATAATGTGGTGTACTGTTTGCTTATATTTGTTCCATACAGAACATGTCATAAAATCGATTTGCTGTGCGTTTTATTGGGGATTTTATTGTTTTCTGTGTTTGTCTTTTATAAAGAATCCAGGATATATAGAGAAGAATCGTAAATGTAATTTTTAATACCTTGGAAGACATGCAAATACGAAACTTATATTTGTTTCCTAAGGTTTTGCAGAATGTTATCCATGCAAATATGCATATTTGCCCTATACAGATACGAAAAATTACAAAAGGATTTTGAGTTAATGTTAGCAATAAATACGTCCCGTGGATTTTTGAATTTATGTTAATGGGCACAATGGGAAGTAGTATTCATGGGCATCTAATTGCAACACCTATTGGTACAAAATACTCCGAAACCTCACTCCCCAAGCTTTTTGAAGGCAGGTCATTCAATATGCATGTGTGGGGTAGCCTGTAGTGCTTCTAAAAACCCTACACATGTCCATCCACCATGCAATCTGCACAGCGTGCAACAAAAATATAAGTATTACTGGATTTTCCTGTTTCTTTGAGGCAATAAAATGTAAGCTACTCAAGCACATTTTGTACATATCACCAAAGAGCTTTTCGAAGACGTTGCCTGACTTATGAATAACCATTTTGGATATGATAAAACAATGAAATTTATCCTCAACCTGGCCCTAATTGTATGATGTCAATTCGATGTGTGTGAAACGTTTGGAATGTATCTCAATCTCTACTGGAAATGAAAAGATTTTATTAGGAATCTAATGAAGCACCAGTTAATCCATTCAAAATTTCAATTGTCTAAAGTTTATTGTATCTGAGGTTTTTCCAAGAAAATGTGAAGGATACAAGGCTAAGGGCACATATTGAAAGTTTCTCTACCATCTGCTTTTCATAACACTCATTTACAAGCGGACCGTGGATGTATCTCAAGAGTTTTATCCATTTATTGTTTCAAAGAAGACATTTGTTGTTCTTCAAGTGTGTGAAATATCACAAGTCATCGATTATTGTGCAATAGACAAGATGCTTTAATTCATAATTTTTACTTCGTTATACTTCTAAGCCTACCTACACATTTGAAGTGTTTTGACAAGCAAAGAACAAAGCACATGATTTAACCATCGTGTAACACAAGCGAATTCCAATATGCATGATAAAGGAACTGCCAAGTTCCAAATATTTCTTAAGAACATAGAATCTCGCATAAATTGAATGGAGTGTGAGTTTGAAATTTGAAGACCTTCACTGATATGCATATTTTCCAATCTTTGAAACGTTCCAACAGTACTGGCACATTTCAAAGGGTATATATAAATGAGCAAATAAGTGTCATCAAAATCACAGGATATAGAAATTTACAATATGTGCCCGTTGCCTTGTGGCCTTGATACTTCCTTCTCAAATTCCTAAGATACAATAACCTGGCCGGTATATATCTTTCCATTGAAATATGCTGCTGAATGAACTTTTTTTTTGGGGGGGGGGAGGGAGAGCTAAAATATCAAAGCAAGATTAACCATAACCTGGAAGAGTGTTCCAACCATTTGTTGTCAAAAACAATGCCAAACTGATTGATGTGGTTACTCAATCCTAGGCCAGCAGACAATTCTAAGTGACTGGTGCTGGATGGGCAATTAAATCTTCCGATTGTACATGCATATCTCGTATTTGGCCCTTTTTACATAAATTGATGTCTGACAAAAGTCTTTCCATTATAGTATTAACTCTAAAAGCGATTATATTAATATGAATCCTACCTAAATCTGCTGACTTAGCTTTTTCATTGCAAGTATTAAATTTCAAGGATGTAGCATATTTGCTTGCCAGCATTGAGTCGGAGAAACATGCATCGCATCGATCACAGTTTTAGTTTTAGCACATTTTCAAGATTATCCTATTTCGGCCTCTTGGCGCTGTCATTTAAACTGCTTGAGTTTGTTTGATAAACAATATTATGCAAAAAGACCTCAATCCCATATGCTAATTAAAGAGAAAATGTGTTTTTTCTGCCAAATGTTAACGCTATATAATACATAGAGATAGTTAGTATTTTTCATTCCCAGACGAAACTTTAGCTTCATCGCTAGGCAGTGTAAGAAGAACGATGCTTGCTTTGCTTGTAATTGCTACGCTGATTGGCATCTCGGTGGGCACGTCTCAGCCAGGGCCGTTGCGTAAGTTGACAACATTGCTTGTGTATTGTTTCACACTTTTCAATGCCTGCTTGATCAATCCTTTGCCTTTTTTGCTTGTGAGTAGGAATTGGTGTAAATGCCAATCGAAAATATTTACCAAAAGGGTATCCTCCCGACAGCTTGCCCACTTCTCCCGCTGAAAAAGATATTGATAAAACAGTTTTCCTTTATCCAGTTTACGTACCCAACTCACGACAAATGAATATCTTGGCCTTGCGCATGATATTTAGACAAGTCTGATCTATAATTCCCATGCAAAATATTTTCTGTAAAGAAAATGTTGAAAAAAAACGGTTAGGCAGATGACTTGTGACCTACAGGTGGCTTCAGTAGAACATGATAAAGAGCGTTTATCGCCCTACAGTCATCAATCCATGTTCAAAAAATTAATTACTGCTGTTCAGATATCTCTCATCATGCTGCATAATGCAAATCATGCATCCACAATCTGAGAAATTCATTTTAGGATGGCATTGTCCTTAAGTAGTGAATTTAATTCTATTGCAGAATTCACCCACAATTAACGAAAAAGCAACCGAGCACATTGAACACTAATAGAACTTAAGGCAATAATTAATTTCTAGAATTGGCTGTAATCTTGAGATATAAAGACATCTCAATCCCAACTGAATTAACAGGGACGTGTCATATAAACCTGACACATGTTGATGCTGGCAGAGATTGTCGATCCATGCAAGTGAGTATGATGTCCACCTCTTAGGAGATTCCTGAATCAAAAGCAGGCTTTACACAAGAAGGTAGAATTATGCTTAGCTGACTAATTTATAATGCAAAAGATTCTCAACTTTGTTCTGCACAGCATTTTAGTTTGATTTGAATTTGATATTGGCAGTGCTTATATTTATTTTAAAAAAAAAAGAGATTCGGTGCTAAAGATTTGTACATTCTACAAAAAGCATGAGGTTTCCTCATTCCTTCTGCCCGACGTAAAACACTCATTTACTATTTCCGCTCTCATTCGTGTAACAAAATTACAAAATCAATTATTATCATCAAGCTTATTTATTTGCTTGGATATTAAGCCTTAACAAGTCATTTTAATGGAAAAGTGCTGGCCAATGCCCCAAGAGTATTAATAGCAACTGCCACACTTTACAATTTTATAATGTATAAATCTAAATGTGCGGGATCGTGAAAAGCGTAAATGCGTTGAAATATACTTTCACCATCAAGATAAAAAACAAATTTGACGACCGAGAGAAAACGAAACTCTTCTCAATGAATGCGCCACTTTTGTATCTGTATTTTGACGAATCTTATGGCAGTCACAATACATATTTTGCTGACTTCTCCTTCCGTGCATGTGTATGATGTCGGCCCTGATGTCCTTGCTGTAAATATATATATATATATATATATATATATATATATATATATATATATATATATATATATTTATATATATGTATATATATATATACATATATATATATGTATATATATACATATATATATGTGTATATATATATATATATATATATATATATATATATATATATATATATATATATATATATATGAAAAATAACGAAACAGGAAACAATAGACAAACATCAAATGCAAATTTTATTTACTTATCATAAAAATGTGTAGGCCCTAACTTTCTTTATGTGCGACAACGGGATGCGTGTCTAATTTGCTTGCGTCATGAGAAATCCACACACTCAGCGCAACAAACACCCGACACGCAGACAGTAAAGACCGAATATGGGACTTTTTGACAAATGCGCTTTACATAATACAGTAAAAGGTTGTTTGCAATTTCATGATCATATTTTTTTATAAATATGATGGCAAAGTTGAACATATGAATCATTCAGAAAAAAATATTGGATTGAAGTGAACCCTAGGTTTGTACTATCGACTTATGGGAAAACCCTAGAGTGTGTTGGACATTATGGAGAAAAGCTGACTTATGTTGTATACATAAGAGTTCTGGTGTTCCGGCTTGAATCCTGTTGGTGTGGTATGGGTGCGAATGAGTGTAGCTGGATGAACGAATTTCAAACCAACGTTCCCAGTACATTTCTTCCTGTAACTAGCTGAATGTATCGGAGGGCCAGTGACCGGACCATGCAGAGCTGCCATGCCCAGGTACTATTTCGATGCTAAAGACAGAGTCTGTCGACCATTTACATATGGCGGATGTGATGGCAGTCCTAACAACCATGCAACATTACAAGCGTGTGAGGAAAAATGCAGTAAGTTGATAATACCACCATATACGTATATTAGTTCTTTTACTTAATTACCAAGTTCATAATAATATACAGATGGACAAATTAAGATTTTGCTTTGCAAGATTACGGCCCTTTGATCCAATACGGCGTATCTACACCTGAACATTCTAAGAATAATTGAATAATTACCTGTGTAAAGTAATCTGTCTGCAAACACATAACTTGAGAAAAAACCCGGTATTATGGACGGGCTGGCGAATGTAACATGTTTTAATGACTTGAATAGCCAACAAGGGAACGTTAATGAATTTGTATTTCCCAGGTCGGTTCATGAATGAGTTTTATGGATTTTGACACAAGTGAAATTAATCCTCCAATGAAAAACTCTTCGAATAGCGGAAAAGAAAAATTATTACAATTTGGTATGTGCAATCTTATCTGAAAGTCCCCTAACTTAACATCCGTTCTAGACTTTTAACTGTGTCCCAGTAATAGTGGCTGCATTCGTCTGTTATCTGCGTACTTTGCCCACATTTCCCTTCACATTTATTAACTTATCAACGCAGGCATATTCTGTAATGGTCTTGTTTTGTTTTGTTATAACGGTTCTGAGATATATATATATATATTATATATCATTGAATTGTACTCTATTGATTCTGCAGAATAAGCTTAAAGCTGCAAACTGCGAGAGATGGTTGGCCGTTGCAAGGACCCAGTTATACACTGGGGTATGGCAGAAGACCAAACTTACGCTTGCCAGCCAGGCTGTTTGCTGAGTTAAATGCCAATATATAATTATAATTTTGTCTTAGAATTGTCAAAAAATAAAATGCCAAGAATTTAAAAATGTGTTTTTTGTGATTTATGCACTATATATAGTATTTTGCACGAAGTGAAATATATTGAAGATGGAGTGATACATACTGGCAATGTTTGCGCGCTAGATTACTTGTCTATTGTCAAAAGGAATAAGACAATGTATATTGTGAAGCATCCCAAAGACTTCTGTATACAAAACCTCCTCACTGACTTGAACCGCACATGAAGCACACTCGAGCCGGACGCCTCAAACATGTCATAAAGGCTTTGCCGTTGTGAACCATGAGGCGTTGGGACTGAATAAATCTTGGAAATGAATGGGGCTTGCTAATGCTGCCCCTTTTCGTACGACCTATGATAGCTTCAAAATTACCTTCCACATGGTGCTCACTGGCAAAAGTGCCGAACAAATTATTGTGGTAACAACATTGACCAATATATTTCAAAAGTTACATTTTTAAAACTGTAACACAGTGCATGTCGGTACTGTATTTATCTGTGTGACGTACTGGCACAAAGATATGTAAAGTTTGTAAAGCCCTGAGTTTCACTAGGGATATATACTTGTGGAATGAGACGCTGCAACAAGTAGACTGATGAGCTCTGTTGTTGTGATGGCTCAAATCATACAGCAATTACAAGGACAAGCCTGTCAAAGTTGTTGACAGCGTTGAATTTAAAATTCGGTAACCTACATACCATTGGCTAAATTGTTGTGTCTTACCTTCAACAAAAATTAACCAGGGGATGTACCTTCCATTTGAAGGTGCCCAAATGGTACAGATTTGACTATACTTCTCCTGACTGGACAACTGTTTGCACCAGAAACTAAATTTACATTGTTCATTGGTCGTAATTATCAGCAGATATATTATTATTTCTCCAGATATCATATGAACTAGTGTATCTGTTTTAAATTTTACCACACAATTTTGCATCAAGTTTTCAAAGAAAAATACTACTTTCAGAGTGCCATATTTCGAATCCACAGAGTACGACCAGCGAACATATAAACCGCTGCTTTTATACCGGCAAATTTCAATTACTGTTCACTAGCATGGCATCTATGTGGGTAAACAAACTCTTGGAAAATGGAAAAACACAGGAAAGAGCTCCCCGATTTGTGTATAATGATTTTTCTAGCACTTGTGCCGAACTACTGGCGCACTTTCAGAAACCTTCTCTTTACTCAGGTAGACTAAGAAAACTATCCATTGAAGTGTACAAAGTTATATCTGATATATGTCCGGCTATTCTTGACGATATGTTCGACAAAAAGGAATTTACATGTGTACTTCGGGATCAACACAAGTTCTTTCTGTCCAAATATGGTTCTGTCACCTACGGTTATAATTCTCTGAGGTACCAAGGGGCCAAGATATGGAATTCTCTACCTCTTGCTCTTCAGCAAGTTAACACTTTTCATGAATTTACGACTTTGATTAACAAATGGCCTGGCCCCTCCTGTAAATGCTCTTTATATATCCTATGTAAAACCAGAAATTCGGACTGACTAAATTTTCCTGAACTCTTGATTTTGAAAGATATGGATCTGTAAATGGACTGGCTGTATATATTCATCTGTTTTCAATGTATATTCATTATCTTTCATCCCTTAAATTTTTATCACTGTCGAATAATAGCTGCTTCGGCGCTATTTTTTTTGTTTTTGTTTTATTTGTACTCGACTTGAAATAAAGGTTATTAGGCCATATCCATCAATAACTTCCCAACTGCAAAATCAATACATTTCTACATTTCAAATTTAATTAAGTTTCCGTCATTTAGCAGTTCCTTTTATGTGAACAAAAATAAGAGCTTTTCGCAAATGATTGCTGCTGAACTGAGGTAGAACTAAAACTATTGAAGATTTGTTGCGTACAAAATGTTTTAACGTAACAATAGCCATTGGCAGTCTTATAAATTAAATAACAAGGATTGAGAACCATCTGTAATGACAGATATTCCATGGAGAAGACAGATGAATGCAGGTAGACTTTGAGGTGCAACATATATTGTGCATCCCGCAACATCTCAGCATATGGAGTTCTTGTGGAACATTGTTGTTGGTAGTGGTGGGACGGGGAACAGACATCACTTGCCGATGTTGCCTTTTTAAACACGCATACATCCACTAATTAGCAGAGAATTTAGGGTTGTTTTACAATGGATGCCATAGGTCTTACACTGTGGACTTATGGACGTTTAGCCAATGCTGTCGATAAACAAGTCATTTCTGCAACTTTAATAGGATTATAGCCTAAAAGAAAAAAATATAGACTGAAAATAAAAACGGGACAACCAGCATTCAGACCTTCATCCAATATTGGCCAGTGTGTAATGTAGCGTTGACAGTCTCCAGTTGCAGGGTCAATCCACAACTTACTAAATTGTCACGACGTTACATACTAAAATGCAGACGCGGATGCGGACCGCGGTGCCTGTGCTAAAAAGCAGACACCAACTGCGGACCCTCGATCGATATCTTCCATACCCTCCCGAACTGTGCAGTTTACACACAACACTATATTCTTTGAAGTATAATTTATAAACCAGCAAAATTCAGGCCTTAAATATGTATATTTATCAAGACATTTAAAGTTCCGCAAATTCTAGCTTGTGTCTGTGGGTTAAGTGGAGCCCCGTAACGCGAACACACGTGCGCTCACCATGCTTGACATTCATTGAGCACTGCAGTGCTGCGCTCACCATGCTTAGCATTCATTGAGCACTTCGGTGCTGCGCTCACCATGCTTCACATACATTGAGCACTGCAGTGCTCAGTCAGCGGCCTGCTTGCCATTCGGGAAAAGCTTCGGTCGATCAACAGGAATTTTTTTAACTATCAAACCTATTTCTATTATAAATAAATGCTACACAGGTGGGAGTTTCTAAATTTGCTGAAAAGTCCACTTATTTCGTTTCTCCGCGAGCTACCAAACTAATGTTTTATCATTCTTCTCCTGGCTTTTAAACTTCTGCCTTGTGTGTGTATTTTGTTGCGTCAACACGCTGCGTATTTTTATTTTTCACTTCAGCTTTGTACCAGTGGACGTTTCTGAAATGGAAAACGACCGGAAAAAAAAAACAAACAAAAACAAAAAAAACAAACAGACAAAAAAAAACAAAAAAAAAAAAGAAAAAAGAAAACAAAACAAAAAAAAAGAAAAAAAAGAAAACAAAAAAAAACCAACAAAAAACAAAAAAAAAAGAAAAAAAGAAAACAAAAGAAAAGAAAACAAAATAGTAATAATAATAATAATAATAGTAATAATAATAATAATAATGATAATAATAATAATAACAATAATAATAATAATAATAATAAGAAGAAGAAGAAGAAGAAGAAGAAGAAGAAGAAGAAGAAGAAGAAGAAGAAGAAGAAGAAGAAGAAGACGACGACGACTAAGAAGAAGAACTTGGACCTAGAAAAGAAGATTTTCTTCACAGCACATCTGTCTTGGTGCCTTCAAAATGAGAACAGTTTGAAATGATACACTTTTTCATTGTCCAACATAATCTACATTTTGCGTATAAGCCTAATTTGCATGGATTAAAATGCTACAACGTGTATAACTTTGGTTCTTGGTTCAGTGGATGTAGCAATGTCACAAACTTATAGACTGAAGTTTGAATGATACCAGCCTATAGTAGTTCTATTCAAGATTTTAATTTTGTGTACTTGCCAAATTTGCATAGATTAAAAGCCTACAATTTTGATGCATAGTTCATTGGATGCCGCTTTGCCACCAACCTCTAACTTAACGTTGGGATAGCACCTCCATCTAATTAGTTTTGAAGCTATTTAAGATTTAAATTTTGCATATTCACCTAATTAACATAAATTAAAATCCTACAACTTTGGTTCATGGTGTATTGGAAAACATGTAAGGCTAAAATTATTGAAGCCAAACTTTCTAACCATATCGGGATATTTACAGAATAGTTTGCAGAAATATTTGATCAAAAGTACATCTTTGAATCCTCTTGACTAAAGTTTATTGTAAATAAATTTGGTTCTAGATGCAAAGTACTAAAATTTAGAACAAATACGACCAAATCTCAAAATCTGTGACAAAAAACGTATTATATCCAATAGTTTATGCAAAATTACTGTCAGGGAAAGGATGATCAACTACTTCAAAGTTAAACTCATCTATTTTGTGATAGACTTTAATACAGAACCTGAATATCCAAGTCCAATTAGTGACCTGAATATCCAAGTCCAAAAACACATCTCTGGAACCATCTGAATTATTACCCTCCAAAGGGATATCTTTTGGGAAAATTTCTTTAGTAATTTCACTGAAATTTTGTACATTTACACAAGCAATGTCATCAATATATCTTACGTTGTTAGATAATTTTGTAGCCATTTAAAAGTCGTTTTTCATCAATCTATCCATATACTTAAATTCAAGCCAGGTTAAATACAAATCTGCCAGTACAGGGGAGCAGTTGCTATCCATTGGAATGCCTTTTATTTGTTGGAAAATCAATGGTCCGCATTGAACAAAAGTATCATCCAAAAGAAATTTTATAGCATCTATCAAAGTTTCAACAGTGTAAGGTTTAACGTTATTTTTGAATATTTATTGTGTGACCAATATGCTTTCTTTGTATAGGTATTAATATTTATGTATGGTTTACCATTATGCTTAAACATTTTGCTCATTGATTCTGAAAGTGAACTTTTGACTTCACCTATGGGTAGATTTGTGTACAGTGTAGAAAAATCAAAACATTTGATATTTTTTGCTTTTACATTTTTGATTTTAGATACAAACTCGCAGGAATTGCTAATACTCCAAAAACAATTTATTTCACAGTTTCTAGAAATTGAATTACAGTATTTACGAAAAATGATTCCTAATTGCAGTCAAACACAATGTTTCTTCTTTTGATAATAGTTTCGTTGTACATTTTGCAGCACCGGCTATGAATCTAGATTTAAAAGGGTTTTTATGTAATTTGGGTATCCAGAACAAAAGCGGAATAGAGGAGTCCTCTTCAGAAATTTTGATATTAAAATTCCTTTTCATCTCATATTTATGTGTTTCTATCGAATTATCAATGGATTGTTTGTGTAATTTATATATGTCATTTCCTCTCATGTCTGAAAAATTGTTTATACCAAGTTCTTTTTTCAAAACATCCAGATAATATTTTTTGCAGATGACCCCAAAATTGTTTCCTGCCTTACCTATGTTAGTGACTACAAATCTTTCTTGTAGTTCTTTGACTGCTTTTGAAACTTCAGGTGGTTTTATATTAACCGTATTGAAATTCTTAATGTGGGATTTGTAACGATAAATTATATTTCTAAAGACTCTTTTCAAGTTTGATAACCATCCTTCAAATTTCTGAAACTCCATTTTTCTTTCTTTGCCCATTTCATACAGTAGGAATCAAATGCATCACATGTATCCTGAAAAATACTGTCAATGTTCAACTTGGGTCATATCCGAAATTTTGTACCTTTTTTTCATAATTTCTTTTAAACTTGAATTTGGTATAATATCCAGATTACCTGTAAATACATGTTTGTGGTATGCATCAACAAAATTAGAATATTTACTGTTAGACATACAGTCACAATTTTGATTCGCTGCGATATCTTCAAGAGTAATTGAAGCCAGATATTTCTTGTAATTCATGATACTTTGTCCAATATTGTTGCCATATTTATAGAACATGATGGGGGGGGGGGATCTTTTATTTTGCACTCCTTGGAAATCATGTTACGAACAAATTTCAATTTGAAAAGGGACTGAATGTTTAGTGAATCAATAATTTTGTGTTTGAAAGGAATGCTGCAAAACATTTGATCTAATTTTTTCTTATTAGAATCTGGTTTCCGAATAGTTGTTGTGTAAACGTACATAATTTCATAAAAAATTTGCGGAAATGTGTTTTCTGAATCAGTAAGACCCAAATGTTCATTGTTTTTTGTTATGTCTCGAAGAGCTGTACATAATTGATCAATGCCATTGGAGAAAGCCCGTAGTAAATTTTGGACAAGGTCTTTTGTATCCGCATTCTTACATTTCCTGTTTTTCCGTGATCTTCTTCTTCTTCTTCTTCTTCTTCTTCTTCTTCTTCTTCTTCTTCTTCTTCTTCTTCTTCTTCTTCTTCTTCTTCTTCTTCTTCTTCTTCTTCTTCTTCTTCTTCTTCTCCTTCTCCTTCTCCTTCTCCTTCTCCTTCTCCTTCTCCTTCTCCTTCTCCTTCTCCTTCTCCTTCTCCTTCTCCTTCTCCTTCTCCTTCTCCTTCTCCTTCTCCTTCTCCTTCTCCTTCTCCTTCTCCTTCTCCTTCTCCTTCTCCTTCTCCTTCTTCTTCTTCTTCTTCTTCTTCTTCTTCTTCTTCTTCTTCTTCTTCTTCTTCTTCTTCTTCTTCTTCTTCTTCTTCTTCTTCTTCTTCTTCTTCTTCTTCTACCAGCCTGATTATGATGAAAAGGTGGGTAACTGTTGTCAAGAGTTACAAAGTCCAATTTCCTAACATCACCGAAGCCTAAATTCTGTCATTGAGTCTATAAGGAAAGGCCGAATTAAAGGTTTTGATCCAAAAATCTTCCATTTGTAATAATTTCCTTGTGTTAACATAACTGTCTTGGTCTAACAAATTTGGCTGTATGTAATCAATAATTTGTATCCGGTAATCCAAATGTGAATGTTTCACAGAATTGAAATGGTTGCACAAAAAAGTTTTTAACTTGTGATTATTAATTGTAGTTTTACGACCACTAAATATCTTTTTAACTAATTGAGTAGTTAGGCCCACGTATTGTGATTTACACTTGATGCAGGATATCAACTAAATGATATTGGAAAATTCACAAGATAATACCAAAGTTTCCGATTGGGGGTTTCTCAATTTGAATTTTTTCAATAACGTTACTGTGAAATTCTTTGTTCTTAATGAAATTTGACTTGCAGAATAGACAGTTACAATTTCTGTCAAAATATATTCCAAAATCAGCGCTCGAGGCTAACGCTGAACCGTTTCCACCGTTTATCTCACTGTTCATGATTGTTTTATGTTTTAAAAGTAATTTTGAAAGCCCATATTGCAATTTTACTATAATCATGTCCCTAAACATTATCCTGGTTCGTCATTGTTAAGTCCACCATGTAACAAAATTAACAATAACAATAACAAAAACAAGTCCAAATTGGTGCTAGACTAAAGACGTCACCTGGAATTCCAGTATGCTTTGAAGATCATAGATTGGGGACCAGCCTGTGCAGACCTATCAACCAAGCATCAATGGTAGAAAGCGAACAGAATTGTATTTGTGTCTTTTTGTCCAAAACCACTTCCTAGAAGTCATTACCCATGAAAACAATACCTGCATATATCTATCTTAATGAACCAGCTCTACCAGTGAACAATTTTTGTCTTTTTTGTGTTTATTTGCGAAAAGAGGAATGATTACAGATCCCTTGATCATCTGTTATTCGCATGCAAAAATATACCGTTCGTTCAAAAATTTATTGACAACAGTTTCAAAGTAATATACTAAAACAATGATCAATTACAATGGAAAACAGCTGTTAGTAATTTTTGCATTTAAATGCTCGTTTAGCAAGATAACTAACACATACGCAAGTTAAAGAGATCTTGAAAAATATATATATATTTTATGAGTATTGAGGATAAAATCTCAAACTAAAGGACAACATGAAACATACATAGACTCTAGTTCATATTCAATCTAGATGATACTTCAAACTAACCATTTTTCTGCTATGATCGCTTAAAAGAACAATGAAAAATTTAAGAAATCCACACCAAATATATGCCTGATCTGTCAAGTGTAGTAGAGTACAGCTTCGTGTCAACCACTCTTGAAAGTACAGGCACCTAATTTCATCATCGAGTAATATAAGATCTTCTGTCAACTACTCTTGTACATTCCTGTTTAGTCAACCAGTATCACAAAACCATGCATCACCGACTGGTATAAATACATGTTTTGACAATTAATGTAACAAAGCCATGTACCAAGGACCTTTGGCAATGCAGTGGAATCTATCTATTGAGAGCTGTATTGACACTGACCAAAATAGGTCTGAATATGGAAAGCACAATATCATAAAAACAAAAATTGGGACCGTGGATTGTGATTGTAATATGGGAGTGGTCTTATTATCGAGAGGTCTTTATAGGGGAGATTCGACGTACTGTACCTGTTTTGTCAACTGGTATGACAAAGCCATGTATCAAAGATTCTCGTTTCTTTAACCAGTACAAAAAGCCGCGTGTCAACGACGCTTGTAAATACCTGTTTCATTAACCACAAAGGCTAGGCCGGTGTCAAAGATTTTAGTTACTACCTGTTAAGGAACCAACAGCACAAAGTCCTGTATTAAGGACCACTGTAATACATCTTTTGATAACCGACAGCAAAAACCCCTGTGTCAACTACAATTATTTTTATTTTGTTTGTTGTCTGTTTGTTTTGGTTTTTATGGTTTTTCATACCTGTTTCGTTAACAAGCAGATTGTGATTCTTTCCATTGAAGGTATAGCAAAGGCCGTGGGCCGTCATTTTTCTGCTGAAGTTGCTGGCGCTGCATGGAAACCCCGACCACTTACAACTGAAACACAGTCGTGTCACTGCATGATGATACCATGCTCTTTTAAATTATATATGGTCCACATAAGTTAGAAAAACAGCAACTTAAACATCTGCATTAAATTTTCACTGTGGAGGTTTCTGTGGTTCTCTCGCCTTGCGCATTCTAGCATTTTGCATTCTGACTCCTTGCATTGCGCCTTCTCGCTGAGAATGCGCGAGGCGAGAGTACCAAAGCAGACCCCACACATAGTTCATTTTATAGCAGAGTATATAATTACTTGGAACACAGCCATGCTATTGTTTATTCAAGTAAAAGCAATAAGAGGTCAACATTAAGATTCTGTGGCTTGACTGCCAGACGAGATCGTATTAAATCATTTGCACAGATACCACTAAGTTTGAAAATTATCGCGTGCCTTTTACGTTATACGATTGTGTTGCAAGAACAAAAGAGGATTGCGACAGTGTATTTAGCTGACCTTCGATGTACAGACTCAAGTAATCGTACGACCTTCAGAAATGCATCAAGATCACCTTTCTTTAAGACCATCACCAAGTGCAAATAAATATAAACAGATTCCAAACAATGACTCAATAGTTTTCAAGTTAAAACTCAAAACATTAAATTAAATAGTCATGTAACCTCGGAAATTGGCTCAGGATCAAACATGTGCATCCCATTTCGGCCGTCATGAAGGACCATTATCACGTGCTGCAATAAACTTGTAGCTGAAATAATTCTCCCCATATCAAGAGATACCAAGTAACTGCAATGTCCTGTAATTTTGAATATATTAATTCAATATCACCCGTGTGCGCTGTCATGTTGGCATTTTTTCCGGATCATCATTGTGTGCAATATCAAAGTCTTCACTCATACAGTTCTGGAGTCATCATTTTGACATGAAAAGTGACAGGATCCACCATTACAAAGATATATGCTAATATGTCAGTTTGACCTTTCAATGTCACTCAAGGTCAACTTTAACAACATTAAAAGAAATGCATAGATACTTTTCTATTAATGTTTAATCTTAACCAAGGGCCTAGAATCCATCATTACCATTATATAAGCAATATTTGAGTTTGACCTTTCAAAGTCAAAATTAACATCGACAGAAACCCAAAGGGTACTTTGCAATGGGTACTTTGCTATTAATGTTTACAGCAATCATGTCCCCAGGCACCACTGTTACCAAGCTATAAGCCAAGGTGTCAGGTTTGGTGCTTTGCCTGTAGTGACAATGCTAAGATGCATATGTACCATTACCGATAATTCATAAAATTGGAAAAGCCATTAAAAATCAGGAAATGCCAACATCACCATGTAGTGAACAAACTTAGCGGAGACCGAGACCGAGATCGAGCCAAGGTACATTCCTACAAAGTTTAAAGAGAATCCAGCTAGCAGTTTGAAAGAATAATTTAAAAATTTAAAAAACACATAAAAATCTTTAAAAAATCGCAGCGCCACCTGCTCTACAAATTAAAATTAAGGGTTCCCCACAGGTGTCCCTATTTAATTCCAAAGTAATTGGTCGAGCAGTTTCTGTAGTGAAAAATGTAGCCTTCTTATGAACAAAAAAAATTAACAATCACTGGAGCGTAAAAATTTGTACAAATTAGTAGACACCCCAAAAAATACACCCTCACCAAGTTTGATGTAAATCTGGCCAAAACTGTCTACGTTACGATCATGAAAAGAACTTTATATGCTAGAGTTTCCTGTTGAAAGTTTGATGCTTGTGTAATGTGAAATCATATTAATCCAATCTGCATACCTGAGTCATAAGTGGTGATTGCATAAGCACTATTGAAGGTACAGTCTTTTCCCGTTAAGTTAAGATAATCACATGAGATAAAATATTATGGACACACAAATCACTACAAAATAACACTAGGCTACTTATAAAATTTGCTGCTTATAATCTGGACCCCCTCAACCCCCCCCCCCCTCATTTCTAGATTTACTGGGCCAATTAAATAACAATGCAAAAGAGTCACATGTCGTTGTTCAATCTTGTGAACACATCCTTGGATATAACATTGTAATGATACAGCGACGGGATCAAAAACAGCAGGATAGACCAGAAGAAAGCGTGACAGCCATCACATGTCTGTACTGTAGCTCTCCGGGAATGAAATGCTGAAGATAAGACCTATGCAAGTTTACATTCACAAACATGAGGATTGTGATAGGTCTATGCTCAACTGAGTTTGGATACACAGACTGAAATGGTCCTGTGACCTTCTGAAGAAGATCAAAGTCACTATCATCACTGTTTGCAATATCAGAGTCTTCACTCATAAAGCTCAGGAGTCATCATTTTAAATGAAAATTGTCAGGATACAAAATTATCAAGCGTTAAGCCAATATTTGATTTTTAAGGTCATTCAGGGTCAAAATTAACAACACTGAAAGAAACTCGATAGGTACTTTCCTACAGGCATTTAGCTAGACATTGTCCTAGGATCAACCATTACGGACTTAATCGCTAATATGTCTGGTTTGCTGCTATTGTAAAAGTAACAGTGCTAAAATGTTCATGTGCCCTTACAGATACTTTCTAATTTCGACGATTCGTTAAACATTAGGAAATGCTAGCAGCACCATGCAGGGATCAACCTGAGTAGAGAGCGAGTCATGGTACATTACCACCAAGTAAGAAGAAAATCCAAAGGGCGCTTTGAGAGATGAAGTCGAATATAGTAAAAGCACACACATTCATTAAAAAGAAAAGGAAAGAAGAAAATCACAGTGCCACATGTTAAACAAATTAAGATAGACGGACGACGCAGACCCATCCTATAAATTCAGCTGACTGACAAGTCAGGTGGGCTAAAAAAAAAAAGAAAAAGGAAAAAAAAAAAAAAAAGAAAGGAAAAAAAAAAAGAAAAGAAAAGAGCTGCGTGATGGTTGCGTCTATTATTGTTCAGGAAAATACCATATTGTAAAAGTGATGTGTACCTTATAATCATATCTTCTTTGGAATGTGCAGCAGTAGTATAAATATCTTCTAGATTGATGCCAGTGACGTTATATCTACTTCCCAGACTTTCGTTGTACGAAATTGCAGAAAACATATCATTGATCAGCTGATACCGTCCTTGTTTAGCAGCCTTAGTTATTCTGAAAAAAGTATCAATGGGAAGAAAAAAGTTGTATATATAAAACTCTATTTCTCGATATCAACGAAGAAGTGTTCTACAGAAATAGCATGTTGACTTTGATGAGTAAATCACGGTAATATGCCCGCAATGTGCAATTCCGCAATCCCATCAGCAATGTCACCCTTTATATGCCCCAATATGCGGAACCTCAGAAACTTAAACCAAATGTACAGCTTCATGTGTGACCTCAGGCAAGCAACGACATAGGGTGGTAGCATATACCTAAAAATCCCAGTTCTAGACTTGCCTCAGGTTTGGATTGATGTTGTCATAGATGGCGTGTCCCTTTTTGATATGCTGTACTCTTTCAATCCACAAACACCAACATGCTTCGCTCAGGTGACATATAGCACTTAACTGCTGGCACACAAAACTCCTTGCCTGTCTACAAATAACGAAACGGTGCCAGAATATAGATTTTGGCATAGAAGTGCTCCTCATGCCCTATCCCAAGTGCAGACATATCAACGGAGACGTCTTGGGCCTCTTCATGATATCCTTTGCGCTTTACCTATGTGGGGATAAATCCCGCCTGAATTCCTGGACATAATATCCTTTGCAGAGTATATTACCTCACAGCAATATGAAGCCATGTGTCCCTTCCATGTGAATATTACCCTTCGTCAATATGGGGTAAAATGCTTCGATATATCTATCTCTGGTAGCCCATCTTTCATGTGCGACAGTCGCTGTGTGAATACGTTACATGAAAAATGTGCAAAAAAAGGATGAAGAAATCGATCTACTACATGAAAAGAAGAACCTGACTTCAAAAACGAGAGAGAGAGAGAGAGAGAGAGAGAGAGAGAGAGAGAGAGAGAGAGAGAGAGAGAGAGAGAGAGAGAGAGAGAGAGAGAGAGAGAGAGAGAGAGAGAGAGAGAGAGAGGATTAAATGCAGGCCCAGGGAATAGGCAAAGGCGCATGATAGTGAAACCAACTGGAAAAGAAAAAGAAAGACGCTCGTGAACATGAGGGTAGTGGTTCCGAAAACAAAAAAACAAAAAACAAAACGATACAAAAAAAAAAACAAAACAAAACCAAAAACACAAAAACAAAAACAAAAACAAAAACAAAAACAAAAACAAAAACAAAAGCAAACCCCCCCAAACAAATAAAAAAAAAAAACAATAAAAAAAAACAACAAAAAAACAAAAAATCAAAAAACTAAAACCCCCCAAATCCCCAAAGAAACACAATTAAAAAAAAAACAAAAAAAACAAAAAAAAAAAAAAAACAAAAAAAAACAAAAAAAAAAAAAAAAACAAAAAAAAAAAAAAAAAAAACAAAAACCAGCTTTGTGGAACGATCCCAGGGGAACGATACAGAGTGATTGCTGAGAGCAAAACAGATCCACGCTCTTCGACACACGGAAGCTTCAAGTCAAATACACACAACCCGATGAACTAATTCAAAACTATGAGGCAACGAAAGTGACCGCATGTGTAAACACTATTAAAGAGGCAGACACGTACATGTATGTCCATGTGTACAGAGAAACAGAGTCATCTGAAGGGGTTAGTTTCACTAAATCAACAAACTAAGCGAACGGAATTTAGAGAACAAGAACATCGAATCTTTGAGTCAGCTTCAAAATATAAACGAGACCATGGGAAATTAGTCAAAGAGCTGGAAAGCGAAGCTCGTCCCAAACTACACACAGCGGAAAAAAAATGAATGGCTGCAACGGTTGAGACACTTTGGTTCAAACATACTTTATTTGTAAATACAATTGGCCGACAGGCTCACCAGCATATATTAGGGCCTCTTGTAAGAGACAATTTGCAAGAACCATGTCTGATGAATCGAAAGTAAGGAATAGTGTCGTATTTGAAGAAGTGCGAAGTGAATTAGATTTTTATAGCCACATAGCTACCTTTTCGCAACTTGACTTTGAAAAATCAAACGAGAGATTGATAATTGCTCCGACAAATTTAAAAAAAGGTAAATACCGGGGTAAAGGTGGAATATTGAATGAAATGGTCAAATAAGGTAGAAATGTTTTACTTCCCGTCAAATAAGGTAGAAATGGTTTACTTCCAGCTTTAGAAATGTTATTCGGCATGATTCTCCGTGTTTATGAAAAAATAAGCCTACTTACGTCGACTCACAAAAGAGGTTCTAATAAAGGAGGTTCTACTTTGGATCCTATCTAATGCAGAGGCATTTCTGTAGTTGTACATCAAATTGTTCTGTACAGTCAAACTCGTATACAAAGTCACATGTAGTAAGTAACACTGAAAGGAACAATATTGTTAGATTCATTCAAGGCCCATTTTATCAAGTTAATAGTTAATATGTTTTGTACATATATGCTTCGGGGATTCACGACAGGAAAGAAGCTTTCATTTAATGTCTAACATTGATTAATTGGCGACAGATGCCAGAAAAACATCAATGAATATTATATTTTATTTATTGGGTCGCACGTGACGGATGCATTGCAAATTCAGAACAAACAAAACCTTGCTGTTGTTAACCTTGAGAAACCCCCACGCCGATCAATCAACGTGGAACCTTCCCAGTAAAATTACCACAAAGTGTCCAGAGTCATAAATGTGGTCTGTCTGTTTTTTTTTTTTTTTTTTTTGCTAGTTTGTTTGTTTGTTTGTATGTTTGTTAGTTTTTTGTTTTGAATCAAGAATATCTCGCTGGTCAACAGCATTTTTCACCGCGTTTTTGGCGCAATACTTACACAGAGAGGTGAGAACAGTTGTTGAGTCAGTTCTCCAAGTGTTAAGAAAAACTTTCCAACGTGAGTTGCCGAACTTACCTGAAAACATTCATGCTGCAGATGGTAACAGCTGGGAATTGAAGTGAACTGTTGTAGTTGATTTGTACGTTCACCGTGACCGGGAAGGACAGAAAAAACACTGTTCTTTCTATGATCTGATAACACATGAATGCTGGTTGATTTAAGTCCCCGATTCTGGAAATAAATGCCGACTCAGTAAATATACTGCATTACCGTGTTGATATGGCACTCGCACATAACTACCTCCATTGAACCATTCTTTTTAGGAATGGGGATTTGGTCGAGTGGATATGTACGTTTCCCATTTCAGCTAGGCGACTGGTGCCAAAGGTTGCAGGTTCGAGTCCCGCTCGTTCCGAACATAGAATATATATTTTCGGCATTTCCTTAATGCTGGTGGATTTAAGTCCCCGATTCTGGAAATAAATGCCGACTCAGTAAATATACTGCATTACCGTGTTGATATGGCACTCGCACATAACTACCTCCATTGAACCATTCTTTTTAGGAATGGGGATTTGGTCGAGTGGATATGTGCGTTTCCCATTTCAGCTAGGCGACTGGTGCCAAAGGTTGCAGGTTCGAGTCCCGCTCGTTCCGAACATAAAATATGATACCAATGAACGCACCAAACAATACCATCCATATGAATCTGTGTACACAGAAAAAGAAAA
Organism: Hermodice carunculata; assembly: GCA_964020975.1. NCBI lineage: Eukaryota > Metazoa > Annelida > Polychaeta > Eunicida > Amphinomidae > Hermodice > Hermodice carunculata. Next base: position 45,695,170 of record OZ026614.1, on the reverse strand, counting down.
GGAGTCGAAAAACGAAAACGAAAACATGATAAAACAAAACAAGAGACTCGTTGGCTTCATGCTTTGCTGTCATAATTTACGTTCTACAATATTTGAATCCGAGACATGTTAACCTCAAACAATATTGGGAGAATATTGGCTTTTTTGTGTTTTCGGCAATAACACATAAATGTGACAGCCTTACAATATATTGCTGTTTCCATTATCATTGCCAGCGGTAGGATTTTACACTATAATTTCTGGACTAAGTAATGCATCTGTGTTTATACTGCACTCATTGTTACTCTTGCTAACTTCTGTGTGAAACGTAGCAAACTTATAAGCAAATCGTCAGCTTTAAAGACCGACACAACAGCTCTCAATAAGAGGTCTTCATATTTTAACTCTATTTACTGCAGACCTGCTCTGGTCCCCTCAGTTGCTGGGTACCTGTGGGACTGAGCATTTGTCATTTAAACATACAAGGTCTAAACATTGCTTAGCTACACCAACTTGAAATAAAACTGAAGCAGAAGTTCATTGATGTACTGGTCCTCACAGAATCTTACTTGACTGATTCTTCGTGTGGTAACAAAATTTACACCCCTGGGTACATACTTTTTGCGTAGGGATCGTCCATGTAAAGGGGGCGGTGTACTTTTGTATACAAAATATTAGCTGTCCCTCTGCTAGACATGGCGATTTGGAACACAGTGACATTAAATGCATTATATCGCATATAAATATTCAGTCGTCAAAACCATTAGTGATTGGTGGTGTTCATGCCCCACACACTCTCAAATAACCTGGCTCAATGAACTTGAAAGCATGATGACTTGGTTACTTTAATACGAGGTAACATTGTTTACAGAGATTATAATTCTGATTTTCTAAAAGGTGATAAACATCCGAAATATGTATAAGAGGTATACCTCCTGGAACGAGTTATTGATGGTCCAACATGTCTGACGCTCGATGCGGATAGGTTTCATAGACCATAATTGTTGAAGCAAAATAAAGAAGCTTAAAACGTGTTGATTGTGATCTTCGAGATGCAAATGGACAAATATCATATTCCTGAACAGGTCATTATCTGCTGGTATTTTGACTCAGTATTTGAAAAGGGGGCTCACCACATTGGTATCTTAAAACGAATGCGAAACTTGTTACCAGTTGATGTATGTCAGATGTATAATACTTTGGTTTTACCTTACTTAGGTGTTTGTTGCCGGGTATGGGAGTTGTCCTAGCAACAATTCCATCCCACAAGAATAACAAAAATTGCAAAAGCGTGCAGCTGGTATTGTTTTACAGTGACCAATACAGGGTTACTCAATCATATTGGGCCACAAGGTCTCTGCACCGAGTTTTAAAATTTTTGGTGGGGTTTCACCCAGACCTGTTGTTGTCATTCAATTTCCCCATTCGTTGTAAGAGCCGTAGCTACTGCATGAGATCCAAAGTTTTGAGAATTTCCTTTCACGTTGCCCGCAATTGCACCTATACTATGATGCTAAGCTGTTATCTGACTTTTGATCTATCTGATTTGTTTCTGCTCTGAAGGAGAAGCGTCAGAAAAAAATTAAAAGTTTAATGTATGTGATTTGGCTCTTGAATAAAATTTTTTTCCATTTATGTATTATTGTACCATAGCAACTACGTTTCGTTGTATCGATTAAGAGTGATCTGATTGCTTCCCAGAAGGATTTCTTTCGCTTGAAGGACTACATCAGTCTTTAAAGTAGCGCTTGATAGATTGTTTACGTAGTAAGATCAAGTCTTTTCCATGAACTCGGTATACTTCCCAGTGACCTTTATACTTCTCACTTCACAAACAAAGCAGGCAACATTTGCAATGATTATACCTAAGGGGGAATCCGCACTCGTGATTGGTTAGCTGGGGATTGGAATTTTTTCCTGTGTCTCGCTGAGAAGGTACTGCCACCCTGCACGTCCCGCTAGATGGCGTTGTAAATCTGATCGGCTCGGGAACCAGGCAAGTGGGAGCCAGGCTATTTTATGTTCGGAACGAGCGGGACTCGAACCTGCAACCTTTGGCACCAGTCGCCTAGCTGAAATGAGAAACGCACATATCCACTCCACCAAATCCCCATTCCCAAAAAGAATGGTTCAATGGCGGTAGTTATGTGCGAGTGCCACATCAAGACGGTAATGCAGTATATTTACTGAGTCGGCATCTATTGCCAGAATCGGGGACTTAAATCCACCAGCATTAAGCCTTAATGCTGGTGGATTTAAGTCCCCGATTCTTTAATTTAAGGAAATGCCGGAAATACATATTTTATTTATGTTCGGAACGAGCGGGACTCGAACCTGCACCAGTCGCCTAGCTGAAATGAGAAACGCACATAGGTTATCCACTCCACCAAATCAAATTTCATGACCTACATGTACCAAGCAGACGACGCACACAAGGCAAGATAGCCCACGGAGGAAGGTTTGCATAATAATTCTGTTGTTTTAATAATTTATTGTATTTCGGTACAATAAAGCAAATGACGTCCTTGACCTTAGGGGACAGGAAGCATTGTGAATCTTCATGATGGACTGTCAACCTTCAGCTTCGATTCGGGTTGACATTCCATCCCGCAGGTTCACAATTCTTCCTGTCCCCTGCAGCCAAGGGCGTCTTTTGTGTACTGTCAGTCGTTGCCAATCAGTTTGTCCGGGATTTTCTTTTCTTTTCTTTTCTTTTCTTTCTTTTCCCCCTTTTTAGTCCTTTTCAAAGACATAATAATAAAGCTTACCTTCTGGCTATATATGATGAACTTTCCGTAATGTAACGCACTCCGTGGAAAGTCGTTTGCTGTGTGAACGCATAAACATTCCCTTAAAGGTCTCATCTGAGAGGTCTGCATTAACAGTTTCATTTGGTACAATAGTCACATTGGTATGAATGTCTTGAAAATATGTACTTCGATTTCTTTCTACCGCCATGTTTCCTGCTGTTTTTGCAGTCATGGCTAAGGTGAGTGTTGTCCGATTTTCTTGTACAGCGGATCTCGATACATTTTTAAACCAAAAATCGGGCCCGGTTCAATGAACAATAAAACGACTCTCTTGTTCAGACGCTGTCAAACTACGGTTACTATGGCAACACGTTAACTATTCATCCAGATCAAACACAATTAATGCATTATTTGTTCAATGATGTCCCAAATATTGCGTTTTTTAATTGTAGTGAAATATTAACTGTTTACCATTCAAGCACAGGTTGTAGTCAGTTTGTGTGATTGTCTCAGTCCATGGTAATGATCTCCCGTCCTTGAACTTAGGGAGAGACATGACATTGTATGTTTGTACAGTGTAAGTATGTAGAAATGTGTTGCGTCCGAACAATATTGTCTGGACTGTTTCTCGAAAAATTGTAGTTCCTAGTCATTTTCAATTTCTATAGCATGTAGGTCTTACATTATGGGAGTGCCTTCTGAAAATGTTGTGGGAATACCCTGCTTCGTTACTTAATCAACAATTTTCCTAGAGCTAGCTATGTGGATTTCTGATGCTTTATCTATGGTAATGCAGTGGAATATGATGTGTAACGGGGTGGAAGTCGATTGTTTCCTTTTATGATGAAACGCAAACACGTTTGTATTTTCAATAAACGTATCAGTACATAAATTTGGAAAGGAGTGTATTCGAACAAAAACTGGTAGGCCTATATTGAATTGTTGCAACATCAAAATCATAGTCATTGGTCATTGGAGATTAAGGCCACGGAGTGGCTGTATGCTCACATTCATCGAAAATTGAAGTGGGTACTTAATTTTTTACAACTCTTATGTGTCTGATCATGTGTCAAACTGATATTGTCCGAACGTCAAGGGGAAACTATAATCATAAATTAGTGCCAATTATTAATTTCATTGATTTGTGTTTGTCGAGAAAAATGTACTGGGCTGGTAATTCACAAAGTCATGCTTTTTAAATTTGATATAATTTGGTTATTTTTGGAACAGGCATCAATGGGATACTGACACTACAGTTTGGAAAAAACTGTAATCGCATCAGTGCAATTTATATTGGTCACGCTGGTAAAATCTGTCAGTGACATACTGTAGAATAGTATGTTTCAGTGGTAGAGAGCGGCAGACGTCCGCAGAGAATGGCGGCGAGGGGCATAGAGCAGCCTCCGAAGGTGCCACTACCGAAATCCAATTTCAACTTCCAGAGTTCTCCATCAGACAATGGTGGTCAGCGGCTGACAGCCTCTCGCCGCTGGGTGTCGCCAACGCCGTCCTCTCCTAACAACTGCATTGTATAGCATGCCCTTGCTTATATATTGTTCAGAGAGAGAGAGAGAGAGAGAGAGAGAGAGAGAGAGAGAGAGAGAGAGAGAGAGAGAGAGAGAGAGAGAGAGAGAGAGAGAGAGAGAGAGAGAGAGAGAGAGAGAGAGAGAGAGAGAGAGATTCATTAACTTCAATAGATGAATTCATTCATATACATCAAATAACTTTCTTTTTTATTCTCACACGCCTGTCAATTCACTGTCACTCACTCAAATATTTCATTTTAAAAACTCTTATGGGAAACCCTTCAATTACAAACCAATTTTTTATTGTGTAAAATTTAGACATAGTTAATCATAGCTCCGGTAGAACAAAGATTGGCTTAATAGAAAAATCCAACAGATTTACATTATTTTCACAAAAGTACAAACAGCATGTGGGCTGGGGGTAAGGTGTTGTATGCTCTAAAGGATGCACTAAAATAAAATAAAAAAAAAAGTTACATGTAAACTAAATCAAATTTATAACCTATTCTCTGTTCTAGAAAATGTGCATCTGCAGCCTTAGGAGTCACACGAGGTAGAAATAGAAGACACAACATCATCATAATTTAATGGTGCGTATATTGTTCTTCTTTTGTTTCACTCAGTGTGAATGCATACAGGAGTAAAAACCTAACCGAACCAAGCTTGCATTACTTGATACTTCATGGTTCCTTGTGAAAAACATAAAAAATTATAAATATTCAAAAGTATTCCTTTTATTTGGTGATAGGGAAGCGGACACTAGAAAAAAATCACTTGTGAAAATAATGAAAATTTTTAACCATCTGACGATCATTCAATGCCGCTGCACATGTACATCACTATAATCTGGTTGAAATGGATCAACCTGATACATGGCACGTGAATCAATTGATTTTAGAGCCACTGGTATTCCTGGTGTTAAGTCTGCTGTATCATGTGCCATAAAACACTGGTACAAAAAAGTTCTAAATGCAAAATCTGAAGCTATGAAATAATTTTCATTCAATTTCATAACCTAAAATGCTGAAGACTATTTTTCAAAAATTTGCACACGGTTGATCTTTTGCTTTAGGCTATAAATTAATTAAGCCCTGATACAGTTTAAAAAGCAATTAAGCATACCCACACATTTTCATATTTTCAGTGAAATGGGTGATTGTCTCACATCACCAAGAACCTGATGGTTTTATATGTGTTATTTTTCGGTGTCCTTTAATCCTGTCCTCTTTAAATGTAAACCATACCAAACAGCCTTCCTTGGCTTGGGACATGTTATCTTGATAGGTACCATCTATATTTCTCATTAAAATTGTTTTTCATTTAAGTGAATTAACCAAAAAACAATGAAGCAGACAACATTTAATCACCAACCAGTTTTGCCCGGTTTGGGTGGGGGTGGGGGTGAGGGTGGGGGCTCTAGAAGAGTACTATCGTAATTAACATACATTTTTGGCACTCTTCTTTAAAGTATTTGGCAATCACCTAGAACACTTTTACAAGTATGGTTTGTAATTAAACCGAGAAATGATTATAATTTGATAGTAATACTTACCCATCCACTTCATTTGGTATATGATCTCTCTGATCACATCCACTCCTAAAATTTTAATCCAAAAGAAAACACTTCTCCATTACTCTGTACTGGAGGCCAACGGGCAACCTCTAGCAGTTGACCACTGAGGGGGCTCCACCGGCATGCCATCATTATGTCCTTAAATGCTATTTGCGTTAAAAGGACACCCCAAGAGGAGGTGATGGCTCTGACATCAAGAGCTCTAATCTGGTGCACGTGTTTGAGCTCTGGGGTATTGTTTTCTGCTAAATAGGCCAATGTGATTGCTTTGCTGACCCAGCTGGATGCAGTGTTTACACATTATCATGCAGAATATGCCAAAACGAGTCTTTTTCTATAGGTAGAAATAAGGGGCGTCTAACTTTCCTGAAGGAATCTGTTCCTTTTAAAGAGAACGTTACGGTTCTAGCTGGGCAAAGAGATCTGTCAGGTTCCTGTCAATCCAAATTAGTGACAGAGCCTTGATGGTAAAGCCCACAAAGGTGGTGACTGGCCTATCAGAGACATGTGTCTTGCTCATGAACAAAGTGTTAGGTTTCCAAAAAAGTACTTTATTGTGTGGTCCTCTGGCCAACCTAACCTACAATGGCCAAGGATGTAAACTTCACCTCTCCTGGCCTCAGTGTCAATAACACGAGTCCATGTTCTTAGGTTGGGAAAACAGAGAGCAGACAGTTGCGATTACCACTGATAGCTCCCATTGACGAAAGATGTTGCATCATATTGGTCAGTATACAAAAAGAGCTCTTAAGAAGATGACACAGTACCATGCTTGAGCTGACATTGACACCTTTATGGCAAGAGAGGAAGTGAATACCAACTTATAGCCATCGATGGCACACACCCCTAGACCTGTGTCAAAGAAGTCCAGTGAAAAACCGGGTAAATGCCGAATGGAGGCCTTCTTAGGGTCTGCTTCCAGTTCCTGTTTCACACCACATGACAAACACTTGGAGTCATACACTTTTAAGGAATTGGTACAAAGTTGGCCTCTTGCAACTTGCACTGACACCTTGTCCCAGACATCTTTTATGTCCTCCTTGACAGTCGCCAAGCATTAAGATGAGGGGCATACAGATTGCGGTGAAATGTGCTGACTTGGGTAGAGATGACCACAGTTGGAGAGCCTGAAGAGGCTCTAGGATCAGTTTGAGGATCTCCACAGCCCATGACCACCAGGGGCAATCAACATTAGATACACCATTTTTGCCCTAACCTCCTCCAGAACTCTTGGGATCAAGAGTTCAGAGGATTGGGGTACTGCCATATATTATCCCAACTTATATTCAATGCTTCCACTGCCCAAGCTTGATTGTCCAAAATTGGAGACACATGTTGGTAGCTTGCAATTGTCTCTCATGGCAACAAGGTCTGCACAAAGTCTCACAGAGGTCCCATAGAGACCTGATTGTCAACAGGTGAATTCAGTGACCACTCCTTGCTGATTGCCTGGTGCCACTGCAGCAGTTGCTCAGCCTTCATACTGAGTGCTGTCACTAGATGTGCACAGTGAAGCCTTATACATGTGTCCACACATCACAGCAGGAGCACTGGTTAAGTGCAAGATGGATGCCAACCAGGTCCCCCCTTTATGTTCACATGTGCAAGTGGTATCCAAATGCCTAAGTGAGCTGCAGCTTGTTTGTGAGACAGATCCTCCTAGAAACTCTCCAATGCCAGATGTATTGCTTTTAGTCCAAGCCAGGTGATGGGACAAGACTCATATTGAGAAGACCAGACTCTGGATACAGTGTTTGAGCCCATGTGAGCCCCCACCTTTGAAGCAAGGCATCTGTGTAAATGATTTCCTGCAAACTGAGAAGGACTAATAACTGGCAGTGCATCATGTTGTCCCTGTTTGCTACCCCTACAGTGACTGGCATACTTTGCTGGGGATCACTGGGGGTTGTTACTGAGATATCCTATCCCGTGAAGTTAAGAACGCCTGCTGAACTTGCCTTCAGTGAAGTCTCCCCATGTGGATGCGAAAGTCCAGGGATTTAGGTATACATGTCAGCTCTGCCACTCCCTGACTGGAAGGGTGACATTATATATCCAATATACTGGAGTGATCTTCCAAAGGCTGGAAGAGGAGTGGAACTGTCTGGTAAACTGCCTTGAAAAGGGGTGCCATAGCTAGGCCAAAGGGGAGCACCCAAAACTGATAGACAGCTATGTTTACCAAGAGACACAGGTACTTCCAGTTAGCTCTGCCTGTCAGTATATGAAAATATGCACCTTTCAATGCTCAGGTCACCCAGTCACCTGGGCAAACCATAGCTGCTATGGGTGCCAGTGTCTCCATATTGCATTTCTCCCTGTGGAGAAAAAAGTTGAGCCCAGAGAGGCCTCTTCAGTGAATGCTACCTGAGAGGCAGAGTATGACTGGGGTGCACCATTAAGTGTGCTGTGTGCTTTGCTGTGGACATGACCCTGAAGCCCCTTCTCTGTATTTCTCCCTCAGTGACCACCATGACCATTGCCACCTCAACCACTGCCATGCTTGACTTTCTTGCTTTTTCCAAAGAATTGATACCCTAGGACTTTTCCAAGCAGTATTACTAAAAAAAGCCCTGCTGCATCTGCAAGTGAGACTCATTTTAATTGTCCTGTCTCACAGACTCCAGGACTTTAGGATTGAAAAACCATGTCTGGTGTATTGGTTATGTTTATAGGTGCAGACCCAGATGCTGGTTGATTACCACCACGTTCAGGAAGGCTTGTTACTTCAGTAACATGGCATTGGTGTCCAGACACACCATATTCTCAAGGGTATGGTGAAATGAAAGAATGATGGACTGCTCCAGCAGGCCTATAATATTGAAAACTGTACAAATGTTTGAATCTAGGTCTGAACAGTTGGCGAGCCTACATAGCAGCTGGCTCTGGGTCAGCAGTTCAACATTCCACCCAGACAAGGCCAATAGGACTGTCCATAAGTGGGTGATAATCCTGTCGGTTATCCTCTGTGGAAGGTAACCACAGGCAGGTTTGGGTTTTTTTCCCTGTACATAAGGTGCTGAACTCCCGGACATAAGGTGCTGAACTCCTCCTGAGCTAGGCAAAGGCTTGAAGTCCTAAGTGGAAGCTGGAAACTAATACATCTTGAGGAGGCTCCTAGGCTTGAGAAGTAACTCTGATAAGTTGAATTTGTGTGACCAGCTTTTCAACAAAGCCTCCAATTGCTCTGACATGGCCTAAGTCTAGTCTCTGATATATGTGGAGAAGGGGATCGCTACTTATTCCTGTTCTTCTGGCGTCTGGGACCTGAGGGTCCAAGCTTCTTAGGGAAACCTAGACTCTGGTTCTGGAAGTGGTCAACTATTAAATCTGTGTTGCTGGCCATTACACTAGCATAGCACAGCCCTTCTGTGACCTCACCAATGGAGACCATGCACTGCCTGTACCCAGTGTGGAGGTCAATGGTGACATCATCAAGCATATCCTTCACCATGTCCCTTGCTGCCTTTAGGCTGCTGGTTCAATTATGCTATGATGTTGAAGCAAGAAGTGCTTGGACTTGGGTACACAGATGGGACTCCTCCTCATCTTGAAAAGGATCTGCCACTGATTGCATAGAAGAGAGAGCGCCTAAGCTCACCCATTCTCATGGTAGGTAGCAATGTAGTAGCCATCACATAGATCAGAAAGAAAACATAACCCATATTCATAAATTTCAACCCAGCAATGACAGCAAAGAGACTCAAGCATTAGATACCATAACATCAATATTCATGTTCCAATACCAATTTGAAGAAACAAATTTCAATCCTGATTTTTGAGACAGGTAGTCTCAACTTTTGAAATATTTTCCATTAACTACAGACTTCAGTTTTTCCCAAACATATGGGCCAAACCATTTAAAACTCGAATTTCACATTACCACACTGCCACTATCCATCGCTACCACTGCATTTACTTGAACAAAATTAGTTCTGTGAGTGCTTCACGTATCCATCAAAACTTGGCAGCCATAATTTTGAAGGACTCATACTTGCACCCAGCTGTGCTCTGATCAGCTGAAAGTTGTTTTTTTCCCAAAAATTATAGCCACCAGAAGGTTTTTATGAATATGAGGTGCATTGATAGAATCAATTTTGGCCAGGTTTCGTGATTTGTGGAAATGAACAACGGATAAAACGAGTAAGGATTAGAGAATATGGTCTGATTGACAATTGAGGACAGTTGTCAAAGGGCTACATGCTATCTAGTAATCTTAATTCAGGATGAGATACCTGTTTGAATTTGTACAGTAGAATGTTTGACTTTTTGCCTGAAATGGCTTATGTGGGACATTTATGACAATTATAGGCATGTTGCCATGGATACATGAGGATTTCAATCAATGGTCAGTCCGATATACATGTAAAAATAGTTTTGGAATAATCTGCTGAGTTGCAGGTTGCTGGTATCTATGGAAATGGAGAAATCATGTCAAATTTAGAAGTGGGACGGTGGCCCAGATGTGAGCCTTGTTGCAAGCCGTCCAGTTTTGGAGATCTGTCTGACAATGGAATAGTTTTAGGTCCACCGCATCTGATTAGCATAAATGATTGATTGCACAGAAACAATATTTTATTGCATATATTGTTTATTGCATATAAGACCTTTTGTGGACCAGTGCACATGCAGATGTTCTCGGTCTACCCTCCTCCCCCACACACTCATTTTATTAGCACGAATGATTGATTGACTGCACAATGCAAGTGCCTGTGGAAAAGACCTGTGGGATCAAATTCAAATGTATTCAAAGGCAAGCATGAAATATGTCTTGCATAACATTGCACCATTGAATACAGTGTACATTGTATTGGCGTCAACCAATCGAAAGCCTAGAATGTAATAAAATAGGATAAATAATCCGCGTTTCACAATACTTTGTGAAATTTTTGAGCAATTATCACACAGAAACCGATTTCACACAAATGGACATGTGACCTTTAAACTTGGGTCAAGATCACACACATACAATCCTAATGCAGGTTTCTCCAACATACATATTTCTACCAAGTTTCATGAAAGTTTGTTTAAGACTTACCGAACAGAAACTAAAAAATAGAAAGGTAGAGGAGGAAGAAAAATAAGACGAGGAAAATGAAGAGGAAGAAGCAAATGAAGAAGGTGATGAAGAGATAGAACAAGAATTCCTGAGGTTAAGCATTTGAATCTGGTGATTTGTAACATTTTCATTTGCTTAATAGTGGCTTCATATTCTGAATATTTGTTTGGCCGTCACACCGTTCTCTGTCCTTTTCGCTTAATTTTAGTGTATTAGCAAGGAAACATGCTAAGGAATTCCCTTTTGTATATTATCTTCCTTATACAAGTCTCTGTGAAATCCCCGCAGGATTTGACAATGTCTTCAGGATCTGTTACAATGTGATTGTTCACATTCCATGTTTAAATACTTTCCTTGCGCATGACGTTGATAGACAGGGAAGTTGTATTCTGTAGAAACTCATATGCAAAGGAATATGTTATATTGAAGACTTGCTGAAGGATAACAGAACTTTTTTGTCATGTGTAGAATTCAGTCAAAAATATGACATTTATGTTAATTTTTCTCATATATCAAGGTACTATTTCAGCAATCCCAAGTGAATGGAGGGACAAGCTTCAAGTGCCTTCTGGCCTTGAACAAGATTATCAAAGTCACATTGAATTAATTTTGAATGCTGGAAAGGTACCCAGATTTATATACTCTGAACTACTTGATTTGCAAGTATTTCGACACTATGTAAATGGATTCCAAGAAGACGTCTAAAATCTATTGTAGCAAACGTTACGATGCATTCAATCAATATTTTGACGAACACACGCTTGTGAAAGTTAAGACGTGATTCTTAACACCAAGTTTGACTCTTGAACCCACCAAAATTATTAATAGCTGTGAATTTAATGATACTTCCATCAATTGTCATGAAAGTGTTTGACTGTATACACTAAGCTTGATTTCCAATCCGACCTAAGCTAAACTCAAAAAATTGTGTGTCCGAATTCAATCAATCGCGTGGCTATCAAACTCAAGGTGTTGCGTCGAATAACTCATGTACAAAAGAGGAGGAGCACAAAAACACCGAGTGCGATAATATGAAAATTGGGAAAATTGATCACATGAACAAGGACAACAAAAATATAAGGCAAAATAGCAAAACCCCCTGATCTCGATAAATAACTCGACTAGACTATAAAAAGACTACCAGTTTCACCATTTTCAATGTCGCATCAAACTTACGTTAAAGATACGTATATGCAATTTGTGCTCTGTATGGACCATAAATGAACCTGTGCATAACTTAAAAGACACAGCTTTTTTCGTGCGATTGGAAGAAAACGTCATGATAAGGATTAGCTAAGCCTGAACTCACATTTTGACGTCAAAATTGGAACACGTCATAAAGGCCAGACGTTTGACGTCCGACGTTCGGGGGGGGGGGGGGGGGTAAATCTAGCCTACTACGCTACCGAGTCCCCATAATTGCCAAGACCGTTTCACAGGTAAATCGATATTTTGCGGGGATTTTTTTTATATTTTAGGTCTACAGCTACACGTTTTACTTTCATCATAGCTGGGTGAGACAAATTGCTAACCCAGTAACATAATTGACTGCAAAGGATCACGTGCTCTGAGAAATACATGTAGGTTGTCAAGTCACGTGGCTTCTACACTCTCGTGTAAGTTAAACATATGCGAATGAAATAAGCATAATATTTTAATGAAATTATGAATGAATTTAATTTATTATGTAAACTCATTACACGGTATGAACAGGATTCCAGACCAAAACAATTAGAACTTCTTGCACGTCACTCGCACACCTCTGTACGCCAATGTTCCAGGTCCCAGATTAAGAAATATAGAATTATACATGGCTTTGTCATGGGGAATGGATTTAGACAGCCGAGTTTTAAAACCGTTCGCTGCGAGCCTTTGGCGAGCAGTCAACGGTTTGAAACGAGTGCTGTCTAAATCCTTTCCCCATGACCCTGCCATGCGGCTTTTTTCATTCCATAGAGCGTTAAATCCTAAGTTTTTGTCTAAAAACATACTTGTTTAAACGTGCTTGCAGAGCCGTTTCCACTCCATTTTGTTCACTTTGAACATTGTGTTGCTAAGGTTCGTCACCCAAGAAAGAACTTTCAATTACTCGTTCCATCTTACGTAATCTGATTGGCTTACAAATAAAACAACAACCAATAGGATGCTCTCTTTTATTTCAGTTCCGTCGTAAAATCGTTCCACATGTATATGTCGGGGCTAATTGTGTTTCCACATGGGTAACTATGGGAGAAGAGTGTGTGGCGTGTAAATTTGCTTTTAGTTTTGTAACCAAGTTGTGGGATCGGCCTTGACGGCCTTCATGAAAAAAAAAGACAATTTTGGGGATCGGCTTTGTGGGGAAGAGGAAAATATTGTTACACGTCCAGAGCAGGGCCAGGAACATTTTCCTCTATGGGGACAAAATCAGTAACATTTTCTCATTTGAAACTTCGACAAGTTTTTATTGCAGTCCATTTTCAGATTAAAATCTGTGGGCGTATGGGTGCAAATAAAATAAAAAGTCAACAACTGAGTTAAAATAAATATAAATACATGTACATACATAGACATTTGTTGTAAAAGTAGGCATGCAGCGCCCTTGGCCACCTCCGACCAGGCTGGTAATAGTAATGCTTTTGCGCCAGGCTTTTTGACACAGTCTGGCCACCTCGACTTTCAAGTAACGACAGATTTGAATTGGAGAAAACAGAGGAGACAAAGGGAGGGTGTGAAAAACTAAGTAACCGGAGGCCAGTTAGGGGAAGTAACCTCTTAGGAACTCTGGGATCTAAGGATCCCCCCCCCCCCCCATCGCAATATCGTTCAGCTCCAATTAAGTATTTTGTGGCACAAAATTTATAAATTTTCGAAATAGATAAGGATAAGAAAGAGGTTAAGTGTTGAACTTGTAGGTCCATTGATATAATGTAACTCATTTCTGCAACTCTACAAGTATAACGGGGAGACTTGGTGGGCTTTTTGCGCCAGGCTTTTTGACATATTGATTTGATTTATTTCACAAAATCAATACATATAAAAACGGTGTGATTTACATAACAATAAAAGCATTGATTTTGCTGGGGTAGCCCCTAAAACCTACTGGTTTATTTCCAAGGGGGCCCCATAAAATGTCTGCCTTTACAGTACATTGGCAAATAACACTGATGTAAACATAGTTTCACAATAAGTTAATATATATAAAGGTATGCATAAAACTCAGTGTACATGTGACTAAATGAAATTAAACTAAAATAAACTAAAATACCTTAAAAACCGTAGCTATGCAGGATATATATATATATATATATATATATATATATATATATATATATATATATATATATATATATATATATATATATATATATATACATATATTTATACACATATACATATATATATTCATATATACACACATACATACACATACATAGTCTGGCCACCTCGACTTTCAAGTAACGACTGATTTGAATTTGGAGAAAAGAGAGGAGACAAAAGGAGGCAAGTTAGGGGAAGTAACCTCTTAGGAATTCTAGAATGCCTTTAAGCTGACGGAACTAAGGACCCCCCCCCCCCCCCCCGCAATATTGTTCAGCTCCAATTAAGTATTTTGTGGCACAAAATTGATAAATTTCGAAATTGATCAGGATAATCGCAAGTTGATTATCCTGAAGAAGAAATAAATTCTGCTCCCATATTTGTTACTGCATCCAGCAAACAGAGTAAAAAAACTACAACCTTTTGTAGATAATGGCAGCTTGTAAACACCTCTGTATCCCTTTCATTGTTATCCAAGGAAGTTAATCATCACAGCAAATGTTTTTTCAGCGCATCATGGCACCTGTCCATGTTAAAGTTATCGATTTCTGTAAGAAGAACGGGAGAGTTACCCTGGCCGGGTCTTGTGCTGCCCTTGGGTTTTGGATGCCAACCAAGGCTTTTGCGATGAAAGAGCATCCCAGAGGCTCAGGGCAGTATGTGTCCGACATGGTCCTGCCTTCAGGTACGAGTCACCTACATTTCATCGGATTTCGTAAATTGCATCAAAAACTTTCCATACGCCTGTATGCTATTATGCCATCCACAAGCTTGAATGGGTTCATCATTAAGCATTTTACTTTGTTGTATGAGGAATTAATTTACGCTTAATAAGAACATAACTTCTTCTTTCTCGGTTCAATACAAGCATACCACTACGTAACAATCAATCTGTGAAGTTCGACCTGTGGCTTTAATACTGGAGCATGAAATCAAAATCAACTGCCTTAGACTCTATCTGTGTTGTAATTCTAACATTATTCTAGTATACTTTTCATCGACTGAATAAGTGTTTATTGGTGTTGAACACTTCAGGGACACATTTTCAGTGCAAGATGATTTAGCTTGATGGAAAAGGAAAGCAGTGGGAATCTTGCCACAACAGATCGTTCAGTATCCCAAACAGCTGTAAATGTATGTTGGTAATATGTACCTGGGACGGAGAAAGTTCGATCAGACCATGGATGGTAGGCTTATATTTCTTTAAATTTCAAAACTCATCAATTTCGTTTTTAGATTCTTACATTGCTTTCGGATTCAATACAGGTTAACGAAAGGCCGGTCTTTTGCTACTATGTTCACAGATATGCCCACTGACTGTTTTGTTTTCGTTGAGGAATCTTCATTGAATGTAAGCTTAATTGTGAACGATAAGCATATATTCCTTTAAAATATTTTACTAGAAACCTGTCTGTGAGTATTGTGCCCTCTTCTCCTGATAAACGCATAAAGCAATCCATCTTAACATGTTTATCAAATCAGAAAATGCTGTTTCTATGTACACATTCTAATATTGCAAGCACCAAGGAGCCTTCCACCCCAAGATAATGAGTTGGCCAAGAAGCCTACGTTTTTACACTATAGGCTTATGTCTATCAGCATTAGAGCAGGGTATGAAGACAAGAGGACACACCAACAAAAACCGTGCCTTTAATTCCACCAACGACATCTTTTAATTTTATCTCTATCAAACGACATGCGCGATATGTACATTCTATACTTAAAAGGCAACCAAGCACCTTTCTTAAATTGTGCAGGGTTACAGCATTTTTGGGATGGGTGAAGGTAATAGCATGTAATTTTGGTCTGATGCCCAGTTTACATTCTCCTGCATAACAGAGAATTATGAATAAGCCTACATGTGGACGAAAACTTGTCAATTCGTTATAGACATTCCATCCAATGACGATATCCAGGCGGGAAGTGTGATCCTCACGCACTATGCCGTGCACGATCTGGCACACACACTTGTTCTGAAGGTAAAGGATCTTGGAAAGCCTGAGGCGAAAGCTGAAATTATTTCAGCGGTACCAGTGTTCGGAACATCGCTATGGAAGGCGTGTTTGCCAAGATACATCATGGGTAAGTATTCTTCATAATTATTTCATGGTAGGCATGCAAATGAAGCCAGTCATATCACACAAAATGTATATTAGAGTTTCTTATTGCTTTCATTTTATTATGTCCGTTTCTCACACTCTTGAAAGAAACTGCAGAAATGATGTCAGGGTACAAACGGGGTAAATTATTTTGACTTTCAGGAGGCCAGTGAGCCTTGAAATATTGTGTTCACAAATAAATGGTGGACGAAAGGAGCCATGGTAAGACGGACGGACGGACAAACTGAAAACATGATAGATCCGCTCCCCCTTGTGGTGGACTGTGACCCTCTTTTGGCGCAGAGTTGTGTTAAGGACAGGTAAGACACCAAAAGCCTTCGAATGGTCGATTTTGAGGTTTTAACAGTTTTTACAAGATGAATGTTCTTTCTATAAGTTGTCAAAATTTCAAGCTTTTAACTGAAGTAGAAATATGAGAAAACCGCCAAAAACAACACAGGCATGTGGTCATCCGAACGTCCATGTGTCATTCTTTTGGTTTTAAGCCGCCAAACAGAAAAATGCCACCCGTCAATCATACTTAACAGCCTGTCACGTGGCTGCACGTAGCAACGGCCCATGGCAAAAGGATAGTGGTATCACGGCGGCATGCCGAAAGTATGTTTGCGGGCAGAGAAAAGATGCAAACATGCTAACATATCATAGCCTTAGCGGTTTATTTTATAGTTATCCTGTTTGTTTTGCGTTCTAATGAAGGGAGACTTTAATAAATGTTCAAGAGGAGCGGGAATCGTCAGACGATGTCCCTTCAAAGGCCGTGCCGAGATGGACAACCCCAGTGGTCCTACAAACCAAAGACAGGCGGGGGAAAAAACTGTCACTTTAATCAACAATACCCACGTACATAATAATATTTTATCGAAACCCACGGATGAGGAAATAAAAGTACAAATAGACACATCGAAATAAGCACAAACGTGAACAGAAGAGAAAACACACAAAATAGCGTTACAAAACTCAGGTTGGAAAGAGGGCAAATATATATCTCTGTGACCCGACAATATCCAGGCTTCGATAATATACATTTTTTTTCATACCCCTTTGCACAAACTTTAGGTTGCTTGAATCATGTTCCCAGTGTAAAACAGTTTGGAATGAAAGGTTTTAAAAGAAATAATGCCATACATAAGATAAATCTTATGATACTATGCATTGAAAATAGAAAAAACCGGTTCTTTAGGAAAGTATCTGCAGTCACATTAAAAAAGACCAGCGATAAGAAACATCCACATATTTTAATGTTACCCTTGTATTTTTTTCTTAAGCCATGTGTCAATACACCCAAGAAGCGCAGGTAATAATGCAGTTTCTCCTGTATTTTCAGGTACCGTTCACATTCAGTGGGTTGTGTTAACGACCAGCAAGAGGTTATTCGACAAGAAGCAGCCACGAAAGTCTTGATATCAGTGCCATACCATCTGGCTCAGTGTCACCATATGATTTTCATGACTGGCAGCTTGCTTATATGTCGAGATTCCAGCGTCGACAGAAGAAAAACTTGCCACATCTCTGATCCACTTGGAAAAAATAAGCGAATGTTGGTGGACGGCGTGTGTGCCAGCTTATAACAGTAAGATGTGTTTGCAGTGTTCGTACAAAACATACATTGTGAAGCAAAAAAAAAAATTAAAACCAAAAAAAAAAAAAAACAAAAAAAAAAAAAACAAAAAAACAAAAAAAAACCCCCCATGCCAATTAATTGTTGTTTTGGAAATTATGTTTTTCCATGGAATTCAATTAAGAGTTGTACTTTAATCTCTTTTCCTCTTGCGTCTTAATGGTCATTTCTAAAACATGTAAATATGACGATGGATAATCACCTCGGAACAGCTTTATTGGTGTAAATTAATGCTGTGCTTCTCGGTACTTAACCTATACTGCATTATGGGTCTGTGCGAATCAACTAAACTGCGTGGCTTAAGTGGGAAATGGAAGCACAAATCACTGAACTATGTGTCTGAACTTTGCAGAAAAACATTTTAGGTGTTTCGCAAAGAACCATTTTACAACTTCGTCTTCATAGTGCACGCATCATGCATGCGAATAATTTGGGAATAAATGTTCGTGGAAGTGACATTTTGTATACAAAATTTACACAAATTTGATTCGATGATATTGCAG
Source organism: Hermodice carunculata (assembly GCA_964020975.1). Classification (NCBI taxonomy): domain Eukaryota; kingdom Metazoa; phylum Annelida; class Polychaeta; order Eunicida; family Amphinomidae; genus Hermodice; species Hermodice carunculata. The sequence goes on along the minus strand of OZ026614.1, from coordinate 45,676,742 downwards.
CAAATGTTCGCCTGCAGTTTGTTGGAAGGAACCGATCAGGCAGGGTCCACCAAGGGACCATCGCTAATACAATTAACCCCCCAGACACCGATATGCATGTTGCATCCTGGGGTAGGTTCCTTTGGCCTTTGTGTCCCGGTATGTCACCCTATGTATGAATTCATAATTATCCGCGAGAGACAATTCCCTAACAAACCAATGGCATCAACATCTTTGGTTTTTTTTTAATAATCGTCAATATTTTATCTGCTAGGTGACCATGTTATAAGCAACTGTTTTGGACAGTTTGAAGTTCAGGTGATACTGTACTTGTTACCACTTATATAAAAACTCGCCAGTAATTTCGGACCTGTATCCACTATCGGAGCAACCTTCTCCATTGAGCTTCGTGTTTGACGCAGTGGGGCGCTTGGCACTCAGCCTATTGCTGACCCTTATTTCATAGCCTCAGGGCGACTTCTATGTCTGATACAAAATCCTAATTCTTGGGCCTACAACTGGTCACTTTTTGTCGTTGTATTTACATTTTGAGGTAATGCTCCCGAAAAGCCCCATTATATACAGTACATTACATTCATTCGACAAATTAACCTTCCCTTAACACTAATCACACATAAATTTTGGACGCTACCTCTTTAAAATAGCCAATCGACTTGGTTGCCATTGTGAAAATAGTGAGTTCCGCTGCTTCCGCACCCAATGCCAATGGTTTGTAAATGAGCATCGAGACAATCTTGCCGAGTGGGGGTGGGAAGAGGGTTATAATATATAAAACCAAAAGTATATATTTTGCAATTATTTAAGAGCATCAATAATGATATATGTGCTGTGGCCGAGATTCACTTTGATATCCAAATCAAGTGTACTTTTGTGAGACTCTCCCACAATCAATGCATTAATTGCGCAATGTTCTAAATGGCGCTCGAGCGTGCCGTGTTGCATTTGGATTTGTAACTAATGATGATAACTGTTTCAGACACAACCGAGCGGGCAGATTAAAGTTAGGATAGTAAGTCGTGTTTTTAAAGTACTTTAACGCCCGTTTGCCCCGGTAACTCGGAGAACGGACACCTGGAACCGTGCTGACAACATGTGGCCATGATTCGCTGTGATTTTCCTTTCCTACAATGCATTGCGCCATGTTTAAAATGGCACTCAACGTGTGTGCAGATTCTGCATGCCTTGTGTTGCATTTGGATTTATAACTAACGATGATAACTGCTTCAGACACAGCCGAGCGGGCAGATTAAAGTTAAGATTGCCAGTCCTCTTTTAAAAATACGTTGACGACCATTTGCTCGGTTAACTCGGAGAACGGACACCTGAAACCTAGCAATACTAATACAACACTCATAGTGGCTATGTGCAGCAGCTATGCTTTTTCCCCGGCTCAAGTTGACCGTCCAGACAAGTTGAAATAAAATTCTGTGTTTGAGTTGACTTAACTGCAAAATAACGGCACACGTTGGCCTGAACGACCGTTTTTTTACGGGTGGTTGTTTGTGGGGTGATTTTGTTGGTTGGTCGCGTGTTGCAGCTGGTCTAACACTGTCCAGCTGGAACATTGGAGCAAAATTTTGCATCACAGTGCTTGAAAAATGCTACAGAATTTATCCAAAGTAAGTGTTTCTCATGTGAAGAAGTTTATTGAGAAAATGATCCAGGGAATGTAAATTTGTAATTGCAGGTACTACTGTACCATGATTATACCTATTCCCATGCAGAACTTGTCATATTTGTGAACTTGTGCTTTGGGCTGAAATAATTACTTACCTTCATGTCAGATGTTTCACTTAATATGATGAACAAGCTGGTCCGAGTTATTGTGCAGGAAACTATACAGATGTGCAATACAGTTGTGGCGTTTAGAAGCACATGTACATTAATAACACTATATTTAAATCTTCAATCAATGCCTCATGGCCATAAAATCTGAAATATCAGTTTACATCAATGATACTGCAAATCAGTAGGGCTGTGATGATGAAAATGTTTATTATGTACAGCCAATTAAGCAACATAAAAGCAGAATGAAGCACATGTTCATGAACAACACTATCTTTACCTTTTCAGTCAGTGCCTCTTGGTCCTAAAATCTGAAATATCAGTTTACAACTATGACACTGCAAATCAATAGGGCCCTGATGATGAAAATTTTATTATGCACATCGAATAAGGCAACATTTTAGCAGAATGAAGCAATACTTTTGCAAAATGAAATGGGCAAGTCTGTTTTTCCAGTAAAATGAGTGAAAACGGCATAAGGTGTTTCCCAAACACGTGTCTTGGACACAGTTTGTAGGTCATAAAAGTAAATCTTGTGACTATATCACAAACCATTCATGGCTTATTTCATGAACGAAATCATGCATATCATACTTTGTATTTTCATTGTTTTCACATTGTGATTGTGGCATATACGCGTCGGGGCGAAAAAAAGGCAAAATTTGAAATGAAGCCGCTTCAGTGAAACATCTTCAGCTTGCTAATTTTGCAGCTCCACGAATCAATCCCTTTCACCAGCAGTGGTACTTCTGCTTGCCTGGATGATGAACTTCTTTCAATAATGTGATGACAGTTTGCAGATGATTTCTGGTATGTCACTAATTATTTTAATAGTGCGATGATGTTTTTTCTCGGGTGGTTCTTCAGTGCCTCAGTAATGAAAAGTCGGGATATAACATGTAAATTTGTTCTGGCTGATTTTATATATATATATATATATATATATATATATATATATATATATATATATATATATATATATATATATATATATATATATATATATATATATATATATATATACCTGTAATATAATGTATATATATTCATGGTTTGATCAGTAATTCTGTAAGCATGAATTGTCAAGCAGTAATATGCAGCTACATGATATTGTAACGTGGAATAGTTTGATAATCTTGTAATTATTTGGAGTTCGTGAGTTCTGAATTGAATATATTTGAATAAAACCAAGCATACTCTGTATTGCAGTACTGAATATGGAGTTTGTCTATTCATTTAAACCATGTTGATGATGAACACAAGATTTATTTCATCTAATTGGTGGTCACATTCAACTGAACCATGTTATAATCTACCTGGGACAGTCATTTTTAACAAGAGACAACAGGTACTATGGTTGCGGACAAAAGTCAAGCAATTCCATTTAGAGTGGATCAGTATATCTTTCATTATGATATATAGAATGCTGAGCAGCTGTCTGATATCAGAACCCAACCTTTTGTTTATGTTTATGCATCTGTTGGGTCCCCTGTTGTCTTGAATTTGGGCCAAGATGGGAAACAATGGACACAGGTCGTGTAACAAAATTCGTCAGAAGGCACACATCCGAGCAACATAACTATACTCAGGTTAACTGAAGGTGAAAAATTGGAAAACACAGGATTCAGTTGATCCAACTGATGCGTAAACATATGCGAAAGGGTTGTGTTCTGATATCAGGAAGGTGGTCAGCACTCCATGCACCATAATATAGCCAAATAAAACAGCTACTTTTAATATTCTGTCTTAACATAAACATTTGCATTTTCTTGATTTGGGAGCACAAGACACCTTTCATATTATATTTTGAATCATAACATAACATCCAGTTTCAAACAAAAATGTATATATAAATATATATATATATATATATATATATATATATATATATATATATATATATATATATATATATATATATATATATGTATATATATATATATATATTTATCATGCCCTAATATCGTGAAACCTTTTTCAGTATCAGAATGTGAAGGCATTTTTAATGCTATGAATGTCTTGTTGGTTCATTCTAGATAGCAAATTTGTCTGACAGCTGTTTATACACATGATAATATCGTATGTCATAAGTGGGAGTATACAATGATCTGCAAACATTTTAATGAGAAATAACATAAGATACAAAAAGCCAATATTTCATTCAATGTCCAACTTAGCGTGTACTTGTAAATTCATATCCACGACCAAACATGTACATTATATATATATATATATATATATATATATATATATATATATATATATATATATATATATATATATATATATATATATATATATATATATATATATATATATATATATATATTGAATGCACGACCGGTGTGTTTATATGTATGTATATGCGGAGACTCCGCTTTTTTGGCCAGTGTTGCCAACGCATGTAAATGTGTATACGCTATGTATATATTCATGACGTGATGTAGCACACATGTAGACACATGCTTCAATGAATATGTAACTTTAGAGTATGGTAAACCAGTATCGAGAAAAGGTCCAAAATTTTGGAATGGAGACACCCCCATAATCAAAGTCTGGCGACGCGCCTGGTACATAGTGTAAACGTAGTTCACGCAGCTGATTTTGTTGAATGAGACAATCACAAGAACAAATAGGTTTGGCTCTTTTATCGCTTTTGGTCGAAGTGTCGCCACCGCTGGACTACGATACCGATATTGCTTCCCTATGGATACCTAAGGAGAAATATTTCGACACTATGTAAATGGATTCCAGAAGACATTTGGAATTTATTGCGGAAAATTTTACCAGGCATTAAACCAATATTATGACAAACACACACTTGTGAAAGTTAAAACGCTTTTCTTAACACGAGGCTGGGCTCTTTGACCCATCAAAATTATTAATAGCTGTGAATTAAGTGATACTTTCATCAATTTTCATGAAAGTGTTAGCTGGATTTCCAATCCGACCTAAGCTAAACTCAACAAATCGTGTGGCCATCAAATCGTTTGCATTCACATTAGTAGGCTTATCTCTCTGCAGCTTATCTACTGCAGCTCATCAAATAGAACTATTCAAGCTCATTATAACCTGTATAGCTTGCCTGCTGTACTGTACACCATAGGCGGTCAAATCATCATCATCATCATCATCATCATCATCATCATCATCATCATCATCATCATTATTATTATTATTATTATTATTATTATTATTATTATAAACATATTTATTTTAACTGGATTGCCTGATAGTTAGAGTAAACTAATCTGGAGGCTCTCAAGTACATATAAAAACACGCAGTAGTATATACAATAGACATCGGACGAATCAGAAGACTAAATACACAGCTTGTACAGGAGTAATACAACTGATGCCACATAAAAAAAACTTATGAGTAGATCGTATATATAATTAGAGGATGTAATGTCTAGATTCTGCTATGAATGTCTGAACAGTCCACAAAGATATATTCATTATCATTGTCCGATAAATCACCACTACCTTTCAAGAAAATATCCTCTTGATTGATTGGGTACCACAAATTAGAAAGTTGATGTATAGGATAGTTAGAAATGCTTTCTGAAAGCCAAAATGCTAAATTTCATTTTCGACTGGTGTTTTTAGCGCTAAAAGTGCGTCACATTTGCGACAGGAAAGCGCGCGAATTTTCTTCGATCATGGCCCGATGTGGGAAAGTGTAATTGACGTCATAAACGCAATCCGCCGGCCATAGTATGTGTTCTAAGCCAGAGTGCCTTCAGTTTGCCAAGAGGTATGACAGATACAACAGAGCATGGTGATTCCGGAGAGTATGGATTGAGTTTTTTATGTACGTGGTCTGATGACCATAAAGAAGAATTAATAAGAAAAGCTGAAGCAGCAGAGGAAAAAAAACCACTCAGCCTTACACACATGAGGGGACGCCCAGAACCCTCTCCGTCAGCAGTACTGCAGGAAGTGTATCCGTGGTACAGCCAGACGATCCCAACCAGCCGTCTGGGCAATAATAATTTGTTGCAAAAGAGATAATTCCTATAAAAAAATTACTACATTTCATTTCACAAGAATAAGCATGAATGCAATAAATTGGAATTTGCGTCAGGATGGGCCAGGTCGTGTAGTGTTTCAAATTCTAGCATTCACTGAAACAGCTACGGCCTACGCCTATGATATATAAAAGTCTAAACAAACAGTTAGTTATTAATGTTGACATACTTTAGTTCTTTAATGAGGATGGGACAAGTAGCCTCTGGCTAATTCAAATTCATTTCCTCGTGTTAATACAAAACAGCGTAGATTTGTAACCCTTACAAGTGCAAAGTGAAAAAAAAATAATAAAAACACAAGATATTGGCGAACATAATAGAATTACAGTACAAAAACATGACGGATACTGTTCATATGCCTACCATTATCATCAGTATCGTCTTCCCTCAGAAAACGCTGAAACCTAAAATGCAGACAATGTATTTCCCTGTTGTGTCTATTATAGAACAATCGGTTAGCATATGAAGCAGATGGGGTACCCTACCATAATAAATTTACTTTTTCAGACTGATGCAAGTTGTCAAGTAAAACACCAGTATTATTTATTCTGAGAATTTCAAAACAACCAGTTAATTTTCCCTTCCCATATGTGTGGTCTATGGATGATTAAATATAGGTTTCCATTTACGAATATCTTTCAATATCAGAACTCCTACCCAGCAGTAACCTCGCGACCCTTGGAGAGCAGTAATTTATGGTTCCGTATACATTGTCATCAGTACACGTGTTTATGATATCCTCTATTTCAGATGGTATCCATTATGTAACAATGGTAAATATTTTCCTGTGAAGGACTTATTTTCTTGTTCCAAAGGTACAATGAAATGGAATTTTGTACACCCGATTATTGGGAGCTGGCCGTAATTCATGGCTGAAAAAGATGAAAGGCCAGCCGTCCACTGGTCTTGGCAGCTGCGTAGATGAGGCGTGAATGTGGTAGCTGTCCAGACAAGTGTTATCTGGTTATGGGATTAAACACCTCGCAATATACAGTAGTAACCGGACATACACATTACAGTGGCCCGCTAACTCAACCAGTTATAGACTGTTCAACCCTAGACCTGGGTATGGAACAACATCGGTCCTGGTTTGTCCATGTTTGCCACCCATTTTTCCCGTAAATTTAATCAAAATGATTAAACACATTGAAGTTTTGTTACAATGTTACTTTGCAACAATTAAAATCCCAGACCGGCGCTGTCACTGTGACATTCGATTGATAATTATGTGAAACATTGTAACAGTCGTAAAATTCTAGACCTATATTTTGCTGTAATGCAAGCTTTGGAATCAGAATCATACTGATTAATTTGTAAATACTGTAAAAAAAAATAATGAATCATTGTTCCCGGTTGTATTAGTAATTTGGCCAGTTCCATGAATCCTTCCATTATCCACCGATGGTAACATTTGGCAACAGCAGTAGCTTATTCTTGCCACACCCATCCCAAACATCGTCATATTTGACAAATCAAAGTCATTTTCCACCAAGTGTTCGCTACATAGATTAGATCGGTTCCCAGGGTCTTGCCACTTGTCCCTGTAAACCTTGACTGCACGGGTCCACGCTCTCCCTAATTTCATGTCTTTGAGGGAATGTAAACAAGCTGTAGAACTTGTATTGCTACAATTAACAGCAATACACCGACTCATCTTGGGCAGGAACAGGGACGAAAATGAATATTTCTACATACACTTTTAATCCTGTAGATAAAGGGTGAATAAAATATGTTTAAACCAAGTGACACTTGACAGCCATGGCCCACTAGCATGGTTGGAATTTTTCTCTGTCAGCTAGCGGTGTTGTGTTTGTGACGTCACAAGCCTTTCGCGCCTTGTGGGTGTCGGAAATGAACGGAAAGCAACGATTGAAGGAGCAGTAAGTTTTAAAATAAAAATGTGATAAAATTATCACAGGCACATCAAAAATTTTTTAAAGCGCACCGTATGGTGAGAACAACCCATGAGTCACCCATGTATCAAATTTGAACATGGTCAATGAAGAGGACCTTTAATAAAATATCACTCGACCACTGAACTATTAGAGTTGGATTTACACCTGGAGCGAGTAAGTGACACACAGTGATCAGCAGATGGACCCTTTGCACAATGAACTCGGGGCAGTACAAAAGGTAATGGTTTGTATCTTCAGAAGGATGAGAGCATGCACACGTTGAGACAGCAAGGATATTGACATGGTGTAGACGGGCGATTAAAACGGAGAAGGTAAGACGTAGCTGCGTGTGGTATAATGTTCAGGTAATGACTACCATGTTTGAAGTATGAGGGTTTTTTTGTCAACATTTCAGAGGAGCAAATTTAATTTAGATTTAAACTACGGCAGGGAATCAGTGTGGCGAGCATCAACCGGGAGGTTATTCCATAAGTTAATAGTAGAGGAGAGAAATGACTCGCCGAAGCGATATGTGGTAAACATAATTTGGCGTAAACCAGCGCGAATTCTCAATAGATGTCCATTAGTGAATGCAACATCGCGAGGAATAAGATCATGTAGATATTGTGGAGTCGACCTATTATACATTTTGAAGAAAAGAAAAAGTTTGGTGTATTTCTTCCGGTTTGACAAAGTTTTCCATCCAAGCTTTTCTAGAAGAGAGACACGTTGAGTGTATCTAGGTGCACCAAGGGAAATCCTGGTTGCCTCACACTACACAGCTTCTACAGATTGTGACAGGTTTGCAGTGCATTTGTCAAACAGGACACACCCATAGGCTTACTCAAGGATAGGACGAATCATGGTAGCATACAACCCTTACGAGAGTCTGGCAAGAGAGTTTGTATTTGAGTGTGCATAGAAGTGCAAACCTTTGACTGCCTTAAAAGCGTGGTACATGCTGGTGCCATGACAGATTGCTGAATAGTGTAACTCCAACATGTATATGTTGAGTAGCCTCATGTATCGGTGTGTTTCCAAGGAGTAGGGGGGTGGATGATCTGACTTGTTTCATTAAGATGAAAAGTTTTGAAAAAATAACAGAAATCCATTTAGTCGCATTAAATGTCATTCGAAAAAACTTGCCCCAAAGATGGACTTTTACAAGGTTAGAATTAAGGTTTTCAGCTGTGGCAGTTAGCTGGTGAACAATTTCATGAATACTAGAGTCCCCGAATAATGGGATGTCACAGGTAATGTTATCAATTATGTTGTTTATTTAAACAAGGAAAAGTAGGGGGCCAAGGATGGAACCTTCGGGCACTTCAGCGTCTATGGGGAGCCAAGAGGAGGTCCGTCCTCCAAGAGTAACTCGTTGAAGTCGCTTCGAAATGTAGTTTTCTATAAATCGTAAAACAGGATCTTCAAAGCCCAATTGTTTCAGTTTAAAAAGAAATAGACCAGCGTGCCATACTCTATCAAAGGCCTTGGATATGTCTAGGAAAACCATATGAGTCTCATGGCCCAACTCAAGTCCACTATAAATAGTATGAAGTATGCTAACAAGTTGATTTATAGTGGAATCGTTTTTCTTGAAACCAGATTTTTTGGCAGATAGTAAATTGTTTTAAGTTAGATACTAGGATTTTATAGACTTAACGCTCAAGTACTTTGAGACATTACAGAGGAGTGAAATTGGCCTTTGGTTTTCCTGTGACAGTTTTATTACTTTTTTTTGAAAAAGGTACACACGTTGGACCTCTTCCAAGGATTTGGAAAACATGGGTTAGATGAACAGCGATTGAATAGATCAGTAAGAGAACGTGAGATTGAAGGGGCCCGGTATTTAAGAAGGGTGTTACCTATGCGTCAGGACCACAAGCAGAACTAGTTTTCAGAGACTTAAGAATCTTTTTCACATCATGTACTCGCACATGAAACATAGACAGGCGGGCCGCAGTCCGATAGGCAAAGTTGGGCAAGGGCTTGCACAGATCAGCAAAATACTTGTTGAATGTCTCACACTTTTCCATGTCGGAAGAGGCGTTCCTTTCATCATTAATAAAATCTGGAATATTTGATATAGTTTGTGGCCGAGAATAGAATTGCTGCGGTTCCACCATCTTTTGGGGATTAATCTCTTTTGAGTCCAGTTTAGTACGGAGTCTGGTAAAGTAACGATGAATAGGGTTTTTGATATTGTTCACTGTAGATTTCGTTTCCGTATATATAACTGGAAGAGCGTTCAATATTTTGGGTAGTGAGGAGCGTGTGCGGCCAAGGCTTTTCTGTCAGAAACTTACACGTATTCCAAGCACGATTGCGCTGCCTTATAAACCTCTTGATGCTACAGGTAATCCGAGGCTTGTCCGTGGGTCGAATGGTGACCTCGCGGAACGGAATGAACTGTTTACAAGTGTCAAAAAAAGTGGGCTGACTAGTATGACACATTGTCACTTGGGGAGTCGAATACTGTAAGACCATTTTCCCAGGGAGCATTGTGGAGTACATTGTTCAAGTTATCAAAATCTGCTCCCTTACAGTTCGAGACAGGGTGTTTGAAGGGGCTATCCTTGTAATGAGTCACAGAAAAAGAGCAAAAAACTGCAGAATGCCTTTCCAACTCTAATATGCAGGTTTTTACTATAGGTACATCCAATGAACCACAAACAAAAGTTGTAGAATTATAATTTATGCTAATTAGATACATTTGAAAAGTTAAAATGTTGAATATCTTGAAAACTACTGCAAGTAGTAGTACCCTTCCAACTTTGATTTCTACGTTTCTGCTCTAGGCGCATCAAATGCACCACAAACCAAAGTCGTAGAATTATAATTTATGCTAATTAGGGGTACTTGAAAAGTTTAAACTATTACAGGTAGAAGGGACATGCCAACTTCAATATATAGGTATGTGCAATCGACACATCGAATCTGCCACAAACTAAAGTTGCAGAATTATAATTTATTCTACTTAGGGGCACTTGAAGAGTTTAAATGTTGAATATCTTCAAAACTATTAAAACGAAATGTACCATTCACATTTTGAAAATCATTATAGGTTTCTGGTATATGAACATCCACTTGATCACGACCAAAAGTTGTAGAATTTTAGTTTATGCAAATTAGGAGAATAAACAAAATTTAAAGCCTCAACAATTTCACAACTATTACAGATAGAGGTGTTATTCCAACTTCAATTAACAAGTTGGTTACAAAGCTGAATCCGATGAAATATAGACCAAAATGGTAGCATTCAAATTTATACAAATTCATCAAATTTAATCCTTGAAATTTCAACTTCAAAATTGTTGCAGACAGAGGTGCCATTCTAACTTCAATTTATTTGTTTAGGAGACAGCTGTATCCAATGAACAATGAAGCGCACTTGTGCCAGTTTTATTTATGCGAATTAAGAAAATACACAAAATTTGAATCTTGAATAGCTTCATAACTATTATAGATAGAGGAACAATTCCAACTTCAATTTATAGGTTTGTGAAACAGCTCAATTCTTTGTGTCTCTTTGAACAGTTCAAAGTTTTGTTGCATGTGTTAAATTAATACTGAATAGGCAATCTTTAAAAGTTTTCTTGGCACACAGACTTTGCTGACAAGCATATCAAATTTCTCTCGTCTGATATTTGTTTACATGTGCATAATCCTGATGTGGCATCAATACATTGCATGTTATCTGTATGCTTTACAACAGGTCATTATTATCCGGTGATTGAAATACCACACACAATTCGGATAAAAGGTTTAAGTGGCAAGAGGGAGCAGATACGCGATTTAGATCAGCTTTGCTTTCAGATGATCTACACTGCAAACCAAGGGGACGCATGACGCGTCCTCAGGAGGCGTCAATGTGTTACCAAAACGCCTCCTAGTATTATGTGTGTGGTGTACTTAAGTTCCAAATTTTAACACTTGTGTTTGCTTCGACGAATACGTGTGTTATCTTAAGTGTTACAATTAGTCGGCCTATTAGCTGGGACTTGGGCTAGTCCCAGGTATTGACCCAATTCTAGCCTGTAGGCTATGTTTATCTAGCCGACATAGAGGATAGGCCTAAATGGTTGCATCAATATCTTTGGACTAGATCTAGGCCTATATACCTGACTTAAGTTAGGCATACAATTGAACAGACCTGGGCACAGAAAACTAGGTTTAGTTGACAAGTTTAAATAAGAATAAATGAGGCCCTGTTGGAGGGGGGGTCCTCAGTGATAATCCAATACCGGTTATCCATTTAACAGTTTTGACTCCAATAAGCCTAATCAAAAAATCATTTAAAAAGTTGCATCAAATCCTGAAATAGGCCTATTTTAAAATTTCGGTTCGCCTAATATGATAATCCTGGAATATGGGAAAAATGGAATAATCCTTTGTTTTTCACTTAAAATCCAATAATCCTCTTTAAAAACAGGCACAAAATCCAATAGACCTAATTAAAAAAAACCTAACAGGGCCTCTTAAATTCCCCAAACTTATTTAGGCCTAACATTTACATGGCCTAACTATGTAGGCCTACTTTTAATCATTAAAGTTAAAGTGCTATGAACGAGACCGTTGTAAATTGTTGCTGGTAATGTAAGCCTTAATCATTTTAAAATAATATGGCTCAATGGGCCTAATAATTTATTAGGCCTAGCCTAAATTTATGCTCAACTGTGTCACACTGTTCGTTTTCATACCAGCTTGCGCAATATTAACGCAAGTGTTCAGGTGTATGCTAATGTTTGTGACCGAGCATGACAGGTAGCAACTTCCGGGAAGGGCTGGCCAAGAGCACTGGCGCAAATGTTTGTGCACAATTGCCGTAAGTTTTGCTCATAGTATCTGTAAGCTCTCTTTTTTATTGCAACTATATACTACTGCCTCAGACAACAGAGACTCGCGGTAATCAGCTTGGGACACGTAAATCAGTGTGCTTTTTTGAAAATCTGTGGTTTTGAAAAAAAAAACCCTGTCAAATGTCGTGTGGCAATGGCGGCTGATAGCGTCCAATAGGCCAGTTAAACACCAAGCGTTACAGCTTGTAACACACACATTCAGCTGGAGAGCACGGGTGTGTCACAGTGGAACATTCCGTTAAATTAGAGAACACAAAGTGTATTGTACTTGATAAAGTGACTGAAAATTTCACCGGAAATATATCTACATTCCTGAGGTCAAAATAGGCCTAGCCCTGGGCCTATTTATTATTTCTGCTTTCTTTCATAACTCACAGGACCCAGTCCAATTATACCAAATAACATTATTATAAGGTGCACTATTTTTAAACTTATAATTACTATTAATTAGATCTAAATACAACTCATGACAGCTGGACTACGTTTTAATGCAAAATGTTAACACGCGGATTAATCTATTGACTTCTTGGTGTATAATAGGCTGCAGATGTATCTATCTTGTTTGTGTTTCAGAGGACATTATAAATGTAAATTTGAAATAATTAGCAAAGAGCATATTCTTTGGGTTCATCACTGAATGAGTTAATTTTGTCATATAAACATTGGCTGCATTGATTGAATGGCTATGTCTGTTTGGTAATTTAATTATAAGTTCATGTTTTCTTTCTGGACACCAGTCAGTTCAGTGGCTCTTGAAGAAAACATTTTGGGCTACATTATTTATATACAATTACACAGTCCAGGAAATGCTCAAGATCCCTGCTCATGCATTCTATCATTAAAGTGTGTGTGTGTCAACACACACTTCTTTCTTTCTTTCTTTCTTTCTTTCTTTCTTTCTTTCTTTCTTTCTTTCTTTCTTTCTTTCTTTCTTTCTTTCTTTCTTTCTTTCTTTCTTTCTATCTGTCTGTGTTTCTTTCTTTCTTTCTTTCTTTCTTTCTTTCTTTCTTTCTTTCTTTCTTTCTTTCTTTCTGAATTTGAAATTTTCAATCTTGAATATCTTCAACAGTATAATAGAGATGTCATTCCAACTTCTACTAGGGGGTTGTTGACCATTGGCACCTAATCACCTAGTGAATTAAAAATGAAAGTTGTAGCAATTTAAATTATGTAAAAAAGCACCATTAGAAATTTTAAATCTTGAATAACTTCAAAGCTATAATAGATAGAGATGCCATTCCAACTTGTACTCCTGTTTTATGGAATAGTTGTATATTGCCATACCAATGCGCTTTGAAGACACACACACTGATTTGCTATGCAGCAAATCATCTTTCCTAGTTCCTCTTGAATTTTTGTGCAGCAAGTACATGCATGACAAGTTGCCACGCCCCCTTTCACATGTGTATTTGAGCGAAAATTGAGGTATCTGTCATCGGCGCAATAATACAGCATAACAGTGCAAGTAGCGCCAACATGTTAATTTTGGCTGTAAATCCTAAACAATTATGATACTTTCTGCTTCCAGTCATTCATCATTCACCCTCGTCACAAATGGATGCCACACAAATCGCAGGTTGTAAAAATAAATTCATGTAAACCTTGAGGGGTAACCTCGTGCTGATTGGCTGAAATTCCCCATTCAAACATCTGCAATATGTATAAATACAGTACAATACTACAAGAACACAAATCGTGGACAAGAATAAATCAATAACTTTTTAAAGCACAATCGAGGGCTTATTGCGTAATTGTTCGCACATGAATTCAATTTATCAGCTGAAGGGGCAACAGCCAACACTGCAGCACGTGCGTCACGATGGAATCCAACATGGCAGCGTCCGTCGGCAGTTTGGCTGGGAAAGTGGCGTTAATAACTGGTGAAAATGCACTGTTTACTGAGAACAATGCAACCCTTATTCGGAGGCAAAACACTCCATGTTAACAAAACATAGAAAAGCAACAATTTAACATAGGGACACGTGCATTGATATGCCATATTGTGGTTTGGACTTTGAACTAAGGGCAGGTGACTCAATTCTTGACAGCTGTCGCCATGCATGATAAGTAGGCGGCATTGATGCCATTATGTTTTTTGAGTCAGTTGACGGGGGGAGGGGGCAGATTTACCCGCAACTGCTCCCGCCCGTTACCAGATACCTTGGAGGAATCGTCGTTGATGATTCCTCCAAGCAGATACCGAGCGCAACACTTGACGTTACTACACTTACTGTAACAAACGTATTCTTAGAGATGGAAACAAAATCAATACACGCACACTGCAGGCTACCTTTTCTTGCCAGGCATGTTGTTGGATTTTGGGGGTGAAGTGTGGTACCATGGAGCATGGACCTACTATCAGATAGTAGGTCCATGCATGGAAGTATACCTCCATGTTGGTACCTAGTGTGATTGTGAGGCCCCACAGAGAGGGTAGGGGGATTTTATTGTTATTTTCTTTTTTTTTGGTCTGCATTCTAATCTGGACCCAGTCAAAAAGTATGTCAGTTAATGCATAGGGCTAGGCCCATATGCTTGAAGGCTTGTGAAACTACCCCCATCAGTGAGTCAATCTGACAATCCCCCTCCGTGCATAAATGGCACTATCACACTGACACTGGGAAAGCCATTTGGCGGTGTATGGCACATTTTCAATTTGGCGGGGGTGGCGGTTGGTGGTGGCGGCGGGCAGTGGCTGTTGGTGATCAGTGGTGATGGGCAGTGGTCAGAGGCAATCCCTGTCAATTGACGCAGAACACTGCCAAAGCTTACAGCCTGCATGGTCAGTGATCTTCATCCACGCTGCCAAACACCACCCACCGCCGCCTATGGCGGCCCACTGCTGCTGAGAAACTCCCTGGGAGCATCTATTTGTTTCATATGTATAAGCTATGTGAACAAAAGCAAGAACTGGTTGGTAAAAGGGTAGGAAAATAAAAAGTTATATAATATCTATGTGGGCATAAATATTGTTCTTTATGTATTTGTGTGCTCCTAAATCTGCAAAAAGACCAACAGTGGACATTTACAAACTCAGGCACACACACATATATAATCATGCAAGGCATAAATTCCTTCACACACACATAATATTAATTATTCAAATAATGTGCATGTATATATGTATCTACTGCATTCAATGCTAATAGTGGTGCTCTGTATGTACTAATTCAAAGATTCTTGGGGCCAAATAGGTTTGTGGAGGGATTCTACAAGCAGATGACCCTTATATTACTTAGCACTTGGGTGAATTTTTTGTGCAAAATTTATTGGAAAGTACCAGTGTAAAGATATTTATAACCAGAAATATAGGAGACCATTATTGGATTAAAGTAGCCACATTGTATTTATTAGGGCATGTATTACTATTAGAATGAATATAGTAGGTATTTAGCAAATCAACAATTAAAACTAGTGGGCTGAGTGATCACCCCATGCTCAGCTGAGCTGTGGCTGTGCTGAGTTGACCAAGGTGCTTACATTTAGTGAGCTGAGATCACTTTGGAAGAATGAATCCCCACTTCACGGACAGTTTTTGAGACGGAATAAAATGCTGACCCTCCATATACATGTGCTTCCTGCCCACTGTTTAAGCATACCATAATTATTACGGGGAAAGATTATTAGATGCTATTCATGAGCTGAAAATTAACAAAATTGATGCCTTTTTATAAAGCTATTAAAGCAGCAAACAAGTACGTACTGTCCTTTTATCACAGTTGCAGTTGCTATTACACCAGTATGTCGCAACACAGATCCACACTCCTGGTTAATGCCCAACAGGCCCAAAACAGCTATTGCTCACCAGCAGACTTAGTGATCCAGAGGTGTCAAGTGTGTGCACTGGGCGGTAACCAATTAACATAAGCAGAGTAATGTGTTGAATATACGCAACTCCAGCTTGCTGGTCTCATCATGAGATCACAATAAGTTCGCTACCAATCAGTGCTTGTTGCTCAAGCACTCAACTTTAAAGTACATGTATGTCTTTCTTTTTCTTTTTCATAATAACACTTTAGTAAAATTATAATTATATTTAACTCTTAAATGGTCAGTTAAAATTTTTGACCTAGTAAAGCTGTTGACTTAGTAGGATCATTTTAGTTTCTTTCTTCATATTTTCACCTTTTACAACTGTGCATATATGTATACACACAAACACATGAATATACATTATTAATAAATATTAACTTATTTTCATTCCCATTTTGCCATCATGTTCTTACATTCATTCACCTAGTCTATATCTGAAACAAATTTATAAATGCTCCCTGGACTCCTTGAGTCTCTCAGAGGCGATGGGCGGTTGAGGACCATGGGCGGCAATGAAGAAAGTCTCTGCCCATTCCTGCCAAGGCTTAAAATTTGGGCGGCGATTGCCGCTGAGCACCAACGACTGCCGCCAAGCACTGCCCACCTCTCCAGAGTGTGCTGTAGGCCTCTGAATGGTGCTTTTAGTGAGTTAGACTACAGGCTACAGCCTCAGGGCCGGGGGCCTGTATGGAAATAACTTTATTGACATATACCATTTACATGGTGTTGTCAAAAGACCTGAGATATATAACTATGAATATCTGTGTGGGTCTGTAACTCTGATGCATTCTAGTGAATGTAGATGGCGCAGGCCCAATCCAGGAACTGTGCATGTGGATGGTTGAAAGGACACTGACATGAACCTGCCTTATGTATCGTGCATGCATGTGGTTTTGGGAAGTCTTGACCTTGTTGCCCAATTAGTATCAAACCAAGGAAGCATGTACATGTACCACTTTCATGGGTAGTCCTGCACAACCGCAGTCAAACTGCTGGCCCATATTTCATTGTGCCTGCTATCAGTTTAATCAGAGATGTGCACAGCGTACATGCATGATCCCTGGTTTAAGAAGGTGAAGCGCTTAAAAACAACCAATGTAGACATAGGCCTAGGATATTCATGATGAAAATTACTTTAGGGATTAAAGGAAGGCAAGTGCATGCCCATTGTGAATCAAGAGGATGACCAGAAAGCTAGCTTGTTCAGGTCAATGTTTGGCTCCAAATGAAAGTAGCTGCTGATGAAAGAAAAATGTAGGAAAACAAAGCCCGTCTCCCAATGTCAGCTTCAGACAGACATGCATGCTTAGCAGAGAAATTGGATTGACACCATGCCTTAATTGAAGGCTTGGTGTTTGATCACATATAAGATAGTTATCACAATGGTAAAGTGGGGTATGTAGTGGAAACTGTTGGAGCTTTGGGGAATTGGGTTGCTCGTTGGAATCATCATTTAGACTGAGAGAGTCCCAGGTTTGAGACATGAGGAATACTGAAGTCCAGCATATAAACCTTTAAGCACTCCCAATTCTTTATTCTTCCATGGTCCTGATACAAAGATGGTGTAACAGTCGTTGCAGTTGCAGTTGGTCTTAGGGCAGTGTCTGGTTGTCTCTACTACAAGTAACACCGATATTTATTGAGAAGCTATTTCTAAGATAACCAGAACCTTGCACCCCATCATCCAATCAGAACTCATGAAAATCAAACAATGTAGAAACATGTCATTTCCCTTATCAAATATATGTCACCAGCCATATCCTGCTTTACATACCAAAAAACTTCATCTTTTACTAAAACTTGTCTGAAGTAATGATCTGTACTTTTGGACTTTGTCTATTGTATTTGACACCTCTATGATAGTCTGACAGTTGAGGTTGGATGGCTTAGAATTCTCAGTCACTGGCAACTGAGATGAGGCAATGAAATAACAAAAAGTAGTAACAGTTATTATATGAAATCTGACTTCACAAAGCAGCTTTTACCAAAGAAGAGTTTGAGAAGTTTCTGTGATCTAATGTGTTAACTTTCCCTTCAACTGAATTCCTGAAATAAAACTTCTTTAAACCCAGAATTCCTTCAAACATGGAAAATAAATTGCACACTGCAGCTTATATTTTGCCCCAGTCATATAATTATGTGGCATTTAAAGGTTGAGTGTATATTGTATTATAAGTATATTTATTTCAAGAACTGGATAACCTAGTAGTTACAAAGCAACTAATGGAGAGGATCTCCAGTACATAAGTGACACACTTCTGTAGACGACACAAGGGACATCACAAAAGACTTTTTGCTAATAAACTTAAAATTCCATACAGCGAATATAAGCACTATCAACAGATGAAGGCAGTGTCTAATTGTACTGCACAAAATATAACAACATTCAATTCATGTGTAAGATCTGTACTGCTGTTTAATGTTTAACATAATTTCTAATAGTCTATCAGGGACAAGATGAATCAATCATTCTCTTACAGCAGGTGGTAGGTCATTCCCTAATGCTAAGGAAGGATGAAGAGAAGTATATAACGGTCAGTACTACATTTACATGTTTTAGTTCAGTGGAGTTTTTGAAAGGATGATGTGTTTGTACAAGTATAGATTTAGCATTAATTAGGTCATATAGGTACTGAGGAGAAAGTCTGTTTAGCATTTTATACAGTAGTAAAAATTTAAAGAATTTTCTCAAGGTATGAAGTGGCTCCAACCCATTTTCTGCCAGTAGTGATCAAAGTAAATATTGCAGCTCCAGTGCAAATCCTGGCTGCTTCGTACTGCAAACTTTCAAGCAAATCTTACAGTTCTTTGGTGCTGTTGTAAAAAAAAAATAACCAGCACCCATACTCCATGGTAGGATGGACCATAGTAATATTAAACAATTTCACTTGTGTTTTCCTGGAAAGTTTAAATTTGAGTCACTTAAGGAGCCAAGGCATAAATTTGCTAGCATTTGTAGCAATGCGGTTTATATGAGAGTGCCACGTTAAGGATGAGCGTCTGGTTCAGTGCTATTTTGAGGGTGCTTGTGAAGATTCTATCACAAAACAATCAATATGCATAAAAACTGCCACAAACTATACATTTTTGGAAAGCTAACAAACTGGTGATTTGTTTTCTCCCACTGTCCTGTGTGTTTGTTGTCCATTGTTTATACAGCAACCGTACCAAGTGCTGTACTCTTTTTCAAAGAACCTTGAAGAAACTTGGATTCAACTTTTTAGTTTTCTGATATAAAGACATTAAATTTGTGGCAAACTGTTTGTAACAATGTAAAGTGGAAAAGGGTGTCTCATTTTGTGCGATTTATGTTTTGTTACAGTGCTGTTCATGTTTGGAGGTGCATGGATGACACTCACTCAATACATCAAAGGGACCAGACTTTGACTCATTCTCCTGACAAAACTACACTTGTAATTGAAAACTGAGACACACTTTTTCAGTTTACGTTATCATGAACAGTTAGCCACAAATTTAATATCAGGGAGAGTGGGCTGGCACGGTTTGACCAAGTACATGTTGGACCAACGTGAACTTGGGTGAGAGTATCCTGTGACAGAAATTGTAAGGACAGTACTATTGTTGCAGAAGTATGGCAGATCTGCCTTGATTGTGTTCATATCCAAGAATTCATATCCAAAAAACTTGTTGTTGTGCTACATTCATGAGGCTTTGTGCTTTGTATTCGTGTAATGTAAACCTGGGCCCCATGCAGCAAAGGCCAAAACAAGGAAACCAACATAAGTACCAATCTAATCTGCGTGGAACATTCCTACATGATTTCTTGTTAGATGCTTATTAACTCTTTCAGTGCCAATTAATCATGTCTAAAGTTGATCTACCAAAGTCAGACTAGTCTGAATAATTATTCAGATCTCAGATTCATATTCTTCGGAAAAAGACCTTTCATTTAAGTACCAGCATGCCTCTAGTTTCAGAGAAAATATACCAGGTCAACAGCTTTTCTCGGCACACACTGGGCATTGCGACCAATGCGTGCCCAGAAAAGCTGTTGACTCAGTCCAAAATTGGGGACTTAAAGAGTTAAAATGCCAGTTTAGTAAACAATAAACCTGAAAGTTCCCAATAACCATGATAACTGCAGGAAGAATATGATTCCACTTACAAGGGATTAGAAATACATGCATGTCACAAGTCAAGCTCCTAATCTGATTGGCTGAATGGTACTGTGATTGTAGAAATACATCCTGCAGTCAGCTTGTTACTAGAAAGGTGGTTCTGTTTGGTCACTCCATCATTGTATTCAGAAATCCTGCAAACTCCCTTTACAGATTATAATAAGATATGTACATAATGTGCAGGTTATATGGAGCTCTGCAGGGTTTTGTGGGGAGCAGTTCCTTGACCAAACAACTGTTTTTATAGCATGTGCATGTTATTGACATGCTATGCAGGCAGTCCACTGTTAAAATTTTACCTACAATTCATTGAAAATTGGGAGGGAGCAAACATGTTGTAAAAGTTCTGTAGAATTCTGAGTACTTCAAAATTTTGTTAAGCTCAGCCCTAAAAGGCGCCACCTGAGGAGCTCAGTGTATATAGCATTTTGATATCTTATTCTGCTCTTCTAAAATATTGCCATTAGCCCCCCCCCCCCCCCACAACCATACTTTTCTTTTAGATATTAATCTATGTTTTTATCATGTGAAGAAAAAAAACATCATGTTCTCATTAATGAGGTGATAGGTAACATATTGCAAAGGGGTCTACTTCAGAGGTTTCCTAGGCCTACAAACCATGATATTTAACATAAAATCTTCAAATTTAGTGTAATAAAACTTTGATGTAATACCTGGGAACAGTTCTCTTGTTTTTTGTTTAAAAGCAAAAGGAATGATTTTTTTTTAATTTATAAAGAGGCACCGTTTCAATTTCCCACTTTGCATAATTCAACATAAAAAAAAAAAAAAAAAAATTACTATACAGCAAATGCCCTGGAATAGAAATTATGTAGATCACTGCTTCCACCATGGAAACAGGACAGACAGGAACCTGTGAGTACATGATGCAGTGTCAACCTGATGATTATGATGCTATCCTGTCGACAAGCTAGCTTCTACATGCAGCCATTGCATGTCCATGTATAAGTCATTATAGTTATAGCCTATACAGGTTATTGACCAGCCAAACCCCCTGTACAATCTGGTTGCTTAACACTGGTAAGTCTACTCTGTTGCAGGAGCAAGTTCTGGTATAGGTGCAGCTACAGCTGTGTTGTTCTCCAGGCTGGGAGCGCAGGTGGCCCTTACTGGCAGGAATGAAGCCAATCTGCAAAAAGTGGGACAGGAATGTGAGCAGCAGACTGGAGCACAAAAAGTAAAAATCTTTGGCTCTATGTTCCTGGGTCAACAGCTTTCCTTTGTGCAGAGTTGAGTGCTTGGTTGATCTGGGTCATGTTGTCTTCGCTGTTTCCTGCTGAAATCGCCAAAAAATGCCCGGATGTAAATTGTTTCCACGTTAATGTTTTCACCTAAATTTCTCGTTACTAAGAAAACATTTTTGCGAAGATTTGTGTGTAAGACTGTTCATGATGGCATGCCAAAGAAAACTATTGACTCAGTCACACTCTGATCAGGAATAGGTTAATGCATGTATCATCAACAATTTTTTGGTTTGGTGATGCAAACTTAAGTAAACACACTGAAGCAGACCGTTCTTTTACATCTACATTACCTTGTGGAAAATCAGACAGATTCACTACCTCCTTCATTCATTTTGTATAATTACATACTCTAATGATAACTAAAGTACAGGGACTTGTGCAAGTCTAGTCCTTACTAGACTTGCACAAGTCCCTGGTGCATGTCCCTCTTTTCCCCTCCCGCAGCCCCACCCAGAAGTGCCATACATTTTCCCCTCCACAAAGTTAACTGTATAATATTATGACACGGCCCTACTGTCATTTAGTAAACATGTAGGTACATGAACTGGTTCCAGCACTCAACTAAAATGGCCAAAACTGTACTTTGTATTATGGATCACCAAATTTAAAGGCAGTAATCTCCCTGCACGTGCTGTTGCGATTAATTTTAAAATGATAAATTTTATTTCCTTGGGAAAAATAAATGAAAAAACAAACAAATACAAAAGTCAAGACATATGCATGTGTAAAATGAGGTGAGGTTAAAGGGATTTCAAACATCATTGTCTATCACCAAATTTCAAACTGAAAATGTACAAGAAAGTCAAAATGAACAGATGACAGATTATGGTATTTATACATATAATACTATGGAATGTGTGTGGTGAAGGTACAAATCTGATAAACTTGTCTGTTTCAGCCTCTTCTGGTGATAGGGAATCTCGAAAAAGAGGAGGAAGCAAAGCGAGTTTTTGATGAAACAATAAAGCACTATGGGAAACTGCATATATTGGTGAGTTATGTAAACAATTTTCTTTTCTATAGCTCAAATGACTTGATGGTTGCCTGAGCTTGTTCTGTGGTTCATCATCTGTCATACCGTCCATCCATTTTTCCCATTTTGGGCTTCTTCACCAACATCATTAGCCAGATTCTCTTCAAACATGGTGGGGATGCTTTGGTGAATTTGTATAAGTTTGTCAAAGTGTTCCTGCTCCAATATTTCTATTTTTCAAATTTTTGGGGAATTCTCATTGTTCTTTTTGGAAAATCATAAATATCTACCTTAAAATTGCATGGCCAATAACTGCAAAACTGTACATGGACACTCCTGGACACCACAATACTTTTAAAGGTAATGACCCACCAGTTTTGGATAATTTTGTTTAGGTTGAGACTTTAGGACATTTTGGCAGACACATATTGTCTATCAGGTGTCCAAATTTGGTAGTTCTAGTCCAAATACAATCTGAAGTGACTAAGAAACTACTTATAATGTTAACATGGTTGTCAATGGACTGTGTTAACTTTTGAGTTTTGATAACAGAAAAATAGGTATTTGCACCAAATTGTTCAGTCCATGTGGTCCGGGATCTTTCTCTGAAACTAATTATCTGCTTTCGATAAAATGAAAATTGATTTACTCTTAAAAATTCTTTTTTAGAACAAAAACACATCAGGGATTTTCTCAGAAATGTACAGTTTTTTTTTAAATGTATGCCAGAAATGAAGAGTCCACCAACTTGATCAATTTTGACAAAATTAGCCATTTTGCTATCACCAATGTTGTAAGAACAGATGCAGTTGTGAAAAATTCCTGAAAAATTTTGTAGAGACGTGTATTGAGGTTATACTTGCACAAATTTGACCATCTTATCTTATAGCCAATGTTGAATGGTTTATTTCACACAACATAGGCCTTCTCATATTATACAAGGCTGATGTAAGCCCTGGCTGACAGTCAAATAAGGGCTCAAATACAGCCATGGACTTGCAAGGAGCCACACACTTGGTGGCAGGCTAGACGTACCGCTCAAGATTTTATTTACATTTCATGTGGAAATATTCACAGTAACACTGGTGTGACATTTGACACTATTGCAATGCAGGTACATGTAGATGAATTTCTAGACCTCACCAGGCATAAGAAATTATATCCATACCATTTCATTTGGTCCAATATTAAAATGATAACAAACATGTCCACTGTGGACATTTCATGCCTAAGAGAAGATCAAACCAAGTTATTAGGAGGCTAGATCACATATTTGCTCTGTTTTCAACCATTTCCCTTTTTGCATGTCATTTATAGATGGAGGGCTCCACTTGCCCAGTCTCATGCTAACTTAATTTGGTCTGGTCCTTCCATCTTTTGTACAACCATGCCTTGCAGATCAGCTTAAAATGGTCTCTATTGAGAATGCTGCAAACTTCCCTCAGCTATCCAATTTGATGGCAATTGTGTCATATACAATACATTTAGGTGATAATAAACAGATTGAATTTATGATCCAGACATGGCCAATATTTAAGTGGGGAGACTCTTCGGTCCCAAGGGTTACGGAAAAAAAAACATGCCTCTTTTGCGCAATCTAGTATACATGGCCTGTCAATCAAGCAAACATGTCACATACTTGTGATTGCATTATAATTTAATTCAGCTCTGCCGTCCAGTAGACTGGTGGCAATATATGTTATAACAGTTATGTCATAATGTGGTTATGTTGTCCATACCTGTGGTCATGTTAGCCTGCCCTTTGCCAGTGTACCTAATACAGTGTTCAGTTTCTGTTGAATCACAGAGCAGAGTTGAAACAGAGACCAACACCCAGGACTAGTAAATAGAAGCATTTATGTTTACCCTGGGGTTGAACAGAACTTGCTCGCCTCTGATGAGTCCAGTTACATGTATGGACAAAACCAGTCAGGCAGTTTGGCATATGTTGTATCCACTTTCATGAATACTTGCATTGTCTTTCTGTTGTATATGATGTGTTCAGAGTTCTGGATAGGATTTTTTTTCCAAATTTGGTACAGAGAAATATTATGGGACCAAGATAAGCTGATATGATTTTCAGGTCACAGTGACCTATTTTGTGGTTACTGTGACCTATTTACAGTCAATTTGACTTTGACTGCAGTGTTTATAAAGTATTGGGACGGATTCATATCAGTTTGGTACAAAAATACATTATCAGACAAAGATTAGCTGATTAGATTTGTTGACCTATTCTGTGGTTACTGTAACCTATTTACTGTCAATTTGACTTTGGTATTGGTTTATCACCACAAGGCTAAGGATGAACTCTTCGAAGCACACATGTATTATAGGACAAAGACAAACTGGTGAGACTGTCAGGTCAATGCAACCTATTTACAGTCAATTTGACTTCCTTACTGCAATATCTTCAAAGTGCCCGCAAGCATTTTGTTCAAATTTTATTCATTAGCATTATTAGGGACAGATGACATCATTGGAATTTCACTTTAGTACAACATGTTCATGGGCTACTTTGTAAGAAAGATGGATTTGTGATGGTGTGTATTGTGACCAATCAATTTATAGGTAAAGCAGGCGGGGGGGGGGGGGCATCCCAGTGAATGCTTGCAGTCATAGCTCTCTAGTTTCCTTTTGTGATGAGCCTCATTCTCTGTATGTATGGATATATTGGATGTGCCTAATTCTAAAAGCATGCTAGTCAGAGACATTAATATTAATGTTCGGGTCATGAAATCCCATCTTGTTGATATTATTTATTTATTTATTTTAATCTATTTCACAGGTCAATAATGCTGGTATTATTGAACTGGGATCCATAGAAAACACATCAATGGAGCAGTATGACAGAGTCATGAATATAAATGTTAGGTAGGATTTTTTTTTTATTTAAGATTGATATTAGTGGTGCCATGTGTAGTTGTACAGCAATTGTTGGTCAAAATGTGTTCAAACTTAAATAAATTCATTATTTCAGCAAAGAATGCAGCTAGTCTTACCAAATTTATAGGATGTATGTATCATGGCTAAAACTAGAATGTTATTCCCACTTGAACTATAATTACCTTGTATCCCTGGGTTTTACATACCTCCTGTGTCTAGGTCCAGTAAAAATTATTTTATAAGGCATGTGTTGGTACTGCTTCACTGCATCACTCATATGTCTTCATCTTTGATACATACTCAGGGGACTAGTTTTTCTTTCATCATTTGTTGGGTATCATGACACGACAATCTATGATTTATATTGCACAATATTCTTCAGGATTAATATGAATATATGGGAATTTATTGCGGTGAAACCTCATTATAATGACACTAGGATATCTGACATATTCATTATAATGACACAAGTTTTGAATGGCAAAAGTTCATTTTCTTTGTTGCTTGATTCATTTATCTGACATATTCAGTTATCTGACACATTTCTAAGGGAACAGATGGTGTCAT
This sequence comes from Hermodice carunculata, assembly GCA_964020975.1. Lineage (NCBI taxonomy): Eukaryota > Metazoa > Annelida > Polychaeta > Eunicida > Amphinomidae > Hermodice > Hermodice carunculata. The sequence continues at coordinate 45,650,532 of OZ026614.1, read as the reverse complement.
TATATTGAGTTTACCCTGTAGAATATTGCTGCCTCTAGTCGCAATGTTAAATTTACTACTACCATTAACCTCCTTGCTAGGGACCGAATAACTGTAAAGTAGGATTAAATATATTCACATGCGCTACTGCCTGTGCGGCACACTTGACCAAGTTGAGTTGTGAAGGTAGGCCGATGTCTTTTCTAGTATTTTGGCAACTTTCCATAACAAATTATGGGGTACAACTTTCCATAACAAATTATGGGGTACATGGGCATAAAAATAGAACATAGCTTCGGTGTTAAATGCTGAACTTTATGAGACATCCTCAGAGAAAATGTGATGGCCAAATAATCACTTTTGGCAAAATGTTTTCTCATTGGATGTCAATTAAACTTTGGCACTCTACACAGAAGCTACTTTCTATTATATAACACATCATTGGTGACCTTGATGTAGTTGTTCAAGGTCACCAGGACTATAAAGTTGATAGAGGTGATTAGCTAGTGGTGGCCCTTGTACATTTAATTGTGGTTAAGATGTGTATAAAACATTATATGTTTATTACAGAGACAAATCCCTATTGTGTGTGAAGTACTGGTGGTGCCATCTGTTGTAATTTATGGACAATTGCCAAATAGATGGCAAATACATTTAATTCATTATTTTCCCAATGCCATATTTTAACATCACAAAACTAAGAGGAAAGATACCTTGGGTCAAGACTCATAATTTGTTTTAGTATGAATGACCTTGACCTATTTTTCAAGGTCACTGGGCAACACATTATACATGAAAATGAGTAGTAAATGCAAGAACTCCAAATTTTCAATGTAGACACATGTAACTTTCAGAACTGAAAGCAAAAAAAAGCTAAGTCAAGTATGATATTGGTGGCACTACGTACAATATTATGTAATATAGGGGTCAAACTGTGAAAGTCTTGTGAGTGTTCTGACATCTTTAATTTTCAATGGATCTTGATGCAGTGTACTTACTTGGACGATGGGGGAGGTCAAAATCTCGATCAAAGATGATACTGGTGGTGCCACCTGGAATTGTACAGAAATTATGGGTCAAAATGTATTGAAACTTATATAAAATCATTATTCTCGCAAAGAATGCAGCTACTCATACCAAATTTATATACCATAGCTAATAGTAGAATATTACATAAAATGGACGACCTTGATATACTTTTCTAAGGTCTGCCTTATGTTTACATTACAATATCTATATCAAATCTACCTTGGGTCAAAACTCACATTTTATGTCAATATGAATGACCGTGACCTACTTTTCAAGATCAACATCAATGTATATTCATGAAAATGACTTGTGAATCCAAAAACTCCTAAATTTTCCAATAAATATGCATACAGAACTAGAGGCAGATAAGAAAACTCTAAGTCGAGAATGATTTTGGTGGTCAGCAGAGCACCAGGCCTGTGGGCCTCTTGTTGTGAACTCAATTCCAGCCATAGTTTTCAAGTTAACCCCATATAACTTTCAGAACTTATAAAGGGTATGAAAATATGGCCCCAACTATTGGTGGTGCCACTTATAGTACTTATTATGTAATGTATAGACCATAATGTGAAAACTTTGATCATGCTGTTTTCAGAGTTTTCCATGAATCATTATGAAACTTATTAGAAAGATTGATCAGGCAAAGACACAAATGTGCCGAAATTTGGTGGCACCACATACAATAATATGGAAGGCAGGAAGTACCACGTATCAAAAAACATGAAATTTTTTATTATGATAATGAATTGAGATACAACTACAAAATTTACATCAGATATGCATTAAGCCAAGTTCATTCAGCGCTTTATTAAAGGACACAGAATTCAATATGTTGAGAAAGAATACAGCTGATCATACTAAATGTACCACAAATGTATATCATGTGGAATTTTGATATTGCACAATGTGGATGAACTTGAACTGCTTTCTTAAGGTCATAGAAGGAATGTATTTCAGGAAGTGAATTTTTTGTGATGATCATCCAAATATGTCTGTAGGCCCGTTGTATTACCTTGGTGATGTGATACAAATAGACACTTTTTCCTTTAAGACCTTCTACAAAGAACCATTGCTTCAATATTATGAGGGACTGGCCATGACCTACAGATAACTTCTTGGCTAAATTGGACAAGAAAATTGAAAATTGAAAAATTCAGGCGTGGACCTCAATAGTTAATGTGAAAGTACATTGGCTATTTAAAATTGAATAAGCCCAATGCAAGAAAGATTTTGATTTGGCTATGAAATATGCAAATGGCCAAGGCAGTCCATGTATTATGAGAAACCAGAAAGACATCTTTGTGGTGTGTGTGCTTTTTTTTCTCTTGAGGAAATGCTTTTTCTTTTTCAAGTAATCCCAGATTTGAACAAAGTAATACAAAAATTACAACACACACAGTGATAAACTTCAAAACAGACATGTCTTTTTTAATTATTTCAGAGTACCATACCAACTTACAATGTTAGCAGCTCCATATCTTGCGGAGACGAAAGGCAATATTGTTAACGTTTCTAGTGTCAATGGTATACGTGCAGTAAGTTGATTTTCTCGGTCATTCTTTTTTTTTTGGGGGGGGGGGGCTGACTCAGGAATAATAAACTGACTTGTAAGGTTGTGTTAAAGGTTGATGCATACGTGTCAAATCTAGCCCACTGCTTAATGAGAGTCAGTCTCTGTCGTTTCTGTCTTAATTTGTGGCCTTTTTCAGAGGCATTTAGCTTATTTAGGCCAATTTCGTCCCTTTATATATATGCACTCACTTTTTTCTTCTTTGTAAAATGTAAACTATTTCCCATGGGAGCAGATATTTTCCTTATTTCTTGCTCAAAAAATGTTTATATATGTTGGATATCATATACCTGCTTTTGAATGTATCCCTTCCCACTAGAGAGAAGTTGTTCATGCAGATTGTTTTTATAAGCTATATTTATATAAGATAATATGTAAAAAAAAAAAAATATGGCTTACTGAAAAACGTGATTAAAAAATCACATGGTCTGCTTTGGAAATTGGATGCAGATGCCCCTGTTACATGTAGACCTATATGTACGTTATAATGGAAAGTGAAACATTGTCATTCATATAAGGTATGCCTTACTTATGGTTGTTCTGAAATTTAAAGTCAAGGATGTCAAAATATAATTTTGGTTATTGAGAGGATCAATGGTGGTGTACTCTTTAAATGTTGCAATATTAAAATGATGATTAAGTGATCAGAAACAAACACTGCAATTGTCACTGGGTATTAACAAGAAGACTGGAAATGCTTGTATGGTAAACCCAGTAAAGGTGGCTGATACATTTATACTTCAAATAAAACCAAAATTGGAACAGGCTTTTTGTAAGGTCTGTTGCCCTATTTTCAATTTGGAAGTCACCGTTGTCAATGTTTGGAAGTACTCTTTCTGCATGGGGGGGGGGGGTTAAAAAAGAATACTCTGTGCACCGTCTTGAAAATGATGATAATGGTGAACGATCCTCAACTGATTGGAGAAAAGCCTTGAAGTCGCAGGGTAACCTCAGTGAAATTACATCAGGATGATACCTGAACAACCATTTGAGATGAGACTGCTCAGGGATGGCCTTAGCCAAGTTTACAATATCACATGGCCGCTTGTAAATTTGACTGTTCTTGTGATCGCTCAAGAACTATTTCAGTTGGGACATTGATGTTGCACATAATGATGCTTCTCCACAAGGGGTGGGTAAGAATTGATCGTTGGACCTTATCCAAAAGTTTTTAGGGCCACTTTAACCCTTGCATGGTCAGACGAGTACAGGACTAGCGCAGTGTTGTCTTGTGTAGCAAAGTATTTCAAGATACTTACCCGTGATAATTACAGTTTCCTGGGGTCCTGGCCTACTGTGTTTCCAAGAGTGCTGTGGATCAGCTGACAAGATGTACAGCATTGGGTAGGTGTGGCATGTGGCCATCTTCAGACTTCATTAGCTGTGCTTTTTGAAATTTTGATCTTTACATGTAGGGAATCAGTTGTTCACAAAGTTACAGAAAGAAATTTAGTAAAGGATAAAAAATTAGTAAGTTGATAATTATTCAGATATACAAGTAATTTTATGTAAAAATATGTAGACATGTTGAATAGTTAATACTTTTACAGCTGCCTGAATTATTATGGTTCCACTATCAAATTCCAAATGCAGAGGCCTCTTTTTCAGGTACCAGAATGCTCTGTCTGAATCTGCGCAGAGAAATTAAATGGTCTGGGTGGAAATCTCTCCTTGGCACACTTTGAGTCATGAAAGCTGTTGACTCAATCTGGAAATAAGTACTTCAAGGGTTAGGAACATTTAAATTTTTCCAAAATATGTTGATTATTTAATTTTTTGCTTTGTTTTGTTTTCAGATTTGGCATCCAAGCAAATACGAGTCAACAGTGTTAAGTAAGTATTTGTTACTGAAACAAATTGTTCAGTGTGGCAAAAATATATTACAGTGTAAATGTTCAGTTACAACAGCTGATGCTCTTTTGGTGTAAAATCCATTTTGGTTGATCTTTGCGAACTCTGTTTTGAGTTGTTGTTAGTACCTTCCCAGCTGCTGATGATATCCACTATCTGGAAAAAAAAAATAAAAAACAAAGGAATTGAAAAAAAAAAAAAATGAAAAAAGACCAGACAAAGCAAGCAACCTTTCAGCATTCACAGCAAGCAAATTAACATAGAAATTTTCTTTTTTTGTCCCCAAATTGTGACCACAAATAGCAGGTGACCCTTTATGACACTTGCTCCATACATGTATGACAGGCACATCTGCTTTGAGACTATCCAAAATGCAATATTTAAACTTCTAAGCTTACAAGCTGGGGATCAGAGCATAAATTTTGGATGGAAAAGAAGACCTATGAGTAGTGCTGGGATGATTCATCAACATATCAGTGTATTATGGTATGTTGCTTTATGATACATAATATCAATATGGAAAGGCATATCCTGACAATGGAAATTTTTGGACAGTAACGTAAAATTGTCTTTCTTAAAATGTCATCAAATGAAGCTGATGGGCATTTTTCAATGTATAGTTCCATACATCTGATATATATTGATTGAGAATAACATGATGATAGTGCCAATTAGATGAAATATTATGCTGTGGGGTTCATTGTAGGTTTAATTTGTGACAGTACCTATTATTGTGGTCCCCAGTAAAACAGACGGTTGAACTGTATTGTGATATGTATCCTATCACATGTATCATGAGATCTGTATCGAGATATGGATCAAATTGTGAGAAAAGTGTCTTGTCCCAGCCCAACCTATGAATTTGATATGTGATCTCATGTACATATACATCAACAGAAGCATTTCCATTTGCAGCCCAGGGGTGACACGAACAAATCTACAAAAGAGAGGAGGCTTGGATGATGAAATGTATGCCAAGGTTAGTATGGGGTTCCAGTCATGCTCACCAAATATTGTAGGATTATATTGGGTAGGGACTGTATTTGGTACATTGTAGCTATTTGTAAATACAGCAAGAAAAGTTACAGTAGTATTGTTCCACAGAGGTACAGGTGATATTTTTTTGCATCTTTTTTGATGTACAGTGTGTCATGATGATATTAATTGTTAAAAAAAATATGTGAAAATAAAAATTGAAATATTTTAACTTGTGTAAAGTATGTGTGTAGAATCTGTAAGCTAATTTGTGTTGAAAGTGTTTTCAATACAGCAGTGCTATTAATTTCATTTATTCACAAGTTTACCCAACTAGAGAAGTGTCACATGGACATAATTTTGTGCTGTTAAACTTGCTTCCGCTATCATTTTTTTTTTTGTCAAATTAAGTCAACTAGGCATTGTATACTCTAAATGTATGTCTAGCTCCCAAAAAGGAAAAAGGTTGCAAAATGTCACAATTTAGCTCGATGGGTCAAACTAGAACATTGGTACTCTATGTAGCAGTTACATTGGATATGAACGAAAATCCTTTATAGTTTCATTGGTCTTCGTGTTGTAGAAAATTTTAAACGTTGAATACATGTACATGACTACCAGTACAATGTAATTAGTTTAGTATGCTTCTGTCATATTTTGCAGTTTTTAGAGCGTAGCAAGGAGACTCATGCCCTGGGCCGGCCTGGTAACCCAGATGAAGTAGCCCAAACGATAGCATTCCTGGCATCTGATTCGGCATCTTTTATCACAGGGGCCCAGCTGCCAGTGGATGGGGGCAGACATGCTATGTGTCCTAGATAATCACATGTCATACATGTTGTGACTATGGACTGAAACAGAATATTAAATATATATATATATATATATATATATATATATATATATATATATATATATATATATATATAATATTACATAATAAATGAAGGAGTATGTATCTGTGAAAGAAGCTACTGTATTGAACACCTGACAGCACTTATTGTTGTCATTGTACTTTTCTCCAAAAACTTGCATAGCAAAGTGACCAGTTGCACATGGCAAAGGCCTGCAATATCTAAGCAGCTTATCAAATACAGAACCTATCAAAACAGTCTGCTTTACCAGATGTGGCAACATGTCAAATGTGTGGCTGATATTTTTACTGAATTGTTACTTTTTAAGTTTTAATATGCTTTGTGGATAAGAACTATCGGGGCTTGTAACAGGTCAACAGTTTCCCTTGACTTGGGTTGAAAGTATAGCATCCATCACGTGGGGAGGGTTGCTGTAGACTCAATTTTGACTGGACGGAGAAGCTGGATTAAATTACAGTACTCCAGGAGTGTGAGTGCCTGGTTGTAAATTCTGCATGGCACGAACTTACCAGTGGAGTGGAAGGATACACAAGATGCAGCCCACCGCAGTGGGCCATCGAGTGTATTCTTCTGCTCCGTGAGACATGAGTACCATGCACAATTTACAGTCAGGTAATTGTAGGAGTGTTGTTTTATATTTATCCCTTGTATGTCTTGTCCAGATTCTCTGTCATTTCAAATACAAAAATTGATAGTGTTGTGTCGAAACAGCGGCCAATGACACAGTATAACAGGTGATAAATCAACATCTTAGGCGCGTGCGCATGAAAAAGTGGGTGGGGTTGGGCCAGTGGGAAAGCAGGGTGTGCATGGGACTGTTCTACACAGGCGTGTGGATCGGCAATAAATTCTACATGGTGCAGAGTGGCCCATCCATGGTAACTCTGGACTACACATACTTGGAATAAAGCTCTTCTTGTCTATTCAAACTGAAAGATGCTTAAAATTACTATGCATATCAAGGTTCGTATTTTTTTCATCCTGGCACATTGGGATAAACAATTGATTGCCTGTGACCTTAAATTACCATGTGTTTCAAGGTTCCTATTTACTATTTATCGTGGCACCTTTGGATAAACAATAGGTTATTTGTGACCTTACATGAATATTTTTTTAAATCATGAGTAAATTTGCAGCCGAATTTCTTGCAGTGGAACATTGTGGAACTCCCGTCCATATTCCCAGAGCTTCAGGAGGTGTCAACAGAAATACTCATCAGCCTCACTGTTTATTGTTGAAATACGTAGGTATAAAAAATACATTATACATACATGTACTGGTACATAAACATATGTGTAATGATATTGATTAAATTGAAATGAAATAAAAATATTTGTGTATAAGTATTATGTGAACTTTTATTCTATGCATTTGCACTGTGTATGCTGGCAAAGTCCAGATCAAGGACTGAAGGATATGGACAACATTGTTGTCCAGTCTGTATTTTTCAGCTTTTCTGGCTATAATGAATGGATAAAGCAACCAACAGGTGGACTACATATACTGGAGAATCTACTTTCTATATCAGGTTTACTAGTACAAGTAAGCCAAAGGGAATGGATCACAGCTGTATCTGTATCATGCAGGGCTCTGCAATTCATTATGTCTGCGTGCCAACCCATATATTTTGTTTTTCCAAGAATTCTTCCTTCCTTCCTTCCTTCCTTCCTTCCTTCCTTCCTTCCTTCCTTCCTTCCTTCCTTCCTTCCTTCCTTCCTTCCTTCCTTCCTTCCTTCCTTCCTTCCTTCCTTCCTCCCTCCCTCCCTCCCTCCCTCCCTCCCTCCTTCCTTCCTGCCTTCCTTCCTCGCTCCCTCCTCCCTCCTTCCTTCACAAAATTTGTCCGGAGTTTTTCTCGGACACTTTTATTTGGGAAAAAACACCAAACTTGCCACGATGACTGACCTGCCAGTGAAAATGTACTCCTTGTTTGGAATGGTCATGATGTTTAAAATTATGCAAATTAGGGGCAATTAAAATTTTAAAAGCTCCATATCTTCCAAGCTATTGCAGATAGACACAAAATTTCAGTGTGTACATATAAGTTTATGACCTCTGCCAATAAAAGGACAATAAATGAAGTTGTAGAATTTCCAATTATGCCAATTATACAAAAAAATACACAGGCTTTGAAAAATTTAAAAGTTGAATATCTGCAAAACTATTATAGAGATAACATTTATATGTTTGTGATAAAGCCGCATCCAATGAACCATGAACCAAAGTTGCAGGATTTTAATTTAAGCAAATTAGGTGAATATGCAAAATTTAAATCTTGAAAAGCTTCAAAACTATTATAGATATAGGTGCCATACCAACTTCAGTTTATGATTTGCACTTCAGTTTATGATTTGCAATGAACCATGATCCAAAGTTGTACAATTTTCATTTCGCAAGTAAGATAAATACAGAAAGTTTAAATCTTGAATAACTTCAAAAGCATTATACATAGAGGTAACATTCCAACTTGAATTTGCAGGTGTGTTACATAGCCCCATCCAATGAACCAAAGTTGTAGGTTTTCGATTGGGCAAATGCACAAAATTAAAATGTTGAATAGCTTCAAAACTATTATAGATAGTAGTGTCACTCAAACTTCATTTCATAAGTTTGTGAGGTGGCCACATCCAATGAACCAAGAACCAAAGTTGTAGCATTTTGATTTATGCAGATTAGGCTAATACACACGATTATGTTGAACAGTGGCCAAGTGTAGCATTTCAAACTTCTCATTTGGAAGGTACCTAGACAGATTTGCTGTGAAGCAAATCTTCTTTTCTAGTAATGTCAGGGTGCTAACCCAGATGTATTGTTTTCCCAAGAACTCTTTTTATGTTGGGTGCGAACTCTCTGTCTGTCTGTCTGTCTGTCTGTCTGTCTGTCTCTCTCTCTCTCTCTCTCTCTCTCTCTCGTCTCTCTCTCTCTCTCTCATCTCTCTCTCTCTCTCTCTCTCTCTCTCTCTCTCTCTCTCTCTCTCTCTCTCTCCCCCTCCCTCCCTCCCTGTGTCCGGGTGTCAACTCAGACATTGTTTTTCTTCGGATTCCTTATTTATTTATTTCTTTCCATGGCGCCCAAATTTGTCCGGAGTTTTTCTCAGACTCTATTGTTCCGAAAACCACCATAGTGACTGACCAAACAGTAAAACTGTGCTTATTGTTTGGAATAGTCATGATGTTATGAATTTAGCAAATTAAGGGCAATTAAAATTTCAAAAGGTTCCTATTTTCCAAACTATTGCAGACACACAATTGGAGGTTTGTGACACCTGCCAACATAATGGACAATAACTGAAAGCTGTAGAATTTCGAATTTTGCTAATTAGGCAAATTGAAGGTTAAATATTTCCAAAACTATCATAGATTGAGATACCATTCCAACTTCAAGTTATAGGATTGTGGTTAAGCACCATCCAATGAACCATGAAACAAAGTTGTAGGATTTCAATTTATGCAAATTAGGTGAATTTGCAAAATTTAAATCTTGGAAAAACTTCAAACTATTATATGTAGAGGTGCCGTTCCATCTTCAATTTGTAGGTTTGTCACATAGCTGCATCCAATGAGCCATAAACCATAGTAGTAGAATTTAAATTTATGCAAATTAGGTGAAATTTAAATCTTGAATAGCTTCAAAACTATCATAGATAAGATGCCATTTCAACTTCACTCTATATGTTTGTGACATAGGTGCAACCAGTGAACCATGAACCAAGGTTGTAGGATTTTAATTTATGGAAATCAGGCTAAATACACAAAAGCTAAAACTTGAATAACTTGAAAACTATCATATGTAGAAGTACCAACTTCACTTTCTAGGTGTGTTGCATACCTGCATCCAATGAACCATGAACAAGTTGTAGGCTTTTAATTTACGCATCCAGTCAACCAAGAACCAAAGTTGTAGAATTTTAATTTATGCAAATTCTGGGTAGCTTCAAAATTTTTATAGATAATGGTGTCATTCCAACTTCAGTTTTTTACATTTGTGATATGGCCACATCCAATGAAGCAAGAAGGAAGATTGTAGCATTGTTGCAAATTAGGCTTATACACATAATTTAGACTACGTTGAACAATGGTAAAGTGTAGCATTTCAAACTGTTCTCATTTTGAAGGCACCCAGACAGATATGCTGGGTAGCAAATCTTCTTCTCTAGTTTCGTGCTGTTTATACTGACATGTCGCCGAAAATGTGTGCCTGAAAAGCGGCCCAGAGATTCTCATTATTTGTTTTGGAATCTGAAGGCTGAATCTAACATACACACAGTGTACAGTGGCAGCAACTTTGAAGTTCTGTAACATTTCTGTAAAAAAAAAAAAAGAAAAAAAAAAGATAAAAATTCTAGAGGATACCCTTTCATCCATATATGTAGCCAGTAATTATCTAAAAACAGTTTGCAGTTTGATAAAACCGTTATGATGCTAAATTTCCACATTTGTAGATTCATGTTATATTACATTATAATTTCTGATCCAAGAAGCTGTAAAAACAATTATTAAAACCAAATGGGACAATTTTAGCTTGTTTTATAATTATTGATCATGGCCATCTAAACAGTATACACTTTGTTTATACTTATGTTATGTGAATGCTTTTCAGTTTATGCAGCCTGAACTATTGAATAAAAACATTTTACTTGATTCGGCATCACAAGACATCTTCCATATATATATATATGTATATATATATATATATATATATATATATATATATATATATATATATATATATATATATATATATATATATATTGTAAAAAGAACTTAAAATTGAGTTTTAAACAAAAATGTTTATATATTTATCATATCCTCATATTGTGAAACCTATTTCAGCATCAGATAAGAAGGATTTTTTAATGCTATGAATGTCTAATTGGGTCATTCCAGATCGCATATTCGCCTGACAGGTACAGCTTTTTATACATATGATAATATCGTATAATATGTGGGAGTGTACGATGATCAGTAAAAATTAATTTTAATGTGAGAAATAGGCTAAGATACAAAAGGCCAATATTTCCTTCAATTTACAACTTAGCGTGTATGTGTAAAATTTATATCCACAACCTGACATGTACATTATATATTTATATATACATTAAAATCTGCTATTCAGGCTACCCCCATATAGAGACCATATCTTTATAAGACCACCAATTTACAGATCCATTTTTGTTTATCCTTAATACATTATATTCGCCATTAAGACAACATTTTCTCAATCCCGTAGGTGGTCCTAATAGGGAGATTCCGGTGTGTGTGTGTGTGTGTGTGTGTGTGTGGTGGGTGGGTGGGTGGGTGGGTGGGTGTGTGTGTGTGTGTGTGTGTGGACACCGCTTTTTTGGCCAGTATTACAAACACATAAATGTAAATGTGTATACGCTATGTATATGCATGGCATGATGTAGCACACATGTAGGCACATGCTTCAGTGAATATGTAACTTTAGAGTATGGTAAGCCAGTATAAAGTAAAGTTCCCAAATTTTTGGAACGGAGACACTCCACTAATCAACTGCGGGCCCAATTGAAATAGAATTAAACAATTGAACAAAGGATACAATTCTACCATTGTAGCAGATTATTTTACAAATGGACCACGCAGGAACTTGACATTCGAAGTTCAAAGCATTGAAACTACAACCTGGCAAATATTCCAATGGCAAAATGAATAAGTGACAGCTGGTCTATGGAGAGAGCAAGTACCTTTCGGATAAAAGAGCTAAGAACAGTATATACATATGCATTAAACAACATCAGATGATAGTATATATGGCATTTTGTACAAATGAAAGGAAAAAGAACAAACACAAAAATGTAAATATACTGGTCTTGGCAGAATGCGCAGATTAATTTGATCTGCATAGCTGGGATACAGAGAGTCATTCTGGTAAATGTTCTACAACATTCAAAGAATATATGGATTAAACTAGCCGTGCTGACGTCTTCCAGGTAAGTAATTTGTCTAAATAAAAAAATAGTGATAACAACCAAAAAGTGTGTTGGCTGAGCAAAAATAGAATCAGTTATAACTGCCAAAACCAAAAAGTGTTCGACAGCCAACCATGCAGCTATCTCCGCCTGGCTCGTCCCAGGCAGCCAAGGTGCAGGTTGGCTGTCCCACACTTTTAACCCGTTATAAGGATTTTTTTGTCACACAACTAACTTAATGGAAGACATCAACAAGTCTACGATCAAGCCACAGACATGTTATTATAGGAGATTTAAAGAATCTTCAGAGTAGGAAACTATGGTATTTGTTTCAAAGAGGACCTAGCTACAGAGAGAAACGTAGCAACTTTACAGACTGAAACAAATCAATACAGGACCAAATAGCTTCATCACAAAAGAATAAGAAAGAAGTCTGCACCAATATATTCAATGAATGGAAAGTCAGAATAATGGGGAGAAAGTTGATGAGAGAATTCAATGTCTGAGCAATGGACCTCCTCAACATACATGTGGGTAACAAACCAAACCAGTACTTAATATACAAACTGTAGTTCAGAATTTCAAGAGTATGAGTGAAAGTTTTCACCTAAAAATGGAATTCAGCTTTGACCAAAATTTGTGCAAAACTATTTTCATCAGGGTATATTCTAAAACGTGCAAATTTGACAGGAGATGAGGGTCGAAAATTTAAAAGGGGTGTTTTCACTCTTGTGAAGATAGTTTGCTTTCATCCATGCTAGAGTTGGAAAACAAAATTGTAATTATGCCGGTGGACAAAGCCAGTAATAACATCACGCTCAATTAATTGCAAGGCATACTGCATCAGTACTAATATACTACATGGATTAAATATTGAAGCACACCAGTAAGTAGAATCTATTGAAGCAATCAGTAACAACAACCCCCCCCCCCCCAAGTAGTAAGAACAAGACATTGAACTGCATTGCACCTGTTGAAGATAGAAGATTGCTCATCATATATGCCATCGTTAAAATGTGCAAAAAATCATGAAAAGTTCAGGTTTATCATTGTAATGCAAAATTGTGGTTCCAAAGTGTCGCAAAATATCTGACCGAAGTTCTTAACCTAGTCAGAAAAGCCCACATAAAGTACTCTCAACAAATTGTCGCATACACAGGAGTGAGCAGGGTGTGGATCACAGACAGTACTATGATTATACCCTACAGGACATTGCCAGGATAATTATAACTTACTAAAGAAAGGTGCCAAATCAGTTCGGATCTTTGATTTTTCAACATTGTCCACAAAGATCGACTAAACTGATGACAAGAATGTATTAAATTTAATGCTAATGTTAGATAAGAAATGAAAAGGTGGTACGTTACAATACATCAAAATGATGAATGCTGAAGTCGGGTTTGATAGCCGAGAGGAATTCTCATCCACAAAGCAAGAACGTGCCAGAATGATAGAATATATATTGTTGAAAATGCACACTTCTGCTTTGGAAACAGAATTTACCAACAATATGTAGGGACACCGATGGGAACTAATTTAGCACCATACATTGTAAATTTATATTTTTTTATGCTACTATGAATTAAAATAGATGGAGAAGGTAGCAAAGGCAAATTACACAACAGCAAGGAGATTCTATTCACACGAAAGAAGATTCATTGATAACTTGTGTGCTTTGAACGGTGAAGCTGAATTAAGAAACAAAGGAAAAATAGCTATCCTAAGAAAACTTTTTCTGAATATGGAAAATAAAACTGATACAAAAGCAACTTTCCATGATCTTGAAATAGAACTAATAGACAAATGATATGTCACAAAAATTGACAGATTATATCGCACCTTGATCTGACAAGAAATATTGCATGCCAACTTTTCGCCGGCCTCATTTTTAGAATTGCATGGAATATGACACAGAAGATTTCATCAATTCAGCCTGCATTTTAGGTAACAGCTAGGTTACAGCGTATAAAAGGTTATCAACAACACAAACTTCAAAATGGTGTGTTGAAGAGTTTTCAGTGATAGGACACAATGCTAACAAACTACAAACCCACTGCAGGACGTATTAAATCTTTAAGTGCCAAATTTTTGACTGAGTCAACAGCTTTTCTCTGTGGGACTAGAGACACACTGGTACCTGAAAGGCAGGTGTTTTACGAGGTATACTAATATGGGATCCTAATTATAATTCAGACTAGTTTGATTTTAGCAGATCGGCTTCAGTTGTGATTGGCACTGAAACAGTTAAATGATGCCAGAATGGATACAAAGAGGACCCGTTAAGCTTTTAATGTCATACGTTGTAAGAGGGATAATTGTGCACATGAAGAATATTTAACCTTACATAGATATTTTTTCAAGGATGTCTTAAGTTGATAACACATTACTTTTATCAGTTTGCTGCCATTGTTTTATTTTCATTATCATCAGGTGGAAGAGATGATCAACTTACGTCATTCTCTTCATACACACACATCAATTCATCTTTGGAATCCAAAACAAAACGTGGGAGACTTTAAAGTTTCAAATGAGATGCCAAGCATTGTCAGACTTCTTCCATTTTTGATTTCTCAAAAACTGTTGAATGGAATGTTTGATTTTGCACATGGATGTTGCCTAGGAGGTCCTGTACAAAGTTTGTGAAGGAGATGATGATACAATATTTTTTAAAAATAAATTTCTTGAATATATATATATATATTTACATTTACATTCTTAATAACTACTTGGCCGGACGCTTTGATATTGCACACATGGTCGCTTGCGGTCGCCTAGTGTTTATTTTGGGAACCAGGTAGTGATGTGATGTGATGTTTAGCTCAGCTGACTTTTTAGCTGAGCTTATAGGATGGGTCTGTGCCTTCCATCATCTGTTGTCTGTCCACATATACAGTTTTTAGCTCTTCTAAAACAACATTGGCCACAGGTGGGCTTGAAACTTAATGGGAATTTACCTTGGGTGTGTCTCCACTAAATGTTTCAAATGATTGTGCTCTTGTGATTTTTTTTTTTGTAAAATCTTTGAAAAAAAATTGCTCCCAAACTGCTTGGCAAATTGATTTGAAATTATATAGGGATACTATTAGGAACACCTATACCTTCTTAATGTGCTCAACAAAGGGCACTGCAATTTGTTTTAATTTTTAGCTCAGCTGACTCACGCTTATAGGATCGTCTGTTGTCTATCATCCGTCCACATTCTATCCACAATTCACATTTTCGACTTCTCCAAAACCACTGGCTAGATTCACTTCAAACTTGGTGGAATGTACCTTGGGTGGGTGTCTATCAAGTTTGTTCAAATGGTCATGTTCCATTTTTTAATTTTTATTTTCAAAGACGTTTCTCTGTTCATTGTTTTTTGCAAAATCCTAAAAAATCATCTCTGAAACTCTTCAGCCAATTGATTAGAAATTACATAGGGACACTTCTGGGGATCCCTAGACCTTAAATTGTGCAACAGATGGAGCTGCAATTCTTTTCTATTTTTTTAATGAATTCTTTGTCTTTTTGCTACTTTTCGACATCATGTCCAAAAGCATCCCTCAGATTATGCTGAAACTTACTGGAAATGTTCCTTATGGAAAGGCCAAACATAGCTCTTCTTTAGGTGCTAATGCTAGGAATCCCTGATTTTCAACAGTTTTTTTTTTTTCAATTTCGGTGCTTATCCGTTAATGCATGTACTCCTGTTGACTACTATGTAAGTGTATGGAGATTGCTATATGGCAATTTATGTTTTCTACATCTTCTCTCGAACCACTGATAAGATTCACTCAGATGTACCTTGGGAGGGAGTGCCAGATGTATTCAAACGGTCACGCTCTGGTGAGTGTTACATTTTTTAATGAATTTTCAATTTAAATTCTTTTCATTTTTCTGTTGACTCAGCAAATTTCACACATTGGCTTTTATATTGGTTATGGTGGATCCTAGACCCATAGTATTTAAATATAAAACATTAATAGGAAAGTGCCTGTGGGCTTTCATTTGGTGTCATTATCTTCAGATTGAATGAGATTGAAAAGTCAAACTGGAAGTCAAATTGGTCCATTCTGTTGGCCAGAGTGAGTTGGTTTATGAGTAACACATTGACCTGAGACAAGGCCACAGGGTTTTTTTTTTATGAATTTGTTTAGTTGGTAACTTGATTTTTTCAGCCAGGACGTTGATGTACACGCTGTTATAGTCCTCTGGGAAGGTTAGACTTGGACAGTATATGCATGATCATGAGATCATTCCCAAGATCACAAATCATCATCATCGTCATCGTCGTCATAATGAAGATGATCATCATCATTTTCAGCCGAACACAGGACCATTGAGGTCCTCGTGTGTGCAAATTTGTGTGTTTTTGTCAGTTATAACTTCTCCAAATGCGTCAATCAGACTGTTCTAAAACTTGATGGAGAGGGTTAAACAAAGTTGTTCACCAGGTGGTGATACTAGAGATCCCTGATTCTTAGCTTAGGAGACTTGTCAGTCAGGTGAGCTTATAGGGTGGTCCTTTGTCCATCGTCCGTCCTTTGTCCATCCATCCACAATTCACATTTTCGACTTCTTCTCCAAAACCGTCATCCAGATTTACTTCAAACTTAGTGGGGATGTGCCTTGGGTGTGTCTCTACCAAGCATGTTCAAATGGTTACATCAAGTGAATTTTGGATTCTTTATTTAACTTTTTGGTCATATTTTTTGGGCAAATCTTAAAAAATCTGTTACTGGGATACTGCTCACCTAATTGCTTTGTTATCACACAGGGACATTCCTAGGGACTGTAGTTCTTTATTCTTTCATCAGGTAGTGCTGCAATTTTTTTCTAATTTTATATTATTTTTGTATGTTTTTGCTATTTTCGACTTCTCCAGAACCGTCTCTCAGATTAAGCTGAAACTTGGTGGATGTGTTTCTTGTGGAAGGGTCAAATAAAGTTGTTTACTATGTGGCACTGCTGTGGATTCCTAATTTTTAACATTTTTTTCATTTCGGGTACTCATCAGTAAATGAACCTTTGCTATTGATTACTATGTATTAAAGTCAGTGTGCATTCTAATGCTAATTCACATTTTCGACTTCTTCTGTGAAACTGTCCTCCAGATTGACTTCAAACTTGGTGGCAATGTACCCTAGGTGGGTATCTGCCAAATTTAATCAAATGATCACGCTCCAGTGATTTCTTTATTTTTCTACGAATTTTTTGTTCATATTCTGGGCAAATCTTAAAAAATCTCCTTCTCTGAACCCCCCTCACTCAATTGCTTTGATGTCACACAGGAACACCTCTAGGCATTAATAGTACTTAATTTGTTCACCAGGTGGAGCTGTATTTTTTCTAAATTATTTTTTTTGTGTGTTTTTGCTATTTTCGGCTTCTTCTTCAGAGCTGTCAGTTAAATTAAGCAGAAACATGGTGGATATGTTTCTCGTGGAGGGGCCAAACAAAATTATTCACCAGGTAGCACTGCTTTGGATTCCTGATTTTTAACGATATCTTTAATCGGTTACCTATCGGTAAATGCACCTTTCCTATTGATTACTGTGTAAGTCAATGGGCATTCTTATGCTAATTCACATGTTCGACTTCTTCTCCAAAAGCGTCATCAAGATTGACTTCAAACTTGGTGGAAATGTGCCGGGGGGTGGAGGGGGGTCTCTACCAGATTTATTCAAATGGTCAAGCTCCATTAATTTTTGGATTTTTCAATTATTATTATTTTTTTTTGGGGGGGGGGCAAATTTAAAAAATCGCAAGGGTATTTGTATATGTCAGCTGAGGGCAGGACTGTCGCAGTCCTCTTAACATTTTTTTCCCGGTTCAGGTTTATGTTGGTCAATGATTGCATTCCTATTGATTACTATGTAAGTCAATGGGGATTGCAATGGTAAGTCACAGTTTTGACTGCTTCTGCAAAATTGTCAGCAAGATACACTTAAAATTGGATGGTGATATACCTTGGGTGGGGCTCTACCAAGTTTATGCAAATGCCCATGCTCATATGATTTTGGGATTTATTATCATTTTTTGGGCAAAATCCTCAAGACTAATTTTCTCCAAAATCAATCGGACACTTGCTTTGAAATTGCAACGGGACTCTTCCGGAGACTCCTAGAACTTAAAATCATCCCATTACAGGTGGAGCTGCATTTTTTAAAAGAGATTTTTGTGTGTTAACCCAATTTTCAACCTCTCCAAAAACATCAAACAGATTGTTCTGAAACTTTATGATGCTGTAGCTTGTGGAAGTTGTTGACCAGGTGGTTATGCTGTTGATCCCCGACGTTAAAAGAATTGTTCAGTTTGTGCACATGTTGGTGGGTGCATGCATTCCTATTGATTCCTGTGTAAGCCAACGGGGATTGCCATTGTAATTAATTCAAATTTTTTTTATTTCTTCTCCAAAACTGTCAGTCAGATTCATTTTAACTTGGGTGGGGATGTACTTTAAATTGTTCCATGTCTGTTTAAGTAGTCACATCTCAGTGATTTGTACATTTCTAGCTTAGCTGACTTGGTACTCAAGCTGAACTTTCAGAAGGCTCAGTTATCCGTCATCAGTTCGTTCACAATTACATTTTCGACTTCTTCAAAACCGTCAGCCAGATTCACTAAAAACTTGGTGCCAATGTACCACGGGTAGGTCTTTACCAAGTTGCTTTAATGGTAATGCTACAGTGCTTTTTGGACTTCTTATGATTTTTTTTTTTTTTTTTTTTTTTTTGGCAAATCTTAAAAAAAAATTCTTCTCCGAAAGTGCATATACGCTGGTGGGCCTTCAAATTTGTGAAGGAATTGTAAATGAAATATGCATTTTCCAATGAGAGATGCATATGTGGTGTTCAGCAGAATTAAAGCTTTTTTACCTGACTCAGCAAATCTTACATATTGGCCTTTCCCTTGGTAATGGTGGATTTTAGGCCCATGATTACTATTAAAGAGGAGGTAAAGGGGTTTTCTGTATTTGCATATGGGGCATTATTATTTTTTGTAATTGAATGCCAGAAGCTCCTTTATTTTCTGTATATCATGACAACCATTATTTGTGAAGTTTCTTATTTTGGTACCTGGTACTGGGGTAAAATTATTACCTGTACAAGTGTACATGTATTTTCCTAACCCCTCTTATATACTAGCAGGAAAGAAGAAGTACCTATATAGAGGTTTTTTTTGGTGTCATTAATTTTGACTTTGAAAGACCCTGAAATGGCAAAGTGACATATCGGAATTTATCTGGGTAATAGAAAACTTTTGGTCAGTTATTGGTAAGCATCAACACAACATAAAGTAGCCCTGTATGTGTAGCGCAGGAAAGTCTGCACGTACAATAGCGGTACCGGTAGATTGGTTAGCGGAACACAGGACCATCATGGTCCTCTTGCTCAGACTCTGTACTCGCACATTATCTACACAAAACAGAATTGCGCCAAAAATTATGCACCCCATCCTGGATGCAGGTGATATCATTTATTGGGCCTTTATTTAGCCCCAAGGGACCTCCCCACGCTCTGTAAGCTTGCGGTTAACCGTTAACCGCAAGCTTACAGAGCGTGGGGGAGGTCCCTTTGGGGCTATCATTTTTTCAGACAGTGTACATACATGATGTATTATAATTATATACAATAATTGTACGGGTTTTATTTGTCTTTGTGATGTGTATGTCTTTTGACGACACCATGTAAATGGTATATGTCAATAAAGTTATTTCCATGTGTATGCAGATTTGTACCGTGACCAGCTGCCCGAGGTTGACACGGTTTTCTGTTGCAGTGTTGATAGCGAAAATTTTCTGTCGTCCTGTGCCTGTGCAAGGATGATTGTGACAATGACCAAGTGAGGGCACTGTTAGCCGATCATGGCCTCCCAACAAAACCAAGCAACGTTGTCGTTAGACTTGGCTGACAAAGTTACGCTGATCACAGGTAACATTTTGCAATATTTGCATTTGCAACTTCACAATGAATGATAACATTCGGTGTAACTGTAACGGTGCGAAAATCTAGGAGAACCGAACAGTCTGCGCATGCATGTGATTGTGAATCAAACCCCGGCGTCTGGTCACACTCACTGGTTAACCCCTACTGTCCTAGCCCCAAGGGACCTCCCCACGCTCTGTAAGCTTGCGGACAGGCCAACAGAATTTGGGGCAAACTAACAGGTCAAAGGCAAAGCTAATACCCGCGGCGAGGTTTTGTTGCGGGGCCCGCCTGTCACTGTGTTTCGTGTGTACCTTCACCGCCTCCGGTACGCGAACACAGAGCCGCGTTTTGAGCGAAACGTGGCCAGGCTTTTGAGTTCTACTGTGGTCACAGGTAGAAAAAATATTGATTATGATTGCAATATACATCATGTAGTTTACGGCCTATGTGAATAGACACGGAGAGCCCTCTGCAGGCGTGTGTCGTTTTGTGGTCACATGATCTGCGTACACTGGAACTCCATTCTTTTGGCCAAATACTGCCACGTGTTTTGAAGCAGTGGAAGTGGAATGTTCCACCTCTTCTAAACACGTCATCAGTAAAGCGCAGTGTGAGTTCAAAAGAAAACTGCTTTACAGCAAACCAAATAAAATTGTGAATTATTGGACAAAACAATTTCCATACCTTTAATTGTCATTTCAGCAGTAGTAATTTTGTCAGATGTCAGTGTGCCAGCACAGACAAATTGTTTGTCTAGGAATTAAAGTGTGCGTGTCAACACACACTTCTCTCTCTCTCTCTCTCTGACTGGATCCCAAACCAGACATATTGTTCTTTCTTTCTTTCTTTCTTTCTTTCTTTCTTTCTTTCTTTCTTTCTTTCTTTCTTTCTTTCTTTCTTTCTTTCTTTCTTTCTTTCTTTCTTTCTTTCTTTCTTTCTTTTTCTTTCTATCTATGACACCCTAATTTGTCCAGAGTTTTTCTCGAACACTGTTTTTCGCCAAACTTGCCATGGTGACTGACTTACCGGTTAAATTGTGCATATCATTTGCAATAATCATGAGGTTTAAAATTATGCAATTGAGGGGCAATTAAAATTTTAAAAGCTCCATATCATTGAAACTATTGCAGATAAACACAAATTTCAATGTACATGTATAGGTTTGAGACACTTGCCTATAGGAAGGACAGTGAATGAAAGTTGTGGAATTTCAAATTATGCTAATTAGGGGCATTGAAAAAATTAACGGTTGAATATCTCCAACACTATCATAGAAAGAGATGCTGTTCCAACTTCAAATTGTAAGTTTGTGGCAAAGCTGCATCCCATGAACCATGAACCAAAGTTGTAAGATTTCAATTTATGCAAATTAGGTAAACATGCAAAATTTAAATCTTTAAAAGCTTGAAAACTATAATAGATAGAGGTGTAATTCCAACCACATTTTAAAGGTTTGTAAATTAGCTGCACCATAACCAAACTTGTACAATTTGAATTTATGCAAATAAGGTGAATGCACAAAATTTAAATCTTGAATTGCTTCAAAACTGTCATAGATAGAGGTGCCATTTTATCTTCACTCAAAATGTTTATGACATAGGTGCATCCAATGAACCATGAACCAAACTTGCAGGATTTTGATTTAAGTGATTACGGTGCATACACAAAATCTGAATCTTGAATAGCTTCAAAACTATTATACATAGAGGTATCATTGCAACTTCAATTTCTAAATTTGCGACATGACCACATCAAATGAACCATGAACCAAAGTTGTAGGCTTTTATGTTAAGCAAATTAGGCAAGTGCACAAAATTGAAATCTTTGAATAGCTTAAAAACTACTGTAGATAGTGTTGTCATTCAAACTTCAGTTTATAAGTTTGTGACATAGCCACATTCATCAAACCAAGAACCAAAGTTGTAGCATTTGAATTTGTACAAGTTAGGGTAATACACAAAATTTGTCAAAATCATGTTTAACAATGGCAAAGTGTTGCATTTCAAACTGTTCTCATTTTGAATGCACCCATACGGATTTGTTGTGAAGCAAATCCTCTTTTCCAGTACTTTCTTTTTATCTTCACCAGTAAATTTGTCTGATACTATTCTCTGATGCTATTATACATAAAAATTCCATACAAGGAGTTTTGCTTTTTATGCAGAGGCATGAACATGTTCAAAATTATGCAAATTAGTGGCACTTGAAATTTTAAATCTTGAATATCTTCAAAAATGTAATAGATAGAGATGTCATTCCAACCACTTCTAAAGGGTTATTGACCATTATACATCTAATAAATTTAAAACAATAATTGTAGCAATTTAAATCATGCTAATTAGCAGCATTATAAATTTTAAATCTTGACTATCTTCAAAATTGTTACAGATAAAGATGACATTTCAATTTCTACAAGGGGTTATGGACTGTTGTGCATGTAATAAATATGAAACAAAGTTGTAGCAATTTAAATTATGCTACTTAGCAGTGTTTGAAATTTTCAATCTTGAATATCTTCAAAACTGTAATAAATAGAGATGTCATTGCAACTTCTACTAGGGGGTTGCTGACCCTTGCGCACCTAATGAATTAGAAACAAAAGTTGTAGCAATTTAAGTTATGTTAAGTAACACCGTTGGAAATTTTCAATCTTGAAGAACTTCAAAGCCATTATAGATAGAGATGACATTCCAACTTCTTCTCCTATGTTATGGACCAGTACGCATCTGATGTAACAAAGGCTACACAAATTTAAATTATGCAAAGTAAGGGCATTTTGAAATTTCAAATCTTGAATATCTTCAGACGTATGTGCACAGACAGATTTGTTCAGCTCTCTGACACATGTAGGTGGTGACACTTGGTGAGAGAAATTAAAAATGCAGTATAGAGTCTGGCGGTGGACTCTGTCATCAAAATATAATAGTTAGACCTACCATTAACTTCCATTTATATCTTCTATGACTATGTAGCTGATTGATTCAGTTAAATGGGGTGAAATGAAGCAAATTCAGTTTCTGGGTGTATGTATATATGCATTGGATCTAAATTGGGGCTGAGACTAGGAATTCCTAGTCTCAGATTGAAGCAAGACCAGTTGCCTAGCAACAGTTGGTGAAAGTGGAACCATAGGCTTGGGGTATCTTGGAGGCTACACTCTATTCAAAAGTCCCTGGCATATTTGGAACACTACTGACCTTTGGTGGCAGAAACCACAATGAAGCTGTTGGGGACACCAATTCAAGTCCCCATTCACCTGCATGTTAAATTTGCTTACTTTGCTAGCTCCAATCTGTTTTTAAAACAGTTTTGAATATAACCATTGTGACTTTTGAACAGGGTGTATGCAGTGTGGCTTTGAGTAATACATTGTCATTAATTGGAAGGAATTGTAACAAGTGAAATCCAAGAAGGAGCTTCATTTACATGTGCGCAACCACTGGTAAAAAGTCAGGTGGGGCCACCCCTCCACCTCCCTCCTCACTAGTTACCTCAGCTGTGACAAATGAGGGCTAATTAAAGTTTTGAATCTTCAAGATCTTATATACTATAGTAGATGAGCTCCCAAGTGTATAGGAGTTCAATCATAGCAAGGCAAAGGTCATCTCAAATATCAAGGTCAAAGGTCATGCCAAGGTCAAAGGTCAATTTTAGGTCGAAATGTCATTTTTTAGGTCAAGGCTTTCACGTGGTGGTCATTTCAAGGTCAAATGTCATTTCAAGGTCAAAGGCCACTTTTAATGATGGCTTTCTTCTAACCATAACTTTGTCAATTTTTATCCAGTTTTGATCATGTTTGACTCAAATTGTAGCTATTGTAACACTGCACATTTTTTAAACTTACATGTGACCTCTGAGGGTCAAGATCAATGTCATTTGGACCTTTGAAAGTTTCATCCAGCCATAACTTGGCCAATTTCCATCCAATTCTAATCATATTGGACTCAACTTGTAGGTATTGCAACACTGCACAATTTTGTAAGAACAAGTAACACCAAAAGGGCAAAAGTCAAGGTTATTTGGCCCTTTGAAAGTTTCATCTTGCCAAAACTTGGTCAATTTTCATCAGATTTGGTTCATGTTGGGCTTAAATTGTGGGTATTGTAACACTGTAAATTTTTGCAATTTACAAGTGACCTGTAAAGGTCAAAGGTCAAGGTCATTTGGACTTTGAAATTTTCATTTAGCTACCAGCTTAATGTAATGTGAAGTACCAAAGGATAGAAGTTGTAGCATTTGATATTTACAACTTTTGAAGACACACAGACAAATTTGCTTTGAAGCAAATCTTCTTTTATAGTTTCTTCCTTTCTTTACAGGCAAATTTGTCTGACATTTTATTTGAAAAGTATCATACGTAGAAACTCAAAACTTGGCATGATTATACTTACGTACATGAAGTTTTGAGTTTTTGTAAAGAGGCTCAATGGTTTTGAAAATTATGCAAATTAGGGCTATTTGAAAATTTAAATCTTGAGTATCTCCAAAACTATTATAGATACAGGTAACCAATCCAACCTCAATTAACCAATTTGAATTTTCTTCTAGCCATAACCCGCTTAATTTTTATACAATTTTGCTCATGTTGGGCTCAAAGTGTAGACATTGTAACACTGCACATTTTTGTGATTTACAGATGACCTCTAAAGGTCAAAAATCAAGGTCCTTTGGACCTTTACAATTTTCATCCAGCCATAACTCTGTCAATTTTCATCCAATTTTAACCATGCTGGACCCAAATTGTAGGTATTGTAACACTGCACATTTTGTAATTTACATGTGACCTCTAAAGTTCAAAGGTCCAGGTCATTTGGACCTTTGAAACTTTCAACCAGCCATAACTCTGTGAATGAATTTCCTCAGAGTACACATAAATTAGACATATTTCCATCCCCTCCCCCCACAAGCTAGGCTGTTGTGCTGCCAGAGATAACAGAACTGTGAAAGCCTGGCTTCCATTCCTATCAGTACACAGGCAGAGGTGACAGTGCTCAGTGCTGTGGGCTTGCACTTCAATTGGAGACTGATTGTGTTGGTAGAGTAAACGTGTCTGCACTGTATTACAAAGTGGGGGGAGGGATTTTTTTCTGTACTGGCATACTGGGCATTTTTATTTGCCGTACCTACGTACTGGAAACCTTTTTAAGTTCCGTACTTTGTACCAACCATATTTATACATGTACATTTTCTTATTTTCCTTACTTTATACTAAGGCAAAATTATGACTTGTACCATCATACTAGCCCCCCCCCCCCCCTTCCCCAAGCAGGCTACATAGTCTGAAGCCTCCTTGGTGTGACTCCCCTTCACAATAAGCTAGTGCTGATGGAGAGGTGCTATGCAGCAGGGCATCTTTAGATATCATCATCATCGTCATCATGGAGAGGTGTCATTTCAACTACAATTGATAGGTTAGTGACATAGTAGCATCTAATGAAATATGAACCCAAGTTTATCATGTCTTTGTAAAGGGCAATTCACATCAAGTACCAGAAATCACTCAAACACACATTCAAACTCACTGTTATGACCAACTGTAATATGGAAGGATTTTGGTCAGGGTAAGTGGGTACATTGCAGCAGGCAGAGCTCACATAGCTTTTATATTTCTGGACCCAGCAGTGACATTTGCTCGTCAATCAAATATCTCTAACATTGTTTCATAACCTTTGTAAACACTGCCCACTTCCTACAAAGATTCATCTTATTTCATCCCTGTTCAGCCTGTGCAAAACTTGCAACTTAAGTTTGTCCACACCTTTAGTAGGTTGTTGAACCTCGATTGTCAAAATTGTGCATGTACGATGATGTAGATTTTTGTTAGGAGCTATGTGAAGTTGGATGTTGCCTGTGCAAACTTACAACTTAAGTTTGCTGACTAATTCAGGCTGGTGACACTCAATAATTAAACACGAATATCTCTGTAAGAGTTATGCAAAGTTGAATGTTATGTATGACAGTGGGTTAGGTTAGCCTCATAATTGATAGTATAGATTGTCATGTAAATGTTCTTATGTTCCTGTAAATAGTGAAACTCAAATACGTGGACTTAAAATTTACACATGTATATCAATGTATGCATGTTTCACTTGTTGCAGTTATTTTATGCCCCAGATTTCCAAAGCATGGGAATCTGGTGTTGATGTAACAATTTTTACTTCATAGTATAAATAGGTTAAGCAGCATATCTAAATGTCACATTAAAAATTATGCAAACTAGGGGCAATTAAAATTGTAAAAGCTCTTCCAACCTATCACAGATAGACACAAAATTTAAAGTAGTATACATACGGGTTTGTAATATCTGTAAATCTAATGGACAGTGAACAAAAACTGTAGCATTTGAAATTATGTTGATCAGCAGCACTTGAAACATTTAAAAGTTGAATAAATAGAGGTGTGAATCCAACTTCAATTTGTAGGTTTGTGACAGAGCCACATCCAATGAATCATGAACCAAAGTTGTAGAATTTTTATGTATCCAAATTAGGTGAATACACAATATTGAATATTTGAATAGCTTTCAAACTCTTACAGATAAAGGTGTCATTCCAGCTTTAATTTGTAGGTTTATGGCATAGCCATATCCAATTAAACATGAACCAAAGTTGTAGCATTTTAACTTATGCAAGTAAGGTGAATACACAAAATTAAAATCTTGAATAACTTCAAAACTAGTATAGACTGAGGTGTCATATTCAAACTTGAGTTGATAGATTCGTAGGATGGTTCCATCCAATGAACCATGAATCAAAGTTGAAGCAGTTTGATTAATGCAACGCAGGCAAATACACAAAATCTAAATCTTGAATAGCTTGCCTTCAAAACAATCATAGATTGAGGTGCACTTCCAACTTCAATTTATAGCTTTTTGACATAGCAGCATGAAAAAAATATTGTTGCAGGAGTTAAATAAATACTGAACAGGCAATCTTTAAAAGTATTCTAGGCACACAGACTGATTTTTAATTATGTATTGAGATGGAACCTAAAAATTCACACCAAATATGCATTAGTCCAATGATCAATTTTGTTAACTTTGGGTGACCTTGATCTATTTTTCTAGGTCATTAAGAGTGTAGTAAAAGACAATTTGACATGTTGAGAAATAAGAAGGCTAACACCACCAAATGTATCACAAATGTGTTTTATATATAGAATTTTCATATATTATGATATGGGTGACCTTGATATACTTCCTCAAGGTCACAGAGCCTGAGAGGGACTGCATATCAGCATTTAATTTATTGTGATGCCCATGGCATGATAAATTGAGATGGAACTGCAAAACGTACACCAAATTTATATGCATTAGGCCAAGGGTAAAATCGTGTGATATATTGTGTGACTTTGACCTATTTTCAAGCTCATCAGAGTAGCACATAAGGAAAGGGCACTAAATGCAATATGCTGATGAAGAATGAGGGGAATGACACCAAATGTACATGTAACACAATTAAATGTGTGTTCATTTGGAAGTTTGACGTTGCATTATTTGGATGACCTTGACTAGTTCCTGAGGGTCAAGGAGGGAATGCATTGCAGGAAATGAGTTTTGGTGGTGGTCATTAGATTGTATGGGAGCAAAACAGTGGTCCTGGCATGGGCCTCTTTTTTTTTTCTTGTTCCAGTGAAGGATAGTATTATAGATAATACCGATCTTGATATGGTTATGAGGGGGGAAATCACTTCATTCAAAGTGAAATTGAGCTTTGGGTGAGAAGATTATGACTTGAAAAATAAGCTATCTGACACAGCATATTTTTATTGTAGGAAGTCATTCTTTGCAATAGAATGAGGATGCACAAAAATGTCGGGCACTCAATTTTATGTGGAGATTTGAATGTTTAATGGTCAAATGTGATTGAACATGCAAAATGAGTACATAAATGGTATCCTGGGCATTGATCCTTAAGTAAATCAAAAGCTTCTATATTCTATATAATTTGATAATCCATAATGTGTTTTAGGAGCCAGTTCTGGTATAGGTGCAGCTACAGCTGTGTTGTTTGCACGGCTCGGAGCACAGCTGGCAATCACTGGTCGAAATGAAGCCAATCTCCAGAAGGTGCGACAACAATGTGAACAGCAGCATGCGACACACAAGGTAAGGTCTTTCTTTCTAACATCCATGCATCCAAATGCATTCTATAAGCGTCCATTCAGAGAGAGGCCTTCATCCTTGATCTCTGTATAAATCATATAGAACCTAGACGTCAATGTAGAAACCTATTCTGTGAATCCAGTTTCTGCACAGGATTGTGTTATATTTTTGTATGAATTGCCCATCACTGGTCTTTAATTACACAATATGCATGCAACTTTCTTGGTTTTTCCCCATGTTCTCCCTATTTATTTCAACATACATCTATGAATGTATTTATCTGATAACAGACTCAGACAGCTACCCCTTACAGAGTCTGACACAAACGTACCAGCCTTTAAACTTAGTGCCCCAATTGCATTGGTGTATACAAATCTTCATTCAAAATTGAACGATGCTCTGCCATCTCACATTAGGGGCAAAATTGTATTATCGACCAATTTGTAGCACACCATCTGGCATCAAATTGGTACAAACTATGCCAAACTGGTTTTGTTAGACATCATCTGATTAGTACACTGGCAATCATATTGCATGAACAGATTGGTTTCTCTGTAAGGCGTAGCCATCTGAGTCTGTCATCAGGTGAGGATGAATTCACTAAATGCAGGATTTCAAACTGTCCTTGCAGACTGTCTTTGGCAGTCAAGGGCTTTTCTGTTAACACTTAATGATGATGGATTTCATACCATAGATACAAGTTGTACATGAACATTTAACTTCGAGAGCTGGATGGATCATACAATTGCAAGTAATTGGTTGTTTGATTTTGACAGCCTGAAATCTGTTTGATCATGGAAATAAGTGCATGTATAAGAAAATAAGTTTAAGAGTTGTAAGACCAACCAGTGAGTTTGGCATGTTTCGTTGTCACATCAGTCAGGTGTTACTTGATGTTTGAATGTAAATTTGTACAGTATGTTTGTGTATTAATATGTAAATATGCGTTAATAGGATACATTGACACTGCAGACATATATTAATGACACTCTGTGTGAGGCAGGACAAAATGGCAACAATTTAAATGACAAATTGACTTTACCAAGATGGATCATCTTAAAGATGAATGGACTCAAGGGCATGCAGATGGACATTACAGGAAAATGACAGATTGACTAAGGATTATGGGAACACAACAAATTTCAGCAAGTCAGGCAGAATATTGGACAAAGGAATGACAATGGTGCAGGCAAGTCATCACATGTAATAAAGGGGCAAATAGCTTTGGTAAATCATGTTATTTTGCTGAGTAGGACCCGATGACAGGTCAGGGTCAGAGTCTGGAGTGGGTTGCCTCATAGTGACTGCACAACTATGACAACCATTTCTGAGTGAACATTGCCAGTAAACTACAGTCTTGCCAGGCACAAATGAGGCATGTTGACAGCTTTGCTGGCAGTTGTGTAAGACTAGCCATTGTGAATGTATATATATGCATTGAAGTTTTAAACAGCAAGTTGTTTGGACCACCTTGGGCCATGATGAAAGTTAAAAATGAAAGTGATGAATTTTTGTATTTAACTAAGCAATAAAAGCAAACTTGAACTATTCTGACACTTTGTTTCAATAAAAGACAAGGATAAAAATGTCCCATCACCGTATTTATGTTTTGCCTATAACTGGAGCATCACCTGACGGTGAGTTTGTCAAGTTGATGTTTCTTCACTATTTACTTATGCTGCTCATTTTTGCAATGGCTCCTGTCTCAGCACGTTATACAGGAGACATGTTGTACATGTGTATCTGCATGTGTTTCTTCTGCTTTCTTCTTTTATTTCTTGTTCTGATTCTTGTTGTTCAACACATTAAGTTTCCGTGTGATTTTAACAGTCAAATACGATCTCCTCAGTAGGACTATGTACCGTGAGCAGACTTGACTTGGTAATGTAAATGTACTTGACGCTCCCATTTTTTCAAGGTCTCGGGGTCACTTGCATGCAATTATTTTCCATGCAATATCTCATGAAGGAGTTGATAGATCTAAATGAACTGTGGTTGGATTGTGTGTCTTCATAAAACCATGCAAGGTTGAGATTGTTATTGTGTTTTGTTGATCATGATGTTAATTATCAAGGTCATGAAGCCTTGAATATATGAACATTGCTATAACTCTTGAAAAGTTTGATGAAATTTGATTCAACATGGAAAGGTTATGGTTGTTGTAAGGAGCTAAGTTGTGTTTGGGTGACCTTGACTGAATTCTCAAGGTCACAAAGTCATTAACATGACTTAATTTTTCATGCTATAATGCGTCAAGATGTTGAGCAAACTTGATAAAATGTTGGTAGGGTTGTACATCTTCAATGGTGAGACCTAGATTGGGATTGTGTCCAGGTCCCCTTGTCCAAATTCTGATTGACACACAGGGAATTTTCACTTTGGTGCCATACTTGACAGGATTTTTGTATCTTGGTAAGACCTATAGCTTGGGACTGTTTGGGTGACCTTGTCCTAATTCTCAAGTCATAGGCCCATTAATATGAATATTGTTTTGATGCCACTACCAGTTCATTACTCTTGAAGAGTTTAACAGAATTTGGTGACTCTTGGTGGGAATATTTACAAGATAAAATCTAGATTCAGATTGTATTTGGGTGACCTTGACCCATTGTCAAGGTCAAGGGATCATATTAACGATGCATTTTGCTTCAGTACCATTATAATAGCTTCAGAGAAATGAATGAAATTTGGTATGACTATGTATGTTGGCCTAATTTGGAATGGCATTTGAATGACCTTGACCTACATCTCAAGGTCATATGTTATTTACCATTTACTGAACAGACCTCTTTAAAAAGTATGTTTGTCAGCCATTCACACCTTGTGTCTGCTTCAGAGACAAAACTGTAACCCGTTTTGTGTATGTATGTATTAATACACTATTGTATTTGTGTCTTTTTATATGTCTATATATACATGAATGCATATACATGTGTGAGTGTATATATATATATATATATATATATATATATATATATATATATATTAGAGTCTGACCGAACCCGAGCTTACAGGGTTTCAGGATTGAAGCCCGGCTTGGGTTCGGCTTTTACAGTCACTAAACGTTTGGGTTTGGTTATCATTGTCAATGTTGGCAATAAAGTTAAATAAGAAGGTCACTAAGCTTACTTTTCCTACTTGTATACACTTTAAACAATGCAACAAATGCTACTTTGCAATTAAGTGCATCACATGGGTTGCATTAATTGCCTGAATTACATTAACAATAGTAATGCCCCTGTGCAAAATGGTAACAGCTATAAACCCGTGTTTAGATAAAGCTTTAAATGAGCATTCTAATATGTCTAAGTTTATTTATGGCATGCTTGAATTGCATATACCGAACCCGAACGGCACCTGGTTCGGGATCGGTAATGAGGACCGAGTACCCGGTTCAGTTTCAAAATGCATGTTCGGTCAGGCTATAATATATATGTGCATTCACTTTTTTGCAGCCATTGCTGATTATTGCAGACCTCTCTAAGGAGGAGGACACAAGGCGAGTGCTGGAAGAAACCATTAAGCATTATGGAAAACTTGATGTTTTGGTATGGAATCTTAAACCTATTTGCTTGGTGATTTTTGCAATGAACTTAATACACAATGAAGGGGATCAAAGACAGTAAAGGTCCATGAAGTTGCACATTGCTAGGTTTGGCCAGCAGTTGTATGAGCAAGAACTTGCAACACTATTGAAGATTCTTTGCTCCTTTTCCTTGCCATATGCGTATCAGATGTCCCTACTCCTCACAAATAAAGCTGATTGTAAAGAATTTTTGTTTTTGTTTTTTGTTTTTTGTTTTTTGTTTTTTTTGTTTTTGCTTTGCTTTGTTTTGGTGTGAACCACTTGACTGTGGAGTTGAAAGATTTCAACTCTGTGTACTGCTGGGCATAAGACTAGAGTGATGCTGAACCTGTGGTCAGTCATTACTCATTAGCCTCTGATGAGTCCAGTGAAGGAAGAGACGCGTCAAGCTTAAGTGGCATACCATGTATCTGTTCTTATCAACACTTGCCTAGTCTTCTCATTGATTGTAAAGAATTATGATGTCGTACACTGTATTTATGATGACAAAGCATATAAGCTTTAGTTTTTTAATATTTTAGTAAGGAAAATTTGCTCAGTGTACAGCATAGACCATTAGCGATGTTCATTTTGCCATCTATCGCTATATTTTGCTTCCTGCTCGTTAACATGAAGCACACCTCGTGAATAATTTTAGAGGGTGTGGTCACAATTTTTAGCTCAGGTGGCTTGATTGTTAGTCAGCCAGTTGAACTTATATTATGGTGGTGGTCCATCATCTTTTCATCTGCCCATAATATGTATGCTTGACTTCTTCTCAGAAACTGTTGGCCAGATCCTCTCCAAACTTGGTGATGTTCAATTATTCATGTACCTTGGATGGTTCTTTACCAGTTTTTTAAAAATTCTTTTATGCATTTTTTGTTTGTTAAGGCTGTTTTCCACTTCTTCTGCAAAAGTATCACTCAGATTGTTCTAAAACATGGTGGAAATGTAGCTTTTGGAAGGGTTAATCAAAATTGTCCACTAGACTTGTGGTGATACTCGGGATCCCTGCATGATTATAACAAATTTTTCAATTCTCAGGTACCTAGCGGTTCATGCAAACATACCTATGGGTTACCATGTATTAAGTCAGTGGGGGTTGGAATGGAAAGTCACAAATTTTTTACTTCCTTTCCAAAATGCTCATCCCCAAGGCCAGAGTGGGATTTATTATGGTTTCAATGTTAAGGTCAGATGAGGATGGGCTGTTCACACAGACCTCTTGTTTGAAGTGCTGTTGTGATCAGTAAGAGACCTGATACTACACAACAGTAAAGCAATCGCTTTATAAGTGTACAAGTCTTTTGTTTTCTCAAACCATTCAGCAGATTATCATTAAACTTGGTGGGGATGTATTTGGTTAGATCAGCCAGTATGTTTTTCTCACTGTTAAATTAGGCATGGTGATAGGTCTTCTACAAAATTTATATATAGGATGCAAATACATTTTGGTGACATTGACAAAATCCGGCAGTCTTCTTTATGAAATGTCAGTCTCTTTCTTCAAATTTTCATACACCCATTGTTTCATTGCAAATATATGTGCTTAAGGTGGCATGGGCAAATGGCATTGCTTCAAGGAGGGCTGTCTTTAACCATGCAATGCAGTCCTACTGTCTAGAGTTTTATTTTCTGACCCATAAACATGATAAAGCTATATGTGTATTCTTGTTGTATGGGCCTTTAGATTAAACATGCATGAGAAAGTGGCAAAGGAAGTATTTTGGACAGAAAATGGGCCTTTGGTGACAGACTGTCTAATATTTCCCTTTTTTTCATTGATTTTTCTCATCAATATATATTTGTCTTACCAGCTTGAAAATTTGTATAATAAAACTTGAGTGCAAAAGTATCTTTGCCTGAGCCACTTTACCAATTTAGAATGATCTGATCTGCGAGTTCATTTTATCATTAAAACTGTCACCCAAAGACAAATGTGTAAAGAATGTAACATATATATACTGGTATATGCAACATAGAAAGGGTGAACTCCTATAGTTCCATAGAAGTAGCAGCTTCTTTGAAAAAAGAAGAGTGAATTTGGATTAAAATTTAAAGGCAGAGTTTGTAGATGCTGTAAACAGATAGTAGAGTTTTAAGCAGTTGGGTTCATGATCAGATGCATCTGTTTGATGTTACAGGTAAACAATGCTGGGATACAGGAGTTGGGATCCATTGAGACAGTTTCCCTGGAGCAGTATGACAAAGTGATGAATATTAATGTACGGTAAGGTCAGCCAAATTGTAAGGAAATACTCAGAAAGTCTGTCTACTTGCAAAGATGATCGAGTAGAGGTTACTTTTAAAACTGTGACAGTTACATGGCCGTATTTTCATAAAATCAGCTTTAATAACACTTCAGCAGGAGATACTTTGCTTGTATGTTTGTATCCAGTTGAACCTGTCTTACATGATCTATCATCTGTCGTACTGTCCTTCCATAATTCAGACTTTCAACTACTTCATGAAAAACATTTGTCAGATATACCGTGGGGGGATCTCTACAAAAGTTTTTTCAAAACACCATACTTCAAGGATTTTTATCTCACCAGCGTTAGCTGTGGATGAGACTATAGTAAGTACTGATGGTCACTTTCCGGACATACAATCTGTCCATCAGTCTGTCTGCCAACAAAAAAATTTGGAGTGGCATTATTTCACTAGCTAGGGATTCTAAACTTGGGGGGGGGTGATTTATAGTACTTCTATCTAGAGATTAGTGCAATTTCTGTCACACTTCAGTGATCATGTCATGCTTCAATGAGCCTTGGAGAAAAACTTTGCAGAGCCATTATTTGGCATTGCTTGAAACAGGTATGTCTAGCTATAAGTCCTAGGATTATGTTATACACATGTACTTCATTGGCCATTTTGGTTAAGAAAGATTAAGTGCCATATTCTTTTTTGAAGTTCATTTTTTTTTTAATGTTTCAAAATCTTTTCTAAAACTTCTTGACCAGATGTTTCAAAATTGCATGGGAACACAACTGCATATCATAGACCAGAATTTGTCCAATAATTAAGTGGTGCTGTGATAAATTTCTTTAATTTTTCATGATTTGGGGAGTTTTTTTGGAAATTTTTACTGCAGCCGACTTGTCAGTAAGCTGAAGTTATAGGATGGGTGGTGATCTCATTGCCACTCTGTTTGTCTGTCTGTCTGTTCACAATTCACATTTTCAACTTCTCCAAAACTGTCAGCCAGACTGGCTTCAAACTTGGTGGGGATGTACCTTGCATGGGTCTTGAGATAGTGTCTTCAAATGGTCACACTCCAATGATTTTTTTATTTTTGGATTTTTTGATTGTTTTGTTTTGTTTTTTTTTCAAAATCTTAAAATCTTCTTTTAAGCCATTTGGCCAACTGTTTTAAAATTACATAGGAGCACTCCTGGATACCCCCAGACCAGGGTGGGACTTACTATATGGATTGAATGCCAAGTCAGCTGAGTATCATCCATAGACACAGCTTTCTTGTTTTGTATTTTCACCATTTTTGACTTTTCTAAAATCATCATGCAGATAGTACTGAAACTCATAGTGGAAATGTACATATGCATTGTAGCAGGGTCAAATTTGTTCACTTGTGGGTTGTGATGCAGTGGATCCCTGACTTTTAACAGATTCTTCAGTTAGGGTATTTGTGAGTTAATGCAAACATTACAACAAATAGCAATGCAAGTTGATGACAATTCAAATTTTCGACTTCTCCACAACCGTCAGCTAGACTCACATTAAACTTGGTGGGGATGTACCTTGGATGGGTGTCTACTGAGCTCTTTTCTAAAACCGTGTGGCCAATTGCTTCAAGACTAGGGAGGGATTTAGTATTGGTTGAATGTCAAGGTCAGCTTAGGACAAGCTGTTCACACAGCCCCCTTGTTTTTACTCTTTCAAATTAAAACACCAGCTGGTTTCTTTTAAAGTTTGATAGGAAAATTGCTTGATTTTATCTGTACTGACTTTCTTCACAAGCTGGCATTATTGATGTTCATGAATTTTTATCTTGTGATTTTTCAGTCAGCTGAGCTTGTAGGATTAAGGTCCATTGTCTGTCATCCATCCATCCGTCTGTCCAAACACATTTCGCATTTTTGACTTCGCCAAAACTGTCAGTCAGATCCACTTAAACTTTACGGGGATGTACCTTGGGTGGGTCTTTACAAACTTTGTTTAAATGGTCATGCTTCAGTGATTTATTTTTTTAATGATTTTTTTCCTTGAAAATCTGTGGTTATGAAGGGCTCAGTTGAGACAGACAGTATATGGAACACCTGAACCTGCAATTTTTAGGTCAAACAAGTGACTACATGTACAGTGAATATGGTATTCTGGTGACATCTCAAGAGCTATGTTAGCCGGCACTTTGATATTTCACATGGCTTTACTCAGTCTGTTTAATTAATTTGTGTGTGTTTTTTTAGGTAAATTTTTACTTCGTCAAAATTGCACATTTTATTCTTCAAGCAAGGTTGGAATGTACCTTGACTTAGCCTACACTACACTTGTTCATGTGGCACTTCCTATATTTTATGGCGTTTCAAGAGTTTTTTTTTTTTTTTAAATTATATCCCGGTCAGAGGAGTACATGTTAGCATGGTTAGTATGAGAAACTCATGCACATGTATATTATATATTGAATATAAACCAAAATTTAAGTGTAAACTTGAGATTAAGTTGCAAGACTTCAGGTAACTTGTCTGTTGTCCAACAAAATTCCTGTAGCTGGAGTTTTCAGATGCACGTGTTTATAAAGTTATTATAAAACAGCCAGGGCAAAGTTGACAGCATTTAGCCTTTGCATTAAACTGCATTATTGCTCATTATTTTTCCAGACACATTTTCTCATGTAGGTCATCTATGTGATATGCAAGCACCCATATTGTAAAACATGCATTTTATAAGTGAAATTGCCATTGATATAGCTAATGTTTTGGCCCCACTGCATTAATATATAGAATAAATTTAAAGTTCTTCCAACACACTGCTGGCTTATAACTGTATTAACACCTATAATTAGACTCACATTTTCTTGACATCACAAAAGAATTGTATGGTGCAGCTCATTTCAGGAATATGGTAACCCCTCCCCCCCCCCCCCCCCCCCAGCAAACAGAGGAGATGATTAGGGAGGTAAATTACACACAACATTACTTCCTGTTCAACTTAAATACATCTTACACCACTTCTAATGGAAGTTAACCAGCAGTCTTCCAGTGCAGCTGGATTTGTTTTATGATTCCCACCAGGTGGCGCCACGTACAAGGAGCAAGATACCAGTTACCAGTGGTGCTATCTGCAGCATGCATCTGTGCCCTCTGAATACAATTTTGTATGATTTAGTGGGTCATTGGTGGTTAGTCAATTTGCACTTTGTAAGTTGTTCATAATGTTTTGCTGAAATTCTGCAGGTCTGTGTTGCATCTGACTCACTTGGCTGCGCCTTATTTAATCAAAACTAAGGGCAATATTGTCAACGTGTCCAGTGTGGCAGGACTGAGAGCTGTAAGTGCCATCATTTGCATACTGTTTGACTCGTGCATAGAAAGTTTTAACATATTTCTAAATTAATATTCATAAATGAAAGACTGGAACTACATATTGTATGCATCAGGAAAATGATTGTGGCATGATACCTTTTATGTTGGCACAGCAAGAATTCTGCAAAGAAAAAACCTAGAATGTTTCATTTTGTAGGTTTTATTTCTCATATTTTTCATTCATGAAGAAAAACTATGAAAGAGTGATGTTTATGTATAGCAATACCTGCTGTAAAGCCCACCTCCCTTGAGAGACCACATTTTAAAGACCACTCTTTGAAGTCACTTGGTTATAACTCTTTGTCAATTAACCTTCATTTTAAAATCTATTATAAAACCTGTTTTTTCTGGCAGCAGGGATGGTCCTCAATAGCAAGTATCACTACTGTTGTCCCTGTCGTATAAGATCACTGCGTTAAAGAAGCCAGATGACTTGAAAGACCATCCATGGGAATTACACAAGTTAGATATACGATGTACTTATTATCTCCTGTGGATGGACTCATGTTAAAAAAAACAACAACAACAACAAAAAAAAAAACCCCTCCCCCCTGAAACATAACAAGGCAAAACCCAATTTGATGAGGTCTCTCAAAACAGGGACCAATGTAATGCTGTAAGTGCAATCACCTTCACGTGTATATATTTTCACGGTTTTTTTACATTTTAGGCATTTAACTGCAAGTTCAGTTTCACTGTTTTGGACATTGACCCTGTTTGGCCTACATTAACTCTATCATTGCCACATTTGTGATTGAGTCAACAGCTTTCCTTGGCACACTATGTGTGTGATGCACCCAAAGTGCACCAAGCAAAGCTGTTGATCTGGACTTGCATGTATATTCTATGTCACCACAGGCATGCTGCTACTTGAATGACAGGTCTTTTTACAAGAACCATGACTCTACGTAGCACCCTTATCATAATTCGGAGCATTTTGTTTTGAATAGTTGAACTTTTTTTGAAGTTGACACTGAAAGAGTTCAAATGTTGTTTCATCATCTTTTTCATTTTCATTTTTTTGTGTGATCGGTGAACTTGGCAAAAATAAAAGTATGCATACGGCAAAATTAAGTGAGTTTACAGAAGGTAATACTCTCAAATTGTAAGCTAAATTTTGTGACCATTTCTTGATATCAGGAGAGTAATTTGTCTTTCTAAAGATGATTCTGTATGATAAAAAACCCCAAACTTTTGTCTGCTTTAGTTTCCTGGTTTGTTATCCTACTGTATATCCAAAAGTGCTGTGGATCAATTTACACGGGCAACAGCACTAGGTCAGTAACATATTGGTTTGTTCTTTTTATACATGTAAAACTCATTGAGTTACATCATACCAGTACTCTGGAGGCACCTACTGAGGTATGAGCCATTATAGATTATGATTTATAATCCTCAAATATTAACTTCCCATCTGTAATGTGTTATCCTTCAACCGTGGGGGGGGGGGAGGGGTATTTTATTATATATATATATATATATATATATACTTAATTTGCCCTTTCTCAGATTTAATGCATTAATTGTGTGATTGCATGGAAGTTGCCTCATAGTTCCACAGAATTAAATTAAATGGTTAAAAGTATGAAATAAATCCACACAAAATTTTATGCAGACTTGTGACAGGGTTTTTGTAGAACTATATGTTTGTTTAAAGGGATGCATGTCACTCATTTAAGAAAAACTTGTATGGTAGAGGTAATATTTAGCTGCTACTTTTTAGCTCAGATGACTTGTAGTCAGTCAGCTGAACTTATGTTATGACCAGCCATCCGTCGTCCGTCCGTCGATCATCCGTTTTTCATCTGTAATCCACAATTCACATTTTCGACTTATTCTCCGAAACCGTTTGCCAAATTCACTTCAAACTTCCTGGGGATGCACCTTGGTTGGGTCTCTACCAAATTCATTCAAAGGGTTAAGCTCCAAAGATTTTTGGAGTTATTATGAATTTTTTTTTTTTTTTTGTAAATCTTAAAAAAAATCTTCTCTCCAAATCGCTCACCCAGTTGCTTTGAAATCACATAGGAACACTCCTAGGGACTCCTAGTTCTTAATTTATTCACCAGGGGGTGCTGCATCTTTTTTTTCTAATTTTTAAAGTTTTTTTTTTTTGCGGTTTTCCTATTTTTGACTTCTTTCCCAGAACAGTCACTCAGATTAAGCTGAAACTTGGTGGATATGTTCCTTGTGGAAGGGTCAAAGTGGTTCACTAGGTGGCATTGCAATGGATTTCTGATTTATAACTATTTTTCAATTTGGGTACTTATCAGTCAATGCAGCTTTCCTATTGATTACTATGGAAGTTGATGGGCATTCCAATGCTCATTCCCATTTTCAACTTCTTCTCCAAAACCATTATCCAGATTTACTTCAAACTTGGTGGCAATGTACCTTGGGTAGGTTTCTAGCAGGTTTGTTCAAATGGTCACTCTCCAGTGATTTTTGAATTTTTTATGATTTTTTAAAAACAAAATTGTAAAAATTTTTATGGGAAAATTTATAATGGGAATTTCTTGTAATGGTTATAACTTAAATAATTTTGGCCAGATAGATATATGCCAAACTTGGTAGGGAATTACCTTTTATAACTGGCTACCAATTTTGTGCAAATGGTCATGCTCCAGTCATATTTGATTTTTTTTAATGAATTTTTTTGTTCTGTTTTGGGCCAAATCTTAAAAAGTCTTGTTCTCTGAAACTGCTCACTTTGATATTGCACACGGACACATCAGGGGACCCCTTGTTTTGAATTTGTTCACCAGGTGGCACTGCAATTTTTTTCAGCAGCTTTCTTATTGATTATTTTGTAAGTCCATGGGCATTCTAATGCTAATTCACGTACGTTTTTGACTTCTCCAAACCCATCATCCAGATTGACTTCAAACTTGAAGGCAGTGTTTCTTGGCTGGGTTCTACCAGGTTTGTTCTAATGGTCATGCTCCTGTGATTTTTGCATTTTAAATGAATTTTCTGGGTTTTTTTGGACAAATCTTACAAAATCTTCTTCTCCACATCTGCTCACCCAATTGCTTTGATATTACATAAGAACACTCCTTGGGACTCCTAGTTCTTAACTTGTTCACCTGGTGGTGCTGCATTTTTTTCAAAATTTTCATGATTTTGTGCGTGTTTTCATTACTCGTAATTTCTTCTCCAGAACTGTCTCTCAGATTAGTTGAAACTTTGTGGATATGTTCCTTGTGAAAGGGACAATCAAAGATGTTCGCTAGGTAGCACTGCTGTGGATTGCTGACTTTTAACGCTTTTTTTCAATTCTGGTACTTATCAGTAAATGCACCTTTCCTGTTGCTGACTGTGCAAGTCAATGGGCGTTCTAATGGTAATTCACATTTTGGACTTCTCTGAAGCAACTGTCTTTCATTTTTACTTTAAACTTGATGGCAATGTACCTTGCGTGGGTCTCTACCAAGTTGGTTCAAATGGTCACTCTCCAGCGATTTCTGGATTTTTTATGATTTTTTTCAAAAACTTTAAAAAAGTTTGAATAGGAAACTTTAATATTGGAATTTCTTGTAATGATTATAACTTAAATAATTTTGGCCAGATTTGTGCCAAACTTGGTAGGGATGTACCTTTTATAAGTGTCTACCTATTTTGTGCAAATGGTCATGCTCTAGCTATGTTTGGCCCCTTGACCTCATTCCCAAGGTCACAGGACAACTGACACGAAATGTACTGTTTACTGATAACTTGAAATATGTTTTGAGTTAGGGCCTTGATGTTGCACATGTTAAAGTTACTCTATGAAGGCCATGCTCATATAGTACATTAGTGACCTTGACCTCGTTTCTGGGGTCAAAGTGCAACATACATGAATTTTACTCTTCACTGTAACTTGAGAACTACTTGATGTTACACATGTTAGTATTCTTCTATAAAGGTCAGACTTACTCAGTACATGGATGACCTTGATCCTATCCCAAGTTCACAGAGCTAGAAGTGTGATGAATGTCTAGGTCAGCTGAGCATGGGCTGTTCACACAGCCCTCTTGTTTGAATTGTGTGTTAGTAACGCAAATTCTTTGTGTTTTTAACTTTCAGAACTTGCTCCAAAACAAGTTCGTGTCAACTGTGTGAAGTAAGTTCCTCTTTCATTACACAAATTCTGTAACTGGATAAAAAGTTTTTGCATGAAGTCCAATTCAATGCTTGATTAAAATTGCAGAGAAGTTAATGCATCTTGGAGTGTCTTTGACAGTACAGAAACTTTGACACACATGCAATGACTGCACTTTACCAATGTTATTTTTCATGGAAACAGATGAATTGTTTAAAGTAGTTTTTTTCTGCTCAAACTGTCAGCTGTTGTGGACAATTTCCACTCTGGTCTGCTTTATTCTTTTCATGAAACTGTAAAGTAATTACAAACATTTTTTTTTTGGATAAACTTCAAGCTGAAAGAGCATTACAGTATACCAGTATAATACATGGTATATTGGCACATGGAGTTTTTTATGTCTGTGTGCCAACACAGACAAACTGATTTTGTTCTCTCTCTCGCCCATTGCCGCCAACTGCTGCCTATTGCTGCAAACCGCCGCTGATTGCCACCATCCTTTGCCCACTGCCGGCAAAATGTGCCATACTCTGCCGAATGGTGTTCCTAGTGAGCCTTACCTAGTATTCTGAATGCTAACTCACTCAAGTATCCCGATCATCGGGCTGAGTCATTCAGAGTACATTGATTGCTGACTCAGAGCTTTTTCATTCCCTGCTCACTCAGAGCAGACACTGATTCTTAAGGATTGAGTCTACCACTTCTTTAAAAATGATGCAATTGACATGGAAGATGCATAGGTACAGCAACACTAGGCTGCAAAGCCCGATTAACCCTTTCCTGGTCAAATCACACAAAAGCAGCTTGATGTAAATTCTCATCTGCTTTAATATTTTAAAAATTTAATTGTAAGAACAAATATTTTTTGCTGAGAATTGTAAATAAGACCTATCAGGACAGCATTCCCTACATGTACATATGGGTCAGTAGCTTTCCTTGGCAAGGTTTGGGCATATTAAACAAAGCTGTTGACTCTGTCTTATTCCGACCAGGAAAGGGTTAATACCAAAGGTGAGTTACACTTGGACCCACTGCTCTTTATTATGCATCCCCTGTAGTGTTTAGTATTTTCGTCTGCCATCTCTGCCTCTTATTTTCCTTATATTTCTGTTCCCTCTTGACCTGTTCCCTCCTAATTTGGTATCTATTGTTATTAAAACAATTAATGGTATAATTTGATTATTATTAATGTGTAAAACCTGGCAAGACCAGTGACGGGGAACCACAACTCGGAGAGGAAGCCAGACCGGTTTCATATCGAGTGATATACTCATCAGTGGCAGTTAGGATCACCATCATCATCAGGCATCCCGTTGCTTACATAAGCAGGTGTAATGTTGCTAGTTGACGTTAGGTCAATGTCATAGTGGTTGTACATTACAAGGCAGACTGAGACTACCAGTCAACTGTTGCATTTGACGTGTTGGGGTGAAAACGAGGACATCACGAGAGTGAGAACTGAATGATGGTTGCTATGCACAGAGTAAGCTCTGTTTACAAGGCCTGTTTAGCCTTTAAAAGGAAATGGCTTTCGGTATTTTATTGGGAATAAAGGACATATCAGACTGATAGCCCTAAGAGCTTTACGGTGTTCCTAAAGTCAACTTTGAGGAAAGATTGACAAGAAAGTTATGTGGTGGTAGATAGACTCAGAACTAAAACTTTGGCATGATACTTAGCAAGTAAGTCTATCTACCCATAACATTGAGGCCTAACAGTTCTGTAGTGTTCAACTGGTGTATCCAATGTGGTTCTCTTTCAAGTCTGAGAGATGTTACAGCTCAGGGGGGGATGCGGATATATATGTTCCAGAATCTGGATAACTAGGGGGAGATCGGTCGCTGAGTGATTTGGGAGGCAAAAGTGTCTGCCCAGTGGTTGGTTTACATCTTTATGCATGATGTAAAGGAAATGTTCGCTCATTCTCCTCATCAATGTGCGTTTGGTTTGTCCCACATATTGAAGTCTGCAGCATTGACAAGTGAGCAGGTACACAAGGTTGTTGTGCTTGCAGGTACCCCCTGTTGGTGTTGTGTAAG
The DNA here is from genome assembly GCA_964020975.1 of Hermodice carunculata. NCBI lineage: Eukaryota > Metazoa > Annelida > Polychaeta > Eunicida > Amphinomidae > Hermodice > Hermodice carunculata. Next base: position 45,607,079 of record OZ026614.1, on the reverse strand, counting down.
AACGGCCTGTGGTCTTACTAGTTATTCTGTCTGAGGTATCTAGTCTCAGACATTTGCGACAGGCCCTGGTGTAACAGGGGTTTTTCTCTGTTGTCCCCGAGACTGCAGCCCTGCTGGCAGTCAAGGGAAATTTCAGTTTGGAAGGCATAAGTAGGTCTTTCAGGTTTTTTGTTCTCTTGAAGCCTAGGAAAGCTTCTTTTTGTCCCAGATCAATCTGTGGCATATCTTGAGGCTTGAATGATGCCCCAATTGCGCTGGCGCTGATTATTATTAAGTCAATGGGGATTGCAATGCTAATTCACATTTTTAACTTTTTGAAAGCAATTGGCCTGTTGCCTCCTAATTTAGCGCAGAGTCTATGGGTCTGGGGAGTTTTTCGCATATGGTAATATATGACCTTGAGGTCAAAGGTTAAGGTCAAATCTTTGTTGCATTTTTCTGCGGACTCATTGATTTTCACATATTGGCTTATATCAATCTTCTTAATGGTGCATCATAGGCCAAGGTTACTATTAAACGTTAATAGGAAAGTACCTATGGGCTTTCAATTTGATATGTTTTATTTTAAAGCTGAGTGACCTTGAAAGATCAAACTGCATATATTCCTGTTGATTACTATATGCAAGTCAATGGGGATTGCAATGCTAATTCACATTTTTCACTTCTTCTTCAAAACAATTGGCCAGATTCTCTTCAAACTTGGTGGGTGATTTTAGGAATTTTTTTATATGATTGTGATGACCTTCAGGTCATAGGTCAAGGTCACAATGCCTTTCAAAATAACATGGTTTCCCTGCCATATCTTCAAATGGGTGTGATTGAAGTCCAAAAAACTTTGTCATCATTTTCTCAGGTGAGACTTCCCTTAAATTTGCTAAGAGGTGACCTTGAGGTCAAAGTTCAAGGTCAAACTTTCTTCAGAAGAATGGTGGCCCTGTCCGAGGGGTCAGCCTCTGGTGAGATGTGCCTGCTCGAGGGATGCATAATGTTTTTCACAAGAAAAACTTGCTTCTAGTTGTGTAATACTTTTAGTCACCTTGTTTATGTGGGTACATTTTTCTTTTTCAGTCCTGGTGTGATTGTCACTGAGCTTCAAAAGAAGGCAGGTTTAACAGATGAGCAATATGCCCAGGTAAGACCGAAATATGTTGAGGATCAGCATGTGTATACTTGGACCAACACTAAATGTTTTCATTGAAGAATTAAGCATGAACGTGATGGTGGCAGTGGGATGACAACATATGTTTGTGATGAGTGTTACCTTTATACAAATCAAGTTTTAACTCTTTTTGGACTGAATCAGCAGCTTTTGTCGGCATGCTTTGGGTGTTCATAGCACACCAAGGAAAGCTGTTGACCTGGACTGTTATATTTTATGAAATTTATGAAACTGCAGGGATGCTGGTACTTGAATGACAGGTCCTTTTACAAGGAATCTGCTTCTAGCATCCTTACTATAATTCAGTGCATTTGTTCTAAGTAGTTCGACTGAAGTTGCAGTTGGTGATGAAAGAGTTGAGATATGTGTAAGTAAAGCCATCCTACTTCAAGGAAGAGAAGTAGTTAGCTCAGTTCAATAGCTGATTGTTACCAGTGGTATTTTCATGTTTAAAAATACTCCCAAAGCAACTGTCATTTTAGGAATGTTTACAGTCTTATGTATTCAAATACACTAAATGAAAGCACTATGATGAGAATATTTTGAAATTGTATGGTAAATGTGAATTTGTCTGTGATCAAATATCATCCAATTATTTGCAAACTTTTAAACAATGAACTTAATTATTTTCAGGGGCATCTTTTTATGGAAGTTTTGATAAAGGATCCTTTTAATTGATGTTTTGATAAATTTACCTGTTCCATTGTTTTTTTTTTCAAATTTAAAGGTTCAGGTGTTATGTGAAAAGATACATTCCATAAGTGTTTAGATTTGAATGGATGGAAATGTTTGGTATGTCACAAATTGAAAAAAAAAAGAAAACATTGAAAAGTATTAACAGTGATTTTACAGGAAAAGCTGTTCCTAAATTTGTGTTTTACCAATTAATCCGCTGGAAAAAGTAACTGTTACAATTATCACCCATGTAGTTTGAATACTATGCAAGGTTGCTTTTTAGCTCTGCTGACAGCAGAGCGAAAATGTGAGCTTATGCAAATATTGTGTATTTTTAAAATAAAAAAAAGATACTTTGAGACATGGGACAGAGCTGATGAGTGCTTATTTCAGGAGAATATGTGCCCTTTTAATTATGGTATGTTACTATTGTTTGTTACAACTACAGCTAGAGCTAAGGCAGGCAGTAGTACCAGGGTGTGATTGCATTGTATCTAGAGAAGAATAATCACAGTGAAAAATGTTTTTACTTATTATGGGATATAATGTTATCACCATACACTCTGAGTTGTACTCTCAAATACCATGGAGTGTGCAAGCATATACACATATTGTATCTAATAATTATTCCCGTGAAGTTATTTTTAAAATTTTACCCAGAATCGTCTTATGCTAAAAATGTGCTGTCTCAATTTACAAATGTCGCTTCCTCTCATATTTTGCCAAAAAATTAAAATGCTCAGAGAAAGAATCCTTTACTGCGTCCCTCTGATTTAAGACTAAATCAATAAACTTTCCTTGACATAGGGTGAGTGCTCAAGACATTTAAAGCCAGGAAAGCTGTTGATCTGCATGTAGGGCATGCTATTCTAAAAGGTGTCGTCAACAATTTTCATTCAAATTAATTAATGATGAAAGTATTAAAGTGAACAAAATACTGAAGCAGACAACATTTGGCCGCCAAGTGATTTTGGCCAGTTTAATGGACAAAAACTTAAGGTTGCTACATGTACCTACATGTACATTTTTTTCAATTTTATCAAACCCATGCAGATTGTCACCAAGCTACGATACTCAGATGTTTTCTGTGGTGTTGAGGCTAAACATTTAACCCTATTTCTTTGTAATAAAAAGCCCTGTCATGCATATCTTGTGTGTTTCAGTTGTTGGAGAGAAGTAAGCAGGCCCATCCATTAGGACGTGCAGGGGAAGTGGATGAAGTGGCTCACACAATAGCTTTTCTTGCATCAGAGGCAGCTTCCTTCATCACTGGGGCACAGATTCCTGTGGATGGGGGAAAGCAGGTTGCTTGTCCCCGTTGATACTGACATGGCATGTATTGCCATTCAATTAATGTAATGTCCAACCAGTTTTGCATAATTTTGTTCATTTTGAGATTTTGGGATGTTTTGGTAGACATATATATATATTGTCTATCAGTTGTCCAAATTTGGTAGTTTTCGTCCCAATACAATCTAAAGAAACTAAGAAAACACCTTTAATGCTAACATGGTGGTCAATGGACCATGTTGACATTTGAATCTTGATTACAGACAATAGGTATTTGCACCAAAATGTCCAGTTCGTGTGGATATTTCTTTAAAAATAATTATGTTATTTTGATCAAATAAAAACTAATTGTCTCTCAGTATTCTTAGAGGAAAAGGGTGTCGGGGATTTTCTAAGAAACGAACGGTTCTTTTTTAAATGTGTCGAAAAAAAAAAAGAGTCCAACAGCTTTATCAATTTTGACAAAATCAGATTTTTTGCAATTTTTGTATCACCATTGTAAAAAACAGCTTTCTCAAATTGCCTTGTTTTGACAATATTTAGAGCATCAAAATCAGGAGACTCCCACCAGAATTGAGACTGTTGATAGGTATGAGTATTTTTGGCACATTTTTTCCTTTGACCAGATGTAGTATTTCCATACATAATCTTTTCTCTCACTAAATTTGAAAATAAGTATTATGGACACAGTAGAAAACCATAGGTCACTTAAGCTTATTTCCACCCACTTAGGTGATTTGCCAGAGTCACCATAACAATTTCATGGATCCATTGCCATCACCCTGGTGCTGCACTAAACCTATCCAGTCCCTGTGGTATGGCACAGTGCTCCTGGTGGCGGTAATGCATATTCGAAGCATGCGCAATTCACTTTCCTACACTGCATTCATTTGCAGTGGATGTGTGTTGTCTGGAAGCTCCCTTTTTTCTGCTCCTGTCAGTTTTCTTGTTTCCTTTCTTGTCATGTACATGTTAGTTGTTTCCTTGGGAACTGATCCTATGTCCAACTTAGCTTGATGAATGATCGGGGATGAATCTTAACATGGAGTTGTCGGGTGTCCTGTGGGATGCCAACCACCACAGGATGTGGTATATTGGGACGACCATCCTGCATGTTGATCTTGCATGCGCAAGAGCGGCATGTTCTACACTGAAGAGAGTCTGGGCAACATTTGTCAACAATGGACTCCTTCTCAGTGGCAGAAAGTCCTTCATGCAGACGTAAGGTCTGCAAGACGGAGGTGCCAACGTGCGAAGGTACATTGTGAGCGAGAGCCCTCGGTGCCTTAATAATTGTGTGGGGGCCACTGGTCCTCAATTCGAGGCTTGATGTCTCGAAGTTGAAGCCCAGGCCTCACCCAGTTTGGCCAGGCCTGGTTGCCAGGTCCAAGTGGTCCTTGAATCAAGGCCTGCGGGGGGGGGGGGGGGGGGGATGGTGGTGGTGGTGAGCAGTGAGGCCAGGCCTTTTGGTCAGGCCCATACTGCTCCTCAAATCGAGGCTTGTCCTTGAATTGAGGCCCCTTTGGATGCATGGTTCTTGAATTAAGGCTCGTCCTCGAATTGAGGCCCCTTTGGGGAATGCGAGGCCATCCAAAGATTATCCGTGGCAAGTGGTTGGGCATTCCCATGTTAGGGCACTTCCACGGTAGCTCTTTTGAGCGAGTCTGTGGTTATTGAACTTCCTCAGCCTATTCGTCCTGCTGCCTGCCGTGCGTCGGTAGTCAGGTGAAAAGATGGGACCTTGGTGATCACTCACACATGCAGTAACCACCAAGGGAAGGAAGTATATAACTGGCTGGGACTTCAGGTTGAGCTCGGGTGAGGCCTTCGATGTCATCGCCCCCAGCTGCTCTGCCAGGGCATCCTTCCTGGGCCCCACCAGGGTAAGCTATGGCTGTCCAGGCGGAGGCCTCTGTCCAAGTGTTGCTAGGCAAAATGGACGCTATGTGTGCTGCTGTCGACCAATCTTTAGAGAGGTTCAGAACTCCTGATTCCTCTGGGGTGCATGTGAACATTCCTCAATTCTTTCTCTGCCCCCTCCATGATGCCTAGCCCTGCCTCTGAGAGGGGCGCTGAGTCTTCTAGTCAACTGCACCCAAGCCTTAGGTGGCTAGCACATTTGGGACATTGTATAGCCTCAGTTGAGTCTCCCATGGTGGCGGTGGCTAGTTCCAGGCCTTTCAAGGCCCATGCCTCTGACTGCACGGTAGTCCTTGGGGGCGAGGACTCCAGCATCACGGTGACATGGTGGGGGGGGGGGGGGGCGGGGAGGGGAGGGGAGGTAGCCTCACAGCTGCTGTCTTCCCTTTCTGATCCTGGCCTGGTCATGAGCCTCCGTGGTCCCGCCATAGGAGGAAGAAGAAGAGGAAGAGGAGGCACCGCCACTGTTCTTCTTTTCCTTCTCAGGAAGGTAAGGTATAGCGCCAGGACCTGGGTTCAGGTGCTTCACCTTCTGAGTCTAGGCCTCACTCTGACTCAGATGCCCTGCTTCCAGAGGGTGGAGGGGGTGGTTAAGGAGTGGTGCTCTGAGCTGCTAGCCCAACCACTCAGACAGCTAGCTTCCTGTGGAGACAGCATCTCCTAGGTCTGTCTCTTCCCCATTGGAGGCTGATCCTACAGTCAATCAGCCTTCTGTTGGGGGGGGGGGGGTCGCCTCTTTGGTGACTTACCCTGATGTGGCGGTGGGCTGGTGTGTTTGGCCTTTGAGCCTACCCAGGCTGCCGAGAGTGTGGGTCTCTCATGTTTGGTGGCTGCCCTGCCTGGTCAGGATCGAGACAGCAACAGTTGTTACACCTCCAGTTCCGACAGGGCCCAGGCCTGTTCATCTTGTACATTTGGCCAGCTGGTGTTGCCTGCCTCCGCGGGCGGGCTCCTTTTGGGCGTCTTGCCTGTGGAGACTCCCCGCCCATGGGAGGAGTTGCAGATGTAGTATAGTTTTGTGTCTGCGACTCCAGCAACATTGGCACCTGAGGTCCCCGTGTCATTGGAGCCTCAGACAGTCATGCAAGTGAAGACTGAAGAGGAGCACCGTGAGGATTTGCTCCTCGGCCCTGGTGATGATCTGGAGGATTTTCCCATGGCCGATGATATCATTGACTTTGTCTGCTTGGATTATTCTGGTGAGGACTCTGAAGCAGAAGAGGATGTGCATCACTTCTCCTGTTTGAAGGGGGTGTGCAGAATTAAAGCAGCCGAGTCGCAGCCCCTTCACGCTACTGACAAGAGATTATGTATACAATAGCCGGTCCCGTGCATATAATTATCATACAATTGGCAACCTGGTGGAAGCATGAATTCTCATTCTGTTTAAGAAACAGTACTCACCGTAGGTCACTAGCATGCCTGCTCAACCATCCCTGCTTTTTGATCCCTCCCCTATAGCGTAGGAAACTGAATTGTCCAATCTCACTAATACACATTACTGCCACCAGGATCATTGTGCCTTGTCACAGGGCCGGAGGGGTTCAATGCAGCAACATGGTGATGGCACCAGATCCATGGATTTTTTTTATCATGTTTATGGGGGCTCTGGCAAAGCACCAAGGTGTGTGGAAACCATCCTCAGTGACCTATGGCGAGCACTGTTTCTTTATAATAGCTTTACGTTGAAAAACTCCATATTTATTACTGTCTTACATTGTATCTTTCTGCACATACATTTAAATGGTTTTTAATGTCTTAAATTTGGATTCTAAACATACATATTGATTGAAAAGATACAAAAGAAGAAAAAGCTATAAGTTGCATTGTACAGTGAATCCATGCTAAAAAATACATAACTAAAATTATGAGAGTGAAAGGCACTTTACCAAAAGTCAGTTTTTGCATACATTCTGAGCAAAATTGATGCAATAATGCACACTGAAAGAATTGTAGGTGTTTCATTTTCTAAGCTTAAAAAAATGTTTAATATATTTTTCTACACTCCAGAAACTTCAAATATGTTGACATCTAATTAAAATACAGTGGTACCCGCTGTATGTGGCCACCCCTTCTGTCAAGAAAAATTGGCCACATACAGCAGGTGACCTGTCACCACAGGTAAATTTTACAAAGAAATTGACTCCTATGTCTGAGCCTAGCGACCACAAAAAGCAATACTGTTGTCCACGGCAGTGTTTGCATACAGTAAATATACTGCATGACCGTGTTGATATGGCACTCGCACATAACTACCTCCATTGAACCATTCTTTTTAGGAATGGGGATTTGGTCGAGTGGATATGTGCGTTTCCCATTTCAGCTAGGCGACTGGTGCCAAAGGTTGCAGGTTCGAGTCCCGCTCGTTCCGAACATGAAATATATATTTTCGGCATTTCTTTAATGCTGGTGGATTTAAGTCCCCGATTCTGGAAATATATGTCGACTCAGTAAATATACTGCATGACCGTGTTGATATGGCACTCGCACATAACTATCTCCATTGAACCATTCTTTTTAGGAATGGGGATTTGGTCGAGTGGATATGTGCGTTTCCCATTTCAGCTAGGCGACTGGTGCCAAAGGTTGCAGGTTCGAGTCCCGATCGTTCCGAACATGAAATATATATTTTCGGCATTTCCTTAATACTGGTGGATTTAAGTCCCCGATTCTGGAAATATATGCCGACTCAGTAAATATACTGCATGACCGTGTTGATATGGCACTCGCACATAACTACCTCCATTGAACCATTCTTTTTAGGAATGGGGATTTGGTCGAGTGGATACGTGCGTTTCCCATTTCAGCTAGGCGACTGGTGCCAAAGGTTGCAGGTTCGAGTCCCGCTCGTTCCGAACATAAAATATACAGCAGGTACCACTGTATACAGACTTTACAAGATTGCAGTAGTCAAGGTTTTTCAAATTGGGTTAAACATTTTGTTTAACAATTACAATAAAATGTGTTCAACTCATAATTGTTGACAATACTAGTCTTTTTGAAAGCGAACTGATGTGTCATATCTCAATATTGTGTACATTGTGTTTCTCCAGATAAAGAAACTGTTGTGGTTGATTTATAAGCTGTGATCTCAGCTTTTGACAACATAACAGATTTTCACCATTTTAAAATGTTACTATTGAAATCCTGTTATTTCATTTAATTTAATTGATGGTTCATGCAACAACAACAGCAATAACAACAGCAATATATACTTGTTATAGTGTGAGCCCCTGTAACTATCTTAATATACAATTTACAAACATATAATGTGAAATGTACATATGATTGTATTTGTATGGTGCCAGTAAACAGCATGAGAAATCTGAGTTTCTATTTGAGACTTCTACAATGTATATACAGTAAAACATTTCTAACCAAACACCTCTGTATACCGAACACCTCTCTATACTGAACACCATTTCTCGGTCCCAAGTACGTACTTCCAATGCACGCTAACCTCCCTATACTGAACACCTCACTATACTGAACACTTTTTTCCGGTCCCAAGGGTGTTCGGTATAGGGAGGTTTTACTGTAAGTGTTTTTGTGTTTAGTCAGGGCTGCAGTAATCTAGATCATAGGGCAAATTACTTTTTCTAGTTTTTTGGGCATTTTATCTTTTATAGTAGATGTGTTCATGGATTTTGGGTCATTCATTATGCTTCAAGAATGCCACTGTGCAGCCCACCCTTCAATTATTTATTAAAAAAAAAAAATGTACAAGACTTGGCAAGACCAGTGACCTGGAAACCATGCAAGCAATTACTGAAAAGTTTATAGTTTATGCTTTTCACATGAGGACTGTAACTGAATATAAACTATTAGACAGGTCAGATTCTTCACTTGTTCACTTAAATGATATATTTTTGGGTATATGACATAACTTACTTAGCTGTATACCTGAAGGTCCCAACCATTTGGGAGCCCATCCATTCTGTCACACTCTGTCATGTATATTTCCAGCAGCATGATGAGCTTGGGTATGTTCAGAGTAATTCTAATGCACAGGTCAATGCAACCTGATCATTAATAAGTTCATTTTGAGGAACATATTAATGGCATGTACACTCATGCCTTTAATATAGTATACTTGAAAAAGTGAAAAATAAAACATGTTTTTAAAGTATCTAATATAACTTTGATTTTAGACCAAAGTCATTTGAGATTTCAGGTGTAAGAGCTAATTGCAATTGAAAGTATGTGTTGTAATATTTGAATATTCAGCTTGATTAGTTGTATCTTCTCAAATAACAAGTTAACACAAACATCCTTTGAATACATTTTCCATGTCCACTCCTTTAAGAAAATGCATGCTGGTACGTGGTATATCCCTGTAAAATGTGCAGCAGGAATTGTGTATTATGCTTTAATTCTCTGTGGGACCCATACATCTGTGATACACAGTAAAACTTATCAGGCAAATAATGACCAGAATCTGTCCACTTTAATTGTTCATGAGACATGTGTCCCAGCAACCAAGTGTCACTCAACAGAGAAAATGACTTAAATTTACCTGTCAGATTAGATTAACACGTGTGAACACAAGAATAGAATGAAGATATTATCTTGACCCTGGTTGACCTTTGAAATACTGAGGTGGAAATCTTAAGCATGCTGTAAGCATTATGAGTTTATTAGGTGTTTCCCCCAAACACGTTGAAGTAGTGTGAAGAAATGAAACAAAAATACCTTTTAAACTTCACTAGATCAGCACCATAGTTGAATAGGTGTTCCTTAATATTTGTTGAAATTTTATGGTAAAATTATGGATCAAGTCCAATTCCTCGTGTAAAGAGGTTTGATGCAAAACATGGCGGGTCAAAAGTCTTAAGTCTGTGATCTTTTCATGGCAAATTATGCCTCAGCAAGCACAAAGTCATCTGGTGTATTTGAGTAGCAATAGAAGATTTCAAATGACACATCATGCCACATAGACATTCTGAAATTTAGTTTCACATGTTGATAATTTTTTTTTCATTCTCTTTGATAAATGCTTGTCTGCATGATTGTGCAAGGATGCTAACTTCGCAGTTAATGTTAGATAGTGTGCTGTATATAATTTGAAGAAAAGTACATGCAGCTAACCTGTTATGGGCAAAGATGATCAATTGAATTTCAAGTAAAATGATACAGGCCGTATACATGTACAGTGTATATGTGTTTTATCAGTGTGCATGGTTACAGTGACTAATTGTACAGGCATTTCCATATGTTGGTTTACAGCCGTATATTGCTTGTAATAAATTGAGAATTGATCATGCACATTTTATAATTATAAGAAAAAAACTGAATGTGATCTTCTGGTTGCTGGTGCTTTAATAGAAAGCAAGTAAACTTGCAGAGAGGTTTCTGGTGCCGTATAGCTACACATTTATTGTTATGAAAAACAATAAACATTTTTGTCATGAATCTTTGTGGTTGCTTGTTTTCTGATGTACTGTTAGTCATTTTGTTAACCCTTAAATTGCTTATCACTGCTATAGTTGCTTTCTCATTACCATTAAACATCTAATGGTTAAAAGATTAAAATTCCTCATGAAGGTACCTTTCATTCAAATACCAGCAAGCTTTGTCTGAAGCAAATTAAAGTAGTCTTAGTCAACAGCTTTCCTCGGAACACTGCGCACATCGCGTGCAAAGTGTCTCGGGGAAAGCTGTTGACTCAATCTTAAATCAGCACTTTAAGGGTTACAATTATTAATAGATTTGTGTGTAAATACTGACAAAACTTGACAAGAAATAGATGTGTGTATACATGTACACTAATAAACACCAGCTATGGCATCCACATGAAAGAAGATATCGTTGTTTCTTATTTTTTATTTTTTTTAACATTTTTACATGTGAAGATGACTCTGGATTAAGTGCAACTTTTTTCCATGTTAGTTTTGAATTGTGCTTTTACAACCAATTCACATGATTCAGTGTCACCCAAAAGGACTCCCAAAAATCAAACTGCTCTGTTGGCTCTTTGGATAACATGATAATTGTTTAAGATGAAAAGACAAACAGTTGGTAGTGTTAATGTAAAAGAAAGATAATCAATCTGTAGGCTTCGATATTGACCAGTATAATCATGAACTGTCCAGCATTCACCAAGGTGGAAGACCAGGCATGTTAATGTTATGACCAAAAAAAAAAAAAAGGAAAGGGAAAAGTGAGTGTCAGTGACAATTATTTATTATTAAGTGCTCACATTGATCAGCTGTGATTTAAACCTAAGTGCCACCATGTGACATAAATGTGAACTTGCACATGAACAAATATTTCTTGTTCATTGACTGACATTGCATATTGGCATCATGCAAATATATGCTACAAGTTCTGACTGGTGCACTAGAGTTTCAAACATTACTTGGTCTCAAGTGTTACTTTTTACCATTTAAGTTTTACCAAATTCTTATTGAGGATTTGCTTGTCTGTTGGTGTTGATCATTATTATTATGCCCCCCTTCGAAGAAGGTGGGGCATATAGCGTTGCACATGTCGGTCGGTCTGTCGCTTGGTCGGTCGGTCGGTCGGTAGACTGTGGTTTCCGCACAATAACTCAAGAAGTTTTTGAGCTAGGACTTTGATACTTTATAAGTGTATTATTCTAGTCAAAAGCTAGGCGAAGTTCGAAGATGGGTGACCTTGACGTAATTTCCAAGGTCACAGTCGTACCTGAGCTAACTTTGGTTTCCGCACAATAACTGAAGAGGTTTTGAGGCTAGGACTTTTATATTGCACATGATTATAGTCCATATTTGGGGCTAGGTGAAGTTCGAAGATGGATGACCTTGACCTCATTTTAAAGGTCACAGAGCCACTTTACTGAATATGGTTTCATGCTTTCTGCATGATAACTTATACCTTGGAGCTAGAACTTTTATATTGCACAGGTTTATGGTTCTCTGTAAGGGCTAGGTTCATTTTGAAGATGAATGACCTTGACCCAGTTTTCAGGGTCACAGAGAGATTGTAGTTAGACTGTGGTTTCCGCACAATAACTCAAGAAGTTTTTGAGCTAGGACTTTGATACTGTACGGGTGTATTATTCTAATCAAAAGCTGGGCGAAGTTTGAAGATGGGTGACCTTGACTTAATTTCCAAGGTCACAGTGGTACCTGAGTTAACTTTGGTTTCCGCACATTAACTGAAGAGGTTATTAAGCTAGGACTTTTATATTGCACAGGATAATAGTCCATATTTGGGGCTAGGCGAAGTTTGAAGATGAATGACCTTGACCTCTTTTTAAAGGTCACAGAGCCACTTTACTGAATATGGTTTCATGCTTTCTGCATGATAACTTATATCTTGGAGCTAGAACTTTTATATTGCACAGCTTTATGGTTGTCTGTAAGGGCTAGGTTGATTTTGAAGATGGGTGACCTTGACCGAGTTTTCAGGGTCACAGAGTGATTGTAGTTAAACTGTGGTTTCCGCACAAAGAAGTTTTTGAGCTAGGACTTTGATACTGTACAGGTGTAACATTTATATCAAAAGCTAGGCGAAGTTCGAAGATGGGTGACCTTGACCTAATTTCCAAGGTCACAATGGTACCTGAGTTAACTTTGGTTTCCGCACATTAACTGAAGAGGTTTTTAAGCTAGGACTTTTATATTGCACAGGATTATAGTCCATATTTGGGGCTAGGCGAAGTTTGAAGATTGATGACCTTGACCTCATTTTAAAGGTTAAAGTATAAAGATATGTGACATTGATGTATGATTAACCTTCACTAATTTTGTAAGGTCACGAGTGCCCCTTCTACCACTATCAATAGGGTAGCGAGGGCAAGGGTAGCGAGGGCAAGGGTAATGAGGGAGGGGGGCATCTATGTTTTACAAACATATCTTGTTACAAAAGGTTTAATAATACACAATACCCTGCCTTGGGGACATTCATGTATAACAAATGAGGGTCCCTTGCCATGGAAGGAGGCAGACTTCCGGGGGTGGGTGTGGGGTGGGGGGTGGGTGTGGATGTCACTCGCATTAGTGACGACACTGGGTATGTGTCGCTCTGACGGCCCCTCTTTTCAGTGAAATTTCACAAAAAAAGTGTAATTTTTCTCTTTTTATGGCCCAAAATTCAGGAAAATGACCTAACTAAGGTCAAACTTTGCTTCCTGGAGCATTTTTGCCGCCAATTTGAGAGCATATTTTCTATTATTGCGGTTAAAAAATTCCCTATGGGCGGTATGTTTTTTGTGAAAAAGTGCCCCAACAAAGGGTGCGTTTCTGAAAGGTTGAGCCGCACACCTCCACCAAAAATTTGGGGGAAGTACCCCCCGGGGGGGGGGGGGGGCGACTTTTGTAGTTTGCTTTCTTGGGTGAGTAACACGTGATATGCCCTGGGAAACAGCCGATTAAGTGATGAATTCATGGAATGTTCAGAGGACTAACTTTTCATCTTTGAAAAGTGGTATATTACCCCAAAAAAAGACCACCCCAAGCACTCAAAAACGCAAGATTTTGACCTGCACCTATTATTGTGCAAACATTGACAATAAAAAAAAAGTTTATATAAGAGTGTGATATTTTTAAGGAAAATTGTGTTGGTTGAACTGACAGGAAAAGTTTTCAAAACCCGCGCATCTGATAAGCTTTTGTGTCAGCCTGTAGTTGTTCTTTCACGTCCAGCAGATGGCAGTTCATGATGCTCCAAATATTAAGGGGGCACAGGGCAACAGGAAAATGGCGACCAAACACAAGAGAGTGTGGCTTCGTGTGAAAAGATATGATTTAAATGGTAAATGTTCATATTGTTTAGTTGTCATACAAGTCATTTGTTGTTAAAAGTGGTGTGGTTGTTTTTTCGTGAATATAGATATAATAATATTTGCAATCAACGTTCGAACTGTTCCATGCCAGGGTAGACCATGGTCCATGGCATGTAGACGTCTTGCAGCACGAAGTTGACGAACCACCATGTCCACGAATCACGATCTAAATTCTGATGATCACCATCGTCACAGTTTACTGACAGTGATGATGGTGCTGAGTGTCAGCAGCACATATGCAGAGGTTCTAAGAATAATAATTTAAATTCTGTACATCTAATAGAATTTAGAAGTGGAAATCAGAAGGTGCAGGCTGGGGCAGTGGGGCAACACTACATGCCTGCCCTGGCCTGGGTCAGGGACAGTGCTCTCGACCTTCTTCATGCTTTTGGCCGTGCTCGTGGGGTCGAGGGGTTGATTGATTCAATTTATTCAAAGTCATATATTGAAAATGAATAGTATGTGAATGGCAAGCACCATAAAAAGCAAGCGCAGTTTAATCCGCAAATTTAATGTGTGCAAACTTGTAAATGGTATATGAAGTGTCAATTACTTTTTATCTGTTGTGCACGTTTTATCAATTTGTGCGATCCACAGATCACGCAGCACATTCTGTGGATCTACAGTTTGCACACACATCGATCGATAGCATAACAATCCTTGGATGGCGCAGCACCTTCTTCTGATGAGGATACTGTACTATACGGGCATAGTGCAAATGTGGCCACACTAATAGTACATACAGTATTATCAATACATTATCCAAGACACTTCACATACCGGTGTAGCAGCCTGGAAGTGACCCTGCCTAGATGTGACCCCCATCACTTCTAGGCTACCCTAGAAGTGATCCCGGGTAACTTTCAGGCTAGCCGAAAAGGGACCCACCCAGTCCAAAAGTGAACCCCAACACATTTTACCATAATATTGTGATTCAGATGAAATATCGATCTTCAGTATAAGACTCGAGTAATAAATAGAACTTAGTGTGTTCAATAACTTGGAATAACTATGACAAAAGCGATAATACAATTTTCTTTTGGTTCTTTAATTTGCAGGACACAATCATAAGTTTATTAGACCCATTTCATCATAGTGGCATAAAATTTCATCTAAAACATACTGACCATACATGTCTCAAGATTCAACTGTATATATGCACTTTGAATTTCAAATGTTAAACTTCACAAATATTCAATAAATCATTGAGTCAATATGTTTATTTGATCTAATAAGGATTGGACAGCTACAGAATCAGTAACTGCATTTACTTGATACATGTACATGCACAACTTTGCACCCATCAAGTTATTGCAAGGATATTTCACATGCCTACATATTCTATACTATTTCTTACACCTGGCCTATACACTAAAAAATGAAAGAATAATTTGCAGAAAATCTTTAACATCAGATCTGTAATCTAAATACATGTATGTATCTAAACTGCAAGAAATAAAATATGTTTGAAGGTGCAAGTCAGAACAGAGTAAATTCATGTGGACATTCTAGAATCAAGTTATTATCTCAAGGCACTTGTGAGAAGTACTATTCATTGCATTTACTTGACAATGCACAATTTTGCATATTGTAGAATTATAATAAAGAGTGCATATCTAACAAATCAAACTTTGCTTCTGGTGCTTAAAATAAAACACTGTTGTGGACATAGGTTTATAATATTATAAACAATAGCATGGTATTCATAGGAGTTCATTTAGCAGTGGGGCAGGGGCACTTCAAGGCTAGCCTAGAAGTGACCCTTCTGATTCAGTAATCTTACTAAATTAAACCACTCGTAATTTTTTAATTTTAACAGTCTATTAGAATCCACAAAGAGTAGATAAAGGTGTAAACTGTATTAAACCAGAACATTTAATTTCCTTCATTATTGTGGCTAGTAGGTTACCTCAAGTCTTTCATATAAAGTAATTAAAACTACTATCTGACACACGTGCAGGATGCATGCCGACAGAGTCACGATATGTAGATTTATGTAAATTCCCCTTGGAACTCATTAGGGGAGGAATCTGATTGGATAACAGGGCAGTCAAAAAAAAACTTGTTCTCAGTGGCAAATCAACCACGGTCTAGACGTGACCCTAATGTCCTTTATTTATTTTGCCATTAATTTATCATTTTGACCATTACAAATTTAGAAGAAAGAAATAAAAAGAACAGGAAAGACTTCATATCTGTAATTAATTTTCCTGAAACCATGTTTGAGTGATTTTAAAAATGCATATTAGCAGAGCTGCCACATAGAAATACATTGATTAAAATATTGTTCCTTTGATGCAGGAAAAACTTTGCTCGAAGACTAGATTTAAACTGTTAAACTTCTATACTAAAGAATTTCACAGAACCACAACATTATTGTAAAAATGTTGGGGATCACTTTTAAGCTGGGGGGATCCTTTTTAGGCTAGCCTCAAAGTGACCCGGGGTCACTTCTAGGCTAGCCTAGAAGTGATGGGGGTCACTTCTAGGCTCCTACAGGGGTCCAAGTTTGTGGCCACATTTTAAAAGTCTGCACCTCCTGCAGGGCTGTGTCCATGCTGCGTGTTTTGCTTTGTGACTTTTACCCCAAGAATAGCATGCCTTTATTCCATATAGAAGCACCCTAGTGATCCAAAATGTCCAGCACCTCCTCACCCCACTATTTATTCCCTTTTTCCCTTAAATGTTTTGGATCTGGGCAGCAAAATCAGAGAAAGCGGGGGGTGGGAGGGATTTATGCCCGCAAAAAATTTAATTATCCTTAAGAGTCTTATACACACACACACAAATCCACTGCCTGCCATTTAGTCTAGATCTTCCTGCACAATGTTTATGTTACACAACCCATTTATTCTGAAAACATTAATTGTTAAATCCAGCTTTCCCTCATGCATACATGCATGAGAATAGAACCACTTGGTGTTGCTTCAGTATTGGCACGGTGCCAGGATGAAGCTAAGTGCATTTTGATTTTTAATAATTCGTTTGGCATCAATATGAAATATAAAATGTACATAGTTCTCATTTTTCAGAAGTAAAGACAAAAGCAAAACTAGTGGAGTTGTGAAGGGGAGTGTAACCAGTCTGAAAGTTGCATGTGCAAAGTTGTTGGCTGACATATTGCTTTGTGCTGTGGCATCAATTTTTAATAAGCTAAAAATACCGGGCGAAGGTCGCAACGGCTGGTGGAGATGGGTCCGACCGGTTTCATTTCGACTGAAACTCATCAGGGACTGAGGGGAAAATGACGTGACGTCTGTTTATATACCAGAGTACAACTTTTCTGTTGCTACGCAAAACACAGGCTTGTGATTACGTAACACAGAGGTCCGGACTTCGTGTGACAGTGGTTGTCAACGCAAAGTTGAATCCAAATGAAAATTTGAATTACAGTGGACTCAAAAGATTGAGGTTACTGTTGGTGCACTTCAGGGGGTCGTTGAGTGCATAAACAGGAATAGTTCGTGGAAAAACAAAGTTCCACTGAAGCCCTGCTGAAAGAGCTTCTGGCTGTGTGACTACACAGTAAACGGATAGTTGTGCATCTTCCCATAGGTAAATCCAATGAATATGTCTACCTAGCAGAAAAAAATAGGTAAATGAGCTCTGGAACAAAAATTTAGCATAAGACTGAGCAAGGGAGCTCATTTACCCATGATGTTGAGACCAAAGGGCTCTAGTGAGCGCAGTTGGTGCATCCAATGTCTCTCCCTGTCTAGTCGCCACTGTCTAGTGCGTTCTAGACGAGGGGGAGTATAGATGTATTCCAGTATGTGAACTTTCAAATTCAGTTCAGAATGGTCTAGTTGGGCAAAATGTCTTCCCAACGGTTGGTCGAGTACTTTGTTATTGATATAACGGAGGTGCTCGCGGAGTCTGTCCTTCAGTGGACGGAGCGTTTGACCAACATATTGTTTGTGACAAGTTCAGCAGGTGAGGAGGTAAACTAGATTGGAGCTTTCACAGTAACCCCCTTTGGGGACACGGTATGTTCGCCCTGTTTGTGTGCTTTTGGCATTGCCTGAAGTGTCCAGGCAAGCACAATACTTGCAACTGGTTTTGTTGCATTCATTAGAATGTTTCTTTCCAGAAACTGCAGGATTGGATTGAGATTCTGGATGATATCGGATCCGGGATTGGACCAATACATCAGAGAGACTCTGTGCTTTCTTGAAACCAATGATCACTTCCTTGTCCATTAGGACTTCAGCGTTTGGTGAAGCTTCTAAGATCCTCCAATTGTTTTGGATGATATCTTTGACAGGAGGAAGTGATGGATTGAACGTCATGATCAAGAAGAAATTTTCTTGGTCTGTTGTGTTGGCTGGTTTGGGTGCCAGAAGAGATCCTCTGCTGGCCCGGTCCACTTTGTCCTTGGAGTTTAAGAGGATATGTTCAGGATATCCTCTGAACTCGTAATACTTCAATATCTTTGAAGCATTGGCCTCGTAATCAGCTGGTTTATTAAAGATCCGCTTGATTGTAAAAAAAAAAAAAAAAATCAATTTTTAATACTTTTCAGTTTGTTGCTGTAACCTAATGGTTGTCCAAGCCAGGTTCCAGAGTGACTAATTACATCATGCATTGAAAGACCTCAAAGCAAACTTGAGCATTACAAGTAATGAACAAAAATATTTAATTGACTAATGACTCTCTGCATGTACATGTATATCGGAAAAAAGAAAACAATCTGGAAGTGGGTGAAAGTTTGTAGTCTTGATCCCAGCACTACCACTTGAGGGCTTTGTTCGTGCACTGGTATTGAGAAAAGTACCAGTTTCTTGCAGTTGGGATATGTCACATATCTGTGTTGTGTGTGCATTGTTTACAATTAACATCGTAGTGAGTAAAAATGTCACTGAGAGAGAGAGAGAGAGAGAGAGAGAGAGAGAGAGAGAGAGAGAGAGAGAGAGAGAGAGAGAGAGAGAGAGAGAGAGAGAGAGAGAGAGAGAGAGAGAGAGAGAGAGAGAGAGAGAGAGAGAGAGAGAGAGAGAGAGAGAGAGAGAGAGAGAGAGAGAGAGAGAGAGAGAGAGAGAGAGAGAGAGAGAGATGCTCTTGCAGCTCCTTGCATGATATGTGAATTGCAGCCTGCATGTATATATCATTTATATATTCATGCCACCCAACATTTATCATGTGCAGAACTTGATTATGAAATTCTTTTGTGCAAGATAGGTTGAAAGACAGTATGTGTACATGGAGCAAGTACCTTTGTTTGGGAATGAAAAAATGTTGATATGTGAAGAAATATAAAAATACCAGACCTATCCTTACATTTTTGTTATTGATTGATGTTTTGCAATGCAAGGGTCCTAAAAGGGGATTTCTTGATATACATTGTTTATTGTATTTATTTTTATTTTTTTTTTTTTTCAGGAGGATGCGAAGAACCTAAGTCAATGTTGAAGGATGTCCGTTTTCCAGAAAATTGTGAATCAGGCTTGGTTCATGAGGCAATTAAAGACACCTGTGGAATTAACAGTCAATGTGCCATTCTCAAGGTGTGTATGCACAGCCTCTTCTTTAGTAGATGTGCCCCATAGATTTGCCCCTGCAAAGGTGCAAAGTATTTAATTTGAATATAGATCCAGTTCAAATAATCTGACCATTGTGTTCCTCCCATTCCTCCTGCAAACTTGTGTTTTAAAGGTGAGGAGCAAACAGTTTAGTTTAGTTTTTAAAGTTTATTTCATTGTACGATATTTGGTTTTAATGTTAATTTCGGGAATATGAACTTCGTTGATGCTGTTTTGTCATGTGGTGGTTTGTCTATAAAGCTACACGCCTTGTGAATACAGTGGTACCTGCTCTAAAGACCACCTCTTGTGAGAGACCACATTAGTTTTTAAGACTACCCTTTCAAGACATTGGCCTTTTATTTCTTTGTTAATTTACCTGCAATGAAAGACCACCTGTCATATGTGACCACTTTTGTCTAGCATTAGGTGTGGTCTTAAATTGCAGGTACCACTGTACATGTTCATGTATATGTATACACACATATGCTGATAGCCCAGCTCATCTTCTCATATGCCTGCTTTTTGCACTATGCCCAAGGCTGATTCCCTTTGTCTGTTCACCTTGTCCACAGAGATTTTCACTTGCACCAATGTTGAGACTGAACATTTGCTTCGCAGGCCATAATGGTCAATAAAGACAGTTCTTTGCACATTTTTGTAAGCTTGCGTTATCACTGTATCCACAAGTACTGACTTTATGGAATTTGCAAATGGAACACAGAACAATTTTAGTGAATAATAAGAGCAATAAATACATTCCAAGGACAATGTAAATACATATACACTTGCTTCCAACATTGCACTCGAAAGACTGAAAATATCAAAACCTGCATGTGGTTGTAATGAGCATGGTAATATTACATAGATTTTGCTGTAAGATAAAGGCTTATGGAGCATGCATGTGCAGGGAGTGGGTAGGCAGGAGTAGAAGTATCCCATAACAAATGAACTTGGCTGCAGCTGACTTCAAAAACAGTAAAGGTCTTGGGTATGTAGTAGCAGGCTAGTGTTACTGGTGTCTTCAGATATGAATTAATGTATGAAAAGATACATATATTTTGTTTTTTATTCTTACAGCTGAGAAACCACCGAGGATCATTAATCCCTATAAGTTGTGGCATACAGCCCAATTCCAAGACAGTGTAAGTATGCATACTTTCATAACGACTGATTTTTTTAATCATGAAAAAAGATTGATATATTATGTGGAAGATATCCCATGTAAATTGCTTAAATTGTATGCAATTTTTGTCAAACCTACATGCTTATTTATGCGTCTTGGCACCCTGTATGTTGATATTAAACAAGTGTGCTTGTAAGTGTAACTTATTCATGGTCAGACTTAAAATGAGATTCCTTACATGTATGCACATAAAACCACATGTGTATAGACATGTTGAGAAAAGGAGAATCCATAGGTACTCTCTAAGTTTCTGTATCTGTGCATGCGTGGTGAATGCTCTACAGATATCCTTTGTTATATCCAATGTATGTATGTATGTATGTATGTATGTATGTATGTATGTATGTATGTATGTATGTATGTATGTATGTATGTATGTATGTATGTATGTATGTATGTATGTATGTGCATACTATGATTGATTGTAACTTCAGGCTTTGTATTGTTCATGACCAGAACAATATTGATGAAAACATTCATCAAGATTTAGTGGGATGTTGAAACTCATAGTTCAAAGAAATGGCTCCTGCAGTTTGTAAGACTTGGTGGGGATGTACTTTGGGTGGGTCAAATTTTTTGCACATGTTCTGTGAATGAAAGTATAGGTTCCTTTTGTTATTGGTGGTCCTCCTGGTTGATTACATGATACAGGGCCCAAAAACTAAAAAGTTCAGAAAATGGAAATACTGTTGTGTGTTTGATTTTCAGTGGATCCGTATGAAATTTGGTGGAATATGCTAGAGGCTAGTATGTCAAAGCAGAGCAATAATAATGGTGCCACCTATAGGTGAATGGGACATATGGGTTAAATTTCAGTGAGATTCATGAAACTCATTATCTTGAGAAATTGTTAAGTGTCGAAAACACATTAAATTTATTATTGTAATTAATAAATTGAAGTGGAGCTACAAAATTTACAGCAAATATGCATTGAGGCCAGTGGTCAAACTTTGGGTGACCTGGACTTACATTTCAAGGTCATTAAGCACTTAGTAAAGGACATGAAATTGATCATAATAGATTTGTAGAAGTTTGATGTTGCATAATATGGATGACCAGGACATACTTTCTCAAGATCATGGAAAGAATGCATTTCAGGAAATGATTCTTTTTTGTGATGTTCATTACATCTGAACTTGTGGACATATCTGTATACTGTTTCAAGAATATGTAAAGACAAAAGTTTTGCAACATATGAAGTGATGATGGTGGTGTCCCTGCTGGTATCCATATATTGGAACTGATATCATAGGTATCAAAAACACATTACAAAGTCATTATCATGATAATAAATAGAGATGATGCTACAAAATTTGTTCAAAAGATATATGTCAAATCAATGGTAAAATTTTGTACAATTTTGAGTGACCTTAACTTATTTTTCAAGGTCATTAGGCACTGCTATGAAGGACACTAAATTCACTATGTTGGGAAGGAATAAGGCTTACAATACCAGATATGCCATAAATGTGGGAGTTTGATATTGCATAATATGGATGACCTTGACCAAATTTCTCAAGATCACAGAAGTACTGCATTTCAGGAAATGATATATTTTTATGGTCACCCGATTGTATGTAAGCAAAGCATGAGGCCCATGGGCCTGTAGTTGTCTTGTTTAAGATTTAGCCAAAAAATGAACCAAAAAAGTCAATGAAATGTGACCACTTGAACAAACTTGGTAGAGACTAACCCAAGGTTCATCCCCCATTCACCACTAAGTTTGAAGTGGATCTGGGCAATGATTTTGGACAAGAAGTTGAAAATGGAAAGTGTAAAAGGATCAACAAACAGCTGTATGAATGGATGAATAATGTGCAAACAAACCCAAATGCTGGTTGTCACATTAGCCATAAAGCAAGTACATAAAATTTGACAGGATCTCCTAAAATTGAATGGATAACCCGCTGCTGACTACTGGGTCCAAAAGGGCCCTTTACAGTTACACATGTTACATAAACAGTTCCATTATATGCCATACATTAATTATTAATCTCATCTGCCTTTGATGACTCAACAATCCTTTTGAACTCAAAAACAAAATTTTCTGTTATCCAGATGAAGTCAGGAACAATATGCATTTTATGTTCAACAAAAAGGTTTAAAACAAAGCACTGTATATGAGAACTGCAATTTGTGAAATTACATGTGTGGAGCTGCAGGTCCAACAACTTGGCTTGGCATGGATTGCATAATTGGCACCCAACCCATGCCAAGGAAAGCTGTTGGCACAGTCTTCAATGCAGTCTTAATTCAAGGGGAAAGGGTTAAATGATGAAAGTAGAGATAAAATGAAATATTGCCGAAGACTAAAGATATTTTAATTAGAAACCACAAGAATTGTACATAATGTAAGGAAAGTTTCATTGGAGATCTCAGTCTTTATGATCAAATTTGTGTTCATAAACCAACAATTGTTGCATCAGACTTGCATTTATGACTAGTGTTCAAAGTCCTGCAGGCACAACAAAACAAATATTTGTGCATATTGACAGTTGGTTGAAGGAAACTTTTTGATTGAACTATGTGAACATGACTGGTTTAATTGGGTGGTCTCACCATGTGTCTCTGGGTGTCAGTAGACAGTGTGTTACATGCATATAGTAGCCATTTTTATCAACATTTCCACACTAGTGCATATCGTATGCGGGGGTGGCTGGTGGGAGGGTCAGGATCAATGTATGTTTTTAGCTAATATTGCAAATGTTGATCAATATTTAGCCAGAAATCAACATTTTTAGAGTACTCTTTTCGGGGGAGGGTGGGAGGAAAAAGAGAGTACAGTATGTACGCTTTTAAAAATTAGTATGGATAATTTTAGCTGACCCCTAAGTGAATGTTGTAAAAATAAATTTATACTTTTGTTTTGAATATACATTGAAGCTAATTGTCTGTGTTTTCTTTGTTTGTATTAATGCAGTCCCTACATTTTGGAAGTTGTGCGAGAACATCAGTTTGGTATGTTGACAAGTATTCACTTTGTTGTCAATTTCTGTTATCTTTAATGAAATATTGGTGGCTAATAAATAAATGAGTAAAGTGCATCTAATCTGTGTGAGTTTGCTATGCTTGAACCAGGCCTAAAAGGAGGAGAATTTGGAGTCACAAACTACCAAGGTGTTTGCTTCAACTCATTCCATACTATGGTGACAGGCCTTGGTCAGTGCCAGAACCACTGACTTAAGACAACAGGCATGTTGGTACTTGAACTGAATCTCTTTTCATGAAGAATTTAAATATGCGATTGTTGTCTTAATTCTAGGTAACTATATAGAAAAATCAGGGACTGGTATGGAATGAGTTAATGAGAGCCTCAGTAAAGTTTTTTATTTTGGTAGTAAAAAATAGAAAAGGTGCACCACATACTGGGGAATGTTGCTCTGGTGCTGGAGTCAATCATGCAGGCAAACAGCAGTCCACGATAATTCATCTTTCTAGGAGCTTATTTCCATCCATGTACTATACAATTGCTGATATATCATTCATTTCTTTAGCACAACTTACTTCACTCGGCTCTCAACCAGCAATTCTCCTGTCTGTGCCCCTCTTAATCATGACTTTTTCATTTTTATAGCAAGCTTTCTCAAATTTCATTTTTTCCTATAGGAGTCTAGACATTGAACTTCCAATCAGTTTTGTCATATATTACTTAACACATAGAATGTCACTAGAGTGTGAATTTATAATCCTGTGGGTGGACAAACTGTAAGGGAACCCATCAAAAGTTCAATGCTTTAAAAAAAATATATATATGTACTAATGTAATTTAGTTTTGGCTCAGACCCTCCCCCCTTATTGATCTTTACGGAGACCTGACCGCCTATAGGTGAAATCCTGTTATGATGTCTACATGTATATTCCTACCTAAAGTGAAGATTATTGTGCCGCAGGCCATATGGTAACATTCCTATGTGTTTTTCTAGTAGAATAGATGTTTGTGCTGCTGGCATTGTGTCATTAAAAGATAAAAATTATTTGGCGAAAGCATTGATGGAATGAATTATCAAGTCTGCCATTTGCATATGTACCGAGAGACTTTTGACGTCAATATTACCCACGATGCAACAACAGAACTCCATTTTAACTAGTCACAGTGCAATTTACTAGAGTAGCCATGTGTGCGTGTTTACCTTCACGAGACAGGTGCACATGTTGCCCTGGGATATTCATGGGGAGGGTGTCAGCATTTATTCTTTCTTTGATGCCAAGATCATCCATGATGAACCTCCAATTCAAGCGGGGAAGGGTTAATATCAATGCTACCTGCCTGTTCATGTTACACATTGATGCCTGTACATTGTAGACTACCCTGCCATAGGAGCCAACCTTCAACAAACTTTAGTTCTTTGTTTACTCTCTCTCCTGACATCTGAGACCACTAGGCTCCAACCTTGACAGATCACTTTTGTGGATTGGTAGGAGTTGATTTTCACAAATAACATGGGTAGGGATAACTTTATACACCAATAACAATCATACATATAGGTGCAGGTTTTATTATCTTGTCATGAAATGTTTAATGTCACAGAATTAGATAGTACAACAAAACATCTGTAACATGTGGCGTACAGTGTACACAAAATATAATCTGTCCTGTCTTACCTGCTTACAGTCCAATCAAGTCCAAGGACTGTGGAAATGCCAAAATACACTGAAGCTTTAAAGAAAACTCTTGACTCATTTGTGGATAGGGTAAGTGTGTTCAAGTGTTTGTACATGTATCAACAAGCCAATACAGCAAAGGAATGTGTGCTATTTATGGACTTGATTTAGTACATGTATGTCAGAGCTCTATACGTCATGATATTATCCTTTTTAAAAGAAATAAAAACATGGTCATCTTGTTTCTGATTGGTTATTTGGACTGAGGAACTGACAATTCATATTTATTTATGTTTAGTACATTTAATTGTTGCAATTTGGAAACAACAAAATGGTGAGAAAGGTACCACATAAAAGTGACTTTTTATACTGTGTTCAGTTTTGCCTAAATAGAAAACCAGTAAATAGGCAAGTCAGCTTCAAATGATTCATATTATGGAGCAGCAAGAGTTCAGAGCATGCCGAGAAAAGTGGATGATTTCCAAGTATCGGGATTGCTGATACCGAGTGTATTCCTGTTCTTTCAGTTGGACAAACTGGAGGGGGCGCTGCCTGAATTAAGAGAAAGAAGACACAAGAAGTTGGAAGCAGTAAGCAATGAATGTTACAGCATCTTTTATTTTGTTCTGTGGGTGTTATTTCTGAAGATTTCATTAATTGTCTTCTGGTTAGAATTAGACAGTCAATTGCTTTTTGTTTGTGAGTGTGATACAATCCACAGTTTTCAAGCCCCATATAAATTTGATAATTTATCAAGTATATAGAAATCTAAGACATGTTTCATATTGGTGGTACCACCTACAGTTTTATGTAATGTGTCAAGATATGAAAATCTTGTGATTGCTCAGGCATTTTTAATGTTTGATAGATCTTCATGGAATCTTGGTTGAATATACTAGTGGTGCCATTGATAATTTGATGGACATTATGACCCAAAATGTGTTGAAAGACTAAAAGCCCATATTTCAAAAAAACAATTGAATTAGGCTTGCCAAATTGTTAGGATTTATAGATCATGTCCAATGCTAGTATGTTATATAATATCATTGATCTTGACCTATTTTTGTGAGGTCACTACTCCTGCAAACCTGAAAGAAGTGACTTTATAATGGCAGGGTGTAGATTGGACATCAATGGCAAAGAGAATTGAGCCTCCAGATCAAAAGAGTACTTGATTACATTGAACATAAAACTGACCTACTTTTTGGGTCACTGTGACCCAATGATTATGGACTCTGGTGTCGTCCAAGTTAGTAGTTTTTCTTAAATAACTTGAAAGTTATTACCCTATTTGAATGAACAGACCATGTGTGGTAAGCTGGTTGCGGGGCACACATTTTGAACATAACAACTTTTTAATCTGAGTTGAAGGTCAAGGTTAAATGACCAGTTGGATTAAAGGAGTCAGCTTGTGAATGTTCTGTCCTGAGAGATACAAAATCCTATATCTAGAAAAAATTATTGAAGTAGATGTGCCAAATTTATAACATATAGATGTTGCTAATATGTTATATCAGATCAGTGACCTTGACTTATTTTTGTTAGGTCACCAGACCTGTTAAGTTTGAAGAGGTGATTTTGTAATATCAGGTTGTAGCTCTGACATGAATGGCAAAGAGAGTTCAGCCTCCAGATCAAAATTACTTCAGTACATTGTGTATAAAACTGTACTTGGTGATCTAGCTACTTTTTGGGTTACCTTGACCCATTGATTGTTTGACCTTGACGTATTTCAAGGTCATTAAAAACTTAAGAAAAGGACATGTAATTAAGCATCTTGATCAAGAATTTATGGTAAATGATGCCAAATGTACCACAAATGATTATGATTAATGTGGAAGCTTGATAGTGCATGTATATAATATGGATGACCTTAATTTTTCAAGGTCGTGGAGGGATTACATTTAAGGGAATGATTTTTTGGTGATGATGATCAGCACATTATTAGGCCCTTGGTCCACTTGTTTTTACATACTTTTGTGCACTTTTGATTTTTTTTTTTTTACTTCTTGTCCCGAAGTGTATATTGGATTCAGTTCAGACTTTGTGGGAATGTGGTTGGGCTGAATTCTGATGAAACTTGTTCACTAGCATGTTGCTGCTGTCATTTGCTGCTTTTTAATGAATTATCAAAATTATGAAAAATTGGTTAGGGTATATGTACATGTTAGCATTCTTATAATAGGGATAGCAGCAATTCTGGCATATCAGCATATTGGCTTGTATCTCGGTAGTGGTGGATCCTGGGACCATGTCTATTATTAAA
This sequence comes from Hermodice carunculata, assembly GCA_964020975.1. NCBI lineage: Eukaryota > Metazoa > Annelida > Polychaeta > Eunicida > Amphinomidae > Hermodice > Hermodice carunculata. The sequence continues at coordinate 45,579,698 of OZ026614.1, read as the reverse complement.
CACCAATAGAAAAGTACCTTTGGGGTTTCTGTTGTTGTAAGTTTCAAATTTGTGTGACCTTTAAAGGTCAAATCATCATATTGGATCATGTCTTGGCAAGAGTGGATCCTGTCACTTTTTATTTAATAAAATGATGACCCCTGAAGTGTATGAATGAAGACTGATCTTACAAACAGTGATGATGGTCTTAAAGAAGATGACCTTGATACTATTGCAAAGTTCACAGGGCCATTTCAGTCTGTATATCCAGGGTCAGCTGAGCACAGGACTGTCACAGTTCTCTTGTTATTCTCAGTTTTCCTGCATGAAAGCCACAATCGAGTAATGATTAAAGTATATTTTGCTTGACCAAATAGGTCAATAAGTGGCAGAGATATATCTGTTTCAAGAATAAGAATTTTGATGTGGATCTCTGTTACTAGCTATCAGGATTAATAGGGTAAGACAGTCCATCAACCACCATTTTAAATTTGAGTAGTTTTCAAGCTTTTTTTTTTTTTTTTATTACAATTAGAACTTTTGAATTTTGACATATAATAAATGGCATTTCTTTTCAGAAAACTCAGAAGTCTTAGTAGCTAGTTGCAAAATTTCTTCATGTTGGGTTGTACATTACCTTAAGCATGGTTCAGAAATGTTTGTTTAATTTTTTGTAGGAAATGGTTGAGTTAGATCGCAAACTGGCTTTCCTTAACCAGAGGTTCAATGCAGCTGAAAACAGTGGTTGGAAGGGAATGTTCAACAGACATCCTTTGTGGTAGTTGTATAAGATGGCTGTCATCATCAAAGCCACTGCTAACACAAAGTGCTAGCACAGTCCCTGTGGTCTGCCTGCACTGGTGCAGCCCCATATGGTTCAACCATGCCGTGGCCATGGTAACGTAATTCTGATATTAGAGAGGTTTAAACTGTTGTCTACAAGGATGAATGCATTATGACTTTACATTCAACAGTCAAGTTACTTTCTTGGGTAAACACAGACATCGTGATCAGGTACTAGAAAAAAGGTTGTGTCAGGGATGCATTTGTATTTGTCTCTTAACCTTCCTGCTGAGAAAAGTTGACAGAGGAGTTGACACAACCAGTAATAGCAGTAACCAGGAACCAGTATTTGTTACATGTGTTTTGATACTCTTACCATACAAAGTCAGCCTGGCTAGTGCCAAGATGTGAAAACAATAGAACAGCAGAGGGAACAAGGAACAAACAAAAACTAGGTTGATGTATGGGGGGAAAACTGTCTGTGTGCAAAATGTCATGTGCTAACACAACATTAGCATGAGTAAGTTGTAGATCTGATGTACATTTGAAATACATGAAATGGTTAGGGCAACAATATGTATTCAGTTCACTGGCTGTGTGGGCTCTCCAGTTTGATTGCTTGAAGCCAGCCACAAGTCTCAGGGGAAATGATATTTAAGATTGGAAAAGTCCCAAATCAGCATAATTTAAAATGCTAGTTTTGTTCACTGCTCATAAGATATGCAATGGCCAGTACCATTGATAGAAGTGAGTATGATCCCAGATGCTGTGGTGTTGAAGATACTGTGATTTAAATTTTGGAGTGCCCCAAATTTGCATCATTTTAAATGGTACAATCTTTGTTCAATATCTATTATCCACACTGACCAATAACACATGTGGAAGTTACAATGGTATCTCTACCTATTCAAATGTTGAAGATATTTAGAATTTCAAATGTGCAGTAGAGCTAATTTAAGAATACATTTTTCAACACATTGAATTCATTTCTCCAGCTGTGAGGACCAATTACATCTAAAAGTGGATGGAAAATATGACAAGAAAGGTTGGAGAGAGGGAGGCAAGGACAGAGGGAGGGAAGGAAAATATATATGTACAGTGTATTGTCATAAAACATATATTTGTAAAAAAGGTGTAACTATGTATCTCAACACAAAGTTTGGATTCTTCATGATTCTGCATTTCTTAAGGTTGCATTAATCATAGGAGGAAGCTGTGTTGCTCCAAAAGTTTATTTGATTTGATTACCAAAAATCTGAACAATTAATGCAGATCATATTTAACAATGTCCAACATTTTGAAACCAAATTCTGGTCATGATTGACAAGCCCTTGTTGTGGATTGATGTGTTGAAGCTTCACATGATCAGTATTCGACAATGGTTGGAATTTTTGTATCAGAATTTGAGGGCTAGTTTGGAATAAGGGCATGGCTATAAGGAGCAAGTACACACTCCAGGAGGAGCCTTACTTTATTGTTGGGAGGTATTTGATCTAATATCTGACACACTTCTTCTTGTGGTGAAAAGTTTTCTCCAGATGTGGGCATGTTGTCTTTATATATTCAAATGAGTGTGAAATTATCCAAAGCATATCCAGAGACAAGTCATCTGCTTATCAAATGCAGGGTACAAGATATGTGTGCAGGCAAATTGAGACTCATACAGTCATTCTGACCAGATGCAGGAAGTTTAAAGATTATCATAGAGCTGGGATTGTGCAACTCATGTGCACATGTATGATCATTCAGACTTACTTTATACCATGCATGCATGTTGGACATGAGGGAAGTGTCATGAAGACAAACTAAATCAAATTCACGACCACTGAAGCATATGGTCTATGAACCCCATGGATTGAGGCTGATTCAGCAGCTCACCTTTGAAGGTGTTGAGTTCAAGGTGCTCAATCCCTGCCAAGGAAAGTTGTTGACTACATGTAGTTAAGCACTGTCTGTCAACCATGGTCCCCTTGGACTGAGACTGAGTCACCAGTTTGCCTTGGCAGGATTCAGTTGCAAAATGCCCAACCCCTGACAAAGAAACCTGTTGACCAAGGACATGCTATTAAGACAGGACCTAGTGACCATTCTCATTCAAATTATCTTCCTACAATGTTGAAGTCAGTCAACAACATAATATAACCATCAATCAGTTGGCTGCTTTGAGTGGGAAGATGTTGAAATAACTGGGGTAGTGTTCAATAGCAAGATGTGCAGATGTGTTCTAGTCAAAGATGTGGTAAATGGTTGTGTTTTATACCTTTCTTAAAAAGAAAAAGAAATGAATATAGACCAAATGCTAATTCTCCATGTGCTGCCTACCTCAAATTTAAAACCTAACCACTAGGGATGGTCCAATATTGGTACTAGGGATCTCACCACTTATCACGGATTAATGCCGCCTGGGACCTTTGAAGTTTAATTAGGGAACAAAGGCACTCTTTGTGTATACAGCTGTGTATATGGGGCATCATTCTTCCATCTAGTGTACTCCTCCAGGGTATCAGGATGAGATAGAACCAAGATATAGGGTATCAGGAGAAGTCTCATATTGGACCATCCCTGCCTGCTGTGAAGATTAATTTTAGCTTTTACTGTAACAAATATCATATAAAAATGGCAAAATCATTTATATTTCAATGGAGAAAATGTAGAATAGGTGTTGATCAAGTTATGCTGAAGTGTGATAAGAGTGGAAATTCACAGTGCCAGTCAAATTGTTCCTTTTTTATTAATGATATATACTGTTGACTGTTTTGCAAGAGGAGATACTACACACAAAAGCATATTGTAAGTACACTAATAAAACAACAGATATGATATTCCCAGTTGTTAAAAATGTCTCCCAGCATTTGGGTTTGCTACTCTTGTATGCTAGTTATCAGTGTATTTCAGTCATTTACTGAGACTAGCTTTGTGTGGACAATATACTGAAATTCAAATAGTAAATGCAAGAAATATGACAGATAAATTTCACTTCTTAACTGTTTCTCTGGCTCTATCTGCTGTAGCTTAGTGATGTGCTTGGAACAGCCTCCTGGTGGTCAGGTCCTGAAATGGGTGTAGTCCAGTTGAACTGATCTTGGTATCACTAGTAACTTGTTTCGGCGTAAGTGGGTGCGTTTCGGCATTAGTCGGCGTTTCGGCATTAGTCGGCGTTTGCCGGCGTTAGTCGGCGTTTACCAGCGTTTGACACCCTTTCAACGCCGGCAAACGCTGTGAAACGCCGACTAACGCCGGCAAACGCTCTGTAGTCCTCTCAACTAGCAAACTCAATGGGATACATGTAAAATTTGAATTCAGTTGAACTGGGATAAGAAGGATCCATGGAAATTTGTGTCTTGTACTTGTACTAATCATTAATGTACTTTTATTTTTTATACTCATGGGCAATACAACATAATTATCTTTAATATTATGATGATGATTTATCCATTGAGGTGTATGTGTATTGAATGACTTTGCTCATGATCACTGATATATATATATATATATATATATATATATATATATATATATATATATATATATATATATTTTGGTCACTCCAATCTTGGGTGCAAAGTAAAGACAAACAAACAACCCTGTTTTCAATTTTATTTAAACACAGCACAGCAATTTTTTATCGTTTGTACCGCACAAGTCAGCAATGCATAGCTTTGTGCTAGCATAGATGTGAATCCCTGTGAATATAATACATGGAATTTATTATTAAATCCCATGTATTATATTCACCCGGAATCTATGCTAGCCCATACCTGTCAACATTCCACACCTCAAATAGGAAGATTTTTGTAAATTTTAAAAATCCATGGGGGAGATTTGTATTTTAGAATATAATAGAAAATACTAAATTTTTATGCAGGAGATTCTGCCAAATTTGCAAAATTTTGCTCGTAAATAAAAAAATTGGGGTGAAAAAGTGGGAGATTGCCACCTTATGGGGGAAGACTTCACAGGTATGCTAGCCCAAAGCTATACATTACTGACTTCAGTATAATACATGGAATTTAATATTGTGATGAGTTTAAAAAATAAAAGTATATTAATGATTAGTACAAGTACAAGACACAAATTTCCATGGATCCTTCGAATCCCAGTTCAACTGAATTCAAATTTTTCATGTATCCCATTGAGTTTGCTAGTTGAGAGGACTACAGAGCGTTTGCCAGCGGTAGCCGGCGTTAGTCGGCGTTTCTCAGCGTTTGCCAGCGTTGAAAGGGTGTCAAACGCTGGCAAAGGCCGACTAACGCTGACAAACGCCGACTAATGCCGGCGAACGCCGAGCCCCAAAAGGCTTAATTGGATTTTGGCGTTTGCCAGCGTTAGTCGGCGTTTGCCGGCGTTTGTAACGCCGGCAAACGCCATCTCACGCCGGCAAACACTGTGTAACGCCGGCAAACGCCCTAAAACGCCGAAACGCACCCACTAACGCCGAAACAAGTTACTAGTGTATAAAATTAAACAAATATACTGCAACAATGACAAACTTTTGTGCTGAGTTTTGGTATTTTGTCAAAAAGAAAATGACAAGGCTTGTAGAGTTTTTATATGTGATTTAACACTAAAACAGTCCGAGAGCAACTCAAAACTGCCATCATACTTCTAGATATACGAAAACAAGCATAGGTACGTTTCAGTTTTTCAAAGCCAAAGCCTTGTGTAAATTGTTCAATGAATAAAGTGTCCACAGTGATGAGAGAATTTTTTGGCTAGCAATTTCATGTGAAATTTATCTTGCCAAATCAGTTTTGCCTTTCAGAAACAACTTGTTGACATGAATTAATTATGTATGTATACAAGACAAACCTCTACAATTGAAATGATGTTATCATACATTATATTCATGTAAAAACATGTGCTGAATACATCTCTTTTCATAATTTTATCAATATGTTGTGGATTTTGTCCACAATTTTATTTCTCGTACCATTCAAAATTTCTCATTTTCAGAGGTGTACACGGAGTGTGTGTCAGGAAGGTCAAGGGCCTTCGCATTTTTTCTCCAAAACGCAAAAATGATTATCAATAACTGTCTCATGTATTGGCAAATACTTCTGTGAGGTTGGGTGGGGTATTTAGATAGAAGAGAACTGTCTATGCACTTACAACAGTGTTGACAATTTTGAATGGCCTTTTACATGTTTATTATGTGTTTTTCTGTACATGTATGTGTAGATTCCTAAACTTATATTATTGTAATCTACCTTGATAAATTATAAAATGTATACTTCAGAAAAATAAACTTACTTAAATCACAAGTCTTACTTGTTACCCCAGCCAGTCAGCTGAGCTGATAGGATGGTGGATAATCTGACTGTCTATTATTGGTTGAATATCAAGGTCAGCTGAGGATGGGCTGTTCACACAACCCTCTTTTTATGAATTTTTGTGTTGTTAAGCTATTTTAAACTTCTCCAAAAGTATCGCTCAAATTGTGCTGATACTTGGTGGAAATGTACCTTGTGGAATGATCAAAGTTGTAAGATAGGTGGTGATACTGTGAAACTCTTGTTTTGTACAAACTTTTCAATTCAATCCTTGTTAGTTGATGAATACATTCCTGTTGATTATTCAACAAATCAATTGGTCTTGCAATATGCTAACCAACATTTTGGACTTCTCCAAAAGCTTCCACTAGATATACTTTTGACTTGGTGGGGGATGTACCTTTAAAGGAGGAGGTCTAGTAAGTTTATTCAAATAGGCACACGCCAGTGAATATTGGATTTTTAGCTTAGCTGACTTGTCAACTGACTTTTTAGGAGGCTCAGTCGTGCGTCCGTCCACAATTCACATTTTCTACTTTTCAAAACCGGAAGGCGTATCCTCTTCAAACTTGGTAGGGATCTACCAAGTTTGTTCGAATGGTCATGCTCCAGTGATTTTTAGGGGAGCTGACTAGTCAGTCAGTTGAGTCTATGTGATGGTTAGCCATCCATCGTCCGTCTGTCTCTCATCCGTCAGCATTGAAAATTCATATTTTTTACTCCAAAACCACTGGGCAGATTCACTTCAAACTTGGTGGCAATATACCATTGGGAGTCTCTACCAAGTTTGTTCAAATTCTATGGTCCAGCAATTTTTGGAGATTTTGATTTTTTAGCTCAGCAGGCAAATTGGCCAGCAGAGTTTATACCATGATCACTCTTTGTCCTTCGTCTGTCAGCTGTGGCCTGTTGTCTGTTCACAATTCACATTTTCGATTTCTCCAAAACCATCAGCCACATTCACTTCAAACTTGGTGGCAATGTACCTTAGGTGGGTCTCTACCAAGTTTATTCAAATGGTAATGCTGCAGTGATTTTTGGATTTTTTATGATTTTTTTGTTCTTTTTTTTGCCAAATCTTAAAAAATCTCCTCCAAAACTGCTCACCCAATAGCTTTGATATCACGCAGGAACATTCCTAGGGACCCACAGTTCTTAATTTGTACACCAAGTGGTGCTGCTGCATTTTATTTTTATCTTTTCAGCTCAGCTGATAAGTCAGCTGAGCTTTTAGGAAGGTAGGTCATCCGTCGTCCGTCCACTGGACTTTTATGATTTTTTTGTTCTTTTTTTGGGCAAATCTTAAAATATCTTCTCTGAAACCGCCACCCAATTGCTTTAATATCACACAGTAACACTACTGAGGACTAATAGTTCTAAATTTGCTCACCAGGTGGCCCTGCATTTTTTTTGACTTGGATTTTTTAATGAATTTCTTTGTTGTTTTTTTGGCAAATCTTAGAAAATTGCAAGGGTATATGTACATGTCAGCTGAGCACATGACAGTCACAGTCCTCTTGTTTGTGATTTTTTTCAGATTCAGCTGAAACGTGGATAACTTCCTTGTGAAAGGGTCAAACAAAGTTGTTCACTACGTAGTACTGCTGTGGATTCCTGAGTTTTAGCTCAGCTGACTTGTCAGTCAGCTGAGCTTATCTGATGGTCCTCCATCTGTCATTAACAAATTACATTTTCAACTTTTTCTCCGAAATCACCTGCCAGATTCACTTCAAACTTGCTGCGGACACAGCTTGGGTGGACCCCTACCAAGTTTACAGTCCATTGATTTTGGATTTTGTATAATTTTTTTGGCAAAATCTTAAAAAAATCTTCTCAAAACTGCTTTTTCAATTGCTTGGAAATTACATAGGCACACTTCTGGGGACCCCTAGACCCTAATTTGCTCAACAGGTGGTGCTGGAATTTTATTTTTTATGAATTTTTGTGTTTTTTAGCTATTTTGACTTCTCCAAAACTGTCTCTCAGATTATGCTGGAACTTGGTGTAAATATTTCTCATAGAAGGGTCATATAAATACCTTCATTTGTTTGTGTTGCTGTGGATCCCTGATTTCTAACGATTTTTTCAATTTGGGTATTTATCGGTAAATGCATATATTCCTATTGATTACTATGTAAGTGAATGGGGATTGCTGTGGTAATTCACATTTTCAAATTGTTCTCCAAAACTGTCAGCTACATCCACTTCAAACTTGGTGGGGATATACCTTGGAAGTGTTTATACCAAGTTTGGTCGCCTGGTAATGGTCCAGTGATATTTGGATTTTAAGCTCAGCTGACTTGTCAGTCAGCTGAGCTTATCTTATGGTCCTCCGTCCGTCGTCCGTCCGTCCGTCGTCCGTCAACAATTTACATTTTCGACTTCTTCTCCGAAACCGTCAGCCAGATCCACTTCAAACTTGGTGGGGATGTGCCTTGGGTGGGTCTCTACCAAGTTTGTTCAAATGGTCACGGTCCATTAATTTTTGGATTTTTAATGAATTTTTTTGTTCGTCTTGGGGCAAATCTTAAAAAATCTTCTTCTCTGAAACCGCCCACCCAATTACTTTGATATCACACAGAAACACTCCCTTGGACACCTAGTTCTTAATTTGTTCACCAGGTGGCGCTGCAATTTTTTTCTATTTTTTTATGAATTTTTGTGTGTTATAGCTATTTTCGACTTCTTCTCCAGAACCGTTACTCAGATTAAGCTGAAACGTGGTGGATATGTTCCTCGTAGAAGGGTCAAAACAATGCTCAGACAGTACATGAATGACTTTGACCTCATTTCTGGGGTCACAGTGCAACACACATGAATTTTACTCTTCATTATAACTTGAGAACTACTTGAACCTTGATGTTGCACATGTTAGTGTTCTTTTATAATGGTCAGACTTACTCAGAACATGGGTGACCTTGATCCTTTCCCAAGTTCATAGATCTGCAAGTGTGATGAATGTCAAGATCAGCTGAGCATGGGCTGTTCACACAGCCCTCTTGTTTATAAATTTTTTGGTTAATTTTTTGGCAAAATCTTAGAAAATCCTCTCCAAAACCACTTTGCCAATTGCTTTGAAATTGCATAGAGACACTTCTGGATACCCCTAGATCTTAATTTGTTCAAGATGTGGTGCTATCATTTTTTGCAGTCTTTTTATGAATTTTTTGGTGTGTTTTCGCTATTTTCAACTCCAAAACTGTCACTCAGATTATGCTGAAACTTTGTGTATATGTTCTGTCACTCAGATTATGCTGAAACTTTGTGTATATGTTCCTGGTAGAAGGGTCAGGTAAATCACATTGTTGACTTCTTCTTGAAAACCGTTGGCCAGATTCCCTTCAAACTTGGTAGTGATGTACCTTGGATAGACCTCTACCAAGTTTGTTCAAATGGTCATGGTCCAGTGATTTTAAATTTTCTTTATGATTTTTTTTGTTCATATTTTGGCAAAATCTTAAACAATCTTCTCTGAAACCACTTGGCCAATTGCTTCAAAATTGCATAGGGGCACTGCTGGGTACCCTTAGATCTTAATTTGCTCAACATGTGTTCAACACGATATGATTATTGCTATTTTTTCTATGAATTTTTAGTTGTTTTCACTGTTTTCGACTTCTCCAAAACCAGCATTCAGATTATGCTGAAACTTGGTGTAAATGTTCCTTGTAGAAGGGTCACAGAGATGTGTACACCAGGTGATGTTGCAATGGATCCCTGATTTTTAACGATTTTTTCCGTGTGGGTACTTATTGGTCAATGCATACGTTCCTATTGATTACTATGTAAGTGAATGGGGATTGCTGTAGTAGTTCACATTTTTGACTTCTTCTCCAAAATTGTTAGCCAAATTCACTTCAAAGTTGGTGGGACTGTACCTTTTATAAGTCTCTACCAACTTCATTTAAATTGTCATAGTCGAGTGATTTCTAGATCTTTTATGAATTTTTTGTTGATATTTTTACCAAATCTTAAAAAATCTTCCTCTCCCAAACTGCTGAGACTTTGATGTTGCATGCGCTGGTACATGTATCACAGCCAGACTCAGACAGTACATAAGTGACCTTGACTTCATTTTCAAGGTCACAGAACCACTTACTTGAATTTTACTTTTCAGTTAACAACTTGAGAACTTTATCAACTAGGATTTCGATGTTGCACACCTTAATCATCTACTATTGGGTCACATATGTACAGTCCAATGTATGTGAGTGACCCTGACCTTATTTCCAAGATCACAGATTCACTTGCCAGAATTTAATTGTTTATTTGATAACTCAAGAACTATTTGAGGTAGGACCTTCATATTGTGCATGGTGGTGGTCCTCTTTTAAGGTCAGACACACAATATGTGGATGACCTTGAACTTATTCCCAATGCCACAGTGCCAATAGTGTCATCAATTTCTAGGTCAGCTGAGCACGGCCTGTTCACACAGGCCTCTTGTTAAGGATCTTTACAATTCAGATACTGGCCCTTTAATTTTTTACATTTTTTTTTTGTGTTTTAGCTATTTTTGACTTCTCCAGAACCATCACACAGATTAAGCTGAGACTTGATGGATATGTTCCTTGTGAAAGCGTCAAACAAAGTTGTCTACTGGGTGGCACTGCTGTGGATTCCTGATTTTTAACACTTTTTTTGTTCTATTTGGGGTACTTATAGGTAAATGCACCTAATTTATTGATTTTGGAATACCCCATTAATGTAAGTCACTGGGCATTGGAATGCTAAGTCATATTTTCAACTTCTACTTTTAAACCATCAACCAGATTGACTTCAAACTTGGTGGCAATGTATTTTGGGTGGGTATCTACCAAGTTTATTCAAACGGTTATGAATTTTGGAATTTTTATGATTTTTGGGGTTTTTTTTCAGACAAAATCTTTAAAAAAATCTTATCCAAAACCACTTATCTGATTGCTTTGATAACCACGCAGGGACAGTCCCAGGGACTCCTAGTTCTTGATTTGTTCACCAGGTGGTGCTGTAATTATAGTGGGACTGAGCTTTTAGGAGGCTCAGTCATCCATCTTAGAAATACATCTAAATGCCATATGCCCTCAGCTAAAGCTCAACACAGGTCTCTTCAGTTGCAACCTTGATTTTGTGGGATAAACTCAGGACTTAGTAGTGAGACTGTCAGCTTCGGGGAAACCATCCACAGGAGTGAGGAGGCGATGTCTGAAGGGAAAACCTCAGAAGTATGTGGACTTGTGGCTGAAACCAGAAAGCCTCCTTACAGGCCAGCATGGGACGGCAATGAATCCCCCCGAACTAGCCCACCAACATGATGCCCCCTCCACCTCTTGGGTAGACACTGTCTGTTTTGGTTCCACCTGACTTAGAGATCTGACAGGACTTAGTCATGAAACTGGCAGGCGTCGGGGAGCTGGTATATGGTTCCTTAGGGCAGTGCACTCCTGGGTAAACCAGCAACATGCCACAACTTTAGGAAAAACTGTCTCATATGGGTCCAAGATTAAGTCAATTTAGCACAATGCCATAGGTCCACTATAAAGTGCGCTGTCCTACAGACAACATCAGATCTAAACCACATGAGCGCCATTGGATGGAACATGGTGGCTGCTCTAATGGGGTCCTGAAGGCATGGCAGACAAGTATCAGAACCTAGTAAAGGAGTTTGTGACCCCCCCAAAAGTGTACATTGTGAGCTCTGGCTGAGACAAGAGCTCACCGTCACCAGGCCTTGCCAGCGAGATTTCTTAGGCTTTAAGAATTGTCTGCTTAATCCAGATTAAAATAAAAATGTTTCTGCAGACTTGAACCTGACGCGGGTTACCAAGGAGTAGGAAGAGGGCGGAACTCTGTCCCCTGCATCCGTACATGCATGAAAGGTACCAGCGAAGGGCTCTCATGGGGCACAAGGCTCTTTCCTATGGGGAAGAGCAGTATCCACAACATGGAGGACAAAACCCTTTAAGGACAGTAGCCGGATCTTGAGCCGCTTGGTTCTTTGCTAGGAAGCCTAAGTGAGGCCTCAGGGTCACCTAGGAGTGGTCAGGCGAACATTGGAGCCAGTTATGAACTAAAGCATGGATCTCGCTTCTTTGAGCTCCCTGAAGTGAGGGTTAACAGAAAACAAGTCTTCCTGGTTCAGAACTTTAGGTCCACTCATCCAGGGTCCTCAAGGCACTGAAAGGGCCACTTCTTCAACATGACTAAAACCAGTGGAAGGTCCACTGGGGTAGGACCTGCCTTGCTGCTGGCCTGTTGGTGTGGAAGGACGCAATGAGGGCCAACAGATAGTGATCACTACCAATGCCCAGGTATTGGACCTTCACAATGGTCGAGGAGATGGCTGATGGGAAACTGTTCACTGGTGTTCTCCAGCTCTTGCCTAAAACTTCCCACGCTATGGCCTGGGGGTCCGGGACAGGCAAGATGTAAACTAGCAGTTTTGCATTATCATGAGTCGCAAACAAGTCCACATGTGGAGTTCCCCATCTGGCACACATGGCCTGAATGACCTGTGGGTAGTGCAACAACTAACTCCACCCCTATCGCATATTCAGAACTTCATCAGCTTCTTGGATCACGTCCCGCCTTGCCTGTTGAGGAAGGCTACTGTGGTCCTGTTGTCGCACATTATGAGGACATGTTTCTGCTCCACCAGGTCTCAAACGTGGAGGAGCACTAAGTGTATCACATCCAGTTCCCACCAGTTTATGTGTAGAGAGGTGAAAGAGGCCTACCAAGCGCCTGACACCATCTTACGTTCCATGTGGGCTCCCCATATCAATGGAAGAGTAAAAGACCTTGCTCCCTAGAGTGTCTAAACATTCCTCTTGTAATGATAGGGGCTAGGCATCCTTCACTGTAACCTTATTCCATTCTCTGTAATTGATGCACCAGCAAACTCCACCGTCTTTCTTTCTAAATTAAACTGGAGGTGATGCACAGTTGGACGATGAAGAATGTATAACACTGATATGAAGCATATGTTAGAGGTGTTTTTCCTTTTTATTCTCAAAACGTAAATGAACTCGCTTCATACATTGTTTAATGGGCTTAGCTCCCTGAGTGTCAGTTTTATGTGTCACACGAATGAAACAACCCAGATCGAGCTTATTTTTGGTGAAAGTATCAGTATATTCACTGAGTAACCCCGCTACTTGTTTCTTTTCTACCACTGACAACTTCACTCCAGCTTTCCCAATAAAGTTTTGATGTGTTTGGGAACACCACTGGTATTACTGTAAAAATCAGAGTATCCTACCTATAAACCATACTCGAGCTGTTAACTGTGTGAGAATGCGTAGAACCAACATCAGTCAGATTAGACTGACACTGATTACTTGGGTTTGAGACAAAGTCAATCTGAAGTATATCCTGTTTTGAGCAAGAATCATACAGGACTAAAAATCCATCCTGCCAGTGGAACAGATGCCCATCATAACACATGGATCTTGACTTTTGGGAAGTACATCGTTATCTGCATCAGGTTGTGCCAGACTTGCATCAGATAAGATTTTATCTGACTGTACAGCTCTACCAATTAACTTGCCAGGCTTGAGGGTGACATATTTGCTGCTCAAGTTAATCCAGACTACAGGGGTGGCTCCTTGACCTTTAATAAGAGTACTCAGAGAGACTAAGTTGGGTTTAACAGAGATGGGTGTAATCACATAACACTCAGCCTGTCCATTCTCCATGATGACTGCACTGTATACACAGCTGTTGAGAGGGATAACAAATCTCTGATCCAGTGTGACTTTCCTTACTGCATGCTGTGAATCTCCATCACAGCAAAGGAATTCTAGTATTGTGGTGTCTCAAACCATTTAAGTGTTGGTTTTAAATTCACCACACCATCATGGGCTAGTAAAGTATCTAAGCCAGAAGAATGACAGAATCTGTGATAGGTGCCACAAAAATATCGCAGAGAAAGGTTTCTTTCCCTATTGTGATATGCCTGTCCATTGCAAGATATGTTGTCATATTACTGCCTTTGCCAGCACCTTTAATGGAATTTCTTCCAAACTCTTGAAGTTAAGATGTAGCTCTTGCAAAGTCCTCACTCATAACTGTTACTTGAGCAGCAGTATCAACTAGAGCTTCTGTTACAACATAATTTACAACATCTGGAATGATGATGTAGCCTTGAGTATTCCTAAAATCAGGTTCTCTTAGTAATGCAATATTTACAGAGCTATCTGCAAAACTACCTACAAAATCAGGCTGGCCATCATCTGCAGTTTCGGTTGCTTGGAGGCCAGAACTTACAACCCTTAGTTGTTTAACTTCCTATTTCCAGCCTGTGTTGACTTAGGGGAAGCTCATGCAGGACTTGGAAATCTTTTAGTACTCTCCCTATTGAAGTGTGCAATGCTCCCACAAGTGACACAATAACCCTTCCTGGGGTGGCATAGTAGCTCTCTCCCCCTTCCCTGTCCTTGATGGGCTTGCCTTGGGACTTGATGGGCTGTTTGGCTGTGAACCCTGAAAAATAAATTTCTCAGCAAACCACCCAGGCTTTTCATAACTTCTTCAATCCTTGATTTCACAGCTGTGGATATACGCTTCTCCATCAACGTTGCCACAACTTTTCTTCAAGGCTTTTTATCCTTGCAATCCACTGTGGCAGCCCTAATGGAAATATCTTCAAACTCATCAGAGACAAAAGATACACTTTTGACAGATTTTTTTGCAAACATTATCTCAAAACATTGCTCATTTTTTTTATTGGATTTAACACTGTTCCCAGACCTTCAGGCTCTTTGTTTAAGACCTGCTGGGCTGCCCTCTGATGTGTACACCCTTAAAAAAAACTCCTTAGCTATATTCCGCACTATCTCAACATTTTCACTGTCTACATCAGGGTAGCTTACCTGAGCCCACTCCGCAAATTCTTCTAAGGTCTCTTCTGATTTCTGTTTCATGATGGACATCTGATAGCTTATGCTGGCAGGGGGATCTTTTTTACCAAATCTATGGTCCATCTTTACCGTAAGCCTGGTATAATAATGCACATCATGATCCAAACTGCTTGAAAAATCAGAAGCTCAACTGTGTAATGCATTGGTCAGCCTTTCTAATTGGTTCCAGCCGTATCTGTCTGCATGTCTCCTTAAATTGTAACACAAACAGTCACCAGTCATGCTTTTGTAATGCCATGTAAGTTGTTACTTGGAAGGAGGAGGATCATGGTGAGCCCATTATGACTATTAACCTTAGGTGTGGTTGCCTAACATTTAGCATAGGTGAAGCCACTAGATGATATGCATGAGGTACAGCATTCCTGTTGACTTGCTAGTGATGCATATTGGTGATACACTGGCTGGACATCATCAGCATTATGCTGTTGCACACTGGGTGAAGGCTGATGCTGCATAAACTCCTGCACATTCCCTTGAATGGGTGTATGTGGTTATTGTGCAACATTCCTATCACCACACATTTGTGCTGCTGGCTGTGCAATTTGTTGTTTTACATTGTGCTGTGCAGATTTGTTGACAGTTGAACCTGTGAGAGCTTGTCTGGATGTTAGAACTGCAGATTCAGCACCATAAAATGATGGATGGGGTGGTGGTGGGTCTTGACTCTGTACATAAATTCCATTAGGTTCAACTGAATAGACCATTGCCCCTGCATATCCAAGTGGAGGCATCGAAAACCCTTGTGTTGGTACAGCAACATCTGATGGCACTGGAGGCAACCTAGCACTGGGTTGTGGTCTTACCTGTGAAGTGAATACCACTTGTGGGGAACTTGAAACCACAGTTGGTTGTGATACACCATGACCCTCACTAGTGACAAGAATAACCTGGTTAACTACCATAGGAGCCACTGTAGAGACAATATTTACTGTCCAAGTCACCGGTGGTGGCAGAGAGAATGACATCTCTGGTCTGTCCTCATCTCTAACGGTTTGTTCAATACAAGTGCGTGTAGAAGTATTTGCAAAGTCCTTCTGGTCTAGACTACTCATCCTCTGATCAAGATGATACAATCTGTCACCCTACAGACATAGCCTGATTGACTTGCTGGATATATTGTTGCCATGTCTAATTCATCAGATCCATCTGTTGCATCATGCATTCACAAATATATTGTATTTGTGTCTTTTTGCCGAGAAACACTTCCTAGTAGTCATTACCCTATGCTGCAGTCCGAACTCTTTACTCTCCTTAAGCTAACCTGTCCCTGCCTAACCTATATACATATGGAATTACTATTGTCCATATTGCACACGTTCCTGTGTAAAATTTTGACATAGGCTGTATTGGCCCAAATAAATTAAAGGGTCTTCAGCGGGTAACTACTCAACTTGTTTTGGAGCCTTTTACCCATACATGTCTCTGTGAGTAGCGGCTCCTTATCTAAGCTAAATATCCAGCAAAGACAACCCACATAATAATGAATAAATATGAACGTAGCAAGTGATGCATTAGTTAAATACGTGAAGTTTTGCTTATAAATACAGAGCTTCAGTATGAAAGAAGGATACCTGTCAAACAAAACATAATTACTAAATTTGTATAGTACAGGTTCAGATAAGAACAATTTGACTTGCCCCTGAACCAATATGTACCCTTTCTAGCTGGACAGCGTATCCTAGTTAAACCATCAACCAGTGTTTAACTGAAGTGGAAACAAGCTGGGGTATTATATTCAGTCCCAGTGATTGTAGAATATAGAGTTGCAGCTAGACCACCTGTACAAACCAAGGAAAATCCTAACCAGGACTGCAACAATGTACATCCTGCACCAGAAATGTAAAACAAACTCCATGATGACACCTACTCCTATAACAATTAAGCCCTGTCTCACTGCCAACCCCGAGTTAATGTATCAACGTAATGTGACAGGTTTGTGACATTTGAGCAAATACACTAAATTTTCAGTCATCTTTTAATATTGAGTAAATGTGCATTTAGGCATGTCAGAAAAGAATGAAAGTCATTAGCATTTATGCCAAAAACATGTTCTCAAACCAATTTTTCTCAACAGGATTCCAAGAATAATTAGGCAAACATGTAACTGTCGTAGGCCTCTGCTTGCTACCGATAGTCCCAGGGGGGTTTAACCAAACACACAAGCCTAAAATGTCTAAAAGTGAATATTTAAACAGAATGATGCCAAAAGATAAAATTAAGTAGCAAAACAGGCAAGTCTAAAATCTCGAAAATTATTGAAGCCAAACTTTCTAACCATCTCTAGATATTTACAGCAAAATTTGTAGAAATATTTGATCAAAAGTACATCTTTGGATCCTCTTGACTCAAGTTTATTGTAAATAAATTTGGTTCTAGATGCAAAGTCCTGTAATTTAGAACAATCTCAAAATCTGTGACAAAAGTGTATTATATCCAATAGTATCCGAAATATTACTGTCCGGAAAAGGATAATTAACTAGTTCAAAGTAACAAACTTATCTATTTTGTGATAGACTATAATACAAAACCTTTCATTAGTGACCTGAATATCCAAGTCCCAAAAACATGTCTGAAACCATCTGAATTGTGACCCTCCAAAGGGATATCTTTTGGTTCAATTTCTTTAGCAATTTCACTGAAATTTTGTACATTTACACAAGCAATGTCATCAATATATCTTGCGTTGTTTGATAAGTTTGTTGCCATTTGAAAGTCCTTTTTCATCAAGTTATCCATACACTCAAATTCAAGTCAGGTCGAATATAAATCTGCCAGTTAAGGGGAGCAGTTGCTACCCATTGGAATGCCTTTTATTAATTGAAAAACTAATGGTCCGCATTGAACAAAAGTATTATCCAAAAGAAATTTTATAGCATCTATCAAAGTTTCAACAGTGTAAGATTTAACATTACGTTTTGAATATTTATTGTGTGACCAATATGCTTTCTTCGCATGTAAATTAATATTTATGTATGGTTTACCATTATGTTTAAACATTTTGCTTATTAATTCTGAAAGTGAACTTTTGACTTCATCTATGGGTAGATTTGTGTACAGTGTAGAAAAATCAAAACATTTAATATTTTTTGCTTTTACATCTTTGATTTTAGACTCGGAAAAATTGCTAATACTCCAAAAACAATTTATTTCACAGTTTCTAGAAATTGCATAACAGTATTTACGAAAATGATTCCTTATTGTAGTCAAACACAATGTTACTTCTTTTGATAATTGTTTTGTTGTACATTTTGTAGCACCGGCTATGAATCTAGATTTTAAAGATTTTTTTTTTAATGTAATTTGGGTATCCAGAATAAAGGTGGAATGGAAGAGTCTTTATCAGAAATGTTGATATTAAAATTCCTTTTTATCTCATCTCTATGTATATCTATCAAATAATCAATGGGTTGTTTGTGTAATTTACATACGTCATTTCCTCTAACGTCTGAATTATTGTTTATACCAAGTTCATTTTTCAAAACATCCAGATAATATTTTTTTGCAGATGATCCCAAAATTGTTACCTTCCTTATCTATGTAAGTGACTACAAATCTTTCTTGTAGTTCTTTGACAGCTTTTGAAACTTCAGGCTGTTTTAGATTAACCGTATTGAAATTCTTAATGTGGGATATGAAACGATAAATTCTATTTCTAAAGACTCTTTTCAAGTTTGATAACCAGCCTTCAAGTTTCTGAAATTCCATTTTTTCTTTCTTTGCCCATTTGATACAGTAGGAATCAAATGCATCACATGTATCCTGAAAAATTCTGTCAATTTTCAATTAGGGACATATCCGAAATTTTGTACCTTTTTTCATAATTTCTTTTAAACTTGAATTTTGTATAATATTCAAATTGCCTGTAAATACATGTTTTTGGTATGCATCAACAAAATTAGAATATTTACTGTAAGACATACAGGCACAATTTTGATTCGCTGCGATATCCTCAAGAGTAATTGAAGCCAGACATTTCTTGTAATTCACGATGCTTTGTCCAATATTGTTGCCATATTTATAGGAAATAAAGGGGGGGGGGGGCTTCTATTCTGCACTCCTTGGGAAACATGTTACGAACAAATTTCAATTTGAAAAAGGACTGAATGTTTACTGAATCAATAATTTTGTGTTTGAAAGGAATGCTGCAAAACATTTGATCTAATTTTTTCTGATTATAATCTGGTTTCCGAATAGTTGTTGTGTAAGCGTACACAATTTCACAAAATTTTGCGGAAATGTGTGTTCTGAATCAGTAAGACCCAAATATTCATTGATTCTTGTTATGTCTCGAAATGATAGTGCTTTGAGAGCTGTATGTGATTGATCAATGCCATTGGAGAAAGCCTATAGTAAAGATTGGACAAGGTCTTTTGTATCCACATTCCTAGATTTCCTGTTTTTCCGTGATTTTCTTTTTCTGTGACTTCTTCTTCTTTGAATACCAGCCTGATTATTATGAAAAGGTGTGTGACTGCTGTCAAGAGTTGCAAAGTCCAAATGTCTAACGTCACCAAAGCCTAAAATTCTGTCATTGAGCCCAAAACTCTTCCATTTGTAATAATTTCCTTGTGATAACATAACTGTCTTGGTCTAACAAATTTGGCTCTATGTAATCAATAATTTGTATTCGGCAATCTAAAAGTGAATGGTCCACAGAATTGAAATGGTTACACAAAACAGTGTTTAACTTGTGATTTTCAATTGTAGTTTTATGACCACTAAATCTGTTTTTAACTGATTGAGTAGTTAGGCCCTCATATTGTGATTTACACTTGATGCAGGATATCAAATAAATGATATTGGAAGATTCACAAGAGTATACCAAATTTTCCGATCGGGGGTTTCTCAATTTGAATTTTTTTGTCAGTAAAGTTACTCTGAAATTCTTTGTTTCTCATGATATTTGACATGCAGAATACACAGTTACAATTTCCGTCAAAACATATTCCAAAATCAGCGCTCGAGGCTAAGGCTGAACTGTTTTCACTGTTCATGATTGTTTTAGGTTTTTTAAAAGTAATTTTGAGAGCCCATCTTGCCATTTATATATAATATCATGTCCCTAAACATTATCCTGGTTCGTCGTTGTGAAGTCCACCGAGTTACAAATTAAAAATAACAATAACTAAAACAAGTCCAAATGGGTGCTAGACTAAAGACGTTACCTGGAATTCCACTATGCTTTGAAAATCATAGATCAGGGACCAGCCTGTACAGACCTATCCACCAAGCATCATATGTCATGGAAAGAGGGAGTCTCTGGCTCTGCTGTCTCAAAACGAATTGTCTTATTGGTTAACATAGTATCCCATGAAGCTGCAGAGAAAATGTCTGCCTCCACAAACGTCTGTTATGGTAAATCCCCACCATCCACTCTAAGCAAATCATGCAAATCTATAATTTGTCGTGTCTTCAATGCTGCAGCTATTCCAGGTAACCCAGTCAAAGCTTTGACTGGCACTGTACAAATATTTTCAAGAGCCATATTGAAAACTTGATAGCCAAATTCCTAATTAGAATTGTGTCTAATTAATAAATTCAAAGAATATTTTCTCAGGAAATAACTACCAATTAGTTTTCAAAATTTGTAAATTCAAAATAATTCTACAATTACTGGTGGTCCAATTCTGGAAAATAAAAAAATTAATTTCCAGATGTCTGAATTTATGACTGTACAATACATGCAAAGTATACAGTCCTATTAACTATTGGGTCCAAAATTCCATCAACATACCTTAAAAATCAATAGGGGACAGTTTCACAGCAAGTGTATGCCACCTCTAAGCATGAATGGCAATAATATATCACGAGACCACAAGAGAATGCAACACAGGCAAACTTGGTGTATGCAAGCAAATGTGCCAATATGCAATAATGTGGACTGGGAAGTAATGTGTACATGTGTTTTTGTACAACTTCCACATCTACATTTGCTCCTTGCGACTGAAACAATATTCACAACTTAAAATCAGTTGTTGGCTAAATCTCAAATGAAAACCAGATGATAAAATTCTGGCTGTCTGTTTCAAATGAAGATAAATTCCGTCATGTCAAATTTGCAGTAAAAATTCTATGTATGTTTTTCCAAAAGAGATTCCAAAATCTGTTACTGTCAAAGCAGATTGCAATTGATAAGTTCAAAAATGAAATGTGGTTAATAAAATATTCGGAAAATATCCAAAACATTGGGGGAAAAGGAACCACAGTTAACAAAGCAAGTCAATCAAAAATGGCGGCGAATTTTGAAAAGTAGACATAGGATTGCAATGTCACTGAGTACACAACCAGTGCAAATCAGTGTAATGCTGTCAGATCAAAAATTAAAACATGATCTCAAATTGTGGAAGATTCAATTTCCGATCATTAATTTCAGACACATCAGAAATCCACCCCAAACTATCAATTGATTGCTAACATACAATTACACGAGAAAAAGTTCATTTAGACATAATGGAGAGCATATCCCAACTTTGTCAGTCAATCAGTTTTGTACATTTAATCGTGCAGCAATCACACTTGGACAGCACAAAAAGCACACAGTTTTTTCTCTTTCCAAGTACAAGGCCATATTCACAAAAGTATGATTACAAATTTCAATTAAAAATCAGAATCAGATACAGCTACATCAAAACTCAATGGTACCAGATATCAACAAATCAATAGATTGAAGTTACAAGGTCAAGGTCTTTATTTGCCCAGACCTCTAACCGAGATATGGGACCTAAACATATACAACGAAACAACATGATAAACATATTGGGCTTGAACTATAGCATGTATAGCACCATCTAACAGCAACCTAGCATTGTTATTCCTTGAATCCTTCATTCGGAACTTTTAAGGATGAGCGTCTGTTTCAGGGCTATTTTGAGGAGGCTTGTAAAGATTCTATCACAAAACAATCAATATGCATAAAACTGCCACAAACTATACAATTTTGGAAAGCTAACAAACTACTGATTCTTTTTCTCCCTCTGTCCTGTGTGTTTGTTGTCCTATGGTTATAAAGCAATCATACTAAGTGTCCTGCTCTTTTTAAAAAATAACCTTGAAGAAACTTGGATTCAACTTTTTCGTTTTCTGATGTAAAGACATTCAAAAGGAAGCTTATTATTAAGAGTTTTAATTTTTGACATTGATATTCTATATTCTGGTAACATTTCTTCTAGATAGTTCTAAAAAACAAACTGTCTTAAAAGTCCTTTAATTGAAACATTTTTCTGTAACTGAGATTTCAGATTTACAATTTTGATTCAACTGTTTGCTCATTTTAACCACTTTCCCCAGCCAAAATTCTGCCATACATTACACAATCCACACTTGGTAAGAGTATTCTGTACAGAAAGTGAACCAGGGAAATGTGTTAATATTGTTCTCATGCAGAACAACGATATGTTATTTAACCTGCTGCATACTTTAGCATGTGTACCAGTCAACAATTGGTGCCAAACCGAATTGCACAACTTTTAAGAGCACATGATATTGGATATTGCACCAATTCACCATATAATGTACAAGATGAGGTTGAGTTTTTAAAACCTAAAATTAATTTACACAATTTTCGTGTAGTTTGTCCAATTGATCCAATTTTTCGAAACCCCAAAATTCACATTCATATAACATCCCTGGAAAAACAGTGGCATCAAACAATTCTAATTGTAAATTAATAGGAAGGTTTTAGTATCTGGCTTTTGTATTAATGCATACATTGCTATAGAGGTCTGAAGATTAGGTACCTTTTACATTTGAGGAAAGTTCCGTTATAATTAAATATAATTCTCAAGTATTTGAATTCCAATGGAACATTTGGTTTAGCACTTTTATAAGTAAAAATAAAATTGTAAGGATCTACTTTTCTCATGAAAAATACTATATCTCTGCCGTAGAGTTATTAACCTCGAGATCCAAAACTACACAATATTCCTGTAGTGCATCAAGAGTTTTTTGTAAACCACCAGGAGTATCAGAAAGCATCTTTAGCCAGAGTTTACGTCTGCTTACAGTATCAACAAAGGACCCTCTCATACGATTTTTTTGAACAAATATCAAAATAATACTCATTGAACTTTTCATTACGAAAGTCTTCATCCAGATCATCAGTTTTTGTTTCAGTCTAAATGACAGTATCGTAATTGTTGATGAAACTCAAAAACTCAGAGTCTACTTTGCTTATAATGTTACAAACATTTATAACCAATGTTTTCAACTCAAGTGACAATTATGTGTGTCTATTGACATACATAATTATAGTCATGCCCATGGGACAAATACTTAATGTATAAATAACCTTCTCCTGTTCCTCTATTCTAGTGCTTCTATTTTCTATAGGTATTGTTGTCCCCGCCACCGAAGGTGGCATAGGGGGACATAGAGTTAGTGAGGATAGGGGGCCTGCCGTCCGTCCGTGCATCCGTGCGTCCGTCCGGGAGCATATCTTTAGAACCCTAAAATATAGCATAATGAAATTTATACCAGAGATGCATCATACCATGGGCATGTGCACTGTGTATTGTTTTTGACCTTGACATGTATGTTTTTGACCTTGACATATTTTCAAGGTCACAGAGCCCAAGAACATATTTTTTGTGTATTATAACTATTTTCGACTTCTTCTCAAGAACCGTCACTCAGATTAAGCTGAAACATGGTGGATATGTTCCTTGTAGAAAGGTCAAACAAAGTTGTTCACTATGTGGGAATGCTGCAGATTCCTGATTTTTAACGATTTTTTCAATTCTGGTACTTACCGGTCAATGCAGCTTTCCCTATAACTACTATGGAAGTCAATGAGCATTCTAATGCTAATTCACATTTTCGACTTCTTCTCCAAAACTGTTATCCAGATTAACTTCAAACTTGATGGCAATGTACCTTGGGTGGGTTTCTACCAAATTTTGTTCAAATGTTCATGCTCCAGTGATTTTTGGATTTTAAACGAATTTTTTTGTTCTTTTATTTTGGACAAATCTTAAAAAATCTTCTCCGAAACTGCTTACCCAATTGCTTTGATATCACACAGGACGACACCTAGGGACTCCTTGTTGTTAAATGGTTCACCAGGTGGTGCTGCAGTTTTTAATTTTTTTTAATGAATTTTTGTGTGTTATAGCTATTTTCGACTTCTTCTCCAGAACCATCACTCAGATTAAGCTTGCATGTTGTGGATATGTTCCTTATGGAAGGGCCAAACAAAGTTGTTCACTATGTGGGAATGCTGCGGATTCCTGATTTTTAATGATTTTTTCAATTCGGCTCCTTTGCAGTAAATGCACCTTTCCTATTGATTACCATGTAAGTCAATGGGCATTCTAATGCTAATTTACATTTTCAAGTTCTTCTGCAAAACCGTTCACCCAATTGCTTTGATATCGTACATAGACACTCCTGGGGACACCTAGTTCCCAATTGGTTCACCAGGTGGCGCTGCAATTTTTTAACGAAATTTTTGTATGGTTTTGCTATTTTCCACTTGTTCTCAGAACCGTTCCTCAGATTCAGCTGAAATGTGATGGATATGTTGTTGTGGAAGGATCAAACAGTTGTTTACTAGGTGGCACTGCTTTGGATTCCTGATTTTTAAGGGTTTTCAATTCGGGTACTTATCGTTCAATGCAGCTTTCCTATTGATTACTATGTAAGTCAATGGGCATTCTAATGCTAATATTCACAGGACAACTGACACGAAATTTACTGTTTACTTGATAACTTGAGATCTGTTTTGAGTTAGCTACACATGTTAATTATTCTGTATGAAGGTCATGCTGAGACAGTACATGAATGACCTTGACCTCATTTGTGGGGTCACAGTGCAACATACATGAATTTTACTCTTCATTATAACTTGAGAACTACTTGAACCTCGATGTTGCACATTAAGTGTTCTTCTATAAAGGTCAGACTTACTCAGAACATGGTGCCCTTGATCCTTTCCCAAGTTCATAGAGCTGCAAGTGTGATAAATGTCAAGATAAGCTAAGGCATGGGCTGTTCACACAGCCCTCTTGTTTCTGTCTATTGTGGCGGCGGACATAGATCCTTTGGATCACTGTGCACTTGTTACATATTGACTCAACTTGCCATCATTGTGTCTAGTTTGACCATCTACAATCTCATTGACAAAGAAGACCATAGGTTGCTTACTCTGTGTACAAGTGGAAATGTTCAATAATTCAGTGTTGAATTTCACGTGGACATAAACATAATGTAACCTATAGGGTGCCAAGTGTTACATCATCGATTTCATGCACAAAATCGTAATACTTATCGTTTTCGTTGACGGAATCATTACAGGATTCACAGAATTGCAAGAGCAAATTACAAAATCGAATTCCCACTATCATCCGGGCACCTACCCACAATGTACTCAAAGATCTTTTTGCTATAATTTCTGAATAAATACGGAAATATCCATTCCAATCAGCAAATTTAACCTTCCCGCGCCCCCATTTTTTTTTTGGCAAATTGAGCACGGGAGGCCAGGCGTTAAAACTGATTCCATATGCATGATATCACTTCCGTTGATACTTCCGATATACAACATTTTTGGCGGGATCTCTCAATAATGGCTCCAAACTGGTCCATGCTTCTAACCCTTGTACTCGAACAAGAAGAATTGCTCATAATAATACTGACATTGTTCCGAGTGTTACAACGCAAGAAACAACGGAAGAGACGGCACAGGTGGTTGGTACATGACACCATTTTAAGACGTCATCAGCAAGGAGCGTATCACAACCTTGTCTAAGAATTACAGGCAGATGGGCTTAAATTTCAGAAATATTTTAGGTTGACAAGAGAACAGTTTGCTCAAGTATTATTCTGGATTGAGCCAGACCTTGTCAAACATTGCAGGACGAGTGAAGTTATCAGTCCTAGAGAAAGACTTGCTATATGTTTGAGGGAAGTACAATATGACAATAACAACTTTGCATTTTTTAAAATAAATCCAGTGTCCTTTATTAGGTGATTAAAAATAAGAAACTGCAAGATGTAGGTATACATATGCCGCCAGTAGAATTTTTAAAAAAAATGTTTCCTGGGCATCCAAATTGGAATATAGTGTGGTATATCAGTGAAACTATTTATTACAAAACATATTATAGTTACTCTACAATGAGATTATTTCAGTAACAAGAAGGTAAGTGATTGGTTATGATCTGCATGAAAAGCACTCCCCATTAAGCTTTGATCAGACATTATCTTTTAGTACCATAGTCCTGATATTCATAATTGTATGCCAAGTTTTGTCCCGATTTGTTGTGTTCTAGCTTTTTCAAACATTTGGCGTAGGACTACTTCACATTAATAAAGTTGTTGTCTCTATACTCGGTAAATCTTTCAGTAAAACTAATAAACCATCACTATTTTGTCAGCCAATTGTTTGGTTTCCTGGTTTACATATCATAAGCCATATGAAGTGCCACAGATATCATATTCGACGTGTTGCAGGAGGACGGACCTCCATTATCAGGCATACCAAAACTTTGGTTCAGGCCAACATGACCACTGTATTGTGGCTGAAATGGCGACAAAGGTTGTAGACCCATATGTTGAGACATTTGGGCCGACGGTAGCAGTGTTATTGGTATAGGGGGTTAGGCAGGATTTTCGGCATTAAAAACACTTGAGAAATTTGCAGTTGCACATATGCTTCTGTCGGGGGGGGGGGGGGGGGCGGGTAGTTTATTTGATCCTGTGTGCGTAGCTTTTAAAAAAATAGCTCTTCTTCTCCTTTCTCCTTTTCGGTCTTTTCACTCTGCTTTAGATGGCACTCAATGTTACTTCTGTTTCTTTTGTGCTCTTGGATTAGCTCTGTCAGAGATTATCCCAGCTCAGGTTCCTTCTCGACACTTGGCCTTTTGGATGGCTTGGCCTTCGGGGTTCATGGGGTGGCAAAGGCACCTCGTTTTGGGCTGAGAGACACTGGTATCAGAGGAAGTGTTGGTGCTACTGGGTCTTGGTATTGCATAGCCCCACTTGATCTGAGACAAAATTATAAAATAGGGTCTTGTTATGCATAAAATAACATTAGGCTAATATAATCCTAGTTTGTGTATGAGATTTTTTTATTTATGATTAGTAGAAAATATTTTCTGTTTACAGGTTTCTTGCAACAGGGGAAACTTTCAGCTCCCTTGCATTTAGCTATCATGTCGAGGCTCCCACTGTGGGTAGAATTGTGAATCAAGTTTGCAAAGTGCTTTCGAATCAACTGCAAGATCGATATATAAAGATGCCAGACAAAAGTGACCTGTGGAAACTTATAGCAGCGAATTTCAATGAAAAATGGAACTTTCCACACTGTTTGGGTGCAATAGATGGAAAGCATGTAGTGATGAAACCGCCCCCAAGATCTCGGGCCCTGTAATATGATTAAAAGGCACATTTTGAACAGTGTTATTATCATTGGTAGATGCCAATTTGAAGTTTATAGCTATCGACGTTGGTTCATTTGGTCGTAACAGTGATGGAGGCATATTTTCTCATTCAAACCCAGGAAAAGCTACAGCCAGAAATACTCTAAATTTTCCAGATGATGAAACTTTACCAAGGGCAGAAAATGACAGACCAATGCTTTATGTTAATATCCGTCAAGAGGCTTTCCCTCTGCAAATGCATATCATGAGACCATTCCCAGGCAGAAATTGCACATTGGATCAACAAGGATACAACTACAGACTTACGAGGGAAGGAGAATTGAAGAAAATGCTTTTGGTATTCTGGCGGCCAGGTGGAGAGTGTATAATACAATATTGGCTGTATGACCCAAACTCAGAAATCGTATTGTAAAGGCAACATGCGTGTTGCACAATATGTTACAAGAACAATCCACACCTGCGCAGGTGGTATTTCTTCTACAAGAAGCTAGTGATGTTGTAAATGAAGGTTTGCGAAACATTGACACGATGCGATGAGAATTCGCAGTTTGTTCATGGATTAATTCTGTAATATTGCGCCTGTTACGTGGCAGCAAGCTCATGTACGTAGAGGAATTTTTACTGAATGAAACATGAATTTACATACCGTCCAGCTGAACTACGTGAGTCTCCCTCATCGTCTTCATTGCTGGACTCATCATCACTTTCTTCTGAGGCACAGGAAGGTACCGGCACATTCCTTTCGGTGCTGTTAAACAAGAGATATTAATTGTTTTAGTTAGTCTACTTGAATAACATCACTGTCAACTTAGTATGTGCAACTAAGCAAATAGGGTCCAAGACCTGTAGGAAAAGTATAAAAAGCACTTTTTGGGGATTTTGATGATATGAATAAATGTGTATATTCGAATGCTAGCTATCCTGAATGAATATGTTCAATCATCATCATCATCTTCATCATCATCATCATCATCATCATCATCATCATCATCATCATCATCATCATCATCATCATCATCATCATCATCATCACTTGTTCTCTGCTACGAATGAATCAAAAAAGGTCATCTGATCGTAGAATTTCCATTTCTTGGCCTTTTCGGCAGCAGACCCACTCTTCTTTTCCTTTATTGTTTTGCGTTTCCTAACGAATGTGTGTTGCAGAGACTTCCATTTTTTCTTCCAGCCTTGGGCTGGAAAATACAAAACGGAAATGTAGATGATTGTATAATTATACATATATACATACATACATATCCTACATACATACATACATACATACATACATAATACATACATACATACATACATACAGACATACATTACGATGAAAATGTTATTATTATTATATTTTTACCGTTTAATATAATACATTTGGTACTTTTATATATATTATGGTTGTAAAAAAGGTGTTTTTTACTTAGCACCCTGAAGCACTTGATGAAAAGCGGTACATAAACAATTGATTAATTATCTTGATAAACTTGATGTACTATATGACCATCAATTTGGATTCCGTAAAGGGTACAGTACAGAATATGCAGTAAACTATCTGTCTTATAAAATATCGGAGGCCTTGGAGAGAAAAAATCAAGTTGTTAGTATTTTTCTAGACCTCTCCAAAGCCTTGGATACAGTAAACCATGATATATTGTGTAAAAAAACTATCTTTCTATGGAATCCGGGGAATAGCTCGCAATTGGTTTAACAGTTATCTGTCTGAGAGAACTCAATTTGTATGTTATGAGAATGAAGACTCTGATGTCTTATCTATATACTGTGGTGTTCCTCAGGGGTCCATTCTTGGACCCCTGTTGTTCATTTCATATATCAATGATCTTGGGAGTGTATTCCAAGATATGTTGTGCTTGCTTTTTGCAGATGATACAAGTTTACTTTTTAGCGATAAGAATGTTGATACACTGAAGCATAAAGTTAATAATACTTTAATTGATATCATTCAGTGGTTTCATACAAATAAATTATCAGTTATTTTAGATAAAACAAATTATATGTTTTTTCAGTCTCGCAATAAACAGACTTGTTTAACCAATTTCTCTATTCAAATTAACGACAAAATACTATCTAAAGTTGATATTTTCAAATCCTTAGATGTTTGTTTTGATTAATATCTAAGCTGTAAAGAACATGCATTGTACATATCTAAAAAAGTAAGTAAAACAATGGGAATTTTTCAGAACATCATACAGAAATTTGGTGTTAATATACTTATACAATTGTATTACGCTCTGGTGTATCCCTACTTTCTCTATGGCTATACCACATAGGCGATCACATACCCTACCACAATAGACAAACTAGTTAAACTTCAAAAAAAAAGGTTTTTACGAACTATTACATTTTCGATGTACAAGTCGCACACTGGCCCTTTGTTCCATAAATTCAAACTTTTAAAATTTCAGACCTTGGACCTATTCCTAACTGGTCTACTAATGTATAAAGTTAAATTCTTTCTTGCTCCTCTTGTATTCCGAAATTATTCACTGAAGTCTCAACAATTCATAGTCATGATACTAGACAACGACAAAATTTTTTATATACATCCTTTCAGAACTAATGTTGGAAAATTTGTAGTAACAGCTCACAGGCCTCATGTATGGATAACAGTGCCAAATTTTATACAAAATGCAACCTCAATTAGTTTATTTCAAAAACGTTTCAAATCGTACATTATTGACGGTCAGTGATTAATAGTTTAATTGATATTATCGTCAATTTTCTTAGTAAGTGATTTTTGTTTGACTCATGTCCTTGTTTAAGTGCCCTCTCAGTCTAAAGGGAATATAAGCCCTCTGGAGTTTCCACTCTCCAGCTGAAAATCATATCATTTTGTGTACCATTTATTACTATTTAATAATATTACTATATTGAACTCTGATTTTGAAATACACCGTCTGTATGATTTTCAGAAAATGAAAATACAATATAATCATGATACAATACACTTCCCACCCTGACCCCGATTTTAAACTTATAGTTATATGTACCCACCACACATATTCTCTCTGTCCATGATGTTGGAGATACTTGTCCAGACAGTAGTAGTTTTTGGGACATCCATATGCTTCGGGGATTTGGGATCATACAAGAATGGTTGTCCCCGCACTAGCTCTATGAGCTATTCAAGTTCTTCAGTAGAAACAGTGGAACGTGTTGCCATCTTTATTCTTCTTCCCGGGGAAAGAGATGTTCTTTGGGATGCTGAAAGCAATACGTGGTTTGGAAATTCCAGGGAATACCTTCAAATTACGTCACAAAACAGGAATTCCCTGTCCGTTTGACATGCGATACCACTTCGAATCGCTACATGAAGCGAATACTTTTTGTCGTAGGCGCAAAAGCATGTAAATACGCGTACGTATACGGACATATGGAATCAGACAGTAAAATTAGGCCTATAGTTGTTTCCATTTTTGTCGCGTCTCGTACGCTTACGCATACGAGCATATGGAATCCTAGCTTAACATGTTTTTATGGGTCATGACTAATTAATTCGAAGAAAAGAGTGGACCAAAACCCAAGTAATGTGAGGGGGAAAGGGTTAAGCCAGCAAACTTTAGGTTTTTTGAAGTACCAGTAATCTCCATCCATTTTAGACCGGCACGTAATTTCACCTATAGTAAGGCCCCATAAAAATATTCTCTTTATCGTCACATTTTTTCCAAATTATAGGGATGGAGGGAGGATTTTCTTTTTCTTTTTTAATCCATGATTTATTCAAATATAATCAGGAATATATCATGGATACGATATATTGCTCATTTCAATAGTTTTCAACATTTAAATGTGACACTATTAAATAGTGTCTTTCCTGCCTTTGCAGCACTGCAACACCTTTGTTGAAAATGAAGACATGGGACAGAAGATACTAACAACACAATAACAGCTTGATAAGATAGGCCTATTTAAGTGATTTTAATGCAGTAATGTATTATCATAGTACCTACTAGTACTAGAGACACAATTAACTACTCATGCGCATGTAATTTGGAAAGCACTTTTAATGTTATACTAATATACAACCAGGCATGACATAAGCACTAGCTGCAAGACTTTTCTGGCTGTAACTACGTATCCCATTCTTCTATTTGCAAAGAGACTTGAGAGTCATTCAGTATCCTGGTTTCTCTTGAAACTTATTTCTGGTTGCTTTCACTTGTGCGTTTTTGAGTCTCTTTGCAGGGAGAACAAATACGATAGAAGTCACGCGATATATTAAATTCTATACTGTGTCACAGTAGTAACAAATATCCTCATAGCCCGCTGTATACTATGGCTTTTTTCTGTGGGTTGGGTACAGGCTTTGATAAAAGATAGGCCTATATTAGGCCTAATCACCGTTTGCTTGAACCGAAACTAATTGAACATCGATCTTGTTCCTCAAAGTTTGAAACTTGTGTGATTTTATGGAGCTAAAATATAAAATAAAATGTTAGGGGGGGGGGGGAGCGTGATGATAAAAAAGTAATTTTTATGGGGTCTAAACAATGGCCTCTCGCGCAATACACATTCAATTTCAAGTTGCCTGCATATCCTGTCCACTATGCCATGCACGCTGCACCTTCCTGTGAGGATTTTGCACAGGGCCAAACAACCTGAATGCAACCTTTAATTTCCGCATGGGACCCTGACGTCATCATAATTAGTCCTATTGCACCAGCCACACTGGTGACCCACTGCGCGAGTAGCATTCCTACTAAAACTAAGGGGGCCGGATAATGCCTATGCTAGCCTATAAGGCTATAGCCTAGGTGACACTGTAAACGATAATTTCAGGGCTTGGCTACCGATTTGTGTCAGGGTGCATAGTTAGTTGTGAGCTCCATGGCTGGCCGGTTACATATTATTGATGATGCACAATTAAAACGTATAGGCCTACCGATAATTCTGAATGGAAAAGCCAAAATCCGCCCTCACCATGTAGGCCTAAAATAAAATGTGGGGCTCGTCAGTCGGAAAGGGATCGGGTGGCAGGGGAAACACCGTTCACGTGACATTGATACGTGCTATGATCACGTTGGTTATACATGTATGACTATTGTTATATTATGACGTCCAGAACTTTTGTTGCCACGTGATCTACTGCCTCACCAGACGTTGATTTCGCAAAAGTCTGTCAGCAAGAGTAGAAGGAACAGCTTTGTGCTCCGTAGTACTACTATAGTTTGACATATATGTGTGTTCTCTTTTCGACTTTTTAAATTGTTTCCCTCGTGAGGAACAGCCCTACGGGCTTGCACCTCTCCAAGCAAAACGTTGTGCAACTGGTAATTGATCATTCATGATGACATTGAGCCTGGGTGTTTCAACGTTTGTAGCAATCAGTTACTCACTGTTGTCATACACGGTGAATGTGGGACCTCCAGAGGCGTAAGTATAATGATGTTTCTATTTGGATTTATAATTATTCTCTCGATTTGATATGATGTGACTTTGCGAAAACTTGGGAAGCACACAGAACAAGGTGACGCACGAATGGGCACCCGGCAGCATAAAATTAAAAATATAGCAATGAACCTGGCACGGATATTAGACCTATCCGGCCTCTGTAAGTAGGGCTATAATTCATGAAGCTACCACTTGCAGCAAAAGATCTTATTATGACGTCACAGTCAGAGGTAAGAGTGTTGTTTAACTTGAACATAGGAACAGACAGTTGTTTCACACTAAAATCCGGGTAGAGGGCGAAATGTTTGCAGGACGAGCAGACCTCACTCCTGCCGAACCGTCTGCCCTCCGTTTATTGAACTCTGCGCTGCGTTAATACACGTATTGCATGATCGCATTATACTTTTACCTCGATTTGGGGACACAAAGTCAACACCTATAGCCTAGGATTTGTCACTTGTGTAATGCTTAATCATTAATGCATAAAAGAAGTTTTCAGCATGGGTGGGTGGATTGATAGCCTATAATAATATTAATATATCAGGAATGGATCCAGCGCAGAGCCTAGGCTAAACTAAAGACAGTGAACCCATGTGTCACTGTTACACCTAGGCTTGAGGATGTTAAGATTATAAGAAAGACACGTGGGAGAAGCTTACCCCGATGTAGGCCCATATCTTGAATAATTTGGTGTATCCAGATCAAGGTTGGCACCTTTGCCATATGACCACTGAACAAGCAAAGTATCCCAAAATGGCCATATAAAATAATTTATAATTCTGAAAGTAGTCATAGAATTGGTCATTCTTTTCGTTTGTACCAACGATCGGCAAATTTCGGTTCATCTTCAAGGATGTCACTGTACATGCTTTTTTGTGCCGTAAAAAGTGCTATCCTCAGAGTATTCTGTCTTCTTAAGGCTGTTTAAAATGTATCTTTCACGTGTGCTAGAGTAGTGTCTGAGCAAGTATGCAAGAGCCAACTCTCAAATATGATTGTAAAAGTTGAACAAAAGGAAAAGGTAAAAAAAAAGCCAAAAAGACTCGAGAAAGAACTCGAACACACAACACACGCAGCCGCACTCAAGCCGAAACATTAACCATGTTATAAGCTAGACTCTTTGGAAACAGAATGTTTAATATGTATGTATGTACTTTTAATGGGTTTTGCCATTTGTGCGCGCGGCGTGTGTGTGTGTGTTTGTGTGTGTGTGTGTGTGCGTGTGTGTATATATGTGTGTGCTTTGTACCTTCCATATATACATAGGTTAAAATATTTTGTGGAAATGCAGTATTCTTCTAACCTTCGTGTGCAACATACCTCAAATATGTATATATATATCTCATCCTCTCTCTTTCCCCCATGCCCCACTTTATAGTCTTCAAGGAGGTCACTTTTCATTGTTGAAGAGTTGTAATACCCTTGAAGAGGTACTTCCCTCAGACTGGCGTGTCCCAAAATCGCGGTCTAAGAATGTGATCGTGCAATTGTTTGTCATGCAGAGTTTGTTGCAGGGCCAGCAGACTGTTTGCTGAAAAGAAAGTCTTTGCTTCCAGTTTTAAAGTAATGCAGCGTCATCCAGTGAGGGAGCGCTAGCACTGGGCTATCCCCTGTTCTTCAAGTCCTTCGTGGCTGCCTTCCTGAAGGCAGTGCATCGGACTTAACAGTATACCAAAGAATTCCCCTTCTTTAGTATTTTTTTCCCAATGACTGCAAAATTATTTCTGCTAATTATCATAATTACAGTGTTAAAGGATATGCATGTAGTTAATGTCTTTGATGGCGTGAAATAGCTCATATGGAACTATTTTCAAATGGTTGCTAGCAGAGTGAAAAATGTAAACACTTACCTTGACCAAGTCTCAGCCAGTTTTTGACTACCTCCACAACTTTGGTCGGTAAGCTCTGGTCATCCAGCGCAGCGTGAGTGGCAGTTTATACATGCATACTACAATTACTATTCCCCGACGCATTTTATCTTTTAATACAAAAGGCAACATCAAAAGTGAATTCGACCAGATTATTTCCAAAGACTCAGGCTGCATCTTTAAAATACAAGCTTTGGTCGCTCAGATTGTCCCGGGTAATGCCACTGATTCATAATTTTACTTCTTTCATTTTGTACGTTTTGGTGACAACTTTTAAAAAGCTTGTTCTCTGAAAACAGCTGGCCAATTCTTTTGAAAACTGCACAGGCGCGTCTGCGTACCCCAAGACTTTAAAATGTTTAACATTTAGCGCTGCAACTTCTCATGATAGTTTGTGCGGGGATTTTATTCTGTTTTTTTTTTGTTTTTTTGTTTTTTTGTTTTTTAATTCTCCGCAACCGTGGATTCTTTTAACAGTCAGTTGGACTGGAGCTTGACTCGAGGTCCACCAAAGAAGATGGCAAGAGGGCACTGCTATTATTTTCTGATAAAAACAAAAACAATAATTATCTCATGATCAGAGTTCATACTAGCATATTTAATATCAAAATACTAGTGTACACGTATGTACATGAATATAATATTGTCTTTGTCCAAAATCGCAGACCAGGCGCACATCAAACTGTTACTGAATATACTCTGCGTGGGTCTCTATCAGGTGGGATGCACCGGAGATGGGTCTGTATGAGATGTATTCAATATGTTATGTGCCCCAGTACATTGTACTTGGTAATGCATATGGGTTGTGTGTATGTGTGTGTGTGTAAAATGTTCTCTTAAACTGCAGAGTGAGTAACAGTTGGTGACACATTTCTTTCTTCTTTGTATAAATATATATATATATATATATATATATATATATATATATATATATATATATATATATATATATATATATTTATATATATATATATATATATGTAGATATATTTATTTATAAACATGAATTTACATAAACCAGTTGCCTGACTGGACAGGCCAGCGATCAAGCCAAATTTTATGTCTCGTTGATTTTTTGACTGATTTGCACAAAACTTAATATTCCGCCTTGAAACTCGACCCCCCCCTCCCCCCCCCCCCCCCCCCGATTTCCTACATTTTATGACGTTTGCCGAACTGAAGTAAACCACGAACTGAGTTCGTAAATTTCTGATGGAAAATTCTATAATTCATTTGTTTGAACATTAAATAAATTAGCCTTGAGTTCATCGTTAATTACATTTCACTAAAATATTTGTAAATACAACCTCACAAAATTAATGATTTTGCTTTTTGCAGCGTTCTCCATGAACCTCCGCCAGAGCCACCAAATTTGTTATTAGAAGTACAGCAGGTAAATTGACATTCATTATCACAACTTCAAAACGAAACTAATGTCAATGGTAAAAAGGAAGCGGGTGTCCGTCGGATGTAGCCCTAATTTTTAGAACTTTTGTTTTGAAAACGTCCGAGGATGAATTTATATTTAATATCATCCAGGTCAACAGTTTTTAGTTTATACGGTGCACTTCATTTACGGTTCAAAGTTACATTTTTCAAACGTTTCAGCGAGCCGCCACACAGCTATTTTACAGCAGTTCTAAGTATATATACTTACGTAAAGAAATACAACAAATATATTGATTGCATTTAGTGCATTTATTTTGTAGTTTTAAGTATTGTTCGCTTGCATGGCACCTACGTCATCCTGTGTACAATGCTTCCATATTTGGAAAAAAGAAAAGGAAACCGTTAAAGTTTTGCTCCACCTGACGCTAAGCTTGATGAGGCATCATATTCATGTTTAATGATTACAAACTTATCTTGAATCTTCAAAATTGTGCTGAAAATGTTTAGTATGAATGAGACCCTAAAAAATCAGGTATGGCTAGGAAAAGTATGCCAACCTCCTGAGGACACGTGAACCTGTGGCTTAAACTCACTGTATCAGAACGCACGAGGGGGGTGAAACGGTCATTTGCTCACTCACTGGAAACAAGCTTCGGATTTGAGATTATATGATTTACAAACAGCATGGAATGGCTCCTCGAGCTTTAATTTTATATTTCATTTTCACGCATATGTATGACTTCAGTTTCAACGTGTTTCAATAATTTTGCTTCCTGCATATTTGTTTTTCCAGCTCAAGGAAGAAAAAAGAAACACCATGCACAGGAGAATAATTATTATGGCAATATGTTATATAAGCCTTCTTTGTTTGGCCCTAATTCCTCGTAAGTACTATTCAATGTTTAATTTTCTTACTGGCATTGATTCCAAACTCGTGTCCTCTCTGTTTGAAAGGTATTTCTTCAGTTCACATTTAACCTAATTTGGTCAGGGCTGGCTGTATATACTAATGAATAATAATCTGAGGAGTCTTTTGTGTGTTGAAGGTGATTCTTCAAAATTCTTTCCAGCAGATTCCGCGTATGTCTGTGTCATGATTTCGACAAATGAAGATTGAGTTAACGACACCAATTTTGCGTAAACGATCAAGGCTACAAAATGGTGCCACACGAATTATATAGTGTAATTTATCATATGGAATAAAAAGTAAAAGTACACATTTTGAATTGTAGACGAATTGTGAAAGTGTAATTGTAAAGAATTAGAAAAAAGTACTTTGTACAGATCAAAATAAATATACAATCGTAAATATTCTTTGAAAGGGTTGTTGAGAGACATCAAAGGAGTACAGGACGACTGCAGTCACCACGACGACTCAGAGCCATCCCCTGTGAAAGAACACGGCACACCACAGGGACAAGGCCAAGATGACGAGCTGCCAGGTCCACAAGAAAGAAAGGAAGACACAAACCCGGGAAATACTTGCGTTCAATCCGTTCGAGCCACTGTTGAACCAGATGGTGATGAAAAATCTGAGAGTGGAATTGACACAAACATGGCAGCTGGTCCAATACCCGAAGGACCAGGTATTTTATTTCTTTGTATATATATTTTCAGTGTTTATTCATACTATTGCGAAGTCCCGTAACAAAGGAGTGATTAATATATAGGGGTGTTGACTGAGATGTTGAAAATTTGTAAAT
Source organism: Hermodice carunculata (assembly GCA_964020975.1). Classification (NCBI taxonomy): domain Eukaryota; kingdom Metazoa; phylum Annelida; class Polychaeta; order Eunicida; family Amphinomidae; genus Hermodice; species Hermodice carunculata. The sequence continues at coordinate 45,542,020 of OZ026614.1, read as the reverse complement.
GTGATTTGTGGAAAGTATTAGAACGTAGAAAACAGCACTATATTAACCCTTAAAGTGCTAATCACAGCTATAGTCGTTTTCTTATTACCATAAAACATAAATTGGTTAAAAGATTCAAATTCGTCGTGAAGATACCTTTCATTCAAATACCAGAAAGCCTAATCTAAAACAAAAAGCAGTCTTAGTCAACAGCTTTCCTCGAGACAGTGCGCACAATGCGTGCAAACTGTCTTGAGGAAACCTGTTGACTCAGTCTTAAATCAGCGCTTTAAGGGTTAACTCCTAGGCACATTCGGCGATTCATCATAATGGGAAAATGTTTAACATTGAGTTTGTGCTTGAAGCTGTGTCTGCAGCAGAGTCAGAGTATGGGTACAAACCCCTAGCAGGTGGTACTAATCACTATTTACCAGACTTGAAAACCAAAATGTAGCAACAATTTTTGAATGATTTCCTGTTGAACATATCCGTATGCCAAAAATGACGAATTATCTCGGAATCATTATGTATATATTATCTACACTTCAATACACTTTATTGTTACCAGTGTATATTATTACGACAGTAAATAAAAGAAGGTAAATGAAAATGGGAAATGAGACAATTGGTGGTGCGAATTTCGATTGATAGCTGCATTTGATTGGAAGTTGACTGATTGACCACCCTTTGAGTATGCGAAGCAAGATGCTACTCGTCATTTGATTCAGTGGAATGTGAGGATAATTTACATATCAAACGGTGTAAGGCAACATTACACCATGTTTTCAGCAAATTTCAGTCCTACTCAGTGGAAACCGTCCGTTCTTGTCAGCATTTGTAATGGTCCGCCCCATTGGGGGGGGGGGAACCCTTTCTGTTTTCAGGTTGTCCAGATGTCCGTCAAATGTGCAAATCTTCGTTACCCCGGCATCTATAAAATGCCTTCATGTATTTTGCTCAAATTCGGCAATTATGCATATCTTACCTGGAAAGATGATCTGATTAGATTTTGGTGTCACCATGATCTAATTTGAGCAATTGCCAATATCTGCAGAATGCTCCAATGTACTTTGCTTAAATTTGGCAGTGTGCTTACTTAGCATGCCAAGATGACCTGATTCGATGATGGTGTCGCCATGACTTAATTTGAGCAAATGGTAGCCTAATTGCATACTTGTTAGGGCTCGTTACCGCAATATTTCCAAAATGCTCCAATGTACTTTGTCTTTGGTTAAATTTTGCAGTATGCTTACCTAGCATGCCAAGATGAACTAATTCGATTGTGGTGTCGCCATTATACCTAATTTGAGCAAAAGGCAAGATTTTTTTCCTGGCGAACCCTTCAGTCAACGCTTTGCGTTGAAGGTATGTCCTAGTTTCGATATTCGAAATGGTTCTGGGGAAGGAGATTGGAGGTAGTTGGCTACAGCTACCCATCCATTTAAAATGTTGATGTTTTTGCCAGTAGTACTACTTTTGAAACGACATCAGCACAAAAAACATGTTCTCAACCCGCCAGCTGGTGTTAAGTGATGTTTTATTCCATTGCGTTTAGCTTACCTGCTATACTTCAGGTTTTAACAGAAACATTGGAACATCAATGAATCCATGATTTAGTCTTTCCTCACTTGAAGCACAAGCAATGTTTTTTCTAATATGGTTTCAGGACACAGTTTAATTCAAATTGAGGACCCAACCTTCACCAGTCCCGAATAAATGTTCATATTTAGCCATATAATTAAGGTGTCAGAGGGCACTGGCCATTTTGGACATAAAGGGTAAAGTTGACAGTGACGAGTGGTTCTGACCTCAGACATAAGATTTGTCTCTCGGTGCGAGCACCTGTGACAGTTTCATGTCTTCGGTAAGCCTGCATCACGATTTCATTCAACACAGGGATGAGATCCTAGTGCTATATCGTGATCTTCACAAACAGTTCCAAAGCCTATTTCGTCTATAAAATAAATTTTATTATTGAAAGTTCCTTGCGTCGACAAGGCCTCGGATACAGGCTCAGTCTTTGCAGATTTCAATGCCTATAACGTATTCATTCCAATAGTAGCTTACTGTCGCAGTAAAAAAAAAATCCTGAATTAAACCCGGCTGTGTAACTACGATTGTTCTCAATTTGAAATAAAAGAAGTCGTTTTGAAATGAAAGAAGTATTTACAGTGTCAATCAAGCAATAAAGGAAACCCAAAGTACCATTAGTGGCGCCTAATTTTTCAACAGTGGTCAATATTTTTGATACAAATAACGGGATAAAATGAAATTGTACTGGGAGTCCGGAATGTGAGAAGTTGGGGGCGTGCTTCAAGTAGGGCGTGTGCTACAATTAGAATGAATGCGGTATCAAACGTTTATAAAGTCATCATGGGCATGGCCATGGGCCTGTTCTTCTGTTTCTGATCACCATGTGTATGCTTGATCACTTAAAGGATGAATGGGGGGGGGGGGGGGGGGGCTTGCTTGTAGCCAAGTCTGATTGCAACGCCAACTGGTAACTCACCATTAACATGGTCAGGGAGCCGGTATTATTATTATTATTATTATTAGGCCTATCTATAACATGTCCCCGATATGCTTGAAGAGACGAGGTCCAGAGGGCGAGTGGTAATCACTGGCACAGAATATCTGCGATTTCATTTTTGCACGGAATTTCTGTTGGCTTTTGTCGTTTTTGGCTGTAAAATGTTGCATCGCTTAACATTGATTTGGCCTCCTTATAAGTCGCCACTGAATAATTTATATTTTCACAGTAAAATTAATTGAGTGATTTCTCTTCGGACCATCAATAGATAAAAGCGCTTTTTTTGTTTTGTTTTATTTGTTTGCTTGTTTGGTTTTTTTTTTTTTTTTTTTGTATTTTGAGTTTTCTTTTTTTTGAGTTTGACTGGGCCTTGCTGGTAGACTATTACAGTAACTGTTTTGATCGCACAGAGCTGGTCTTGAATTGTGCACAACAGGCCAAGGCGTACAGTTTGCACATCACATCACAAATGTGCACACCACACACACATACACGCAATAATAATAATAATAATAATAATAATAATAATAATAATAATAATAATAATAATAATAATAATAATAATAATAATAATAATAATAAAAATAATAATAATAATATATAGGTCAGTTAATAAATAAAAGCCACAACTTTGGGAACTGTACGAAATTCGAGCTAGGCCCAAATTTTGCTCCAAAACGGGCACACGCATCAAAGGGACAGCGTAAGTATTTTGTGTAATTTTGTATGTATTGGTGTGAAGCTACGTGTGATAAGTTAGGCTTTTTTCTGCTTATAGGTGACGAAACCGTAGATGACAGGGAGATCCCAGCACAACAACTCGCCCAGGCTAACATTGATATGGTCAAAAAAAGATCCAACAAACTTCTCAGAAAGCAAACCAGAAGTAAAAAAAGAGCAGTCAACTTCAATGGAAGCCGGCGTAGTTACTTAAGATTAGGCCGACACCGAGAAATGAACTAATTTACGAAAGAAGAATAAACGTTCAATCTTGTCAAACTGAGACCCTCAGCAAAGTCAATGTATAGCTCATCAATTTTGTATGGTATCGAGTCCGTATGGTATTAGTCTAATACCATGTGGTGTAGCAGTTGTTGAGAAGAAGTCCACAGCGCTCTTAAAGTTATAATGTTTAGGTTGCTCCCGTCAAATATCATATTTGTATTACTAGGATGTTAACGGCTACATGACAGCTATTCAGTTTACATTTCATTAAATATTGCACATTTATACATTTGTAAATTTGCAGCACTTTATCATCTTCGACCAGTGTTAATGAAACTGCATTTGTCCTCAAAATCCAGCAAAGGCACATTCAATGACTAAAATATGCTTGTGTTGTGGGCAGACTATAGATGGAAATATTGTGCTAAGCCAAGCTTGCGCCACAAAGAAAGATGAAGGAAATACAGATCATCACACGATCACGGCACAGCTATACAAGCCTGCTCACAAAATCAAAGCTGTCCATGCTTTCTTTATGCTGTCTTAAAACTGTTCAGGTTCTTTCAGCAAATCACCATAATTTGTTAAGTTGTTGCAGCATGCAAAGTCTGCTGTACTGATATGATAAATGAGGAATTATTGTTGTAAAATAAATACAAACATAGCATTTCACATAATGATATATTGATGTCCAGCTATACACGTATACAAATTGAAGTTCTGACACAAGCAACGAGGGAACTTCTTGGGTATAGTTTTTTCTTTTCTTTTTTTAAATGAATGCAAAGGGTCTAGTTGAGGTTTAATGGGTATTTTGAAATGTTAATTTATATTTAAATCATATTTGCTCTGTAGACCCGTGTATTGCCCTTTTGTTATTAAATATTCTTGTATAAAGCGAATGTACTTCTTTGTCATTCCTTCTGAAACATGTTATAGGACCGGCCATTTCATAGGCCTACCGACAGCAAGAATGGGCAAATGATTCTTGGTGTGATGTCATGCCCCATAAATTGCAAGATGAACACCATGAATCAGAAATAATGAAAACATAATATCCGGGAAGCACGTCTTTGGGTAGAAACTCTGGCCAAATACGTGGAAGGAATGAATGCTTACTTTATCTATGTAATACTTACCTCTCAATCACTCATGTTTATACACCTGCTTATCAGGTTCCCAGCCAGGATTTACAACCTGAAACTTTTTATGGCTGACCTGTGGTTACATACACAAACCTCTAAAGGGCCCTCCGGTACAACTTCCGGCATTTGCGCATGCTCACCATTTTCTCTCTTCTAGAATTTCACTGGCGGGGATGGCTTGGGTGGGTTCTGAGTGATTGAGAGGTAAGTATTACTTATAGATAAAGGAACCATTCATTGCTTCCACGTATCTGTGGTGTAATACTACCCTCTCAATCACTCATGCTGATATACCAGCAGATTGGAGGTTCGAGGGCGTAATTCACCTTTTGACACGTCTACAGTAATACCCCATAGGTCAGCTACATATGTCAGTACGGTACCATAATCACTCTGAATTCTACCTGAGCAATCTTATTGCAAGAAGGAGCAAGAGAATTCAGGAAAAAAAGCAGAACAGCATATACAAGGAGCAGCTGCTCTGTTCCCTCAACCCAGCCTACCACTGCAGAAGTAAAGCAGACTACTTGCCTGGTCATGTGGATCTTCGACTCCAGACATGCTACTTGCGCCTCTCTGGGGCAGCCTGGCAGTCACCTCGAAGCTACTTCCCATTGCCAAAGGAGGCTGTGCGAGTATTGCGCATCGCCATCAAACCACCCTGAATCTCAGTCAGATCCCGCAGGTAAAAGGATGTAAACATTGTGTGAGCCTTCCACCTGCATGCCCGCATAAAGTCGGCAAGGGCAACATTGCAGGTCAGGGACCAAGATGCAGAGAAAGCCCTGATGTCATGTGCTCTTACCCCTTGGACCCTAAGAATATCCTCTGACCTAGAGGCTACATGGTAGGCCTTGCAGAGTGCTGCCATTAGCCATGGGGACATGGTATTAACAGCTATCCTGCCTGACTCGGTTTTCCTCAACGGAAGAAAGAGGGCTCTCCAACCCCGACAAATCTCTTTCGTTCGGTCCAAATACCACTTTGGTGCCCTCACAGGACAGTGTCCTATCAGGTTCCGATCCTGATAGCATTTCGGAAAGCGCTCTGATTGTAATGCTGGTGGGGTCTGTAACGACATGGTTCTTGGCTAAGAAGCCCATGTGTGGTGTCAAAGTGATGGAGGTTTAATCCTCCGACTACCGAAGCTCGTTAACATCCAGTGCATGGATTTCACTCCTTCTGGCCCCTGAGGCCAGTGCAAGCAACAAAACTGTCTTGTAAGTCAGCCATTTTAATTTGATCGTTTTGGGATCCTTTTCTTTAAATGGAGCTCTCGTCATAGCTAAAAGGACGAGGCTCAAATCCCAGGTGGGCATTGTATTTTTGCCGACTGCTTTGTCAGTATAAAAACTTTGGATTAATGCTGACAAATGTGGATCCGCACCTAATGGTTGACCCAATTTCTTGCTCATGGAGAAAGAAATCACTGTTTGGGATCCTTCGATAGTCTTTGGACTTAGCTCTTTCTCCTCAAACAAATACAAGAGGAAATCAGCAACATCCGAGGATCTTGCTGACCAAGGCTCCAACTGATTCCCGGCACACCATTTGGTGAACAGTCTCCACTTTGAGTTGTATGTCTTCAAAGAAGATCTTCGAAGTTTACCTTGTGCGATTCTTGAGGCAACGAGATTCGAGAACCCAGCCTCTTGGACATGTCGTGCGACAACCTCCATGCGTGAATATTGAGCACCGCTGGATTCTGATGGAGCTGGGACGTCCGAGGCTGTACGAGCAGTCTGTCCCAGACTGGCAGATATAACCGAGCCTTGCGACTCAACTCCAGTAGGTCGAGAGACCAATCCCATTTTGGCCACCAGGGAACCACCAGAATGATCTCTGCCTTCTCTTCCCGGATCTTTCTCAGTACCTGAGGGATCAACGGGAGCGGAGGAAAGGCGTAGCCCCACATTCCATCCCAGCATATCGCCAGGGCATCCACTGCAAGAGCCAGAGGATCTGGGACCTGCTGCGACATGAGCTGTATTCAGACTAATCCAGTCCCTGACTGGCTCCGGGACCTGCTGCGACACGAAGGGCCACTGCATAATCTCGGCAGCCATGGCTGAGGACACATGCAAGAAGGAGGCAATGATTACCATCGCTCTTGCATCCTCCTCAGGTCTACTCAGGACCTCCTGGGGGACTTTAGGAGATGGAGGGATCCATTTACAGATATTCTCCCATTCCACGTCTACCTCCGTAGCCCTGTTGTCATAGACTTCATTAGGTACACAGTACCTAGCAATGTTAGCTCTAGATCTCCTCAACAACTTCCCGCGCTTCAGCACTTGCTGGGTCAGGACGCCGGAGGGTGAACTAGATCCACTCAGCTCTTTATTTAGGCTGTGATTCACTTCGTCCGTGTAGGTGGAGAAGGGGAAGGGGAACCCGGACCCAACTTGTTCCTTCAGCGACTCTAGTGGGTACACCAACATTGCTCGTCACTTCGTGGTTGGTGCCATAGAGGAGCCTTCAAGGTATCTCCGAGGAGAGCCAAGATCAACTCCTTTATCGAGTAGAAGAACCCTGCAGGTTTACTAACCTCGGCTGGGGCTGAGCTGTCCTCAAAGGACAACTGTCGTTGAGCGGAATGTGCCAGCTCGTTGGCCAGCACCTCATTGCTCTCTGACCCTTTCCCTTGGACCGGTCGGGACTCACGCTCCAGATTATGCATAAGGCGTTCCTCGCATTCATCCTGGCCCTCGTCAAGAAGAGACTTGTGTAACGAGCCCTCTCTGTCAGACAAAGGCTCTCCCCACTCATCTAAACCACTGTGCAGTGGAAAAAACGGCGAGGGGAGAGAGGGAAGGGCAGCTTTTGTTTGACTGGTCCTCTCCAGCTGATCATCCGAGTGGTCCGGTCCGGTCCTGGTCACAGCCGGCACGGATTCAGAAAAAAACAGATCTGATGTGCCGGACCAGTCCGGACCTACCAGGGAAGTATCATGTACTTGCTGGCGTGCTTCGGGCAAGGGTTCATGACCCACTGGGACATCTCCCACAGAACTTGTGGCTCCTTCTCCAGTGCCATTTACACCGGTCCCCTCCGTAAAGGGGAGCCAGCAAACCGGGCTGTTCCGGTGCCTTACCTGTGTCCATGTCTCCTCTGCAGGAGGGCCAGTTACACCTGGACCTTGAATTTCCCTTGGGAAATGTGGATATTGGGTATGCTGACCCAGAGGTGTCACAGACACAGCTGATGTGTGGAAGGGGGCTCTCACCTGTGCAGATTGCCCAAGAGACTGCATGGTGGAGGCCATGAGCATTTGTGTCTTTTGCATTGCATCCAGTATTACCTTGAGTCCAGGATCCAAGGCGGGTGCCCTTTTTGAAAAAGTCTCCTCGGCCCTGTCACCCTTTCTCTTACAAGAGCGCCTCCTCTTCTTTGGGGTTGCCCCCCCCCCCCCCCCCCGAATCAGAAGCACTGTCCACAGCTTCAACTCTCCGAAGAAAGGATGACGTGGTAACTCGCAGACTTTCTGGAGAGTCCAGAATGGATGGAGCTTTCCTGTTAGACCGATTTGCCCGCCGACGTTCAGCTAACTCAAAAAGATCCCACCTCTCACTTGACCAACTTTTGCAGTGTTGACAAGGTCGTAACCTTGAACACTGCAGTTGCTTCAGCTCCCATCTGCACTTTCTACAGTGCGGGTGGGTGTCCCACTTTCCCATCAAGTGGCCGGCCACATCCTGCTTCTGAGAAGCAGGGATGCCTGCCACTGAACTGGCGGGACTGCTAGAGCCGCTCCAAGGCTCACTTGGGTTGAGAGGCAATGCTTCAGCTCCCCCGGAGGTGCTGTTTCAGGAGGCGAGGTAGCTCTTGATGTCTGGAACGCTCCTTGCGGTCCACATCCTTGTCCGCCATCTTGTTTTTCAAGGGAAAGAACCACATGCCTGAAAACGAAAGTAGATAAAAACAGGTAGGAATCAAGGCTCCTCGTTTGTGGAACGGTCCAACGACTCACTACCCCACACTTATCTGAATCCTCAAGCAATGAGTTGCTCCGGTAGTGAAAACTGCTATAAAAAGGCGATCTTGGGGCACTCCTGTAAATACCACAACAACGTGGGTGGAAGCCAGGAGAGAAACTGGTGAGTATGCGCAAACACCGGAAGTTGTACCGGAGGCCCCTTTGGGAGTTTGTGCATGTAACCACAGGTCAGCCATGAAAAGTTTCAGGTTTTAAAACCTGGCTGGGAACCTGATAAGCAGGGGTATAAGCATGAGTGATGGAGAGGGTAGTATTACACCATAGATAATATTTGTGACACATATATATTCTCTCTCTCTCTCTCTCTCTCTCTCTCTCTCTCTCTCTCTCTCTCTCTCTCTCTCTCTCTCCCCAGCAGTGCACCTTCAGATGTGGTCATATTGGGTAGTTGTCAATCGCCAGTATACCATTCACACCGTTAAAGAAAAATGCATTGTTTAAAGTCTATTAACTCTAAACACCCCTTTGGTCTACCTGACACTATTCTCACATTTACTACTACTACTACTACTACTACTACTACTACTACTACTACTACTACTACTACTACTACTACTACTACTACTACTACTTCTACTACCACTACTAATATCCTTCAAGCAATCTTTCCGTAAATGCAATGTTCAAGTTTGGCAATGTGGAGTACTCTACAAGCACTTAGAAATATTCTTTGCTGGCAATGTTCATAAGCAAAACAAATAAGCTTTTCTTGTATTTCAGTGTCTGTCACCAGCAATAATCCCATATAAGCATAACTTAAATAAAACCCCTGAGGATACCCCATTGTGTGCACCAGTGTGTTGGTTTCAGCAGCCCAATGTATTCTTAAACGGAACTCCAGCAACCCACTGGTACCAAGCAGTTGTCAATGAAACACAAGAATTCCACCATACGTCTTAGGTCCTGATCAGCATTGGCTTTTAGATAACATCTAAGAATCCTGTTGCTACCCCACAATAAGACTAAAGGTCTGTCACTCAACTGCAAGGTATTGACTCTCTGTAGCCATGAATCAAGGACCAAGTGTCCCCTCACGAGGCACTGAAGCCTCCTTCTAGCAGACCTAACATCTGCCTGACAGACCTTCTGCCACTGAGAACGGGTCCATCATTGAATAAATGTCTCAAGGACTCTCCTCAGTGCAGAACAAGCGGCTCTTGGGCATGCAAGAGCAACATGCAAGATGGCGGTCTCAGTAGGCCATCCTGTAGTGGTTGGCTTCCCATCATACATCCAACTGAACATCCAAATCCATCCTGACCAAGGCACCAAACCTGTCTACCAGTTTGCCCAGTCCTCGCAGTCAAGTGCAAACTGGTCCTTGAATCGAGGCTTGTCCTCAAATTGAAGCCCCTATGGCAAGATTACTAGTCACAGCCAGAATCACACTAGTCCTTGAATTGAGGCTGATCCTTGCATTGAGGCCCATGGTTATCAAATCAAGGCCCTCTTGAGGGTGGCTAGGCCTTCCACAGATCCTACATAACCAGTCACTAAGAGCCCAAACAAGTACTAAAACTTGACCTTTCTGTACTGGCTTGTTGGTTTTTTCCTCTTAATTGTCCAGACATACTAAACCAACAATGGCAAGTAGAAGCAAGTACTTTCACTTATACTGGAATGTACTGAGTCAGTACAAGTAAGTTCTTTTCAAACATAAAGAGAGCTTGCCCGGGGGTAACAGCTGGCGGTTGCTTCTGTCGGTGCAAATCTAGGACAAGTAAGAACAAGCAGACATATTTCAAAGGCTAAGCTCACAGCAGGGCTCTCATAAGTGACAGGGGGTCCTAAAAATACCCTGTCAAGCAGTAAAAATGTATTCAGCAGTTGTTAGAGTGAAATCAGGGCAAAGCAAGAACATTCAATTTACCTGTGTGAAAACTGGTTTCTTTCTTTATTCCTGCCTTTCTATCTTTCTTTCTTTCTTGATTGATTACCAAACACTCGGGACCACACATAAGAAAAGTCATAAAAGCCCCCTACTTTTTATACATGCCCCCGCCCCTCTCGCAAACATACCCACATATGTATACTGTCCCAGCAAGCCTGAATGTACTGAAATGTTGCGCAAGTGCTCTACCGCCTGGTAAAATTAGGATGTTTCCAGCACTGATACATGTACAGTATATATACATGTATGTATGTATGTATGTATGTATAAATAAATATATATATATATATATATATATATATATATATATATATATATATATATATATATATATATACATTCATAGCCTACAGAAATACAAGCTGACCATGAAATTTTACATGTACTTCTTACTGTGTTTAATTTGTCCTTGAAACTTTGAAACTGTCAAATGACTACACTGCAAGGAAAATTTGCCTGTGCTGTGGTTATAAGCTTAGCATTACAGATCATCACAATGTATGCATATCAATATGTGTTTGACTGGATCTGCGTGGTGACACTTGCAAGATGAAGGCGAGGGCGATCTACAAAGACATGGTCGCTACAGGTTGTAGTGACCATGACAGGCATGTTGGAATATGCTCTGACTGTCTTTTAAGAGTAGGCAGGTGGGTGTTGAAGTCAAATATCAATCAATTGTAGGCTTTCATCTAATACCTATCCTGGTTACTAATAATCCTTGTGACATTTTGTTTAGAATTGCATTTTGCCGATTTCTTTGTAATAATTCTTTCCCTGTCTTATAAAATGTACATATATTAATCTACAGGTAATGCCTCAACTTTTGATTTTGATCTGTGGTTAATTTTATAGCAAAGACATTTCTATATTTCATTGATACATGTTGTTATACCTGAGCAGGCACTATTCCCACTGGTGCTGACAATAATGGAATTATACAGCTCTATATTGACACATTATCATCAAAAATGGGCAAAATTCAATTTAAAAAACAAGAGTTCAAGGACTCTTGATCAGATTTGTGTGTGTGTTGTTGTTGTTGTTGTTGTTTTCATCTGGATATGAGCACTGGCCAAAGTTGTGGGCATGCCGAATTTGACCCAGGGGAGCAAAATAAATCGTCGCATGGCATCTTATATTGAGTACAAAATTGAGTAGCCAGCATAGCCCTTCAAGCAGGAGGTAAAATGTGCAGGGTCACGCTGTGTACACTTCACCTAAAGATACCTGACTAAAAGCCATTTCGTAGGGTGGTTTAACCCCCGTTTCTCCTTGCAAGCTTTGGTTACAGGACTCAAATTTGACCTGGACTTCAAACAACACCCAGTAACTCAACTTGATTGCAATTATGTAATCAATGAGATAGCACTTTAGTCAAAAGACAAGGGGCTCTTACTAGTTTTATCGATTAAATTTCCTTTTAAAATTTAAAGAGGAATGTGGCAATCATGTTAATTTTCAGAAAATGCTATATTAAATTGACACATTGATGATAAAAAAATGGGTAACAGAAAGTGAAGCTTTGCATCTATTTTGTACTTTATGGTACAAAATAGATGCAAACTGGACATGGAGAGCTGTTCTAGTAATTAAGAGAAAGTGACAACCTGGCTGAGAGTATGTGTACAGTGATCAGTTTCTAGCTTCAAAGGGTGTTGGACTTGGGTAGGGAAAAGAGACATAGGGGTAAAAAATCCATTTTGTTCGTAGCTGATGTGTACACGTCATATGCTGGCCTATTTTGAACACCCTGGGTTACCAGTCTTAAGAGTCTGTTTAAGAGCGATACATGCATGTGCAGCATGTACATTAAACCAGAAGAATGTGTGGCCTCAGAATTTGTGTAAATAAAATGTTGAAAATCTTGAAATCTTGGTCTCTGACCAGGATGTGTTTGATGTATGCATTGTAGTCAGTTACAACAGAAGTGCTGAAAATTGAGCTATTAATTTACATAAGGTTGCTTTAATGACTACATCCACACCTCATACCAAATGGTTTTCATTTTAGTTGACCATGCCCAGTATACCACCCTCTACTAACTTTACTGGCCTCATCACCAGGTTGAGGCAGCTTTTAACTAGCTCTGTCAACAGAATAATATAACAACACAACCAATTCATGACCCAATTTACCATTTACACATCCACGCAATTACCAGTGGAGGGCCTGTTTACACAGTGGCCCAACTTGCAGTAAAAGATCACAAGTGGGACTCAGATATATACGGGATAGGCTGTATAGCAAAGGGGAGGAGGGAAGGGGGATCTCGCAGTTCACCGGTACAGGATATAATTTTGCCATAACAGAGTACAGTGGTCCCTGTCACCAGAGGCTACCCCCCTAGCAACAAAAAAGTGGTCTTATGAGACAGGTGGTCTTTCACGACAGGTTAATTAACATGGGAAGTGTCGGACTTGGGAATGTGAAAAGTGGTCTCTCATGAGAGGGTGGTCTCTCACGATAGGGGTCTCTCATGACAGGGACTACTGTACACAAAATAAGAATATTCCAAAATGATGGTCATTGTGAAGATATATGATGATCTGAAATACGGAAAAAAGTGGGCCTCTAGTACCCTAGTATGGGAAAACATTACCCCAGTGTGCTAGTGAGGATATACTGTTACCCTCCCCCCACATAAGTGGTATGCAGCTCTGTCTCTTAGCAGCCTGCATGCATGACAACCTCCATGCATGCAACAAGAAACTTTACAATGTGTCAATTCAAACTCCCTCTAAGAGTTCATAGAAGTAATTAATGAGTGAGAATATCTGTCTGCCATCACTTTTGACTTTCAGTACAACTAAGACATGTTTTATTCAATCATGATCATAAACAGTTCTAGAACTTCAATATGACTAAATCATAGAATTATATCTGGGTGCAAACCAAGACATTTCGTTTTTCCACAAACTATTTTTTTTCTTTCCTTGTTTCTTCTTGACAACCGAATCTGTCTGGAGTTTTTTCAGGTACTATCACTCGGGAAAACCAACAAGCTTGCAATGGTGACTGACCTACCAGCCAAATTATGTATATCATTTGGAATAATCATGATGTATAGAATTACGGAGTTTCTACAGAACCAGGTCCAGTTGCTGATGATTTTCCTCGCTACAAAACTGAGAGGCCTGTGATTGGCTACCGTCGTGACGTCATTACTCCTGCAACACTCTCTATCTGCATCATTTCAAAATTTAAACCTTTTGTTGCACACAGGTCAGGGTGGGGATAGTGTAGAATACAAGCCAAGAAGCAAATCTCGGATGGGACAGAATAGACTTAATAGTTATGCTTTATTCCGTATATACAAGTGATTTTGGACCAAAATGAGCCACTCGAGTGCTTTCTTACAGTATCAGTTTTGTACTGGACCTTGTTCTCATACTGTATTTGGTTGCAATACCGGACCCAGCAAGCCACTGATTTTTCACAGTATTGGATTGGGTACCGAATCCAGCTCGCCGTGTATATTGTCTGTGGCCCAGCTCTGTAGTCACTTGAACAATTGAAACTGGACCTGGTTCAGTAGCCATGTCCTTAAAATTATGCAAAGTAAGGGCAATTAGGATTATGAAACCTCGGTATCTTTCAAACTATTGCAGATAGTCATTTCAATGTGCTATAGGCTTGTGACAGCTGCCAATGTAATGGACAGTAAATGAAAGTTGTAGAATTTTAAATTATGCCTATTATGGACACTGAAACATTTAAAAGTTGAATATCTCAAAAATTACATGCGTTGTGCATAGAAATGCCATTCCAACTTCAATTTATAGGATTGTCGCAAAGCTGCAGCCAATGAACCATGAATCAAAGTGAATCTTCTTTTCTACTTGCCCTTGTTACAAAGTGGTTCGGATGAAATGTCCTGCTTAGCAGACCTATCGCCTTTGAGAGATTGCATGACGGGGGCCCACTGACAGGCCACCAGCTGCAAAAGTGACCTGAGAGTCAGCTAAGCAGGCAACCATATGAAAAGTTACCGTTGAATAATATTATAGTAAGTAGTACCTGCTATTTACCCCTATCCCCTATCTAGTTAGTAGAGGGTGGTATACTGGGCATGGTCAACTAAAATGAAAACCATTTGGTATGAGGTGTGGATGTAGTCAGTAAAGGAACCTTATGTAAATTAATAGCTCAATTATCAGCACTTCTGTTGTAACTGACTACAGGAGGATGCAAGAGCGATGGTAATCATTGCCTCCTGGATGTGTCCTCGGCCACGGCTGCTGAGATCACGCAGTGGCTCTTCGTGACACAGCAGGTCCTGGAGCCATTCAGGGACTGGATTAGTCTGAATACCGCTCATGTCGCAGCAGGTCCCAGATCCTCTAGCTCTTGCAGTGGATGCCCTGGCGATATGCTGGGATGGAATGTGGGGCTACACTTTTCCTCCACTCCCGTTGATCCCTGAGGTACTGAGAAAGATCCAGGATGAGAAGGCAGAGATCATCCTGGTGGCTCCCTGGTGGCCAAAATGGGATTGGTCTCTCGACCTACTGGAGTTGAGTCGCGAGGCTCGGTTACATTTACCAGTCTGGGACAGACTGCTCTTTCAGCCTCGGACTTTCCGGTTCCATCGGAATCCGGCGGTGCTCAATCTTCACGCATGGAGGTTGTCGCACGACATGTCCAAGAGGCTGGGTTCTCAAATCTCGTTGCCTCAAGAATCGTACAAGGTAAACTTCAAAGATCTTCTTTGAAGACATACAACTCGAAGTGGAGACTGTTCACCGAATGGTGTGCTGGGAAGCAGTTGGAGCCCTGGTCAGCAAGATCCTCTGATGTTGCCGATTTCCTCTTGTATTTGTTTGAGGAGAAAGTGCTAACTACAAGGACTATCGGAGGATAATGAACAGTGATTTCTTTCTCCCTGAGCAAAAAATTGGGTCAACCATTAGTTGCGGATCCACATTTGTCAGCATTAATCCAAAGTTTTTATACTGACAAAGCAGTCGGCAAAAATATAATGCCCACCTGGGATTTGAGCCTCGTCCTTTTGGCTATGACAAGACCTCCATTTAAAGAAAAGGATCCCAAAACAATCAAATTAAAATGGCTGACTTACAAGACAGTTTTCTTGCTTGCACTGGCCTCAGGGGCCAGAAGGAATGAAATCAATGCACTGGATGTTAACGAGCTTCAGTAGTCGCAGGATTAAACCTACATCACTTTGAAACCACACATGGGCTTCTTAACCAAGAACCATGTCGCTACAGACCCCACCACTGTCTTTACGGGCATTACAATCAAAGCGCTTTCCGAAACGCTATCAGGATCGGAACCTGATAGGACACTGTCCTGTGAGGGCGCCAAAGTGGTATTTAGACCGAACGAAAGAGATTCGTCAGGGTTGGAGAGCCCTCTTTCTTCCATTGAGGAAAACTGAGTCAGGCAGGATAGCTGCTAATACCATGTCCGCATGGCTGAAGGCACCGGTCTGCAAGGCCTACCATGTAGCCTCTAGGTCAGAGGATATTCTTAGGGTCCAAGGGGTAAGAGCACATGACATCAGGGCTTTCTCTGCATCTTGGTCCCTGATCCGCAATGTTGCCCTTGCCGACTTTATGCGGGCATGTAGGTGAAGGCTCACACAATGTTTACATCCTTTTACCTGCGGGATCTGACTGAGATTCAGGGTGGTTTGATGGCGATGCGCAATACTCGCACAGCCTCCTTTGGCAATGGGAAGTAGCTTCGAGGTGACTGCCAGGCTGCCTCAGAGAGGCGCAAGTAGCATGTCTGGAGTCGAAGATCCACATGACCAGGCAAGTAGTCTGCTTTACTTCTGCAGTGGTAGGCTGGGTTGAGGGAACAGAGCAGCTGCTTATTCTATATGCCGTTCTACTTTTTTCCCTGAATTCTCCTGCTCCTTCTTGCAATAAGATTGCTCAGGTAGAATTCAGAGTGATTATGGTACCATACTGACATATGTAGCTGACCTATGGGGTATTACTATAGACGTGTCAAAAGGTGAATTATGCTCTCCTCCACTCTGCTGGTATATCAGCATGAATGATTGAGAGGGTAGTATTACACCATAGATACGTGGAAGCAATGAATGGTTCTTTTATCTATAAGTAATACTTACCTCTCAATCACTCAGAAGCCCACCCAAGCCGTCCCCGCCAGTGAAATTCTAGAGGAGAGAAACTGGTGAGTTCGCAAATGCCGAAAGTTGTACCGGAGGGCCCTTTAGAGGTTTGTGTATGTAACCACAGGTCAGCCACAAAAAGTTTCAGGTTTTAAATCCTGGCTGGGAACCTGATAAGCAGGGGTATAAACATGAGTGATTGAGAGGTAAGTATTACTAATAGATAAAATAAGCATTCATCCCTTCCACGTATTTGGCCAGAGTTTCTACCCAAAGATGTGCTTGCCGGATATTATGTTTTTATTCTTTCTGATTCATGGTGTTCATTTTGCAATTTATGGGGCATGACATCACATCAAGAATTATTTGCCCATTCCTGCTCTCGGTAGGCCTATGAAATGGCCAGTCCTATAATATGTTTCAGAAGGAATGACAAAGAAGTACATTTGCTTTATACAAGAATATTTAATAACAAAAGGGCAATACACGGGTCTACAGAGCAAATATGATTTAGATATACATAAACATTTCAAAATACCCATTAAACCTCAACTAGACCCTTTGCATTCATTTAAAAAAAAAAAAGAAAAAACCATACCCAAGAAGTTCCCTTGTCGCTTGTGTCAGAACTTCGATTTGTATACGTGAAAACCTGGACATCAAAATATCATTATGTTAAATGCTATGTTTGTATTTATTTTACAACAATAATTTAATTTTCTGGAAGTCCTCATTTATCATATCAGTACAACAGACTTTGTATGCTGCAACAACTTAACAAATTATGGTGATTTGCTGAAAGAACCTGAACAGTTTTAAGACAGCATAAAGAAAGCATGGACAGCTTTGATTTTGTGAGCAGGCTTGTATAGCTGTGCCGTGATCGTGTCATGATCTGTATTTCCTTCATCTTTCTTTGTGGCGCAAGTTTGGCTTAGCACAATATTTCCATCTATAGTTTGCCCACAACACAAGCATATTTTAGTCATTGAATGTGCCTTTGCTGGATTTTGCGGACAAATGCAGTTTCATTAACACTGGTCGAAGATGATAAAGTGCTGCAAATTTACAAATGTATAAAAGTGCAATATTTTAAGAAATGTAAACTGAATAGCTACCATGTAGCCGTTGACATCCTAGTAATACAAACATGATATTTGACGGGAGCAACCTAAACATTATAACTTTAAGAGCGCTGTGGACTTCTTCTCAACAACTGCTACACCACATGGTATTAGACTAATGCCAAGCGGACTCGATACCATACAAAATTGATGAGCTATACATTGACTTTGCTGAGGGTCTCAGTTTGACAAGACTGAACGTTTATTTTTCTATCGTAAATTAGTTCATTTCTCGGTGTCGGCCTAATCTTAAGTAACTACGCCGGCTTCCATTGAAGTTGACTGCTCTTTTTTTACTTCTGGTTTGCTTTCTGAGAAGTTTGTTGGATCTTTTTTTGACCATATCAATGTTAGCCTGGGCGAGTTGTTGTGCTGGGATCTCCCTGTCATCTACGGTTTCGTCACCTATAAGCAGAAAAAAGCCTAACTTATCACACGTAGCTTCACACCAATACATACAAAATTACACAAAATACTTACGCTGTCCCTTTGATGCGTGTGCCCGTTTTGGAGCAAAATTTGGGCCTAGCTCGAATTTCGTACAGTTCCCAAAGCTGTGGCTTTTATTTATTTACTAACCTATTTATTATTATTATTATTATTATTATTATTATTATTATTATTATTATTATTATTATTATTATTATTATTATTATTATTATTATCATTATCGCGTGCACGTGTGTGTGATGTGCACATTTGTGATGTGATGTGCAAACTGTACGTCTGGGCCTGTTGTGCACAATTCAAGACCAGCTCTGTGTGATCAAAACAGCTACTGTAATAGTCTACCAGCAAGGCCCAGTAGAACTCAAAAAAAAAAAAAAGAAAACTCAAAATACAAAAAAATACAAACAAACAAAACAAAACAAAAAAGCGGTTTTATCTACCGATGGTCCGAAGAGAAATCACTCAATTAACTTTACTGTGAAAATATAAATTTGTCAGTGGCGACTTATAAGGAAGGCCAAATCAATGTTAAGCTATGCAACATTTTACAGTCAAAAACGACAAAAGCTGACAGAAATTCCGTGCAAAAAATGATATCGCAGATATTCTGTGCCAGTGATGACCACTCGCCCTCTGGACCTCGTGTCTTCAAGCATATCGGGGACATGTTATAGATAGGCCTAATAATAATAATAATACCGGCTCCCTGACCATGTTAATGGTGAGTTACCAGTTGGCGTTGCAATCAGACTTGGCTACAAGCAAGCCCCCCCCCCCCCCCCCCCCCCAATTCATCCTTTAAGTGATCAAGCATACACATGATGATGAGAAACAGAAGAACAGGCCCATGGCCATGCCCACCATGATTTTTTAAACGTTTTATACCGCATTCATTCTAATTGTAGCACACGCCCTACTTGAAGCACGACCCCAACTTCACACATTCCGGACTCCTGGTACAATTTCATTTTATCCCGTTATTTGTATCAAAAATATTGACCACTGTTGAAACATTAGGCGCCACTAACGGTACTTTGTGGGCTTCCTTTATTGCTTGATTGACACTGTAAATACTTCTTTCATTTCAAAACGACTTCTTTTATTTCAAATTGAGAACAATCGTAGTTACACAGCCGGGTTTTATTCAGGATTTTTTTTTGACTGCGACAGTAAGCTACTATTCGAATGAATACGTTATAGGCATTGAAATCTGCAAAGACTGAGCCTGTATCCAAGGCCTTGTCGAAGCAAGGAACTTTCGGTAATAAAATTTATTTTATAGACGAAATAGGCTTTGGAACTGTTTGTGAAGATCACGATATAGCACTAGGGATCTCATCCCTGTGTTGAATGAAATCGTGATGCAGGCTTACCGAAGACATGAAACTGTCACAGGTGCTTGCATCGAGTGACAAATCTTATATCTGAGGTCAGGACCACTCGTCACTGTCAACTTTACCCTTCATGCCCAAAATGGCCAGTGCCCTCTGACACCTTAATTATATGGCTAATATCAACATTTATTCGGGACTGGTGAAGGTTGGGTCCTCAATTTGAATTAAGCTGTGTCCTGAAACCATATTAGAAAAAACATTGCTTGTGCTTCAAGTGAGGAAAGACTAAATCATGGATTCATTGATGTTCCAATGTTTCTGTTAAAACCTGAAGTATAGCAGGTAAGCTAAACGCAATGGAATAAAACATCACTTAACACCAGCTGGCGGGTTGAGAACATGTTTTTTGTGCTGATGTCGTTTCAAAAGTAGTACTACTAGCAAAAACATCAACATTTTAAATGGATGGGTAGCTGTGGCCAACTACCTCCAATCTCCTTCCCCAGAACCATTTCGAATATCGAAACTAGACGTACCTTCAACGCAAAGCGTTGACTGAAGGGTTCGCCAGGAAAAAAACTTGCCTTTTGCTCAAATTAGGTATAATGGCGACACCACAATCGAATTAGTTCATCTTGGCATGCTAGGTAAGCATACTGCAAAATTTAACCAAAGACAAAGTACATTGGAGCATTTTGGAAATATTGCGGTAACGAGCCCTAACAAGTATGCAATTAGGCTACCATTTGCTCAAATTAGGTCATGGCGACACCATCATCGAATCAGGTCATCTTGGCATGCTAAGTAAGCTCACTGCCAAATTTAAGCAAAGTACATTGGAGCATTCTGTAGATATTGGCAATTGCTCAAATTAGATCATGGTGACACCAAAATCTAATCAGATCATCTTTCCAGGTAAGATACGCATAATTGCCGAATTTGAGCAAAATACATGGAGGCATTTTATAGATGCCGGGGTAACGAAGATTTGCCCACTTGGACGGACATCCGGAAAACCTGAAACAGAAAGGGTGCACCCCCCCCCCCCCCAACGGGGCGGACCATTACAAATGCTGGCAAGAACGGACGGTTTCCACTAAGTAGGACTGAAATTTGCTGAAAACATTGTGTAATGTTGCCTTACACCGTTTGATATGTAAATTATCCTCACATTCCACTGAATCAAATGACGAGTAGCATCTTGCTTCGCATTTTATAGATGCCGGGGTAACGAAGATTTGCCCACTTGGACGGACATCCAAATAATCGGATAAAAACTTTGAATTCAGCTTATCCCTTTGGTTTAAACGACAGATTAATTGGTTTTGGTGACATAAGAAAAGTTGACTTGACTTGCTTAAATTATTCTAATACTCCTTTTTTCAATAATTCGGCAAATTTTACACGGAGAAAACGCAGTCATGGACACAGGAAATCAAAGAAATTTAGAATTTGTAGTGATCTAAATATTTCTGAAGTAATTGATAAATTACTAATACTTTACAATAAAGGAAGAAATTTGTTATATATTGCTCTCAGAGGACTGGCAAGTAGAGATATATTTAAATTAAATGAACATATTGGCTCTAATGAGGAAGTAGGCCTTAATACACCTTTAGAATTTAAAAAAATAATTTATGCCTATACTTCAATATTGAGAAAAGCTCCAAGTACAAAGATAAACAACTCTGACCGATTGTTCTGTAGTATAACTTTCATACATAAAATTTTAGACCAGCTTAATATTCAATCAATTTTCAAATTTCCATTTGTAAAAAAGATGATCCCAACTAATTGTAAATATAATAAACCTCCAATTATTTCCTTTAAATATGGAAAGAATATTGGGCAATCAATTTTAAACTATAAAAATACACTGTTAAATATTTCAGATATTAATATTTTTGTGAATAATACGTGTGACTGTTTAACAAATGACAAGTACTGTAACTTTGTAGATTCATTTCACAAACATGTTTTTACAGGAGATCTCAACATAATTGAGAACATAAAACTGAGGAATTTAATGAAAAAGGGTACTAAATTCAGAGAAAGTCACTCCTTAAACTTTCAAAACGTTTATAAATCTCTATGCGAATCCATTGACATTTTCTCAGTCAAATGGGCAAGAATGGAAAGGAAAAATGTTTCAGAATTTAAAGGTTGGTCAATAAATGTAAAAAAAGTCATTAAAGATAAATTATTCGCCCTCAAAGCAAAAAATAAGAAATTTGCATCAAGCATTTTTAAAAAACAGAGGTCTCTATTTATTTGAAAGATTTTCATGAAAGATTTGTCATTTGTCCTATAGATAAAGCTGGTAACAACTTTGGAATTATTTGTAAAAAATATTACATTGACGTTTTAAAGAAAGAACTAGGTATAAACAACAATTTAGGTATAAAAGGTAATGATGTTTACTTACCAGTGCACCAACATAAAGATGACATATTAAATTTTCACGAAAATTACATGTTACAAAATTGCAATATCAAAACATCTGATAAAGATCATTCACTTCCTTTAATATTCTGGATTCCTAAGCTGCATAAAAATCCTTATAAATCTCGATTTATAGCAGGAGCATCTAATTGTAGCACTAAACAATTATCAGTGGAAGTAACTCTTTGTTTAATTACTATCAGAAAACATTTTCATAAATACTGTTCTGCAATTCAAAGGTACACAGGTATTAATTGTTTCTGGAGTATTAATAATTCTATGGAATTTATTTCAAAAATCAAAAATTTGAAAGCTAAGAGTATACATACTTTTGATTTTTCAACACTTTATACTAATTTACCTCTTCAAAAAGTTAAATTAATATTGGAAAAAATAATTATCAAAATGTTCAAACATTCGGCTTACAAATATATAAATATCAATGTTTTTAATAAAACATCATTTTGGTCAGAAAAAATGAAGAAGGAAAATAACTGGAAATCTTACACTATAGGACAACTTATAGATGCAATTCATTTTCTTTTAGATAATACATTTGTTACATTTGGATGTCACATATTTCAACAAATAAATGGAATCCCGATGGGTAGTAATTGCTCTCCTTTACTTGCTGATCTGTATTTAACATGGCTTGAATTTGAATTCATGCAAAATCTAATGAAAACAGATTTTCACCTGGCTAAAAAATTGTCCTTCATTTCAAGATATATTGATGATATCGCTTGCCCAAACGTTGAAAATTTCTTCGAAATTGCTACTAAAATTTACCCCAAAGAAATTCCTTTAAAGAGCAATGATGTCGATCTTTATCATGATGTATTTCTAGATTTAGATATTAAGATAATTGATAATAGTTTTGTGACTAAAATTTATCACAAAATAGATGATTTCAATTTTGAAGTTGTTAATTATCCTTTTCCAGATAGTAATATCTCGGTGAAATTGGGTTATAATACTTTTTTATCTCAAATATTACGTTTCAGTCGTGTTTCGGATAAATTTATAGATTTTGCATTTAGAGTTAAATATACTTACAATAAACTTATATCAAGAGGTTATGAAACAAGGCTTTTGAAAAAATATTTTAACACTTTTTGTTGCAGACATCCAGAATTTGTTTTGAAATATGGCTTCTCCAATTTTAATACGTTCTGGCTCTCTATTACATCATAAATAATTTAAATGTCAAAAATTTCTTACATGCTACATAGTTATATTTATCTTATGTGTTTCTTATGCGCCAAATAGGCCTACATGACTTACATTAAGGTTTTTTAAAATAATGAATTTTATAGTCTAATATTTACATGCCTGGTTTCCTCTGTGTGGAGTAGAAACTACTAGGGGTTGGGAGAATGCCTCGAGCTGGGTCCCAGCCGCAGAGGGTATCAGACATGTGTATTTTATTATTATTATTATTATTATTATTATTATTATTATTATTATTATTATTATTATTATTATTATTATTATTATTATTATTATTATTATTATTATTTCCTAGCTTTACTTAGCAATTTATATATCTACATAGAACTGCTCATTTATTTAGATTTCAGATATAATTAGTAAGGTTTTAGTTAAAATATGAAAGAAAAAAGGTACATGAATAGATGAATAGTTGCTCCAAAAGGTACAGTGCCCCCCCCCCCCCCCCACACACACACACCGCCCAACCCAACCCAACCCCTAACTTGTAATGCATCTTAGACGATTCGAGATTAAGAGTTAAAATGCCTCATGACGGTAATTTCAGTTCAAGGTTTCCCACTAATGACCCGTTTGTTAATTCATTTGGCTTTTTAAACCTAGAATTTAAAAAATTACATTAAATCTTATGTAATTGATTCGTTATTAATACAGATCTACCCATTAGTAGTGATTTCATCGGCTGTGAAATACAGCGAGTTTATAATAAATAGGCCTATTTTTATTGCTGAAACGGGACAACGAAGATCTGACCAGTTTTCAGGTGTGACGCAATTAATAGCGTGACTCCTTTACGTCACGTCGTTTTATTTGCGTTTTACTTGAACTTTGAAGTTGAAAGGCTGGTTTAATCAGTTTGATCTGATCAGTCCGTTAGGTAGGCCTCGTCGGGTGAGTTATAAGACCAGGCGCTGTAGGTAAGTGTGGGATGGTTTATTATTTTATTCATTTTTGCTAGGCCTAATTATGAGTGTTAGGTGTAGTTTTATCATATTTATGTCATGTGGGCTACGTTTTTAAGTAGGCCTATTAACTAAGGAACATCATATTCGCTTTATTCCGTAATACATCAGCTCGGGATGTTTGTATTGGAAATGCAAACATGGTGCCGCCAGTTAGCAGAATGACTTGTCCGGGGATTAATGGCACCGAAACAAGTCTTGCGCTGGTTCCCCGCTGATGACCCGATTTTTTAAAGGCTAATAATGCCAAAAACTTTCTTCTAAATTTCAAATTTTATGAATATGATTTGTTCCTTTCATAAATTGATTTGCTATTATGATTTAGAACAATACAGTTTTTCAGTGAATGGTACGGAATAGGACTTTGCTCTTAGAATATCGGACTTGATAGTGTTCAAACGGTACATGGGCTTACAGAATTAGGTTTGTTAAGTTTCTCTTTGTATTAAATACTCAAAGGGTGGTCGATCAGTCAACTTCCAATCAAATGCAGCTATCAATCGAAATTCGCACCACCAATTGTTTCATTTCCCATTTTCATTTGCCTTTTTTTAATACTGTCGTAATAATATACACTGGTAACAATACAGTGTATTGAAGTGTAGATAATATATACATAATAATTCCGAGATAATTCATAATTTTTTTTATTCGGATATGTTCAACAGGAAATCATTCAAAAATTGTTGCTATATTTTGGTTTTCAAGTCTGGTAAATAGTGATAAGTACCACTTGCTAGAGGTTTGTACCCATACTCTGACCCTGCTGCAGACACAGCTTCAAGCACAAACTCAATGTTAAACATTTTCCCATTATGATGAATCGCCGAATGTGACTAGGAGTTAACCCTTAAAGCGCTGATTTAAGACTGAGTCAACAGGTTTCCTCGAGACAGTTTGCACGCATTGTACGCACTGTCTCGAGGAAAGCTGTTGACTAAGACTGCTTTTTGTTTTATATTAGGCTTTCTGGTATTTGAATGAAAGGTATCTTCATGACGAATTTGAATCTTTTAACCATTGTTTGTTTTATGGTAATGAGAAAACGACTATAGCTGTGATTTGCATTTTAAGGGTTAATATAGTGCTGTTTGCTACGTTCTAATACTTTCCACAAATCACATTTACAAATTTTCAACATCTCAGTCAACACTTCTATATATTAATCATTCCTTTGTTACGGGACATCATAATACAGGGCTAGAAATAGGGCTTATCCGCTTGTCCGTACTAAGTGAAACTTGTGACGGACAAGTAAGGTTGCCAATGCACTTGTCCAAAATTTACATACAGTTCAATTAGAATAAGACTCCACTTGGTTGGCGGACAAGTGAAAATTTTTCCTTATTTCTAGCACTGTAATAGTATGAATAAACACTGAAAATATATATACAAAGAAATAAAATACCTGGTCCTTCGGGTATTGGACCACTTGCCATGTTTGTGTCAATTCCACTCTCAGATTTTTCATCACCATCTGGTTCAACAGTGGCTCGAACGGATTGAACGCAAGTATTTCCCAGGTTTGTGTCTTCCTTTCTTTCTTGTGGACCTGGCAGCTCGTCATCTTGGCCTTGTCCCTGTGGTGTGCCGTGTTCTTTCACAGGGGATGGCTCTGAGTCGTCGTGGTGACTGCAGTCGTCCTGTGCTCCTTTGATGTCTCTCAACAACCCTTTTAAAGAATATTTACAATTGTATATTTATTTTGATCTGTACAAAGTACTTTTTTCTAATTCTTTACAATCACACTTTCACAATTCGTCTACAATTCAAAGTGTACTTTTACTTTTTATTCCATATGATAAATTACACTATATAATTCGTGTGGCACCATTTTGTAGCCTTGTTCGTTCACGCAAAATTGGTGTCGTTAACTCAATCTTCATTTGTCGAAATCATGACACAGACATACGCGGAATCTGCTGGAAAGAATTTTGAAGAATCACCTTCAACACACAAAAGACTCCTCAGATTATTATTCATTAGTATATACAGCCAGCTGTGACCACATTAGGTTAAATGTGAACTGCAGAAATACCTTTCAAACAGAGAGGACACGAGTTTGGAATCAATGCTAGTAAGCAAATTAAACATTAAATAGTACTTACGAGGAATCAGGGCCAAACAAAGAAGGCTTATATAACATATTGCCATAATAATTATTCTCCTGTGCATGGTGTTTCTATTTTCTTCCTTGAGCTGGAAAAACAAATATCCAGGAAGCAAAATTATTGAAACACGTTGAAACTGAAGTCATACATATGCGTGAAAATGAAATATAAAATTAAAGCTCGAGGAGCCATTCCATGCTGTTTGTAAATCATATAATCTCAAATCCGAAGCTTGTTTCCAGTGAGTGAGCAAATGACAGTTTCACCCCCCTGGTGCGTTCTGATAGAGTGAGTTTAAGCCATAGGTTCACGTCTCCTCAGGAGGTTGGCATACTTTTCCTAGCCATACCTGATTTTTTTAGGGTCTCATTCATACTAAACATTTTCAGCACAATTTTGAAGATTCAAGATAAGTTTGTAATCATTAAACATGAATATGATGCCTCATCAAGCTTAGCGTTAGGTGGAGCAAAAGTTTAACGGTTTTCTGTGTAGCGGCTCGTTGAAACGTTTTGAAAATGTAACTTTTGAACCGTAAATGAAGTGCACCGTATAAACTAAAAACTGTTGACCTGGATGATATTAAATATAAATTCATCCTCTGGCGTTTTCAAAACAAAAGTTCTAAAAATTAGGGTTACATCCGACGGACACCCGCTTCCTTCTTACCATTGACATTAGTTTCGTTTGAAGTTGTGATAATGAATGTCAATTTACCTGCTGTACTTCTAATAACATATTTGGTGGCTCTGGCGGAGGTTCATGGAGAACGCTGCAAAAAGCAAAATCATTAATTTTTGTGAGGTTGCATTAACAAATATTTAAGTGAAATGTAATTAACGATGAACTCAAGGCTAATTTATTTAATGTTCAAACAAATGAATTGTAGAATTTTCCATAAGAAATTTACGAACTCAGTTCCTGGTTTACTTCAGTTCGGCAAACTTCATAAAATGTAGGAAATCCGGGGTGGGGGGGTGGGGGGTGGCAGGGGGGTCGAGTTTCAAGGGGGAATGTTAAGTTTTGTGCAAATCAGTCAAAAAATCAACGAGACATAAAATTTGGCTTGATCGATGGCCTTTCCAGTCAGGCAACTGGTTTATGTAAATTCATGTTAGTTTATAAATATATATATATATATATATATATATATATATATATATATATATATAAGAAGAAAGAAAGAAATGTGTCACCAACTGTTACTGACTCTGCAGTTTAAGAGAACATTTTACACACACAGACACACACACACACACACACACACACATATGCATTACCAAGTACAATGTACTGGGGCACATAACATATTGAATTTACCTAATACAGACCCATCTCCGGTGCATCCCACCTGATAGAGACCCACGCAGAGTATATTCAGTCACAGTTTGATGTGCGCCTGGTCAGCGATTTTGGACAAAGACAATATTAGATTCATGTACATACATGTACACTAGTATTTTGATATTAAACATGCTAGTATGAACTCTGATCATGAGATAATTATTGTTTTTGTTTTTATCAGAAAATAATAGCAATGCCCTCTTGCCATCTTCTTTGGTGGACCTCGAGTCAAGCTCCAGTCCAACGGACTGTTAAAAGAATCCACGGTTGCGGAGAATTAAAAAACAAAACCAAAAAAACCCGAATAAAATCCCCGCACAAACCAGCATGAGAAGTTGCAGCGCTAAATGTTAAACATTTTAAAGTCTTGGGGTACGCAGACGCGCCTGTGCAGTTTTCAAAGGAACTGGCCAGCTGTTTTCAGAGAACAAGCTTTTTAAAAGTTGTCACCAAAACGTACAAAAATGAAAGAAGTAAAATTATGAATCAGTGGCATTACCCGGGACAATCTGAGCGACCAAAGCTTGTATTTTAAAGATGCAGCCTGAGTCGTTGGAAATAATCCGGTCGAATTCACTGTTTGATGTTGCCTTTTGTATTAAAAAATAAAATGCGTCGGGGAATAGTAATTGCAGTATACATGTATAAACTGCCACTCACGCTGCGCTGGATGACCAGAGCTTACCGACCAAAGTTGTGGAGGTAGTCAAAAACTGGCTGAGACTTGGTCAAGGTAAGTGTTTACATTTTTTACTTCAAGTCACTCTGCTGGCAACCATTTGAAACTAGCTCCATATGAGCTATTTCACGCTATCAAAGACATTAAGCACATGCATGTATATCCTTTAATACTGTAACTGCGATAATTAGCAGATATAATTTTGCAGTCATTGGGAAAAAATTACTAAAGAAGGGGAATTCTGTGGTATACTGCTAAGTCAGATACACTGCCTTCCGGAAAGCAGCCACGAAGGACTTGAAGAGCAGGGGATAGCCCAGTGCTAGCGCTCCCTCACTGGATGACGCTGCATTACTTTAAAACTGGAAGCAAAGACTTTCTTTTCAGCAAACAGTCTGCTGGCCCTGCAACAAACTCTGCATGACAAACAATTGCACGATCACATCCTTAGACCGCGATTTTGGGACACACCAGTCTGAGGGAAGTACCTCTTCAAAGGTATTACAACTCTTCAACAATGAAAAGTGACTTCCTTGACGACTGTAAAGTGGGGCATGGGGGAAAGAGAGAGGGTGATATATATATATATATATATATATATATTTGAGGTATGTTGCACACGAAGGTTAGAAGAATACTGCATTTCCACAAAATATTTTAACCTATATATATATGGAAGGTAAGAAGCACACACACACACACGCACGCATAAATGGCAAAACCCATTAAAAGTACATACATGCATATTAAACATTCTCTTTGCAAAGAGTCTAGCTTAAAACATGGTTAATGTTTCGGCTTGAGTGCGGCTGCGTGTGTTGTGTGTTCGTGTTCTTTCTGGCTTTTTTTTTACCTCTACCTTTTGCTCAACTTTTACAATCATATTTGAGAGTTGGCTCTTGCATAATTGCTCAGACACTACTCTAGCACACGTGAAAGATACATTTTAAACAGCCGTATGAAGATAGAATACTCTGAGGATAGCACTATATACAGCACAAAACAGCATGTACAGTGACATCCTTGAAGATGAACCGAAATTTGCCGATCGTTGGTACAGACGAAAAGAGTTAGGGATCCTTGCTTACAAAATGCTGCCCCCACTATGTATTTCTTGTAATTGAAGGGGGGTTCAGTCGTTAGATATGACCAATTCTATGACTACTTACAGAATTATAAATTATTTTATATGGCCATTATGGGATACTTTGCTTGTTCAGTGGTCATATCGCAAAGGTGCCGACCTTGATCTAGCTAAACCAAATTATTCAAGATATGGGCCTACATCGGGGTAAACTTCTCCCACGTGTCCTTCTTATAATCTTAACATCCTCAAGCCTAGGTGTAACAGTGACACATGGGTTGACTTTAGTTTAGCCTAGGCTCTACGCTGGATCCATTCCTGATATATTATAGGCTATCCATCCACCCATCCATGCTGAAAACTTCTTTTATGCATTAAGCCTTACACAAGTGACAAATCCTATAGTATAGGTGTTGACTTTGTGTCCCCAAATCGAGGTAAAATTATAATGCGATCATGCAATACGTGTATTATCGCAGCGCAGAGTTTAATAAAGCCTATTAAAGGGAGGGCAGACGGTTCTGCAGGAGTGAAGTCTGCTCGTCCTGCAAACATTTCGCCCTCTACCCGGATTTTAGTGTGAAACAACTGTCTGTTCGTATGTTCAAGTTAAACAACACTCTTACCCCTGACTGTGACGTCATAATAAGATCTTTTGCTGGAAGTGGTAGCTTCATAAATTATAGGCCTAGGCCTACTTACAAAGGCCGAATAGGTCTAATATCCGTGCCAGGTTCATTGCTATATTTTTAATTTTATGCTGCCGGGTGCCCATTCTTGCGTCACCTTGTTCTGTGTGCTTTCCAAGTTTTCGCAGTCACATCATATCAAATCGAAAGAATAAATCCAAATAGAAACATCATTATACTTACGCCTCTGGAGGTCCAACATTCACCGTGTATGACAACAGTGAGTAACTGATTGCTACAAACGTTGAAACACCCAGGCTCAATGTCATCATGAATGATCAATTACCAGTTGCACAACTTTTTGCTTGGAGAGGTGCAAGCCCGTAGGGCTGTTCCTCACGAGGGAAACAATTTAAAAAGTCGAAAAGAGAACACACATATATGTCATACTATAGTAGTACTACGGAGCGCAAAGCTGTTCCTTCTACTCTTGCTGACAAACCTTTGCGAAATCAACGTCTGGTGAGGCAGTAGATCACGTGGCAACAAAAGTTCTGGACGTCATAATATGTAGTCATACAACCAACGTGATCATAGCACGTATCAATGTCACGTGAACGGTGTTTCCCCTACCACCGGATCCCTTTCCGAATGACGAGCCCCATATTTATTTTAGGCCTACACAATGAGGGCGGATTTTGGCTTTTCCATTCAAAATCATTATCGGTAGGCCTATACGTTTAAATTGTGCATCATAAATAATATGTAACCGGCCAGCCAGGGGATCTCTCAACTAACTATGCAACCTGACACAAATGGGTAGCCAAGCCCTGAAATTATTGTTTACACTAGTCTACAGTGTCACCTATAGTATATAGCATACGCATTATCCTGCCCCCATAGTTTTAGTAGGAATGCTTGCTACTCGCGCAGCAGGTCACCAATGTGGCTTGTGCAATAGGACTAATTATGATGACGTTGGGGTCCCATGCGGAAATTATAGGTACCATTCAGGTTGTTTGGCCGTGTGCAAAATCCTCACAGGAAGGTGCAGCGCGCATGGCATATTGGATAAGATATGCAGGAAACTTGAATGTGTGTTGCGCAGGAGGACATTGTTTAGAGTATAGACCCCCTTAAAAAATTACTTGTTTGTCATCACCCCCCCCACACACACACACACTTTTTATTTTATATTTTGTCTCCATAAAATCACACAAGTTTCAAACTTTGAGGAACAAGATCGATGTTCAATTAGTTTCGGTTCAAGCAAACCGTGATTAATGTAGGCCTATCTTTTATCAAAGCCTGTATCCAACCCACAGAAAAAAGCCATAGTATACAGTGGCCTATGAGGATGTTTGTTACTACTGTGACACAGCATATAATTGAATATATCGCGTGACTTCTATCGTATTTGTTCTCCCTGCAAAGAGACTCAAACACGAACAAGTAAAAGCAACCAGAAATAAGTTTCAAGAGAAACCAGGAGACTAAATGACTCTCAAGTCTCTTTGCAGGTAGAACGATGGGATACTTAGTCTTAATTACAGCCAGAAACATCTTGCAGCTAGTGCCTATTTCATACCTGGTTGTATAACATTTACAGTTATTTCCAAATTACATCCGCATGAGTAGTTAATTGTGTCTCTAGTAGGTAGGCCTACTATGATAATACATTATTGCATTAAAATTACTTAAATATCTTATAAAGCTGTGATTGTGTTGTTAGTCTGTCCCATGTCTTCAACAAAGGTGTTGCAGTGCTGCAAAGGCAGGAAAGACACTATTTATCACATTTAAATGTTACAAACTATTGAAATGAGCAATACATCGTATCGATGATATATTCCTCATTATATTTGAATAAATCATGGATTAAAAAATAAAAATAAAATCCCTCCCTCCATCCCCATAATTTGGAAAAAATGCGATGATAAACAGAATATCTTTATGGGGGCTTTATTATGGGTGAAATTACGTACCAGTCTAAAATGGATAACTGGTACTTCCAAAAAAAAAAAAAGAAAAAAAAACAAAAAAAACCCCCGAAAGTTTGCTGGCTTAACACTTTCCCCTCACATTACTTGGGTTTTGGTCCACTCTTTTCTTCCAATTAATTCCTCATGAACAATGAAAACGTGTTAAGCTAGGATTCAATATATGCGCGTATGCATATGGGTAAGCGTACTCGACCCGACAAAATGGAAACAACTATAGGCCTAATTTTACTGTCTGATTCCATATGTCCGTATATGAACGCATATTTACAGGCTTTTGCGCTTTCGACAAAAAGTATTCGCTTCATGTAGCGATTCGAAATGGTATTGCATGTCAAACAGACAGGGAATTCCTGTTTTGTGACATAATTTGAAGGTATTCCCTGGAATTTCCAAACCACGTGTTGCTTCAGCATCCCAAACAACATTTCTTTTTCCCCGGGAAGAAGAAAAAAAGATGGCACCACGTTCCACTGTTTCTACTGAAGAACTTGAACAGCTCATAGAGTTAGTGCAGGGACAACCATTGTTGTATGATCCCAAATCCCCGAAGCATATGGATACCCCAAAAACTACTAATGTTTGGACAACTATCTCCAACATCATGGACAGAGAGAATATGTGTGGTGGGTACATAAGTTTAAAATGTGGGTCAGGGTGAGAAATGTATCGTATCATCAAGTGCATCAGGATGCTTATAAAAAAAACACTTTTTACAACCGTTATATATATAACAGTACCTAATGTATTATATTAAACGGTAATAATATAATAATGATAATATTTTCATTGTAATGTATGTATGTATGTATGTATGTATGTATGTATGTATGTATGTATGTATAATTATACCATCATCTGTATTTCCGTTTTGCATTTTCCAGCCCAAGCCTGGAAAAAAATGGAAGTCTCTGCGAGACACGTACGTTAGGAAATGCAAAACAATAAAGAAAAATAAGAGTGGGTCAGCTGCCGAAAAGGCCAAGAAATGGAAATTCTACGATCAGATGACCTTTTTGGATTCATTCGTAGCAGAGAGCAAGTAATGATGATGATGATGATGATGATGATGATGATGATTGAACATATTCATTCAGGATAGCTACCTTTCCAATATACACAAGTATTTATATCATCAAAATCCCCATATAAGTGCTTTTTATACTTTTCCTACAGGTCTTGGACCCTATTTGTTTAGTTGCACATACTAAGTTGACAGTGATGTTATTCAAGTAGACTAACTAATACAAGTAATATCTCTTGTTAAACAGCACCGAAAGTAATGTGCCAGCACCTTCCTGTGCCTCAGAAGAAAGTGATGTTGAGTCCAGCAATGAAGACGACGAGGAAGACTTAGGTAGCACAGCTGGATGGTATGTAAATTCATGTTTCATTCAGTAAAAATTCCTGCAATATTACAGATTGAATTAATCCATGAACAAACTGCGAATTCTCATGGCATCGTGTCCTGCTCTGTTTCCTGTTCTGTCAATGTTTTGCAAACCGTCATTTACAACATCACTAGCTTCTTGTAGAAGAGATACCACCTGCGCAGGTGTGGATTATTCTTGCAACATATTGTGTAACACGCATGTTGCCTTTACAATACGATTTGTGAGTTTGGGTCGTATGGCCAATATTGTATTATACACTCTCCACCTGGCCGCCAGAATACCAAAAGCATTTTCTACAATTCTCCTTGCCCTCGAAAGTCTGTAGTTGTATCCTTGTTGATCCAATGTGCAATTTCTGCCTGGGAATGGTCTCATGATATGCATTTGCAGAGGGAAAGCCTCATTACCGACAATAACATAAGTCATTGATCCGATGTTTTCTGCCTGGTAAAGATTCATCATCTGGAAAATTTAGAGTATTTCTGGCTGTAGCTTTTCCCGGGTTTGAGAGAGAAAATATGCCTCCATCAGTGTCACTACCAAATGAACCAACGTCGATAGCTATAAACTTCAAATTGGCATCTCCCAATGATAAAAACACTGTTGAGAATGTGCCTTTGTAAAATAATACATGGACCGAGATCTTGGGGGCGCTTTCATCACTACATGCTTTCCATCTATTGCATCCGAACAGTGTGGAAAATTCCATTTTTTCATTGAAATTTGCCACTATAAGTTTCCACATCTGGCATCTTCATACATTGATCTTGCAGTTGATTCCAAAGCACTTTGCAGACTTGATTCACAATTCTACCCACAGTCGTAGCCTCGACATGATAGCTAAATGCAAGGGAGCGGAAAGTTTCCCCCGTTGCAAGAAACCTGTAAACAAAAAATATTTTCTACTAATAATACATAAAAAACCTCATACAAAAACTAGGATTATATAAGCCTAATGTTATTATATGCATAACAAGACCCTACTTTATATTTTTTTTCAGATCAAGTGTGGCTTCATCCAGTGATGCAATACCAAGACCCAGTAGCACCACCACTTCCTCTGATACCAGTGTCTCGCAGCCCAAAACGAGGTGCCTTTGCCACCCCATGCACCCTGAAGGCCAAGCCATCCAAAAGGCCAAGTGTCGAGAAGGAACCTGAGATGGAATCAACTCTGACAGAGCTAATCCAAGAGCACAAAAGACACAGAAGTAATATTGAGTGCCATCTAAAACAGAGTGAAAAGACCAAAAAGGAGAAAGGACAAGAAGAGCTTTTTTTGAAAGCTACGCACACAGGATCACAAAACTATCCCCCCCCCCCCGACAAATGCATTTGTGCAATTGCAAATTTCTCAAGTGTAACCCCCTATACCAATAACATTGCTACCGTCAGCCCAAATGTCTCAACATGTGGGTCTACAACCTTTGTCGCAATTTCAGCCACAATACAGTGGTCATGTTGGCCTGAACCAAAGTTTTGGTATGCCTAATAATGGAGGTCAGTCCTCCTGCAACATGTCGAATATGATATTTGCGGCACTTCATATGGCTTATGATATGTAAACCAGGAAACCAAACGATTGGCTTACAAAATAGTGATGCTTTATTAGTTTTACTGAGAGATTTACTGAGTATATAGACAACAACTTTATTAATGTGAAGAAGTTCTAGGCCAAATGTTGAAAAAAAGCTAGAACACATTAAAAAAATCGGAACAAAACTTGGCATACAATTATGAATATCAGGACTATGGTACTAAAAGATAATGTCCGGTTAAAGCTTTATGGGGAGTGCATTTTATACAAATCATAACTAATCACCTACCTTCTTGTTACTGAAACACAATCTCATTGTAGAGTAACTATAATATGTTTTGTAATAAATATTTTCACTGATATATACCACACTGTATTCCAATTTGGATGCCCAGGAAACATTTTTCTTAAATTCTAGTGGCGGCATATGTATACCTACATCTTGCAGTTTCTTATTTTCAATCACCTAATAAAGGACACTGGATTTATTTTAAAAAAATGCAAATTTGTTATTGCCATATTGTACTTACCTCAAACGTATAGCGAGTCTTTCTCTAGGACTGATAACTTCTCTCGACCTGCAATATTTGACAAGGTCTGGCTCAATCCAGAACAATACTTGAGCAAACTGTTCTCTTGTCAACCTAAAATATTTCTGAAATTTATGCCCATCTGCCTGTAATTCTTTGACAAGGTTGTGATACGCTCCTTGCTGACGATGCCTTAAAAGGATGTCCTGTACCCACCACCTGTGCCGTCTCTTCCGTTGTTTCTGGCGTTGTAACACTCGGAACAATGTCAGTATTATTATGAGCAATTCTTCTTGTTCGAGTACAAGGGTTTGAAGCATGGACCAGTTTGGAGCCATTATTGAGAGATCCCACCAAAACTGTTGTATATCGGAAGTATCAAGAGAAGTATCGATTTTGTGCACACAATTGTAAGAGTGTAACAGTTTTTTTTTACGGAAATCGGGGGTCTCGTAAGACAGGGACCACTGTTTTGCCAATAAAGATCATTCAGAATGAGCCGAATTTACGTGAACATAAGAAACTTTTCAGACGTTTTTCACAAAGTACTTTAAAGAAAAGTTCACACTTCGTTCAGCCGCCAGTATGAAAATGATATAAAACTCCAGATATTGATGCATGACAGATACTACCATATCTTATGTGTAACTTTTTGCCACATCAAAAGTAATGCACCTCACACAAGTACATCATTTTGAATTATAGCTGATACATCCAACTTAACCCCCACCCCCACCCCCACCCCCCACCCCAGTTTGCAACATGCCCATCATTTACACCTAATATCACTGAATTTTATATAAGTAGATACCCGTGAAGAAATAATAATATATACTAAAATGCAATACCGAATCCATATATTATCCAATTTTGTGCATGGAATTGGAAGAACATTTCACATAATCCATAGCTTACTCGATTCTGTGCACACAATTGTAAGAGTGTAACAGTTTTTTTTACGGAAATCTAATGTTGATACAATTCTGTCAACAGAATTGGTAAGTTTCTCGATTTCGTGCACGAAATTGCCAAAACTACCTCACTTTTGTCCACAAAATTCTAAAAAACCCGGCAATGAAAAACTTTTATCTATTTTGTCCACCAAATCGGTAAAATATGACGTTTTGAACCCCAGCGTGCCAAGTGTACTAACAGCTTAGAATTTCGCACCATCAGAGACCCATGGCGACGTTATCAGAAACTGCTATATCTTGGACATGCGTCTATATATTTTAATTTTGACCGTTTGGCGCGCTAGAAAAAATGATAGACTAAAAATTAAAATGGGACAACCAACATTCAGAATCTCATTAAATATTGGCCAGTCTGCAATAGGCTAACGCTGTCAGTCTTCTGTCGCACGGTCAATCCACAGCTTGCTGAATTGTCACAACGGTACATACTAAAATGCGGATGCGGATGCGGACCGCGCAGCCTATAGTCTTTTCGGAGTTTACCGTGGAGACGCCTTTTGAAGCGTAATTCACAAACTACCGCAGTGGCTATCACAATGATCCTCCTCGTTAAGCTTAAGCCATCTGGGCACCTACCTACAATGTAATCAACGGTCTTCTTGCTATAATTTCTGAATAAATACGGAGATACCCATCCCAATCGGCAAATTTAACCTTTCCGCGCCGCCATTTTGTTGGCAAATTGAGCACGGGAGGCCGGGCGTTAAAACTGATTCCATATGCAAGATATCACTTCTCTTGATACTTCCGATATACAACAGTTTTGGTGGGATCTCTCAATAATGGCTCCAAACTGGTCCATGCTTCAAACCCTTGTACTCGAACAAGAAGAATTGCTCATAATAATACTGACATTGTTCCGAGTGTTACAACGCCAGAAACAACGGAAGAGACGGCACAGGTGGTGGGTACAGGACATCCTTTTAAGGCATCGTCAGCAAGGAGCGTATCACAACCTTGTCAAAGAATTACAGGCAGATGGGCATAAATTTCAGAAATATTTTAGGTTGACAAGAGAACAGTTTGCTCAAGTATTGTTCTGGATTGAGCCAGACCTTGTCAAATATTGCAGGTCGAGAGAAGTTATCAGTCCTAGAGAAAGACTCGCTATACGTTTGAGGTAAGTACAATATGACAATAACAAATTTGCATTTTTTTAAAATAAATCCAGTGTCCTTTATTAGGTGATTGAAAATAAGAAACTGCAAGATGTAGGTATACATATGCCGCCACTAGAATTTAAGAAAAATGTTTCCTGGGCATCCAAATTGGAATACAGTGTGGTATATATCAGTGAAAATATTTATTACAAAACATATTATAGTTACTCTACAATGAGATTGTGTTTCAGTAACAAGAAGGTAGGTGATTAGTTATGGTTTGTATAAAATGCACTCCCCATAAAGCTTTAACCGGACATTATCTTTTAGTACCATAGTCCTGATATTCATAATTGTATGCCAAGTTTTGTTCCGATTTTTTTATGTGTTCTAGCTTTTTTAAACATTTGGTCTAGAACTTCTTCACAGTAATAAAGTTGTTGTCTATATACTCAGTAAATCTTTCAGTAAAACTAATAAAGCATCACTATTTTGTAAGCCATCGTTTGGTTTCCTGGTTTACATATCATAAGCCATATGAAGTGCCGCAGATATCATATGCGACATGTTGTAGGAGGACTGACCTCCATTATTAGGCATACCAAAACTTTGGTTCAGGCCAACATGACCACTGTATTGTGGCTGAAGTTGCGACAAAGGTTGTAGACCCACATGTTGAGACATTTGGGCTGACGGTAGCAGTGTTATTGGTATAGGGGGTTACACTTGAGAAATTTGCAATTGCACAAATGCATTTGTCGGGGGGGGGGGGTAGTTTTTTGATCCTGTGTGCGTAGCTTTCAAAAAAAGCTCTTCTTGTCCTTTCTCCTTTTTGGTCTTTTCACTCTGTTTTAGATGGCACTCAATATTACTTCTGTGTCTTTTGTGCTCTTGGATTAGCTCTGTCAGAGTTGATTCCATCTCAGGTTCCTTCTCGACACTTGGCCTTTTGGATGGCTTGGCCTTCAGGGTGCATGGGGTGGCAAAGGCACCTCGTTTTGGGCTGCGAGACACTGGTATCAGAGGAAGTGGTGGTGCTACTGGGTCTTGGTATTGCATCACTGGATGAAGCCACACTTGATCTGAAAAAAAATATAAAGTAGGGTCTTGTTATGCATGTAATAACATTAGGCTTATATAATCCTAGTTTGTGTATGAGGTTTTTTATGTATGATTAGTACAAAATATTTTTTGTTTACAGGTTTCTTGCAACGGGGGAAACTTTCCGCTCCCTTGCATTTAGCTATCATGTCGAGGCTACGACTGTGGGTAGAATTGTGAATCAAGTCTGCAAAGTGCTTTGGAATCAACTGCAAGATCAATGTATGAAGATGCCAGATGTGGAAACTTATAGCGGCAAATTTCAATGAAAAAATGGAATTTTCCACACTGTTCGGATGCAATAGATGGAAAGCATGTAGTGATGAAAGCGCCCCCAAGATCTCGGTCCATGTATTATTTTAGAAAGGCACATTCCCAACAGTGTTATTATCATTGGTAGATGCCAATTTGAAGTTTTCAGCTATCGACGTTGGTTCATTTGGTAGTAACAGTGATGGAGGCATATTTTCTCTCTGAAACCCGGGAAAAGCTACAGCCAGAAATACTCTAAATTTTCCAGATGATGAAATACTCTAAATTTTCCAGATGATGAATCTTTACCAGGCAGAGAACGTCGGATCAATGACTTATGTTATTGTCGGTAATGAGGCTTTCCCTCTGCAAATGCATATCATGAGACCATTCCCAGGCAGAAATTGCACATTGGATCAACAAGGATACAACTACAGACTTTCGAGGGCAAGGAGAATTGTAGAAAATGCTTTTGGTATTCTGGCGGCCAGGTGGAGAGTGTATAATACAATATTGGCCATACGACCCAAACTCACAAATCGTATTGTAAAGGCAACATGTGTGTCACACAATATGTTGCAAGAATAATCCACACCTGCGCAAGTGGTATCTCTTCTACAAGAAGCTAGTGATGTTGTAAATGACGGTTTGCAAAACATTGACAGAACAGGAAACAGAGCAGGACAC
The DNA here is from genome assembly GCA_964020975.1 of Hermodice carunculata. Lineage (NCBI taxonomy): Eukaryota > Metazoa > Annelida > Polychaeta > Eunicida > Amphinomidae > Hermodice > Hermodice carunculata. The sequence continues at coordinate 45,502,463 of OZ026614.1, read as the reverse complement.
GATGCCATGAGAATTCGCAGTTTGTTCATGGATTAATTCAATCTGTAATATTGCACCTGTTGCGTGGCAGCAAGCTCATGTACGTGGAGGAATTTTTACTGAATGAAACATGAATTTACATACCATCCAGCTGTGCTACCTAAGTCTTCCTCGTCGTCTTCACTGCTGGACTCAACATCACTTTCTTCTGAGGCACAGGAAGGTGCTAGCACAATACTCCGTGCTGTTTAACAAGAGATATTACTTGTGATAGTTAGTCTACTTGAATAACATCACTGTCAACTTAGTATGTGCAACTAAACAAAGAGGGTCCAAGACCTGGAAGAAAAGTATAAAAAGCACTTATATGGGGATTTTGATGATATAAATAAATGTGTATATTGGAATGGTAGCTATCCTGAATGAATATGTTCAATCATCATCATCATCATTACTTACTCTCTGCTACGAATGAATCCAAAAAGGTCATCTGATCGTAGAATCATCATCATCATCATCATCATCATCATCATCATCATCATCATCATCATCATCATTACTTGCTCTCTGCTACGAATGAATCCAAAAAGGTCATCTGATCGTAGAATTTCCATTTCTTGGCCTTTTCGGCAGCTGACCCACTCTTCTTTTCCTTTATTGTTTTGCATTTCCTAACGTACGTGTCTCGCAGAGACTTCCATTTTTTTCCAGTCTTGGGCTGGAAAATGCAAAACGGAAATACAGATGATGGTATAATTATAGATACATACATACATACATACATACATACATACATACATTACGATGAAAATATTATCATTATTATATTATTACCGTTTAATATAATACATTAGGTACTGTTATATATATAACGGTTGTAAAAAGTGTTTTTTTTATAAGCACCCTGATGCACTTGATGATACGATACATTTCTCACCCTGACCCACATTTTAAACTTATGTACCCACCACACATATTCTCTCTGTCCATGATGTTGGAGATAGTTGTCCAAACATTAGTAGTTTTTGGGGCATCCATATGCTTCGGGGATTTGGGATCATACAACAATGGTTGTCCCTGCACTAACTCTATGAGCTATTCAAGTTCTGCAGTAGAAACAGTGGAACGTGGTGCCATCTTTTTTTCTTCTTCCCGGGGAAAGAGAAATGTTGTTTGGGATGCTGAAGCAACACGTGGTTTGGAAATTCCAGGGAATACCTTCAAATTATGTCACAAAACAGGAATTCCCTGTCCGTTTGACATGCGATACCATTTCAAATCGCTACATGAAGCGAATACTTTTTGTCGAAAGCGCAAAAGCCTGTAAATATGCGTTCATATACGGACATATGGAATCAGACAGTAAAATTAGGCCTATAGTTGTTTCCATTTTGTCGGGTCGCGTACGCTTACCCATATGCATACGCGCATATCGAATCCTAGCTTAACACGTTTTCATTGTTCATGAGGAATTAATTGGAAGAAAAGAGTGGACCAAAACCCAAGTAATGTGAGGGGGAAAGTGTTAAGCCAGCAAACTTTCGTTTTTTTTGTGTGTGTTTTTGTTTTTGAAGTACCAGGTATCCATTTTAGACTGGCGCGTAATTTCACCCATAATAAGGCCCCCATAAAAATATTCTGTTTATCATCGCATTTTTTTTCAAATTATGGGGATGGAGGGAGGGATTTTATTTTTATTTTTTAATCCATGATTTATTCAAATATAATGAGGAATATATCATCGACACGATGTATTGCTCATTTCAATAGTTTGTAACATTTAAATGTGATAAATAGTGTCTTTCCTGCCTTTGCAGCACTGCAACACCTTTGTTGAAGACATGGGACAGACTAACAACACAATAACAGCTTTATAAGATATTTAAGTAATTTTAATGCAGTAATGTATTATCATAGTACCTACTAGAGACACAATTAATTACTCATGCGGATGTAATTTGGAAATAACTAAATGTTATACAACCAGGTATGAAATAGGCACTAGCTGCAAGATGTTTCTGGCTGTAATTAAGACTAAGTATCCCATTGTTCTACCAGCAAAGAGACTTGAGAGTCATTCAGTCTCCTGGTTTCTCTTGAAACTTATTTCTGGTTGCTTTTACTTGTGCGTGTTTGAGTCTCTTTGCAGGGAGAACAAATACGATTGAAGTCACGCGATATATTCAATTATATGCTGTGTCACAGTAGTAACAAACATCCTCATAGGCCACTGTATACTATGGCTTTTTTCTGTGGGTTGGGTACAGGCTTTGATAAAAGATAGGCCTACATTAATCACGGTTTGCTTGAACCGAAACTAATTGAACATCGATCTTGTTCCTCAAAGTTTGAAACTTGTGTGATTTTATGGAGACAAAATATAAAATAAAAAGTGTGTGTGTGTGTGTGTGTGTGTGTGTGTGTGTGTGTGTGTGTGTGTGGGGGGGGGGGGGTGATGACAAACAAGTAATTTTTTTAGGGGGTCTAAACAATGTCCTCCTGCGCAACACACATTCAAGTTTCCTGCATATCCTATCCACTATGGCGTGCGCGCTGCACCTTCCTGTGAGGATTTTGCACACGACCAAACAACCTGAATGGTACCTATAATTTCCGCATGGGACCCCAACGTGATCATAATTAGTCCTATTGCACAAGCCACATTGGTGACCTACTGCGCGAGTAGCAAGCATTCCTACTAAAACTAAGGGGGCAGGATAATGCGTATGCTATATAGGTGACACTGTAGTGTAAACAATAATTTCAGGGCTTGGCTACCGATTTGTGTCAGGTTGCATAGTTGAGAGATCCCCTGGCTGGCCGGTTACATATTATTTATGATGCACAATTGAAACGTAGAGGCCTACCGATAATTTTGAATGGAAAAGCCAAAATCCGCCCTCACCGTGTAGGCCTAAAATAAATGTGGGGCTCGTCATTCGGAAAGGGATCCGGTGGTAGGGGAAACACGTTCACGTGACAATGTTACGTGCTATGATCACGTTGGTTGTATGACTACATATTATGACGTCCAGAACTTTTGTTGCTACGTGATCTACTGCCTCACCAGACGTTGATTTCGCAAAAGTCTGTCAGCAAGAGTAGAAGGAACAGCTTTGCGCTCCGTAGTACTACTATAGTATGACATATATGTGTGTTCTCTTTTCGACTTTTTAAATTGTTTCCCTCGTGAGGAACAGCCCTACGGGCTTGCACCTCTCCAAGCAAAAAGTTGTGCAACTGGTAATTGATCATTCATGATGACATTGAGCCTGGGTGTTTCAACGTTTGTAGCAATCAGTTACTCACTGTTGTCATACACGGTGAATGTTGGACCTCCAGAGGCGTAAGTATAATGATGTTTCTATTTGGATTTATTCTTTCGATTTGATATGATGTGACTTTGCGAAAACTTGGGAAGCACACAGAACAAGGTGACGCACGAATGGGCACCCGGCAGCATAAAATTAAAAATATAGCAATGAACCTGGCACGGATTTTAGACCTATTCGGCCTTTGTAAGTAGGCCTATAATTCATGAAGCTATCACTTCCAGCAAAAGATCTTATTATGACGTCACAGTCAGGGGTAAGAGTGTTGTTTAACTTGAACATACGAACAGACAGTTGTTTCACACTAAAATCCGGGTAGAGGGCCGGGCGAAATGTTTGCAGGACGAGCAGACTTCACTCCTGCAGAACCGTCTGCCCTCCCTTTAATAGGCTTTATTAAACTCTGCGCTGCGATAATACACGTATTGCATGATCGCATTATAATTTTACCTCGATTTGGGGACACAAAGTCAACACCTATACTATAGGATTTGTCACTTGTGTAAGGCTTAATGCATAAAAGAAGTTTTCAGCATGGATGGGTGGATGGATAGCCTATAATATATCAGGAATGGATCCAGCGTAGAGCCTAGGCTAAACTAAAGTCAACCCATGTGTCACTGTTACACCTAGGCTTGAGGATGTTAAGATTATAAGAAGGACACGTGGGAGAAGTTTACCCCAATGTAGGCCCATATCTTGAATAATTTGGTTTAGCCAGATCAAGGTCGGCACCTTTGCGATATGACCACTGAACAAGCAAATTATCCCATAATGGCCATATAAAATAATTTATAATTCTGAAAGTAGTCATAGAATTGGTCATATTTAACGAATGAACCCCCCTTAAATTACAAGAAATACATAGTGGGGGCAGCATTTTGTAAGCAAGGATCCCTAACATTTTTCGTTTGTACCAACCATCGGCAAATTTCGGTTCATCTTCAAGGATGTCACTGTACATGCTGTTTTGTGCTGTATATAGTGCTATCTTCAGAGTATTCTATCTTCATACGGCTGTTTAAAATGTATCTTTCACGTGTGCTAGAGTAGTGTCTGAGCAATTATGCAAGAGCCAACTCTCAAATATGATTGTAAAAGTTGAACAAAAGGAAAAGGTAAAAAAAAGCCAAAAAGACTCCAGAAAGAACACGAACACACAACACACGCAGCCGCACTCAAGCCGAAACATTAACCATGTTTTAAGCTAGACTCTTTGCAAACAGAATGTTTAATATGCATGTATGTACTTTTAATGAGTTTTGCCATTTATGCGTGTGTGTGTGTGTGTGTGTGTGTGTGCTTCTTACCTTCCATATATACATAGGTTAAAATATTTTGTGGAAATGCAGTACTCTTCTAACCTTCGTGTGCAACATACCTCAAATATATATATATATATATATATATATATATATATATATATATATATATATATATATATATATATATATATATCTCACCCTCTCTCTTTCCCCCATGCCCCACTTTATAGTCTTCAAGGAAGTCACTTTTCATTGTTGAAGAGTTGTAATACCCTTGAAGAGGTACTTCCCTCAGACTGGTGTGTCCCAAAATCGCGGTCTAAGAATGTGATCGTGCAATTGTTTGTCATGCAGAGTTTGTTGCAGGGCCAGCAGACTGTTTGCTGAAAAGAAAGTCTTTGCTTCCAGTTTTAAAGTAATGCAGCGTCATCCAGTGAGGGAGCGCTAGCGATGGGCTATCCCCTGCTATTCAAGTCCTTCGTGGCTGCTTTCCTGAAGGCAGTGTATCTGACTTAGCAGTATACCACAGAATTCCCCTTCTTTAGTAATTTTTTCCCAATGACTGCAAAATTATTTCTGTTAATTATCGTAATTACAGTATTAAAGGATATACATGCATGTGCTTAATGTCTTTGATGGCGTGAAATAGCTCATATGGAACTAGTTTCAAATGGTTGCCAGCAGAGTGACTTGAAGTAAAAAATGTTAACATTTACCATGACCAAGTCTCAGCCAGTTTTTGACTACCTCCACAACTTTGGTCGGTAAGCTCTGGTCATCCAGTGCAGCGTGAGTGGCTGTTTATACATGTATACTACAATTACTATTCCCCGACGCATTTTATTTTTTAATACAAAAGGCAACATCAAACAGTGAATTCGACCGGATTATTTCCAACGACTCAGGCTGCATCTTTAAAATACAACCTTTGGTCGCTCAAATTGTCCCGGGTAATGCCACTGATTCATAATTTTACTTCTTTCATTTTTGTACGTTTTGGTGACAACTTTAGAAAGCTTGTTCTTTGAAAACTGCACAGGCGCGTCTGCGTACCCCAAGACTTTAAAATGTTTAACATTTAGCGCTGCAACTTCTCATGATAGTTTGTGCGGGGATTTTATTCTGTTTTTTTGGTTTTGTTTTTTAATTCTCCGCAACCGTGGATGCTTTTAACAGTCAGTTGGACTGGAGCTTGACTCGAGGTCCACCAAAGAAGATGGCAAGAGGGCATTGCTATTATTTTCTGATAAAAACAAAAACAATGATTATCTCATGATCAGAGTTCATACTAGCATGTTTAATATCAAAATACTAGTGTACATGTATGTACATGGATATAATATTGTCTTTGTCCAAAATCGCAGACCAGGCGCACATCAAACTGTGACTGAATATACTCTGCGTGGGTCTCTATCAGGTGGGATGCACCGGAGATGGGTCTGTATTAGGTATATTCAATATGTTATGTGCCCCAGTACATTGTACTTGGTAATGCATGTGTGTGTGTGTGTGTGTGTGTGTGTGTGTGTAAAATGTTCTCTTAAACTGCCGAGTCTGTAACAGTTGGTGACACATTTCTTTCTTTCTTCGTGTATATATATATATATATATATATATATATATATATATATATATATATATATATATATATATATATATATATATATATATATATATATATATATGTATATATATTTATTTATAAACTAACATGAATTTACATAAACCAGTTGCCTGACTGGAAAGGCCATCGATCAAGCCAAATTTCATGTCTCGTTGATTTTTTGACTGATTTGCACAAAACTTAATATTTCCCCCTTGAAACTCGACCCCCTCCCACCCACCCCCCGGGATTTCCTACATTTTATGAAGTTTGCCGAACTGAAGTAAACCACGAACTGAGTTCGTAAATTTCTTATGGAAAATTCTACAATTCATTTGTTTGAACATTAAATAAATTAGCCTTGAGTTCATCGTTAATTACATTTCACTTAAATATTTGTAAATGCAACCTCACAAAAATTAATGATTTTGCTTTTTGCAGCGTTCTCCATGAACCTCCGCCAGAGCCACCAAATTTGTTATTAGAAGTACAGCAGGTAAATTGACATTCATTATCACAACTTCAAAACGAAACTAATGTCAATGGTAAGAAGGAAGCGGGTGTCCGTCGGATGTAACCCTAATTTCTAGAACTTTTGTTTTGAAAACGTCAGAGGATGAATTTATATTTAATATCATCCAGGTCAACAGTTTTGAGTTTATATTGTGCTGAAAATGTTTAGTATGAATGAGACCCTAAAAAAATCAGGTATGGCTAGGAAAAGTATGCCAACCTCCTGAGGAGACGTGATCCTGTGGCTTAAACTCACTCTAGGGGTGCACGCTTGGCCGAGCTGCAACACTCTCGCCTTTCACCTCTGCGGCCCGGGTTCGATTCACGGCCGGGGAAGCATGTGGAAAGAGTTCCTACCACTCTAACTGTGCACGGTGGTTTTCTCCGAGTCCTTCGGTTTTCTCCACCAAAACATGCAGGTAGGAAGTATACGCCACGATCTGTGCCATGGAGAGTGATTAATATAGGCTTGGCCTGTTTCGCAATCCATGTAAAAGATATGGGTCTATACTAAACTCACTCTATCAGAACGCACCAGGGGGGTGAAACTGTCATTTGCTCACTCACTGGAAACAAGCTTCAGATTTGAGATTATATGATTTACAAACAGCATGGAATGGCTCCTCGAGCTTTAATTTTATATTTCATTTTCACCTATATGTATGACTTCAGTTTCAACGTGTTTCAATAATTTTGCTTCCTGGATATTTGTTTTTCCAGCTCAAGGAAGAAAATAGAAACACCATGCACAGGAGAATAATTATTATGGCAATATGTTATATAAGCCTTCTTTGTTTGGCCCTGATTCCTCGTAAGTACTATTTAATGTTTAATTTACTTACTAGCATTGATTCCAAACTCGTGTCCTCTCTGTTTGTAAGGTATTTCTGCAGTTCACATTTAACCTAATGCTGTCAGAGCTGGCTGTATATACTAATGAATAATAATCTGAGGAGTCTTTTGTGTGTTGAAGGTGATTCTTCAAAATTCTTTCCAGCAGATTCCGCGTATGTCTGTGTCATGATTTCGACAAATGAAGATTGAGTTAACGACACCAATTTTGCGTGAACGAACAAGGCTACAAAATGGTGCCACACGAATTATATAGTGTAATTTATCATATGGAATAAAAAGTAAAAGTACACTTTGAATTGTAGACGAATTGTGAAAGTGTAATTGTAAAGAATTAGAAAAAAGTACTTTGTACAGATCAAAATAAATATACAATTGTAAATATTCTTTAAAAGGGTTGTTGAGAGACATCAAAGGAGCACAGGACGACTGCAGTCACCACGACGACTCAGAGCCATCCCCTGTGAAAGAACACGGCACACCACAGGGACAAGGCCAAGATGACGAGCTGCCAGGTCCACAAGAAAGAAAGGAAGACACAAACCCGGGAAATACTTGCGTTCAATCCGTTCGAGCCACTGTTGAACCAGATGGTGATGAAAAATCTGAGAGTGGAATTGACACAAACATGGCAGCTGGTCCAATACGCGAAGGACTAGGTATTTTATTTCTTTGTATATATATTTTCAGTGTTTATTCATACTATTATGATGTTCCGTAACAAAGGAGTGATTAATATATAGGGGTGTTGACTGAGATGTTGAAAATTTGTAAATGTGATTTGTGGAAAGTATTAGAACGTAGCAAACAGCACTATATTAACCCTTAAAATGCAAATCACAGCTATAGTCGTTTTCTGATTACCATAAAACATATAATGGTTAAAAGATTCAAATTCGTCATGAAGATACCTTTCATTCAAATACCAGAAAGCGTAATCTAAAGCAAAAAGCAGTCTTAGTCAACAGTTTTCCCCGAGACAGTTCGTACAATGCGTGCAAACTGTCTCGAGGAAACCTTAAATCAGCGCTTTAAGGGTTAACTCCTAGGCACATTCGGCGATTCTTCATAATGGGAAAATGTTTAACATTGAGTTTGTGCTTGAAGCTGTGTCTGCAGCAGGGTCAGAGTATGGGTACAAACCTCTAGCAGGTGGTACTAATCACTATTTACCAGACTTGAAAACCAAAATGTAGCAACAATTTTTTGAATGATTTCCTGTTGAACATATCCGTATACAAAAATGATGAATTATCTCGGAATCATTATGTATATATTATCTACACTTCAATACACTGTATTGTTACCAGTGTATATTGTTACGACAGTAAATAAAAAAAGGCAAATGAAAATGGGAAATGAAACAATTGGTGGTGCGAATTTCGATTGATAGCTGCATTTGATTGGAAGTTGACTGATCGACCACCCTTTGAGTATGCGAAGCAAGATGCTACTCGTCATTTGATTCAGTGGAATGTGAGGATAATTTACATATCAAACGGTGTAAGGCAACATTACACAATGTTTTCAGCAAATTTCAGTCCTACTTAGTGGAAACCGTCCGTTCTTGCCAGCATTTGTATAATGGTCCGCCCCATTGGAGGGGGGGGGGGGACCCTTTCTGTTTTCAGGTTGTCTGGATGTCCGTCCAAATGTGCAAATCTTCGTTACCCCGGCATCTATAAAATGCCTCCATGTATTTTGCTCAAATTCGGCAATTATGCGTATCTTACCTGGAAAGATGATCTGATTAGATTTTGGTGTCACCATGATCTAATTTGAGCAAATGCCAATATCTGCAGAATGCTCCAATGTTCTTTGCTTAAATCTGGCAGTGTGCTTACTTAGCATGCCAAGATGACCTGATTCGATGATGGTGTCGCCATGACCTAATTTGAGCAAATGGTAGCCTAATTACGTACTTGTTAGGGCTCGTTACCGCAATATTTCCAAAATGCTCCAATGTACTTTGTCATTGGTTAAATTTTGCAGTATGCTTACCTAGCATGGCAAGATGAACTAATTCGATTGTGGTGTCGCCATTATACCTAATTTGAGCAAAAGGCAGTATTTTTTTCTTCAGTCAACGCTTTGTGTTGAGGGTATGTCTAGTTTCGATATTCGAAATGGTTCTGGGGAAGGAGATCGGAGGTAGTTGGCCACAGCTCCCCATCCATTTAAAATGTTGATGTTTTTGCTAGTAGTACTACTTTTGAAACGACATCAGCACAAAAACATGTTCTCAACCCGCCAGATGGTGTTACTTGATGTTTTATTCCATATCCGGTAAGTTTACCTGTTATACTTCAGGTTTTAAATAGAAACATTGGAACATCAATGAATCCATGATTTAGTCTTTCCTCACTTGAAGCACAAGCAATGTTTTTTTTCTAATATGGTTTCAGGACACAGCTTAATTCAAATTGAGGACCCAACCTTCACCAGTGCCGAATAAATGTTGATATTAGCCATATAATTAAGGTGTCAGAGGGCACTGGCCATTTTGGGCATAAAGGGTAAAGTTGACAGTGACGAGTGGTCCTGACCTCAGACATACGATTTGTCACTCGGTGCAAGCACCTGTGACAGTTTCATGTCTTCGGTAAGCCTGCATCACGATTTCATTCAACACAGGGATGAGATCCCTAGTGCTATATCGTGATCTTCACAAACAGTTCCAAAGCATATTTCGTCTATAAAATAAATTTTATTATCGAAAGTTCCTTGCTTCGACAAGGCCTTGGATACAGGCTCAGTCTTTGCAGATTTCAATGCCTATAACGTATTCATTCCTATAGTAGCTTACTGTCGCAGTCAAAAAAAAATCCTGAATAAAACCCGGCTGTGTAACTACGATTGTTCTCAATTTGAAACAAAAGAAGTCGTTTTGAAATGAAAGAAGTATTTACAGTGTCAATCAAGCAATGAAGGAAGCCCAAAGTACCGTTAGTGGCGCCTAATGTTTCAACAGTGGTCAATATTTTTGATACAAATAACGGGATAAAATGAAATTGTACTGGGAGTCCGGAATGTGAGAAGTTGGGGGCGTGCTTCAAGTAGGGCGTGTGCTACAATTAGAATGAATGCGGTATAAAACGTTTAAAAAATCATGGTAGGCATGACCATGGGCCTGTTCTTCTGTTTCTGATCATCATGTGTATGCTTGATCACTTAAAGGATGAATGGGGGGGGGGGGGGGTCTTGCTTGTAGCCAAGTCTGATTGCAACGCCAACTGGTAACTCATCATTAACTCATTCTATACCAGTCCCTGATTTTTCCGTATATTTACCTAGACTTAAGATGACAATTGCATATCTAAATTTTTCATGAAAAGAGCTTTGGTTCAAGTACCAACATGCCTATAGTCGTAAGTGGGTGGTTCTGTCACTGCCTGGCAAGTCATGCTGCAGCTGCTGCAAGGGCAGCTGCAGCATGACTTGCCAGGCAGTGACAGAACAACTGACCAAGGCCAGTGACCACAGTATGGAATGAGTTAACATGCTCAGGGAGCCGGTATTATTATTATTATTATTATTAGGCCTATCTATAACATGTCCCCGATATGCTTGAAGAGACGAGGTCCAGAGGGCGAGTGGTCATCACTGGCACAGAATATCTGCGATATCATTTTTTGCACGGAATTTCTGTTAGCTTTTGTCGTTTTTGGCTGTAAAATGTTGCATAGCTTAACATTGATTTGGCCATCCTTATAAGTCGCCACTGACAAATTTATATTTTCACAGTAAAATTAATTGAGTGATTTCTCTTCGGACCATCAGTAGATAAAACCGCTTTTTTTGCTTTGTTTTGTTTGTTTGTATTTTTTTGTATTTTGAGTTTTCTTTTTTTTTGAGTTCTACTGGGCCTTGCTGGTAGACTATTACAGTAGCTGTTTTGATCACACAGAGCTGGTCTTGAATTGTGCACAACAGGCCCAGACGTACAGTTTGCACATCACATCACAAATGTGCACATCACACACACGTGCACGCGATAATAATAATAATAATAATAATAATAATAATAATAATAATAATAATAATAATAATAATAATAATAATAATAATAATAATAATAATAATAAATAGGTTAGTTAATAAATAAAAGCCACAGCTTTGGGAACTGTACGAAATTCGAGCTAGGCCCAAATTTTGCTCCAAAACGGGCACACGCATCAAAGGGACAGCGTAAGTATTTTGTGTAATTTTGTATGTATTGGTGTGAAGCTACGTGTGATAAGTTAGGCTTTTTTCTGCTTATAGGTGACGAAACTGTAGATGACAGGGAGATCCCAGCACAACAACTCGCCCAGGCTAACATTGATATGGTCAAAAAAAGATCCAACAAACTTCTCAGAAAGCAAACCAGAAGTAAAAAAAGAGCAGTCAACTTCAATGGAAGCCGGCGTAGTTACTTAAGATTAGGCCGACACCGAGAAATGAACTAATTTACGATATAAGAATAAACGTTAAAACTTGTCAAACTGAGACCCTCAGCAAAGTCAATGTATAGCTCATCAATTTTGTATGGTATCGAGTCCGTATGGTATTAGTCTAATACCATGTGGTGTAACAGTTGTGTTGTTGAGAAGAAGTCCACAGCGCTCTTAACGTTATAATGTTTAGGTTGCTCCCGTCAAATATCATATTTGTATTACTAGGATGTTAACGGAAAATTAAATTATTGTTGTAAAATAAATACAAACATAGCATTTAACCTAATAATATATTGATGTCCAGGTATACACGTATATAAATCGAAGTTCTGACACAAGCGACGAGGGAACTTCTTGGGTATGGTTTTTTCTTCTTTTTTTTAAATGAATGCAAAGGGTCTAGTTGAGGTTTAATGGGTATTTTGAAATGTTTATGTATATCTGAATATCATATTTACTCTGTAGACCCGTGTATTGCCCTTTTGTTATTAAATATTCTTGTATAAAGCAAATGTACTTCTATGTCATTCCTTCTGAAACATATTCTAGGACCGGCCATTTCATAGACCTACCGAGAGCAGGAATGGGCAAATGATTCTTGGTGTGATGTCATGCCCCATAAATTGCAAAATGAACACCATGATTCCGAAAGAATAAAAACACAATATGCGGCAAGCACGTCTTTGGGTAGAAACTCTGGCCAAATACGTGGAAGGGATGAATGCTTATTTTATCTATTAGTAATACTTACCTCTCAATCACTCATGCTTGTACCCCTGGTTATCAGGTTCCCAGCCAGGATTTAAAACCTGAAACTTTTTATGGCTCACCTGTGGTTACATACACAAACCCCTAAAGGGCCCTCCGGTACAACTTCCGGCGTTTGCGCATGCTCACCAGTTTCTCTCCTCTAGAATTTCACTGGCGAGGACGGCTTGGGTGGGCTTCTGAGTGATTGAGAGGTAAGTATTACTTATAGATGAAGGAACCATTCATTGCTTCCACGTATCTATGGTGTAATACTACCCTCTCAGTCACTCATGCTGATATACCAGCAGAGTGGAGGAGGGCATAATTCACCTTTTGACACGTCTATAGTAATACCCCATAGGTCAGCTACGTATGTCAGTACGGTACCATAATCACTCTGAATTCTACCTGAGCAATCTTATTGCAAGAAGGAGCAGTAGAATTCAGGGAAAAAAGCAGAACGGCATATAGAATAAGCAGCTGCTCTGTTCCCTCAACCCAGCCTACCACTGCAGAAGTAAAGCAGACTAGTTGCCTGGTCATATGGATCTCTGACTCCGGACATGCTACTTGCGCCTCTCTGGGGCAGTTTGGCAGTCACCTCGAAGCTACTTCCCATTGCCAAAGGAGGCTGTGCGAGTATTGCGCATCGCCATCAAACCACCCTGAATCTCAGTCAGATCCCGCAGGTAAAAGGATGTAAACATTGTGTGAGCCTTCACCTGCATGCCCGCATAAAGTCGGCAAGGGCAACATTGTGGATCAGGGACCAAGATGCAGAGAAAGCCCTGATGTCATGTGCTCTTACCCCTTGGACCCTAAGAATATCCTCTGACCTAGAGGCTACATGGTAGGCCTTGCAGACCGCTGCCTTCAGCCATGCGGACATGGTATAAGCAGCTATGCTGCCTGACTCAGTTTTCCTCAATGGAAGAGAGAGGGCTCTCCAACCCTGACGAATCTCTTTCGTTCGGTCTAAATACCACTTTGGCGCCCTCACAGGACAGTGTCCTATCAGGTTCTGATCCTGATAGCGTTTCGGAAAGCGCTTTGATTGTAATGAACGTAAAGACAGTGGTGGGGTCTGTTACAACATGGTTCTTGGTTAAGAAGCCCATGTGTGGTTTCAAAGTGATGGAGGTTTAATCCTCCGACTACCGAAGCTCGTTAACATCCAGTGCATGGATTTCATTCCTTCTGGCCCCTGAGGCCAGTGCAAGCAAGAAAACTGTCTTGTAAGTGAGCCATTTTAATTTGATTGTTTTGGGATCTTTTTCTTTAAATGGAGGTCTTGTCATAGCCAAAAGGACGAGGCTCAAATCCCAGGTGGGCATTATATTTTTGCCGACTGCTTTGTCAGTATAAAAACTTTGGATTAATGCTGACAAATGTTGATCCGCAACTAATGGTTGACCCAATTTCTTGCTCAAGGAGAAAGAAATCGCTGTTTGGTATCCTTCGATAGTCCTTGGATTTAGCACTTTCTCCTGAAACAAATACAAGAGGAAATCGGCAACATCCGAGGATCTTGCTGACCAAGGCTCCAACTGCTTCCCGGCATACCATTCGGTGAACAGTCTCCACTTCGAGTTGTATGTCTTCAAAGAAGATCTTTGAAGTTTACCTCGTGCGATTCTTGAGGCAACGAGATTTGAGAACCCAGCCTCTTGGACATGTCGTGCGACAACCTCCATGCGTGAAGATTGAGCACCGCCGGATTCCGATGGAACCGGGACGTCCGAGGCTGAAAGAGCAGTCTGTCCCAGACTGGTAGATGTAACCGAGCTTTGCCACTCAACTCCAGTAGGTCGAAAGACCAATCCCATTTTGGCCACCAGGGAGCCACCAAGATGATCTCTGCCTTTTCATCCTGGATCTTTCTCAACACCTGAGGGATCAACGGGAACGGAGGAAAAGCGTAGCCCCACATTCCATCCCAGCATATCAGCAGGGCATCCACTGCAAGAGCTGGAGGATCTGGGACCTGCTGCGACATGAGCGGTATTCAGACTAATCCAGTCCCTGAATGGCTCCAGGACCTGCTGCGACACGAAGAGCCACTGCATGATCTCGGCAGCCGTGGCCGAGGACACATCCATGAAGGAGGCAATGATTACTATCGCTCTTGCATCCTCCTCAGGTCTACTCAGGACCTCCTGGGGGACTTTAGGAGATGGGGGGATCCATTTACAGATATTCTCCCATTCCACGTCTACCTCCGTAGCCCTGTTGTCATAGACTTCATTAGGTACACAGTGCCCAGCAATGTTAGCTGTAGGTCTCCTCAACAACTTCCCGCACTTCAGCGCTTGCTGGGTCGGGAGGCCGGAGGGTGACCTAGATCCACGCAGCTTTTTATCTAGGCTGTGATACACTTTGTCCATTTACTAACCTCGGCTGGGGCTGAGCTGTCCTCAAAGGACAACTGTCGTTGAGCGGAATGGGCCAGTTCGTTGGCCAGCACCTCATTGCTCTCTGACCCCTTCCTTTGGACCGGTCGGGACTCACGCTCCAGATTATGCATAAGGCGTTCCTCGCATTCATCCTTGCTCTCATCAAAAAGAGACTTGTGTAAAGAGCCCTCTCTGTCCGACAAAGGCTTTCCCCACTCATCTAAACCACTATGCAGTGGAAAAAACAGCTAGGGGAGAGAGGGAAGGGCAGCTTTTGTTTGACTGGTCCTCTCCGGCTGATCATCGGAGTGGTCTGGTCCGGTCCTGGTCATGGCCGGCATGGATTCAGCAAAAACCAGATCTGACGTACTGGACCGGTCGGGACCTGCCAGGGAAGTATCATGTACTTGCTGGCGTTCTTCAGGCAAGGGTTCATGACCCACTGGGGCATCTCCCACAGAACTTGTGGCTCCTTCTCCAGTGCCAGCCAGCAAACCAGGCTGTTCCGGTGCCTTCCCTGTGTCCATGTCTTTTCTGCAGGAGGGCCAGTTACACCTGGACCTTGAATTTCCCTTGGGAAATGCGGGTCTTGGGTATGCTGACCCACAGGTGTCACAGACACAGATAGTGTTGTGGAGGGGGGCTCTCACCTGTGCAGATTGCCCAAGAGACTGCATGGTGGTGGCCATGAGCATTTGTGTCTTTTGCATTGCATCCAGTATCGCCTTGAGTCAGGATCCAAGGCGGGTGCCCTTTTTGAAAAAGTCTGCTCGACCCTGTCACCCTTTCTCTTACGAAAGCGCCTCCTCTTCCTTGGGGTTGCCCCCGCCGAATCAGAAGCACTGTCCACAGCTTCAACTCTCCAAAGAAAGGATGATGTGGTAACTCGCAGGCTTGCTGGAGAGTCCAGAATGGATGGAGCTTTCCTGTTTGACCGATTTGCCCGCCGACGTTTAGCCAACTCAAAAAGATCCCACCTCTCACTTGACCAACTTGTGCAGTGTTGACAATGTCGTAACCTTGAACACTGCAGTTGCTCCAGCTCCCATCTGCACTTTCTACAGTGCGGGTGGGTGTCCCACTTTCCCATCAAGTGGCCGGCCACATCCTGCTTCTGAGAAGCAGGGATGCCCGCCAATGAACTGGCGGGACTGCTATAGCTGCTCCAACGCTCACTGGGGTTGAGAAGCTATGCCCCTGCCTCCCCTGGATGTGCTGTTTCAGGAGGCGAGATCGCTCTTGATGTCTCTCATGCTCCTTGCGGTCCACATCCTTGTCCGCCATCTTGTTTTTTAAGGGAAAGAACCACATGCCTGAAAACGAAAGTAGATAAAAAACAGGTAGGAATCAAGGCTCCTCGTTTGTGGAACGGTCCAACGACTCACTACCCCACACTTATCTGAATCCTCAAGCAATGAGTCCCTCCGGCAGTGAAAACTGCTAACTGCTAAAACAAGGCGATCTTGGGGCACTCCTGTAAACACCACAACAATGTGGGTGGAAGCCAGGAGAAAACTGGTGAGCATGCGCAAACACCGGAAGTTGTACCGGAGGCCCTTTTGGGGGTTTGTGCATGTAACCACAGGTCAGCCATGAAAAGTTTAAGGTTTTAAAACCTGGCTGGGAACCTGATAAGCAGGGGTATAAGCATGAGTGATGGAGAGGGTAGTATTACACCATAGATAATGTTTGTGACACATATATATTCTCTCTCTCTCTCCCCCCGGCTGTGGCCCTTCAGATGTGGTCATATTGGGTAGTTGTCAATCGCCAGTATACCATTCACACCGTTAAAGAAAAATTGCATTGTTTAAAGTCTATTAACTCTAAACACCCCTTTGGTCTGCCTGACACTATTCTCCCATTTACTACTACTACTACTACTACTACTGCTTCTACTGCTACTACTACTACTACTACTACTACTACTACTACTACTACTACTACTTATATCTTTCAGGCAATCTTTCCGTAAATGCAATGTTCATCAAGTTTGGTAATGTGGAGTACTCTACAAGCACTTAGAAATATTCTTTGCTGGCAATGTTCATAAGCCAAACAAATGAGCTTTTCTTGTATTTCAGTGTCTGTCACCAGCAATAATCCCAAAAAACATTGCTCAAATATAACCCCTGAGGATACCCCATTGTGTGCACCAGTGTGTTGGTTTCAGCAGCCCAATGTATTCTTAAACGGAACTCCAGCAACTCACTGGTACCAAGCAGTTATCAGTGAAACACAAGAACTCCACCATATGTCTTAGGTCCTGATCAGCATTGGCTTTCAGTTGACATCTAAGAACCCCGTTGCTACCCTACAGTTGCCCCACAATGGAACTAAAGGTCTGTAACTCAACTGCAAGGTATTGTAGCCTTGAATCATGGACCAAGTCTCCCCCTCACAAGGCACTGAAGCCTCCTTCTTGCAGACCTAGCATTTGCCTGACAGACCTTCTGCCACTGAGAAGGGGTCCATCATTGAATAAATGTATCGAGGACTCTCCTCAGTGCAGAACAAGCAGCTCTTGGGCATGTAAGAGCAACATGCAGGATGGAGGTCTCAGTAGGCCATCCTGTGGTGGTTGGCTTCCCATCATAAATCCAAATCCATCCTGACAAAGGCACCAAACCTGTCTACCAGTTTGCCCAGTCCTCACAGTCAAGTGCAAACTGGTCCTTGAATCGAGGCTTGTCCTCAAATTGAAGCCCCCATGGCAAGATAACTAGTCACAGCCAGAATCACACTAGTCCTCGAATTGAGGCTCATCCTTGCATTGAGGCCCATGGTTATCAAATCAAGGCCCTCTTGAGGGCGGCTAGGCCTTCCACAGATCCTACATAACCAGTCACTAAGAGCCCAAACAAGTACTAAAACTTTACCTTTCTGTACTGGCTTGTTGGTTTTTCCTCTTAATTGTCCAGTCTTATACTAAACCAACAATGGTAAGTAGAAGCAAGTACTTTCACTGATACTGGAATGTACTGAGTCACTACAAGTAAGTTCTTTCCAGACATAAAGAGAGCTTGCCTGGGGGGTAACAGCTGCCGGTTGCTTCTGTCAGTGCAAATCTAGGACAAATAAGAACAAGCATACATACTTCAGAGGCTAAGCTCACAGCAGGGCTCTTATAAGTGACAGGGGGTCCTAAAGATACCCTGCCATGCAGTAAAAATGTATTCAGCAGTTGTTAGAGTGAAATCAGGGCAAGGCAAGAATATTCAATTTACCTGTGTGAAAACTGGTTTCTTTCTTCATTCCTGCCTTTCTATCTTTCTTTCTTGATTGAGTGATTACCAAACACTTCGGACCACACAGAGTAAAGTCATAAAAGGCCCCTACTTTTTATACATGCCCCCGCCCCTCTCGCAAACATACCCACATATGTATACCGTCCCAGCAAGCCTGAATGTACAAAAATGTTGTGCAAGTGCTCTACCGCCTGGTAAAATTAGGAGGTTTCCAGCATGGATACATGTATGTATGTATGTATGTATGTATGTATATATATATATATGTAAATATATATATATATATATATATATATATATATATATATATATATATATATATATATATATATATATACATATATATACATTCATAGCCTACAGAAATACAAGCTGACCATGTACATGTACTTCTTACTGTGTTTAATTTGTCCTTGAAACTTTGAAACTGTCACATGACTACACTGCAAGGAAAATTTACCTGTGCTGTGGTTATAAGCTTAGCATTACAGATCAACACAATGTATGCATATCAATATGTGTTTGACTGGATCTGAGTGGTGACACCTGCAAGATGAAGGCGAGGGCGATCTACAAAGACATGGTCACGACAGGTTGTAGTGACCATGACAGGCATGTTGGAATATGCTGTGACTGTCTTTTAAGAGTAGGCAGGTGGATGTTGAAGTCAAGTATCAATCAATTGTAGTCTTTCACCTAATACCTATCCTGGTTACTAATAATCCTTGTGACATTTTGTTTAGAGTTGCATTTTGCCGATTTCTTTGTAATAATTCTTTCCCTGTCTTATAAAATATACATATATTAATTTACAGGTAATGCCTCAACTTTTGATTTTGATCTGTGGTTAATTTTATATCAAAGACATTTCCATATTTCATTGATACATGTTGTTATACCTAAGCAGGCACTATTTCCACTGGTGGTGACAATAATGGAATTATACAGCTCTATATTGACACATCATCATCAAAAATGGACAAAATTCAATTCTAAAAAAACAAGGGTTCAAGGACTCTTGATCAGATTTGTGTGTGTGTTGATTTTTTTTTTTCATCTAGAAATGAGCACAGGCCAAAGTTGTGGGCATGCCAAATTTAACCCAGGTGAGAAATATAAATCGTCGCATGGCATCTTATATTGAGTACAAAACTGAGTAGCCAGCATAGCGCTTCAAGCAGGAGGTAAAATGTGCAGGGCACTCTGTGTACACTTCACCAAAAGATACCTGACTATAAGCCATTTCGTAGGGTGGTTTAACCCCCGTTTCTCCTTGCAAGCCTTGGTTGCAGGACTCAAATTTGACCTGCACATCAAACAACACCCAGTAACTCAACCTGATTGCAATTATGTAATCAATGAGATAGCACTTTAGTCAAAAGACTAGGGGCTCTTACTAGTTTTATTGATTAAATTTCCTTTTAAAATTTAAAGAAGAATGTGGCAATCATGTCAATCTTCAGAAAATGATATATTGAATTGACACATTGATGATAAAAAATGGGTAACAGAAAGTGAAGCTTTGCATCTATTTTGTACCATAAAGCATAGGAAACTGGACATGGAGAGCTGTTCTAGTAATTAAGAGAAAGTGACAAACTGGCTGAGAGTATGTGTACAGTGATCAGTTTCTAGCTTCAAAGGGTGTTGGACTTGAGTAGGGAAAAGAGACATAGGGTAAAAAATCTATTTTGTTCATAACTGATGTGTACACGTCATGTGCTGGCCTATTTTGAACACCCTGGGTTACCAGTCTTGAGAATCTGTTTAAGAGCCATACATGCATGTGCAGCATGTACATTAAACCCGAAGAATGTGTGGCCTCAGATTTTGTGTAAATAAAATGTTGAAAATCTTGAAATCTTGGTCTCTGACCAGGATGTGTTTGATGTATGCATTGTAGTCAGTTACAACAGAAGTGCTGATAATTGAGCTAGTAATTTACATAAGGTTATTTCAATGACTACATCCACACCTCATACAAAATGATTTTCATTTTAGTTGACCATGCACAGTATACCACCCCCTACTAACTTTACTGGCCTCATCACCAGGTTGAGGTAGCTTTTGACTAGCTCTGTCAACACAACAATATAACAACACAACCAATTCATGACCAAATTTACCATTTACACATCCACGCAATTACCAGTGGAGGGCCTGTTTACACAGTGGCCCAACTTGCAGTAAAAGATCACAAGTGGGACTCAGATATATACTGGATAAGCTGTATAGCAGAGGGGAGGAGGGAAGGGGGATGTCGCAGTTCACCGGTACAGGATATAATTTTGCCATAACGGAGTACAGTGGTCCCTGTCACCAGAAACCACCCCTATAGCAAAAAAAAAGTGGTCTTATGAGACAGGTGGTCTTTCACCACAGGTTAATTAACATGGGAAGTATAGGACTTGGGAACATGAAAAGTAGTCTCTCATGAGAGGGTGGTCTCTCACGACAGGGATCTCTCATGACAGGGACTACTGTACACAAAATAAGAATATTCCAAAATGAAGGTCATTATGAAGATATATGATGATCTGAAATACGGAAAAAAGCGGGCCTCTAGTACCCTAGTATGGGAAAACATTACCGCAGTGTGCCGTAAGGATATACTCTTACCCTCCCCCCACATAAGTGGTATGCAGCTCTGTCTCTGAGCAGCCTGCATGCATGACAACCTCCATGCGTGCAACAAGAAACTTTACAATGTGTCCATTCAAACTCCCTCTAAGAGTTCATTGAAGTAATTAATGAGTGAGAATATCTGTCTGCCATCACTTTTGACTTTCAGTACAACTAAGACATGTTTTATTCAATCATGATCATAAACAGTTCTAGAACTTCAATGTGACTAAATCATAGAATTATATCTGGGTGCAAACCAAGACATTTCGTTTTTCCAAAAACTATTTTTTTTCTTTCCTTCTTTCTTCTTGACAACAGAATCTGTCTGGAGTTTGTTTCAGGCACTATTACTCGGGAAAACCAACAAGCTTGCAATGGTGACTGACCTACCAGCGAAATTATGTATATCATTTGGAATAATCATGATGTATGGAATTACGGAGTTTCTACAGAACCAGGTCCAGTTGCGGATGATTTTCCCTGCTACAAGACCGAGAGGCCTGTGATTGGCTACCGTCGTGACGTCATTATTCCTGCAACACTCTCTATCTGCATCATTTCAAAATTTAAACCTTTTGTTGCACACAGGTCAGGGTGGGGATAGTGTAGAATACAAGCCAAGAAGCAAATCTCGGATTGGACAGAATAGACTTAATAGTTATGCTTTATTCCGTATATACAAGCGACTTTGGACTAGAACCAGCCACTCAAGTGCTTTCTTACAGTATCATTTTTGTACCGGACCTGGTTCTCATACTGTATTTGGTTGCGATACCGGACCCAGCAAGCCACTGATTTTTCACAGTATTGGATAGAGTAACCAATCCAGCCCGCCTCCATATCGTTCAAACTATTGCAGATAGTCATTTCAATGTGCTATAGGCTTGTGACAGCTGCCAATGTAATGGGCAGTAAATGAAAGTTGTAGAATTTTAAATTATGCCAATTATGGACACTGAAACATTTAAAAGTTGAATATCTCAAAAATTACATGCATTGTGCATAGATTTGCCATACCAACTTCAATTTATAGGATTGTGGCAAAGCTGCAGCCAATGAACCATGAATCAAAGTTTTAAAGTTTTAATTTATGCAAATTAGATGAATAAGCAAAACATAAACATTTGAATAGCTTCAAAACTATTACAGATAGAGTTGTCTTTCCAACTTCAATTCATGGTTTTTGACATTCCGCATCCTATGAATCATGACCCAAAGTTGTAAAATTTAAATTTATGCAAGTTAGTTGAATACATAGAAATTAAATCTTGCAGAACTCCCATACTATTATAGAAAGAGGTGCCATTCCAACTTAAATTTATAAGCTGGTGACACATTTGTATCCAATGAACCATGAACAAAAGTTACACAGTTTTAGTTTATGCAAATAAGGTGAATACACGAAGTTTAAATCATGAATAACTTCAAAACTATTATACATGGAAGTGGTATTCCCACTGCAATTTGTGCGTTTGTAACATAACCGCAGCCAATGAATCATGAACCAAAGTTGCAGCATTTTAATTTATGCCAGATAGGTTAATACACGAAATTTAAATCTTGTATAGCTTCATATTTATTAAAGATTGCTGTGTCTTTGAATACTTAGTTTATAAGTTTGTGATATAGCCCATCCAATGAACCTGGAACGAAAGTAGTAGCATTTTAATTGATACAAATTAGGTTAATACACAAAATTTAGATTATGTTAAACAATCGCAGTGTTGCCTTGCAAACTGTTCTCATTTTGAAGGCACGCAGAGAGGTTTGCTGTGCCGTGAATCTTCTTTTCTACTTGCCCTTGTTTCAAAGTGGTTTATATGAAATTGCCTGCTTAGCAGACCTATCGCCTTTGAGAGATTGCATGACGGGGGTCCACTGACAGGCCACCAGTGGCAAAAGTGGCCTGAGAGTCAGCTAAGCAGGCAACGATATGAAAAAATACCGTTGAATAATATTATAGTAAGTAGTACCTGCTATTTACGACCACCCCTTCAGCCAGCCAAAAGCGGTCATATATAACAGGCGGTATTAAATTGCTGGTAAATTTACAAAAAAAATAGGCTGTTGTGCCACCACAAATGTCACATGTTGGGTAGTCTCTGACAACAGTGGTCTTAAACGGCAATTTCTACTGTATCTCTGAGACCAGGATTGCACAGTCATGGTCTCATTTTAACTTGGAAGGGAGGGCTTACAGGGTGATCCAAATGTTTAAAGTGCATAGCACTAGCCACAAGGTTGTGGGAACCCCAGATTTAACCCAGATAAGCAATATAAATCACCCCATCGCACCTTGTATTGAGTACCAGCCTGAGTAGCCAGCACTGCCCCGGAAGCAGAGGGTAAAATGTGCCGAGTGCAGGCGTATTTTGAACACCCTGAGTCACAAGTCCTAAGAATCTGTTTACAGCCATACATGCATGTGCAGCATGTGCAACTTTAATATGACTTAATCATAGAATTGCTGTTTATTTGCATGTGGTTTTGAATCAAGGTTATTTACAGTAGTAATACGTATACTAGGAAAGTGTTCATAAGAACAGATACACAGTGTATTAAATGTGATGTTTTTGGTCCTTCACTGGCCTCATCCGAGACTAAGGAGCTCCTTGTTCCCAGATCAGATCATGTGTCTTCATCATGAACTTTTGTGTAAACTTACATCCTTCGAAAGAATGTTGCTACCCAAGTTGGAAGCAAAAATAAATTTGCAGCATTTCCAGAGCAGATCAAAACTTTTTGATCTTCACATGGTAATTACAGTAGTACCCGCTTTTCAAGACCATTGCCGTCAGAGACCACCTGGCTTTTAACCACATTCCTGATGGCACAGGTCTGAATTATTTGTAAATATACCTGCAACTTTAGACCACCTGCTATATGTGACCATTTTGGTAGACGGGGGGTCTTAAATAGCAGGTACCACTGTATAAGACACAATACCATGGTGATCTCTGAATACTATAATTAAAGCATAAACATGCATGTAATGGTCAAAGTTTGGAGGTTGAACTGTGCCATGGAGCTGCTCCATCAAGGCTATAATGCTAGTGGGGCATGCACATCATTCAGTCGCCAGTAAAAATATTCATGTAAAAAATCAGAATGCGATGCGTGGCAAAAATAGAAGCATATTGCTGTCTCCAATTTTGGGACACATCACACACATACTATGGTACGCTATTTAGGGTGAAAATGAAGTTTTATCTTTAGTTATTACTACTTCAACCCAATGCACTGATAAATGGTGCTGCCACTTGCAGAGGGGGTGCCGATGATCACTGCAAAAGCTCAATGAAGTTGACATTGATGGCCCAAGTTATAAACTTCCACACTTGATATACCAATTTTTTTTTTTGAAACCTGCAGTCAGTGTGCCTTTCTGTTGTTGTAATTTCACCGATCACACGCAAAAATGGTACAATGTACGTGAAATCAAAAGTAATGCACCTCACACAAGTACATCATTTTGAATAATAGCTGATATATCCAACTCCCCCCCCCTTTGCAACATGCCCATCATTTACTCCTAATATCATTTAATTTTACATGAGTCGATACCCGTGAAGAAATAATACATACTAAAATTCAATACACTATTTGATGTGGCAAAACGCTACACATAAAAATATGCTAGTATCTGTCATGCATCAATATCGGGATTTTATATAATTTTTATACTGGCGGCTGAAGGAAGTGTAAACTTTTCTTTTAAGCACTTTGTGAAAACGTCTGAAAAGTTTATGTTCACGTAAATTCAGCTCATTCTGAATGATCTTTATTGACAATACAATGGTCCCTGTCTAACGGGACCACCCCAAAGGAGGGTCAAAATGTGGTGTCTGAAAACAGGTGGTCATTCTTTAGAGGTACTAAAATAACATGGAAAAGATAGCTAGCACAATGTTCACAGAGTGGTCTTAAAAAGGTATGCGGTCTCTCATTAGAGGGTCTCGCAAGACAGGTACCATTGTACCATATTGCATACAGCATGGGGCCACACATCAAAGGAAAAAAATTTAACTACTCACAAATTAAGTGTTACCTATTTTTCACAGACAAAAATGGACATATAGTTTCCCGATTGGCCCAGCCCATGTTTTAAACTTTTGGGATATTTGAGCAGTTGTATTGTGTGCACAGATTTTTACACACAACCCCCTCAAAAAGTACCCATTTCACATCAAATTCTGGACATGCTTGACCTTTCACGGGGGGGGGGGGGGGAGGGGGGAGAGAGAAAACATACATGGTTTGTATATACACATAGACCTGCAATTCAGGATGGTACAGCGGGGCCTTTGTTTTATTTCCATATGAATTTTCATTTTCAACTTAACTAACCGATAATGGTCATGCATGGCTGTCCAGGGATTGCTGTACATTGTTAATAATTATCCTTTCCCTGTCATATACTTTCAGCACAAGACTATGGTTGCTAATACCTGAATGAAAGCTTTTTTTATTCAGAACCTGAATCTGAAATCGTTTTAGGTTTAAAGACAGTGCAGCTGTAAAAGTCCATGAGCCAGACTGAAAACTGGTACCATCTGAGGGCACCAAACGAAACCTTTATACCTGCGTTGGTACACCTTAGGTTATAACAAAAATGCATGATGGATTTTTCAGAAGTCAAGCTGGAGCCCGTTATTACAATTTTAAAATTTTATACCCAGACGGCCCACAAATGCTGTATATGGTGAATCCTGTTTTGCTATAGTTGGCCACTACATTATAATTAAACTTGAAATATACATATTATGTTTGTATCCAGTTAACAGCTGGCACAATGAACTTCATGCGACCTATAAATACTAAATGAATCCACATGGGTAAGAAAAAAGCTATTATTATACCAACATTGATTGGATTTTTTAAGGGGGGGGGGGTTGCTGCGCTCAGCTTGTAGATCAAGTATCACATTTCTGCAATCTCAATACCTCATGAATGCACGGTCCAAATCTTGAAAAATTGTGCAAACATGCCTCTGGGTCATCCTTTGATCCCTGGATTTTTTTCCTTGACCCTATTTTTAAGGTCACATCCTTGTGGAGGATATAACCTGTAGGTAGTACATTTGTGGGCCGTCTGGGTATAAAATTTTAAATTGTAATAACGGGCTCTGCGGAGATTGTTCCTTCATTGTAAGGCACATATACATCCTCGTGAAATTTCACATTCTTTGCATGTATAACCACACTTTGCTTTATTTTACTATGGGGGGGGGGGGGGGGGGAATTATATACTGCATCACGATGACTAAATTTTGGTGACTTTCACATTACTCTGAAGGTCACACACTTGTGAGTAGTTACATTTAGGATTTTTGTTATATAAAATTATGTGATAGGAGACAAAATCCGCTTTAAGCACAGTTATCCACGGCATTTATTTCTATTCTTACCAGTCCTCTATTATGTATGGCGATCTACATATAGATTATATATATATATATATATATATATATATATATATATATATATATATATATATATATATATATATATATATATATATATATATATATGTATATATATATATATATTAAAGCATTTTTTTGCGTTTCAGACGCGACCGGTTTTAGCATTTAAATGCATTGTCAAGCTCCATAACGCATAGATATTGAAATAATTTTCAGTCCAGCATAATCTTGACGCTATCTGCTGTTATAGTGAAATCTATTAGCATAGAAGCATATTATGACGTTCATTTATTACGCTACTGATTT
Organism: Hermodice carunculata; assembly: GCA_964020975.1. Taxonomy (NCBI): domain Eukaryota; kingdom Metazoa; phylum Annelida; class Polychaeta; order Eunicida; family Amphinomidae; genus Hermodice; species Hermodice carunculata. The sequence continues at coordinate 45,475,736 of OZ026614.1, read as the reverse complement.
AGGCCTATTACATGACGTCATTGCCATATCAATTAACAATAAACGTTTCATAATGAAAATAGGCCTAATTTGTCCCAGATTACTATAAATAATTAGATAATTACACTATTCAGTCTAGGCTTGTATTTACGTTCGAATATGAATTCGTGTTGCTCTCTTTCTATGTCAGAATCATTTTACATCTGATATATGGGAAATACAAAGAAGTTAGGCAAGAGATCAGAACAAATATCAATATGTTCACCTAGCTGGATTTGCCGTGTCTCAGGCACCCGTGTTTGCTGTCTGTGTACAGTCATGCGCCTGCGTAGTTCGTTGCCGGTAGATCCTATATGTACCTCATTGCATCCTCTACATACAATCGCATAAATCAAATGTTTATTCAAACAGTCCATTTCTGTTCTAATTTGAAAGTTTGGTAGCTTCCCTGTTGTGTCCAGCGAAATTGTGTCAGTGACTATCATGTTTATACAATTGTTACAACGAGGAAGACCACATTTTTTGCTCCCGCCTTGACTGTCCCTTGATTCAAAGTTTGCTCTCGTTAGAATTTGTTTTAAATTACGAGGCTGTCTTTGGCTTGAAATAGAATTCAGATTTTAAAATATTTCTCCAAGTGAGGGATCCATTTCCAAAATTTTAATGGTTTCACGTATTTTTAGCATTATCACTGAATTGTCAGGATTGTATCTTGTGGTCATGACCAGATATTTGTCGTCCCCCTTGTGATTTTTGCGGTCCTTTCTTTATGATTCTTGTGTTACACTTAAAGCTAGCTGGATACCCATTGAAATGAGTGAATTTGGGTAGTCCCTGGCTTTTTGAAAATTTCCCAGTTCATCCAGACGCGTTGCTTTTCTATTTGTATTTTCTACAATTGTACAGATCCTTCTTGCTTCATTATATGGGATATTTGTCTGAGTGTGCCGTGGGTGACATGAATTGAATGGCACATACTGATGTAGTATAGATTCAATGAATCATTCAATCATTTTGAAGAACTTTCGAGTCTAAAAATTTTGATTCACATTGACTGTATTTCAGGGTGCACGGTTGACTGAGCGGTAAGACGCTCGCCTTTCACCCCTGCGACCCGGGTTCGATTCTCGTCCTGGACAGCATGTGGAAAAAGTTCCTACCACTTTAACCGTGCACGGTGGTTTTCTCCGAGTTTTTCGGTTTCCTCCACTAGGCAAGGTAGGAAGTATACGCCAACATCTGTGCCATGGAGAGTGACTCGATAAGTCAATGCTTGACATCTTTCACAATCCACGTAAAACAAATGTGTCTATACTTTTTTTTATTTATTTCATATTAATCCTCGGTTCAAGCTGATTTAAAAGTTGGTGAAAATCGTGTAAATCTGACAGCGACTTTGTCCACATGATACAACGGTCATCTAGATAACGTTTCCAGTTCCTTTTAAAAAACATGGCGAAGGATTCGGATGTATGTCCAAGTTTTTCGTATAATAAAACTTCTAGATATCCAAGACTAAGCGTTGCATAAGTTGGTGCACATTTAGTTGCCACCGCATACCCTTTTTTCTGTATGTAGTGTTCTCCATCAAATCTGAACATATTATTTTCTAATATTAGTGAAAGACCTTCCACAATAAGTTCTCTTGTGAAACGTTGATTTTTGTGTCAGGATATTTGTTCAGCCAGTATTCCATCGCACGCTTTCCTAACTCATGAGGTATGTTACTACATAAATTAATCACATCAAAACTGACTAAATACCGATCCTTGACTTGCTCTCTTGATATTTTATTGATGAAGTCGATATTGTCACGCACGTAACTGTCGACATGTAATAAGTACGGTTTTAAAATTTTGTTTATGAGTTCACTAGGCCTACTCGTATTGCATACAGGTCCTGCGGCGATTGGTCGGAATTTAAAATCTGTAGGTCAAATAATATGTACATATATACCATCTTGTTCATTTATAGCTTTTTTGATAGTATCAACTTTCGGTAAGCCGTATAAATTACTTGCTCTTACCTGCAAACCATCCAGATATTTTTTTTTTTCATTTCGTTGTAAAGATGTTACGATATTTGTCAATAAATTTTCTTAATTTATCACTCACTTTATTTTCTCTGTCTGGTTTGCATCGCTCATAAAATTGTTCAGCATTAAGTAATGATTTTATCTTTTCAGCATAATAATTGGTGTCCATAATGACAACTGCTCCATCCTTGTCTGCTTCCTTAATTATGATAGAATTGTCAGTTTGCAATTCATTCATAGCTTGTGGCTCCTCTTTAGTTAAATTATTTTTGTTGGTGGGTGAAGGTACTTTGTGGAGAGAGTGCGCAATTTGTTTCAGTCTGTCAATACATTTTTCTTATGTCTCATTTTGACTTTTAGGAGGGGTGAAAGAACTTTTTCCTTTGCCCAGTGATTCATCCCATTCCTTGTCTGTATTGTGGAAAAATTCTTTCAGAGGTAATGTACGACAAAATTTTAAAATATCACACACTTGTTTTTCTGTCTTTTCTTGGTGTCGGTGTGAATTTCAATCCCCTTTTAAGCAACTTTACTTGTCCTTGTGTCAATTGTATGCTTGATAAGTTTATAATTTTAACAATAAATGTATTTATAGTTAATGTCTTCTTGGCCCCTGCTGTTTGGGATATTGTTGCGCTCTTTCTCTCCATCTGTTGTACCTTTGCTCTTTTTGGTAGGTGACTGTTGCTTCTCTTGATTGTCTCTGGTTTGTTTGTGGTCTTTCTCATCTTTGATTTGTGTAGCCTTTTTGCTCTGGTAGAGGGCACCATCGTGTATTTGAGAGTGGTTCTCTTTTTAAAAAAGGAAACTCTTCTTCATTTTCTACATTTAGGCCTAGTTCATATCTCTAACCTCTGATTTTGTCTGTCCAATAGGTCTGCGTCATGTCTAGGTTGAAATACTTGAAATCTATTGTATGTCGGGAAGTCTACGTTTTATCTGTTTTCATTCCTAGCTACCATTGCAAAAGTTCCTTATCTGTTGTTTCTAAAGGGTACCATACATTAGTTAAACATTGATAAATGTTATTTGTCCTTTAATTCTGATGTCATGTCCATACAATGAACCTACAGCTATTGTACATAATATTTTGGTTTTGTAATATTTACAATCAAGAGTAATCTACATTCATTTCAACAACCTGCATCTAATTGATTTTATATGTTCAAATTGACAATTCAATTTGGCCAAAAGATGGTTTCTATTGTGATATGCTAATATGTGTTGTGTAAATTAGATATATAGTGACAGTAAAAACAATATATGTACATCGCGGTATACATTTTTTGGCATATGGGAAACCCTAGCTTGTCTATGGGTTCCAACTTCTCCAAGCAGGGAGACTGTCTTATTGATTGACACTTTCCTTACCATGAATAAATATTGATTAGTATTGTTTAGCAGTGTATGAAAGATTCCTCAACGTTTGTTTGGATGAGGCATATATTGACCTGTTCAAGTTACCTTATTCTACAATGTTTAGCACTTTCACTATTATAAATCTATATTGACCTACGAGTAGGCCTAGTGAAAGCGACCTCTGGTGAGCATTTGGAGTGGAGCATATGTTTAAAGCTCTTTAAGTTTTGCATATATTTTTGGTGGCTTTACGTCCAAATCTGTCTCATTTGGGAGTATGTTGGTGAATATGTGCTAAAGACACCTTGTGACCATTTAGTGGGCTGCCGGGCTGTATAGTTCTTGCCATTTGCTGGTTTTTTGCCGTGGTACCTTTTTCCCGCCTGCACTGATTGCCACAATGCCTTTAGACAAAGACCAGGGTCAAGCAAGTACGGGTAAATCTGCTGTGTTTGTGCCGATTGCTAGCGCTGCAAACGCGGATATGGCGACGATATCTAGAACTTCCGTCACACCAAGTAATGCCTCTGGATCTGGTGGTGTAAAGCGATTTTGGGAAGAGGCTTCTCCCAGCGGGGTCTCACCTGAGCCAAAACAACAGATTGTTGACTCTTCTGATAAGTCAAAAAGGGTAACGTTGCTGACTTCTTGTATATTTTGAATGACCCACAGATTCAAAATGCCTTTAATCGCATCATATGCAACGTTGTTGAGAATCTGCAGAAAAAAGTTAATGATCTTGAATCCGAACTAAAATCCACCAAAGACTCTCATCAGAAGGAGATTGTGGATCTCAAGACGAAAGTGAGTGTCCTTGAAACGCAAGTCAAAGAACTCCAGGTAGCACAGGAGGAGAGTGAACAATACAGTCGGCGGAACTGTCTGAGAGTTTGGATGAATACACCAGAGAACCCTTCTGAGGACACTGACGAGATTATCATCCAACAAGCCCAAAAGATGGGAATCAACCTGAGCCGGGATGACATTGACAGATCCCACCGAGTAGGCAGAGAGGTGCGCGACAAGCCCAGGGCTATCATCGTCAAGTTTGCGTCATACAGAGCCAGGTGCCGGCTCTTCGAAGCCAGGAAGAAAGTTAAAGGTACCTTTATTTCAGAGGATCTTACAAAAAAACGGTCACGCATCATGTACCTTACCAGACAACTTAAAAGAGACAAGAGGATCCATTCGTCGTGGTCAAGGGATGGTCGTATATATGTTAGGGAGTTAAACCCGTGGGGTCCTTCAACCGCACCTGACGGTGCTGTGGTCTTGATCCGTGACGCGGAGGATCTTGCCAAGTTTAATCGTTAACAATGAACGCTTATTGGCTGTATTGCACACCAGCTGTTACCGGACTATGCCTACATGGGTATGTACCACCTTCGGTCCCACACAGTTCTATTGTACCAAGATCGAACTCTTTACCATGAACTTTTCAGTGTACACTTTTTTTAAAAAAATAATTATTATTATTAATTATTTATTGATTGATGTACTAATTTATCTGTTTTGGAACTTTGTCGGACTGGCATATAAATTTCTTGCATGCAATTCACGTATTGCCAACTTTTTTGGTCACAATCTCTTACAGACTCAGCGTTTCAATAACGTTATTCTTAGCCATGAAAGGTCGGGCCAATCCCGGTGACTGAATCTTAATAATACATACCGCCTTTTTGACGTAACAGAAGTCTGAATTTACTAATTATTGTAAATGGTGTAGCGCTTTACACATGCATAATGTCCGTATCATGGCTCGTCCAAATGCAACGGTTATTTGTAAGCCACATGTGTTGCATGTGTGACGCATCAAGGCTCGATCTACCACGCTTACTACAGTTACTAGTAAGCTACATGCGTCCAACAGTTGTCTTTCTGCATCACATATGCATAGTACTTTGATGCAAGGCGTGGTATATCTGGTGATAAATGTGTGCAATTTCTTGATAACTTATGTATTCAACACACCTGCATGATACACGTCTCAAAGCCCAACATTCTACGAGATACATACAGTGGTCTTATTATGTCAAGATGTTGATTCAATAATCATAATCACATACAATTACTACTTATATGATGTACTTAGTCATGTGTCATTAACAGATGATGTGTACAAGTAAACGTTCGAGTCTGTTCATTCAGCAAGTGTATGCTCTGCAGTGTAGCAACAGCTTTGCTTTCTATAAATTAGCAACTTAGGTTCATGACATGTCGCGATTAAGCCCAGACATAAGTGCATGTTTACTGAGCATATGCAACAGTATTTCCATGGGTTTACTTTGGATAAATTATGCTAATTTACTAATCTATGCTGTTGACCTGGGTCCATTCTGCACAACGGCTTAGGCTGGACCTTGAATGTTTTACAGGTTACAACCTACGGGATAATTTGTCACCCTAATAGATATTACCAACTTGACTGTATAAATACAGGAGCGTGTTCTAATAGTCTCGTTACTATCAACGATATCTCTGAGGTTTATTCCATCTTGATTGCTTACATATACGACAATCTTTTGACCGCCTCAACTTTTGAATTCATATATGGTGACTGTTTGTATTCATCTTATTTGCATATAGTTTTCTAAGATCTGCTACTCGGCTGACGAGTTACTTATTTGGTATTATGTTTTCAATCACACTTGTGTGACATGTTTCTGCCCTATAACAGCAATGGTAAGTTATTCATTTGCAAGTGGCTGACCAGTACAATCAAGTTCGCCAACGGACACGTGATTGAGTCCATTCATGTGCAAATCTATTATGCAAGTTCTCCTGTTCAGGCTTGTGTCCGACTTCATACAGCAAATTAATTTGGCTTACACTGGGCCCTGTTATAAAGACACGTGCTGCCTGTTCTATCATGGTGCATCACTTATCGCAGGGATTACGCAAATCACATCTTTATTTCCTGTTATGATTATGTTTATTCATGCATTATGCATTAATTACGTGTACACTGTGGGTTTCTTTTTCCTTGCTATGTTAACCAAGTCCCGCTGAACGGTCATTGTTACTACCTTGTTCAAATTTTTCGTTATGTGTATTATATCTGTTCTTTCATACCTTGCATTTTGTACTTTATTTATTTATTTATTTGTTGTTTTGAAGACTATATTCTCCAGCATACATTGGCATATACTTCTTGGGTTTTTTGTAAACATGAATGCATTTATTTTCTGTTGTGTCTCACAGTGTTCAGCGACGGACATTAACCAGTATGATACCCCCTAATGGGCATTTGTTTAAATCAATATAGAGCTGTGGTAGGGTTATTTCACAACAAAGATGGGTTTATGTTCCTGTCCATGTCTGCCAATTGTGTCTACATTTTTATATCACGATCATAGTTTCATCCTCTCTTTTACCTTCCTCATAGTATTTGCCGCAATATTACTTACCGAATGTCTATGCAATCTGAGACATGTGACGGTTCTTATATTTAGGGTGCTGTCCACGAGTATTCATCCAAACCCTGGTCCAGTTCATAATATTGTTCTTAATAAGTTTTCTGTGTGCCATGCAAACGTACGTAGCTTAAAATCTGATGGTAAACTCGAAGAAATAAGTATTTTGGTCGGGGTCTGAAAAATTGGAAGTCATTTCTTTATCTGAAACATGGCTCGATACTTCCTACCCTGATGCTTTATTGGCAATTGAAGGCTTTCAAACCCCGCTACGTAAGGATTGTGAAACTGGTTTAGGGGGAGGGGTTGCCCTGTATGTAAAAGACAATCTACCTGTCAGACGATGTGCGGAGCTGGAAACTCCCAGTAGTGAATGTATCTTGGCTGAAATTACTGTCCCTTCTGGTAAACTGATTCTAGGTATTTATTATCGTCCACCAGGCCAATCTGCCGCAGAGAGAGACCTATTTCTGGACAATTTATCTCACTCCATTTCGTCTGCTATCGAACTTCTGTTATATGGCAACACAGACTTTACACTTGAAGTTAACCAACAAATTTTTTCAAGTGTACAAAAATTCATAATCAATACTCGGAGGTTTCACTTTTAAGGTCTGGTGTGTCATATGTTGCTGAAACTAATTTGAATCGTTAATAGATGGGTTATTTGTACATTTTATGTGAGGTATAAACTTGACGATGTATGCTTCATTGTGAGATATAGGACTGCAATGCTTTCCGTTTAACATATATCTTTCATTGTACTTGTCCTGTGCGTCTTGTACATAGACCATGTGTTGCGTTGTATGTCTGGAGAGCCTCCAGATTAGTAATTTTGTACTACCTAGGCAATCCAGGTAAAATAAATATGTTTATAATAATAACTTCACCCTAAAATACTCCTAATAACAGGTGACTTTAACGATCGCTGTGTAAGCTGGGATTCCCCCCACACCGACAGTGAACTCGGACAGCGCCTCTTTGATCTGTTGGCTCAAAACAACCTGCATCAGCTCATATCCGAACCTACTCGTGTGTCGGAGTACTCTGCAAACCTACTAGACCTCATGATAACTGACTCCCCTGGTTATATCCTTAACTCCAGCATACTTCCTCCTATATCCTCTTCTGATCATTCTGTCGTCTTTTGCTCTTTTTCTGTGAATCATTACAAGGATCTCCCCTTTAAACGCTCTGTCTGGAACTTCAAGAGGGCTGATTTTGTCAACTTGAACAATGTACTCCCTGATGCTCCTTGGGAAACTAGTTTCACAGTTTTTGACTCCATAAGTGACACTGTGTCATACTGGTCAGACCTATTTATTGACACGTGTAAACAGTTTATTCCGTTCCGCGTGGTCACTATTCGACCCAGGGACAAGCCCTGGATCAACTATATTATCAAGAGACTAATAAGGCAGCGCAATCGCGCGTGGAACAGATATAAATGCTAGACACAAAAGCCTCGGCCTCACACGCTCCTCACTACTCAAAATATTGAACGCCTCTTTCAGTTATGCAAACGGAAACGTAGCTTTACAGTCAACGCTATTAAAAACTCCATTCGTCTTTACTTTACCAAACTCCGATCTGAACTAGACTCAAGAGAGATAAACTCTAAAAGGTGATGGAACCTTAGCAAATCTATTCTCGGTCACAAACTTTATCAAAACATACCAACTCTTATTGACGGTGGAAGGAATATTTCTTCTGATATTGAGAAGTCAGTGACCTTCAACAAGTATTTTGCTGATCAGTGTAAGACTCCGCATGATGACAATCCTTTGCCCTTGCCCGACCTTGCCTTCCGAACTGAGGCCCGCCTGTCTATATTTCAAGTGCAAGTAAATGATGTGGAAAAGATTTTAAAATCTCTGAAAACCAGTTCTGCTTGTGATCCTGACGGTATAGGCAACACCCTGTGCCCCCTCAATCTCACGTTCTCTCACTGATCTGTTCAATCTCTGCTTATCCAACTCATATTTTCCAGATCCCTGGAAGAGGTCCAAGTGCCCCGTTTTTAAGAAAAGTAACAAACAGTCAAAGGAAAATTATAGGCCTATTTCACTCCTCTGTAATGTCTTTAAAGTACTTGAGCGTCTAGTTTATAACGTTTTCTATGAGTATCTAACCTCTAACAGTTTACTTTCTGCAAAAAACTCTGGCTTTAAGAAAAACGATTCCACCATAAATCAACTTGTTAGCATACTTCATACTATTTACAGTGGCCTTGAGTTGGGCCATGATGCCCGTATGGTTTTCCTGGACATATCTAAGGCCTTTGACAGAGTCTGGCACGCTGGTCTACTTTTTGAAATGAAACAATTGGGGTTTGAAGATCCTGTGTTACTATTTATAGAAAGCTGTCTCTCAAACCGACTTCAACGTGTTACTATTGGAGGACAGACCTCACCTTGGCTCCCTATAGAGGCTGGAGTGCCCCAAGGTTCGATCCTTGGTCCCCTACTTTTCCTCGTTTACATTAACGACATCACTGTCAACATCACCTGTGACATCCGTTTATTCGCATATGATACCAGTATTATTGAAATTGTCCACGAACCAATGGCCACAGGTGAAAACCTTAATTATAATCTTACACAAATTCATCGTTGGGGCAAGCTCTGGTGTATGAAATTTAATGCCATAAAATCCATCTCAATGATCTTCTCAGCTAAACGACATAAGCCAGATTATCCTCCCCTACTTCTTGGAAACACACCGACACCTGAGGCCAATCTACAGACTCACCTTGGAGTTACACTCTCAAGTAACTTGTCATGGCACCAGCATATAACACGTATTGTTAATAAAGCCAGCCAACGACTTGCTCTTTTTCGCAGACTGAAAAATAAACTCTCCCGCCAAACACTCATACGGCTGTACAGTACAATGATTCGTCCTATCTTCGACTATGGGTGTGTCCTGTTTGACAATTGCACTGAAAACATGTCACAATCTATAGAAGCTGTTCAGTATGAGGCAGCCAGAATCTGCCTTGGCGCAACTAGATACACTCCACGTGTCTTACTTCTCGAAGAGCTTGAATGGCAAACTCTGGCAAATCGGAGGAAACACTTTAAACTTATTCTTTTCTTTAAAATGTACAATAGGTTAACTCCACAATACCTACATGATCTCGTTCCTCGTGACGTTGCATTCAGTACTGGGCGCCTTTTGAGAAATCGTACTGAATTACACCAAATTAGGTTCACCACCAATCGCTTCGGCAATTCATTTCTCTCGTCTGCTATCAAATTATGGAATAACTTCCCGGTTGATGCTCGTCTCACCAATTCCCTGCTGCAGTTTAAATCTAAATCAAATCTATTACTCTTAAGTGTTGACAAAAAGCCCACATACTTTAAACATGGAAGTCGTTTTCTGAACATATGCCACACGCAGCTACGTCTTACCTTCTCTGTTTTAAATGCCCATCTACATCATGTCAATATCCTTCCAGCCTCAACGTGTGCATGCTCTCATACCACTGAAGATACGAAACATTACCTTTTGTTCTGCCCCAAGTTCACTGTGCAAAGGGTCCGTCTACTGAACACTGTGTGTCACTTACTCGCTCCAGGTGTAAATCCGACTTTAATAGTTCAGTGCTCTAGTGACATTTTACTAAATATTCTCTTGAGAGGTAGTGAGGACTTGCCAGACACTGATAATGTATTCAGCTTTGAGGCTGTTCAGACATTCTTATCAGAATCTAGACGTTTCATCTACTAATTTAGTATATGATCTAATTAAAAGTCTCCACTTTCTGGCATCAATTGTATTATTCGTGTACAAGCCGTGAATTTAGTCTTCTGTTCTCGTCCAGTGTGTATTGTATATATTCCTGTGCGTCCTTTTATGTACTGGAGAGCCTCCAGATTAGTCTTTGTGTACTATTAGGCAATCCAGAGAAAATAAATATGTTTATACAAAAACTAGCAATGATTAGCAGTCTTCGCACATTTATTAAAATTGATAAGCACTTCCATTTCCTCAAGTTTCCATTTCAATTAACAAACTGTGATTCAAATCTTGCTACCTTTTGCCTTGTGACATGTATACTCATCAAACGAATCACTATGCAGAATTTTTATCATCTTTTATGCAAAATGACATACATCGATTAAATTGCGTATACTGACTAAAAGCTGTGCCGCAGAAAAGTCCATCATGCTGTTTTGAGTTCCTGAGACATACACCAATCAAAAAAGCATAGTTAAGTTTGGTGCCCTCAGATGGTACCAATTGGTCAAAATTGGGCCCTCAGCTCATGGACTACAAGTGCTGGTCAAAGTGATAAAATATAGTGTGAAAGACTCGGGGGGGGGGGGGGGCTTGTATACATTGAATGTTTTGATGGCTTGATGGTTGATTGCAGAACTCTTCAGCTAATTCAAATCATGTACTCACTTTTATTTGGCATTATCACAACTGGGATCTGTTACCTCCAGGCCTGTGCTCAGATTTAGTTGAAACACACACACACACACACACGCACACAAATATGATCAAGCTTCCTTGAACCCTTGTATTTAGAATTGAATTTTACCCATTTTTTATGATGATGATGTGTCAATATGGGTCTGTAGAATTCATTACTGTCGGCACCAGTGGAAACAGTGCCTGGTCAGGTATAAAAACATGTATCAATGAAATATATGAATGTTCCTGATATAATCGTAAGCGCAGGTCGACATCAAAAGTTGACGCATTAACTGTAAATTAATATATGTATATTTTATAAGACAGGGAAAGGATAATTACCATAAATCGGCACAAATCAGTCTAAACACAATGTCACAAGGGGTGTTAGTAAAAAGAATAGTAATTGAGTGGAACACCATAGTTGATTGATACTTGTCTTCAACACCCACCTTCCTACTCCTACTTGACAGTGAGAGCATATTCCAACATGCCTGTCATGGTCACCACAACCAGCAGTGGCGGCCTCTTTGTGTATTGTCCTGGCCTTTATCTTGCAAGTGTCACCACTCAGATCTAGTGAAACTTGTTAAAGTCAATGCACATGCACTCTGATGATCCGTTATGCTAAGTTTATCAAAAATCGCACCACAACCACAGGCAAAGTTTCGTTGCAGTGTAGCCATTTGACAGTTTCAAAGTTTCAAGAACAAACTACAAAGGGGGCAAGTTGCAAAATAGAAAAAATTGCTTCTTGAAAGATATTATTATTATTATTATTATTATTATTATTATTATTATTATTATTATTATTATTATTATTATTATTATTCATCAATGTGAAAATAGTCTCAGGCAGACCAAAGGGGTATTTAGAGTTAATAGACTTTAAACTATGCAATGTTTCTGTAACCGTATGAATAGTATGCTGGCGATTGACAATTACGCAATATGACCACATCTGAAGTTGCACTGCTGGGGGGGGGAGGAGACAGAGAGAAAGAGAATATATATATACATATATATATATGTAACAAATGAGAGAGAGAGAGAGAGAGAGAGAGAGAGAGAGAGAGAGAGAGAGAGAGAGAGAGAGAGAGAGAGAGAGAATATATATATGTAACAAATATTATTTGGCCAGAGTTTCTATCCAAAGACGTGCTTGCCAGATATTATGTTTTCATTCTTTCTGATTCATGGTGTTCATTTTGCAATTTAAGGGGCATGACATCACACCAAGAATCATTTGCTCATTCCTGCTCTCGGTAGGCCTATGAAATGGCCGGTCCTATAACATGTTTCAGAAGGAATGACAAAGAAGTACATTCGCTTTATACAAGAATATTTAATAACAATATGGCAATACACGGGTCTACAGAGCAAATATGATTTAAATATACATAAACAATTCAAAATACCCATTAAACCTCAAATAGACCCTTCACATTCATAAAAAACAAAGAACAAAGTAAAAAGCAGAAACCAAAAACACAAACAAAACAAAACCATACCCAAGAAGTTCCTTCGTCGCTTGAGTCAGAACTTCGAATTATAGACGTGTACACCGGGACATCAATATATCATTATGTCAAATGCTGTTTGTATTTGTTGTACAACAATAATTTAATTTTCTGGAAGTCCCCATTTGTCACATCAGTACAGCAGACTTTGTATGCTGCAACAAGAAGCGTTAATTTGACAAATTATGGTGATTTACTGAAACAACCTTGACAGTTATAAGACAGCATAAAGAAAGCATGGACCGCTTTGATTTTATAAGCAGGCTTGTATAGCTGTGCCGTCATTGTGCTGTGATCGTGTGATGAGCGGTGATTCCTTCATCTTTCTTTGTGGCGCAAGCTTGGCTTAGCACAATATTTCAATCTATAGTTTGCCCGCGACACAAGCATATTGTAGTCATTGAATGTGCCTTACCTGGAATTTGAGGACAAATGCAGTTTCATTAACACCGGTCGAAGTTGATAAGATGCTTCAAATTTACAAATATATAAAAATGCAATATTTTAACAAGTGTAAACTGAATAACTATTATGCAGCCGTTACCATCCTAATGATACAAATATGAAATTTAATGGGAGCAACCTAAACATTTTAACTTTAAGAGCGCTGTGGACTTCTCAACAACACAACTGTTACACCACATGGTATTACATTAATACCATACGGACTCGATACCATACAAAATTGATCTGCTATAAATTGACTTTGCTGGGGGTCTCAGTTTGACAAGATTGAACGTTTATTCTTATATTATAAATTAGTTCATTTCTCGGTGTCGGCCTAATCTCGAGTAACTACGCCGACTTCCATTGAAGTTGACTGCTCCTTTTTTACTTCTGGTTTGCTTTCTGAGAAGTTTGTTGGATGTTTTTTTGACCGTATCAATGTTAGCCTGGGCGAGTTGTTGTGCTGGGATGTCCCTGTCATCTACGGTTTCGTCACCTATAAGCAGAAAAAAGCCTAACTCATTACACGTAGCTTGACACCAATACATACCAATTTTCACAAAATACTTACGCTGTCCCTTTGATGCGTGTGCCCGTTTTGGAGCAAGATTTGGGCCTAGCTCGCATTTTGTAGAGTTGCCAAAGCTGGGGCTTTTATTAATTAACAAACTTATTTAGTTGTAGTAGTAGTAGTAGTAGTAGTAGTAGTAGTAGTAGTAGTAGTAGTAGTAGTAGTAGTGCGTCCACGTGTGTGTGATGTGCACATTTGTGAAGTGATGTGAAAACTGTGTGTATGGACCTGTTTTGCACAATTCAAGACCAGCCATGTGTGACCAAAACAGTTACTGTGATAGTCTACCAGCAAGGCCCAGCCAAAAACAAAAAAAGGGGATCATTATGATCCTGTGCTCAGCTGACATGCATCTGCTTATTTTAAAAAATTACCCCAAATTTTTTGAAAAAATCAATGCAGTGTGACCATTTGAATAACATATGGAAGGTACAATTCTACAAAGTGTGACATAAATATGGCGAAAAAATATCTAAGTCGTTTTCCTTACAAGAAATCTCCATGTTCAAGTTTCGTATAATTTTTTTTCATTTTGTACTTATTCAAAAAATGAATGAAAATATGAACCGAGTCAACCTTTCTAGCAACTTTGTTTAACCCTTCTACAAGCAACATATCCACCAAGTTTTAGCTTAATCCGAATGATGGTTCTGGAAAAGAAGTCGAAAATATCCAAAACGCACAAAAAAAAAATCATAAAAAATGGAAAAAAATTTGCAGCACCACCTGGTGAACAAATTCTGAACTAAGATTCCCTGAGAGTGTCCCAGTGAGATATCAAAGCAACTGGGTCAGCGGTTTCGGAGAAGATATTTTAAGATTTGCCTCCCCCCCCCCAAAAAAACAAAAAAATTCATAAAAAATATAAAATCAATGGAGCATGACCATTTGAACAAACTTGGTAGAGACCCACCCAAGGCTTACCCCCTCCAAGTTTGAAGTCAATCTGGATGACGGTTTTGGTGAAGAAGTCAAAAATGTGAATTAGCATTAGAATGTCCACTGACTTCCATAGTAATCCAAAGGAAAGCTGCATTGACCGACAAACACCTGAATTGAATAAATCGTTAAAAATCAGGAATGCACAGCAGTGCCACCTAGTGAACAACTCTGTTTGACCCTTCTACAAGGAATATATCCACCACCTTTCAGCTTAATCTGAGTGACGGTTCTGGAGAAGAAGTCGAAAATAGCAAAAACACACAAAAAAATCATTAAAAAATAGGAAAAAACGCAGCGCCACCTGGTGAAAAATTAAGAAGTAGGAGTCCCCGGGAGTGACCCTTTGGAATATCAAAGTAATTGGGTGAGCAGTTTCGTAGAAGAAGATTTTTTTAAGATTTGCCCCAAAAGAGAACAAAAAAAAAAATAAAAAAAATATATATATATAAATCACTGGAGCGTGACCATTTGAACAAACTTGGTAGAGATCCACTCAAAGCATATCCCATCAAGTTCGAAGTCAAACTAGATGACAGTTTTGGAGAAGAAGTCAAAAATATGATAAGCATTAGAATGCCCATTCACTTGCATAGTAATCAGTAGGAAAGCTGCATTGACCGACAAACACCTGAATTGAAAAAATCGTTAAAAATCAGGAATCCACAGCAGTGCCTTCTGGTGAACAACTCTGTTTGAACCTTCTACGAGAAACATATCCACCACCTTTCAGCTTAATCTGAGTGACCGTTCTGGAGAAGAAATTGAAAATGGCAAAAACACACAAAAAATCATTAAAAAAATAGGAAAAAACGCAGCGCCACTTGGTGAGCAAATTAGGAACTAGGAATCTGGATGATGGTTTTGGAGAAGAAGTTGAAAATGTAAATTAGCATAGAATGTCCATTGACTTCCATAGTAATCATTAGGTAAGCTGCATTGACCGATAAGTACCTGAATTGAAAAAAAATGTTAAAAATCAGCAATCCGCAGCATTTCCACATAGTGAACAACTTTGTTTGACCCTTCTACAAGGAACATATCCACCACGTTTCAGCTTAATCTGAGTGACGGTTCTGGAGGATAAGTCGAAAAAAGCTTTAACACACAAAATTCATAAAAAATTAGAAAAAAATTGCAGCGCCTCTTATTGAAAAAAAAATAGGGTTTGGGGTCCCCAGAAGTGTCCCTATGCAATTTCAAAGCAATTGGGCAAGCAGTTTCGGAGAAGAAGATTTTTTAAGATTTCACCCAAAAATGAACGGAAAAATTCATTAAAATCCAAATATCACTGGACCGTGACCAATTGAATAAACTTGGCAGAGACCCACCCAAGGCACATCCCCACCAAGTCTGAAGTGGATCTGGCAGATGGTTTTTGAGAAGTCGGAATTGTGAATTGTGGTTGGACGGATGACTGACGGACGACGGACGACGGATGGCCTACCCTCCTAAATGCTCAGCTGACTTATCAGCTGAGCTAAAAAAATCGCAGCACCACCTGGTGAACAAATTAAGAACTAAGAGTGCACGGCAGGGTCCCTGTGGGATATCAAAGCAATTGGGTGGGCGGTTTCGGAGAAGAAGATTTTTTAAGATTTGCCCCCAAAAAGACCAAAAAAGCATAAAAAATCCAAAAATCACTGGAGTGTAACCATTTGAACAAACTTGGTAGAGACTCACCTAGGGTACATCCCCACCAAGTTTGAAGTCAATCTGGATGACGCTTTTGGAGAAGAAGTCAAAAATGTGAATCAGCATTCGAAAGTCCATTGACTTCCATAGTAATCAATAGGAAAGCTGCATCGACCACGCAGTACCTGAATTGAAAAAATCATTAAAAATCAGGAATCCACAGCAGTGCCACCTAGTGAATTACTTTGTTTGACCCTTCTACAAGGAACATATCCACCAAGTTTCAGCTTAATCTGAGTGACGGTTCTGGAGAAGTCGATAATAGCAAAAACGTACAAAAATTCATAAAAAATAGAAAAAAATCGCAGGACCACCTGGTGAACAAATTAAGAACTAAGTGTCCCCGTCTGGGTCCCTGTGTGATATCAAAGCAATTGGGCGGGTAGTTTCTGAGAAGATGATTTTTTATGATTTGCCCCCAAAAAGAACAAAAAAAATCCAAAAATCACTGGAACTAACAATTTGAACAAACTCCGTAGAGATCCATCTAATGCACGTCCCCACCAAGTTTGAAGTAAATCTGGCCAAAATTATTCAAGTAATAACCATTAGAAGAAATATCTATGTTAAACTTTCCTATAAAAACTTTTGTAAAGATTTTTGAAGAAAATCATTAAAAATCCAAAAATCACTGGAGCATGACCATTTGTACAACCTTGTAGAAACCCACCCAAGGTACATTGCCACCTAGTTTGAAGTTAATCTGGAGGACAGTTTTGGAGGAGAAGTCGAAAATGTGAATTAGCACTGCGTGTCCATTGACTTGTATAATAATGAATCGGAAACCCGCATTGACCAATAAGAACCCGAATTGAAAAAATTGTTAAAAATCCGCAGCATTCCCACATAGTGAACAACTTTGTTTGACCCTTATACAAGAAAGATATCCACCATGTTTCAGCTTACTCTGAGTGACAGTTCTGGAAGGGAAGTCGAAAATAGCTATAAGACACAAAAATTCGAAAAAATTAGAAAAAAATTGCAGCGCCACCTGGTGAACACATTAAGAACTAGGAATCCCGGGGAGTGTTCCTGTGTGATATCAGAGCAATTGGGTGAGCGGTTTCGGAGAAGAAGATTTTTTAAAATTTACCCAAAAAGGAACAAAAAAAATTATTAAAAAAACAAAAATCACTGGACCGTGACCATTTGTACAAACTTGGTAGAGACCCACCCAAGGCACATCCCCACCAAGTTTGAAGTGGATGTGGCAGACTGTTTTGGAGAACAAGTCGAAAATGTGAATTGTGGAGGGACGGACGACAGACGGATGACGGACGACGAATGGCCTACCCTCCTAAAAGCTCAGCTGACTTATCAGCTGAGCTAAAAAAAAACACAAAAAACAAACAAACAAACAAACAAACAAGAGGGCTGTGAACAGCCCATGCCTCAGCTGATCTTGACATTCATCACAGTTACAGCTCTATGAACTTGGGAAAGGATCAAGGGCACCCATGTTCTGAGTAAGTCTGGCCTATATGGAAGAACACATACATGTGCAACATCAAAGTTCAAGTAGTTCTCAAGTTATGATGAAGAGTAAAATTCATGTATGTTGCACCGTGACCCCCACAAACGAGGTCAAGGTCATTCATGTACTGTCTCAGCATGACCTTCATACAGAATAATTAACATGTGCAGCTAACTCAAAACAGATCTCAAGTTATCAAGTAAACAGTAAATTTTGTGTCAGTTGTCCTGTGAATTAGCATTAGAATGCGCACTGACTTACATACTAATCAATAGGAAAGCTGCATTGAACCATAAGTACCCGAAGTGAAAATCCTTAAAAATCAGGAATCCAAAGCAGTGCCACCTAGTAAACAACTGTTTGACCCTTCCACAACATATCCATCACATTTCAGCTTAATCTGAGGGACGGTTCTGAGAACAAGTGAAAAGTAGCAAAACAATACAAAAATTCATTAAAAAATTGCAGCGCCACCTGGTGAACAAGTTCGGAACTAGGTGTCCCCGGGAGTGTCTATGTACGATTTCAAAGCAATTGGGTGAGCGGTTTCAGAGGAGGAGAATTTTTAAAAAAACATAAAAATTGATAAAAAAAATCCAAAAATCAATAGAGCGTGACCATTTGAACAAACATGGTAGAGATCTACCTAAGGCACATTCCCACCAAGTTTGAAGTAAATCTGGCCAATATTATTTAAGTTATGATCATTACAAGAAATTCCCATGTAAAGCTTTCCTACTAAAACTTTTGAAGAGATTTTGGAAAAAAAATCATAAAAAAATCCAGAATTCATTGGAACATGACCATTGGAACAAACCGGGTACACAGCCACCCAAGGTACATCCCCACCAAGTTTGAAGTAAATCTGGATGACGGTTTGGAGAAGAAGTCGAAAATGTAAATTAGCATTAGAATGCCCATTGTCCTACATGGTAATCAATAGGAAAGGTGCACTTACAGCAAAGGAGCCGAATGGAAAAAATCATTTAAAATCAGCAATCCGAAACATGCCCGCACAGTGAACAATTTTGTTTGCCCCATCCATAAGGAAAATATCCACCACGTGTAAGCTTAATCTGAGTGACGGTTCTGGAGAAGAAGTTGAAAATAGCTTTAACACACAAAAATTCATAAAAAAATAGAAAAAAAGTGCAGCGCCACCTGGTGAACAAATTAAGAACAAGGAATTCTTAGGTGTCTTCCTGTGTGATATCAAAGCAATTGGGTAAGCGGTTTTGGAGAAAAAGATTTTTTTCAGATTTGGCAAAAAAAAAAATTCATTAAAAGTCCAAAAATCACTGGAGCATGAACATTTGAACAAAACTGATAGAAACCCACCCTAGATAAATTGCCATCAAGTTTGAAGTTAATCTGGATGACGTTTTTGGAGAAGAAGTTGAAAATGTGAATTAGCATTAGAATGCCCATTGCTTTCCATAGTAATCAATAGGAAAGCTGCATTGACCGATAAGTACCCGAATTGAAAAAAATCGTTAAAAATCAGGAATCTGCAGCATTCCCACATAGTGAACAACTTTGTTTGACCATTCTACAAGGAACATATCCACCATGTTTCAGCTTAATCTGAGTGACGGTTCTGGAGAAGAAGTCGAAAATAGCTAGAAGACAAAAAAGATGCATAAAAAAAAGAAAAAATTGCAGCGCCACCCGGTGAACCAATAAGGAGTCCAAGGAAATGTTCCTGTGTGATATCAAAGCAGTTGGGTGAGCGGTTTCGGAGAAGATTTTTTAAGATTTGCCCACAAAAGAACAAAAAAATTCATTAAAAATTCAAAAATCACTGGACCGTGACCATTTGAACAAACTTGGT
This sequence comes from Hermodice carunculata, assembly GCA_964020975.1. Taxonomy (NCBI): domain Eukaryota; kingdom Metazoa; phylum Annelida; class Polychaeta; order Eunicida; family Amphinomidae; genus Hermodice; species Hermodice carunculata. The sequence continues at coordinate 45,456,048 of OZ026614.1, read as the reverse complement.
AGAGACCTACCCAAGGCACATCTCCACCAAGTTTGAAGTGGATCTGGAATGACCACTCGCTCTGTGGACCTCGTCTCTCCAAGCATATCAGGGACATGTTATAGATAGGCCTATTTATGATACAAAGTCCCTGAGCATGTCAATAGTGAGTTACCAGTTGGCCTTGCAATCCGGATTGGTATCAAGCAAGCTTCCCACACCCCCACACCCCCACCCTGCCCCCGCCCCATTCATCCTTTAAGTGATCAAGCATACACATGAAGATCAGAAACAAAAGAACAGGCCCATGGCCATGCACACGATGATTTTTTTAAACGTTTTATACCGTATTCATTCTAATTGTAGCACACGGCCTACGTGAAGCATGCCCCCAACTTCTCACATTCCGGACTCCCCGTACAATTTCATTTTATCCCGTTATTTTTATCAAAATATTGACCACTGTTGAAAAGATAGGCGCCAGTGATGGTACTTTGGGCTTTCTTTATTGCTTGATTGAGACTGTAAAGACTTCTTTTATTCCAAATTGAGAACAATCGTAGTTACACAGCGTCGCAATCCCCGGGTTTTATTCAGGACTTTTTTTCTTTTTTTTTTTTTTTGACTGCAAAAGTAAGCTACTATTGGAATGAATACGATATAGGCGTTGAAATCTGCAAAGACTGAGCCTGCATCCAAGGCCTTGTCGACGCAAGGAAATTTCAATAATAAAATTTATTTTATAGACGAAAAAGGCTCTGGAATTGTTTGTGAAGATCACGATATAGCACTGGGGATTTCATCCATGTGTTGCAGGAAATCGTGATGTAGGCTTACCGAAGACATAAAACTGTCACAGGTGCTTGTGCTTCAAGCGAGGAAAGACTTAATCATGGATTTATTGATGTTTCAATGCTTCTGTTAAAACCTGAAGTTTAACAGGAAAACGTAACGGAAAGGGAATAAAATATCAAGTAACACCCGCTGGCCGGTCGAGAACATGTTTTTGTGCTTATGTCGTTTCAAAAGTAGTACTACTAGCAAAAACATCAACATTTTAAATGGATGGGTAGCTGTGGCCAACTACCTCCGATCTCCTTCCCGAGAACCATTTCGAACATCGAAACAAGACATATTGACTGAAGGGTTCGCCAGGACAAAAATACGGACTTTTGCTCAAATTAGATAATGGCGACACCAAAATCGAATCAGTTACTCTTGGCATGCTAGATAAGCATACTGCAAATTTAACCAAAGTACATTGGAGCATTTTGGAAATATTGCGGTAACGAGCCCTGACAAGCATGTACTTAGGCTACCATTTGGTCAAATTAGGTCATGGCGACACCAACATCGAATTAAGTCATCTTGGCATGCTAGGTAAGCAAACGGCCAAACTTGAGCAAAGTACATTGAAGCGTTCTGCAGATATTGGCATTTGCTCACATTAGATCATGGTGACACCAAAATCTAATCCGATTATCTTGCCAGGTGAGATACGCATATTGCCAAATTTGAGCAAAATACATGGAGCCATTTTGTAAATGCCGGGGTAACGAAGATTTGCACATTTGGACGGACAATCACATCCAGACAACCTGAAAACAGAAAGCCCCCCTCCCCCCCTTCCCCATTTCGGCATGCAAATTTTGGTCAGCTCGGCAGCAAAAGGAGTCAGTTCGGCAGGAAACTGGGTCACGTCGGCACAGAAAAAGATGGTCATTTCGGCACATAATTTTTTTTTTCTATTTTATGAAAAACATTGAAGACAGAATAAAGGCTATCTTCATAATCATAGGACATCTCGTCATGAAAGAAGTCCAAATTACCCTTGTAATAAGTTGTAAATCTGGCATGTTCACAGACAGCGTGTCTGAATACGGGAACCAGCGAACTGCTAGCGCCAGTAGTGGAATTGAACTGCTATTTGCTAATTTTCTTGTGTCACAAGTTAACTTCGGCACATGAAGAGAAGTAAGCTCCGACCACCCTTCGCTAGAATTTGCACGGCCAAATAGCCTTGCAATTCTAGAAATTATCCAACATGTATGATCATACGAAGGTCAGTGAACATAATAACAACGGTATGATGTCACATGTGCATTTTGACACGACGACCCAATATTATACAATATTGACCTGCACTGCAGAGCCTGTATAGGCCGAGTTGGTTTCAGCTAAGGCTACATTTATTAAATAAGGGATAAGTAGAGATATTAGTCGGTATTCAAGTATCAGTAATCCTTTATTATAATTTATTCAATAATCGACCGTGCCGAAGTGACCCTGCCGAATCGACTTGTTTTCCGCGTCGAATTGGAGTCACTTCGGCATGCCGAATTAGCATTCTGCCGAAGTGACTTGTATTCATGGGGTGGACCCTTACAAATGCTGACAAGAACGGACGGTTTCCACTAAGTAGGACTGAAATATGCTGAAAACATGGTGTAATGTTACCTTAGATCATTTCATATGTAAATTATATCCTCACATTCCACTGAATCAAATGACGTGTAGCATCTTCATTCACACACGTTCCCAAAGGGTGGTCGCTCAGGCAACATACAATCAAATGCATCTATCAATCGAAATTCGCACCACCGATTGTCTCATTTCCCATTTTCATTTGTCTTTTTTTTTTTATTTACTGTCGTAATAATGTGCACTGGTAACAATGCAGTGCATTTGAAGTGTAGATTATATATACACAATGATTCCGAGATAATTGGTCATTTTTGTATGCGGATATGTTCACAGGAAATCATTCAAAAATTGTTGCTACATTTTGGTTTTCAAGTCTGGCACATAGTGATTTATTCCAGCTGCGAGGGGTTTGTACCCATACTCTGACCCTGCTGCCGACACAGGTTCAAGCACAAACTCAATATTAGACATTTTCCCATTATGATGAATCGCTGAATGTGCCTAGGAGTTAATATAGTGCTGTTTGCTGCGTTCTAATACTTTCCACAAATCACATTTACAAATTTTCAATAACTCAGTCAACACCCCTATATAAAAATCACTCCTTTGTTACGGGACATCATAATAGTAAGCTATAGAATGCGCATCCGGGTTCTGAAGGCAAGGAGTAAGCTGAAGGGGTCTGGGATCTTCATAAATGAGGACTTAACAAAGCGACGTAATAGATTGGCGTACCTAGCCAGGCAGCTCAAAAATGAAAAGAAAATCCTGGACACATGGCTATATGATGGCATGGTGTTGGTCAAGCATCGCATCGCTCCAAACAATCCTACGCTGAGAACGACAGAAATCCGTCTTGAGAGTGACCTGAACAAGTGCAAGTTTACTTGAGCGTAATTTGACTTTTGTATCCCAATCCCGACAAGAACATTCTTCCATATATGTGACTTTCGTATGACTGCAAATTGGCCTTTGTTAGACAGGTTTTGTGCTGATCTGTTTATGTCAGTCGAGCTCTATATTTTCATGTAATTTTCTAAAGAACAACGGAGTGTTTATATTACCGAACTGCTGACTTTCCAAAATGTCCTTTGACATTGTTTTGGCCACTTGCTTGTCAGGACCACTTTCGTGATTATACACACATGCTCCATTGCATGCATTGTGCAAATACTACTATTATCAGGTAGTGCTTTACTGTACATGGAGTTACTAATGTTGCGCATGATGCTACCATCTCAGTCTATACATGTGGAGGTTGTAGGCATGCTGCTGCTAGAGTAATGAATATATCTATTACAGCCATAGTGTATATAGATAATACGTAGGCCTCTAGCTGTTGCTCTACGGTAATGACTATTCACTATATATGTATTTAAATCATTATATTTTGCATTTGTCATCACGTAGGCCAGTTTGACTGTATGGCAATGTTTTACTCCTTGTATCGCAGTCTTCATGGCTTATGTTTTTTAACCAACTGCGTGGTAAAATACGCAGCTCTGGGGCAAGGATTATTCTCTCTGTAATGCAGGCCAAAGCATTGCAGTCATTATATTTTTTCCCTGGGATTAAATTTTGTTGCATTTATATATGCTCCTGCTGGTGTGGAAGAGAACACTTCCATTGGCACAAACCAACGGGGGTGTTCTCTGTTATATTGGCGGGGGTATGTGTGGGTAATATATCTTGCTTATATAAATATGAGATAACTTCAAATAATCTTTTCTATAATTTTTACATTTCCTGAACGGCGCTTTATTATACTTGGAAAATTGGCATGTTCGTTCGAGATCCGCCTAGTGTGAAAACATTCAATTATGATTTAAGCTTTAGCTAATTCCATCCCTCTTGAGCGATGGAATTGGCTCTTCTGCTCATCTGCGCTGAGACTGGGACAAGTTGTCTTGGTGTCAGATATGCGTCAGTAACAAGCGGATGCGCAACAAAAACTAAACTTGTACAATGTGTGATATTGGACCCTGTTCTAAAATCACATCACATATGTATTCCGGCGTCGGCTGTTTGCCTTTCATGTTACATGATAGAAAATATTTGTCAGGTCACATGACTGCATTCTCACCATGTACACCTTTATATATTTGTCGTGGCTCACGCTATACGCGTGCAGCTTTTTGTGTATTCCCCAATTTTTGTCACCCAAACGGGTGGTATGGAAACTTTTTTGTTTCACGTGTTTTACATTTGTTTATTCCTTCTGTGTTGGATTTCTTTCCAGTACTGTTCTACTTTATATCTATGTGTCTTTTCATGTTCGTGTGCTTTTGCTTTGTACCTACCAGTAGATACTTTAACAACCTTATACCGAAGCTGCTACTAGATAACACTCACCCATTTAATAAATATTACCACTTGCTGGAAATCCTGCCAAAGACGGGAATAGGTTAATGTTTAATTAAAAAAAATCAGTGGAGCTGCAATACAACTGCAGGTTACTGTGCACCTTGGGCGTAGTCAGATGTCTTGGTTTGTATGTCATGGTATTTCTAATTGCCACTGGTGATATATTATGTTTGTCTGCATTTAAAAAATCTACAGTTTCACCCCCTATGACTTCAAAAAAGAGCATACACATCGGTAGGAGTAAGAGTTCAATAACATATTCTTGTACAGGATATATAATGTTACAGTTTTATTACGTATCTATGTATTTGTTCATATCCTGTTCTTTTTCATTAGTTCTCTATGACTTGGTGTTAATCTTATCAGGTGATGTCCCTGGTTCCAGAGACATATTGAACTTGCTGCATTTAATTGTTAACAGTCTGACAGCGAATAACAAAATAGACGAGCTTGAATCATTACGCCTGCATAATAGTTTAGACGTTATCTGCTCAAATGAAACAAAACTTGATAACTCTATTTCAGTTGAGGACGTAAAAATTAATGGCTTGAGTTACCGTTTCGTAATGATCGAAATAGATTCGGAGGAGGTGTAGCAATATATACTACCGAATTATTACACGCTAAGTTGAGAAATGACCTACGTTTACCAAATATCGAATCGCGAGTCGAATTTCAATAAACGTAAGGCATTTATTGCTACTTTTTATAGGCCACCTGGTCAGACCTTGGCAGAAAGTAGAGACTTTTCTTTCCAGGAAATATTGGGCAAAATCATAACAGAATCACCACATTCAATAATTGTAACTGGAGACTTCAATTTGCATGGTATTCCATGGAACGACAGGACATGTGGAAATGGATTGGAATGGGAATTTTTAAATACCTGTCACAGTCTAAATCTACAACAACTTGTAACTGAACCTACCAGGGGAAACTCAGTACTTGACCTGATATTCACTATTAAAGACTCTATTAATTGTACTACTACAAATTTGTCACCCGTTTCCACCTGTGATCATGAATGTATTCTACTCGCCACAGATATTGGTATCGGAAAAGGGGCTCCGTTTAAAAAGGTTATTTGGAATTATGATAAAATAAACCACGATAAGGTACATGAGTTGTTATCATCAGCTCCTTGGGATGCAATCTTTGTTGACGATGATATTAATAATAGTTGCCAAAACGTGACTGAATTCTTAACAGATGTGGCGTCGGAGTGTATACCACATAAAGAGGTAATGATCAGACCTCGTGATAAGCCGTTTATGAATGGTGAACTCCGGCACCACATGAAAGTTAGGGATCGTGCGTATAAGCGGGCAAAGAAATCTGGCAGGGAAGACGACTGGAGATGGTATTGCAGACGCAGAAACGAAGTTGTAAATTTGGTCAGGATAGCAAAAAGAAATTATTTCTCAAAAGTACACGATATTTTGTCTAGCAAAGAAACAGAACCAAAAAAATTGTGGCAAACTTTAAAGCAAGCTTGTGGCTGGATTTCAAGGAAACTTATACCGTCACTGATTAATAATGGGGCTGTTTACCTGAACCCAGTCGACAAAGCCAATTGTTGAAATAATTACTTTGCATCCCAGTGGATAAAGGATGATTTTTCTGATGATCTACCTGCCATAGAGTATCAGACTGACCCTAGGCTTGGCAGCTTTGTTGTTTGTGAAAATGATGTTTTGGGTCTACTAAAAAAGTTGAAAATATGTAAGTGAGGTGGACCCGATGGCATTCCTAACAAAGTTCTCCGGCAGTTTGCCCAATATATTCACATTCCTTTAACAAAGTTATTTAATATGTCGTTACATAGTTCTATTTTCCCTGATCTGTGGAAGAGAGCAAATGTGTCAGCTCTCTTTAAAAAGGACGATCCTCATGCTGTCAAAAATTATAGGCCCGTTTCTTTACTTTGTTCTGTATCGAAAGTATTTGAAGCATGTTTGTTCAAAAGATTATACGGTTTTCTCATCAGTAATAATTTATTGACGTATTGCAATTCTGGTTTCAAGAAAATGGACAGCACTGTGAATCAGTTAATTAATATTGTACATGAATTGAGCCAAGCAATTGACAAGGGAAAAGAAGTACGGTTGATATTTTTAGATGTTTCTAAGGCATTTGATCGTGTTTGGCACCGAGGACTGTTGTTAAAATTACAACAAGTAGGGATAGAAGACCCTCTTCTTTCATGGATACGGTCATACCTAAGTTTTAGAAAGCAAAGAGTGGTTATCGATGGTGATTCCTCAGGCTGGGTAAATATTGAATCTGGTGTTCCCCAAGGCAGCGTCCTAGGTCCTTTGTTGTATTTGGTATTCATTAATGACTTAATTGATGACATTACCTGCAAAGCTTACCCATTTGCAGATGATACCACCTTGATGGAAATAGTAGAAAGTCCTCAGCAGACTGTCATAAATTTCAATGCGAACCTACTTGTGGTTCAAGAATGGGGAAATAAGTGGAAAGTAGATTTTAATCCCGATAAAACGGAAGAAATGATAATTTCAACCAAAAAGAAAAAACCGGTGCATGATCAATTGTCTTTCTTGAACAAACCTATTTCACGTGTACATGAACACAAACATTTAGGAATCACACTATCAAACAACTTATGTTGGGACAGCCATATAAAAAATATTTGTAATAAAGCTGCCTCTAGACTGGGGCCCATCAGATCTTGTACATATTATCTGCCTTGCAATGCACTCGAACGTATTTACATTTCTTTTATACGCCCTATACTGGAGTATGCATCACCAATATTCGATAGTTGTTCTGGGCGGGGGAGGGTCATGCTGGAAACTTCAATATAAAGCATCTTTACTCGTCTCGGGAGCAATGAACACATCCAGTCAATCTAAAATTTTATCATGCCTAGGTTGGCCGAGTCTGGAGGTTAGACGGAAGTATCAGAAACTTGTTCTTTATTATAAAATAACTCTAGGTTCCTGCCCTCAACACCTGAGGGCGCTGCTTCCTAGAGTAAACAGTGAAAGAGTTAATTATCCTTTACGTAATCTCAGGGAGCGCTCCCTTGTTTTCGCGCGTACTTCTTTGTTCATGAATTCTTTTATACCATCAGCTACTCGCCTTTGGAATACCCTTACACTTTATATAAGAAATGCTTCTTCATTAAACGTGTTCAAGGTACGGCTAAAGCGACATTTATTTCCCACCAGACTCGGGCAACTGCGGCATGGACCTAGACATTTAAATGTTCTAATGACTCGTCTAAGAGTTGACTTTAGTGCTCTAAACGCCCATCTTTTTAAAAGACGTTTACGTGTCAACCCAAGCTGTGCTTGTGGTTGCCCCTCCGAAACTGTCATACATTATTTACTGCAGTGTCCACTGCATGACACCCAAAGACAAAATCCTTTTGGCACGGATTTCTACTATCATTATTAACGAAAACGTTGATGTCAACTTTAACCGATTAGGTAATTACGGGAAAGTATATTTATTATTGCATGGTACTTCAGCAGCTTCTTATGATTGTAATTGTTTATTGATGGATGCCACTATGACATTCATCGATAAATCAAACAGATTCAAAAATTAACTAAGGAGGGTCAATTAATAATAGTTTTTGAAATACTTACTGTCTATCAAGTTTGATTCTACTGGTTCTTTTGTTTCCATTTGTACATATTGATGTCTATGTATACATGTTTTTTTTTTTTCTTTTTTCAGCTATTGTATGGGTCTAATATACTATCTTGATGTAATATGTATTTACTTGAGGAGAGAGATTTGTATTAGCCTCAGGCTATTTTCTCAATCCTCCATGAAGAAATAAAGTTTATTATTATTATAATAGTATGAACAAACACTGAAAATAAATATAGAAAGAAATAAAATACCTGGTCCTTCGGGTATTGCACCAGCTGCCACGTTGGTGTCAGTTCCACTCTCAGATTTTTCATCACCATCTGGTTCAACAGCAGCTCCTACAGATCCAACGCAAGTATCTTCCGGGTTTGTGTCTTCCTTTCTTTCTGGTGGACCTAGCTGCTCGTCATCTTGGCCTTGTCCCTGTGGTGTGCCGTCTTCTTTCACAGGGGCTGGCACTGAGTCGTCGTGGTGGCTACTGTCGTCCTGTGCTCCTTTGATGTCTCTCAACAACCCTTTTTAAGAATATTTACAATTATATATTTATTTTGATCTGTACAAAGTACTTTTTTCTAATTCTTTACAATTACACTTTCACAATTCGTCCACAATTGAAAATGTGTACTTTTACTTTTTATTCCATATGATAAATTACACTATACAATTCGTGTGGCACCATTTTGTAGCCTTGTCTGTTCACGCAAAATTGGTGTCGTTAACTCAATCTTCATTTGTCGAAATCAATCATGACACAGACATACGCGGACTCTGCTGGAATGAATTTTGAAGAGTCACCTTCAACACACAAAAGACTCCTCACATTATTACTCATTAGCATATACAGCCAGCTCTGACCAAATTAGGTTAAATGTGAACTGAATAAATGTCATTCAAACAGAGAGGACACGATATTGGAATCAATGCTAGTAAGAAAATTAAACATTGAATAGTACTTACGAAGAATCAGGGCCAAACAAAGAAGGCTTATATAACATACTGCCATAATAATTATTCTCCTGTGCATGGTGTTTCTATTTTCTTCCTCAATCTGCAAAAACAAATATCCAGGAAGCAAAATTATTGAAGCACGTTGAAACTGAAGTCATACATATGCGTGAAAATGAAATGTAAAATTAAAGCCCGAGGAGCCATTCCATGCTGTTAGTAAATCATATAATCTCAAATCCGAAGCTTGTTTCCAGTGAGTGAGCAAAAGACAGTTTCACCCCCTGGTGCGTTCTGATACAGTCAGTTTAAGCCACAGGTTCAAGTGTCCTCAGGAGGTTGGCATACTTTTCCTAGCCATACCTGATGTTTTTACTGTCTCATTCATAATAAACATTTTCAGCACAATTTTGAAGATTCAAGATAAGTTTGTAATCATTAAACATGAATATGAGCCTTATCAAGCTTAGGGTTTGGTGCAGCAAAACTTTAACGGTTTTCTTTATTTTTTCCTAATATGGAAGCATTGTACACAGGATGACCCAGGTGCCATGCAAGCGAACAAAACTAAAAACTACAAAATAAAATCACTAAATGCAATCAATATATTTGTTGTATTTCTTTTTACATAAGTATACATACTTAGAACTTCTGTAAAATAGCTGTGTAAGCGGCTTGTTGAAACGTTTTAAAAATGTAACTTTTGAACCGGAAATAAAGTGCACCGTATAAACTAAAAACTATTGACCTGGATGATATTAAACATAAATTCATCCTCTCACTTTTCAAAACAAAAGTTCTAAAAGTTACGGTTACATCCGACGGACACCCGGTTCCTTCTTACCATCGACATTAGTTTCGTTTTGAAGTTGTGATAATGAATGTCAATTTACCTGCTGTACTTCTAATAACAAATTTGGTGGCTCTGGCGGAGGTTCACAGAGAACGCTGCAAAAAGCAAAAGCATTAATTTTTGTGAGGTTGCATGGACAAATATATTTGAGTGAAATGTAATTAACGATGAACTCAAGGCTAATTTATTTAATGTTCAAACAAATGAATTGTAGAATTATCCGTAAGAAATTTACGAACTCGTTTCGTGGTTTACATCAGTTCGACAAACTTCCTAAAATGTAGGAAATCACAGGGTTTTTTTTGGGGGGGGGGTGTCGAGTTTCAAGAGGGAATATTAAGTTTTGTGCAAATTTGTCAAAAATTCAACGAGACATAAACTTTGGCCTGATCGATCGCCTTTCCAGTCAGGCAACTGGTCTATGTAATTTCATGTTAGGGTTTTGGGATTTTTTTTGTTTATATATATATATATATATATATATATATATATATATATATATATATATATATATATATATATATATATACATATAAAAGGGAAGAAAACATGTAGCACCAACTGTTAAGCAAATTGACAACCAATGCCCAAAAGTGTCTCTATGCAATTTAAAAGTACTGACTCTGCAGTTTAAGATAACATTTTACACACACACACATACACACAACCGATATGCATTACAAAGTTCAATGTGCTGGGGCACATAACCTATTGAATATACCTAATACAGACCCGTCTACGGTGTATCCCACCTGATAGAGACCCACGCAGGGTATATTCAGTCACAGTTTGATGTGCGCCTGGTAAGCGATTTTGGACTAAGACAATATTATATTCATATACATACGTGTACACTAGTATTTCGATATTAAACATGCTAGTATGTACTCTGATCAGGAGATAATTTTTGTTTTTAATAGCAGTTGCCACTTGCCATCTTCTTTGGTGGACATCGAGTCAAGCTCCAGTCCAACTGACTGTTATTCAAAAAAAACAACAACAACAACAACAACAACAACAAAAAAAAAATCTCCGCACAAACTATCACGAGAAGTTGAAGCGCTAAGTGTGAAACATTTTAAAGTCTTGGGGTACGCACACGCGCCTGTGCAGTTTTCAAAGGAACTGGCCAGCTGCTTTCAGAGAACAAGCTTTTTAAAAGTTGTCACCAAAACGTACAAAAATGAAAGAAGTGAAATTATGAATCAGTGACATTACCCGGGACAATCTGAGCGACCAAAGCTTGTATTTTTTAACGATGCAGCCTGAGTCTTTGGAAATAATCCGGTCGTATTCACTTTTGATGTTGCCTTTTGTTTTAAAATATAAAATGCGTCGGGGAATAGTAATTGTAGTATGCATGTAGAAACTGCCACTCACGCTGCGCTGAATGGCCAGAGCTTATCGACCAAAGTTGTGGAGGCAGTCAAAAACCGGCTGAGACTTAAGATTGAAATGTGGTGGAAAACGAACGGAGGAAAGTTGGTTACTGAGAAGCATGTTGTTGAATGGAAGAGAGGGGTGGAGGAAAAGGGCACACTCATTGCATACAGAGGGCTTGATAAAACAGTCAGAGGAAATTGTTGGGATTGTAGCAAGGGTTCAAAGTTGTTATTTCAAGGAAGAGCAGGAGTGTTTTATCTTGAGAAACGGACACAGAAGTGGACCAGTGGGAGCGATGGGAAGTGCAAGATATGCAGGGAGGATGAGGATGAGACAATAGATCATTTTCTTGTGTGGTGTTCAGAGTATCAGGGATTGAGAGATAGTCTGTTTGAAGGGTGGAAAGAGAAAGATGAATTATATAGAAGTCTAGAACAAGTTCAGAACATGGCAGAGGGTGATAGGTTCGCCTGGATGTTGGGGTTGAAAGGAGATACGCCAGGAAGTGGAGTAGGGATTGAGTTAGTTAAGGGCTTTCTGGTGAAGAGCTGGGAAAGAAGAAGTAATGTTTTAGGTTTGAGGGAGTCTGAAGCCAGAGTAGGGAACTGAGAGAGGGGAAGGGAGAAGGTAGCCCTTACAAGGGCTCCCACGACTCTGTCTATGGCAACATAGACAGGGGCTGTGGGTATGCCGAGCGCAAGATGCGATTGTGGGATAGGTTTTGATTTCTTGGCCTCCTTTTGAGGACCACGGCAAACAAGTGGAGGGCCAAAGACAATTATTATTATTACTTGATCAAGGTAAGTGTTTACATTGTTTACTTCAAGTCACTCTGCTAGAAACCATTTGAAAATAGTTCCATATCAGCTATTTCACGCTATCAAAGACATTAAGTACATGTATATCCTTTAACGCTGTAATTACGATAATTACCAGAGATAATTTTGTGGACTTTCATCACATTGAAGACGTAATCTTCAAGGCTTGGATTGTGTAAAAGGCATGGCCTCGTCGGACTTTGTGTCGCCAAATTCCTTAACTTTAAGTAAAATATATATATATATATATATAACATTAATTTTTATGTTTTTGTTTTGATGAAATCGATATTTACTAAAGTGTATGAACGTGTCTGAAACAACCGGATAGCTTTATGAAAATATTAAACTGTAGTAATTTACTGTTAGAAAGTTGTCTTACAAGCCCTTGTACTTGCAATAATTGACTGATACGATAACTCTCTCGTTGGAGAAATTCTTCCTTCAGGTTGATTTGGCCCCAAATTGCGTGTGATCCTGTGATATGGATGCGGTGCAGATGCAATATTCCTGAGTGGAATAAGACCGTTGGTCGGGAGGGAAGGCCGTGGTTCCAGTTAATGGTTTATGATAACCGTCCGGTGGCGCCGCAGTCATTTAGAAAAAAAATACAAAAGAAGGGAAATCCTGTGGTATACTGTTAAGTCAGATGCACTGCCTTCAGGAAAGCAGCCACGAAGGACTTGAAGAACAGGGGACAGCCCAGCGCTAGCGCTCCCTGACTGGATGACGCTGCATTACTTAAGCAAAAACTTTCTTTTCAGCAAACAGTCTGCTGGCCCTGCAACAAACTCTGCATGACAAACTATTGCACGATCATATTCTTAGACGGCGATTTTGGGACACACCAGTCTGAGGGAAGTACCTCTTCAAGGGTATTACAACTCTTCAACAATGAAAAGTGACTTCCTTGAAGACTGTGAAGTGGGGAATGGGGGAGGAAGAGAGGGCGAGAGAGAATTGTTTTATATATATATTTGAGGCATGTTGCACACGAAGGTTAGAAGAATACTGCATTTCCACCAAATATTTTAAACTATGTTTATATGGAAGGTACAAAGCATATATATATATATACACGCATAAATGGCGAAAATCCTTTAAAAGTACATACATACATACAGATTATACATTCTGTTTGCAAAGAGTTACAGGAAATCACGCAAAGATTAAATATGCTCAAGAATAAAAGTTGCTTAGATATCCTGGGCTTTGATACCAAATTATTAAGGCTAGGATCACAAATCCTTAGTCCGGCACTTACCCATATATTTAATCTTTCACTGTTACAGTCTGAAGTTCCTGCTGATTGGAAATTATCACGTGTCACCCCGGTGTATAAGGGACAAGGGGCGAAAAATATAATGAGTAATTACAGACCTATTTCAGTTGGTATTCATGTTGGTAAACTTATGGAAAAAGGTATACAAGAACAACTTCTCTCGTATTTAGGTCAACATGACTTTATTTCCATTGAACAATCTGCTTACTTGGAGAAACATTCAACTCAGACCTGTCTGCACAAAGTAGTTGACGACTGGCTAGCTAACATTAATGATGATTTGATAACAGCTATTTGCTTTTTGGATGTCCAAAAGTGCTTTGACACAATAAATCACGATGTTCTGAAATTTAAGTTGGAAAGGTATGGTATTGTAGCTAATGAATTATCTTGGTTTTATTCATATTTGACTGATAGACGGCAGAAAGTAGTGTGTAATGGGAGGTCGTCTAGTGAAAGTAATGTTACTATAGGGATTCCCCAGGGGTCCATTCTTGGACCCTCCCTCTTTCTTTTATATGTTAATGACATGGTTCAATATGTGAACAATGGGTCTATTAACTTATTTGCCGATGATACTATTCTCTATACAAGTGGTTATACTATACAGGAAGTAACGAATGCCCTACAGAAAAATTTAGATAATGTGGATTACTGGTACACAAGAAATAAATTATCAGTTAATGCTGAGAAATCCAAATCTATGCTGATTAATAAAAAGGGGAAGAGTTCGGATGTGCTCAAAGTTAATCTAAATGGTGAAGAAATTAAACAAGTCCACGATACGAAATATTTAGGTATACAATTGGATGAAAATATTAATTGGGAATCTCACTTGGAAAAACTACATTGTAGAATCATGTCTAAACTGGCTGTTTTAAGAAGATTAAGTAAATTTTTACCCAAGAAAATGTTAGAAATGATTTACAATGCTATGATATTGCCTTGTATCGACTATGGAGATACCGTATGGGGAACAACTGCAAAAGCATTAAAGGAGACTCAGCGCTTACAAAATGCTGCTGCTCGGGTAATTACCGGCAATTTTGACTATGTCAATGTACGAGGTGCTGATCTAGTCAGAGAATTAAAGTGGCAGACAATGGCAGAGCGGCAGCGTTTCCACACGGCTACGCTTATGTACAAATGTATATATGGTCTTGCCCCAAATTACTTGTGTGACCAGGTCATTCTTGCCAGAGAGGTCAGTTCCTATCAGACCAGACAAGCTGCAGGTTTAAATGTTATTGTGCCGTCTCCCAACAAAGATGTTTTTAAAAAGTCATTTTTATACAATGGTGCTATCGTGTGGAACAGTCTCCCGGAGTTTTTAAAGGAAAGCCAAAGTGTACTTGATTTTAAAGCACGTTACAAGAGACATTATTTCTGATTCGGTTCATTTAACAGCATTTATGAATATATCTTGTATATATGTGTGTATATATGTATATATATATATATATATATATATATATATATATATATTTTTTTTTTTTTTTTTTTTTTTTTAGTTTTTGGTTTTCTGTTCTTAGTTAGTTGTCTCTTAACCTTAATCTTATTGTCTATTTTACTGCTTTTATCTAGATGTATGCTGGGCCTCTTGGAAGAACAGAGCTGTGCTCTGAAAGGGTTACCCAGGGTAAACATGTTCATAAATAAATAAATAAATAAATAAGAGTCTAGCTTATAACATGGTTAATGTTTCGGCTAGAGTGCGGCTGTGTGTGTTGTGTGTTCGTTGTCTTTTTGGAGTCCCTTTGGCGTTTTTTTTTACCTTTGCCTTTTGTTCAACTTTTACAATCATCTTTGAAGGTTGGCTCTTGCATATTTGCTCAGACACTACTCAAGTACACGTGAAAGATGCATTTTAAACAGGCTTGTGAAGACAGAATACTCTGAGGATAGCACTATACAGCACAAAACAGCATGTACAGTGACATCCTTGAAGATGAACCGAAATTTGCCGATCATTGGTACAAACGAAAAGAGTTAGGGATCCTTGCTTACAAAATGCTGCCCCCACTATGTATTTCTTGTAATTTAAGGTGTGTTCTGTCTTTAACTATGAACAATTCTATCACTTCTTTAAGAATTATAAATTAGATTAGCATAACCATGGTTTCCTCCATCTCATCATCATCATCCCCCCCCCCCCCCTTTTTTTTTTTCCTAAGCCACCTGTGCCACACAGGACCGCGGCGCATAAGCGGAGAGCCACAGTATTATATTTATTATTATTAAATTATTTTTTATGGGGTATTTTGCTTGTTCATTGGTCATATCGCAAAGGTGCCAACCTTGATCTGGTGAACCAAATTATTCAAGATATGGGCCTACATCGTGGTAAACTTCTCACCACGTCTTTCTTAACATCCTCAACTTGGCTCAAGCCTAGGTGTAACCGTGACACATGGGTTCACTTTAGGCTCTACGCTGGATCCATTCTTCTTCATTACTTAATATAAGGCCTACAATTAACACATCTGATATAGGCTATCCATCCACCCGTCCATGCTGAAAACTTCTTTTATGCATTGAGCCTTACACAAATCCTATGGGTGTTGACTTTGTGTCCCAGAATGGAGGGGAATGTTTAATGCGATCATGTAATACAAATACGTGTATTATCGCAGCGCAGAGTTTAATACAGTCTCAGGGACTGAGGGAGGGAAGACGGTTCGGCAGGAGTGAGGTCTGCGCGTCCTGCGAACTTTGCGCCCTGTACCCGGATTTTAGTGTGAAACAACTGTCTGTTCGTATGTTCAAATTAAACAACACTCTTACCCTTGACTGTGACGTCATAGACTCATAATAAGATCTTTTGCTGCTATATAGTAGTAGCTTCATGAGTTTATATATATATTATAGGCCTACTTACAAACGCCGAATTTTATCCGTGCCAGGCTCATTGCTACATTTTTATATTTTATGTTGCCGGGTGCACATTCATGCGGCACCTTGTTCTGTGTGTTTCCCAAGTTTTCGCAAAATCACATCATATCAAATCGAGAGAATAAATCCAAGTAGACACATCATTAATACATTATACTTACGCTTCTGGAGGTCCCACATTCACCGTGTATGACAACAGTGAGTAACTGATTGCTACAAACGATGAAAAACCCAGGCTCAATGTCATCATGAATGATCAATTGCCAGTTGAAAAACTTTTCGCTCGGAGAGGTGCAAGCCCGTAGGGCTGTTCTTCACGAGAGAAACTATTTAAAACGTCGAAAAGAGAACACACATATATGTCACACTAGAGTAGTGCTACGGAGCGCAAAGCTGTTCCTTCTACTGTCGCCAACAGACTTTTGCGAAATCAACGTCTGGTGAGGCAGTAGATCACGTGGCAACAAAAGTTCTGGACGTCATAATATGTAGTCATACGAACCAACGTGATCAGAGCACGTATCAATGTCACGTGAACAGTGGTTCCCCTGCCACCGGATCCCTTTCCGACTGACGAGCCCCACATTTATTTTAGGCCTACATGGTGAGGACTGATTTTGGCTTTTCCATTCAAAATTATCGGTAGGCCTATACGTTTTAATTGTGCATCATAAATAATATGTAACCGGCCAGGCAGGGGAGCTCCCAACTAACTATGCAACCTGACACAAATCGGTAGCCAAGCCCTGAAATTATTGTTTACAGTGTCACCTATATTGGCTATAATACAGCATAGGCATTATCTTGCCCCCTTAGTTTTAGTAGGAATGCTACTCGCGCACCAGAGGCCGTATTCATAAAACTTTACTTAGTCACCAGTGTGGCTTGTGCAATAGGACTAATTATGATGACGTCAGGGTCCCATGTGGGAATTATAGGTAGCATTCAGGTTGTTTGGCCATGGTCAAAATCCTCACACTGTCACAGGAAGGTGCAGCGCGCATGGCATAGTGGATAGAATATTGCAGGCAACTGAATGTGTATTGAGCGATAGGCCATTGGTGGTTAGACCCCATAAAAAATTACTTGCTTATCATCACCGCCCCCCCCCCCCTTCTTTTTATTTTTTATTTTATATCCATAAAATCACACAAGTTTCATACTTTGAGGAACAAGATCGATGTTCAATTAGTTCCGGTTCAAGCAAACGGTGATTAATATAGGCCTATCTTTTATCAGAGCCTGTACCCAACCCACAGACAAAGCCATAGTATACAGCGGGCTTTGAGGGGGTTTTTTACTACTGTGACACAGTATATAATTGAACCAGAAATAAGTTTCAAGAGAAACCAGGACACTGAACGACTCTCAAATCTCTTTGCAAGTTGCAAGATGTTAAATCACTTAAATATCTTATAAAGCTGTTATTGTGTTGTTAGTCTCTTCTGTCCCATGTCTTTGACAAAGGTGTTGCAGTGCTGCAAAGGCAGGAAAGACACTATTTATCACATTTAAACGTTACAAACTATTGAAATAAGTAATATATCATATTGATGATATATCCTGATTATATTTGAATCAATCATGGATTAAAAAATAAAAATAAAATCCTCCATCCATCCCCATAATTTGGAAAAAAATGTGATGATAAACAGAATATTTTAATGGGGCATTATCATAGGTGAAATTACGTGCCGGTCTTAAATGGATGAAGATTACTGGAACTTCAAAAAAAAAAAAAAAAAAAACCCGAAAGTTTGCTGGCTTAACCCTTTCCCCTTACATAACTTAGGTTTTGGTCCACTCTCTTCTTCGAATTAATTCCTCCTGGACAATAAAAAAGTGTTAAGCTAGGGTTCCATATGCGCGTATGCATAAGAGTCCGGACCCGACAAATGGAAACAACTATAATTTTACTATTTTATTCCATATGTCCGTATTCGTACGCGTATTTACATGCTTCTGCGCATCCGACAAAAAGTATTCGCTTCATGTAGCGATTCGAAATGGTATCGCATGTCAAACGGACAGGGAATTCCTGTTTTGTGACGTAATTTGAAGGTATTCCCTGGAATTTCCAAACCACGTGTTGCTTTCAGCATCCCAAAGAACATCTCTTTTTCCCCGGGAAGAAGAAAAAAGATGGCACCACGTTCCACTGTTTCTACTGAAGAACTTAAATAGCTCATAGAGCTAGTGCGGGGACAACCATTGTATGATCCCAAATCCCGAAGCACATGGATGCCTCAAAAACTACTAATGTTTGGACAAGTATCTCCAACATCATGGACAGAGAGAATATATTGTGGTGGGTACATGTAACTATAAGTTTAAAATCTGGGTCAGGGTGGGAAGTGTATCGTATCATCAAGTGCATCAGGGTGCTAATAAAAAACACGTTTTTTTTTACAACCATAATATATATATATATAAGTACCAAATATATCATATTAAACATCATGGACAGAGAGAATATGTGTGGTGGGTACACATAACTATAAGTTTAAAATCTGGGTCAGGGTGGGAAGTGTATCGTATCATCAAGTGCATCAGGGTGCTAATAAAAAAACACGTTTTTTTTACAACCATCATATATATAAAAGTACCAAATGTATTATATTAAACAGTAATAATATGATAATGATACTATTTTCATTGTAATATATATGTATGTATGTATGTATGTATGTATGTATGTATGTATGATTATACAATTATCTGTATTTCCGTTTTCCATTTTCCAGCCCAAGACTGGAAGAAAAATTGAAGTCGCTGCGAGACACATACGTTAGGAAACGCAAAACAATAAATGAAAACAAGAGTGGGTCCGCGACCGTAAAGGCCAAGAAATGGAAATTCTAGATCAGATGACTTTTTTGGATTCATTCGTAGCAGAGAGCAAATGATGATGATGATGATGATGATGATGATGATGATGATGATGATGATGATGATGATGATGATGATGACTGAACATATTCATTCAGGATAGCTAGCATTCAAATATACACATTTATTCATATCATCAAAATCCCCATATAAGTGCTTTTTATACTTTTCCTACAGGTCTTGGACCCAATTTGTTTAGTTGCACATACTAAGTTGACAGTGATGTTATTTAAGTAGACTAACTAAAACAATTAATATCTCTTGTTTAACAGCACCGAAAGTAATGTGCCGGCACCTTCCTGTGCCTCAAAAGAAAGTGATGATGAGTCCAGCAATGAAGACGACGGGGAAGACTCACGTAGCTCAGCTGGACGGTATGTAAATTCATGTTTCATTCAGTAAAAATTCCTCGACGTACATGAGCTTGCTGCCACACAACAGGTGCAGTATTACAGAATTAATCCATGAACAAACTGCGAATTCTCATGGCATCGTGTCCTGCTCTGTTTCCTGTTCTGTCAATGTTTTACAAACCTTCATTTACAACATCACTAGCTTCTTGTAGAAGAAATACCACCTGCGCAGGTGTCGATTGTTCTTGCAACATATTGTGTAACACGCATGTTGCCTTTACAATACGATTTGTGAGTATGGGTCGTATGGCCAATATTGTATTATACACTCTCCACCTGGCCACCAGAATACCAAAAGCATTTTCTACAATTCTACTTGCCCTCGAAAGTCTGTAGTTTTATGCTTGTTGCCTCATTACCGACAACAACATGAGGCATTATTCCGTCGTTTTCTGCCCCTGGTAAAGTTTCATCATCTGGAAAATTTAGAGTATTTCTGGCTGTAGCTTTTCCCGGGTTTCAGTGAGAAAATATGCCTCCATCACTGTTACGACCAAATGGACCAACGCCGATAGCTATAAACTTCAAATTGGCATCTACCAATGATAATAACACTGTTGGGAATGTGCCTTTGTAAAATAATACATGGACCGAGATCTTGGGGCGCTTTCATAACTACATGCTTTCCATCTATTGCACCCAAACAGTGTGGAAAGTTCCATTTTTTATTGAAATATACCGCTATAAGTTTCCACATCTGGCATCTTCATTCATCGATCTTGCAGTTGATTCCAAAGCACTTTGAAAACTTGATTCACAATTCTACCCACAGTCGTAGCCTCGACACGATAGCTAAATGCAAGGGAGCGGAAAGTTTCCCAATTGCAAGAGACCTGTAAACAGAATTTTTTTCTATTAATCATACATAAAAAACCTCATACACCAACTAGAATTGTATAAGTATAATGTTTTTATATGCATAACAAGACCCTACTTTATATTTTTTTCTTAGATCAAGTGTGGCTTCATCAAGTGATGCAATACCAAGTCCCAGTAGCACCACCACTTCCTCTGATACCAGTGTCTCTCAGCCCAAAACGAGGTGCCTTTGCCACCCCATGAACCAAGCCATTCTAAAGGCCAAGTGTCGAGAAGGAAGCTGGGATGGAATCAACTCTGACAGAGCTAATCCAAGAGCACAAAAGAAACAGCAGTAACATTGAGTGCCATTTAAAGCAGAGTGAAAAGACAAAAAAAGAGAAAGGAGAAGAAGAGCTATTTTTTGAAAGCTACGCACACAGGATGAAAAAACTACCCCCCCCCCCCCCATCACCACCACCGACAAAAGAATTTGTGCAACTACAAATTTCTCAAGTGTTTTTCAATGCCGAAAATCCTGACTAACCCCCTATACCAATACCACTGCTACCGTCGGCCCATATGTCTCAACATATGGGTCTACAACCTTTGTCACAATTTCAGCCACAATACAGTGGTCATGTTGGCCTGAACCAAAGTTTTGGTATGCCTGATAATGCAGGTCAGTCCTGCAACACGTCGAATATGATATCTGCGGCACTTCATATGGCTTATGATATGTAAATCAAGAAACCAAACAATTGGCTGACAAAATAGTGATGGTTTATTAGTTTTACTGAAAGATTTACCAAGTATATAGACAACAACTTTATTAATGTGAAGCAGTCCTAGGCCAAATGTGTGAAAAAGCTAGAACACATAAAAAAATCGGGACAAAACTTGGCATACAATTATGAATATCAGGACTATGGTACTAAAAGATTATGTCCGGTTAAAGCTTTATGGGGAGTGCATTTTATACAAATCATAACTAATCACCTACCTTCTTGTTACTGAAACACAATCTCATTGTAGAGTAACTATAATATGTTTTGTAATAAATATTTTCACTGATATACCACATTATATTCCAATCTGGATGCCCAGGAAACAATTTTTTTCATTCTAGTGGCGGCACATGTATACCTACATCTTGCAGTTTCTTATTTTCAATCGCCTAACTAGAACAGGCTGATTTTCCAACAGAAAATCAAATGTCTCCCCGTGCGCCTTTACTGTTGTCATCCTAATTTTTATAAATAGGCATACCGATTCCGATGATCTACAGATATGGTGAAGGTACACTCTTTATTGACATTTCAAAACGTTTATTTTTGACGAAATGCCCACATGACTTTGATAAATAGGTCAAGGTCATACGCCCACAACAATGTATTGAAGAAAAACAAGAAGAACAAGAACAAGAAGAAGAAACGGGCGCAAAAACAATATGTCCACCCGTTGCACGGGGAGACATAATAAAGGACACTGGATTTATTTTTAAAAAATGCAAAGTTGTTATTGTCATATTGTACTTACCTCAAACATATAGCAAATCTTTCTCTAGGACTGATAACTTCTCTCGTCCTGCAATGTTTCACAAGGTCTGGCTCAATCCTGAATAATACTGGAGCAAACTGTTATTTTGTCAACCTTATATATTTGTGAAATTTATGCCCATCTGCCTGTAATTCTTTGACAAGGTTGTGATTCGTTCATTGCTGACGACGCCTTAAAATGATGTCATGTACCCAACACCTGTGCCGTCTCTTCCGTTTTTTCTTGCGTTGTAACACTCTAAACAATGTCAGAATTATTATGAGCAATTCTTCTTGATTGAGTACAAGGGTTTGAAGCATGGACCAGTTTGGAGCCATTATTGAGAGATCCCGCCAAAAATGTTGTATATCGGAAGTATCGACGGAAGTAATATCGTGCATATGTAATCAGTTTTAATGCCTGGCCTCCCGTGCTCAATTTGCGAACAAAATGGCGGCGCGGGAAGTTTAAATTTGCCGATTGGAATGGGTATTTCCGTTTTTATTCAGAAATTATTGCAAGAAGATCGTTGATTACATTGTAGGTAGGTGCCCAGATGGCTTCAACTTAACGAGGAGGGTCATTGTGATAACCACTGCGATAGTTCGTGAATTACACTTCAAAAGGCGTGTCCACGGTGAATTCCGAAAAGACTATGGGCTCCGCAGCCCACATCCGCATCCGCATCCACGTCCGCATTTTAGTATGTACCGTTGTGACAATTCAGCAAGCTGTGGATTGACCATGCGACAGGAGAGTGTCAGCGTTAGCCTATTGCACAGTGGCCAATATTTAATGAGATTCTGAATGTTGGTTGTCTCGTTTTTATTTTTAGTCTATCATTTTTTTCTAGCGCGCCAAATAGTCAAAATTAAAAATATATAGACGCATGTGCGAGATTTAGTAGTTCCTGATAACGTCGTCATGGGTCTCTGATGTTGCGAAATTCTAAGCTGTTAGTAGTATAGTACACTTGGGACCCTGGAGTTCAAAACGTCACATTTTACCGATTTGGTGGACAAAATCGATAAAAGTTTTTCATTTCCGTGTTTTTTAGAATTTTGTGGACAAAAGTAAGGTAGTTTTGCAATTTCGTGTACGAAATCGACAAACTTACCGATTCTGTTGACAAAAGTGTATCAACATTACATTTCCGTAAAAAAAAAACCTGTAACACTCTTACAATTGTGTGCACAAAATTGGATAATATATGGATAAAGTGACATGTTTTTCGATTTTGCAACTTGCCCCCTTTGTAGTTTGTTCTTGAAACTTTGAAACTGTCAAATGGCTACACTGCAACGAAACTTTGCCTGCGGTTGTGGCGCGATTTTTGATAAGCTTAGCATTACGGATCATCAGAATGCATGTGCGTTGACATTTATATGTTTCACTAAATCCGCGTGGTGACACTTGCAAGATAAAGGCCAGGGCAACACACAAAGAGACCGTCACTGTAGGTAGTGGTGACCATGACAGGCAAATTGGAATATACTCTCACTGTAAAGTAGGAGTAGGAAGGTGGGTGTTGAAGACAAGTATCAATCAACTATAGTGTTCCACTCAATTACTATTCTTTTTACTAACACCCCTTGTGACCTTGTGTTTAGACTGATTTGTGCCGATTTATTGTAATTATCCTTTCCCTGTCTTATAAAATGTACATATATTAAGTTACAGGTAAAGCTTTAACTTTTGATGTTGATCTGCGCTTAAGATTATATCAGGAACATTCATTTATTTCATTGATACATGTTTTTATAACTAACGAGGCACTGTTTCCACTGGTGCCGACAGTAATGAATTCTACAGACCCATATTGACACATCATCATCATCATCATCATCATCATCATCATCATCATCATCATCATCATCATCATCATCATCATCATCATCATCATCATCATCAAAAATGGGCAAAATTCAATTCTAAAAACAAGGGTTCAAGGATGCTTGATCATATTTGTGTGTGTGTGTGTGTGTGTGTGTGTGTGTGTGTGTGTGTGTGTGTGTGTGTGTTCCTTTCAACTAAAACTGAGCACAGGCCTGGAGGTAACAGATCCCAGTTGTGATAATGGCAAATGAAAGTGAGGACATAATTTGAATTAGCTGAAGGGTTCTGCAATTAAGCATCAAGGCACCAAAATATTCAATGTATACAAGCCCCACCCACCCATCCAGTCTTTCACACTATATTTTATACCTTTGGCCAGCACTTACAGCTGCACTGTCTTTAAACCTAAAGTGATTTCAAATTCAGGTTCCGAATGAAAAAAGCTTTCATTCAGGTATTAGCAACCATAGTCTTGTGCTGAAAGTATAGGAGGACAGGGAAAGGATAATTATTAACAATGTACAGCAATCCCTGGACAGCCATGCATGACCATTAATGGTCAGTTAGGTTGAAAATGAAAATTCATATGGAAACAAAACAAAGGCCTCACTATGCCATCCAGAATTGTAGGCCTAGGTGTATATACAAACCATGTATTTTTTCTCTCCCCCCCCCCCCTCCAAGGTGAAAGGTCAAGCATGTCCAGAATTTGATGTGAAACGGGTACTTTTTGAGGAGGGGATGTGTGTAAAAATATGTGTACATAATACAAGTGCTCAAATACCCCAAAAGTTTAGAAAATGGGTTGGGCCAATCGGGAATCTATATGTCCATTTATGTCTGTGTGAAAAATAGGTAAAACGTCATTAGTGAGTAGTTAATTTTTTTCCTTTGATGTGTGTCCCCGTGCTGTATGCAACATGGTACAATGGTACCTGTCTTGCGAGACCCTCCAATGAGAGACCGCATACCTTTTTAAGACCACTCTCTGTGAACATTGTGCTAGCTATCTTTTCCATGTTATTTTAGTACCTCTGATGAATGACCACCTGTTTTGAGAGACCACATTTTGACCCTCACTAGGGGTGGTCTAGTTAGACAGAGACTACTATATTGAAAATAAAGATCATTCAGAATGAGCTGAATTTACGTGAACATAAGAAACTTTTCAGAAGTTTTCACAAGGTGCTTTAAAGAAAAGTTCACATTTCATTCAGCCGCCAGTATAAAAATGATATAAAATCCAGATATTGATGCAAGACAGATACTAGCATCTTTTTATGTGTAACTTTTGGCCACATCAAATAGTGTATTGCATTTTAGTATGTATTATTTCTTCACGGGTATCTTCTCATGTAAAATTGAGTGACATTAGGAGTAAATGATGGGCATGTTGCAAACGGGGGGGGGGGGCAAGTTGGATGTATCAGCTATAATTCAAAATGATGTACTTGTGTGAGGTGCATTACTATTGATTACATGTACATTGTTCCATTTTTGCGTGTGATCAGTGAAATTACAACAACAGAAAGGCACACTGACTGAAGGTTTCAAAAAAAATATTGGGGTATATCATGTATGGAAGTTTATAAAAGTAAAATACTGTGTGCAGTGCAAAACATTTTACTTTACTTCATTGAAACCCCATTGTGTAATTGCATATTAAACACTTGTTACAAAAACTGGGGCCATCATTGTCAACTTCAGTGAGCTTTTGTAGTGATCATCGGCACCCCCTCTGCAAGTGGCAGCACCATTTATCAGTGCATTGGGTTGAAGTAGTAATAATTAAAGATAAAACTTCATTTTCACCCTTAATAGCGTACCATAGTATGTGTGTGATGTGTCCCAAAATTGAAGACAGCAATATGCTTCTATTTTTGCCACGCATCGCCTTTTGATTTTTTACATGAATATATTTTTACTGATGACTGAATGAAGTGCATGCCCCACTAGCATTATAGCCTTGATGGAGCAGCTCCATGGCACAGTTCAACCTCCAAACTTTGACCAGTACATGTGTGTACATGCAAAAACAAAATTACAAAGCTTTAATTATAGTCTCCAGAGATCACCATGGTATTGTGTCTTATACAGTGGTACCTGCTATTTAAGACCCCCCCGTCTACCAAAATGGTCACATATAGCAGGTGGTCTAAAATTGCAGGTATTTTTACAAATAATTCAGACCTGTGCCATCAGGAATACGGTCTCAAAAGCCAGGTGGTCTCTAACGGCAATGGTCTTGAATAACGGGTACTACTGTAATTACCATGTGAAGATCAAAAAGTTTTGATTTCCTCTGGATATGCTGCAAATTTATTTTTGCTTCCAACTTGGGTAGCAACATTCTTTCGAAGGATGTAAGTTTACACAAAAGTTCACGATGAAGACACATGATCTGATCTGGGAACAAGGAGCTCATTAGTCTCGGATGAGGCCAATGAAAGACCAAAAACATCACGTTTATTTGGCACACTGTGTATCTGTTCTTATTAACACTTTACTAGTATACGTATTACTACTGTAAACAACCTTCGTTAAAAACCACATGTAAATAAACAGCAATTCTATGATTAAGTTATATTAAAGTTCTCTTACCGTAATTATGTTATTGATGATTTAACGAAATTCATAGATGTACTGACAGTAATGATAGACAGATATCCTCACTCATTAAGTACATCCATGAAATATGAGAGGCAGCTTGGATGGACACATTGTAGTTTCTTTTTGCATGCATAGAAGTAGCCATACATGCAGGCTCTTAAGAGGCCGAGCTGCAAACCACTTATGTTTGGGGGGGGGGGGGTTAAAGGTATGAGGAATTCTTTACCAGCACACAGGGATAATTTTGTCCCATATCAGGGAACTGGAGGCCCTCTTTTTTTCTGACCATCATATATTTTCATACTGGCCTTTATTTTGGAATATTCGTATTTTCTGTATTATTTGGGAATATTCTTATTTTCTGCACTCTGTTGTGGCAAAATTAGATCCTGTTCCGTCCGTTGTACTGGGACATCGCCCCCTCCACCATACATTTTATCCAGTATACATATCTGAGTCCCACTTGTGATATTTTACTACAAGTTGGGCCACTGTACAAACCGGCCAACCACTGTTAATTGCGTAGATGTGTAAATGGTCATGAATTGGTTATGTTCTTGTATTGTTGTGTTGATAGACCTGGTCAAAAGCTGCTTCAACCTCAGGTGATGGAGGTGGGGGGCTAATGCAGCTAGTAGGGGGTGGTGTGCTGTGCTTGGTAACTACAATGAAAACCATGTGGCATGAGGTGCAGATGGAGTCATAAAAATTTCATGTAAATTACTGTCTCAATTAAACACACTTATGTTGTAACTGTCTACGACGCATACATCAAATTCATCCTGGTCAGAGACCAAGATTTCGATTGTTTCAACATTTTATCAACACCGCTTTTGGTTGGCAGAAGGGGTGGTCGTAAATAGCAGGTACTACGTACTATAATATCATTCAACAGGTAACTTTTCACATGGTTGCCAGCGTAGCTGACTCTCAGGCCACTTTTGCAGCTGGTGGCCTCTCAGTGGTCCCCCGGCATGCAATCTCTCAAAGGCGCTGAGTCTGCCAAGCAGGCAATTTCATATAAACCACCCTGAAGCAAGGGCAAGTAGAAAAGAAGATTCACTGCACAGCAAATCTCTCTGGGTGCCTTCAAACTGAGAACAGTTTGAAATGCAACACTGCCATTGTTTAACATAATCTAAATTGTGTGTATTAACCTAATTTGCATAAATTAAAATCCTACTACTTACGTTCTAGGTTCATTGGATGTGACTATATGACAAAATTATAAACTGAGTTTTCAAAGACACTACAATCTTTAATAAATATGAAGCTATTCAAGATTTAAATTTCGTGTATTCACCTAACTGGCATAAATTAAAATTCTGCAAAGTTGGTTCATGATTCATTGGCTGTGGTTATGTTACAAACCCACAAATTGCAGTGGGAATAGCTCTTCCATGTATAATAGTTTTGAATTTATTCACGATTTAACTTCGTGTATTCACCTTACTTGCATAAATTAAAACTGTATAACTCTTGTTCATGGTTCACTGGATACAACTGTGTCACCAACTTATAAATTGAAGTTGGAATGACGTATCTATGCACAATGCATGTAATTTTTGAGATATTCAACTTTTAAATGTTTCAGTGTCCATAATTGGCATAATTTAAAATTCTACAACTTTCATTTACTGTTCATTACATTGGCAGCTGTCACAAGCCTATAGCACATTGAAATGTCTGTCTGCAATAGTTTGAAAGATACGGAGGTTTCATAATTCTAATTGCCCTTACTTTGCATAATTTTAAGGACATGGCTACTGAACCAGGTCCAGTTTCAATTGTTGAAGTGACTACAGAGCTGGGCCACAGACAATGTACACAGCGAGCTGGTTTGGGTATTCTATCCAATACTGTGAGAAATCACTCGCTTGCTGGGTCTGGTATTGCAACCAAATACAGTATGAGAACCGGGTCCGGTGCATAACTGATACTGTAAGAAAGTGCTCGAGTGGCTGGTTCTAGCCCAAAATCACTTGTATATACGGAGTAAACCATAACTATTAAGTCTATGCTGTCCCATCGGAGATTTGCTTCTGGGCTTGTATTCTATACTATCCCCACCCTCACCTGTGTGCAACGAAAGGTTTAAATTTTGAAATGATGCAGATGGAGAGTGTTGCAGGAATAATGACGTCACGATGGTAGCCCATCACAGGCCTCCCGGTTTTGTAGCTGGAAAAATCATCCGCAACTGGACCTGGTTCTGTAGAAACTGCGTAATTCTAAACATCATGACAATTCCAAACGATATACACAATTGGGCCGGTAGGTCAGTCACCATGGGCAAGCTTGTTGGTTTCCCAACTAATAGTGCCTGAGACAAACTCCAGACAGATTCGGTTGTCAAGAAGAAAATAGGAAAGAAAAAAAAGGTATTGGAAAAACGAAATGTCTTGGTTTGCCCCCAGATATAATTCTATGATTAAGTCATATTGAAGTTCTAGAGCTGTTTATGATCATGATTGAATAAAACATGTCTTAGATGTACTGAAAGTTAAAAGTGATGGCAGACAGATATCCTCACTCATTAATTATTTCTATGAACTCTTAGAGGGAGTTTGAATGGACATATTATAAAGTTTCTTGTTGCAGGCATGGAGGCTGCTAAGAGACAGAGCTGCATACCACTTATGTGGGGGAGGGTAAGGGTATATCCTTTCTAGCACACCGGGGTAATGTTTTCCCATACCAGGGTACTCTATAGAGGCCCGCTTTTTTCTGTATTTCTGATCATCATATATGTTCGTATTGACCATTATTTTGGAATATTCTTATTTTGTGTGCTCTGTTTTGGCAAAATTACATCCTTTACCGGTGAACTGGGACATCCCCTTCCCTCTTCCCCTTTGCTATACAGTGTATCCAGTATATATCTGAGTCCCACTTCTGATCTTTTACTGCAAGTTGGGCCACTATGCAAACAGGCCCTCCACTGGTAATTGTGTGGATGTGTAAATGGTAGATTGGGTCATGAATTGGTTGTGTTGACAGAACCAGTCAAAAGCTGCCTCAGCCTGGTGATGGGGCCAATAAAGCTAGTAGGGAGTGGTAAACTGTGCATGATCAACTAAAATGAAAACCATGTGGTATTAGGTGTGGATGTAGTCATTAAAACAACCTTATGTAAATTATTGTCTCAATTATCAGCACTTCTGTTGTAACTGACTACAATGCATACATCAAACACATCCTGGTCAGCGACCAAGATTTCAAGATTTTCAACATTTCATTACACAAAATCTGAGACCACACATTCTTCTGGTTTAATGTACATGCAGTACATGCATGTATCGCTCTTAAACAGACTCTTAAGACTGGTAACCCAGGGCGTTCAAATTAAGCCAGCACATGACGTGTACACCTCAGCTACGAAGAAACTAGATTTTTTACCCATATGTCTCTTTTCCCTACCCAAGTCCAACACTCTTTGAAGCTAGAACTGATCACTGTAAACATACTCTCAGCCAGTTTGTCCCTTACTCTTAATTACTAGAACAGCTCTCCGTGTCCAGTTTCCTATGCTTTATGGTACAAAATTGATGCAAAACTTTACTTTCTGTTACCCAATTTTTTGTGATCAATGTGTCAATTCAATATAGCATTTTCTGAAAATTAACATGATTACCACGTTGCTCTTTAAATTTTAAAAGAAAATTTACTCGATAAAGCTAGTAAGAGCCCCTAGTCTTTTGACTAAAGTGCTATCTCATTGATTACATAATTGTAATCAGGTTGAGTTACTGGGTGTTGTTTGAAGTCCAGGTCAAATTTGAGTTAGAGTTATTAGACTTTAAACAACGCAATGTTTCTTTAACCGTATGAATGGTATGCTGGCGATTGACAATTACGCAATATGACCACATCTGAAGTTACCCTGCTGGGGGGGGGGGGCGAGAGAGAGAGAGACAGAGAGAGAGAATATATGTGTAACAAATATGAGAGAGAGAGAGAGAGAGAGAGAGAGAGAGAGAGAGAGAGAGAGAGAGAGAGAGAGAGAGAGAGAGAGAGAGAGAGAGAGAGAGAGAGAGAGAGAGAGAGAGAGAGAGAATATATATGTAACAAATAATATTTGGCCAGAGTTTCTACCCAAAGACGTGCTTGCCAGATATCATGTTTTCATTCTTTCTGATTCATGGTGTTCATTTTGCAATTCATGGGGCATGACATCACACCAAGAATCATTTGCCCATTCGTGCTCTCGGTAGGCCTATGAAATGGCCGGTCCTATAACATGTTTCAGAAGGAATGACAAAGAAGTACATTCGCTTTATACAAGGATATTTAATAACAATATGGCAATACACGGGTCTACAGAGCAAATATGATTGAAATATACATAAACAATTCAAAATACCCATTAAACCTCAAATAGACCCTTCGCATTCATAAAAAACAAAACAAAAAACAAAAAACAAACAAAAAACAGAATAAAAAACAGAAACCAAAAACAAAACAAAACAAAAACATACCCAAGAAGTTCCCTCGTGGCTTGTGTCAGAACTTCGAATTGTAGACGTGTAAACCTGGACATCAATATATCATTATGTCAAATGCTGTTTGTGTTTGTTCTACAACAATAATTTAATTTTCTGGAAGTCCCCATTTGTCACATCAGTACCGCAGACTTTGTATGCTGCAACAAGAAGCGTTAACTTGACAAATTATGGTGATTTGCTGACACAACCTGAACAGTTATAAGACAGCATACAGAAAGCATGGACCGCTTTGATTTTATGAGCAGGCTTGTATAGCTGTGCCGTCATTGTGCCGTGATCGTGTGATGAGCGGTATTTCCTTCATCTTTCTTTGTGGCGCAAGCTTGGCTTAGCACAATATTTCAATCTATAGTTTGCCCACGACACAAGCATATTTTAGTCATTGAATGTGACTTAGCTGGAATTTGAGGACAAATGCAGTTTCATTAACACCGGTCGAAGTTAATAAGGTGCAGCAAATTTACAAATATATAAAAGTACAATATTTTAACAAGTGTAAACTGAATAACTGTTATGTAGCCGTTAACATCCTAATGATACAAATATGAAATTTAATGGGAGCAACCTAAACATTTTAACTTTAAGAGCGCTGTGGACTTCTTCTCAACAACACAACTGTTACACCACATGGTATTAGACTAATACCATACGGACTCGATACCATACAACATTGATGAGCTATAAATTGACTTTGCTGAGGGTCTCAGTTTGACAAGATTTAACGTTTACTCTTATATTATACATTAGTTCATTTCTCGGTGTCGGCCTAATCTTAAGTAACTACGCCGGCTTCCATTGAAGTTGACTGCTCTTTTTTTACTTCTGGTTTGCTTTCTGAGAAGTTTGTTGGATCTTTTTTTGACCGTATCAATGTTAGCCTGGGCGAGTTGTTGTGCTGGGATGTCCCTGTCATCTACGGTTTCCTCACCTATAAGCAGAAAAAAAGCCTAACTTATCACACGTAGCTTCACACCAATACATACTAAATTTCACAAAATACTTACGCTGTCCCTTTCATGCTTGTGCCCGTTTTGGAGCAATATTTGGGCCTAGCTCGCATTTCGTACAGTTCTCAAAGCTGGGGCTTTCATTTATTAACTAACTTATTTAGTAGTAGTAGTAGTAGTGGTAGTAGTAGTAGTAGTAGTAGTAGTAGTAGTAGTAGTAGTAGTAGTAGTAGTAGTAGTAGTAGTAGTAGTAGTAGTGCGTGCACGTGTGTGTGATGTGCACATTTGTGAAGTGATGTGAAAACTGTGCGTCTGGGCCTGTTGTGCACAATTCGACCAGCACCGTGTGACCAAAAGAGTTACTGATATAGTCTACCAGCAAGGCCCAGTCAAAAACAAAAAAGCAGAAAAAAAAAAAAACACAAAACACAAAAAAACAAACAAACAAAAAACAAAACAAGAAAAAATCTATTGATGTTCCGAAGATAAATCACTCAATCAATTTTAGTGTGAAAATATAAATTTGTAAGTGACGACTTAGAAGGACGGCCAGCTTCCCACACCCCCACCCCGCCCCCGCCCTATTCATCCTTTAAGTGATCAAGCATACACATGAAGATCAGAAACAAAAGAACAGGCCCATGGCCATGCACACGATGATTTTTTTAAACATTTTATACCGTATTCATTCTAATTGTAGCACACGGCCTACGTGAAGCATGCCCCCAACTTCTCACATTTCGGACTCCCCGTACAATTCCATTTTATCCCGTTATTTTTATCAAAATATTGACCACTGTTGAAAAGATAGGCGCCAGTGATGGTACTTTGGGCTTTCTTTATTGCTTGATTGAGACTGTAAAGACTTCTTTTATTTCAAAAAGACTTCTTTTATTCCAAATAGAGAACAATCGTAGTTACACAGCGTCAGGATCCCCGGGTTTTATTCAGTATTTTTTTTTTTTTGACTGCAAAAGTAAGCTACTATTGGAATGAATACGATATAGGCGTTGAAATCTGCAAAGACTGAGCCTGCATCAAGGCCTTGTCGAAGCAAGGAAATTTCGATAATAAAATTTATTTTATAGACGAAAAAGGCTCTGGAACTGTTTGTGAAGATCACGATATAGCACTGGGGATTTCATCCCTGTGTTGGAGGAAATCGTGATGTAGGCTTACCGAAGACATGAAACTGTCACATGTGCTTGCACCGAGTGACAAATCTTATGTCTTAGGTCAGGACCACTCGTCACTGTCAAGTTTAACCTTTATGCCCAAAATGGCCACTGCCCTTTGAAACCTTAATTATATGGCTAATATCAACATTTATTCGGGACTGGTGAAGGTCGGGTCCTCAATATGAATTAAGCTGTGTCCTGAAACCATATTAGAAAAAACATTGCTCGTGCTTCAAGCGAGAAAAGACTAAATCATGGATTTATTGATGTTTTAATGCTTCTATTAAAATCTGAAGTATAACAGGTAAACGTAACGGAAAGGGAATAAAATATCTATAAACACCCGCTGGCCGGTCGATCACATGTTTTTGTGCTGATGTCGTTTCAAAAGTAGTACTACTACCAAAAACATCAACATTTTAAATGGATACTTTGATATACACTTTGCTATGCACCTTTCTGTTTTTACTAAAGTTAAAAACCATGTGATAAATGTGGTGTAGGACTTTATAATGCACATCTTTGTTTTTTTCCTTGCTATTTGTTGTACATTGTTTCTGTATATTTAGACAATGACGACAAAATCTGAATTGTCTATTATGACATTGAATGTAAGAGGTCTTAATAACCATCATAAACGCGGGAAAATTTTTTCATGGATCGAAAACTGTAATTTAGATATAATTTTCCTACAAGAGACCTATTGTACGGAAAAACTGAAACCATATTTTGATGCTGGATGGAAGGGTCATGTAATTCATGCAACTACAGATTCAAGCCATAGCAGAGGTGTCAGCATTCTTTTGTCACAAAAAATAGACGTTAAAATTTTGAACGTTCATAAGAGCAATGATGGTAGGATCCTACTTGTAAATGTTGAACTGGGTGAAGAAACATTAACATTTGTTAATGCCTATGCCCCAAATGATGAAAAAAATAGAAAGGAGTTCTTTAATCGGTTAACAAAATGGACTAGGGAATTTACAGCAAATGATGAAAATACTATAATAGCAGGTGATTTGAATTATTGTTTAAGAGATATGGATCGTAGTCCTGATACAGGGTCAAGGGACAAAAGTAGAAAAAGCTTAAACGAGATGATGCAGAAACTGAGAGTACATGATACATGGTCCAAACTGTATCCAATAAATGGAGGCTTCACTTTTTTTGATAAAAAATATGGCACTAAAAGTAGGCTTGATTATATACTTGTGTCCAATAACTTTTTTGTATCAGAAAAAAATGCTAAGGTCAAACATGCAGTGGGTGCAGATCATGAAGCAGTCATCATAACTTTTAAAATGGTAGGAAATGAAAGGGGCAAAGGCTACTGGAAGTTTAATGCTGCCTTGCTTGATGATGAAAAATATGGCCAGGAAATGGAGAAGAAGATTATTGATATGTATCAAGATGTAGAATCAAAAAGACTACTTTGGGAAATAGTTAAAATTGAACTGAAAGAGTTCACAATACGCTATTCCATATTAAAGGCTAAGGCCAAAAATAATAAAATAGAGGCTTTACAGAAAGAGTTGGATGGTGTACTTAATCATCTAAATGAAGAACCAGCCAGTGTGCCATTACTTGAAAAAAAGAATACTTTGAGTGAACAACTGGAAAACATATATGATGAAAAGGCAAATGGTATAAAAATACGCGCAAGGGTAAAATGGGCAGAAGAAGGGGAAAAAAGCACAAAATACTTCTTGAGGTTAGAGAAAAAGCATCAATGTTTTAATGTAATAAAGAGATTGAAAGATGGTGATCTCATAGTGTATAAAGACAGTGAAATACTTGATGCTGCAGCGAACTTCTATGAAAAATTATATGCTACAAATTGTGCACTAATTGATGTGGACAGATATTTACAGAAAGTAAATGTTAACAAAACTTTGTCTGAAAATGAGAAACAGTTGTGCGATACTGATATTTCTGTAGATGAAATATCAACAGTGATTCATGAATATAAAAAGAACAAAGCACCAGGGTTAGATGATCTGACACCAGACTTTTATAAGAAATACTGGCATGTGCTTAAATCTCTTTTTATGCATATGCTAAGGGAAGTTTTCATTGCAGGTGAAATGCCTGATTCTTCAAAAAAGGTGTATTAGTTCTTATTTTCAAAAATGGTGATAGAGTTCTATGAAAGAATTACAGACCAATAAGTCTAATGAACTATGATTATACGATAATTGCCTTTGCTTTGTCTAGAAGGCTACAGAAACTTATACCAAATATCATCCATACTGACCAAACAGCATATATAAAAAAGCGATTCATTGGATGCAACGCAAGACTAATACAAGATGTTATGGATTACTCAGAGTTGTACAAAAAGAAAGGTGTCATGTTATGTTTAGATTTTCAAAAAGCATTTGACACGGTAAATTGGGAATTCATGACTAAAGTTTAGAGAAATTTAACTTTGGACAGGACTTTATAAAATGGATCAAGATCTTGTACAAGGATCCTAAATTAGTAATTAAGAACAATGGATGGTTATCTAGAGAAATCAATCTTAGTAGAGGTATTCGACAAGGATGCCCTATTTCAGCGCTCTTGTTTATTATGGTAGTAGAAATAATGCCAATAAATATAAGAAATGATGATAATGTAAAAGGCTATAAAATATACAAAAGAGAAATCAAGATCTCACAATATGCTGATGACTCTACAATTCTATTAAATAATGTGGATGCTATTCCATATGTACTAGACATAATAAAAGAATTTGGTGATGTTGCTGGGACTAAACTAAACTTAGAAAAGACTGAAGGGATTCTATTAGGTTCTCTTAAAGATAACCTTACCGAGATGAATGGTATCCGTTTCACTAATAAAGCTATTAAATGCTTAGGTATATACATTGGGCATGACAAAAAAGAATGTCATGAAGAGAACTGGTTAAACAGAATAAATAAAATGGAACTACTGTTGAAAGACTGGAAAAACAGAAAGCTAACATTATTTGGGAAAATATTAATACTTAAGACATTAGCTTTATCACAGCTAACATATGCATTTAGTATTCTTTCAGTACCGGAAGAGGTGATTAAAAAGGTTAAACAATGTTTTTTTAACTTTATATGGAATAAAAGAGACAGAATAAAAAGGGACACCTTAATTGGATGTACCAGTGAAGGTGGACTAAGAAAAATTGCATCATTTAAATGTGCATGGATCCACAGATTACTGTTTCAAGACGGAAATTGGAAAGCTATTTTTGAGGATCAGATGGAGCTAGCAGGTTTGGATATACATGTATTGTTCCATAGCTACTACAGGAATGTTAGAAAGTTAAATGATAATCTTAAAATTAACCATTTCTATCCAGAGATCTTCCAAGAATTTAACAAATGTAAAAATACAATAAATGTTCTTAACTTTACAAATGATAAACTGTTTTCACAAGTAATCTGGCTAAATGAATGTTTCATGAATAAGGGCAAATGCCTATATTCTAGTAATTGGATCAAAAGTGGTTTTGTGTATGTAAAAGATCTTTTTGATGATAAAGGTGACTGGTTAACTCCACAAGTTATTGTAAACAAACTCACAACCAAACACAACTGGTTATGTGAGTTCCTACTTATTAAAAAGATCATTGGAAATGCTGTCAAAAACTTTGACACGAAGAAAGCTTGTTATATAATTTTCCACAGAGACATTTTTTTTCTCTCTCATGGTAATTTTCTTTGTAATATTAAAGACAAAAAATCTCACTATTTTTATGACATTTTAGTTCAGAAGAAATTTAAAAAGCCTTCATTTCAACATAAGTGGAAAGTAGAATATGAGTCAGCCAATCTTGAGATTAACTGGACAAATGTATATCAGCAGAAAATCATATTTTTTAAAAAAATTGTAAAAAAACTGGCTGAATTTAATTACAAATTATTAAATGGCATGATCCTCAGTGGTAATATATTGTGTAAATGGAACACAAATATATCTAAGTTCTGTAGCTACTGTGATTATGTAGAAACAACTGAACATCTTCTTTTTTCATGTCAAAGAATATAAAGGATATGGAGTTTGTTCTCTGAAACACTTTCATTTAATATTGAGTGGAAACATATTGTACTCGGGTCGGCATGGAACTGCAATACAACAAGGTTTAGAAATTTCATTTTATCAGTTGTTGCAAGAAGTATCTTTGTTGAAAGAATTAAATGTTATAACTCAGCTAAGACAATTTTAACCAAGTAAACCTTCTACTAGTAATTAAAGAATCTTTGTTAATGCACCGTAAAATTTGTGAACTGTCATTTCCAAATAGACAGTGGCTGAATAGGTTCGATATGGGAATAAGAAAAAGTTCAGTTATTTAAGCTTATTGTGGTTCTCTCCACTGTATGAGCAATTCAAATTTATAACAAGTGGATTACTAATAAGTCTGACTGTGAGAATCTTTACCAAATATGTACTGAAATGTAGACTTATGCTTAGAAAACAGATTTCTGTCATTGTCTACTATCTGATACTTGATTTACTTTGTATGTAATTATGATTTATAATGTGTTTATCTGTATTAATAAAAGAAGAGAAAAAAATATTTTAAATGGATGGGTAGCTGTGGCCAACTACCTCTGATCTCCTTATCCAGAACCATTTCAAACATCGAAACAAGACACACCTTCAACGCAAAGCGATGACTGAAGGGTTCGCCAGGAAAAAAATACTGACTTTTGCTCAAATTAGGTAATGCCGACACCAAAATCGAATCAGTTCATCTTGGCATGCTAGATAATCATACTGCAAATTTAACCAAAGTACATTGGAGCATTTTGGAAATATTGCGGTAACGAGCCCTAACAAGCATATGATAAGGCTACCATTTGCTCAAATTAGGTCATGGAGACACCAACATCGAATCAGGTCATCTTGGCATGCTAGGTAAGCACACTGACAAATTTAAGCAAAGTACAATGGAGCATTCTGCAGATATTGGCATTTGCTCAAATTTGATCATGGTGACACCAAAATCTAATCAGATCATCTTGCCAGGTGAGATACGCATATTGCCAAATTTGAGCAAAATACATGGAGCCATTTAATAAACGCCGGGGTAGCGAAGATTTGCACATTTGGATGGACAATCACAACTGGACAACAGAAAGTGTCCCGCCCCCCCCCCCCCCCCCAAATGGGGCGTACCCTTACAAATGCTCAAATGCTGACAAGAATGGACGGTTTCCGCTAAGTAGGACTGAAATATGCTGAAAACATGGTGTAATGTTGCCGTAGACCATTTGATATGTAAATTATCCTCACATTCAACTGAATCAAATGACGAGTAGCATCTTCATACACACACATGTACTCAAACGGTGGTCGCTCAGTCAACATCCAATCAAATGCAGCTATCAATCGAAATTCGCACCACCGATTGTCTCATTTCCCATTTTCATTTGCATTTGAAATGTAGATTATACACAATGATTTCGAGATAATTCGTCATTTTTGTATGCGGATATGTTCACAGGAAATCATTCAAAAAATTATTGTTGCTACATTTTGGTTTTCAAGTCTGGCACATAGTGATTTATTCCAGCTGCGAGGGGTTTGTACCCATACTCTAACCCTGCTGCCGACACAGGTTAAAGCACAAACTCAATGTTAGACATTTTCCCATTATGATGAATCGATGAATGTGCCTAGGAGTTAATATAGTGCTGTTTGCTACGTTCTCACAGTTTCCACAAATCACATTAACAAATTTTCAAAATCTCAGTCAACACCCCTATATAATAATCAGTCCTTGGTTACGGGATATCATAATAGTATGAACGAACACTAAAAATATATATAGGGCCATTTCACGACAAGTGGTCCTGGCTTCAAAAAACCAAAAGTCTGGGATGGCTCTTCACCCCACTTTTTTCCTCAAGATAAATACCTGGATGTTCAGGAAAATATGATGCTATGTTGTCAACATCATTGTACGGATTACCACAATCAGTGAAAATGTTGTTATTTTGGGTGCCAACACAGTGATATTTTTCTATAATATTTCAATGTCAAAATAAATGTCCAAAAATCTGCACAAAACATCTGTCTTGATGCTAAAACATTTTTATGAAGTACATTTTTAGAAATTCTGATGACAATTTGGATGTTACATAATACACTTTTTTCATTGTTCTCAGTCAGAGGTAGATGTCTGGAATGTGACTTACGTGACAGTAAACAAGGAAAAGTTTTTGTAGGTGTACTTGTAAAACTTAATGCCATGTGTCATTCCTAGTTTTAAAGCTTTTAGCTTATGTTCAGCCTACAGGAATACAAATAACCCAAAAAGGCACCAACGCAAGCCTAAAATCAGTATTGTAAATTATGTGACTTACGTGACGTCACGTAAGTCACATTTTCTGTGTTTAGTATTTTCTAAGACATGTAGTCTCATACATACAAAAAAGTTATGTCATCCGATTTTGAACTGTCAAGGCTAGTGTCAATGTAGTTTATACAAACATAGGAACAGTAAGACTGCACAAAACGTAATATGTGATGCAAATGCTGGTTCTTGGGGCTTGTTACAAAAGTAACTTAAAATATTCTTATCCTTTACAAATACATGGCACCTTAAATTAGTTTTTGAAGGTCATTATCATTTGTAAATCTTTTTTGTGTACATGTAGGGTCTGCCCATGCTACAAATTATTAAATTTCTCATTTATCATATTTATTTCTGCAGTCAAATTAAGTCATTTTGGGAATTTTATTTATTTATTTTATTTTTTGTAAAAGTTCACCTCCACCCCCACAATTTTGATAAAAATAAAAATTGAAATAAATTGATGTTTATGAATGGCCCCCTATACCATATCTACATTGTTTCAATTTGATAAATATCAATGTATCAGGTACATATTTTTGACATTTTGACAGGTGTCATCTGGATTACTGGGGTTTAATTGGGTCATAATCATGTACATTCTGCATGCTTCAGAAGCCGACATATAGGGGGGTCTCTCAGCACATATTATGGGTGTTGTTTTGACAACAAAACATACATGAACCACACCTGCTGAAGAAGGAAGTGTCACCTTTTAAGGCATATTAGTAATGTCAGTCTCTAGCCAAGCTTATATGGAATTGAACATGTCAGCAGAGCTACAACAGAGTAGTAATGTCAGCCTCTGTACAGTCTGCAGGCTTTTATAAGCCATCCACCAGAATACTGGACCAGGGTTTTTTTATTTTATTTTATTTATTTATTTATTAATTTTTTTTTCTGCTCATTCATATTAGTGCTCCTTACCTTCAAATGAAAAATAAAATTGAATTTCAAATGCAGTTTAGGTATATGCAGCTATAAGCAACTTAATCTGTAAAAATTAAAAAAAAATACAACTGCCCAAGGAAAAATTGTATACCGATATATTTTTTTAAAAATATATCACAAGGACTACTTCACCACACTGGGTAGAAAAAATAATGTAAATAACAATTGGACCAACTATTTGAGTGTATTTATGAAATTCATCTAACCCATGGTGCACTCAGACTTTTATAATATATTAGTTGAAACAGAGAATTAATAAATCCTTTTTTCCCACATGTGTGACTTACGTGACAGTTTTTTGTGAATTACGTGACACAATAAAGCACCTGGCTGAGTTTGATAAATTACGTTTAAATTATCATATATTATACCATACTGAAAGCTAGAAAAGTATTTCAGGAACATCTCAATAAGTATGTCTTTTAATTTCAAAGACTTCACAGAGATATTATGTTTTCATCAATGACAAAGTGCTGCTGTTTTGTAATGTGACTTGCACCATACCAAAACCATGTCAATGGTGCAAAAACCATGTCAATAGTACTGAGCGCAATTGCTTGAATACATTTAATCTGGCCTATGGTTCAGTGTGATTGGTACTGTTGAAATAGAGAAGTGTGTAACATTATTTTTCACACGTGTGACTTACGTGACAATTTTTTGTGAACTACGTGACACAGTAAAAGAGGCTGTGTGAGTTTAAAATCCTGCTTCTCACTTATCACATCACAGTAAAAAATAGGAAAGTACATAAGGAACATTTTTCAGATCACAAACCTTTTACACCTTCAAACACTTCACAGAGTTTGTACATGTTCCTAAATAGTAAAAAAATTCTAAGTTTTGTGATGTGACTTACGTGACAGTCACAAAAACATGTGTCATTTAATAGAAAAGATTGACAAAGTTGAATGTGGTGTCCCATGTTGAAGTGTCAATGCTGATGTTTCCCCATGACATAGTGAACGGCAGATATGATGCACTTGGCTAACATGGGACGGCCTTTCCCCTTTGAATTTTTGTGTGATCTGTGACTTACGTGACGTGAAATGGCCCTATACACAGAAATAAAATACCTGGTCCTTCGGGTATTGGACCAGCTGCCATGTTTGTGTCAGTTCCAATCTCAGATTTTTCATCACCGTCTGGTTCAACAGCAGCTGTAACAGATCCAACGCACGTATCTTCCGGGTTTGTGTCTTCGTTTCTTTCTGGTGGACCTACCAGATCGTTATCTTGGCCTTGTCCCTGTGGTGTGCCGTCTTCTTTCACAGGGGCTGGCTCTGAGTCGTCGTGGTGGCTGCTGTCGTCCTGTGCTCCTTTGATGTCTCTCAACAACCCTTTTAAAGAATATTTACAATTGTATATTTATTTTGATCTGTACAAAGTACTTTTTTCTAATTCTTTACAACTACACTTTCACAATTCGTCCACAATTCAAAATGTGTACTTTTACTTTTTATTCCATATGATAAATTACACTATACAATTCGTGTGGCACCATTTTGTAGCCTTGTTTGTTCACGCAAAATTGATGTTAACTCAATCTTCATTTGTCGAAATCAATCATGACACAGACATACGCGGACTCTGCTGGAAAGAATTTTGAAGAATCACCTTCAACACACAAAAGACTCCTCACATTATTACTCATTAGTATATACAGCCAGCTCTGACCAAATTAGGTTAAATGTGAACTGAATAAATGTCATTCAAACAGAGAGGACACGATATTGGAATCAATGCTAGTAAGAAAATTAAACATTGAATAGTACTCACGAGGAATCAGGGCCAAACAAAGAAGGCTTATATAACATACTGCCATAATAATTATTCTCCTGTGCATGGGATTTCTATTTTCTTCCTCAATCTGCAAAAACAAATATCAAGGAAGCAAAATTATTGAAACACGTTGAAACTGAAGTCATACATATGCGTGAAAATGAAATGTAAAATTAAAGCCCGAGGAGCCATTCCATGCTGTTAGTAAATCATATAATCTCAAATCCGAATCTTGTTTCCAGTGAGTGAGCAAAAGACAGTTTCACCCCCTGGTGTGTTCTGATACAGTCAGTTTAAGCCACAGGTTCAAGTGTCCTCAGGAGGTTGGCATACTTTTCCTAGCCATACCTGATGTTTTTACTGTCTCATTCATAATAAACATTTTCAGCACAATTTTGAAGATTCAAGATAAGTTTGTAATCATTAAACATGAATATGAGCCTTATCAAGCTTAGCGTTTGGTGCAGCAAAACATAAACGGTTTTCTTTATTTTTTCCTAATATGGAAGCATTGTACACAGGATGACCCAGGTGCCATGCAAGC
Organism: Hermodice carunculata; assembly: GCA_964020975.1. Taxonomy (NCBI): domain Eukaryota; kingdom Metazoa; phylum Annelida; class Polychaeta; order Eunicida; family Amphinomidae; genus Hermodice; species Hermodice carunculata. The sequence goes on along the minus strand of OZ026614.1, from coordinate 45,413,146 downwards.
GAACAATACTAAAAACTACAAAATAAAATCACTAAATGCAATCAATATATGTGTTGTATTTCTTTTTACATATGTATACATACATATAACTACTGTAAAATAGCTGTGTAAGCGGCTTGTTGAAACGTTTTAAAAATGTAACTTTTGAACCGGAAATAAAGTGCACCGTATAAACTAAAAACTGTTGACCTAGATGATATTAAACATAAATTCATCCTCTCACTTTTCAAAACAAAAGTTCTAAAAGTTACGGTTACATCCGACGGACACCCGGTTCCTTCTTACCATCGACATTAGTTTCATTTTGAAGTTGTGATAATGAATGTCAATTTACCTGCTGTACTTCTAATAACAAATTTGGTGGCTCTGGCGGAGGTTCACAGAGAACGCTGAAAAAAGCAAAAGCATTAATTTTTGTGAGGTTGCATGGACAAATATATTTGAGTGAAATGTAATTAACGATGAACTCAAGGCTAATTTATTTAATGTTCAAACAAATGAATTGTAGAATTATCCATAAGAAATTTACGAACTCGTTTCGTGGTTTACTTCAGTTCGACAAACTTCCTAAAATGTAGGAAGTCACAGGGGTTTTTTTTGGGGGGGGGGGTGGTCGAGCTTCAAGAGGGAATATTAAGTTTTGTGCAAATTTGTCAAAAATTCAACGAGACATAAACTTTGGCCTGATCGATCGCCTTTCCAGTCAGGCAGCTGGTCTATGTAATTTTATGTTAGGGTTTTGGGATTTTTTTTGTTTATATATATATATATATATATATATATATATATATATATATATATATATATATATATATATATATATATGTATATATATATATATATATATATATATATATATATATATGTATATATATATATATATATATATATATATATATATATATATATAAAGGAAAGAAAAAATGTAGCACCAACTGTTAAGCAAATTGACAACCAATGCCCAAAAGTGTCCCTATGCAATTTAAAAATACTGACTCGGGACACACCAGTCTGAGGGAAGTACCTCTTCAAGGGTATTACAACTCTTCAACAATGAAAAGTGACTTCCTTGAAGACTGTAAAGTGGGGAATGGGGGAAGGAGAGAGGGCGAGAGAGAATTGTTTTATATATATATATATATATATATATAAATATATATATATATATTTGAGGTATGTTGCACACGAAGGTTAGAAGAATACTGCATTTCCACCAAATATTTTAAACTATGTATATATGGAAGGTACAAAGCATATATATATATATATATACACGCATAAATGGCGAAAATCCTTTAAAAGTACATACATACATACAGATTATACATTCTGTTTGCAAAGAGTCTAGCTTATTACATGGTTAATGTTTCGGCTAGAGTGCGGCTGCGTGTGTTGTGCGTTCGTTGTCTTTATGGAGTCCTTTTGGCGTATTTTTTTACCTTTGCCTTTTGTTCAACTTTTACAATCATCTTTGAAGGTTGGCTCTTGCATACTTGCTCAGACACTACTCAAGTACACGTGAAAGATGCATTTTAAACATGCTTGTGAAGACAGAATACTCTGAGGATAGCACTATACAGCACAAAACAGCATGTACAGTGACATCCTTGAAGATGAACCGAAATTTGCCGATCATTGGTACAAACGAAAAGAGTTAGGGATCCTTGCTTACAAAATGCTGCCCCCACTATGTATTTCTTGTAATTTAAGGTGTGTTCTGTCTTTAACTATGAACAATTCTATCACTTCTTTCAGAATTATAAATTATTTTTTATGGGGTACTTTGCTTGTAGACTGGTCATATCGCAAAGGTGCCGACCTTGATCTGGTGAACCAAATTATTCAAGATATGGGCCTACAATACATCGTGGTAAACTTCTCACCACGTCTTTCTTAACATCCTCAACTTGGCTCAAGCCTAGGTGTAACCGTGACACATGGGTTCACTTTACGCTCTACGCTGGATCCATTCTTCTTCATTAATTACTTAATATAAGGCCTACAATTAACACATCTGATATAGGCTATCCATCCACCCATCCATGCTGAAAACTTCTTTTATGCATTGAGCCTTACACAAATCCTATGGGTGTTGACTCTGTGTCCCAAAATCGAGGTGAATGTTTAATGCGATCATGTAATACAAATACGTGTATTATCGCAGCGCAGAGTTTAATACAGCCTCAGGGACTGAGGGAGGGAAGACGGTTCGGCAGGAGTGAGGTCTGCGCGTCCTGCGAACTTTGCGCCCTGTACCCGGATTTTAGTGTGAAACAACTGTCTGTTCGTATGTATATATGAATGATACAGAGAAAAGGATAACACTATGTAATATTTATAGACCACCCAGAGACAGAAATGAGGCTATTGACAGGTTTACAACTGAACTTAGCCCAATAATTGAAACTTTATCACGTGAATCATCCGAAATAATCATTGTTGGGGATTTTAATTTGGACTTGTTAAAGATAAATACCAGACAAAAATATGCTGAATATTTAGATATCATGTTATGCAACAGTCTCTATCCTAAAATTACCTTGCCAACCAGACTTACAGAAAGAAGTGCCACCCTCATAGATCAGGTTTTCTGCAAATTGTCACGTTCAGTTCGTACATGTGTATCTGCGATTTTACTTTCGGACCTATCAGATCATTTACCTATTTTTACTTTTATTGATTTAAAGCTGAAAGCTCAAATGCCCCCCAAATTTGTAAAAATTGAAACTAAAGACCCTCATGCCTTTCAACGTTTTTACGATGAAATTAACAATACCAATATTATATCGAATCTAAATACTGACTTACATTGTAACCCAAATGAAAATTATGACAAGTTAGAGGAAATTCTTGTGAATGCCAAAAACAAACATCTTCCTATTAAAACTGTTAAATTTGATAGATACAAACATAAGCATTCTTCATGGATTACTAATGGTATTTTGAAGTCAATCAAATATCGTGATGGGCTTTATAAAAAATTGAAAAGTACTTCTCAAATTGATCCCCAATATAATACCCTTAAACAAAATTTAACTTACAATTCAATATTAAATAGAAATATAAATGAACTGAAACACAGATATTATCATTCTGAGTTTAAAAAATATAAACACAATACTAAAAAAACCTGGGATACTATAAAAGTTATTCTTCACAGTAACAAAAATAAAAAAGTCCTATCTTCCTTTTTTCAAATCGACAACAACAAACTAGTAATAAAGAAATAATTGCAAACAGATTCAATCATTTTTTCTCACATATTGGCCCTAAGCTTGCAGCCAAAATAAATGTTAAGGATGGACCATCTTTTACATCATATCTAAAAACACGCATTGAACATATTTTTTCTTTCTCGCCTGTGGACTCATCATGCATTGCTAGCATCATTCAAAATTTGAAACCTAAGACCAGTACAGGACATGATGATTTATCAATGAAATTATTGAAAGGTCTCAACCTATTCATTACTGCACCACTAGCTTTGATTATTAATCAGTCCTTGGTAACTGGTATTTTTCCTGATAAATTAAAAATTGGGAAAGTAGTACCTTTATTTAAAAAAGATGATGAGACCATTATTGAAAACTATCGCCCAATTTCACTATTGCCTGCCATATCCAAAATTTTTGAAAAAGTGTTATACAATCAACTAAATGAATATTTTGTGTCAAAAATGTTATTTTACAAAAGTCAACATGGATTTAAAAAGTTGCACTCCACTGAAAGCGCTGCCTTAGAGTTCACAGATCGAATTATGAAAATTCTTGATCATGAAAAGCTACCCATAGCTATTTATCTAGACCTAAGCAAAGCTTTTGATACCTTGGACCATAAAATTCTTTTGCATAAACTTCAGTATTATGGCATAACAGGTGTGGCATTGGAATGGTTTAAAGACTACCTATCTGGTAGGAAACAGTATGTTTATTTTGATGGTTTATGTTCAGATACTTTACCTGTAACCACAGGGGTACCCCAAGGGTCCATTCTTGGCCCGCTCCTGTTTATCATTTATACAAATGACATGTACTTAGCTTCAACTCAGTTTGATTCCATCTTATATGCAGATGACACAACTTTGATAAATTCTTTGTGTTTTTCTAATGTTACATCTGACACTCAAGGAAATGTGTCAAGTTCCATTAATGTGGAATTAAGAAATGTTCATAACTGGCTAGTTGCTAACAAATTATCATTGAATATTGCAAAAACAAAGTACATGTTATTTCATTTCCCACAGAAAAAGATAAATTTTGTGCTAGACTTAAAAATTGATGATGTTGCAATTTCCAGGGTTGAGGATTTTGATTTCCTTGGTTTATGTATACATGAAAATTTGAATTGGAATTCCCATTTATCCAAAATTGGCAACAAACTCTCTAAAGTGGTTGGAATTTTCAAAAAACTTGGAAAGTATCTTCCCACAAGAACTTTACTTTTAATGTACAATTCCCTATTCCTATCACATCTAAACTATTGTATTCTTGTATGGGGTTATTCTTTTGATCGAATTTTCATGTTACAAAAGAAAGTGATACGTTTCATATGTAATGCTGGGTATAATGCCCATACAGATCCCTTATTTAAGCAGCTGAATGTTTTAAAAGTACATGATATTCTGCAGTTAAAGGCACTCAAGTTTTATTACCGTTACACTAAATGTGAAGTTCCAAGTTATTTTGAAAATATGTTTGAATTTACTCTTGTATCACACCCTCATTTTACGCGTTCTAGAGGAAGACCTATTATCCCTGCACCTAAAAAAGCAACATTGAAAAATTGTATTCGCTACTACATTCCTCATTTACTCCAAAATATCCCTCCCTGCATTAAAGACAAAATCCTAACACATTCATACCTTAGCTTTTCAAAATACAGTAAGTCATATTTTGTGAGTAAATATCAATGTGAGTGTACCATACCTAACTGTTATGTATGCAACAATCATGAAGATATTGTTCCACTGGAAATAAGTTAAAATCTCATTATTGTATTTTCTTTTCTCAGCATTAGTGTTTTGAATCTGCAATGTAAATGCTGTAAAATAAGGTCATCTGTCCTTTGTAGGTGGCCTCAGCGAGAGCGGATAAAATATCCTTAGCTGAGGTCTCCTGACATATTTTGTTCTGCGTAAATTTGTTTCAAAACAATGTCATATTATCTATTTTGTTGCATATATTCTTGTACAATTTGTTATCTATATGTCAAATAAAATGATTCTGATTCTGATTCGTATGTTCAAATTAAACAACACTCTTACCCTTGACTGTGACGTCATAGACTCATAATAAGATCTTTTGCTGCTATATAGTAGTAGCTTCATGAGTTTATATATATATTATAGGCCTACTTACAAACGCCGAATAATATCCGTGCCAGGTTCATTGCTACATTTTTATATTTTATGCTGCCGGGTGCACATTCATGCGGCACCTTGTTCTGTGTGTTTCCCAAGTTTTCGCAAAATCACATCATATCAAATCGAGAGAATAAATCCAAGTAGACACATCATTAATACATTACACTTACGCTTCTGGAGGTCCCACATTCACGGTGTATGACAACAGTGAGTAACTGATTGCTACAAACGATGAAAAACCCAGGCCCAATGTCATCATGAATGAATAATTACCAGTTGAAAAACTTTTCGCTCGGAGAGGTGCAAGCCCGTAGGGCTGTTCTTCACGAGAGAAACTATTTAAATCGTCGAAAAGAGAACACACATATATGTTTCACTATAGTAGTGCTACGGAGCGCAAAGCTGTTTCTTCTACTGTGCTAACAGACTTTTGCGAAATCAACGTCTGGTGAGGCAGTAGATCACGTGGCAACAAAAGTTCTGGACGTCATAATATGTAGTCATACGAACCAACGTGATCAGAGCACGTATCAATGTCACGTGAACAGTGGTTCCACCGGATCCCTTTCCGACTGACGAGCCCCACATTTATTTTAGGCCTACATGGTGAGGACTGATTTTGGCTTTTCCATTCAAAATTATCGGTAGGCCTATACGTTTTAATTGTGCATCATAAATAATATGTAACCGGCCAGCCAGGGGAGCTCCCAATTAACTATGCAACCTGACACAAATCGGTAGCCAAGCCCTGAAATTATTGTTTACAGTGTCACCTATAAATATTGGCTATAATAATATAGCATAGGCCCTTAGTTTTAGTAGCTACTCGCGCACCAGTGGCCGTATTCATAAAACTTTACTTAGTCACCAGTGTGGCTTGTGCAATAGGACTAATTATGATGACGTCAGGGTCCCATGTGGGAATTATAGGTAGCATTCACGTTGTTTGGCCATGGTCAAAATCCTCACAGGAAGGTGCAGCGCGCATGGCATAGTGGATAGAATATGCGGGCAACTGAATGTGTATTGCACGAGAGGCCATTGGTTAGACCCCATAAAAAATTACTTGTTTATCATCACCGCCCCCCCCCCCTTCTTTTTATTTTTTATTTTATATCCATAAAATCACACAAGTTTCATACTTTGAGGAACAAGATCGATGTTCAATTAGTTCCAGTTCAAGCAAACGGTGATTAATATAGGCCTATCTTTTATCAGAGCCTGTACCCAACCCACAGACAAAGCCATAGTATACAGCGGGCTTTGAGGGGGTTTTTTACTACTGTGACACAGTATAAAATTGAATATATCGCGTCACTTCTATCGTATTTGTTCTACCTGCAAAGAGACTCAAACATGCACAAGTAAAAGCAACCAGAAATAAGTTTCAAGAGAAACCAGGACACTGAACGACTCTCAAATCTCTTTGCAAGTTGCAAGATGTTAAATCACTTAAATATCTTATAAAGCTGTTATTGTGTTGTTAGTCTCTTCTGTCCCATGTCTTCGACAAAGGTGTTGCATTGCTGCAAAGGCAGGAAAGACACTATTTATCACATTTAAAGGTTACAAAGTATTGAAATAAGCAATATATCGTATCAATGATATATCCTGATTATATTTGAATCAATCATGGATTAAAAAATAAAAATAAAATCCTCCATCCATCCCCATAATTTGGAAAAAATGTGATGATAAACAGAATATTTTAATGGGGGCATTATCATAGGTGAAATTACGTGCCGGTCTTAAATGGATGAAGATTACTGGAACTTCAAAAAAAAAAAAAAAAAAAACCCGAAAGTTTGCTGGCTTAACCCTTTCCCCTTACATAACTTAGGTTTTGGTCCACTCTTTTCTTCGAATTAATTCCTCCTGGACAATAAAAAAGTGTTAAGCTAGGGTTCCATATGCGCGTATGCATAAGAGTCCGGACCCGACAAATGGAAACAACTATAATTTTACTGTTTTATTCCATATGTCCGTATTCGTACGCGTATTTACATGCTTCTGCGCATCCGACAAAAAGTATTCGCTTCATGTAGCGATTCGAAATGGTATCGCATGTCAAACGGACAGGGAATTCCTGTTTTGTGACGTAATTTGAAGGTATTCCCTGGAATTTCTAAACCACGTGTTGCTTTCAGCATTCCAAAGAACATCTCTTTTTCCCCGGGAAGAAGAAAAAAGATGGCACCACGTTCCACTGTTTCTACTGAAGAACTTAAATAGCTCATAGAGCTAGTGCGGGGACAACCATTGTATGATCCCAAATCCCCTAAGCACATGGATGCCTCAAAAACTACTAATGTTTAGACAAGTATCTCCAACATCATGGACAGAGAGAATATATGTGGTGGGTACATATAACTATAAGTTTAAAATCTGGGTCAGGGTGGGAAGTGTATCGTATCATCAAGTGCATCAGGGTGCTTATAAAAAATACGTTTTTTTTTACAACCATAATATGTATATAAAAGTACCAAATGTATTATATTAAACATCATGGACAGAGAGAATATATGTGGTGGGTACATATAACTATAAGTTTAAAATCTGGGTCAGGGTGGGAAGTGTATCGTATCATCAAGTGCATCAGGGTGCTAATAAAAAAAACACGTTTTTTTTTACAACCATAATATATATAAAAGTACCAAATGTATTATATTAAACAGTAATAATATGATAATGATACTATTTTCATTGTAATGTATGTATGTATGTATGTATGTATAATTATACAATTATCTATATTTCCCTTTTCCATTTTCCAGCCCAAGACTGGAAGAAAAAATGAAGTTGCTGCGAGACACATACGTTAGGAAATGCAAAACAATAAAGGAAAACAAGAGTGGGTCCGCTACCGTAAAGGCTGAACATATTCATTCAGGATAGCTAGCATTCAAATATACACATTTATTCATATCATCAAAATCCCCATATAAGTGCTTTTTATACTTTTCCTACAGGTCTTGGACCCAATTTTTTTAGTTGCACATACTAAGTTGACAGTGATGTTATTTAAGTAGACTAACTAAAACAATTAATATCTCTTGTTTAACAGCACCGAAAGTAATGTGCCGGCACCTTCCTGTGCCTCAAAAGAAAGTGATGATGAGTCCAGCAATGAAGACGACGGGGAAGACTCACGTAGCTCAGCTGGACGGTATGTAAATTCATGTTTCATTCAGTAAAAATTCCTCGACGTACATGAGCTTGCTGCCACACAACAGGTGCAGTATTACAGAATTAAACCATGAACAAACTGCGAATTCTCATGGCATCGTGTCCTGCTCTGTTTCCTGTTCTGTCAATGTTTTACAAACCTTCATTTACAACATCACTAGCTTCTTGTAGAAGAAATACCACCTGCGCAGGTGTCGATTGTTCTTGCAACATATTGTGTAACACGCATGTTGCCTTTACAATACGATTTGTGAGTTTGGGTCGTATGGCCAATATTGTATTATACACTCTCCACCTGGCCACCAGAATACCAAAAGCATTTTCTACAATTCTACTTGCCCTCGAAAGTCTGTAGTTTTATGCTTGTTGCCTCATTACCGACAACAACATGAGGCATTATTCCGTCGTTTTCTGCCCCTGGTAAAGTTTCATCATCTGGAAAATTTAGAGTATTTCTGGCTGTAGCTTTTCCCGGGTTTCAGTGAGAAAATATGCCTCCATCACTGTTACGACCAAATGGACCAACGCCGATAGCTATAAACTTCAAATTGGCATCTACCAATGATAATAACACTGTTGGGAATGTGCCTTTGTAAGATAATACATGGACCGAGATCTCGGGGGCGCTTTCATAACTACATGCTTTCCATCTATTGCACCCAAACAGTGTGGAAAGTTCCATTTTTCATCGAAATTTGCCGCTATAAGTTTCCACATCTGGCATCTTCATTCATCGATCTTGCAGTTGATTCCAAAGCACTTTGAAAACTTGATTTGCAATTCTACCCACAGTCGTAGCCTCGACAAGATAGCTAAATGCAAGGGAGCGGAAAGTTTCCCAATTGCAAGAGACCTGTAAACAGAAAATTTTTTCTACTAATCATACATAAAAAACCTCATACACCAACTAGAATTGTATAAGTATAATGTTTTTATATGCATAACAAGACCCTACTTTATATTTTTTTCTTAGATCAAGTGTGGCTTCATCAAGTGATGCAATACCAAGTCCCAGTAGCACCACCACTTCCTCTGACACCAGTGTCTCTCAGCCCAAAACGAGGTGCCTTTGCCACCCCATGAACCAAGCCATCCAAAAGGCTAAGTGTCGAGAAGGAAGCTGAGATGGAATCAACTCTGACAGAGCTAATCCAAGAGCACAAAAGAAACAGCAGTAATATTGAGTGCCATTTAAAGCAGAGTGAAAAGACAAAAAAGGAGAAAGGAGAAGAAGAGCTATTTTTTGAAAGGTACGCACACAGGATGAAAAAACTACCCCCCCCCCCCATCACCACCACCGACAAAAGAATTTGTGCAACTACAAATTTCTCAAGTGTTTTTCAATGCCGAAAATCCTGACTAACCCCCTATACCAATACCACTGCTACCGTCGGCCCATATGTCTCAACATATGGGTCTACAACCTTTGTCACAATTTCAGCCACAATACAGTGGTCATGTTGGCCTGAACCAAAGTTTTGGTATGCCTGATAATGCAGGTCAGTCCTGCAACACGTCGAATATGATATCTGCGGCACTTCATATGGCTTATGATATGTAAATCAAGAAACCAAACAATTGGCTGACAAAATAGTGATGGTTTATTAGTTTTACTGAAAGATTTACCAAGTATATAGACAACAACTTTATTAATGTGAAGTAGTCCTAGGCCAAATGTTTGAAAAAGCTAGAACACTTAAAAAAATCGGGACAAAACTTGGCATACAATTATGAATATCAGGACTATGGTACTAAAAGATTATGTCTGGTCAAAGGTTAATGGGGAGTGCATTTTATACAGATCATAACTAATCACTTACTTTCTTGTTACTGAAACACAATCTCATTGTAGAGTAACTATAATAAGTTTTGTAATAAATATATTCACTGATATACCACATTATATTCCAATTTGGATGCCCAGGAAACAATTTTTTTTAATTCTAGTGGCGGCACATGTATACCTACATCTTGCAGTTTCTTATTTTCAATCGCCTAACTAGAACAGGCTGATTTTCCAACAGAAAATCAAATGTCTCCCAATGCGCCTTAACTGCTGTCACCCTAATTTTTATAAATAGGCATACCGATTCCGATGATCTACAGATATGGTGAAGGTACACTCTTTATTGACATTTCAAAACGTTTATTTTTGACGAAATGCCCACATGACCTTGATAAATAGGTCAAGGTCATACATTTGCAGTTACAAGCAAGGTCTTACAAAAGTCTTACATAGAAACATAATCACACAAAATGTTAACCTCTCTAAGACAAATCTTTCTCGAGTGCATCAACAATGATTTTAAAAAAAGTGGCCATGTGATCTTGAAAATACGTCAAGGTCACCCATCTACAATCCCAACCTAGTTGGTATTATGGAACATAAACAAGCAAAATTTCAACCTCCTACGTCGAATGCTTGCAGAGTTGTTGCATGCGTGTCAATTTTAGATGAAATGCCCACGTGACCTTGAAAAATATGTCAAGGTCACCCATCTGCAATCCCAAGCAAGATCATATATAGGAACATCTTCACATAAAATTTCAACTTCCCAAGTCAAATCTTCCTTGAGTTATCACGTCCACATTGATTTTAGACGAAATGCCCACGTGACCTTGAAAAATAGGGCAAGGTCATACATCTGCAGTTATAAGCAAAGTCCCACAAAAATCTTGCATAGAAACATATTCACACAAAATTTCAACCTCTTTCAGTCAAATCTTTCTCGAATGTATCTGCAATGATTTTTAAAAGTGGCCATGTGACCTTGAAAATAGGTCGAGGTCACCCATCTACAATCCAAACCTAGTTCATAATTTGGTTCACAATCATGCACAATTTCAACCTCTTAAGTCAAATCCTTGCGGAGTTATTGCGTCCATGTCAATTTTACATAACATGCCCATGTGACCTTAAAAAATAGGAAAATAGGTCAAGGTCACCCATCTGCAATCCCAACCTAGTTCATATAATAGTACATGACCATGCAAAATTTCAACCTCTTAAGTCAAATCCTTGCGGATTTATTGTGTCCGCGTCAATGATACATGACATGCCCACGTGACCTTGAGTTATCACGTCCACATTGATTTTAGACGAAATGCCCACGTGACCTTGAAAAATAGGTCAAGGTCATAAATCTGCAGTTACAAACAAAGTCTTATAAAAATCTTACACAGAAACATAATCACACAAAATATCAACCTGTTTAAGTCAAATCTTTCTCGAGCACATCTGCAATGACTTTTAAAAGTGAAAAATTCTTGAAAATAACTCAAGGTCACCCAGCTACAATTGCAACGTAGTTCATAATTTGGTTCATAATCATGCAAAATTTCAACCTCTTAAGTCAAATTTTTGCGAAGTTATTGTGTCCGCGTCAATTTTACACAACATCCCCATGTGACCTTGAAAAAAGGTCAAGGTCACCCATCTGCAATCCCTAGCAAGGTTTCATATAGGAAAATTCTCACAAAAAATTTTAACTTCCCAAGTCAAATCTTTCTCGAGTTATCGCGTCTGCTACGCCCACAACAATGTGTTGAAGAAAAACAAGAAGAACAAGAACAAGAAGAAGAAACGGGCGCAAAAACAATATGTCCACCCGTTGCACGGGGAGACATAATAAAGGACACTGGATTTATTTTTAAAAAATGCAAAGTTGTTATTGTCATATTGTACTTACCTCAAACATATAGCAAATCTTTCTCTAGGACTGATAACTTCTCTCGTCCTGCAATGTTTCACAAGGTCTGGCTCAATCCTGAATAATACTGGAGCAAACTGTTATTTTGTCAACCTTATATATTTCTGAAATTTATGCCCATCTGCCTGTAATTCTTTGACAAGGTTGTGATTCGTTCCTTGCTGACGACGCCTTAAAATGATGTCATGTACCCAACACCTGTGCCGTCTCTTCCGTTTTTTCTTGCGTTGTAACACTCTAAACAATGTCAGTATTATTATGAGCAATTCTTCTTGATTGAGTACAAGGGTTTGAAGCATGGACCAGTTTGGAGCCATTATTGAGAGATCCCGCCAAAAATGTTGTATATCGGAAGTATCGACGGAAGTAATATCGTGCATATGTAATCAGTTTTAACGCCTGGCCTCCCGTGCTCAATTTGCGAACAAAATGGCGGCGCGGGAAGTTTAAATTTGCCGATTGGAATGGGTATTTCCGTTTTTATTCAGAAATTATTGCAAGAAGATCGTTGATTACATTGTAGGTAGGTGCCCAGATGGCTTCAACTTAACGAGGAGGGTCATTGTGATAACCACTGCGATAGTTCGTGAATTACACTTCAAAAGGCGTGTCCACGGTGAATTCCGAAAAGACTATGGGCTCCGCAGCCCACATCCGCATCCGCATCCACGTCCGCATTTTAGTATGTACCGTTGTGACAATTCAGCAAGCTGTGGATTGACCATGCGACAGGAGAGTGTCAGCGTTAGCCTATTGCACAGTGGCCAATATTTAATGAGATTCTGAATGTTGGTTGTCTCGTTTTTATTTTTAGTCTATCATTTTTTTCTAGCGCGCCAAATAGTCAAAATTAAAAATATATAGACGCATGTGCGAGATTTAGTAGTTCCTGATAACGTCGTCATGGGTCTCTGATGTTGCGAAATTCTAAGCTGTTAGTAGTATAGTACACTTGGGACCCTGGAGTTCAAAACGTCACATTTTACCGATTTGGTGGACAAAATCGATAAAAGTTTTTCATTTCCGTGTTTTTTAGAATTTTGTGGACAAAAGTAAGGTAGTTTTCGCAATTTCGTGTACGAAATCGACAAACTTACCGATTCTGTTGACAAAGTGTATCAACATTACATTTCCGTAAAAAAAAAACCTGTAACACTCCTTCAATTGTGTGCACAAAATTGGATAATATATGGATAAAGTGACATGTTTTTCGATTTTGCAACTTGCCCCCTTTGTAGTTTGTTCTTGAAACTTTGAAACTGTCAAATGGCTACACTGCAACGAAACTTTGCCTGTGGGTGTGGCGCGATTTTTGATAAGCTTAGCATTACGGATCATCAGAATGCATGTGCGTTGACATTTATATGTTTCACTAAATCCGCGTGGTGACACTTGCAAGATAAAGGCCAGGGCAACACACAAATAGGCCGTCACTGTAGGTAGTGGTGACCATGACAGGCATATTGGAATATACTCTCACTGTAAAGTAGGAGTAGGAAGGTGGGTGTTGAAGACAAGTATCAATTAACTATGGTGTTCCACTCAATTACTATTCTTTTTACTAACACCCCTTGTGACATTGTGTTTAGACTGATGTGTGCCGATTTATTGTAATTGTCCTTTCCCTGTCTTATAAAATGTATATATATTAAGTTACAGGTAAAGCCTTAACTTTTGATGTTGATCTGCGCTTAAGATTATATCAGGAACATTCATTTATTTCATTGATACATGTTTTTATAACTAACGAGGCACTGTTTCCACTGGTGCCGACAGTAATGAATTCTACAGACCCATATTGAGACATCATCATCATCATCATCTTCATCATCATCAAAAATGGGCAAAATTCAATTCTAAAAACAAGGGTTCAAGGATGCTTGATCATATTTGTGTGTGTGTGTGTGTGTGTGTGTGTGTGTGTGTGTGTGTGTGTGTTCTTTTCAACTTAAACTGAGCACAGGCCTGGAGGTAACAGATCCCAGTTGTGATAATGGCAAATGAAAGTGAGGACATAATTTGAATTAGCTGAAGGGTTCTGCAATTAAGCATCAAGGCACCGAAACATTCAATGTATACAAGCCTCACCCACCCACCCAGTCTTTCACACTATATTTTATACCTTTGGCCAGCACTTACAGCTGCACTGTCTTTAAACCTAAAGTGATTTCAGATTCAGGTTCCGAATGAAAAAAGCTTTCATTCAGGTATTAGCAACCATAGTCTTGTGCTGAAAGTATAGGAGGACAGGGAAAGGATAATTGTTAACAATGTACAGCAATCCCTGGACAGCCATGCATGACCATAATTGGTTAGTTAGGTTGAAAATGAAAATTCATATGGAAACAAAACAAAGGCCTCACTGTGCCATCCAGAATTGTAGGCCTAGGTGTATATACAAACCATGTATTTTTTCTCTCCCCCCCCCTCCAAGGTGAAAGGTCAAGCATGTCCAGAATTTGATGTGAAACGGGTACTTTTTGAGGAGGGGATGTGTGTAAAAATATGTGCACATAATACAAGTGCTCAAATACCCCAAAAGTTTAGAACATGGGTTGGGCCAATCGGGAATCTATATGTCCATTTATGTCTGTGTGAAAAATAGGTAAAACTTCATTAGTGAGTAGTTAATTTTTTCCTTTGATGTGTGTCCCCATGCTGTATGCAACATGGTACAATGGTACCTGTCTTGCGAGACCCTCCAATGAGAGACCGCATACCTTTTTAAGACCACTCTCTGTGAACATTGTGCTAGCTATCTTTTCCATGTTATTTTAGTACCTCTGATGAATGACCACCTGTTTTGAGAGACCACATTTTGACCCTCCCTAGGGGTGGTCTCGTTAGACAGAGACAACTATATTGAAAATAAAGATCATTCAGAATGAGCTGAATTTACGTGAACAAAAGAAACTTTTCAGAAGTTTTCACAAAGTGCTTTAAAGAAAAGTTCACACTTCATTCAGCCACCAGTATAAAAATGATATAAAATCCAGATATTGATGCAAGACAGATACTAGCATCTTTTTATGTGTAACGTTTGGCCACATCAAATAGTGTATTGCATTTTAGTATGTATTATTTCTTCACAGGTATCTTCTCATGTAAAATTGAGTGACATTAGGAGTAAATGATGGGCATGTTGCAAACGGGGGGGGGGGCAAGTTGGATGTATCAGCTATAATTCAAAATGATGTACTTGTGTGAGGTGCATTACTATTGATTACATGTACATTGTTCCATTTTTGCGTGTGATCAGTGAAATTACAACAACAGAAAGGCACACTGACTGAAGGTTTCAAAAAAAAATTAGGGTATATCATGTATGGAAGTTTATAAAAGTAAAATACTGTGTGCAGTGCAAAACATTTTACTTTACTTCATTGAAACCCCATTGTGTAATTGCATATTAATCATTTGTTACAAAAACTGGGGCCATCATTGTCAACTTCAGTGAGCTTTTGTAGTGATCATCGGCACCCCCTCTGCAAGTGGCAGCACCATTTATCAGTGCATTGGGTTGAAGTAGTAATAATTAAAGATAAAACTTCATTTTCACCCTAAATAGCGTACCATAGTATGTGTGTGATGTGTCCAAAAATTGGAGACGGCAATATGCTTCTATTTTTGCCACGCATCGCCTTTTGATTTTTTACATGAATACTTTTACTGGTGACTGAATGAAGTGCATGCCCCACTAGCATTATAGCCTTGATGGAGCAGCTCCATGGCACAGTTCAACCTCCAAACTTTGACCATTACATGCATGTTTATGCAAAAACAAAATTACAAAGCTTTAATTATAATCTCCAGAGATCACCATGGTATTGTGTCTTATACAGTGGTACCTGCTATTTAAGACCCCCCCCCCTCGTCTACCAAAATGGTCACATATAGCAGGTGGTCTAAAATTGCAGGTTTTTTTTACAAATAATTCAGACCTGTGCCATCAGGAATACGGTCTCAAAAGCCAGGTGGTCTCTAACGGCAATGGTCTTGAAAAACGGGTACTACTGTAATTACCATGTGAAGATCAAAAAGTTTTGATTTCCTCTGGATATGCTGCAAATTTATTTTTGCTTCCAACTTGGGTAGCAACATTCTTTTGAAGGATGTAAGTTTACACAAAAGTTCACGATGAAGACACATGATCTGATCTGGGAACACTGAGCTCATTAGTCTCGGATGAGGCCAATGAAAGACCAAAAACATCACGTTTATTTGGCACACTGTGTATCTGTTCTTATTAACACTTTACTAGTATACGTATTACTACTGTAAATAACCTTCGTTAAAAACCACATGTAAATAAACAGCAATTCTATGATTAAGTTATATTAAAGTTCTCTTACCGTAATTATGTTAATGATGATTTAACAAAATTCATAGATGTACTGACAGAGTAATGATAGACTAAATATCCTCACTCATTAAGTACATCCATGAAATATGAGAGGCAGTTTGGATGGACACATTGTAGTTTCTTTTTGCATGCATAGAAGTAGCCATACATGCAGGCTCTTAAGAGGCCGAGCTGCAAACCACTTATGTTGGGGGGGGGGGGGGGGTTTAAAGGTATGAGGAATTCTTTACCAGCACACAGGGATAATTTTGTCCCATATCAGGGAGCTGGAGGCCCTCTTTTTTTCTGACCATCATATATTTTCATACTGGCCTTTATTTTGGAATATTCGTATTTTCTGTATTATTTGGGAATATTCTTATTTTCTGTGCTCTGTTGTGGCAAAATTAGATCCTGTTCCGTCCGTTGTACTGGGACATCGCCCCCTCCACCATACATTCTATCCAGCATATATATCTGAGTCCCACTTGTGATATTTTACTACAAGTTGGGCCACTGTACAAACCGGCCAACCACTGTTAATTGCGTAGATGTGTAAATGGTCATGAATTGGTTATGTTCTTGTATTGTTGTGTTGATAGACCTGGTCAAAAGCAGCTTCAACCTCAGGTGATGGGGATGGGGGGCTAATGCAGCTAGTAGGGGGTGGGGGGCTGTGCTTGGTAACTACAATGAAAACCATGTGGCATGAGGTGTAGATGGAGTCATAAAAATCTCATGTAAATTACTGTCTCAATTAAAAACACTTATGTTGTAACTGTCTACGACGCATACATCAAATTCATCCTGGTCAGAGACCAAGATTTCAATTGTTTCAACATTTTATCAACACCGCTTTTGGTTGGCTGAAGGGGTGGTCGTAAATAGCAGGTACTACGTACTATAATATCATTCAACAGGTAACTTTTCACATGGTTGCCTGCGTAGCTGACTCTCAGGCCACTTTTGCAGCTGGTGGCCTCTCAGTGGGCCCCCGGCACGCAATCTCTCAAAGGCGCTAAGTCTGCCAAGCAGGCAATTTCATATAAACCACCCTGAAACAAGGGCAAGTAGAAAAGAAGATTCACTGCACAGCAAATCTCTCTGGGTGCCTTCAAACTGAGAACAGTTTGAAATGCAACACTGCCATTGTTTAACATAATCTAAATTGTGTGTATTAACCTAATTTGCATAAATTAAAATCCTACTACTTACGTTCTAGGTTCATTGGATGTGACTATATGACAAAATTATAAACTGAGTTTTCAAAGACACTACAATCTTTAATAAATATGAAGCTATTCAAGATTTAAATTTCGTGTATTCACCTAACTGGCATAAATTAAAATTCTGCAAAGTTGGTTCATGATTCATTGGCTGTGGTTATGTTACAAACCCACAAATTGCAGTGGGGATAGCACTTCCATGTATAATAGTTTTGAATTTATTCACGATTTAAACTTCGTGTATTCACCTTATTTGCATAAATTAAAACTGTATAACTCTTGTTCATGGTTCACTGGATACAACTGTGTCACCAACTTATAAATTGAAGTTGGAATGACGTATCTATGCACAATGCATGTAATTTTTGAGATATTCAACTTTTAAATGTTTCAGTGTCCATAATTGGCATAATTTAAAATTCTACAACTTTCATTTACTGTTCATTACATTGGCAGCTGTCACAAGCCTATAGCACATTGAAATGTCTGTGTGCAATAGCTTGAAAGATACGGAGGTTTCATAATTCTAATTGCCCTTACTTTGCATAATTTTAAGGACATGGCTACTGAACCAGGTCCAGTTTCAATTGTTGAAGTGACTACAGAGCTGGGCCACAGACAATGTACACAGCGAGCTGGTTTGGGTACTCTATCCAATACTGTGAGAAATCACTCGCTTGCTGGGTCTGGTATCGCAACCAGATACAGTATGAGAACCGGGTCCGGTGCATAACTGATACTGTAAGAAAGTGCTCGAGTGGCTGGTTCTAGCCCCAAATCACTTGTATATACGGAGTAAACCATAACTATTAAGTCTATGCTGTCCCATCGGAGATTTGCTTCTGGGCTTGTATTCTACACTATCTCCACCCTCACCTGTGTGCAACGAAAGGTTTAAATTTTGAAATGATGCAGATGGAGAGTGTTGCAGGAATAATGACGTCACGATGGTAGCCCATCACAGGTCTCCCGGTTTTGTAGCTGGAAAAATCATCTGCAACTGGACCTGGTTCTGTAGAAACTCCGTAATTCTAAACATCATGACAATTCCAAACGATAAACACAATTGGGCCGGTAGGTCAGTCACCATGGCAAGCTTGTTGGTTTCCCAACTAATAGTGCCTGAGACAAACACCAGACAGATTCGGTTGTCAAGAAGAAAATAGGAAAGAAAAAAAAGGTATTGGAAAAACGAAATGTCTTGGTTTGCCCCCAGATATAATTCTTTGATTAAGTCATATTGAAGTTCTAGAGCTGTTTATGATCATGATTGAATAAAACATGTCTTAGATGTACTGAAAGTTAAAAGTGATGGCAGACAGATATCCTCACTCATTAATTACTTCTATGAACTCTTAGAGGGAGTTTGAATGGACACATTATAAAGTTTCTTGTTGCAGGCATGGAGGCTGCTAAGAGACAGAGCTGCATACCACTTATGTGGGGGAGGTTTTCTAGCACACCCGGGTAATGTTTTCCCATACCAGGGTACTCTATGGAGGCCCGCTTTTTTCTGTATTTCTGATCATCATATATGTTCGTATTGACCATTATTTTGGAATATTCTTATTTTGTGTGCTCTGTTATGGCAAAATTACATCCTTTACCGGTGAACTGGGACATCCCCTTCCCTCCTCCCCTTTGCTATACAGTGTATCCAGTATATATCTGAGTCCCACTTGTGATCTTTTACTGCAAGTTGGGCCACTATGCAAACAGGCCCTCCACTGGTAATTGTGTGGATGTGTAAATGGTAGATTGGGTCATGAATTGGTTGTGTTGACAGAACTAGTCAAAAGCTGCCTCAGCCTGGTGATGGGGCCAATAAAGCTAGTAGGGAGTGGTAAACTGTGCATGATCAACTAAAATGAAAACCATGTGGTATTAGGTGTGGATGTAGTCATTAAAACAACCTTATGTAAATTACTGTCTCAATTATCAGCACTTCTGTTGTAACTGACTACAATGCATACATCAAACACATCCTGGTCAGCGACCAAGATTTCAAGATTTTCAACATTTCATTACACAAAATCTGAGACCACACATTCTTCTGGTTTAATGTACATGCAGTACATGCATGTATCGCTCTTAAACAGACTCTTAAGACTG
The DNA here is from genome assembly GCA_964020975.1 of Hermodice carunculata. Classification (NCBI taxonomy): domain Eukaryota; kingdom Metazoa; phylum Annelida; class Polychaeta; order Eunicida; family Amphinomidae; genus Hermodice; species Hermodice carunculata. Next base: position 45,393,208 of record OZ026614.1, on the reverse strand, counting down.
GTAACCCAGGGTGTTCAAATTAAGCCAGCACATGACGTGTACACCTCAGCTACGAAGAAACTAGATTTTTTACCCATATGTCTCTTTTCCCTACCCAAGTCCAACACTCTTTGAAGCTAGAACTGATCACTGTAAACATACTCTCAGCCAGTTTGTCACTTACTTTTAATTACTAGAACAGCTCTCCGTGTCCAGTTTCCTATGCTTTATGGTACAAAATAGATGCAAAACTTCACTTTCTGTTACCCAATTTTTTATGATCAATGTGTCAATTCAATATAGCATTTTCTGAAAATTAACATGATTACCACGTTGCTCTTTAAATTTTAAAAGAAAATCTACTCGATAAAGCTAGTAAGAGCCCCTAGTCTTTTGACTAAAGTGCTATCTCATTGATTACATAATTGTAATCAGGTTGAGTTACTGGGTGTTGTTTGAAGTCCAGGTCAAATTTGAGTTAGAGTTAAACCGTATGAATGGTATGCTGGCGATTGACAATTACGCAATATGACCACATCTGAAGTTACCCTGCTGGGGGGGGGGCGCGAGAGAGAGAGAGAGAGAGAGAGAGAGAGAGAGAGAGAGAGAGAGAGAGAGAGAGAGAGAGAGAGAGAGAGAGAGAGAGAGAGAGAGAGAGAGAGAGAGAGAGAGAGAGAGAGAGAGAGAGAGAGAGAGAGAGAGAGAGAGAGAGAGAGAGAGAGAGAGAGAGAGAGGAGAGAGAGAGAGAGAGAGTTTCTACCCAAAGACGTGCTTGCCGGATATTATGTTTTTATTCTTTCTGATTAATGGTGTTTATTTTGCAATTCATGGGGCATGGCATCACACCAAGAATCATTTGCCCATTCCTGCTCTCGGTAGGCCTATGAAATGGCCGGTCCTATAACATGTTTCAGAAGGAATGACAAAGAAGTACATTCGCTTTATACAAGAATATTTAATAACAATATGGCGATACACGGGTCTACAGAGCAAATATGATTTAAATATACATAAACAATTCAAAATACCCATTAAACCTCAAATAGACCCTTCGCATTCATAAAAAACAAAAAAACAGTATAAAAAACAGAAACCAAAAACAAAACAAAACAAAAACATACCCAAGAAGTTCCCTCGTGGCTTGTGTCAGAAATTCGAATTGTAGACGTGTAAACCTGGACGTCAATATATCATTATGTCAAATGCTGTTTGTGTTTGTTCTACAACAATAATTTAATTTTCTGGAAGTCCCCATTTGTGACATCAGTACAGCAGACTTTGTATGCTGCAACAAGAAGCGTTAACTTGACAAATTATGGTGATTTGCTGAAACAACCTGAACAGTTATAAGACAGCATACAGAAAGCATGGACCGCATTGATTTTATGAGCAGGCTTGTATAGCTGTGTCGTCATTGTGCCGTGATCGTGTGATGAGCGGTATTTCCTTCATCTTTCTTTGTGGCGCAAGCTTGGCTTAGCACAATATTTCAATCTATAGTTTGCCCACGACACAAGCATATTTTAGTCATTGAATGTGACTTAGCTGGAATTTGAGGACAAATGCAGTTTCATTAACACCGGTCGAAGTTAATAAGGTGCAGCAAATTTACAAATATATAAAAGTACAATATTTTAACAAGTGTAAACTGAATAACTGTTATGTAGCCGTTAACATCCTAATGATACAAATATGAAATTTAATGAGAGCAACCTAAACATTTTAACTTTAAGAGCGCTGTGGACTTCTTCTCAACAACACAACTGTTACACCACATGGTATTAGACTTATACCATACGGACTCGATACCATACAAAATTGATGAGCTATAAATTGACTTTGCTGAGGGTCTCAGTTTGACAAGATTTAACGGTTATTCTTATATTATAAATTAGTTCATTTCTCGGTGTCGGCCCAATCTTAAGTAACTACGCCGGCTTCCATTGAAGTTGACTGCTCTTTTTTTTACTTCTGGTTTGCTTTCTAAGAAGTTTGTTGGATGTTTTTTTGACCGTATCAATGTTAGCCTGGGCGAGTTGTTGTGCTGGGATGTCCCTGTCATCTACGGTTTCGTCACCTATAAGCAGAAAAAAGCCTAACTTATCACACGTAGCTTCACACCAACACATACTAAATTTCACAATATACTTACGCTGTCCCTTTCATGCTTGGGCCCGTTTTGGAGCAATGTTTGGGCCTAGCTCGCATTTCGTACAGTTCCCAAAGCTGGGGCTTTTATTTATTAACTAACTTATTTAGTAGTAGTAGTAGTAGTAGTAGTAGTAGTAGTAGTAGTAGTAGTAGTAGTAGTAGTGCGTGCACGTGTGTGTGATGTGCACATTTGTGAAGTGATGTGAAAACTGTGCGTCTGAGCCTGTTGTGCACAATTCGACCAGCTCTGTGTGACCAAAAGAGTTACTGATATAGTTTACCAGCAAGGCCCAGTCAAAAACAAAAAAAAAAACAGAAAAAAAAGAACACACAAAACACAAAAAACAAACAAACAAAAAACAAAACAAGAAAAAATCTATTGATGTTCCGAAGAGAAATCACTCAATCAATTTTACTGTGAAAATATAAATTTGTAAGTGACGACTTAGAAGGACGGCCAGCTTCCCACACCCCCACACCCCCACCCCGCCCCCGCCCCATTCATCCTTTAAGTGATCAAGCATACACATGAAGATCAGAAACAAAAGAACAGGCCGATGGCCATTAACACGATGATTTTTTTAAACGTTTTATACCGTATTCATTCTAATTGTAGCACACGGCCTACGTGAAGCATGCCCCCAACTTCTCACATTCCGGACTCCCCGCACAATTTCATTTTATCCCGTTATTTGTTATCAAAATATTGACCACTGTTGAAAAGATAGGCGCCAGTGATGGTACTTTGGGCTTTCTTTATTGCTTGATTGAGACTGTAAAGACTTCTTTTATTTCAAAAAGACTTCTTTTATTCCAAATTGAGAACAATCGTAGTTACACAGCGTCGCAATCCCCGGGTTTTATTCAGTACTTTTTTTGTTTTTTTGTTTTTTTTTGTTTTGACTGCGACAGTAAGCTACTATTGGAATGAATACGATATAGGCGTTGAAATCTGCAAAGACTGAGCCTGCATCCAAGGCCTTGTCGACGCAAGGAAATTTCAATAATAAAATTTATTTTATAGACGAAAAAGGCTCTGGAACTGTTTGTGAAGATCACGATATAGCACTGGGGATTTCATCCCTGTGTTGAAGGAAATCGTGATGTAGGCTTACCGAAGACATGAAACTGTCACAGGTGCTTGCACCGAGTGACAAATCTTATGTCTTAGGTCAGGACCACTCGTCACTGTCAACTTTAACCTTTATGCCCAAAATGGCCACTGCCCTTTGAAACCTTAATTATATGGCTAATATCAACATTTATTCGGGACTGGTGAAGGTTGGGTCCTCAATATGAATTAAGCTGTGTCCTGAAACCATATTAGAAAAAATATTGCTCGTGCTTCAAGCGAGGAAAGACTAAATCATGGATTTATTGATGTTTTAATGCTTCTATTAAAATCTGAAGTATAACAGGTAAACGTAACGGAAAGGGAATAAAATATCTATAAACACCCGCTGGCCGGTCGAGAACATGTTTTTGTGCTGATGTCGTTTCAAAAGTAGTACTACTACCAAAAACATCCACATTTTAAATGGATACTTTGATATACACTTTGCTATGCACCTTTCTGTTTTTACTAAAGTTAAAAACCATGTGATAAATGGGGTGTAGGACGTTATAATGCACATCTTTGTTTTTTTCCTTGCTATTTGTTGTACATTGTTTCTGTATATTTAGACAATGACGACAAAATCTGAATTGTCTATTATGACACTGAATGTACGAGGTCTTAATAACCATCATAAACGCAGGAAAATTTTTTCATGGATCGAAAACTGTAATTTAGATATAATTTTCCTACAAGAGACCTATTGTACGGAAAAACTGAAACCATATTTTGATGCTGGATGGAAGGGTCATGTAATTCATGCAACTACAGATTCAAGCCATAGCAGAGGTAACAGCATTCTTTTGTCACAAAAAATAGACGTTAAAATTTTGAACGTTCATAAGAGCAATGATGGTAGGAGGCTACTTGTAAATGTTGAACTGGGTGAAGAAACATTAACATTGGTTAATGCCTATGCCCCAAATGATGAAAAAAATAGAAAGGAGTTCTTTAATCGGTTAACAAAATGGACTAGGGAATTTACAGCAAATGATGAAAATACTATAATAGCAGGTGATTTGAATTATTGTTTAAGAGATATGGATCGTAGTCCTGATACAGGGTCAAGGGACAAAAGTAGAAAAAGCTTAAACGAGATGATGCAGAAACTGAGAGTACATGATACATGGTCCAAACTGTATCCAATAAATGGAGGCTTCACTTTTTATGATAAAAAATATGGCACTAAAAGTAGGCTTGATTATATACTTGTGTCCAATAACTTTTTTGTATCAGAAAAAAATGCTAAGGTCAAACATGCAGTGGGTGCAGATCATGAAGCAGTCATCATAACTTTTAAAATGGTAGGAAATGAAAGGGGCAAAGGCTACTGGAAGTTTAATGCTGCCTTGCTTGATGATGAAAAATATGGCCAGGAAATGGAGAAGAAGATTATTGATATTATTGATATGTATCAAGATGTAGAATCAAAAAGACTACTTTGGGAAATAGTTAAAATTGAACTGAAAGAGTTCACAATACGCTATTCCATATTAAAGGCTAAGGCCAAAAATAATAAAATAGAGGCTTTACAGAAAGAGTTGGATGGTGTACTTAATCATCTAAATGAAGAACTAGCCAGTGTCCTATTACTTGAAAAAAAGAATACTTTGAGTGAACAACTGGAAAACATATATGATGAAAAGGCAAATGGTATAAAAATACGCGCAAGGGTAAAATGGGCAGAAGAAGGGGAAAAACGCACAAAATACTTCTTGAGGTTAGAGAAAAAGCATCAATGTTCTAATGTAATAAAGAGATTGAAAGATGGTGATCTCAAAGTGTATAAAGACAGTGAAATACTTGATGCTACAGCGAACTTCTATGAAAAATTATATGCTAAAGATTGTGCACTAATTGATGTGGACAGATATTTACAGAAAGTAAATGTTAACAAAACTTTGTCTGAAAATGAGAAACAGTTGTGCGATACTGATATTTCTGTAGATGAAATATCAACAGTGATTCATGAATATAAAAAGAATAAAGCACCAGGGTTATATGGTCTGACACCAGACTTTTATAAGAAATACTGGCATGTGCTTAAATCTCTTTTTATGCATATGCTAAGGGAAGTTTTCATTGAAGGTGAAATGCCTGATTCTTCAAAAAAGCTGTATTAGCTCTTATTTTCAAAAATGGTGATAGAGTTCTATTGAAGAATTACAGACCAATAAGTCTAATGAACTATGATTATAAGATAATTGCTCTGTCTAGAAGGCTACAGAAACTTATACCAAATATCATCCATACTGACCAAACAGCATATATAAAAAAGCGATTCATTGGATGCAACGCAAGACTAATACAAGATGTTATGGATTACTCAGAGTTGTACAAAAAGAAATGTGTCATGTTATGTTTAGATTTTCAAAAAGCATTTGACACGGTTAATTGGGAATTCATGACTAAAGTTTTAGAGAAATTTAAGTTTGGACAGGACTTTATAAAATGGATCAAGATCTTGTACAAGGATCCTAAATTAGTAATTAAGAACAATGGATGGTTATCTAGAGAAATCAATCTTAGTAGTGGTATTCGACAAGGATGCCCTATTTCAGTGCTCTTGTTTATTATGGTATTAGAAATAATGCCAATAAATATAAGAAATGATGATAATGTAAAAGGCTATAAAATATACAAAACAGAAATCAAGATCTCACAATATGCTGATGACTCTACAATTCTATTAAATGATGTGGATGCTATTCCATATGTACTAGACATAATAAAAGAATTTGGTGATGTTGCTGGGACTAAACTAAACTTAGAAAAGACTGAAGGGATTCTATTAGGTTCTCTTAAAGATAATCTTACCGAGATGAATGGTATCCGTTTCACTAATAAAGCTATTAAATGCTTAGGTATATACATAGGGCATGACAAGAAAGAATGTCATGAAGAGAACTGGTTAAACAGAATAAATAAAATGGAACTACTGTTAAAAGACTGGAAAAACAGAAAGCTAACATTATTTGGGCAAATATTAATACATAAGACATTAGCTTTATCACAGCTAACATATGCATTTAGTATTCTTTCAGTACCGAGAGAGGTGATTAAAAAGGTTAAACAATGTCTTTTTAACTTTACATGGAATAAAAGAGACAGAATAAAAAGGGACACCTTAATTGGATGTACCAGTGAAGGTGGACTAAATATGGTTGATATTGAAAGTAAAATTGCATCATTTAAATGTGCATGGATCCACAGATTACTGTTTCAAGATGGAAATTGGAAAGCTATTTTTGAGGATCAGATGGAGCTAGCAGGTTTGGATATACATGTATTGTTCCATAGCTACTACAGGAATGTTAGAAAGTTAAATGATAATCTTAAAATTAACCATTTCTATCTAGAGATCTTCCAAGAATTTAACAAATGTAAAAATACAATAAATGTTCTTAACTTTACAGATGATAAACTGTTTTCACAAGTAATCTGGCTAAATGAATGTTTCATGAATAAGGGTAAATGCCTATATTCTAGTAATTGGATCAAAAGTGGTGTTGTGTATGTAAAAGATCTTTTTGATGATAAAGGTGAGTGGTTAACTCCACAAGTTATTGTAAACAAACTCACTACCAAATACAACTGGTTATGTGAGTTCCTACTTATTAAAAAAGATCATTGGAAATGCTGTCAAATACTTTGACACGAAGAAAGCATGTTATATTAATATTCCACAGAGACATTTTGTTCTCTCATGGTAATGTTCTTTGTAATATTAAAGACAAAAAATCACGCTATTTTTATGACATATTAGTTCAGAAGAAATTTAAAAAGCCTTCATTTCAACATAAGTGGAAAGTAGAATATGAGTCAGCCAATCTTGAGATTAACTGGACAAATGTATATAAGCATTTTTTAAAAAATATTGTGAAAAACTGGCTGAATTTAATTACAAATTATTAAATGGCATGATCCTCAGTGGTAATATATTGTGTAAATGGAACACAAATATATCTAAGTTCTGTAGCTACTGTGATTATGTAGAATCAACTGAACATCTTCTTTTTTCATGTCAAAGAATACAAAGGATATGGAGTTTGTTCTCTGAAACACTTTTATTTAATATTGAGTGGAAACATATTGTACTTGGGTCGGCATGGAACTGCAATACAACAAGGTTTAGAAATTTCATTTTATCAGTTGTTGCAAGAAGTATCTTTGTTGAAAGAATTAAATGTTATAACTCAGCTAATGACAATTTTAACCAAGTAAACCTTCTACTAGTAATTAAAGAATCTTTGTTAATGCACCGTAAAATTTGTGAACTGTCATTTCCAAATAGACAGTGGCTGAATAGGTTCGATATGGTCATAAGAAAAAGTTCAGTTATTTAAGCTAATTGTGGTTCTCTCCACTGTATGAGCAATTCAAATCTATAACAAGTGGATTACTAATAAGTCTGACTGTGAGAATCTTTACCAAATATGTACTGAAATGTAGACTTATGCTTAGAAAACAGATTTCTGTCATTGTCTACTATCTGATATTTGATTTACTTTGTATGTAATTATGATTTATAATGTATTTATCTGTATTTAAATAAAAGAAGAAAAAAAACATTTTAAATGGATGGGTAGCTGTGGCCAACTACCTCAGATCTTCTTCCCCAGAACCATTTCGAAAATCGAAACAAGACACACCTTCAACGCAAAGCGTTGACTGAAGGGTTCGCCAGGAAAAAAATCTTGCCTTTTACTCAAATTAGGTAATGCCGACACCAAAATCGAATCAGTTCATCTTGGCATGCTACATAAGCATACTGCAAATTTAACCAAAGTACATTGGAGCATTTTGGAAATATTGCGGTAACGAGCCCTAACAAGCATATAATAAGGCTACCATTTGCTCAAATTAGGTCATGGAGACACCAACATCGAATCAGGTCATCTTGGCATGCTAGGTAAGCACACTGACAAATTTAAGCAAAGTACAATGGAGCATTCTGCAGATATTGGCATTTGCTCACATTAGATCATGGTGACACCAAAATCTAATCAGATCATCTTGCCAGGTGAGATACGCATATTGCCAAATTTGAGCAAAATACATGGAGCCATTTAATAAACGCCGGGGTAGCGAAGATTTGCACATTTGGATGGACAATCACAACTTGACAACAGAAAGTGTCCCGCCCCCCCCCCCTCCCAAATGGGGCGTACCCTTACAAATGCTCAAATGCTGACAAGAATGGACGGTTTCCACTAAGTAGGACTGAAATATGCTGAAAACATGGTGTAATGTTGCCGTAGACCATTTGATATGTAAATTATCCTCACATTCAACTGAATCAAATGACGAGTAGCATCTTCATACACGCACATGTACTCAAACGGTGGTCGCTCAGTCAACATCCAATCAAATGCAGCTATCAATCGAAATTCGCACCACCGATTGTCTCATTTCCCATTTTCATTTGCATTTGAAGTGTAGATTATACATAATGATTTCGAGATAATTCGTCATTTTTGTATGCGGATATGTTCACAGGAAATCATTCAAAAAATTATTGTTGCTACATTTTGGTTTTCAAGTCTGGCACATAGTGATTTATTCCAGCTGCGAGGGGTTTGTACCCATACTCTGACCCTGCTGCTGACACAGGTTAAAGCACAAACTCAATGTTAGACATTTTCCCATTATGATTAATCGATGAATGTGCCTAGGAGTTAATATAGTGCTGTTTGCTACGTTCTCATACTTTCCACAAATCACATTAACAAATTTTCAAAATCTCAGTCAACACCCCTATATAATAATCAGTCCTTGGTTACGGGATATCATAATAGTATGAACAAACACTAAAAATATATATACAAAGAAATAAAATACCTGGTCCTTCGGGTATTGGACCAGCTGCCACGTTTGTGTCAGTTCCAATCTCAGATTTTTCATCACCATCTGGTTCAACAGCAGCTCTTACAGATCCAACGCAAGTATCTTCCTGGTTTGTGTCTTCCTTTCTTTCTTGTGGACGTAGCAGCTCGTTATCTTGGCCTTGTCCCTGTGGTGTGCCGTCTTCTTTCACAGGGGCTGGCACTGAGTCGTCGTGGTGGCTACTGTCGTCCTGTGCTCCTTTGATGTCTCTCAACAACCCTTTTTAAGAATATTTACAATTGTATATTTATTTTGATCTGTACAAAGTACTTTTTTCTAATTCTTTACAATTACACTTTTACAATTCGTCTACAATTCAAAATGTGTACTTTTACTTTTTATTCCATATGATAAATTACACTAAACAATTCGTGTGGCACAATTTTGTAGCCTTGTTCGTTCGCGCAAAATTGACGTTAACTCAATCTTCATTTGTCGAAATCAATCATGACACAGACATACGCGGACTCTGCTGGAAAGAATTTTGAAGAATCACCTTCAACACACAAAAGACTCCTCAGATCATTACTTTTTAGTATATACAGCCAGCCCTGACCAAATTAGGTTAAATGTGAACTGAATAAATGTTCTTCAAACAGAGAGGACACGAGTTTGGATTCAATGCTAATAAAATTAAACATTCAATAGTACTTACGAGGAATCAGGGCCACACAAAGAAGGCCTATATAACATATTGCCATAATAATTATTCTCCTGTGCATGGTGTTTCTATTTTCCTCCATAAGCTGCAAAAACAAATATCCAGAGAGCAAAATTATTGAAACACGTTGAAACTGAAGTCATACATATGCGTGAAAATGAAATATAAAATTAAAGCCCGAGGAGCCATTCCATGCTGTTAGTAAATCATATAATCTCAAATCCGAAGCTTGTTTCTTGTAAGTGAGCAAAAGACAGTTTCACTCCCTGGTGTGTTCTGATACAGCGAGTTTAAGCCACAGGTTCAAGTGTCCTCAGGAAGTTGGCATACTTTCCTGGCCATACCTGATTATTTTACTGTCTCATTCATAATAAACATTTTCAGCACAATTTTGAAGATTCCAGATAAGTTTGTAATCGTTAAACATGAATATTAGCCTTATCAAGCTAAGCGTTAGGTGCAGCAAAAATTGAACGGTTTTCTTTATTTTTTTCCTAATATGGAAGCATTTTGCACAGGATGACCCATGTGCCATCCAAGCGAACAATACTTAAAACTACAAAATAAATGCACTAAATGCAATCAATATATTTGTTGTATTTCTTTTTACATAAGTATACATACTTAGAACTTCTGTAAAATAGCTGTGTAAGCGGCTCGTTGAAACGTTTTAAAAATGTATCTTTTGAACAGCGGCTCGTTGAAACGTTTTAAAAATGTATCTTTTGAACAGGAAATAAAATGAACCGTATAAACTAAAAACTGTTGACCTGGATGATATTAAATATAAATTCATCCTCTGACGTTTTCAAAACAAAAGTTCTAAAAGTAAGGGGTTGCATCCGACCGACATCCGCTGCTTCTTACCATTGACATTAGTTTCGTTTTGAAGTTGTGATGATGAATGTCAATTTACCTGCTGTACTTCTAATAACAAATTTGGTGGCTCTGGCGGAGGTTCATAGAGAACGCTGCAAAAAGCAAAAGCATTAATTTTTGTGAGGTTGCATGGACAAATATATTTAAGTGAAATGTAATTAACGATGAACTCTAGGCTAATTTATTTAATGTTCAAACAAATGAATTGTAGAATTTTCCATAAGAAATTTACGAACTCGTTTCGTGGTTTACTTCAGTTTGCCAAACTTCCTAAAATGTACGAAATCACAGGTTGTGGGGTTTTTTTTGTTTTAAAAATTTTTTTTTTTTTTTAGGGAATATTAAGTTTTGTGCAAATCAGTCAAAAAATCAACGAGACATAAGCTTGATCGATCGCCTTTCCAGTCAGGTAACTGGTTTATGTAAATTCATGTTAGTTTTTTTTTGTGTGTGTGTGTGTGTGTGTGTGTTGTTTGTTTGTTTTTGTTTGTTTGTTTTTTTTTTTTCGATTTTTAAAATTTTTTTTTTGTGTGTGTTTTTTTTTTTTTGATAAAAGGAAAGAAAAAATGTAGCACCAACTGTTTAGCAAATTGACAACCAATGCCCCAAAGCGTCCCGATGCAATTTAAAAATACTGATTCTGCAGTTTAAGAGAACATTTTACACACACACACACACACACACACACACACACACACACACACACACACACACACACACACACACACACAACCCATATGCATTACAAAGTTCAATGTACTGGGGTACATAACCTATTGAATATATACCTAATACAGACCCATCTTAGGTGTATCCCATCTAATAGAGACCCACGGAGAGTATATTCAGTCACAGATTGATGTGCGCCTGGTCACCGATTTTGGACAAAGACAATATTATATTCATATACATACGTGTCCACTAGTATTTCGATATTAAACATGCTAGTATGTACTCTGATCATAAATCATTTTTGTATTTATCAGAAAATAATAGCAGTTGCCACTTGCCATCTTCCTTGGTGGACATAGAGTCAAGCTCCACTCCCTCCAACTGACTGTTAAAAGCATCCACGGTTGCGGACAATTCAAAAAAAAAAAAAAAACAAACAAACAAACAAACAAAAAAAAAAAAAAAAAAACAAAAAAAACAAAAACAAAAACAAAGCAAAAAAACAGAATAAAATCCCCGCACAAACTATCACGAAAAGTTGCAGCGCTAAATGTTAAACAGTTTAAAGCCTTGGGGTACGCAGACGCGACTATGCAGTTTTCAAAGCAACTGGCCAGCTGTTTTCAGCGAACAAGCTTTTTAAAAGTTGTCACCAAAACGTACAAAAATGAAAGAAGTATTACCCGGGACAATCTGACCAACCAAAGCTTGTATTTTAAAGATGCAGCCTGAGTCTTTGGAAATAATCCGGTCGTATTCACTTTTGATGTTGCCTTTTGTTTTAAAATATAAAATGCGTCGGGGAATAGTAATTGTAGTATGCATGTAGAAACTGCCACTCACGCTGCGCTGAATGACCAGAGCTTACCGACCAAAGTTGTGGAGGCAGTCAAAAACTGGCTGAGACTTGGTCAAGGTAAGTGTTTACATTTTTTATTTGAGGTCACTCTGATTGCAACCATTTCAAAATAGTTCCGTATGAGCTATTTCACGCTATCAAAGACATTAAGTACATGTATATCCTTTGACGTTGTAATTACGATAATTAGCAGAGATAATTTTGTGGACTTTCATCACATTGAACACGTAATCTTCAAGGCTTGGATTGTGTAAAAGTCATGGCCTCGTCGGACTTTGTGTCACCAAATTCCTTAACTTTAAGTAAAATTTAAAAAAAAAAAAAAAAAAAAAGCACCTAATTTTTAATTTTTTGTTTTAATGAAGTCGATATTTATTAAAGTCTATGAACGTGTTTGAAACAACCGGATAGCTTTATGAAAATATTAAACTGTAGTAATTTACTGTTAGAAAGTTGTCTTACAAGCCCCTGTACTTGTAATAATTGACTAGTACAATAACTATAACATTGGAGAAATCCTTCCCACAGGTTGATTTGGCCCCAAATTGCGTGTGATCCTGTGATATTGATGCGGCGCAGATGCAATATTCCTGAGTGGAATAAGACCCATGGTCGGGAGGGAAGGCCGTGGTTCCAGTCAATGGTTTTTGATAACCATCCGGTGGCGCTGCAGTCATTGGGTAAAAATACTAAAGAAGGGGAATCTTGTGTTATACTGTTAAGTCAGATGCGCTGCCTTGAGGAAAGCAGCCACGAAGGACTTGAAGAACAGGGGATAGCCCAGCGCTAGCGCTCCCAAGCTATATGACGCTGCATTACTCTAAAACTGGAAGCAAAGACTTTCTTGTCAGCAAACAGTCTGCTGGCCCTGCAACAAACTCTGCATGACAAACTTTTGTACGATCATATTCTTAGACCGCGATTTTGGGACACCTCAGTCTGAGGGAAGTACATCTTCAAGGGTATTACAACTCTTCAACAATGAAAAGTGACTTCCTTGAAGACTGTAAAGTGGGGCATGTGGGAGGGAGAATTGTTATATATATATATATATATATATATATATATATATATATATATATATATATATATATATATATATATATATATATATATATATATATATATATATATATATGAGGTATGTTGCACACGAAGGTTAGAAGAAAACTGCATTTCCACAAAATATTTTAAACTATGTATATATGGAAGGTACAAAGCACACACACATATACATACACACACACACGCACAAATGGCGAAAATTCATCAAAAGTACATAGGGCCTACATACAATGATACATACATACATACATATTAATCATTCTGTTTGCAAAGACTCTAGCTTATAACATGGTTAATGATTCGGCTTGAGTGCAGCTGCGTGTGTTGTGTGTTCGTGTTCGTGTTCTTTTTGGAGTCCTTTTGGCGTTTTTTTACCTTTTCCTTTTGTTCAACTTTTACAATAATCTTTGAGAGTTGGCTCTTGCATACTTGCTCAGACACTACTCAACCACACCTGAAAGATGCATTTTAAACAGGATTGTGAAGACAGAATACTATGAGAATAGCACTCTACAGCACAAAACAGCATGTACAGTGACATCCTTAAAGATAAACCGAAATTTGCCGATCATTGGTACAAACGAAAGGAGCTAAGGATCGTTGCTTACAAAATGCTGCCCCAACTATGTATTTCTTGTAATTTAAGGTCGGTTCAGTCGTTAACTATGACCAATTCTATGATTTCTTTCAGAATTATAAATTATTTTGTTATGGGACACTTTGCTTGTTCACTGTTCATAACGCAAAGGTGCCAACCTTGATCTGGTGAACCAAATTATTCAAGATATGGGCCTTCATCGTGGTAAACTTCTCCCACGTGTCTTTCTTAACATCCTCAAGCCTAGGTGTAGTGTAAGCGTGACACATGGGTACACTATAGCTTAGGCTCTAGGCTGGATCCATTCTTCTTCATTACTTAATATTAGGCCTACATTTCTACAATTATCACATCTGATATAGGCTATCCATCCACCCATCCATGCTGAAAACTTCTTTCATGCATTAAGCCTTACACAAATCCTATGGGTGTTGACTTTGTGTCCCAAAATCGAGGTAAAAGTTTGATGCGATGATGCAATACGTGTATTATCGCAGCGCAGAGTTTAAGCCGGCCTTATTGAACTTTAGGGGGACTTTCGTGAACTTTGAACCATTATATAGCCTAGGGGCTCGGGTCCCCTAAAGTTCAATAAGACCGAGTTTAATACAGGGAGGGCAGACAGTTCGGCAGGAGTGAAGTCTGCACGTCCTGCAAACTTTGCGCCCTCTACCAGGATTTTACTTAGTGTGAAACAACTGTCTGTTCGTATGTTCAAGTTAAACAACAATCTTACCCTTGAGTCTGACTGTGACGTCATAATAAGATCTTTTGCTGCTAGTGCCACAGTGGTAGCTTCATGAGTTTATAGGCCTCTGACATAGGCCGAATAATATCCGTGCCAGGTTCATTGCTATATTTTTAATTTTATGCTGCCGGGTGCCCATTCGTGCGTCACCTTGTTCTGTGTGCTTCCCAAGTTTTCGCATAATCACATCATATCAAATCGAGAGAATAAATCCAAGTAGAAACATCATTATACTTACGCCTCTGGAGGTCCCACATTCACCGTGTATGACAACAGTGAGTAACTGATTGCTACAAACGTTGAAACACCCAGGCTCAATGTCATCATGAATGATCAATTACCAGTTGCAGAACTTGACGCTCTGAGAGGTGCAAGCCGGCTGTTCCTCACGAAAGAAACGTCGAAAAGAGAACACACATATATGTCACACTATAGTAGTACTACGGAGCGCAAAGCTGTTCCTTCTACTGTCGCTGACAGGCTTTTGCGAAATCAACGTCTGGTGAGGCAGTAGATCACGTGGCAACAAAAGTTCTGGACGTCATAATATGTAGTCATACGAACCAACGTGATCAGAGCACGTAACATTGTCACGTGAACGGTGTTTCCCCTGCCACCGGATCCCTTTCGGACTGACGAGCCCCACATTTATTTTAGGCCTACATGGTGAGGGCTGATTTTAGCTTTACCATTCAAAATTATCGGTAGGCCTATACGTTTTAATTGTGCATCATAGAATAATATGTAACCGGCCAGCCAGGGGAGCTCTCAACTAACTATGCAACCTGACACAAATCGGTAGCCAAGCCCTGAAATTATTGTTTACAGTGTCACCTATATAGCATAGGCATTATCCTGCCCCCTTACTGGCCTTAGTTTTAGGGCTGTTCCAGAAAATGCCCTGGGGGGGGGGAGGGTGGAAGGCAAAAAATTTCAACCACCCCCATACCCAGGATAGAAGGAACATTCTGAACCCCTCACCCCTAGGACAGACATAAGTTTTGAAACCCCCAATACCCAGGACATTTAATAGTATTTCAACCCTCATACCCTGAACAGATCTTAAAACCTACACCCCCCTATCCAGGACATACATGTACATGATGGTTCTGAAAAAAGCTCTATCAAAGATTTGTATATTCACAGATATGTATGTAATAATGCACAGCATGTTCAATATCAGTACGAGTATCAGCACTGAGTACTGATGTGAATGTACGAAGTGCTGATGCGAGTACTGATATGGAACAAGCCATGCATTATTATTTTTGTCATGTATCTACAGTATTACAGTTTCGCTGCCAGAGGAGCTGCTTCCACTGTCCAGATACATCCAAATCCATATTGGACAGAAAAGCAGTTCATTACGGAAATGCAGCCAGATACAACCCACGATCTTGCTTTCATATTGTGTGTACAATTCCATCCATAATAATAATGATAATACTGTAAGTACATGATAATTTACAATAATATATTTCCAATTTGAAAATAAAGATATGTCAATAACATGAAGTCTTTTGTTTTATATTCTGAACTTTTCAATGATTAAAAAGAAAACTAAATTTCGAGATTTGGTCCCCATGAGAATGGCCAGTGGGTACGAGCTTAAATGCAACTCCTCCAGGAGGCAGGCCTGGACATAATTATAAGAAAAATATGGATGTCCTACACCTCCACTTTTAAATTTACCAATCTTCTAAATAGCTGCAGATTACTTGAATGTAAAAGATATTACAGCTTTTGTATACAGGGCCTGATATTTAGACATCAGGCTTTCCTGTTATCTGGGACAAGTACATTTTCACACAGGACTAGCAAAAAATTGAGTTGAGATTTAACTCCTTACTTGTGTAAAATTGGAATAAAAAGGGTAATGGGACAAGTAACAAATCCTTAATTTCAAACTCTGGTATATTTTGTATCTACATCCCTGTTGCGGTGGACTTCAGGCAAATGTCTGCATCTCAACTGATTTTCTTGTAACCACGCATGGGTGGTATGCTCCCCTGGAAAGTATGGACCTATGGGAGGTGCACTGGCAGTTGTGCTTTCACTACATGTCAGGGCTTGACATTAAGGATTTTCATTACTTGTCCCACATGACTTTTTCTCCAATTTTCAGTTAATTAATGGGTTAAATTTCGATTCAGCTCAAAATTTTTCTTGTCCTGGCTGAAAATGTACTTGTCCTGGACAATAGGGCTTGATCAAAGTCAAGCCCTGCATGTACTCCATAACACATGAGAAGCAATAAATAAACAGTTTCTCAAGTTGTCATTTTTAAATCTAAACCTGTTCTTGAGATGGCTGTTCTGGAGGACTTACAGCACAAAAGGCAGAGAGACTCCATCTGTAAAGGACAAGTTTAAAGTAAGACACAAAGGTGATAGGATACTAAAATGAAATTTTTAAGTAGCAAATGTGTCAAAATGATGTGATGACATACTGTCAAAGCACTTTACATTGTTGTTTAACTTTTAATAACAAAACAATTCAACATTATGAATATCATGATTTTGACTTTTCACCTTTGTAATGTAGATACTTGTCCATTACATTTATAGAAAAGAAAAAAATCCATGCTGCATTAATGTTTTTTTTTTCATTACAGTACCACAAACAGTTGTAACTTCCTTTATAAAGGGCTGCACTATGACAAACAAGATAAGATACAGCACTGAATTATACCAATGTCTGCTCTTAATCCCATCCAAAGAAAAATCAAATATGCTAATTCTCTTGGGGGTTTTCATGATTCACATATTGTATGCTGAAAAAACAAAGCAGCTTCTTCCAAAATCCTCCATTCTCAAAATGACAAATTGGTATTTTAACGTATGAAGTGTTGAAATAGATGTGGGTACAAACTGAGGCATGCATAATTTGGACTTACTGTAAGTTTTTCTGCACATGCCAAGAGTATAAGCCAAGATGCTTCATTATAAAGCCAAAGTCTTGTATCACATCACATTTTAAATAATGAGAAAATAGCAGTCATAAAATATTGTCACGACGACATACCTACCTTATTACCCTGGTACCTACTAAAAAATTTTTCACTGCCTACCTTAGTACCTACTTCAAAAGTTTTCAGTCTCTCCGGGGAAAAAAACATTTCCACCCCCTCTACCTGCCCCCGCCCCCAAGTTTATAAGTTTATCCAGCAAGTTACAGGACTATATATTTCCTCTGTGCAGAAATTCAAATATTTGGCAAAAACATAAACTAGTCAACTACAGTGCTCCCTCTTTGTAACACTGGTGCTGATCCATGGAGCAGACTGGTATAGGAAAACAGCCTTTAACATAAGGCCAAAAAAAAGTCTGTGTTTGGGGTTTCCCTACCGACCCTTGCCCAACCCCCCAACCCCCTAAAACGTTTTATTGATTTTCAAAAAAAAATCTAGGCAGATTTTCTTCGTGAAATGCACAATTTATCCATTTTAAGTCACTTTTCTTCTGTTTTCAGAGCAAAATTAAAAAAAATAATAATAAAATAAAACCTACCTACCTTCCCTATTCATTTTTGGTATATAACCCCAAACACACTATTTTCTTTGGCCCAACGAGGGGGCTTTTAACATTTAAATCATGGGAAAAGTACTTCAGGGGGAGCCATGGTACACCATGTGTCATATCCCAAACTGCCTTGTAATGAGGGATGTACAGCATTGTCAAGTGGGAGCACTCCACGAGATAGGATTCTTAGTGTAATGGAATACCATTTGAAGTCTGAAAGATTTCCTTTCTAGTAGACAAATATTGCTGCAATGCACGACCATAGTAGGTTGCCTGGTTGTGAAGCAGACTCTAATTTATTGTTTCTGAATGTTTGCACAAGGCCACTATGCAGGCAAAGCAATTGGTAGCCTTTGTGAAATTTAAGCTTTGAATGGTCTTGTTCATTGATCACAAATCTTATTCCCAGTTGCTTATTTCCTCAGGCAAGTAAATGTATCACAATATGCCTTTGATAAAATCACTAAGTGGCATTCAAATACTTGCCAAAGACATTATGAACCACAAATAAAATTCTTAGTGTAATGCAATTCCATTTAAAGCCTGAAAGGCTTCCTTTATATTTTGTAATAGGCCTACAAGGTCTAGTAGAATATATTAATATGTGTGTTTCGGGTCATCCAACCGACTCTTACCTTATGACCCCCAACTCTGATTTTTTAAAATACTTTTTTAATTGCTACTGTATCCCCTACAAAATAGATGTACATGTATAAAGCCAATCCGCTTAATAATACCACTTGGTGTCAAATATTCCGAATCCCCTTTGTCCTGAATTGGGGTGTTTCAGATAGTTTTTTTTTCAAGAGTTTTCTACCTGGTTCCTCACATTCTTATTAATACTTCAAGTTAAACCCAAATTGGGACAACTACTGGACAACTTCTGTGCTTTACTTTCGAATAATATGGCACGTATTGGGGGAAAAAAACTCGGCTAAAATAAAAAAAAATCCCTACCTACCTACTCACTTTTTTTTAAAGGTGGTTGGCCCTGAACACACACATTATTCTGGTAGGCCTAACAGGATTTTCATTTATACTGCAGCCCTGCTTGTACGCCTTGTGGACAAAAAAAGAAACTACCATGGATCAGAGCAGATCAATGTATTCAGCATGGCCAAAAGTGTATTTTCAGTAAAATTTCAGCACACAATAAACTGTAGAAAATGTATTTACATATCTTTGTATTGCAAGGGAATCCTGAAATAACTAGAAAATAGCCACATCTTTGTTCAATGTGCTAATTTAGTCGTGTATGATACTGACAGTGGCCTCATTCATGGTAGGTCATCTTTTGTCCACATGCAAGGTGTCAAAGCAGGACTGCAGTTAATGTGACAGCCCCCTGTGCAAGAAGTGATGACCATAAGTTAAATGGTGAAAATCAGCCATGATTGGCATTGTTCATGTATCACAAATTTTGTTCCCAGCTGCACAATTCCTCTGGCAATTTAAGTTCCATTCACTATATATAAATACATCTTACCCATACAGTATTACAGTGAATTTCAAATACTTGCCACAAAAATTATGAACTGCAAATAAAATTCTTAGTGTCATGCAATACACACACCATTTAAAACCAGAATTTGAGAAAGGCTTCCTACTGTGTAAACAAAGCGACATCTGAGACAGGGTCTTCCCTGTCCACATATTCATTTAAAACTTAAAAGATCTTTTTCTCAGTTTATGTCAAATAAAAAAAAAAACAGTTACCATTCAATTAAGCCTTTCGGGGCCGTTAAATTTTGTTAATATAATGACCTGGCCCAACTTTCCATATTTTCCGTGCATAATGTAAACCGCGGGGCATGTAAATACCTACCTTCAAAATAAATACAAGACTACAGGTACAATGAATGTCCCATCAGGAACATGTACACCAGTCAGAATATCATGCCCCTGGTTACATATACCATGTTTACAGTCTTCTCTTAGCAAATTAGCCATCGGCATTGGGCAAGGTTAATTATGCAGGCATTTCCTTGTCCAGCTGGTCAGTGTTTCTAAACCTTGAACTTCACTTGACAAACAGTAATTTCACAATAGAATGACCAGTATTATCATTGAACTGTTTCTTTTCGCGTGACAGATCGATTTTATTGTAAGAAATGTGTCTTTATTCTATTAGATGTGTTTGTGAAAATAAATGGGGGTGACTGAATGTACGACATTCTTGAAACAAGCATGCTCGTCTTTTTGCTGAAACCATGGGCGCTCTGAAACCGAAACCAGGTCAAAACAAACACCCGGCACTATATCGAACTATTCCTTAGCCTTGGATCCTTTTCTATATGGTACTGTGATTCCAGATTGACAGCATACGCTACTTAAACACCAACCAATTGCAGCGGTGCTGCTCTCATTTACGGCCGGTTCTGTGACAGTTGACATGGTGCACGCCATGAATGATGCAGAAACACTTTTCCGTTTCCCGCGAATGAAGTTTGAAGGTCAAGGTCGATAAAAACAGAGACATCTGATGGCGAAAATGTGATTCATATTCTGAGTGAAGTGGTTTCACTTCCATCGTGTGTCGAGCGTACGAATTATAATATCCGTCAACATACATTGATCCATATTTAAAACTTAGAGAAATTATGAGGAAATTACCCGCCCCCCCCCCCCCCCCCCACGGACAGGATTATGTCAAATGGCCCTCACACCCCGGACATGTGTGTAAGGCTGATACCCCAATGTCCCGGACATGATAGGTTATCTCCTACCCCAACCTCCCGGAAATGATTAGAGACATATACCCCCGACCCCCTGGATATGGAAGTCGTTGCCGCACCCTCCCCACCCCAGGACATTTTTTGGAACAGCCCTAAGTAGGAATGCTACTGGCGCACCAGGTCACCAGTGTGGCCTGTGCAATAGGACTAATTATGATGACGTCAGGGTCCAGTGCGGAAATTATAGGCAGCATTCAGATTGTTTGGCCCTGTGGAAAATCCTCACAGCAAGGTGCAGCGCGCATGGCATAGTGGATAGGATATGCAGGCACCTTGAATGTGTATTGCGCGAGAGGACATTGTTTAGACCCCATTAAAAATTACTTGTTTATCATCACCGCCCCCCCCCCCCCCTTTTTATTTTATATTTGATCTCCCGGAAAATCACACAAGTTTCAAACTTTGAGGAACAAGATCGATGTTCAATTAGTTCCGGTTCAAGCAAACGGTGATTAATAATATAGGCCTATCTTTTATCAAAGCCTGTAGTGCTGTACCCAACCCACAGAAAAAAGCTATAGTATACAGCGGGCTATGAGGAGGTTTGTTACTACTGTTACACAGTATATAATTGAATATATTGCTTGACTTCTATCGTATTTGTTCTCCCTGCCAAGAGACTCGAACACGCACAAGTCAAAGTAAGCAGAAATAAGTTTCAAGAGAAACCAGGAGACTGAAAGACTTTCAAGAGTCAAGTCTCTTTGCAGGTAGAACAATGGGATACTTAGTCTTAGTTACAGCCAGAAACATCTTGAGCTAGTGCTTATGTCATACCCGGTTGTATAACATTTAAAGTTACTTCCAAACTACATGCGCATGAGTAGTTAATTGTGTCTCTAGTACTAGTAGTAGGTACTATGATCATACATTACTGCATTAAAATTACTTAAATATCTTATAAAGCTGGTATTGTGTTGTTAGTCTCTTCTGTCCCATGTCTTCAACAAAGGTATTGGAGTACTGCAAAGGCAGGGAAGACACTATTTAGCACATTTAAATGTTACAAACTATTGAAGTGAGCAATATATCGTATCAATGATATATTCCTGATTATATTTGATTAAATCATGGATTAAAAAGTAGAAATAAAATCCTCCCTCCATCCCCATAATTTGGAAAAAGTGTGATGATAAACAGAATATTTTTATGGGAACTTATTATAGGTAAAATTACGTGCCGGTCTAAAATGAATGAAGATTACTGGTACTTCAAAAAACCAAAACAAAAAAAAAACAAGAAAACAAAAAAAAAAACAAAAAACCCCCGAAGTTTGCTGGCTTAACACTTTCTCCCCCACCCTACTTGGGTTTTGGTCCACTCTTTTCTTCGAATTAATTCCTCACAACAATAAACACGTGTAATTTGAGCTAGGATTCCATATGCGCGTATGCGTAAGTGTACGGGACCCGACAAAAATGGAAACAACTATAGGCCTAATTTTACTGTCTGATTCCATATGTCCGTGTACGTACGCGTATTTACAGGCTTTTGCACTTCCGACAAAAAGTATTCGCGTCATATAGGGATTTGAAATGGTATCGCATGTCAAACGGACAGGGAATTCCTGTTTTGTGACGTAATGTGAAGGTATTCCATGGAATTTCCAAACCACGTGTTGCTTTCAGCATCCCAAAGAACATCTCTCTTTCCCCGGGAAGAAGAAAAAAGATGGCACCACGTTCCACTGTTTCTACTGAAGAACTTGAAAAGCTCATAGAGCTGGTGCAGGGAAAACCATTGTTGTATGATCCCAAATCCCCGAAGCATATGGATGTCCCCAAAACTACTAATGTTTGGAAAAGTATCTCCAACACCATGGACAGAGACAATATGTGTGATGGGTACATAAGTTTAAAATCTGGGTCAGGATGCGAAGTGTATCGTATCATCAAGTGCATCAGGGTGCTAATAAAAAAACACGTTTTTTTTACAACCATAACATATACAAAAGTACCAAATGTATTATATTAAACGGTAATAATATAATAATGATAATATTTTCATCGTAATGTATGTATGTATGTATGTATGTTTAATTATACAATCATCTATATTTCCTTTTTTTATTTTCCTGCCCAAGACTGGAAGAAAAATGGAAGTCTCTGCGACACACATACGTTAGGAAACGCAAAACGATAAAGGAAAAGAATAGTGGGTCTGCTGCCGAAAAGGCCAAGAAATGGAAATTCTACGATCAGATGACCTTTTTGGATTCATTCGTGATAGAGAGCAAGTGATGATGATGATGATGATGATGATTGAACATATTCATTCAGGATAGCTAGCATTCCAATATACACATGTATTCATATCATCAACATCCCCATACAAGTGCTTTTTATACTTTTCCTAGTAAACAGGTCTTGGACCCTATTTGTTAAGTTGCACATACTAAGTTGACAGTGATCTTATTCAAGTAGACTAACTAAAACAATTAATATCTCTTGTTAAACAGCACCGAAAGTAATCTGCTGGCACGTTCCTGTGCCTCAGATGAAAGTGATGATGAGTTCAGCAATAAAGACGACGAGGAAGACTCACGTATAGCTCAGCTGGACGGTATGTAAATTCATGTTTTGTTAGGCAAAAATTCCTCTATATACATGAGCTTGCTGCCACGCAATAGGTGCAATATTACAGAATTAATCTATGAACAAACGACGAATTCTCATGGCATCGTGTCCTGCTCTTTTTCCTGCTCTGTCAATGTTTTGCAAACCTTCATTTACATCACTAGCTTCTTGCAGAAGAATACCAGCTGCGCAGGTGTGGATTGTTCTTGTAACATATTGTTTAACACGCATGCTGCCTTTACAATACGATTTGTGAGTTTGGGTCGTACGGCTAATATTGTATTATATGCTCTCCACCTGGCCGCCAGAATACCAAAAGCATTTTCTACAATTCTCCTTGCCCTCAAAAGTCTGTAGTTGTATCCTTGTTGATCCAATGTGCAATTTCTGCCTGGGAATGGTCTTATGATATGCATTTGCAGAGGGAAAGCCTCATTACCGACAATAACTTAAGGCATTGTTCCGTCGTTTTCTGCCCCTGGTGAAGTTTCATCATCTGGAAAATTTAGAGTATTTCTGGCTGTAGCTTTTCCCGAGTTTGTGTCAGAAAATATGCCTCCATCACTGTTACGACCAAATGAACCAACGTCGATAGTTATAAACTTCAAATTGGCATCTACCAATGATAATAACACTGTTGGGAATGTGCCTTTGTAAAATAATACATGGACCGAGATCTTGGGGGCGCTTTCATCACTACATGCTTTCCATCTATTGCACCCAAACAGTGTGGAAAGTTCCATTTTCTATTGAAATATACCGCTATAAGTTTCCTCATCTGGCATCTTCATACATCGATCTTGCAGTTGATTCCAAAGCACTTTGTAGACTTAATTCACAATTCTACCCACAGTTGTAGCCTCGACATGATAGTTTAAGGCAAGGGAGTGGAAAATTTCCCTCGTTGCAAGAAACCTGTGAACAGAAAATATTTTACACTAATCATACATAAAAAACCTCATACACAAACCAGGATTATATAAACCTAATGTTATTTTATATATATCAAGACCCTATTTTTTTCAGATCAAGTGTGGCTTCATCAAATGATGCAATACCAAGTCCCAGTAGCACCACCATTTCCTCTGATACCAGTGCCTCTCAGCCCAAAACGAGGTGCCTTTGCCATCCCACGAACTCCGAAGGCCAAGCCATCCAAAAGGCCAAGTGTCGAGAAGGAACCTGTGCTAGAATAAATCAACTCTGACAGAGCCAATCAAAGAGCACAGAAGAAAGAGAAGTAACATTGAGTGCCATCTAAAGCAGAGTGAAAAGACCAAAAAGGAGAAAGGAGAAAAAGAGCTATTTTTTGAAAGCTACGCACACAGGATGGAAAAACTACTCTCCCCCCTCCCCCCCCCCGACAAAAGCATTTGAGCAATTGCAAATTCCATATGGCTTATGATATGTAAACCAGGAAACCAAACAATTTGCTGACAAACTGGTGATGGTTTATTAGTTTTACTGAAAGATTTACCGAGTATGTAGACAACAACTTTATTAATGTGAAGAGGTCCTAGGCCAAATGTTTGAAAAAGCTACAACATATAAAAAAATCGGTACAAAACGTGGCATACAATTATGCATATCAGGACTATATGGTACTAAAAGATAATGTCTGGTCAAAGTTTAATGGGGAGTGCATTTTATACAGATCATAACTAATCACTTACCTTCTTGTTACTGAAACATAATCTCATTGTAGAGTAACTGTAATATTTTTTGTAATAAATATTTTCATTGATATACCATACTATATTCCAATTTGGAGGCCCAGGAAACATTTTTTAAATTCTAGTGGCGGCATATGTATACCTACATCTTGCAGTTTCTTATTTTCAATCACTTAATAAAGGACACTGGATTTATTTTTAAAAATGCAAAGTTGTTATTGTCATATTGTACTTACCTCAAACATATAGCAAGTCTTTCTCTAGAACTGATAACTTCTCTCGTCTTGCAATGTTTGACAAGGTCTGCCTCAATCCAGAATAATACTTGAGGAAACTGTTCTCTTGTCAACCTAAAATATTTCTGAAATTTATCCCCATCTGCCTGTAATTCTTTGACAAGGTTGTGATTCGCTCCTTGCTGACGACGCCTTAAAATGATGTCATGTACCCACCACCTGTGCTGTCTCTTCCGTTGTTTCTTGCGTTGTAACACTCGGAACAATGTCAGTATTATTATGAGCAATTCTTCTTGTTCGAGTACAAGGGTTTGAAGCATGGACCAGTTTGGAGCCATTATTGAGAGATCCCACCAAAACTGTTGTATATCGGAAGTATCAACGGAAGTGATATCGTGCATATGGAATCAGTTTCAACGCCTGGCCTCCCGTGCTCAATTTGCCAACAAAATGGCGGCGCAGGAAGGTTAAATTTGCCGATTGGAATGGGTATTTCCGTATTTATTCAGAAATGACAGCAACAAGATCATTGATTACATTGTAGGCAGGTGCCCGGATGGCTTAAACTTAATGAAGAGGATCATTGCGATAGCCACTGCGGTAGTTTGTGAATTACGCTTCAAAATGCGTGTCCACAGTGAATTCCGAAAAGACGATAGGCTCCGCGGCCCCCATCCGCATCCGCATCCGCATCCGCATTTTAGTATGTACCGTTGTGACAATTCAGCAAGCTGTAGATTGACCGGGCTAGAGGAGACTGTCAGTGTTAGCTTATTGCACACTGACCAATATTTAACGAGATTCTCAATGTTGGTTGTCCCGTTTTAATTTTTAGTCTATCATTTTTTCTACCACGCCAAATGGTCAAAATTAAAATATATAGGCGCATGTCCGAGATTTAGCAGTTTGTGATAACCTCGCCATGGGTCTCTGGTGGTGCGAAATTCTAAGCTGTTAGTACACTTGGCACGCTGGGGTTCAAAACGTCACATTTTACCGATTTGGTGGACAAAATAGATAAAAGTTTTCCATTTCCGTGTTTTTTAGAATTTTGTGGACAAAAGTGAGGTGCTTTTTGACGTTTTGTGTACGAAATCGAGAAACTTACCGATTCTGTTGACAGAATTGTATCAACACTAGATTTCCGTAAAAAAAAACTGTTACATTCTTACAATTGTGTGCACAAAATCGAGTAAGCTATGGATTTTGTAAAATGTGATGGGTATCCATCATAGCTACCAAACAAATTGTCACTGTTCGGGAGGTAGAACTTTGGGAATTGTGGAGGACCTTGCCGACAAGGGACTGAAAAGATCCTGGCATTCTCGATTTCGCCGGTAATATGGAGAATGGTTTCCGGTCTGAACCGGTAGAACTGCCGGATTGGGCCGTTGCATGTTCAGTGGGTTTGTCCTATCTAGGCCTACATCATACATGATCTAAGAGTTGCCTTTCCAGCGTAAGACATAGCAGTCGACGCCGCCAGCGTCTGTGGAGGCCTAGCACGGCCGCCATTTTGTCGCTGCAAAATTCGACTTAAGCAAGGTACAAATCGGATTTGAAAATTGAACCCAACAAACTCGACTTAAGGTGAAAGTCGATTCTGTATTTCTTCGTGAATACCAACAAAACTGAACTTAAGTTCAATTCTGAAGATAAGGTGGTTTTTTTGAACTTAAGTCCAAAACTATTTCTTTGTGAATACGGCCCCTGAGGTCGAAAATAGCAATAACACACAAATAAATCAGAAAAAAAAAGAAACAAATCACAGCGCCACCTGGTGAATAAATTCAGAACTAGGAGTCCCTAGGAGTGTTCCTGTGTTATATCTAAGCGGTTAAGTGAGCGGTTTCGGATTTGATTTGTTTAGATTTGCCCCCCCCCCCCCCCGAAAAAAAATCATAAAAAATCAAAAAAATTACTGGAGCGTGAACAAATTTGGTAGAGACCCATCCAATGAACATTGCCACCACGTTTGAAGTGAATCTGGCTGATGGTTTTGGAGAAGATGGTTGTTGACGACGGACGGCGGTCGACAATGGACAAAGGACCATACGATGGGTTAAGCTGCTGACAAGTCAGCTGAGCTAATTAATAAGATGAGTAAATATCAGAAAACAACATAAACTAGAACCTGCACCCAGGCCACTGACCCTGGGACCGATCGTGGAGCTATAAACGCTGATAAGTCCAGGGACCCATTCAAGAAAGAAACAAACAGCAATGTGGCTGCTCATTGCACTTTCACTTGTAGCAGGTACATTTACTTTGTTCCACTGTAGTAAATCAGAAATCGTTGATAATGGGGTCAATGTTCATTTTTAAAGATGCATAGTAAGAATAATGAAATTCCCCTTAACCTGGTACCCCCTCCCCGAACACACACACTTCTTGCCCGTGTGAACCCGAGAGGATTGATGACATAACTCGGATCCACCACATTACCCACATATTTCTCTCTTAAGAGCAACCACTGGTCAAAAGTCACTAAGGAGGCTGTTTCCCTAATTTTGCTTTATAACAAGTGCCTTGTCAGGCCAGGGGAAGGGGGTTGGGACAGATAGATGAGTAGTTTTGCAACAATCCTCAGATAAAACAGCCAGGGTCAGTGATATATTCTGCTGTATGTTCTGCTGGGGTCCCCATCGCCCACCCATTCTGTGCATTATATTGATCTTAATCACCCTTACCAACTTAAGAGTGCCCTGTGAATTAATTATATTCCTGCAGGCTGGGTGGGAGGGGGGCACTTGTGTTTGTGTTTATCACACAAACTATCCAACCAGACCCCAGTGACTTTTTTAAATGGGGGCTTGATAATATAATTTTTGTTCAGTTGCGTGTAAAGTACATGTGAAACTCTTGAAGTTATGAGCATATCATAAAACATTGCCAAACTGTCATAGTGCCACACTGCCACAATGCCATAATGCCACAGCCACGTTTTCTATTATACCGTAATAAAGAAGAAAGCTTTTTGAAAAACAGGCCCTTGTTTCAGGTTTTTCTTTTTTCTTGCTGATATTTGGTATAGTATGAACATGAACCTCACTCCCCCACCCCAATTCCAACTCGCACAGAGTTTGAGGACATGCATACAGGACTGCATATTTCTAGAAAAAAATTAACCATAAATATGAAATATAAAACTATTCTCAATTTCAACTGTTTCTGTATGTGAACCTGGTCAATTTTTTGCTGTAGATAAAGCTACATTTTCTGTCATTTTTGTACCATATCAAAACGTTTATAGCACCAATTTCCATAATATTAATCCCTCAATCTTTATCCAAAAACAATGACATCAAAATTTTAAGCCAGTGATGGCAACCTTTGTGTTATACTTACTAGGCGGCCACTTATTTACATTACCAAGTTCACATACTTAAGATTCTGTCACTGCATATACTCGAACATGTATGTTTCATTCTTTTATCTTTCATGCAACATCGACTGTAGCCAATAAAAATACATGTAGTGCTTACGCTTAGAAAATACAATGTTTG
Source organism: Hermodice carunculata (assembly GCA_964020975.1). Lineage (NCBI taxonomy): Eukaryota > Metazoa > Annelida > Polychaeta > Eunicida > Amphinomidae > Hermodice > Hermodice carunculata. The sequence goes on along the minus strand of OZ026614.1, from coordinate 45,364,349 downwards.
ATCTTAGATTTCAATCAACATTTTGACAAAATGAGAATCATAATGTATTCTTATCATTGCCCATGCTGAGAGTCTGTAACGAAGCAGGGTGAAGAGAGAAACCAAAGTATTGAATCAGTTGTTTTAGTCTTTTTATGTGATGGATATAAACATTTCAATGTATTCATAAAATAAGAATGCATTCGCTAAATTATCAATTCTGAACTTTTGCATTGAGCATTGTCTTAAACTAAAATACAACCAATCAACCACTTTTAACATTGAAATCTCCAAAAAGTCGTGCATGCTAGCTGTAACCAGGGAAGTGCTTCTCTGGCCTTACGGGCTAGATGACCAAAATTTGAAAATAGGAGGGAGCCTTAATAGGTAAGAGATAATGTAGATTGACAAGAATGTTCGTTTGGTTTGGCTCTGTCAAGTTCTGTAATTTGGACACATATATAAAGCTTGTATTCTAGAACTTATGTATTAGAAAGAAACAGGTAAGAGTGGCTTATACCTGAGAAAATTGTAAATTCACGAGGTATTAAATGACTTTTCAATAGGTCTATGTGCTGATTTTGAAAAAAAAGAGAAAAAAAATCAGCAGTTATGATTCATAAACTAACATCAACTCATGTGCGAGATTAGTGGTTCATCATTTGACAATAATTGGTTTTGTTTTGTTAAATAATGAGTATTTTAAGTGGTCATTACCAAGACAATTTTGGGATGTTCAAAGAAAATCTTTTGAGAAATTAACAATTTTTACAAGATGAATGTCCTTGCTATAAGTTGTCAAAATTTCAAACTTTCAACTAAAGTAGAAATATGAGAAAAAATGCCAAAATCACACAGGCATGTGGACATCCGAACGTCCATGTGTCATTCTTATGGTTTTCAGCAGGTAATCGGAACAATGCCAATCGTCGATCATACTTAACAGTCTGTCACGTGTGTACAGGTAGCAACGGCCCATGCCAAAAGGAGAGGGGGTATCAAGGCGGCACTGCGAAATCAGGCGGCATGCCCAAAAGTATGTTTGTGGGCAGGTAAAAGGTGCTAACATATCATAGCCCTAGTGGTTTACTTTATGGTTATCTTGCTTGTTTTGCGTTCTAATGAAGGGAAACTTAAAATTTCAGGAGGAGCAGGAATCATCAGACAATGTCCTTTCACAGGTCGTACTGCGATGGATTACCCTAGTGGCCCTGCAGACCAAAGACAGGCGGGGAAAAACTGGCAATTTAATCAACAATACCAACGTGCATAATAATATTTCATGGAAACCCAGGGATGAGGAAAAAAAGTACAAATTAACACATCGAAATAAGCATAAACGGGAACAGAAACGAAAACACACACACACACAAAAAAGCGATACAAAACTCGGGTTGGAAAGAGAAATGAAACTCATTGAGAAAATAACTACAAAATAATGACGAGCTAAATAACTAAAGTGTACAGACATGTCTGACAAGGTAACCACATAAAGTATACAAATGGGAGTAAATACAATAAAACACTATCCCTGAAAACGGGACGAAGAGGTACGGGTCGGAAGACCAAACCAGCCACCTGGCCACTGGCCACGACCAGCCGTAGGCCGCCCCACCGAAGCAAGGCGACACAACTTTCGTTTCCAGGCTTGAGGTCACGGGGCCCAAAGGGCCGCCTCCATGACACCACGTTTTGAAACCAGATTGTCGCTGTTTGACAGATCGCTGAATAATGTTTTCCGTACTTCAAAGGCTCTTTAATCCATGTGATTGCCCAATAATTGATTGACAACCTCCCTAAATGTTAAGGGACGATGTTTACTACGTTTTGTACAAATATCAGCTCAACTTGAGCAAACAGTTTTGTTCCAGAGGCAAATGATCAACATCAAAGGCCTTTGAAGCTTGTTTTCTCAGAAAGGGTAATAGCGCGAGAACCCCACCTACGAATTGTTATTGCAAAAAACAAAAACAAAAATAAAAAAAACAAAACAAAACAAAACAAAAACGGCTGGGTGGAATTTAATCCGGTTAACGGCTTTAGATTCTATAATGTCTGAACTGCAACAACAATACAGCGATTTTCAATATTTTGCTTCGTTCTTTTTCTATGAAATGAAAAAAATGAACATCCTGGAAATCAAAGGGAAAATTGAAGCGTCAAACTTTGAGGATGTATAACAGAAAAAGTAAACCAAACATTTAACAATCGCAGGACCGTTTTTTGTTGGCAATATGTCAGCATTAAGATGCAAGTGTAACTATGTTTTCATCACAAATAATTAGTGACTTATATCGATATTTATGGGGTGGATGCTTTGCAGTCAACTTTCAATTGTTTATTCAACAATTAACATAACAGGCAGCCAGATACGGGACATATAAATTCTTTGGAGTATGAAGACTACACAATATATTCGATTTGTTATCCTAGAGCAAATACATTTTGAGTTAGGATTGATTAAAATGGGATTTATTTTTGGTGTCTTACCTGTCCTGACAACCACTCCCAGTTAAATCTTTATCTGATGCGGTCTAGCAGGCATCCTTACATGATCATTAATATGATGAACATTTTACCTTGGATACTCGAATTTAACACAAAATCTAGTAAAAGTCCGACTTATAGTGTTTATCTTCCCTGTTCAGTTCTTAATATTTCAGTTGCACAAAAATGAAGCTGGTTGTTCGTCAAAATTTAATTTTTAATTTAAACATATTTATTTCAACTGGATCGCCCTATAGTACATCGAGATGTCACTAATCGAGGGGTTCTCCAGAACATAGAGTGACACACAAAATGTATATTACAAAACACACAGGACAAAACAAGAACAAAGTTACCCAATTAACAGAGAAGCTGTACACATGCTTCAGATTTGTACCTTGCATACAAAAATCACAGTAGTAGTAGTCATCAAGATGCAAAACAAAGCAAAATAGTTAACTGCAGGTAGAATGTGCACATATACGTCCCTGTTCACAATAATACGGACTAGCGGTAGGAAATTTCATAAAGGATATTTGGGCAGTAAGAATTATCAGCGACTAACTCAATTGAAGATTACTGCTTATGCATAACAGAACTAAGATATGAAGCGTCTAGTATCTACGATGTATCTGTGGAAAGCATAACAAATTTGTATGTTGAAGGGAATGGACAATTGGTCGCTACCAAAGAGAAGAATATGAGCTAGTCTGTCACTCGCTGTGTGTATAATCAGATTTGGGTGGACGCCGGGAGCAATGATAGGGATGATGGAGTTGAGTAGTCTAATTCTATAAGATGAATACTTTGGACAAAGGAACAGGTAATGTTGCAGATCTTCAGTGGGGTAGGAACACGAACATGTAGGTTGTGGGATGATGTTGACTTTAAAGAGATCAAAGTTAAGTCTCGAGAATCCAAGACGAAGCTGGGTATGACAAATGTTGGCAAATCTGTGTCCTTGGGTAAAGGAAACAGGAACATGATCCACTGCTAGTAGTGTTGCTTTCAGCTTTGATTTGAATATTTGGAGGGAAATTGAGTCTCATATCGGAGGGAAGATTGTTCCACAGTTTGATAGTGTCAGGTAGGAAGGATTTGTCTAATCGGTTAGTTTTGCAATTGATGGGACGTATGGAGCTAGTGTGGCGGAGGTTTCGAGCATTAAAAGTAGGAGGAGTTAATTTAGAGAGATAGGAGGGTGTTAAGTTGTGATACATTTTGTAAAGAAGAAGTAACTTGGAATACTTCCTCCTGCTGGCGAGAGTTGTCCAACCAAGTTCACGCAAGAGATTGGCGCGTGATGTGTGCCTTAATGCACCTGTGCATATTTTGGCAGCTTCAAACTGTATGGATTCAATAAGATCGGAAAGTCCCTGACCGCACTTGTCAAAGAGCACACAACCATATTCAAGAATTTGTCGAACCATAGTTAAATAAAGTTTAATCAGAGCTTTGCGGGAGAGTTTATATTTGAATCTACGCAGAAGGGCAATTCGCTGGCTCGCTTTGGTAGTAATACGAGTAATGTGAGCATGCCAGGATAAATTGCTAGTGAGAGTAATACCAAGATGAATGTGTGAGTCTGCCGCAGGTATTTCAGAGTCTCCAACACGAACGGGTGGATGGTGTGGTTTAACAAGTTTGGTTGAAAATATGACAGAAAGAGACTTTAAAGCGTTAAAGGTAACACGCCACAACTTTCCCCAGTTATGTATAACAGAGAGATTAATATTCAAGTGATTAGAAGTTTCAATTGGGTCATTCACAACTTCAAGTAGACTGGTGTCGTCAGCAAAAAGTCTGACATCACATGTAATATTGTCAACTAGGTCATTAACATAGACAAGAAAGAGAAGTGGACCCAGGATGGAACCCTAGGGCACACCAGCTTCAATAGGTAGCCATGATGAAGATTGGCCATGAATAATCACTCGTTGGGATCGGTTTGAGAGATAACAATCATTCCATGCTACAAGATTATCGGAGATGCCGAGTTGTCGAAGTTTAAAAAGGAGACCGGGATGCCAAACCTTGTCAAACGCCTTGGATACGTCTAGAAACACCATTCTGGCTTCTTTGGACTGTTCTAGGCCGTTGTGGATATTGTGAAGGATGTACACAAGCTGCTTGATAGTAGAGTCATTGGCCTTAAAGCCAGAATTTTTGGAAGTGAGTAGGTTATTTTGTGCCAGGTGTTCATAGAGTGCATTAAAGACCAGTCATTCAAACACCTTTGAAACATTACAGAGCAAAGAAATAGGACGATAATTATTTTTAATCTGTCTGTTGGCCTTTTTGAAAACAGGACATATGTTGGATCTCTTCCAAGCATTGGGAAAGAAAGAAAGACTGAGAGAAAGTTGGAAGATTTTTGTAAGTGGTTTACATATCGAATCTGCTGTGTTCTTAAGTAGGATGTTCCCTATGTTATCTGGGCCTGATGCTGAGGATGGCCTCAGGGAAGATAGTACTTTCTTGACACTGTCTTCATTAATGGTAATATTGCGTAGACGTGCCTCAGTTCGGAACGTGAAATCGGGCAGGGGTGGGGCATCAGCGTCAGGGTGTGTTTTGCACTGGCTGGCAAAGTAAGAGTTAAATATTTCACATTTTCCCGTGATACACGATACGATTTTGTTATCGTCAATGATTGGGGGTATATGTTGGTGAATTTTGCATCCCAGAACAGACTTGGACAGGCTCCACCATTGTTTAGGATTAATGTCTTTCTCATCAAGTCGAAGCTGGAGATTGGAAAAGTAAGAAGAGACAGATTTCCTTATTATGGTCACAACCTTGTTGCAATATTTTTTGTAAAATTGGTATAACCTGTCAATCTTGAGGTGAAGGTCGTAATTATGGGGGCGTGGTCGGTTGGATGCTCTCTTGAAGCGTTTCCATGCACGATTTCGACGTCTAATATGTTTTTTAATGTCTGCAGTTATCCAAGGTTTGTCTTTAGGGCGAATGGTGACTTCCTTATAGGGAATAAAGTCCTTTGCAGTAGATAGGAAGAGATTAGACCAGTAGGATACGGCATCATCAATAGAATCGAAGACATCATGAGCAATGTTCCAAGGGGCTGTAGAAAGGGCAGCATTGAGGTCACAAAAATTTGCTTGATTGAAGTCCGATACTGATCTTTTGAAGGGCTTGTCCTTGTGAAGGGAAAGGGAGAAAGAACAAAAGATTACACAGTGGTCAGAATTTGAGATTGGAGCAAGGGTTCCAGAGTCCAGAACAAGACCTGGGGAACAGTAATGATAAGGTCTAATAAATTATTCGAGTATTCACTTATCCTAGTGGGTTCATCTATAAGTTGAAAGAGATTGTATTGATTCACAAGGTTGACCAGAGATAAACCTAAATCGCTGTCCTCATGTTGAGAGTTCCAATTGGCGCACCTGTCGTTGAAATCGCCAGCTACAATTAAGAGGTGAGGGTTGCATTCAATGGCAGAGGAAATAGAAGATGCCAGAGACCCGAGAAACGCGTCACGGATTTCTGCAGACTGGCCAGGTGGACGATAATATTTACCAAATAATACTTTCCCGCGCTGGGACGAAATTTCAACCCAGACGCATTCACAATCTATACTTTCAAGATCCGGGCGTCTTACACACGGTAGAGAAGAGTGAATAAACGTCAGGACCCCACCGCCTCTTCCCGTTGTGCGGTCTGAACGATACGGAGGTTGGAAGTCCTCGAGGAGGAGGTGGTGGTCGGGGTAATTTTCATCCAGCCAGGTTTCAGATAGTGCAATAATGTTAAAGTTACCTGATTGGGCCAAGAGATGAATTTCGTCAAGTTTACTGGTACTTCGTATGCTGCGGACGTTAGAATGAAAGAACTTCAGGTGGTTGTTTGAGTTAAGTGTGGGACAGGGGTTCGCGTGAACGTCGATTGAAGACAGGAAGAACGTGCAAAGAAATAATATAAGGTGCTTTACACAGGAAAAAAACGCAGAGAAGTGTGTGTAAGTGTAGAAAAGCCAATGAGGAGTATAAGCATATTATTTGGTTTTCGACACGTGGACCTGGATGGAAGTGTACCATAAAACGGGTATAATTATAAGAGAAGAGACCTATGGCCACTCGGTATTGATCAATACTAATGCCCATTGTTTATAAACCAAGGAAATGTAAATACGGCAAAGATGCAGGCACTTATCAGTGTAATATTTCGCAGAATACCAACGAAGTCAACGGACGGTGTATAGAAGCACACAACACCAAATAATTGTTTCCAATGTGTGATTTGCATGTACGTTTTGCATAGACTGACAAGAGTCAGGCGTTTTATGAATGTCGTTGAGGGTAACATGGTAACATGACATGTAACAAGAAATTGCACATAAAAAAAGAGAGACAAAGATGCAAAAGTAACTGAAAATGGGGTTGGCGCAATGTTTATGAGGGAAAAGAGCTGTATCTGGATTTAACTCAAAAATAGGAAACTCTGTAACAATAACAGAAAGTATGACTTTTCAGAAAAGGAGATATTTTTAGTGTAACATTTAAGCGTGCCTTGTTTGATATTATCTGTACGCTCCCCCCCCCCCCCCGAAAATTTAAAATGCAAACTTACAGATTATCCATTGTAACATTTTTATGAGATGATAAATATGTACATGTACAGCCAAGAAATACTAAATCCTTTGAATTAAAACCTCCCCATGCATAATAAAGTACAGTATTACGCAATCATCTCTTTTTTACATTTAGTATTTTATTGACAAGTGTGTTTCGACTAGAGACTTATCAAACACGATTGAATATGTGCTGTAACTGACAAATTATGTCTACACTACTACGAACCCTTGTCATCATATGAATTCAAATTGCACGTCACTCACGGCCCTGCAGAATATATTTTTTAAACTTCCAGATTCTTGTGCATGAAATGTAAAGTTTTTGATTACAATGTACCAATATGCAATACAACACATATGCATGGAGATGAAGGATGCAATTCATAGTCTAGTCTTGCAATATAGCTGATGCGGATCGGGTGCAGGTAAATTTGCTGCAATATCTTTCATTTCTTTTTAATCTATGATCCTACAAGCGAAGGCTAGGTCGGAAGTTAAAAGTATTTTTGCATAAGTCCAAGTCTTAATTTCATGAATCCATCATTTAAATCTGTACTGGATTATATTGCTCAATATTATAAAATTTAGTGGATAGATTATGCTCAAAGCAGCAGAATTTATCGTATAAATATAATAAAAAAGCAATCAGAGATCGCCGGATCCATGCCCCCCTTGCCTCATTTATAACCTTGCTAGTCACAGGTTTTACTTGGAATGACTGTATTCAATAAAAATAGGCTATCACCGTGATCCAGATACTTTACCTACAGACCTACTTTTATGCATGACACACTCTTGTGTCCAGCTACACATGTGTGTAACTTTTCATGATTCTAAGTCAAAGGATACAGAATTATAGCCCGGACATGAAGTGTAATCTAATTTTACATGTATGTATCACCGTGACCCAGATACTTGACCTAGTGACTTACTTTTGTCGTATAACACACCTGCAGGTAACCATATGTGTGCCTGTGAGGTGTCATGAAAGTAAGTTAAAAAGTACGGGATTTATAGCCCTGACATGATTTTACAAGAATATGTCTCTGTGACCCAGATACTGTACCTAATGACCTACTTTTGGTACAGCAACCCTCTATGTCCAGATGCAGCGTGTGTAAAGTTTCATTATTTAAAGTTGAAGGAAAATCACACTGTAGCCCTGACACGATTAGTGGAGACCAAGATACTTGACCTGGTGACCTACTTTTGTTTCATGACACGCCTTTTGGTCAAGATGCGTGTGTGTGTGAATTTTCATGAAACTAAGATAAATGATAAAGGAATTATAGCTTGGGCACGATTTAACAAGGATATGTCACTCTGACCCAGATACTTGATCTGGCAACCTATTTTTGGTTCATGACACACCCTTATCTCTAGTTGCACCTGTGTGTAAAGTTTTATTAATCTAACTGGAAGGACAACAGAATTACAGCCTGGACATAAAGTGTTATGTGGTTTTATATGATTGTGTGAACGTGACCCAGATACTTGATCTGATGACCAAGTTTTGGTACATGACACACCCTTATGCTTAGATGCATCTTTGGGGTAAGTTTCATCAATCTGAGTTACATAGTAAAGGAGTTATAGCCCGGAAAAGATTTTACAAGAATATGTCACTGTGACCCAGATACTTGACCTAACGACCTTATTGTGGTGCATAATGCACCCTTATGTCTAGATGCACCTATGTGTACAGTTTCATTAATCTAAGTTAAAGGACAAGGAAATTATAGCAAGGACACAAACTGGGGACAGATGTCTCTAGTATGTTACACTTATGTAGAAAAACATGAGATTTATTCATAAAGTTCAAACCAAACAATGACAGCAAAGAGATTTCAGAGTCACCAAAGAATCACCGTTCATCTTCCAATACCAATGTGAAGAAATTAAATAAATTTCGTTCCTGACTTGAGACAGGCAGTCACCATAAAAGGCAACTGGTGGTTTTAAGGTGAAAGCTGTAAAGCTAGTGCGCAGTGAAACTGGCAATTTTTAATCGATATTACCCACTTAATTTTTTCACAAGTACATTAAACCTGTATATTTTCTGAGTACTACATATCCATAGATTTTTATACATAGGGTTTTTTTTCCAGGATTGGAATTTTTTGAAAACTGATAGCATTCTTTCTGACTTGGTAGTATTTTCAAATTTTTCGCGCAGAAGTCATAATTTTTTCTTTCTAAGTTGTAATCAGAAGAAATTTAAAATATATATCCATGCCCAGGATCGAATTCCGTGGCGAGTCCTGCAATAGCATGAATAAAAAGAAATATAACTTTTTTAATTTAGTCCTGACAGGTTGTTCTTATTTTCTATAAATGGCTCCAAAAGTCACGAAAGGGGTTGTCAGAAATAAAAATGGGAACCGTTCCTGGATATGATATTTTTCTTTCGATGTCCGTTGATTTTAATGTGATAGGGCGTATGTTTGTAAGGCGAGATACGCATTGCAGAGGTTGAGCAAAAAACAGTTCCGATAAAATCGCACTGAAAAAAAAAGTTGCCAATAGTTACGCATTTATGGCTGTAATATGACACATACTCATTTCTTCTGTCCCGTGTTTTAATTATTGTGTTAATTAAACGTGTAGCTTTATCTCTGTAATGTTGTCATTAAAAAAATATAAATCTAGATTTTTTAACTTGGGAACATCACATTTGGCTTTTTTGGGTGTGAGTTCACATGCCGCTCTCCATATTTGGGGCCCAGTAAGTGGATTGTATTAATTTGTTTTTACATCAATAGAGAATTTCAAAGTAATCAGAACAATGGTAGTGATTAGTCTGAACTGGCCTATGCTTCTCTCCACGGCTAATGGTTTCCCTTCTATGAGTGACCCTTGTCAATTGGTTTCCAGGGGTCATGGACTAATGACTGTGGAAACAATGACATGGCACATTATCATGCCCATGCAAACAAACCCATGTGCTTGGCACTGCTTTAACTTTTCAGGTTAAACAAACGTTTTGAGATCAATTTTCTCATATATTCTTTTTTATGCTCACATATCTAAGTTTTTAGGAGTGATAAGAGTTTATTCAAAGGTGCGGACTACAGATCTTCCACCTTAAACAGGTCCTCTCAACCTTTGATTTTTTTTATTAAATGCAAACTATAAGTTTTCCAAAATGTATAAAACTAACCACTCAAAATCCAAATTTTATCACTTCTGCCAAAAATAAGAAGAGAGTTGGTAGGCCTATCACTTTTTGGTTTTCCTGATTAGTTTGTCAGCTGAGTTTACAGCAAAAGAAGAAAGTAGGCGAATATCGTTTTTGTGAAATATATGAATCTGGAACATTATGTCATTAATAAGTTAAGTGATTGAATCACTGGTATAGAATATCAAATGTAAGGAGGAGACATCTACAAGACCCTCACTTTTCAATTGAAGCACAGACACAAGGACGCACGAATACGTAGATGCATGGATAAAGCAATTTCTATATGCCCCCCTCTGTTAGGAGAGGGGCATGACAAGTAAAAATGACAAAATAGAGTCCATTTTAAAACTAATGCAATAGGATAATTTTGGATTTGTCAAGGAATAAAAAAACTGGCTGTGAATTTCAGACCTTCAAGTTCCATATATTTCTTAATGGAAATCCAAAATTTTCAAGTGTGCATAAACAGTGTATGAACCGATTGTGTTATGCATCCAAGGTCTTATATTTGGCTCCTACATGATGTCCCTATCATGGTGGTATGACTCGACAATTGAGATTTTAAATGAATACGTTGGGATATTAAATGTATATTAGGCACTACACATGTTTGTGTTTTTCTAATGCGTGGTTTTTGAGTCCTTTGGCCAGGAACACAAAAAACGTCCTCTTATGTGTCACTGTGATATAAATATAGCCAGTGGTTTAGTACCTTCCTACACTGCTATAGGTTGCATTTTAGTCAGTTATAACTGTAATGGACAGTGTTATACCATTTAGTGATAAGGGAATAAGCAGTGGTGTCAGGAGGTGTAGAGGGTGTGAGATCTTCATGCTCAATGTGAGGATGGAATGAACGGGTTAGTTGTATGTACAGGAATCAAGACAGCACTCTGGTTAATGCATTACATATAAGGATTCCTTTATGGCTTGAAATTGTTCTGCCTGTGTCCAGTTTACACTAACCCCTGACACAAGACCTCTGCCTGATGTGAGACCAACCTCTCATGAGAGACCTGTCTTAGAAATTTGAAGTCTTGTGCTTTCAATGTTACTTGACCTATCACGAGGGACAGACTTTTTTGTTGAAGTAGTAAGTAATCATCTCTGTCTGGTGACAGCTATAGAGGGACTATTGTATACCAGTACTGGACATAACCTAAAATTGACCTGATAACTTTTTATTTCTTTCATCTGACACATATGGCAATGTGTCCACACACTTTTGTGATTCTAACAGACAGATTTATTGTATGGGCGGGAGGTGGGGAATGTGTTCAAGAAATACGAATCAGGAATTATTATCGGGGGGAGGGGTGTCATTTGGTCATTCACCCAACACCCACCCACCACCGCACGGTGGAAGTTGTGTGGCCAGCTGATTTGATCCCATGGTAGCAAATATAAATAGACTGTTATGCTTCACATTTGGACCCGGCTTATCAGACTCCCTGATGAAGGCTTTTTGACCCAGCTTATCAGACTCCCTGATGAAGGCCATATCTTATAGCCAAAATGTTTTGCTGGTTTGTTCTCAATCGTTTATCCTGGTTGAATGTTAAAAAAATTATCTACAGCCATATAATCAGTATTTCTTCACTTTTGTGCTCATTTAGATCTGTGGACTGGAAAAACATGTCCAAATATATCAGATATGTCGTTGCTGTTTCCCTGCATCTCAGTGCAGAATCTGTTAAGTAGTTTTTATGAAGAAAAATGAAATGACAGATTATCATTTGAATTTTTTATTGCAGGGTATGGGTAAAAGAAACTCACTAAATGGACTGTAGTCTTAAATAAATAATGGGAATGCTGGTCCTGTGCAGTTATATTTGACAGAGGCCACTAAATACATGCGCTTTGCTAAGTTTATAATGCCGTAATGACACTTTCATACACCACACACTTTGCCTAGTAAAGAAAGGGCGTTTATGTATTCTTTCACCTCTGACCAGGGCCATCCAACATTTTTTGAATGGAAAGAATATGATGGGTTTTATCTGATTCAGGGCAATTTTGGTGAAAAGCATACTTTAAATACCAGGAGACAAAGGCAATTATGTAAGCATTTTTGGCAATAAAAAGTCTATAGTTTGCACTGTGTTGAGGTTTTCGAAACCAACTTAGGTGTATCACATGGAAGAAAGATTTGGTGTGTAGTGTAGTTATCCATGTGTGGGTCTATGTTAGAAAGCAAAACTTCACTCATGAAAGTATACAACTTTGGCAAAAATATTCAAGCATTTTGTCATGGGTTCTATGTTTTCGTATGAGAGGGTACCAGTCATATGTTCAACAAAAAAAATCTCTTAGAATATCATTTTATCCATTTCCTCAATTTTCATGCTATGTTGAAAAGTATGAGTGGTTTCACTCAAATAGGACTAAAAACAGACAGCTCTGGTCTTTCAAGTGAGTGTTTTCCCTCCTTTTGACATGATTCAGGATCAACTGAGTGTTTCCACTCACCAGTCACTCTCAGCTTCCATGCAGCCACATCAGGCCCAGATGAGTTTTTTCCCTCCTTTGAGCCCCCACTTCAAATTCCTCGTGCCAGCTAGCCTAGTGTTGCCACTCAAAGTCTTTATGCAGTGGGTCTAAGTGGGCCGTTTCACTCATTTGGGCCTCATTTTGGATTTTTTGTGCAGAATGAGTGTTCCCACTCATCGATGGCATTGTGCAGCAGGTCCAAGTGAGTGGTTCCACTCAGTTGGATTTTTTTTCCAAGGTTTTGTTCAGATTGAGTGTTTCCACCCAAAAATATATGTAGATTTGTAGACCTACCAGGTATCAGATTCTTGAATTGGCAACAACAGGTCCTCAATTTCTGTAAATCAAGCCAAAAAACAGAAAAATATAATTTCTGTTTTTAAAATAAAACGTGTTGGTAATACTTGGAAACATATGCTGTATTACTACAAACACCTGATATGGTCCATCATTTCCTTAAACACATGAACTGTGCAGCTGTTACCCTCTGTGGAAGATGATTTCAGTAGGATAAGCTTTCTCCTGTAATAACATGTATGCACCCCATCGTAATCATGCATTGTAATTTTGACAATCCATTCATGTTAAAAGGCATGAAACTTGAAATGGAATATGATTCAAAACATTTATTCTCAGTACTTGGTTTCAAACACAAGTGTGCAGGCGGATGGGTGGAGGTAGTGGATTGCCGGGTGGCAACCCCTCAGCAACACCCTCTTCTGCCAGGTCAGACACTTCTTATGTGGATGATAGGTGTTATGGTTGTGGGCAAGTAGGGCACTATAAGAAGAACTGCCCGAATCTTAGGACAAGAAGCAGGAGTCCTAGCCCACAGTTGGGAAACTACAACCGGCTGCGTCAGGTGGCCGAGGCCCAGCCCCGTTAGGATTGAATAGTGATAGGCCGCACGAAGGTGTAAGGTCAATTAGAGAGACTGACTCTCTTCCTCCTGAATGAGAACCTAAGGAATTTAGAGTGGAGTGGGATGCAGGAGGACATAGTGATACTATAGAAGGAACCGAGGTCCATATTCGTGGTCCAGGAGGACCTAAGACAACTTTGTATGTACATATAGTCATTGGTGGATGTCCACAGTTGGCTGTCCTTGACACAGGTGCACAGGCCACTGTTATAACATATAGAATTGCCAGGAGAAAGGGAGTACCAAGTCAGAATTCAGATAGTTTGTCAAAAGTTCAGATTAGAGGCTTTGATGGAGATGGGTGTGTTGAAGGAAGAAAAGGCCTCTTCTTTACATTCCGCATTGAAGGTAAAGTGGAATGGCCTGTTTTGTTGGCACCTATTAGGGAAGAAGTTCTTCTGGGCCTTGACATTTTGGTGGCAATAGATGCTACCATAAAGGCTAGAGGTGGTCTGTGGGTTGATGGAGAATTGATACCCACACAAGCCCATACAGGGTTAGGGTTGACAACTTTATCCCATGTTACTTTAGAAAAAGATGTAACATTTTTAGCAGAAAGTGGACATGTGGTGTGGGCTTGTGCAAGTGGCAAGGTTGGAGACTTACCATTAGTGTTAGAGCCAGTTAGTGTGGGTGAAGAATTATTGGTTGGAAGTGTACTTGCTCAAAGGAGGGCTAGGTTCCCTGTTTGTTATCTTAGCTTGTCCTGTAGCCCTGTGACTATGAAAGCGGGAACGTGCCTAGGGCAGTTGACTGAGGCTGAAGTTCTCAGTAACCCTGACAAGAATAGGGAGACTCTGGTGTCTCAGAGGGGGGTAAGCCCTTGTGAAATATTGTCTGCAAGGCAGCAGAAGTTGGAAAACATGCCAGAGTCTCAAAAGGAAATACTAGAACCCCACCTTAATTACACTTGTTCTGCAATTGATGATCTCCCTGAACACCTTCAATAGCTGTATTTGAGTAGCAGTGCTGATCTTTCTGTTGATAAAGCACGGGCTTTAAAGGATTTATTGCTTGAATATCAGGACGTGTTAGCTACGAATGATAGTGACTTAGGATGTTACAGTGGAGTGAAACATAAGATAAATACAGGCAATGCCATGCCCATTAGACAGTTACCACGCAGGACCCCACTTGGGTCCCAGAATGAGGAAGAGTGTCATTTACAGAAAACGCCTCTCTTCATAGGAACATCTGGTACGACAAGCAAAGTTAAAACAAGGAATTTGAAAATAGGGCTATCCAGACTGATGAGGATATGTCTGCCCATTCAGGGATGACCTTGTGTTCCTCCCCCATAGGTCTAGCTGCTGTGTCGGCTGCCACCACCATGCTAGGTGAAGCTGCCATGGAAGTGGAGAGAAAGTTAGCTCCGTTTTACTGGTAATTCATCCTGGACGAATGGCAGAGATGATGAGTTGTGTCCGTTCTGGTTTTGATCGGTGCTCAGTTGACTTAGGTTCCCAACAAAATGTAGATGTCAGAAGGGCAGAGGTTTCAGGTCTTGGAAATGTTTCATCTGCACAGTAAATGTTGATACCTTGGTAACCATTGGGTGGGGAATGGTATCGCCAGAGGCGCAGGCATTTGATTCATTGAGAGTGCCCCAAGAGTGGAGACTTAGTGACACTAGTTCCCAAACTGAAGTACTGAAAATTAGCTCATATCCCACAGTTTCCTGAGTAGCTGGGTCTGAGTGTGGTTTTGATGTAGATGCTTGGGTGGAGGAATCCCATACAACCTATTATGAAGAATGTATCAGTGTTGCCTTACCTGAAGCTCACGCTGGCTTTGATCCAAATGCATGGGTTAAAGAAAACAACCCACCCTGTCCAAACTGGGCACTGATGGCTTTCGTTGTTCCCTCTAGGAAAAGACGGTGCCCCATGAGTACGATCACATCAGAGGGTGGAGTAGGTGATAGTCATGAAATAGATGCCCCCAAGTTTAA
Organism: Hermodice carunculata; assembly: GCA_964020975.1. Lineage (NCBI taxonomy): Eukaryota > Metazoa > Annelida > Polychaeta > Eunicida > Amphinomidae > Hermodice > Hermodice carunculata. The sequence continues at coordinate 45,348,745 of OZ026614.1, read as the reverse complement.
AAGAAAAAAGCACATGGTTTGTGTAGGACACTTGGAAGATGTACCCTTAGTAGTGGGGGAACCCATTCATGTTGGCACCAGAAAAGATAAAGGATGGTGTCCAGAGTGTGAAGGCAAGGTGCCTTGTTTGCCACGCCATGTAGTTTCACGCCATTTGCCTTGGTTTATTTATCCCCAGGGGGCTTGTGTTAAGTGCACCATCCAAACTACCTCGCTGTCACACTTGAGATCTCACTGTAGGGTGACACACCAAGGACAGTTCACCAGGCTAGACTCGGGCGAGTAGAGAGATTAAATGGTAACATTTTATACAGAATTGTGTCACATGTTGGGAATAACACCGAAAGAATTGCCAGATGAGGTGTTGCGCCAAGGATGGGTTCTTTGGTTCTGTCCCGAGGATAGTTGTGATTTCAAACGTTTCAGGGCAGTACACTTTCTTCCTTTGGACAGATTCGAGCCAAGAAATCCGAGGGCACCCAAGTCTATTCACAATTTGGTTTATTGGAAGCAGGTCTTCCAAATCCTTATGGGTGTCCGGGATCTTTTTTCCCTGGAAGCACTGCCAGGCTGAAAGCTAGTCCATTCATTGTTCCCTGAGGAGGGATCCTCATTTTTGATGGATGGTTCAACATTCTAGATTTCTAGTAAAGTCTATACAGTAAAACAAGGAAAAGAAATATTGTTGCCCCATTGATTGTCAATGAGCCAATTTTCTAAGTTGTTCATCAGGCTCATATGTCTCAGTGACTAGGCGATGTTACCTTTTGAAATGACTCTTATGGATAATATAACCTTGTAATATAGTTATGCCCTTTTAAATACCTGTAATTATGTCCAGGTTTTCTTTGTAGTTATGGAAAGGAGACATATGGTTGTCAATGTTAAAGCTGTTTAAGTGATATTCATTACAAGAAAGGTGTTGAGAAAGGGAATCCCATTCTACTTACTGTTCTATGAGGTTAGGTTTCTGTAGCTCATGTCCTTAGTGGATATTTGATTTTTTCCTGTTAACTGCTCTTTGTTGGAGTTATTGTTCATGACTAGTTTCATAGTTAAATTTACTGAGTAGATTGTGTAATCTGAAGGTTTCTTGTTGATCAGAAGTCAATGTTGTGAAGTTTTAAATGTGTATGGTGATTGCTTTAATTTTTTTGTGAGTGCATTTTTCTACAATGGTTCAAGCTTAGAGCTTGTGAAGCTCTTATATGTGGTGGTAATTATAATGTGGAAAGGATTCCATAGTGTAGCCTGAGATAACTCGGGAAATACATTACAAGAATCGGGTTAAAAATATATAGAGATATATATGAAAAGTGAAAGAAAATAAATGCAAATGGTAAAGATGCCATTAGAAAAATAAATTGGTGGTATGTCAATAAACAAGAACGTTACATTGAGTAAGCTTAATGTTGGTGGCAGTCTGTCTGCATGAGTACTTATGCTGTAATCTGTCATGTTATTTCCAAGGGTCAAAAGAGTTGATTTGATGTTTGCGCTTAATTATTTATTTTACTTTGTCACTGGCATTGTATTTATAACTTTAATTGATAAATGGTAGATGCTATGATTCCAAATGTGTGTTTCTGATGTGATTTGTGAAACATGAATGTTACTTTCCCCTGTCCAGTCAAAGTTTGTTAGTTGTTACCCTTTTGAGGGCACAAGGGGAGGGGGGGAGGTTGTGTGGTGTAAATAGCCCATTCACTTAGAAGGATATATATATATATATATCGCCTTTGGGGAGGCCAATGCGATCGTGATTCTTTAATTCTTTTGCCCAGCTCTGTCTGTTCGCTGATTGGTCGATGAGTAGTTTGATTGATTGGTAGTCTCGGGAAGTTGAACACACTGAGAGGTTACTCGGATCTTCTTGAAACCCCATGTCGCTTGTGTGTGAATGTATATTAATTAATTTATCATGGTGTTCAGTATATGTTCTGATTATAGATAGAGTACATGATTTATCTGTTCCTAACGCAGCCCGTACAGCCCTTGGATATTTGGCATATGAGACGAGATATCTAACCAAAGGAACTACCCTTCCACCCCTCACCCGATTTCAAAATAGACTCGTCCTAGTATTGAGTTGCCAAGAGTTTTCTGGTTCATTTGATCTTCGCACATTTGTTCACGCAACGGTCCACATCCGAACTCGGGTACTCTCCTTACTTTAGGACGTTTAAACTTCGTATTTGTATAACTGTATATATTCGTCATATTTCTATATAACCTGGGAGATATCCCACACGATATTACTACTATACTGGTTTAATTCAAGCACTTACAAGACAAGGAATGTTGCCAGTCTGGTCAAACTCTGCCACTACTCATGTTTTGTAATTTCCATGTCGAGAGTTGAACTGTTTTTCCTCTTATGGTTATCTAACGTGATACAAAAACAGTGTACCCAGTGTGTAAATGGTTCAGTAATTAATTACTGTACAAGTTGAACTCAAGTACATACATTCAAGTACGTAAATGTTATGTTGCTAGACATATAATTATGCACTGTAGCATACTAAGACCACCTACAAGCATTTAGCTCCTTATTACTATTAAGGACTGTAATGCAGCAGTAGCTTCACTAATCTAGCAAGAGCGGCGTATGGATATTTACTGGTATTTGTCAATTATTTTGCAAAATCATGATTTTCCTAAGCTGTAATGGGTGTTCAGTGTATAACAACTGGAATAAGCGTCCAACATGTAACTGGTTCGGACATACTCAGAAAACTATGGTAGAGATCACTAAGCATGCAGTTCTGCTAGTTCAGTCCACCTCTGCCCTTACTCATGTCATATAATACCCATGCTATCTTTATGCAACTCTTAAAAAGACAAGAAAAAGAAGACAACAAGCTATATTCAACATATTCAATGACCTCATATAAGAAATTGGTGAACTTTTAATTTACCAGGCACCTAATATTTCAGGGTTTAATTTCCATCTGATATGGATTAATATATTAAAGTAATACTAATACCTCACTCCATTTATAGGATTTTCTCTAGTTTACGTCTTGCTATGTACCATTCTGTGGTGCAACATTAGAGCAAGCAGCATATGTATGCTACTTTACATTTTCACGCTTTGTTTGAATTATTCCTTTTTACATGCGTGCCACACTTTTGCATTGTAAATCTTTGAACTACGTTCTGTGTTTCTATACAATTTTTTATTTTGAGGCCGCTGAGAGTACTGTGCATACTGTTTCAAGTGTAAGTGATAGGATTTTTAATGCTTTCAACATTGCGTTCAATGCACTTAAAGCTTGGTAACACTTGGCATGTATCCTCCTTGTTTGTTGCATAAATAACCGTTTTGTTTGCATGTTCTCACTCAGACCATTCACTACTTTTCTGGGCATGCTTTACTTTTTGAGGGAGTCAATACATGCGTCCATCCACCATGATAAAGCCAGGCTATATCGAAACTGTCAGTATAGTTACATCACTGTGTATATAATACCCAAATTACGGTATCTTCCTTTTCCAGTGTATGTCTTCTAGGGTTTAATTGGATATATCAACTGTCAGTTACATGAAATGTGAGCTGACCATTGTAAATATTTTTAGGCATGTTTGGAGTTTTTATATTTTCCCTCTCATGAAGAGAGAATAATAAGTCAATTGTACTTTTACATGACAAGGATCCTGTTTGCCTTGTGGTTAATTGCATGCCTCTAATTTTTAAACTTGTTGTCCATGCTACCGGCAAATGTAACTTACAGTTTTACAATAAAATGTTGGTCAGAACCAGGTACATTATTAGAAATATTTGTGACAACATTGTTCATGATCTGCTGTATATTCTATTTTCATCTCCTCATATATACTTAACTCTGTTGTTCATTTTACTGAAAACGTAAACTTCCTGGCATCAGGGATTTTTTGACATATAGCACTAGAACAAGTCTTGGCTACTCTGATATTTCAGGCTCTATTGGATAATTACATAGATGACTTTGCCACTTTACACCTTTTATTGATAGCTCTGTACGGGGATGTGCACTCAAACGCAGGTCCAGGAAACCAAATTGGAGATTTGAATATCTGCCATGCTAACATCTGCAATCTTTCAGGAGACAAACTTTTTAATATCAAAACCTCCTTAGCAGACTCTTTGGACATTATAAAGCTGTCTTAAACTTTTTTTTATTCCTGATCAGAACAGCGATGCTCTCAGTTTACCCGGTTTCCAGCGCATTATACGCTGTGATCCTGTTGGTGGGAATGGTAAAGGTGTTGTAGTCTACGTTTCTCACGCCCTAGTACTTAAACATCACCTGGATTTGAAAAGACCAAACTTTGAGTTATTGTGGTTTTGGATTTGGTTATATAATAAAAAAATGGTAGCAGTTGTTTCTGGACCTCCAAATTCGGATGTGTCATTTTAGGACGCCCTCCAACTGAACTTTGATCTTGTTACTAGTTATATGAATTTTACTAATTTCATGATAGTAGTCGATTTTAATGCTGACCCCCAAACTCATCATGGTAAGAAACTCTACCAAGTTTGTTCAAATGGTTATGCTCCATTGATTTTGGGTTTGTAATACATTTTGTATTTTTGGGGGGCAAAATCTGAAAAAAGGTTTCTTCTACGACACTGCCCAGCCAATTACTTCGAAATTGCATAGGGGCACTTCTGGGGACACCAGACCTTAGTTTGTTCAGTAGATGGTGCTGCCAGTTTTTCTATTTCTTTTAACAGCTGTATTTTTGTGTGTTAGGGCTATTTTTGACTTCTTCAAAACCATCAGTCAGATTGTTCTGAAACTTGATGGAAATGTAGCTTGTGGGAGGGTTGAAAAAACTTGTTCAGTTGGTGGTGATACTCTGGATGCCTGATATTACACTAGGTGGTGATACTCTGGGCCCCTGATTTCAAACAATTTTAGTGATTTGGGTACCTGTCAGCTCATGAATGCATTCTACACCAATTTTATTTTAAACGGTGCCACACTGGTGATTTTTGGATATTTAATGACTTTTTGTTTTATTTTTTTTTTCCAAAATCGTTTTGTCTGAAAACACCGAGTCAGTTGCTTCGAAACTGCAAAGGGAGACTTCTGGGGACCCCCAGACCGTAAATTGCTTAACAGGTGGCGTTGCTTTTAATGATTTTGTGTGTTTAGACTATTGTGGACTTCTTTTCCAGAACAATCACTATGAACGTTCTGAAGCTTGATGGAAATATATCTAGTGGAAGGGTTAAACGAAAGTCTTCACTAGGTAGTGATACTTTGAATCACTCATTTTTAATTAATTTTTCAATTATCAATCCATCACTCAGATTGTTCGGAAACTAGGTGGAAATGTAGCTTGCAGGAGGGGCAAACAAACATGTTCACCAGGCAATGATACTCTAGATGCCTGATTTTTTACAACTTTTTCAGTTGGGGTTAATGCATGCATTGCTATTGGTTAAAATATAAGTTAATAGGGATTGCGATGGAATGTCACGTATTTACTTACTTCCTCTCTGTTATCCTCATCCCTTACACCAGAGTATGACTTATCATGGGTTGAATGCCAAGGTCAGCTGAGGATGGGCTGTTCACATAGCCCTCTTGTTTTAATAAATATATATTTTTTTCATGATAAATCCCTAAAAAAATCATCTCAAAAATTACCACACCAATTGCTCTGAAAATGCGCACCCATATATCTGGTGACCATTGGACTTTCATTTGTTCACCAGCTGGCGCTGCATTTATTGTGCGTTTTCAGTTAAGATCTTCCTCCGAAATGTATGTTTTATTCTCTGCTTATTCAGGGGGAGTGTACCTGGGCTCAACCTCCACCAATTTGTTGACTACATGGTGCTGCTATCATTTTATGATTCATAACAAGTGCCTCCAGCTGTGCCCAGGTAAGAAATTAAACTGATGTCAAAGGAAGTAATGTGTACAAGGGGAAAGAACATCGATTTTAAACATGTTTCAAACAAACGACCAAGTTACCCAAGGCCTGACAAAAATATATGTGTGGTTTCGGTAACCAGACCGCACCTACTGAAAAGGCGCGATCCTAAATAAATGTTATGACACATAAAAAAAAATGTTTCAAGCCATTCTTCCCTAACAAAAATTGATCGAACCTGGCTGAAAGATTTTATCGAGAAACTGGCCGTTGCATGACCTTATTTTGCACATAAGTCAACTCAAACACAACATTTGATATCAGCCTGTCTGGAGGGTTAACTTGGGCTGGGGAAACTGCATTGCTGCATAGCCACGGTTGTGCAGTGAAACAGATTACAGCATAGCCCCAGTTGTTCAGTAATCCATGATCCTCTCGTTGATAGGTCCATGGGCGATCGTCATAGTAAATATCTCTAGGTTCTAGTTCCAATTTTCCAGAGTGAGCATTACCTGAAAATGTAAATACACGCCACATAGTTACCAGTTGTAGGCACCGGTAGGCCGCAGGATTGGAATTTTGTCTCAGACACTGAAGTTGCCCCCTTCCCGGGCTATGAATTAAGCTGCAACACTAGTGGGACCTGCCAAGTGCTCCTGTTGAGTGAAACATGAAGCTTAGTGGAGGTTTCCCTGATAGTGGATACAGGTCCGAAAGTACCGGCGGGTTTTTATGTGAGTAGTAACAAGTTATCAGAATTAGGAAAAATTGTTGAGAATAGGATTACGGTTGTAAAGAAAGTTGACCTTGCTGTCATTTCAATGGTCACAGGACCACTTCAGTCAGTTCAACTTTTATCACTTGAGCACAGGGCTGTCACAGTCCTATTCTTGTAAGAATATTTGTGTTATGCCTTTCTTCGACTTCTCCCAAACTGTCCGTGGCAGCCTCTTCAAACTTAATGGAAATGTACCTGACTTGATCTCCACCAAATTTGGTCATTTGACGGTGCTACTGCCATTTTCTGATTTTTAACGAATATTACGGATACACTTAGTGAAAGTATTTGTGCATGAAAGCATTGATACGATAGGAATTGCGGCAAATTTGACATATTGGCTTAAATCTCTGTACATGTGGATCCTAGGCCCATGTTTAATGTTAAACACTATAAAGAAAAGTACCCACGAGGTTTCTTTTGATGTTGTTAATTTTGCGTTGGATTGACCTGAAAAGGCCAAAGCAACATATTGGTTTATATCTTGGTATAATAATGGATCCTGTCACCTTTCAAAAAAAATGATGACTCCTGAAGTGTATGAGTGAAGATTGATATTACAAACAGGTATGATGGTCTTCAACAAAAGTGACTTTGATATTATTCCGAAGGTCACAGGCCTAACTTTAGTCTGTGCATCCAGGGGCAGCGGAGCAGAGGACTAGGACATCGTGTTTGTGTATTTTCACTAATTTTGAGTCTCCGAAAGTGTCCTCAGGTTATGCTGAACCTTAGATGCAAGTGTTTATAGTAGAAAGGTCAAATAGTTTTTCACTAGGTAATCCATACTATTATATTGCCCTGATTTTAACAAAATTTTCAATGCGGGCACTCTTCAATGCGGGCTCTCAAAGGGTAATACATACGCGACACATAATAAGTCAGTCAAAGGGGATTGCAATGGTCGTTTATATTTTTGACTTAATGTCAAAAAATGTCACACAGAATCACTTTAAACTTGGTACGGATGTACCTTGGGCGAGTCTACCAACCTCCATGAACTCTTGCTTGACTGACCGGCGGTCATGTAGTTCATATTTTGACCAACAGGTGGCACTGTAATTTTAGAAAATATCTTTTCATGAAATCTTGTGTGGTAAAGCTAATTTCGACTTCTGCAAAAAGGGCACAAGAGAATTGTTTTTAACTATATGTTAATACAATGTGACTGAAGGTAATAAAATCGGCACAAAGGATGAGGATATGGTAATTTTTACAAAGTTATGGGCATCCAACTTTGATGCCATGTGTCAGAACATGTCACTAGTGTAGAAGGAATACAGTGCATGTATTGCAATATTTTGACAACTGTGAAATGCTTTGCTTTTACATATATATAATCCCTAGAGAGACCACCTTTGTGACGGCGATGGTAATGCAATAATTATGCATCCGCTGACAGAAGATGCATGCATGGTGCCCAGTAATTTCAAGCTTTCGTTTTACTCTAGATATCCTACATACCGGTTTATATCCTGCAATATCAGCTGAGCAGGACAGTGACAGTCCTCTTGTTTGTTTGTTTTATGTGTGTTTGACAAAAAGTTTTGTTTACTCTGTGATTATATTTGTTATAGTTGCCACCTACATAGTTCTTGTTTCGATCAGAAAGGAAGGTAATGACAGACAGAATTAGTGTTATTAAAAATTAAGGTAGACTGGTTAAACATAAATAAGAAAAAAATTCATAGTACAGCACAAAATATGCAAACTTGAAAAGTATTATAAACTGAGTAATGTTTCATGTTTCAGATGTGTGTGATAAAGTAAAATATTATGTCAGCTTTAAATAGTTGCTGCTCGCTGTCCCAGATTAAATTGCACCTCTTGTCCTAATCTGAGTCGGCATAAATTTTTCAAAGAGCGAGGTTGGCAATATCTACAGTATATGAGAATTTTTATTCACATGGGCATGGAGACATTGGAAATGAAATTCTCGCCCACCTCAACGAGGTGCGTGAATGGTTTTAAACCAATAACTCAGCAAAAGTCACTCTACTGTGTTGCAAAGGCATTTTCTTCCAATCCCGGCATTTTGTCACTTTTTATCTGTGTGTATTTTTTCTTATATCTGTTTAATCATTAGAAATGATGGGCTTTTTATGCCTCCAACTAAAAATGTAGTGCGCAAGTCGGAATGCCATCTGTACCTCTTATTGTAATGAAGATATCAAAATTTCAAATGCCGAAAAATAAAATATTGAAAATGTTATGATGTTTAATATTCAGTGGAGACATAGTGATTTACAATAAACTGGTAAGAGTTTCAATAACATGTGTTATAGTTATAACGTTTTAAGATATAAAATTTGAAATGCTGAAGACAAAGACAGAGCTAACATGTTTATGTCAGAAATATCTTTATTATAAATTATATCTTTATTATAGTTTTGATGAAACTCAGATTTACAAGAGTCCCTCAGATAGGCTGGTGAGCCTGGTAGCCAATTGCTTTTTAACCAATAAAATATGTTTAAACCAAACTCAGATTTAAAATGGTCAAATTAGCATTATAAAAATACTTTAATATATAAATATTGCATGGTTGCCATGTGCTATTGCAGATTATCAGTCCGAGGGGAGCAATAGCACACGAGGCGTCAGCCGAGTGTGCTATTGCTCCCCGAGGACTGATGATCTGCAATAGCACATGGTAACCATGCAACATTTATTTTATAATATAAGCAAAGAGTGTGAAACCATCAAACAAAGACAGGTCTGACATTTGATAAATGCTTTAATTGAACTATCAAATAACTAACAATTATAGCGGCAGAATCCATGTGTCTATACTTTGATAACAACATATGGAATTTTAGCTTGTATCACAGTCACAATAATAAATACAAAAATTTCCATCAAGCTCAGTTAGGCCTATAGGCCTAAAATTAACAAAGAAGATGTATCACAGATACTGAGATAGTGCCCAAAGTCAATCACAGATATTGTCCAAAGTCAATGGCAATAATTATTGAAATAAACTGTGCAGTTGTGAAGAGTGGGTTGCACATTATACCTCCCCATTGAGGTCGAATACATAGATGACAAAGAAATTTTGCACCATATCTTTTTAGCTCCATGACCCCGCCCTGCTCATCTGCACAAATTATCGTCTGCAAAATAGTGCACGTTTGCTATTCGGCTGTGGACCAATGAGATTACTGCTGCTTACCTGATTAAAATAAGCTTATATTATAATGGCCTTTATTCAGCGGGCATGCGGTGTACCATTCCATATTTATATTATCTACATAGCCTAAACGGGATTTCTTTAATTTAAAGACTAGGCATGGATAAAACATAGTGTGTATGGCATTAAACGGGTAATCATTATATCCTATGATAGAACAGAGATGAGAATCCCACCATGTAGTGTTTGTATGTCGGGACTGTTTAGTACAGCCAAATGTTGACGTAAGAGCAAAACCAACTTCATACATGTTATGTCTGTGTGTCAAAACCTTTCTTTCTTTCTTTCTTTCTTTCTTTCTTTCTTTCTTTCTTTCTTTCTTTCTTTCTTTCTTTCTTTCTTTCTTTTTTCTATCTTTCTTTCTGTCTCTTTTTTTTCTTTCTTTCACTCTCTCTTTCTTTTTTCTCTCTCTCTTTTTCTTTTCCTTAATTCTTTCTTTACCAGCAGATTTGTCCGACATTTAATTAAAAGACTATTATGGGTAGAAACTCCAAATTTGGCTTTATTATGTCTCCATACATAAAGTCTGGTCTTTTAATAAAGAAGGGGATGGCTTTAAAAATCATGCAAACCCGGGCCATTCGAAAATGTAAATTTTTAATATCTTCCAAAGTATTAAACGTAGAGGTGTCATTCCAACTTCAATATAAAGGTTTGTGTTGTAGGCGCATCAAATGAACCACAAGCAGAGTTTTAATTTATGTTAATGAGGCGCGCCTCAAAAGATAAAATGTTGAATATCTTCAAAACTATTATAGGTAGAGGTGCCATTCCAACTTCAATATGTAGCTTTGTGCTGTAGGGGCATCTACTGAACCATAAACAAAACTTATGGAATTTTAATTGATGCTTATCAGGAACATGTCAAAAGTCTAAATGTTGACAAGTGCCTTTGGCCATTCATAAGGGATGTTGCACTCCCAATAGCAGGGTCTTGAAATCTACCAGCCATCTGGGTGCTCCAATGCGAGACGAGAGCTCCTGGTGGGTTTCGTTTACATATGCGCTTTGAATGTCAGCACCAACGAGTCATGCATAGGAAGGACAAAATTCTTACAACCTCAAGTTAAGGATTTGTAAAAGTTGACATTCAATGGTTTGAAACACATTTATACGATTCAGTTATCACAAAAACGTCCTTGCTTGCCAGGTCCTAATTCCAAAACCCCTATCGAGTCCCGCTTGGTAATCTTTCGGAGAAATGACTGGTTCGCATCGTGATTGGCTGAAAATACGATGGCTGCCACATGAGAGCCCGCTAACGCACGTGTTTCGGTGTTCAAATTTTATTTTCTATCATTTTTTTTTATCACGCTCTCCACATTTAGTGGATGACTAATACAATCATATTAACGTATCCGTGCATATTTCATTTATAGTTTCAAAAATTCGTGAATCACCTCAGTGTATGTACGGCCATCACACTGTTTACAAGGCTATCCTGCTAACCGGAAGTTCAATGATTGACAGGCGGCCGGGTTAAAGGAATGTTACGAAAAGCGATAAAAAATGATATAAATTAGTCTTTAAAGCCAGTTTCACAAATATAGTCTGATAGATTTGCCATTTCACTCTTTGGTTGGGTAGACACTTGGTTGTGGGGAATTTTCATTTACTCCCTCAACGTCAAATCACTTCGGTATGTGAACAATGTGGATCGTTGTTAGACGTGACGTGTGCATGTTTAAAGTGATCGATTTCGGGTAGATTTGAAACCTTAAAAAATGAAAAACACACGTAGTCAGTTATATTCAGGGCTTGGTATTATGGGTTTGGTCATATTTAGATAGCAAAGAGTGTTTGGGGGCCAGAATATGCGTACAAGTTTCATGGGGCTTGGCTTCATACTTTCGGGAGATTTTTAAATATGGTGTTAAAATCTTCAAGATTACTGTAGGCAGAGGTAGGGTGTCATTCCAACTTAAATTCATAGGTTTATCCTGCAGTTGGATTCAATGCACCACAAACAAAAATTGTAGAATTTGCAAGAGTTGGGCTTTGAAAAAAAAGACAAATGTTGAACATCTACCTTCAATACTGTTAAATGTAGACATTCCATTCTCACTTCACATCTGAAGTTTGTCCATCATTAATCTTGCCCAGGGCTGAGCATTGAGACAAGACTAAACCAAGAACCTCTGAACAGTGTGTGGCCCTATCAGTCAGGATGGAATAATGCAAATTAGGACCAACAGTAGCAGACTTGGACATTTTTGTGATAGACCAGGAATACGACAAGCCATGATCTGTCATCAGCAATCAATTACGAATGTGCACATTACAGGATTTCTTGTTTACACGCACCGCAGATCTTAACTTTTATTGTACCATATTATGAGCATTTTGTCATCAGTTCATCCAGTAATGTCAACAATGATAAATAAATGGATCAAAATTGCAATGAAAGTGTAAACTACTAGAATAATCTAGGGTTTCTGATCACAGACAAAATCCTGTTTATTTGCTGGCGTTTGACATTCTGCTTTATCCAGAATTCTTTCCGTCTTTCTTTTTCCTTCCTTTCTGGCATTTGCTTTTTATGAGCAGGTTTCCACATGCCAATAGTCTAATTTTCCTACCTTTTTCCCCTGAAATTACATGTTTTTTTGTCATGTAGCTATTCAAGTTTCAATTAGTAGGTACAGGGCAACAAGTTTCCTTTGTATACACAGACAGATTTCCTTTGAAGCAAATATTTTTTTTCTAGTTCCCCCTGCCCTTTCTCAACTTTTGCACATGGCCTCTGCCATTTTCATATCTGAAATCTCACTTTCCCAAGTTACTTCTATTTATATGTCTCTGTGCCAACACAGACATAATGTTTTTCTAGGAATTTTCTTTCTTTTCTTTCTTTCTTTCTTTCTTTCTTTCTTTCTTTCTTTCTTTCTTTCTTTCTTTCTTTCTTTCTTTCTTTCTTTCTTTCTTTCCTTCCTTTCTTCCTTCTTTCTTTCTTTCTCTCTTTCTTTCTTTTTTTCTTTCTTTCCAGGAAAAGTTGTCCGACATTTCATTTGAAAACTATTATCGTACAAACTCCAAACTTGGCATGATTATACTACCATACATGAAGTCTTGTGTTTTTATAACGAGGTTAAATGGTATTGAAAATTATGCAAATTAGGGTCATTTGAAAATTCAAATCTTGAATATCTCCAAAACTATCATAGATACAGGAAACCAATCTCACCTAATTAACATGTTTGTAACACTGAACATTTGTGTAATTTACATGTGACCTTTAAACGTTAAAGATCGAGGTCATTTGGACCATGAAATTTTTATCCAGCCATAACTCTGTCAATTTTAATCAAATTTTAAACCATGATGAACCCAAATTGTAGGTATTGCAACCCTGCATATTTTTGTAACTTACATGTAACCTCTAAAGGTCAAAGGTCAGGGTCATTTGGACCTTTGAAAATTCGTTGTAGCCATAACTCTGTCAATTTTCAACCAATTTTGATCAAGGTGTGCAATTTATTTAGTATTTTTGATGTCGTTTGGGTATTTGGGGATTCTGTACTTGCAAAATTTATCACTGTGATGCAATTACTGACTCATCTTAAATTGGTTGTAGTTTATGAACATTGGCCATACAGTCGTTGAGACCCATTGGTTAAAGAAGAGTGGTTTTTCCAGAGTTTCTTCTGTTTCTTGGTATTGTATTTGTGGTCTTTCGACAAGAACCACGTCCTAGTAGTCATTACCCTATTCCGCAGTCCGAAATCTGTACTCTCCATTAGCTAACCTGTCACTGTCTAACCAATATACATATGGAGGTACTATTGTCCATATTGCACACGTTCTTCTGTAGAATTTGACATAGGCTGTATTAGCCCAGATAAATTAAAGAGCATTCAGCGGGTAACTACTCAATACATGTTTCGGAGCCTATATCCGTATGACACTGGCCCATACATTATATTGTTATAATCGGGTTTCAGCTTGTTACCAATGACTCTCTTGGTTTCCAGATTTGTTGAGGATTTACATGGTAGACTGGTTTCATATGCATATAACGACATACTGTGAAGCTCATTCTGATATTAATGTCAGTTTTTAACTTTGAGGATCACATTGTTTCCAGGTACCATAATGTTGTGTGTAGGTGTGCCATTTATCTTTGGTTGAACTCTTGTGAGCTTTCAAGTCAGCTAGGACCAGTACGTGACTTTCCCCTACAACTGTTACAGACGATATAGTCAAACATTTGAGTGATGCGGCTAATGTCAATGTCCTGTCATAAACTGGACACTAAATACAATTTTTACGCTTCGTTTAAGCTTGTCACAGACTTTGACACCCTATAGACCATTCTTGACACGAGCATTTGGCCAGAAAATGTATTATTGATTCGTAGAGTCGTTAACAAGTAAAAAATTGAATCAGGTCATTTTTTTAAACTGTTATATTTTACAATGGAGAACTTGATAAGAATCTCGAGTTTTAACTGCAGGTCGATCCAAAGCTCGATCGAGTCTGTACCTAATTTATATATGTCACATGACGTTGTTTTATTACAGGAGCATTGGTTCATAACCGACGAGTTGAATATTCTTTCAAATATTCACAACGACTTCTATGCAATTGGCGTTTCTGCGAATGATACTGAGAATGCTATCACCACCGGAAGACCGTATGGAGATATAACTATGGCGTGAAAGTATAGGTAATCCATTTAAATCTTTAACATACAATGACTGTTGTTTACTTGGTACGGTAATTGACACTTCGGAGACAAGACTCCTATTACAATGTACCTACCTACCGACTTGTTGCTATGATAATTTTGAAGAATTTACCGATTATTTGGGTGAGATACCAAATAATAACCTGGCTTGAATTTAAGCATATGAATAAATTGATGAAAAAGGACTTTCAAATGGCTACAAAATTATCAAACAACGCAAGATATTTTGATGACATTGCTTGTGTAAATGTACAAAATTTCAATGAAATTGCTAAAGAAATTTACCCAAAAGATATCCCTTTGGAGGGTAACAATTCAGATGGTTTCAGAGATGTATTTTTGGACTTGGATATTCAGGTCACTAATGACAGGTTTTGTATTAAAGTCTATCACAAAATAGATGAGTTTAACTTTGAAGTAGTTAATTATCCTTTCCCGGACAGTAATATTTCCGATACTATTGGATATAATACATTTTTGTCACAAATTTTGAGATTTGGTCGTATTTGTTCTAAATTTCAGGACTTTGCATCAAGAACCAAATTTATTTACAATAAACTTGAGTCAAGAGGATTCAAAGGTGTACTTTTGATCAAATATTTCTACAAATTTTGCTGTAAATATCCCGAGATGGTTAGAAAGTTTGGCTTCAATAATTTTAAAGATTTTAGACTTGCCTGTTTTGCTACTTAATTTCATCTTTTGACACCATTATGTTTAAACGTTCACCTTTCCGACATTTTAGGCTAGCTTGTTTTCTGTTAGGTAAACCCCCAGGGGCTACAGGTAGCAAGAAGCGGCCTACGACAGTTACAAGCTTGCCTAATTGTACTTGATATCTGGTTAATATTTTCATTGCATTCTTTTGACATAAATACAAAAGACTTCCATTCTTTTCTGACTTGCCCTATAATTCTACTGTTAACATCCAAAGATTATTAGAAAGTCTGGCTGCAATAATCTACAGTTTTTAGACTTGTCTGTTTTGCTACTTAACTTTATCTTTTGGCATCTTTCTGTTTTAATATTCACTATCAGACATTTTAGGCTTACATGTTTTCTGTTAGGTAAACCCCCAGGGGCTACAGGTAGCAAGAAGCGGCCTACGACAGTTGCATGTTTGCCTAATTGTACTTAAAATCCTGTTAAGAAAAATTGTTTGGATAGCATGTTTTTGGCATAAATGCTAATGACTTCCATTCTTTTCTGACATGCCTAAATGCACATTTACTCACTATTAAAAAATTACTCAAAATTGACAGTATTTTCTCAAGTGTCACAAACCTGACACATTAAGTTGACACATTGACTCAGGGTTGGCAGTTAAATAGAGCTTAATTGTTTGAGGAGTAGGTGTCATCATGGAGTTTGTTTTACATCTCTGGTACAGGATGTACATTGTTGCAGTCCTTGTTAGGATTTTCCTTGGTTTGTACAGGTGGTCTAGCTGCAACTGTTTATTTTACAATCACTGGGACTGAATATAATGCCCCAGCTTGTTTCCACTTCAGTTAAACATTGGCGGATGGTTTAACTAGGAAAAGCTGTCCAGCTAGAAAGGGTACATTTTGGTTCAGGGGTAAGTCAAATTGTTCTTATCTGAACCTGTACTATGAAAATTTGGTAATTATGGTTTGTTAGACAGGTATTCTTCTTTGATATGAAGCTCTGCATTTACAAGCAAAACTTCACATATTTAGCTAATTCATCAATTGCCACGTTCATATTTATTCATTATTATGTGGGTTGTCTTTGCTGAATATTTAGCTTAGGCAAGGAGCCGCTACTCAGAGAGACGTGTACGGGTAAAAGGCTCCGAAACATGTTGAGTAGTTACCCGCTGAAGACCCTTTAATTAATTTGGGCTGATACAGCCTATGTCAAAATTTTACAGAGGAACGTGTGCAATATAGACAATAGTAATTCCATATATATACAGGTTAGACAGGGACAGGTTAGCTTATGGAGAGTAAAGAGTTCGAACTGCGGAATAGGATGTTGACTACTAGGAAGTGGTTCTGGGCAAAAAGACACAAATACAATACACTCTATTGTTGGAACGACAGCAACCCTCGATATTGTCATTATGTCATTGTCATTATGGGTGACATGACCCCGCCTCATGGTTTGGTATGGAGCTTTCAAGCTTTTGTAATGACAATAGATATATCTTAAGCAAGGTTTTAAAATTAGCCACCGACACTTTTACATATTTTAGCAAAGCTCATGACTCTGTATCTTGGCTTGACCACTGTATTACCACGCAGAACACGCACGATTGTATTATTGATATTAATGTACTTCATGGGTTTGTTGACTGATCATTTTCCCCTCTTTGTGACTTTCTCCATACACGCTGTACCTCATCATAATGGCCTTCAAGGCTCTCTAAAACAGTCTACTAATTGGGCTAATGCTGATGAAACAAAGCACATGAACTACAGTATCCTAGCTGACACCTTTCCAACATCTCGCTACCTGTAGATGCTCTCTTATGTAAGGATACAAAGTGCACCAATGACGGTCACAACCATGATCTTGAGGTGTTTTACGATGCTATCACTGATTCCCTTAGTCGTGCCGACGACGAACCTATAGGTACTTATGCAATGGGGGAATTTCAATTACCTGGTTGGAATGACCATGTTAAAGATGTGCACAGTAACGCCAGGGATGCATTTAAATTGTGGGTCTCTAATGGTAAACCTAAACATGGTGCTGTCTTCGATGCAATGCACACCAGTCGGGAACAGTTCAAGCATGCCCAGAGAGCTAGTAAACTTGAAATGGCTAATCATCGAGCTGAGGCAATGGATAGAAGTTTACTAGGAGATTATACAGTACTATAAACCACGTGGTAGTCCTGTATTTGCATATTTCTTAGATGCCACGAAAGCATTTGACCGCGTTGATCATTGGACTCTGCTTAAGAAATTACTGGTGAGAGGTGCGCCATGTTACATTGTTAAATTCCCTTTGATATGGGTTCATCTCAACTTTTCTGTGTGTAATGGGGAGCTTCACTCTCTGTGTACTTTCATGTATCTAACGGTGTGCGTCAGGGAGGGATCATCTCTCCTCGGCTATATAACTTGTATGTTGATGAGATTAATTATCGTCTTTCTAAGTGCGGAGTCGCTTGCAACATATAGGTGGGACATTCTTAAACAGTTTAACCTATGCAGTCGACATAGTATTTATGTGCCCCTCGGTCAAAGGGTTAAGGCTACTTATCTCCATATGCAACAGTTTGCGGCCGAAAACGATATTATTTATAACACAAAGAAGACTGAGCGTATGAAATTTTGCAAAAACTAACCTTTCAACATCAAGCCAACTGTAAAACTTAATGATGCTCTGTAAAACTTTGTTCATCGGTATGTGTACCTTGGTCATGTTCTTGTTCCTGCGCTATCCGATGACGAGGACATTAGTCGTCAATATAGGTCATTGTGCTCCAGAGCTAACATGTTGAAGAGAAAATTCAGCTTTGTAGCTTAAAGGTGAAGATCTGTCTATTTAATTTGTACTGTGCTGTACTGTATAGGTGGCGCATCTTTGGACTACTTTTAAGTCTTGCACCATGAAGAAATTAACTGTCTGCTACCATAATGCACTTAGAATAATTGTTGCAGTCAGGAAATCTTGCTCTACAAGCGCGATGTTTGTAAACAACAGTATGTTATCTTTTGGAGAGCTTTATCGTAAAATTGTATTTAGGTTTGTGTGCAGACGCAATGCGGGTAATAATTCCTTGATACAGAAACTTTGTAGTCTTGACTTACTTTGCACTGTTTTTACAAGAAGGTGGCCGTCAGTGCTTTACACGGGCAGATTCTCTGAATTCTAACTATATAGAGTTAGAATTTTATGTTTTCATATCTATATATTTATACTACTATGAATATTCATGTTACTGTATTGTTGTACTATGGACGATTTTAGTCTGAAATAAAGCTATCTTATCTTGTCTAGATGGTTTTACGCCTCACTCATAAGTTTACATTGTCATCGAGTCTACATTACAAAGTTAAGTGCTTCATTTATACGTTTTGCATTGGGATTAGAAAGGTGTGTGAACTGTAACATAACTGACATTACTTTGAGAGGGCATTTGTGCCTTGCAAAGTTGCCATCCCCGACATGGCTGAGTGTACTCTGTCTTCATGCCACACCATTTAATGATAGACTTCAGTAACATGGCCTCGTGTTCCTGCACTGTCTTATGTCCTACATTTTAATGGCATGCTAATTTATCAATCACTTCGTCGCGGAATCTGGAAGGTAAAACAAATCGTGGATTGCTTGCTACACTAAGCCAGGGCAAGGGTCTTATTGAATATTAATGTCCCTGATGGTTTTAATTCTACAACCGGGGTTTGTATTTTGTACTACATTATATTTTGGTCTGAATTCTGTTAATAAAACTTCTCTGGCTTTTATGATCTCTGTTTCTTTAGTGAAGAAAGATCTAAATGTTTCATAGTCCGTATTCACTGTGACTAATGATGTCGATAAACTTGGTTTGAACTTTAACATCAGGTGCAGTTCTACATACGACTTCTTATTGAGCAACTCATTTAATTTTTCTCCTCGAGAATTGATTGGGGACATATTCAATGACTGCCTCATTTCCATCACCCTGTGCTGGGCTATACCCTGTAATATGCCCCTTGGAGGGTGTTTATGATTTGTGAGATGTCACACTTAATTTCCAGTGCAGATACACTGCGTTCATGTTCTAAAGCAGGCCTTGGGAAACGAGTTTTTAAGATTTTAAGATTCTCATTCATACAGAATCTCTTGGTAATTGTAATAGAAAGATTTTCACTTCTAATTATATGATCTATATCAATGTGTTTGTGCTCATGGTACGTCAGATGAATATTTGACCAAAGATGCAGCATTTTAGATCAAATTAATAGCCAATATTCTTTTATCCTCAATATCTTAAAAACTGACATCATGCTAACGTATAGATGCATCTGATGAATACTGCACAAAAGTCGCATCATTTCAAATTATGGGGCGAAGGTTTTTTGCAGGCAACATTTCATGGCATTCAAAAATAGAACTCACAACTAAGATCTGACTGCATTGGGACGTCAACAGTCACATGATCCAGGAATTCAAGCTACTTGTCCTGTTTGGCTTAAACATATTTTATTCAAAGATGCAATTGGGAAGGAAGGCATCGCCCTATGTTAATCTCTTTCGCAAGAAAAGGACGCATGCACAGTAAAAACGAAACAACACGCCATAGATCAAAGTGAAGTAGACACCAGTCACAAAGCACAGATAGGGGGCTCGCTGGAACTAGCGGATGGTAATATTGTTTCCATGTAGTAAAATAATGACAATAATCGTCCTCATAATATAAATTATTTTTGTTGCAATCATAACCATTACCATGTAGCTACTAGATTGGCGTTTCAGGTCCAAAGCGTTTGCTCTTCTCAATGAATTCCTGTACTGCTAAGAATATTATAATATTTTGGTTGAAATCACATTCACTGCTTCCAAATAATAAAGTATTTTAACACAAGGGAGCCAAGGCATTGATAGTCGTATGCAAGACCTCACGAGCAACGATATATCGGGGACAGGTAAGGAAAAAATGCCACACGCTTTCAGAAGCAGCACCACATGAACAGGCTGGTGAATCTGTAACGCCGATTTTGAACAAGTGTTCATTTAACTGACTGCGACCCATGCGTAACCTGCAGTGTAAGATAGATAAATATCTTTTGCTGACAACTAGAAGCTCTGGGTATTTTACGGGGTGCACCGGGGGTTGAAAGAGTTTCTTTTTGAATTGTGCCAAGATAGGTAAATTACGAGTTTCTAATGGCAGGTGATTCCATAACCTAGTTGCAGATGGAAAGAAAGATTTATCGAAAAGAATTGTCCTAGTATTGAATAGTTCAGGTAATTCACGGCGTTCTCTAACGTTGTAAGGGGGTTATCATTGATACCTGGTGCATTTGGCAAAGCATTCAACAAATAATCAGGCGTTAATCTGTGTACAATTTTGTACATCATAATTAATTTTGGTTTCTCTCTTCGTTTAGACAAGGTCTCCCAGCCAGTTTCTTCATATAGTTTAGAGTTGGGAATAGTTTTAATTGCTTCAGTCACGATACGAGCCGCAGTCAGTTGTAAGTCCTCCAATAATTTCTCATCAGCTAGTGCACAGCCATCCCAGACGACACTACCATACTCCAAAACAGGTCTCACAAAGGATTTATAAATAACCTCAAGAGTATCACGATCAAGGGTATACTGCAGAGATTTCATGATGTTTAAGTGTTTTGTAGCTTTAGTAGCTATATGTTTAATATGCACGTTCCATTTCAGATCAGATTTTAAAAAGAGGCCCAGATGTTTGTGTTCAGGCACGTTCTCCAATTGGTGCCCTTGAAAGATAACAGGTGGATGGTCGGGAGGTTTCCTTTTTAAAGAGATGAGCATGAGGTCGGTTTTGAGGGCGTTAAAAGAAATTAGCCATTCTTTGGACCATTCATCTAACGAGGAAAGATCGCCATCAAGGATCGTAGCTGCGTATTCAGGATCGTCAAACGTGAGGTAGAGAGATGTATCATCGGCAAAAAGCTTTACTTCTGCGTTAACAACATTTACAATGTCATTGATATAATTAGAAACAGTAAGGGACCAAAAACAGATCTTTGTGGAACACCACCAGTTATGTATCCCCAATCGGATGATTGCCCATTCAAAACTACTCTCTGCCTTCGGTCCTGCAAGCAGTGTCTGAACCATGACAAAAGATTATAAATTTTGCCATTTTTTCCAACTTATATAAAAGACCGTTATGCCAAACCTTATCGAACGCCTTACTTGTATCTAAAAAAACAATTCGTACATCTTTTTGCTCATTGACAGCCAAACATAATTCGTGATATAGCAAAGTAATTGGTTTACTGTAGAATCGCCAGGTATAAAACCGGACTGGTTTGCAGAAATTACCATATTATCCCGAAAGAAATTGAATTCATGTTTGAAAACAACTTTTTCCAAAACTTTTCCCATACAACTTAGAAGAGATATGGGGCGGTAATTCGTACATAAATTGTCATCACCCTTTTTGTGTAAGGGTGTCACATGAGCTTCCTTCCGGATAGAAGGGAAATGTTTTCTGTTCAAAGATAGGTTAAATAACTTGGTGAGAGGTTTATAAATAATGGGTGCAGCTTCTTTCAACAACTTAGGGCTTATTTCATCGGGACCAGTTGCTTTGGTGGTGTCAAGACTTACAAGTACGTCAAAAACTTCTTTTTCACCGCTATTCAGATTTCCAATTGTTCTGATAGGGTGATCCGCAGGTGTGGGATTTTGGACTGTGGTGGTGTCGAGTAGGCTTTGATTTAGGAAAAATTAATTGAAAAGTTCTGCTTTAGATGCACTTTCAGATATATGCTTGCCTTCCTACAATAAGGATGGTATAATATGACAATGATTTCTATTCAAAAAGTTTATGTCTGCTTGTTATATTGTTTGTTTTTCTTTCTTTCTTTCTTTCTCTCTCTTCCTTCCTTCCTTCCTCCCTCCGTCCCTTCCTTCGTTCTTTTTCTTTCTTTCTTTCTTCACAGGCAAATTTGTCCGACATTTCATTTGAAATGTATTACATGTAGAAACTCTAAACTTGGCACAATTATACTTCTATAGATGAAGTCTGGCCTTTTTATCCTGAGAGGTCATGCTTTTCAAAATTATACAAATGAGGGCTAATTAAAGCTGTGTAGCTTATGGTGATATACAAATTGTACGTCATACATACAGAAAATTTCTTAGTATCTTTAGGAATACAACAATAGATGCACATTATCGGAGACAATTTACGCATTGATATTGATAAGAAAATTATGAACTTTTCTGGCATGGTATGAGCAAACAAGGTTATGATATATTTACATTTGATAATAATGGTTATAATATATTGAGTATAAAGAATAAACGTAGCAGTACGTCTAGAACATGTATATATTGGACAGCAACAACAGTATTCTTTATAAAATACATTAAAAATGAATACATAAAACACGGAAACTGAAAAAGTAAATAAAACGATTGCCGTCAAATACGGAATAGCTTATTGAGAGCAGATAATTCATGGTGGTAATAGTCAATGATAACAATTCAAAAAAAGATCCTGCAGAAAGATACAGGCAAACGTTGATTAAACCTTGTAGAAAAACAATGGACCTAAGTGAATCATATATATATATGTATATATATATATATATATATATATATATATATATATATATATATATATATGTTCTAGAGCCCATACACGGAAAAGCACAATGAGTATCCTCAACGTGCTCGCAAAGCACGTGGGATGATGGAAACATGTAACACAAAGTAGACAGAAAATATGGTAAACTGATATGGTCGACAAACAACGTTTTGGATAAGAGAACAGTATAGATTAATGGTGAAGCAACTTTTTCATAAGTGATTTCGCCAATATATATATACATATTCTAAATGAAAGTCGTTACAATACAAACAGTGTATTAGACAGCATATCGTTAAACTATGGTTCAGATGTAAGTTTTTGGAGTATATCATTCGGGTACGAAACATTTCAGCACATTAGAAGGCTAACTCTTGTACCCTGAGTTTACTCTTGATCTTAAGCACAGAAGATAATCAGAATATATCGGAACATAACATCATTATTTAGAAAAGAAAGCCTCAGAAAACGACCATCAGGCTTAAGCTACCAAAAAACTATTTTCAACATAAACAAAAACAATGCTATTAGCAATGCCGTTTTAGCATGAATTCTACGTTTCAAGTCATTTACCCCAAAAAATAAATGATGTAAATATATAAGCATGTAGGCCATGCAAGCCCAATTACAGTAGGATAATAACAGAGGCATCATAGAGAAAAACAAAAACAAAATGGAGCCAAAAACAACAAGTAGGTAAATCGTAGGTAAATCATAGGTAAATCGTGGGGTGATATCAAATGTCAAGAGGTAATGCTCAGCAGCATGATATCATGAGGTGTTGATCTGCAGATCACAGTGAATTGTCAATCATTGTCCGAGAAATATTGACATGATTCCACTGTCTATAATATTTACCTATTGTAGACATCCAAGTCACTTTCGTCGAAGATTTGGACTACTGGTCCTTGATCATTGTTCCCTCCGCGGGCGCTTTCACGGACGAACATTCGGCCGTCAGTGGTCCAGCAACTGTGGATCTTGTTTTCATGCTTCAATCCACGAGCCTGGTACATGATGTTAGCGCGCTTCCTCATAAGATCTTCCGAAATGAAGATTCCGTTGTTGCTTTTCCTACCCCGATAAAGCTTTTGTCGTATGTTGTGTGATAAGAATTTCACAATGATGGCACGTGGCTTGATCCCTTTCCTTCCTCCTCTGTGAGACTGACCGATCTCCCATTGATTTAGAGGAACATTCTTTCTTTTCGGCGGTGTTGAGAACCAAGTCGTCGGTGTTTTCATTGTCAGTCTCCGGATCTTTTGTCCAGATGCGAGCCGCATTGCGCCTTCCATATTGCTCTAGCTCGTCCTGTCCACCTTCTAGGTTTTTAATTTTGTCCTTAAGGGCGTTAATTGTGGCCTGCTGGACAGTCAGTTAAGCATTTGCATCCGCTAACTTGGTTTCAAGCTCGTCAACCCTTTTGGCATGGCTACCTAACTGAGATTGAACCTCGCTGTCCACAGCGTCGTTAACCATTTTCTTAAAGAAAGATTTAATCCTCGGGTCAATCAAAATGCGCAAGAAATTGTTGGCCCCATTGTAATGATTAAAAATTATAAATAATCTTATTCAAGAAATAGAGGATTAAATGCGGAATTAAAAGGAATAAAAATGTTTAATGTCATGATCAAAAATAATAGCAATCTTATTTCAAGAAATCGAGGATTAAATGGTAAACAAAAGGAAATAGAAATGTTCATTGAAAAACATTGTTAACCAGTTGTACAACATGTATCCAGTTCACAGAACATCTGTCCTTCACAGTTAGGGGGCAAACTTTCCAAACGTGATACAAATCATAAGACAAGTTCATGTTTCAGGCCTATGTGTAAAACTTTTTGGCAAACACACACAAAGTCACATTTAAATATTTTCATGTGCATATCTAAAAAGTCAGAGTTCGGCCATTTAAGTATTGCAGTTGGTCACATGACAAAGTATGGCTGGTATAAATACCTCAAGGGGCTGGCTGTTCTTCAGCCAGCCTGGGGTTGTATTGCGAAGATAAGATTGTATTGTAAGGCTCGTCAATACAAGATTTTATTATCTAACAACCTCATCTTTGCTCTTCTCTCTGCTTGGTTTTGATTAATTTGGTTATTTGGCCCCTAAAGTATTGGCGATACTGTATTATACGGGCACAGTGAAAATGTGGCCACACGCATAGTATAATATTATCAATCCATTATAAAACATACTTAAGAGACCGGTCCAAGTTTGTGGCCACAAGTCTGGCCACAAATGTGGCCACTGTGGCCACATTTAAAAATATAAAAACAATGTGGCATCACTGTACTTTAACGAAGTTTCCGAAAGAATCTGGGCCGGGGTGTTCCCAGCGTGATATCTTACGATTTATTCCGTATTGAGGCCCGTGTTGACATATTGGCGGTATCCACAAATAAATTTCCCGATTTTATCTACTATATTTATTCCCGTTTAAGCGTATTACGGGCCCCTCATTACCTTGCCTTAAACGGTAAGGGACCACATATCACTTTGGCAACATTGTCATTGGCATTGCGGGAGCCATGTTTCCTTCTCCGCCGACTCGCTCAATGGGACTCTTTACCGCGTATGCATATATCAGATTACAGGGAGCACCTTATTAGCATATACATGTAAACAAAGTGATCGAGTATTTAATGCCAGACGGAAAAAATAATAACAAATATAAATTTAATATTAAATTGATGTGGTTTATTAAAATATATCAAATTTCTTCCGTCCAATACATTTGAAGCTATCTTGATGCATACAATTCATGGGAACTATGTTCTCACAAGTGTACTAATTATTGGTAGCAGCTGTAATTCGGTTCCGATGCGCATGCACGTCCTCATGGCTTCCGGTGATCTTCCATTCGACGCTGTTTGCTTTCACTTGTTTGGATTTGATGCATGCGGGCCGTTTTGATAAGGGAAGGTAACGGGAGCCGGTAACGGAATAAATTGAATAAATAGGGGGAAGAGATACTGGGAATTTCCACAGGGTGCTATAGGGGAATTAAGGGCGACAACACGCCGGTTGTTGGCGGGCGAAACTCGGCGTACAGCAGGCATGTACACAGCCAGAGCAGAGGGGCTAGATTCTTTAGGAAACTCCGTTAAAGTACAGTAAGGGGACATTGTGTTTATATTTTTAAAATGTGGCCACTGTGGCCACAGTGGCCACATATGTGGCCACAAACTTGGACCGGTCTTTTAAGTATGTTTGATAATATATGGAAAATATTGTACTAAGCGTGCGGCCACATTTTTACTGTGCAAGTATACTGTGCCCGTATAATACAGTATCCCCGAAGTACTCATTGTTCATTTCCTAAATTATTCACATCTTTTATATTCTGTTTTTGGCATTTTTAGATGACAACTGATCTCACTCATAAGTTGTATTCCGTTTATTTATAATCAAAGCATAAACTTCTATTTTATGGTCTCTTTGAAACTCAAAATCAATGTTATGGCCTTTCCTGGATCCTCTCATCAAAATCTACGCCAAGCGACTGCTTAAGTGATAACTCAAGTTGACATTCAGCCATAACACCATCAACATCCACTTCGATATCATCAGTGACACTGGGTTTAGTGACATCACCATTGGCACTATCAAACTCGGTGCGTGTTTTACCTGTAGGTGGCGAAAAACCTGTTTCAGTGGGCGAATCCCAAGGACGTTTTATCCCTCCTGTCAAGTTTGGTGTAGAAAGGGTGACTGTACCCTGTGACCCTTTGCTTTCCTTTTGACGACTTGCCATAGTACAATGGTATATGGCGACCTGTGTGGCTATTCAACTCAAAAATAGAAGTTCCAAAAAACTCGCATGTAGCCTGCCCGGTAATCCAAAACTAGTCTGCGGCAATTCTCTAGTACATATCAGTAATGTCCAACAACGACTGAATCATATTACAGTCAAAAATAGTTGAAATTGATGTTCGACCAGCACCGCTGTTGATTCCACCGTGGTCGACCAGGTCACGTGACAAGTCCCCTTGTCCTGTTTATTGTATTGTTTGTGACTGTCTGGCGCCAGGGTGAATCATACGTCTTCAAGACCACACCTATTCAGCAAACACTTAATCATCTGAAGTTTAATTATATTAATAGATACTTCTTACCTGGATACAATGCTTCTTGGTACAGGTCGGTGTGACCTTGAAAATAGGTCAAGGTCATCCAAAATATTCTTCATTAAACGTTTGTTTTCCTACTAGGCCTTTTGTTGCGAATATCAAAGGCAAAGCCTCAATGCTACTGAATATATAAATCAAAATATCCCCAAATGAGCATATTGTTTCTGTCCTGTAACGTTAAACTGGATTAAGGTAATCCAAAAAACCTACACTAAACATCCTCATACATCGGTTCTTTGTTTAAAATATCAAAGGCAAAGCTTCAATGGCGATAGATATATGAATCAAAATATCCAAACATGTACATGATCCTGGGCTCTGTGACTTTAAACAAAGACCAGTCAAACACCATATACAGCTCACTTGCCCCTACTATGACATGGCTCTGGTATAAATTTCACTATTCTGTCTGACACGTTCTTGAGATATGCTGCCGGACAGACAGACAGGCCGACCCCCTATCCTCATTATGTCCTCCTATGCCACTTTCATGCATAGCTTCAATGTCAACAAGGTACGGCAAAGTTGGCGTTACACACCACCATCACCTTAAAGAAAAACAAGAAATAAGAGTCCAGTTAATATAATATAATCGTTAATAAGATCATGCAGGAAAGGTAATTTTAACCAAGAAGACTAGTGAAAGGGAGCATTTTGTTCAAATACATTTTTAAACTATTCTGGCTAAATAAAGTGAATTTGTCTCTTCCATTAGAGATGAATTATGGAGTGTAATGATACTGATATAATATGCAATAAATCCTTTTGGGCACTGACACATATGCCTTTTATTGAGATACCGTTGAAGCTAGCACCTATAATGCAATGATTGATACGTGGCCACATTCAATAGTAGCCCATTCATGTATACTGCCCTAATGTAAAAATGTTTATGTTCTGTATATGTTTTGGCACCACGGTGTGGACTGCTCTGGGTGTGGTAGCATCAGCTGCCAATGTACATACATTCCTTTCATTTATGGATAAAGTGATCGATATTTTACTACAAGTTGTTGTTTGAAATCACGTATGCGAGTTACCACGTCTTTCATATGGTGAACCATAGTTCCCTTTAATCTTGGTTTTTCCCAATACATGTCGTTGAATGTCAAAATACAATCGTAAACAAGAAAAAGTTGATTTGCTTCTCAGCAAATCAGCCTGTGCGCATAGAAGGTTTTTAAAGATTGCCTACTGAGTATTCATTTAACTCCTGCAACAATATCTATAAATTGAACTTGTAAAGGAATCTCAATCTATTGCAGTTTTTAAACTATTCAAGATTTAAATTTTGTGCATTTGCCTAATTTGCATAAATCAAACTGCTACAAGTCTGATTCATGGTTCTTTGAATGGAGTTATTCCATAAATCTGTCAATTGATATTTGAATGACACGTCAATCTATAATAGTTTTGAAGTTATTCTAGATTTAGATTTTGTGTTTTCACCTATTTTGCATAAATTAAAATCCTATAACTTTGGTTTTTGTTTTACTCGATGCGGCTATATCACAACCCTAGCAATTAAAGTGGAAATGGCACCTATCTGTAATATTTTGAAATTATTCCAGATTTCAATTTTGTGCATTCTCCTAATTTTCATAAATTAAAGTGCTACAACTTTATTTTCTGTTCCATTGGATGTGGCTTTGTCACAAATGTACAAATTGAAGTTGGAATGACACCTCTCTATATAATAGTTTGGAAGTTATTCAAAGAATTCAATTTTGTGTTTTCACCTAATTTCCATAAATAAAAATACCACAACTTTGGTTCATGCTTCATGGGATGCGGCTATGTCACAAAGTTATAAATTGGAGTTGGATTGGCATCTGTATTTGTAATAGTTTAGAGATATTCAACCTTTACTTGCTTCAAACGCACTAATAAGCATAATTGCAAATGCTATAGTCTTTTCACTATTCATTAGGTTGGCAGTTGTCACAAGCATGTATCTTCTATTTCAAATTTTGTGTCTATCTGTAATAGGTTGAAAGACATGTAGCTTTAAAAATTTCATTGCCTCTTTTTTGCATAATATTTAACATCATGACTGTTCCGAACAATAAGTAGAACTTCACTGCCTGGTCTATCACCATGCCAAGCTTGGTACTTTTGGGAACGTTAATGTCTGAAAAAAAAATAACCACAAAATTCACACGGAAATAAATGGATAGATAGATAGATAGATAGATAGATAGATAGACAGACAGACAGACAGACAGATAGATAGATAGATAGATAGATACATAGATAGATACATACATACATACATACATACATACATACATACATGAATGAATGAATGAATGAAAGAACGAACGAACGAACGAACAAACAAACAAACAAACAAACGAACGAACGAACGAACAAACAAATAAATAGCTAAATAAATAAATAAATAAATAAATAAATAAATAAATAAATAAATAAATAAATAAATAAATAAATAAATAAATAAATAAATAAACAAATAAAATAAAATATTTGTGGAAAAACAAGAAGTCTGTGTTCGCACACAGGGTTAATTAATAACAGTATCACATACCTAAATATATTGATATCACGAGTTTCTCCTGTCACAATGTATGTCACTGTCAGGAAATGACAAAACTTGGCACTGAAAATATTGCGAAGGACATGCTCTTGCGCGCCCACGACAAAACTTTTAAAAAAATTAAGTTCTGTGCAAATAACGAGTCGGTCACAATCTATAAGTGACATTGTCGCTATATGTGCCGCAGACGAAAAAAGCAAATAGCAGCATAATCCGTGTCAGCTGCCGCCGATCATGATACGAAATATATGGGTGGCTAAGCACGCTGCTCAGTTAACAGGTCAGACACATACAGCAAACTCACGCCAAAGGTGTCCTGTGAAGAGAATGGTTCAGGCATGAAACAAAATCAATAATAAAGGGTTTATTTACTCTTTTGCTGAAAACTGCTTGAGAATCAACTCGTACCTTTATACCACTTGCTTGCATAAATTGCAATCTTGTATTAAAGACGAGATACACCAAAAACTTTTTTGACATTCAATTGTAGGATTTTTGCTGATTGTGACAGATGTACATCGCACCTATTGACTGGCGAAGTTTCAATTCAGAGGGCAAAACGTAAATATAAAAAATGACGAAAAAAACAAACACCAAACAATCCAATATTAAATGCCACATGGGTCTCTCTGGCTCCCTACTCATATAAGACAATACCGCCAATCAATCTTTCAAGCTGTGTACCACGTGATGGCTGTTAGCAAACGGTCGCTGATACCTCACGCTTTCCACGATGCGACGAGTACATTGTTGTGTTGGTAATAATAATAATAATAATAATAATAATAATAATAATAATAATAATAATAATAATAATAATAATAATAATAATAATAATAATAATAATAATAATAATAATAATTTATTTGGATAAACTACCCTTTTACAACGGGGGCATCAGCAGCCCAGGGTATACTTGCGATGCGTCCAGGATAAAATACATAGTCGAGAGTACACATAAAAACCTTTGAGATAAGAGAGATCAAGTACACATAAGACACTTTTATAAAAATCAAATAAAATAAGCCACTCTGATAGATCGAGTTATGTCCCGTCAACCAAGGACCTACGTAAAGACTACGACTGTTTCATGTATTGCTTGCATGCACTATCAAACATTTTTGCAACTTCAATTCCCTGCTCAAATCTTGCATCCCCATGGAGTGGGGATGCAGCATTTGAGCAGGGAATTGAAGCCTAGCCTAGCGCTTGGTCTGACCAAAGACGCTACACGAATGACCATGGTCTGACGGTGTGAGAGTGTTAGCCAATATGCCGGACCAATATGAATTATGAACTGTTCATCAATGGCCAACAAAACAGTCTTTGCTGTTTTCTTCATGAAGACATTGAAAGAGTTTGGTCATTTACGCTCTGATTTTACCGAATTAACCAGTTGACTGTAAAGTTGTTCGAAGAAAACGCGTCACGCAAAGTGCTTTGTTTGCATTTATGACTGAAACGATTACTCACAGCTGGTGATAGTGAGCATCATGATGATAATGGCAATCTGATTTTTTCGTCACATTATCTGACGAAGATGAACTGAATAGACAGGGCAATTGCGGCAGAAGAGCAGACAATCAAGCCGTACTAACAAACGACCATCCGTTTGACCCCCGGATTTGACCCCCCCCCCCCCAAAAAGAGCGGTCGTTCCAATCAACTATAATCGAGCTGAAAGTAAATGGAAAAGAGAAACCACGTGTGTCGTTATTTGGCCTGGTATTTTGCCGCAAAGTATCTCAAACACAGCATTGTTCGGTGATCATTTTTGTAATATACGGTCGTTAAAATGTTTTGAAAACAAGACTTGCTATCTTAACTTTAATCTGGTTGGTCGTTTGTGTCTGAAGCAGTTATCATCGTCAGTTACGAATCCAAAATGCGATACGATACCCCAGCTGACAAAACACGCACGTGTTGGTGAGCGCCAGTTTGAACATGACGGAATACATTGTGAGTCAGCCGCACAAAGCCAAAGTAACATTTCATTTTGATATTAACGCAAAGCGCTGCTACATGTTTGTAAATGTGCATGGATGAAAATAACGAAGTGGGTTGAAAATGATCAAATGTACCCAAGTTTGCACAAGATCGTATTAAATCTCAGAATGCTTGTCATGTGGTCTCACGCTGTAAGTTGACTATCGTTGTTTATTCATAGCCCGACTCACGCACACATCGTAATGTCTTCCGTAAATTGAAGTTTCGCTGGCTTGTTTTTTCTGCTTTCTGAGAATACTTTATTTTCAAAATTGGACTCAGGTATGGTAGCTTTTGAAAACAGGACCGGACGTTTTCATTTTACAGAAATGCATGTTTCCGTCTTATTTAACCGATTCTGTGATCCCGTCCACGATCACGGAATCTGGACATCTCCGTTCATTTTAACATCGCCAAGTCACACAAGTCACAGAACCCTGCAAAACTTTCCATTTTGCTGATTGTACACTCCAGTTGATTATTCATTACTGGGGCATTTTGTACCTCCCACTTTGTGCACCTGTGCCGACGGCCAGGTTGCTACAGATTAAAGTCCTGGGCAGCGCGAAGTCTTCACCCCACATGACGTCAGAGGGCGAAACCAGTAGTCCAAGTGGTTTCTGATGCCGCATAAGATTATGATATCGCTACTTCTTCAAACGCCATAAGACTCATCCCAATATGACTGTTTGAGTGACAACCTGTTAGAATTTTCAGACTCACGTAATGCTTCAAGTGCATAAGACTTAGCCTAATTCGGCCAAGCTATAAAAGTACAATTTATAGAGATGATTATTCTGCTGTTGAAACCCGGGTAAATAACACGAGGCGGGCTTACTATAGTTTGGCTGGTGCTGGGATGAAATACCCTGGGCTTTCCTTAGAGGTCAAGAGTTATCTCTGGAACAGTATATATGTAAGCCTTCGTTGATGTTTGGTATGGATAGCCTGTATATTCACAAGATGCATGTTTCTCGACTGGAGTCTTTCCAGGCCGAATTACTCAAACAGTGCTAAGGTATTAATGAGAGGTCACACCACTCTAAGCTGTCAACAGCGATGGGCATTAGGCCTGTTCATCATTATCTGAAGCAACGGATCTGCTCACTTTATCATCGTATTTTTGCCACTGATACTCCTGGGCGAGATTTAACTTTGTATATTCTGTTCCTGTATATGTCTACTGGTAAACTTTATTGTGGTACACTGGTTGAAAAAATCGTGTCTTTGAACACGTCACCTATTAGTGTCGCTTTCTGTCAGCATAAATTTCATTTAGTAACAGAGCAGGACGGAGTCTTTGACTCCCTCAGATTCCTTATCCATCATGAAAACTTCATAAAACCCTACAGTGAGGAGCCCTTGCTGGTCTCCCTGTTGACTCATGCCTTTTAAGGTGAGGGTGGACGGAAGGGGGGGGGGGCTGACAGGTGTCCCATCTTACTGTAATTACCTGCGCGATATCTTGGTATTCTCTATATTCAGTATTTTATGATAATGTATGTATTGATATGTTATATATTAGCGGATCCGTTGTTTAGGACCCTGATGCGCAGGCTTGGTTCCCAACAGTGATGGGCATTGGGCCTGTGCATCGTGGCCCAGAGCGGCGGATCCGCTTGCTTTATCATTACATTTTTGCCACTAATACTCCTGGGCGAGATTTATCTATGTATTTTCTTGCCCAGTATGTCGCTGCCGATAAGCTATATTGTGGTACACGTGTGGAAACAATAGTGTCTTTGAACATGTTACCTATCACTGCAATTTTTTCTCTGCATAAATCATATTTTGTGACAGAGCAGGACGGAGTGGTTGATTCGCTCATGCAGACACCTTACTCATCCGGAAATTTTAGCTAACCCGACAGGAGGAGCACCTGCTGGTCTCTCTGTTGGCTCGTGTCTCATGGGTGCAAGTGAACGGGAGACTGGCGGATGTTCCAGGCTGTGGTTTTAACTTTCTTGCATGACATCTTGATATTTTAATATTATGATTTTGTATGTATTGGTATATTGTATATTTCAGATATCTTGATGTATGTTTTTAATGCATATATTTTAATTTCTCCGAATCTGGGGGTTCAATGAAGCATTATTATTATTATTATTATTATTATTATTATTATTATTATTATTATTATTATTATTATTATTATTATTATTATTATTATTATTATAAAGCTCCACAGTCAATTTATTGTCTTCAAAACCCTTTGAAGCTCGATTTCTCTCTTTGATGAAACGGACAATAGATCGAAGTAACGTTTGTAAAGGTCTTAACTAAAGAAAAACTATCCAGCGATTTTCATTTGCTTGCCCGTTTTTTCCCCGTGGACCAGAAATCGAACAGGTCAAAGATCAAAGGAAAAAGTGACATGTCAAACTTTAGGGTCTTGTGGTGACAAAAATAATCGGGATACAAAAAACAGGAGTCCGTCCTCCAAGTTATCAGGGGAAACGGTCGTCAACGTATTTTTAAAAAAATAGTTGCTATCTTAACTTTAATCTGCCCGCTCGGTTGTGCCTGAAGCAGTTATCATCCGTGCGCATTATTATAAATCCAAATGCAACACGAGTGGGTGTGATGCTTTTACCATCGTTAGCTACAAATCCAAAGGCGACACGACGCCATATGGTAGTAAACGCCATTTTGAAGATTGCGCAATAATGCAATGATGTGGGGCAGTCTCGCACAAATACATTTGATTTGGATATCAAAATGAATCGCGGGCACAGCATATATCATATCACTATTGATGCTCTGAAATATTTGCAAAATATATACTTTTGGTTTCATATACTGAACCCCAATGAAAAGTATCCACATGCCAATTTTGAAGTATTTTATTGTTTATACTTGAAACATTTCATACCTAGACGTGCTTAGAACTTAACAAAGCATTCACTTTTCTGGCGTAAAAATAATGTCACGCTCTACCGACATTAACGTCACTTACAGGCAAAAAATGTCATTAACTGCCCTAATTGAAAGTCACACAAATTTTTCTGTTCAATATGGGATGTGGCCACCTCGAGCATCAACACATGCTATACATCTGCGGCGCATACTGCTGACCAGGGTTTGAATTCTGTGTTGGGGAACATTATTCCATTCTTCCTGCAGAGCTTGGATCAGCTGGTTTCGGGTAGTAGGCCTAGGTGTCCTCCGTTGAATACCTTGGCCTAACTGATCCCACAAATGTTCAATAGGGCTCAGATCGGGTGAGAATGCTGGCCATTCCATGACATTGATGTTGTTCTCATTGAGAAAGTTCATTGTTAATCTTGCAGAGTGTGCACGTGCATTGTCCTGCTGAAAGATCGCCAGATCTTGATGCTGCTCCATAAATGGGACCATGTGCGGCTCCAGCACCTCATCAATGTACCGCCTAGCATTGAGGATCCGTTGAATGACCACTAGGGGTGTCCGGTAGCGGTTGCTGATGCCTGCCCACACCATGACATAGGGTCCACCCCATCGATCTGCCTGACGGACACAGGCATCTGCATATCTCTCCCCAGTCCGGCGCCACACACGTTCTCTGCCATCTGCTCTGCTGACACAAAAACGGGACTCGTCAGTAAAAAGGACGGTATTCCACTGCTGGCGAGTCCACCTGGAGTGTGCTCTACACCACTGCAGTCGTCTTTCTCTTCTGGGTTGGGTCAGCAGGTTACCCCTGTAAGGTCTTCTGGCTGTTAGGCCACTGCTCCTCAGTCGCCTCTCCACAGTAGAACTACTGACAGGACGGTGATTCACCCCTTGAGTCTCACGGGCTGTTTGGGCTGCTGTACGGAAACGGTCTCGCAGGTGCATCAGCCGGATGTGACGGTCTTGGCCGAGGTTGTCACTCTTTCTCGGCCAGGCCTAGGCCGATCATCTACGGATCCAGTTTCTTGTTGCCGTTCAATTAGTCGTTGGATGGTGCGCCGAGTACACCCCATTCTTTGTGCGATATGAGTGATTGGGACTCCACCCTCTGCAAGCCCCAAAGCATGGTGTCTTTGACCTTGGCTCAGACGCGGCATGATCGCCTCAACACACCTGAGACCACTGGCTTTTTTCTTGGCTGAACATCCCTTTTTAAAGCCACTGAAAACATGAGGTCATTTTAGCCATCCAATAGGAGTGGTGGTCAGAAGCCATATTCGGTGCACAAAAGTCACATGCATTATGTAACAACCCAGCAAAAGTTAAAAAGTTGTCCTGAATGACCCTGATGTAGGCTCCAAACCATGCATATATGCACACACAGTACTTAGTAACTTACAAAATTAATGTGTTAATTTTTTTATGTGGATACTTTTCATTGGGGTTCAGTATATATTATTACCTTCTTCCCACCCCTACTCGGCAAGATCGCCGAAATGCTCATTTACAAACCATCGGCGTTGGGTGCGGAATTGACAGTTTTCAGAATGGCAGTCAAGTTGATAGGATATTTTGAAGAGGTAGCATCCAAAATATATGTGTGATTAGTGTTAAGGGAAGGTTAATTTTGTCGAATGAATGTAAAGCACAATATACAATGAGACTTTTCCAGAGTGAGCATAATCCGCAAATGTAAATACAATGACGAACAGTTACCAGTTGTAGGCCCCAGAATACGGGTTTTGTATCAAGCACTGAAGTCGCCCTGTGGCAGTGGAGTCAGGGTCAGCAATGGCTGAGTGCCAAGCGCCCCACGCCGTCAAAGGCGAAGCTTAGTGGAAAAGGTGGTCTTGATAGTGGATACAGGTCCGAAAGTACCGGCGGGTTTTTATATAAGTGGTAACAAGAATCTTGACATTTTGTCAATTTGCCTTTTTTCTACGGTGAACTTTTAACATGTCTGCGTGGATCAGTCAACAATCCATGCTTCAGGGCAAAGTTAAAAAATTTTTTTTTGTTTATCATGTCCGGCAACAGAAAAATACGGGTAGGCAAGTCGAAATAGAATATAATTAAGGTATAAATTAAAAAAAAAAAGGAGGAGGAATCCTGATGGACCACATCAGGATGGTGTATATGTTATATTCATGCTGGACTCTTCCAATGATCTTCCGAGAATGTTTAGCACACAGAGAACCTTCAACACTTCAATTCTATTTGGTTTTAAAAAAATAGGAATAATTAATCACTTAAGTTTAATTAGAATCAGTATGAAAAAGAAAAAACTCAAAATCGCTCACGCTTTATAATAAACCATTTGCCGTACTGGCTAAATTTGATCTTTCTTACCTCTTAACATCTTACAGGGTCGGTAGAAAATAAACTAAAAAAAAAAAAATCGCTTTTTTTTTACGGTTAGGAGCAATTTTTAACGTCCATCAAAAATAAGAAACACATAATTTAATAACAATACCTTTACCTAGTCAGTGCTTCTTTAATTTCCGGAGCAATAAGTTAGACTGGTGGAAGGGCGGCCAACAGGGCAGAAATTATAAATTTTAAACGTTACTTTTACCCAAAGTAACGTGTTACTTTGACCAAGACTAGCACTTTTTTACCCAAAGTTACTCGCTAACTTGCCCAAAAGTAACACATTACTTTTCTCAAGTATTGTTTTACTTTGACTAAAGGTAACACGTCACTTTTTACTCAAAGTTATGCGTTTCTTTGACCAAACATAACGCATTACCTCTTGACATAAACTTACGCCAAGAGGGCAAATATTAATGAAACTAATAAGTCACTTTGACCTAACTTTCTTTGCATAAATTACAGGTACGAAAATACCGATCAGATTTTAGCTCAGCTGATTTGTCAGTCAGCTGAGCTTATCTTATGGTCTTTCGTCCGTCGTCCGACGTTAGTCCGTCCGTTGTCCGTTCGTCGTCAGTCGACAATTCACATTTTCGACTTCTTCTCCGAAACCGTCAGCCAGATCTACTTCAAACTTGGTGGGGATGTGCCTTAGGTAAGTGTCTATCAAATTTGTCCAAATGGTCATGGTTCAGTGATTTTTGAATTATTAATGACTTTTTTCGTTCTTTTTTGGGGCAAATCTCAAAAAATCTTCTTCTCCGAAACCGCTCACCCAATTCACGAATTCGCATAGTCCGTAGCGCCATCTGGGTGGCGAGTTAGTACTACCCGAGATCTTACGAGAGTCAGAGGTCGGAGGTGTAAACAAGAATCAGCTGTGCGTGTTTATATAGTGAGAGTAGCCTAAGTACGCAACAAGAAGCAAGGATTTATGTTGTTTTTTAAGCATGGGTTATGATTATTGTGCTGTGTGTACATTAACCATCTATATTTGATACAGGCACTGGAAATCAACATTTTTGTTCTTTTGCGCAGTGGACAATGGTTGGCATCTCTGTATGCATAAGAGGTATCCTGATCTCTCTCTCCTTATATGGTCATGTATATATATATATATATATATATATATATATATATATATATATATATATATATATATATATATATATACTACACAATTAAGTCGGACCTCATTAATCCAAATGTTCATGTTCTGAACACACGTCCTTGGGAACAGATTTGGTCATTCCAAGCAATAATAATTCAGTTACCCAAATGCCTCACTTACTGGAACAGTTCACTGGGGAACCAAATATATAAGTTTAAATTAATGAGGTTCCACTGTAGAACTTGATTGCATTCTCCAGGAAATGGATTTAACAAGTAATAATGAACAAAACAGGATATTCTACAAATATAAATTTATTAAATACAGTTGCATCACAGAAATAAATAAATTGTCATACCTTTCACAAATGACCACAAGAAATGCATGCAATTCTTTGGTTCTGGGAGCCTGAGTTTGACAAAGTCACCCTAAGAACATGTATACTGCATAAAAATTGTGAACTGCTTAGTAATAAACAAGATCGCATTTAAATATATATCAAATGTGGAAACTGTAAAGATCACACCACAGTTTCATGGCCACCATTGTGCCCACTATCTATGTGATAGATAGTATTCTAAATAACTACATCACAGACAAATCACTTTTCATAAATCTCAAGACCTGAAAAGTGAACCATTTACAATGCATGACTTATTACAAATTTGTATGAAGGAGTTTATGAAAATTGTCAAGTGACAAAATATGCTGCCTAAGTTTGAATAAGACTAAGTAAATACCTACAAAATAAAATGTATTCCTCCCATTGGAAGAATCTACTATTTAAATACCTACAAAATTATATGTATGCTTCCCATTGGAAGAATCTAGTAATACTAAAAAGAATGTGAAAATTATATCTTGGTGTGTCACACCATTGCTTCATATTCATCAAACTGTAATAAAGATATGTGTTCTACGGATGAATAGGACTTTATAAATGTTTTCCTATCATCATAAACACATACTAATATATCATACTACAAAATTTGTATAAAAAAGTGTAAAACATACATCTTTGTATACATTCAATGTACATGTAAAGTAGGTTTAAATATAGGACAAAAAGCCCATGTTGAAATACTTGCATAGTGTGCCACTTGTGTATCAATCATTATCTGAAATTTCACCACATATCTCTCTTCATATTGGATGAAAGTTGTGGGCCAATATCAGCATATAAGCTATTGTAGAAAGAGTAAAATCTAATATGTGCAGTATTAATTACAAAATGGTGACACTGAAAACACGAGTTTGACTAGGAAATTGTCTTAAAAAATGTGTGTAAGTTATTCTAGAAATGGTGTAAACGCTTATGTTCTCCGCCATAGTGTTTACACCTCCGAGGTCCATCTCTCGCGAGATCTCGCTTAGTACCTCAACCTTGCCCAGACGGCGCTGCGGACTATGCGAACGAGTGAATTGCTTTGATATCACACAGGAACACTTCCTGGGACTCCTAGTTCTTAATTTGTTCACCAGGTGGCACTGCGATTTTTTCTATTTTTTTTTTCTGATTTTTTGTGTTATAGCAATCCTTGACTTCTTCGCCAGAACCGTCACTCAGATTAAGCTTAAACGTGGTGGATATGTTTACTTGTGGAAGGATGAAACAATGTCGTTCACTATGTGGGAATGCTGCAGAT
Source organism: Hermodice carunculata (assembly GCA_964020975.1). NCBI lineage: Eukaryota > Metazoa > Annelida > Polychaeta > Eunicida > Amphinomidae > Hermodice > Hermodice carunculata. The sequence continues at coordinate 45,309,279 of OZ026614.1, read as the reverse complement.
TCCTGATGTTTAACGATTTTTTTCAATTCGGCTTCTTTTCGGTAAATGCAGCTTTCCTATTGATTACCATGTAAGTCGATGGGCATTCTAAATTAAATGCTAATTTACATGTTCGACTTCTTCTCCAAAACCGTCATCCAGATTTACTTCAAACTTGATGCGGGATATACCTTGGGTGGGTGTCTACCAAGTTTGTTCCAATGGTCATGTTCCATTGAATTTTGTATTTTTTTATGATTTTTTTTTTTCAAAAATCTTTACAAACGTTGTAATAGCAAAGTTTAACATGGGAATTTCTTGTAATGGTTATAACTTGAATAATTTTAGCCAGATTTACTTAAAACTTGGTGTGGATGTGCATTGGGTAGATTTCTACCAAGTCTGTTCAAATGGTCACGCTCTATTGATTTTTTTATTTTTTATTGTTCTTTTGGGGGGCAAACCTTAAAAACTCCTCTCCTCTGAAACCGCTCACCCAATTGCTTTGATATCGTACATACACACTCCCAATTTGTTCACCAGGTGGCGCTGCAATTTTTTTCTAATTTTTTAAAGAATTTTTTGTGTGGTTTTGCTATTTTTCACTTGTTCTTAGTACCGCCACTCAGATTAAGCTGAAATGCGATGGATATGTTCTTGTGGAAGGGTCAAACAAAGTTGTTTACTAGGTGGATGCTTTGGATTCCTGATTTTTAAGGATTTCCAATTCGGGTACTTATCGGTCAATGCAGCTTTCCTATTGATTACTATGTAAGTCAATGGGCATTCTAAAGCTATTTCGCAGGATAATTGACACGAAATTTACTGTTTACTTGATAACTTGAGATCTGTTTTGAGTTAGAACATGATGCTGCACATGTTAATGTTTCTGTATGAAGGTCATGCTTAGACAGTACATGAATGACCTTGACCTCGTTTCTGGGGTCACAGTGCAACATACATGAATTTTACTCTTCATTATAACTTGAGAACTACTTGAACCTTGATGTTGCACATGTTAGTATTCTTCTATAAAGATCAGACTTACTCAGAACATGGGTGACCTTGATCCTTTCCCAAGTTCATAGAGCTGCAAGTGTGATGAATGTCAAGATCAGCTGAGCATGGGCTGTTCACACTGACCTCTTCTTTAACTTCCATGTCCGCTTCCGCGTCCGACATGCGTGAGATTCAACACACACCATTCGTTTTCCTCGACCCATCACACATACAGTGCTTTCCGTGGAAAACATGCCTGTTTTACGTGGCAACAATTCGGCCTTTATCACAGTGAAAGTGAATTCAATAATAATGGCTTTTAAAAGATGTACGCCTGATTGACCAATAGGCCTATCAAAAATCATTATCTTGAAAAAGGTAGGCACAGAAGAAAAAACATGATTGGTTCATCCAATTCTAAGGTAACGATGCGGGAAGTTTTGCAATTTACTTCAGTTTTATATTAAATGCCTAGACAAAGAAAGATTTTTTGCCAACATTTTTGCCATTTTGCAAACATTTCAGTGGTATTTTAAATGGCACACAGAAAATAATGAGTTATGAGCGATTACTTACGACAGTTTCAAAGAAACTAAGTTTTAGTTTACCTAGCTGATTGACCAGTGCACATTTTGTGAAACAACACGTGCATTATAATTTCCCGAGCCCCGAGTGACAAAATTATTCAAATTTACGTGTCTTCGATTCATGAATACCTATTCAGTCAAGCACACATCCCCATAATGGGTCTACACTTACTGTGAACATCCTCGGTATCAAAGTGTATCTATACTGAGGCAGCCAATCAGCATCCAGAAAATCCAATATGGTGGACACAAAGACAACCTACGCATTTTTCATGTCCGAGTCTTTTGTGTTTGTATATAATCCGTAATTTACCAAATGATTCAAGCAAAAATTGTGAATCTCTGATGCTTTTGAGAGTTGATGTGTTCATTTTATCCGTAAAATATCCATAGATTCAGCCCACAGGTCCAATGAGAGGCAGCTCAAACATTCAATTTTAAGGGGTACCCCCTTAAAATTCCACTGTGTCCTACTTTCAAATTAGCTAAACTTGCTGGAGTCTTTCCTTGAAACCCTAATCCGTTACAGATTTGGAGACGTAGATATCTACTGTGCCCGTAAATAATATCCCCTTTGCACTCAGCCCACTTGTTAGCTTAATGAATAAGGAAGTCTGAGATGACCTCATTTTCCCATATGTCTAAAGAGGGGTGGTCACTTTCTGAGGACGTACACCCCTTATAGATCTTGACATGGAATCACCATGCAGGGCTGTAGCCAGCCTTCTAAAATAGAGGAGGCAAAGGGTACTGGTGGGGGGTGGATTTGGGCGGGGGCGATTGAAAAGTTTTGAAAAATGGCGCATAAAATGGTGTAATTTAGTGGGTTTTGAAGGGAAAAAAGACTTTATACATGTATAAATTCTCAAAATTTTACTTAAATGTGACTAATTTTGATCATTTTATGTGAATTGAATTTGGTTCTACAACTACTAGGGCAAAGATACAAGCAATCATTGAAAAAAGTACGCCTTTTGTGATGCTCTTATCTTCTATCACTATGAGTGACTCAAAGTTTTAGTTACAATAGGGTCTTTTTGTTTTTGTGTATAACTTAAACTTAACAAGTTTTGTTGAGGCTAAATAAACTTATTCTATGCTAACTCCTAACATCATCAGCCAAAATTCAGAGGGGGCAAGCGCCTCCTCTGCCTCAGCCTGGCTACGGCACTGCCATGTATGGTATTTCTGTAATGCAGGACAGGTCTACTTTCATAAAATTGGGGTTAAAGGCCATTTTGGCCTACCTCTACATAGATGCAACAAGAAATCCGACATTACCTCATTTCAACAGGGGACAGGCACCATTCAGCGAAAATTAGCTAGAATCATAGGAAGACTGAAAATAAATGGCTCAGAATTATTTTAAAACATGGACCACAAACACATATAACATATACATAAGAGTAACTTGTGTGTGCTAACTCCAATTAAAGAAATTCGAGTTTAACCTACCTCCCTCCCCAACAGAAAATCTGGAAATTGAACTCTCCCTCATTCATCGCCTTCCAGGCCTATCCCCTTGGGTTCCATGACCCAATGGTGCATATATGTGGTCAGTAATTACATCCAGATGTGTAACTGACTCCCCAGTCACAGTCATGTTTCCATCCTGAATGAAAATCACGCTGCAGACAGGCTTCCGTGGATCAGATTTAACCTTACCCTGTGTTTGGACCCAACTTTTGCTGTAATCTTTACCTGTTAATGTCTGTAATCCTAAAAAAAACTATATATCATCAACTCTGACCCTTAGAAGAGAGCAATACAAGCAAAGAAATAATTGGTTTGCAGCAGAAATTAACAATAACATATGTGATATAAAAAAATGAAGGGGAAGGTCACATGATCCAAATCGGGCAATCTGATTGGCGTACATGGGCACCTGGCTCGGAGTGGCATGGATACTGGTAAACAGATGCCATCGTGCTGATGGTTCTTCATGGAATTTATGTGAGTGTTTTCATAATTTAATTGAGAAAACATTGTATTGCTGGATACAAAGCATCATGACATAATTCACCAGATACCAACAAAACCACCAAAAAGGCTGTTGTCTGGTAAATCACCTTACACAAGCCCCCCCCCCCCCCAAAAAAAGAAAAGAAAAGAAGAAAAAAATCCTTGACACACAGATAGTATAAGTGCATGCCTATCTTAAGTGTATGGTTAATCTACTATATATTTCAGCGTATATCCTTTCCGTGCACATGAGTATTTACTCGTATAAGAGGGGGTGAGATTGATTTTTAATTTGCCTAAAATTGAAATATGATATCCAGCGGTCTAAATTTTATCCTTTTAAACAAATATGAAAATTCTATGTCCAGGCTTTTGCAGAAGTTGATTGATATTTGACGGAATAAAGACGGTCACATTACATAATTTGTTTTAATTTTGATTAAAACTCAATTATTGGTAAAGAAGCATGTGTCACAAAATTGGCACACATCCATAGCACCTACGAGGAAGTTTCCGCTTTTTGCGTCTGCATATGTGTGTGTGTGTGTGTGTGTGTGTGTGTGTGTGTGTGTGTGTTTTATGTGTTTTTTTTCTGTATGAGCTTTTGTTTTTTAAAGTTTAGGTCGGTAATTATAAAGGGAACATGTGACCTATATTTCCACTTTTTTAGATCCTGGAGAGATGATTTTAAAAAAAAAATTGACTTTGACCCATGACTCGGGTCAACATACAAGCAGGTCAGATGGTAGTACTGGGCTTTGTAGGTTTGATTAGTGTTGAACACCTCGAGATCAGTGGCCAATGTCATTTCAGCAAGATTTTAAAAATCTCCAGACGTCCAAAGGTTAAAAGCATTGTTGCCTCTTTAAGTTTCCAAAAGCTTCATCAACTGCAAACAATGTTATCAAATCATACTGTCCACTCTCTTTATAGAAATTTCCTAATTGTGGCATCACCCTATGACACAGTTAATTTTTCGTTTAAAACATTCAAAAGTAACTTATTATGAACTGATATCATTTATACGGTTGATGTACTTGAAAATGGTAATACACATGTAACAATTTACTGCAAATTCAACTTTGAAATCAACAATACGCAGAAAAGATATGTTCAACTTTTACATATATACAAACATACAGTCTGTCACATGAATTTAAACCCTCCACATTTTTTACACATGGTATTTTGTTGGATCTTAGGAGACATGCACATAAAGGCAAAACAGAATGACACCCATTAGTTGAAATGTTCACTTGACATTTTAAATGTTAAAGATAAACATTATGTATATCATTTTGGCTTGTGACTATAACAATTATCTTGTATAATTTAAATTAAAACATTTCCTCCTGTTTCAATTTACGAGTACGACAGCAAAGGTACGTGCTACAGGAATTGAGAAATTGCAGTTGTGGCAATAATTGACCACCCATTTGAGTTTGAAAAAGACATAATTCAAAATTGGCCTACCTGCACGTCTCACCTCAATAATGGCCATCCAACAGCAGTTTTTCGCTCATAATGAACAAAAGAATGTTATATGCATGCCACTGAAAGGCAATGTTTTGTGTTGACCTCTAAACAAGCAATTATAGACTTACAGAGACAACCCTGTTACTAGCGGTACGAAAAATTTCCAGACTCCAATGAATTAAACTATTTTACATTTGAATTTTCCTTCAAAAGACCGTTCCAACAAATACCAGCATAACATCAAAAGACCGTAAGGTTCCAACGAATTCCAACATGTCATTTTCATACCACTAACGGTTAGCCGACAGCTTTCAGCGAAACGATGTGGGCACCAAAGTCGCCCAGCAAAGCTGTGTACTCACGATATTGCTCGTTTTGTCATTTCAAAGTAACACCTAACTTTGGTAAAAGTGACACGTTACTTTCGGTCAAAGTAACGCCATAATTTTGGTCAAAGTAATGCGTAATTTTGGGTAAAAGTAACGTGGTACTTTTGTCGAAAGTAACGAGTAGCTTTGGGAAAAAGTAACGTAGAACCTTTATTCAAAGTAACGTGTAACTTTGGGTAAAGGTAACGAGGTACTTTAACTGTCAAAGTAAAACATTACTTGGGTGAAAGTAACGCGCTTTTTTGTCAGAGTAACGTGTTACTTTTGGCCAAAGTACCGTTTAAGTTTGGGTAAAAAGTAGCGTGCTCGTTTAGTCCATTTTGGCCCTGTTAGTGTAGGTTTATATCAAATAGTAAGACGTTACTTTGGTCAAAGTGACGTGTTACTTTAGTTAATTTTTACCCTGTTGGCCGCCCATAGAGATACTCGGCATCATGGGAACCCCCTGTGAGGTAAAGCTCCCTTATACGTCCAGCAAAGTTGCGGTAGCTATTATTATAATGACTCAACATAAAATAATTTGGTGGGACTGTAGGGTTAGTCAAAATCTCGAAAGATTATTATACTAGTCTAATGACGCCACCTGTAATTTGACGGAAAATTTGTGTCAAAATGTGTTGAATCTTATATCAACTTAATATCCCAGCAACCAATTAAGCTAGGCAAACCAAATATGATACGTCCATCATGCCTAAAACTAGAATATTACATAACATGGATGACCTTGACCTACTTTTTTGAAGTTGACCAAGGCCATAAACTTGAAAGTGGTGACCTGGTAATGATGTGCCCCGTACATTTAATTGTTAATATGATATGAATGTAACATACCAGTGGCGCCACCTAAGGTATTTCATGGAGAATATGTGAAAGAGCTGTAAAACATATTGGACTTAACATCCTCACAATACATCATTCTTGCATTGCCAGATTCATAACTAATATACTGTGTGTTAATATGAATAAGCTGATTTTCTCAAGGTAAACAAGCAGATTAATATATAGGTCGGGATATGACAACCCAATACAAGACACAATTGTCAAGTTTGCTCCGTACAACTTTCAGGATTCGACAAGCGTATGAAAGTGAAGGTCCGGCTCGATATTGATGGCGCCACCTACAGTACGTCTCACGTGCTATATATATATATATATATATATATATATATATATATATATATATATATATATATATATATATATATATATACATATATATATATATATATATATATATATATATATATATATATATGTGTTGAAATGTGAGAGGCTTGTGAAGACGTTAGCATCTCTAATTTTTGATGGATCTACGCGAAATTTAGGAGAATTGTAGAGGTGAACACAATCTTGAGCGAGTATGATACTGGTGTCGTCATTTCTAGTCTGACGGAAGATACGTGCCAAAATATGTTGACCTCATAGGTCCCTCAATATCCTAGGAAAAAATAAGTCACTAGTCTTTTCTGTTCATATTCTTTTAATTTATGTCCCTTTGCTAACGTATTTATCTCTTTAACCCATCTTGTTTGTTCTTCGACTACCTCATTGCAAAATTTCCTGCACCACTTGTCTGCACTTACTGCTTGTACATACCCCCCAGTACTTTAACTTCGCTTTGGCAATCTTGTCTGTGATTTTATTCCATCCTAACTTGTCTACGAATGCTTCTGTTTCTGTGCATGGTGGTGTTCCCAGAATCTCATTCTGTGCTTTCTCCATTCCATGGATATCTCCATCACTTATTGAAATCCCATCTAAGCGATACATCATTCCCGGTATTCAAACTCTATCCCATAATACTCTCGCTGTGTATGCTCTGTTGAAACTGTCAACAGAGCATCAAGCCATGTGCCTCTTGTTAACTAATTATGTCAATTAAAGATATGCTTCCCTGGTATCTTTGAGTGTAGAATTTTCACCTTACTTGCTATGGTGGTTTACAATGGGTTTTGTTTGTGTTACAAGCTGCTTTGCAAAATCGAAAATCAATATTGCAATACAGAGAACCAGTATTACGGGACATGGATAATGATTTGCCACAAAAATATCTGATCCTCTTGCTAATAAATGGTGATAATCGGCTGTCGTGATACGGGCATAGTCATGGCAAACCAAGGGGGCTCCTAACAGATGTGGAAATAAAAAAACCAAACTTTTCTATCTGTTTGGCTTATTCAAGACTCAGTTAGAAAACCTGAATTTATATGTAGATTGTGCACATGTGCAATATTTGGTTACACTGATTGCTGCGGAAGTCTAAGAAAATTCCGGAATTTACTAAGTATATGTGAGGGATGTCACAAAACTAGGCAAGATAAAACGTGGAAGGACCAGTGACTAGACAGAAACTGGAATTTTGGCCATAATTCCTCATGAGTGACTTTTATTGAGAGAATCCTAAAATAGGCAAGCACTGCTGCCTAGACAGTATGTCCAAACAAAGACTTTTGTGAGGACAAAGGATTCTTTTAGATACCACCCAGCCACAAGTCACAAGTGGTTTACAGGGGACGGTGAGCATAAGTGACTTTTATCATTTTATTTTTTGCACCTTTGTTTGGTTGATCATGGGTCACAAAACCACTTCGAAGACGTTTTTTCACAAAGTAAAAGACCTTGTTACACCTGCAATGGACTCCATACGAACAAATACTGGGACGTGGTGATCAAGTAAACCAAGAGCCGCAAAAAAAAAAACAAACAAACAAACAAAAAAAAAAAAAAAAAAAAAAAAAAAAACCCCGCGAAATGGTCCTCTGATGACTTAGCCTTAGCTGTATGCAAACACTAGCGCTTATCTTTTGCACCTTTGGTTTCGCTGATCATGGGTCAAAAACCACTCCGAAGACGTTTTTTCACAAAGCAAAAGACCTTGTTACACCTGCAATGGACTCTATACGAACAAATACTGGGACGTGATCAAGTAAACCAAGAGCCGCAAAACAAAACAAACAAAAAAAAAAAAAACCAACCCCCCGCCCCAAACATCCCCCCCCCAAAAAAAAGCAAAACGAAAAAAAGAAAAAAACAAAACAAAACAAAACAAAACAAAACAAAACAAAACACCCCCCCCCCCCCTCCGCGGAAAGGTCCTCTGATGACTTAGCCTTATCTGTATGCAAACACTAGTGCTGATGGCTCATATATTTTACATTCCAAGACTTTGTACTCCACACCTGTGAAAAGCGAAGGCTCTCTTAATGAAAATGGAGCCCACCAGGCAGTAGTGCCCTGCCACAAGACTTGGTTTTAACACAGACACAGTCCCTGGGTGTAATTGGTCAGGGGAGCCCAGTGGGTGATACGCAGGTACTAAAACCACCCAAAGAGTGTTTAACCCTTTCGGTGAAAGATCAGGATGTTGATGTATCAGATGACGAAAAGAGGTGCAAAATAAGGAAAACAAGGCAACGCAGAGCCAAAGAGAAAAAGTCACGACATGTTTCTGCAAGTGTCCTAAACTTGGTAAACACCCATATTACTATGAAAAAGAAAAGCACAGAAACTGTGGAAATAGACAATAAGCACCCTTATGACAGATTTTCGTAAGAAGAAAGTTGTTACGCAAAATAAAATGGATGGAAAACCTAAAGGTAAAAAGGCTGGTAAAAACAAAAAGCAAGAGGGCTCTGACATTATTGGTAACACAAAAAACCCTTTGGTGTGTTAAAAGTGTGTACACAACAGAAAATACAAAGCGTCTATGATGTAGTGTTGTACATGCATAGTACCATCATCAATGCATTGTTGAGTTCGAGGAAGAATATGTGCTTTCAGTTTAGTTTAAACGTATTTGTTCATCTGGATCGCCCCATAGTACATGAAAATGCAACTAATAAATTGGGTTCTCCAGAACATGGAGAGACACACGAAATGTCTACACAATACACATGGCATGCAATATTACCAATTCTATGTAGATAAGTAAATGTAGGGATACAATGTATATTGCTATGCACTCACATACCCATGATCATGAACCACATACATGAAATATTGCTTCAATTCAGAATAAATATTCATCTCATATATCATTATAATAGAAAGCAGACCAAAAAGCGCACAAGGTCCCAAGGTAGGGAAAAAAAACCCTGCTATTGCTGTAAACAAATTCAGTATGGAAACCTTCTAGTGTCCACAATGTACTTTTGGACCGCTTCACAGATTTGTACATTTAAGGGAACCGATAATTCCTTGCAACCTAAGAGTAGAATTTCTATGAATCTGTTACTTACAAAATGATCAATCAAATTAAGGGGACAATTGTGGCCATATTTACGAAGAATGTGACCTGATTCTAACTTTAATCCCAAAATTAAAATCAATGTAGTTTGGGCCCTAAACTACTTAATCCTTGGCTCAATGTGTGATCAAAACTTCGAGGACTAGCCTATGATGCTCTTAACTACAATATGAACTTGAGGATTTACAGGTTCATTTAATCAAACAAATCTTAGTTTGATCCGGTATTGAATCTTTTGACACAGGATTAAAATCTGGATTTAATCAAGATTGATTTAATAATATGAAAACTTTAATTTCAAAGTTCATATTACAGAGGAGAACATAGATTAATTAATCCTGCATATTTAGATCAAACATGTGACCAATGGTTCAGTAGTTCAAGGCTCAAAGGCACACTGACTTTTATTTAAGGATTAAATTCAGCATCAAATTAAACTCTTTGTGAATACGACCCAAGGAGCTAAGATTGGAAAGATAAAGTTAAAAATTATTACATTGCTTGATAGCGTCAGGCTGGGAAAGAAATTTCAAGACGATTACTTCGGTTGTACAGAGGAACTAGGTTGGCGAAGGTTGCGACCAAGGAAAGAAGGAATAACACGATTGGAAGGATATGGAGGAGTCAATTTATGGTACATTTTGTCAAAAAGAACCAGTTTAAAGTACTTGCGTCTGGTGGCAAGGGTTGACCAACCAAGTTCACGTAGATTAGCATGTGAGGTACGTCTAAGGGCACCAGTGCAAATTTAAGCAGCCTCGAATTGGATTGATTCGAGTAAGTCAGATAAACCTTGACAACAATCGTCAAACATTACACAACCATATTCAAGAAATGGTCGAACCATAGATAAATAAATTTTGGAAAGAACCTAATCAGAAAGTATATATTTAGACCTACGAAGGAGTGCAATCTGCTGACTGGCTTTATTAGTTATCCAAGTAATATGTGCACGCCAGGATAAGTTATGGCTAAGAGTTAACCCTACGTGGGTGTGCGTATCTTCCTAAGGTATATCTGAGTCTCCTAGGTGCACAAGTGGGTGGCGAGGTTTGATGAGTTTGGCAGAAAAGATAAGAGAATGACTTCCCCTACTCCTGTATGATAGAGAGATTAATGTTCAGGTGATTGGAAGATTCAATAGGATTGTTAACGATTTTAAGCAGACAAGTGCGTCAGCTAATCGTCTGACGTCACAAGTAAGATTATCAACAATATAATTAACGTAAATTAGGTATAACAGTGGCCCAATATGGATCCTTGAGGTACTCCAGCTTCAAGAAGTAACCAGAGAGATGATTGCCCATGAATAATGACTCCTTGCAAGCAGTTTGATAGGCAGCTATCGATCCATGTTACGATATTGTCAGAGATGCCTAATTGTCGCAGTTTAAAAAGGAGGCCAGGATGCCATGCCTTGTCGAAGGCTTTAGATACATCTAGGAAAACATTCTGACTTCCTTGGATTGTTCAAGGCCGTTATAGTTATTATGGAGGATATACACAAGTTG